>CM073553.1:4840922-7261383 GCA_037074615.1 Leucaena leucocephala
ATATTGTATCAGCCTAAATTGTATTAATTAGCATGCATTTGGACTATAAGCTAGGAGGGGGGAAAATCCAATATTAATTTATTTTAACAACAAAACTTACAATTACATATGTACTGATAATATAATAAAGGTATAATTAATGGAAAAATTGGGAAAAAATCTCTTATTGAATTTTTTTTAATGAGAATGATCTAAATCAGAGTATTGGTACTTTTATATACAGAATTTATAAAATAACGATACTGTATAAAAATTTATCAAATCTTTTTTTATAAATATATAAGTTTTAATGGGGAATTTTTCCTGATTTTCGTTCATTTATTATTTTTTCAAACAAAACCCATAATGTCATCATTTTCACTTTTCAGATTCTGTTCTCTCTCTCATGATCCTCCTGCATCTTTTTCCCAATAAAACTCCGACCAAAGACATCTGAAAGTACACAATTCCATCCCTAAAAATGGGCCTCAGAAAAATATAAAAAATACCCGAAAATGAGTGTAAATTATTTTTCTTTTTTCTTTATAAAACAAAAGTAGAGGCGAAGAGATAAGTGTTATGTCCACTTTGGAAGACACACTACAAATGACAGCAATAAAGATAAATAAATGGATAACAAAAGACGGGAAAAAAAAGTAGGAAACCGCCCATAATCATCCCAATAAAAGAGCAAACTATATTATGAAAAGAGACTTCCATAATGTCACCCCACCTATATAAATCATCATATCAATTATGTGCATTTAATATTTTTCTTATTCATATACCTATGCGCTTCACTACCATTATGATTCATAACAACCCACATGCATCCCATAATTATAACTCTAAATACAATATTTTAAGGCTAAAGTAACGCCTAGTATCATGATGTTATGTTTTAGTAATATATAGTATATTAATCTTATTTATGGTGTATTTAGTATTTGATGTTATTTTACTGGGACATCCAATAGTATTTGATGTTGTTTTCTAGTTATAAACACTATAAAATTATTTATAGTTTAGAGTAATAGATCAATTATAAATAATATTATAATACTAGATGCACTATAAATACATTTAAGGTGCTAGATACAGTTAAAAAATAATATCATTGTGTTGGATGCTACTTTAGCTTCTTCTTTTTTTTTTAAACTTTTGACCTTATATGTATTACTTAACCACTATTAATAAAATACTGATTATATGTTTTAATACTTTTGTTTATTCTCCCTAGCTCAAGAACATAATATTTTTGGAGAAAATTGCTAAAAAAAATTCCATTGGAAATTTTATTACCCAATATACCATAATTTGTTTAAGCATACTGGTTGCAACATTTAGCTATGCAAATATCTTTCGTTTTAAAGATATTTATATATAATTAAAGAAGAGTTGAATATATATGTATTAGATGGAGATAGTTGCAAACATTTTATCAAAAATAAAACAGAAAAATATTTACATACAGCTGTCAATATATTGTACAAAGTTAAAGAAGAGTCGGAATCATTTGATCTTTAACCAAATTTTAGGTATTTTTTAACAATAAAATTTTCAATAAGGTATTTTTCAGCAATTTTTCCATATTTTTTTCATAGGATTTATAACATGGTTTGAATGTTAATATTGGTGAGATGATGTTGATAATAATTAATAATAATAAAACAGATAGGGCAAATTTATGGGAGAAGAAAGAACATACTTGGCTTCATCCTTTGCAACATTCTTGAATATCCTCTGAGCACAAGTCCTAGCCTGCCACTCGCTATTAATCTCCGACTCGGCGTTGGCAAAATCGTCCACTGTCCTCGAAATCGTCGACAATCCTGACGACATCACGTAGCTCACCAACCTCTTCACACTCCACGCCGTCGCTCTCCCGTCCATGCTCAGCCTTTTCAGCTTCTCTATGTCGATCCTCCTCGACCCATCTCCCTTCCTCGATCTCGACTTCAACGGCTGAGACTTCTCGTACCTCAGCCTCGCCGGCATCGTCTTCGACGCTTGCAAGTGCAGCCGCGGCAGGTCCATCTCCTCCTCGTCCAACGGCGGCCCGGAGAGTGCCTCCAAGACATAGTGATGGAAAACACTCTCTTTCATTCTGTCAAAGAAAGCTGCAACATGGAACGACGACGCAAGAACCTTAACGAACACTATTTTTAGTAACCATATGGTGGCGCCGACAAGGATGGCGACGAGAGCCCTGAAGAACTTCTTGAGGACTTTGTTTTTGTTATGAGCTTCATGGAACATAATCATCCATGCGATCAAAACTAGGGCAAGCCACACACAGTTCTGAAAACTCTTTCGAAGACCGTAAACGAAGTAGAGTACTTTCTCTCTCAACATGAAGTTGCGTTCAATGAGAAAAACGAGGATTCGGACTACCCATTCGGAGACGAGACGGCCACAGAAGATTACCATCACCAGCAAGCACCATTTCCAGAATTCTAAGCTCCACTGAGTCTTGTGTTCGAGGGATTTAATAGTGAGAGAACATACCAGGCAAGTCATGATGATGAGGAACAAAGTCCATTCCAGTAAGGCCCTCTTGTTGATCTTCTTCTTCCTCTTTCTGCTCTTTCCGGTGGCTTCGTCGGCTGCGTCGTCTCCGTTTTCGAACCATTCGTCGTCGTCGTCTTCTTCAGTGGAAGAGTAGTTAGTAGGGTTTTCTGTTTGCGAACTCAAGGGCTGGCTATGATCATCTGATTCAGGGATGTGATTGTAGGTTGGTTTGGGCGTTGGGATAGGGTAGTTGATTTCCTCAAAACGTGATCTTGGTTTGGAAAAATTGAGGCGTTGGAGTGCTCTGTTTCTGGGATGATTATAGGATTGAGGAGAATAATCTTGTTTAGGGTTTTGGTGGTGGTGTTGTTGCAGATCCATGTTGATGACGACTTGGTCACTGTTAGTTTTGGGGGTTTCGAGTTTGAGAAACTCCATGTGGATGGAATCTTTGAGCTCAAGAGATCAGGGTGATAGCTATGTGAAATGAAATGACAAGGCTTCTTTGTTTGTCTGTTAATTAAAGAGATCAGGGAAGCAATAATCATGGGGTCTTCTCGCTAAATGACAAAATAAGATTAAATGAGTTTTCTTTGTTTTAAAAAAAAAATATAATTTGCGGCTTTTTTATTAGTTTTGCCAATTATCTTCTCAGAAATTTCAATGTTTTATTTATAATTAATTCAAAACCTCAAACTAACAGATTGGTTTGGTTGCTCTTCTAAGGACAGTTTATATTTATTTAAAAAATTATTTTAATGAATATAAAATTTAAGATCAAGAAAATTTCTTAGTTATATTTTTTTAAAAAAATATTTTTTTATTTAAAAATCTTCAGTGAAATAAAATTTAATTTAAATTGTCTAGATTATATATATGAATCGGATGATCAAACCGATCCCCAAATTGAACGACATGAACACGATATTGTTTCTATTTTGTAATAAGATGAGATGACGCTTTTTCTTTCTACTGTTTATATCTTTGGCAAACTTTTAATATTGTATTAGTTTAAGGTCAACAATATTCACAACATAAACGACATGTAATGATGGGGTGTTTTGTTGAAATGAATTTGGTGGGAGTAATTGCTGGTCTTTGTGGAATCCTTTGACCCTATTAAATCTTTCAATTAAAAGTGGGATTGATCCAAAATACTTTCTCTAATTTTTAATATAAAAGGTAGTTATATTTTTTAAGTAGATTAAATAAATTAGTTAACTTTGATCAAATCTGACCCTCAAAACGAATTCATATTATATACTCCTTAAGTTATCTAAATTAATTAACATATTAGTTATAATTAACTAATTTAGTTGACTTTTTTAATTATTAAATAAAAGTTAATTGACTTTTATATTAAATATCGAAGATAGTATTAAGTGGTCTAATAAAAATATAAAAATATTAACTAATATTAGTCTAAGTGGAAAGAATTTTGGCAATATAAGTATAAGATCTTTAAGTTTAAACCCGTATGAATATAAAAAATATTTGAGAGAGTTATTCTTAATTAGACACAATAATACTCTAATGTGATATATTGATATGAAAAAAATAATGTTAGTTTTTTTTATAAAGAAAATGATAGTAGGTTTTGTTGAATGGAGATTACAGGTTTGATGGAGCCAGGATCCCGGACCTCTGCTGCTGCCAGGTAATTTTGACCATCCAGCAAATATAGAATGCTTATAACTTTTGCAGGATTTTTTTTATATCTTAAAGTTCTTTTAATTTTAAAGGATACAGAATAGTATAGAATAATTAGTAATTAAAATAAAATATTATTTAAAAAATTAAATATGGACTATCTAAATTTTACTATTGAACATTTTGGACGGATTTGATACAAAATAAAAATGCTTGTTGAAAACTTTTGTTAATCATAATGATTTAAAATTATAGTGCTAAATTTTTTATGCATAAAAATATATTATATTCTTCTTATCATCAAATTTTTAAATATATACTTTTAATCACAATTTTTAAATAAAAGTAGGAAATAAAGAAAATATGATGCTTTCTTTTATTAAAAATATGAGCACTTTTCTTTCCAAATAATTTAAGGCATAACTAAAAATAGATTTTTTTCTATTTATAAAAAAAAAATACATTTTTCCATCAAACCCCTTTTCAATTTCATACCAAATGCAACTTGTTTTATTATCCGAAAATTTATTAAAGGAAGTTTGATTAACCTACTATTTAAAAATAAGATAAAATTTTTATTTTTTTTAGATGATATCAAACATAATATTAAATTAAATTAGATTGTGCTAATGCTTTTCTATCGAGTGCTTTTTATATTTTTAAAAAAGAAGAAAACTTAAGTCTCACTCATTCTTATATTAAAGTGGTTTACCCGTTCCCTAATATGATATAATTTGTTTTTGTGTAGGGTGTACGTTTTTTATGCTTAGAAATTAGAAAGAAAATAATAAGCTTACATCACTACCAATCACATCCCCTGTTATAAATTTTTAAATTTTGTTGCATTATAAATAATTTTTATATTTATTTCATTTTAAAATATAAATGAATCAAATTCTAATTTGAAAAATACATATTTACAGGAAATATTTGTTTAGATTTTTCAATTATTTAGATAATAAAAATATGTGTATTGTTTCAATAAAAAGCTTTTGATATTCTTTGTTATTTAATTTAAAATTTATGTATTGTCTTAGAAAGGAAAAAACTAAGTGCTAAAACTTTTGTACTTAATATGCTTTTCTAATTGAATTTATATACTTATAGTTTGGATTTTTATTAAATAATTGAGTTCATCAAATTAATTTATTTGTGTTCACTTGCACAGCCACTCAAAAAATATGTGACATTGTAAAAAAAGAAACATTTAAAAGCATTTTTTATTGTTCAACGGCCAAACCTCATATTTTCTTTTAATTATAAAATTAGATAATGCAGTACGTTGATATTTTTTTCAAAAGAAAATTATATTTTATTCTTTTAAACTAAAATGCCCATTTGAGTAAGTAGATCAGATCGATCATCCGAAGATCCAACAGAACATGTTAATCTTTTTGTCATGAATAAAAAAATGTTTTTAGAAATATATAAAGTATTTTAAACCCATCTTTTTAGGCTTTATCTAAGTGCTGTGTCCATATTTGCATTAATTAATTATTTACAATATTCTAGAACTCAGAGTAAGCCTGTAAGGGACTTAGTGCTCAAAATAAAATATGGTTTAAAATAAAATGCGCTAGGTATTAATTAACACCACTACTAGGGTTTAATTAAATAATAGTAATTATGGTAACTTTTCATTAAAAAAATAAAGAAAATGAGTATTGCTATGAATAAAGCAGACAATGACTTACTGAGCACGCTAGGCCATATATTTCTGTAAATTTCTATAAAAATGAACTAAAAGGGTGATTATTATGATTCATAACATTAATAATGGAAGCTAATTAAAAAGCACGTGCTGGAAATTAAAGCTAAAATTTTCTTATAAAAAAAGGTGCTGATTAAGCTGTAGGTTTATGTTCCCTTTATTATTTATGTTCCTATCTTTGAAGTTTTTTTATACAACTTTCTTATATGATTTTCACATTTATGATAATATCATATATCTATCTATCTATATATATATTGATTATGATGAAAGGTCTATTTACTATGGTTGATAAAGAATGTTCCAAGCATTATCCCTAACACATCAACATAATGACCAGGCAATAAAGAATATTTATGGGGACTAATCTCTCAGTAACGTAAATTTAAAGTTTAAAAATTTTATTAGAAAAAAATATCTATATTTAATGTTGGATGGTGCTTCAAATATGATTGTTTAAAATAAGATGATACTTTTGCTTAGAAAAAAATGATTAAAAAAGTTTTTAAAATAAAAGTTATTTGCATATAGCTAAATATATGTTGGAAAGTTATATAGTCTAAATTTAAGTATTTTTAATCAATAAAATTTTTAAATAGATATTTTTAGTCAAGTTTTCATATTTTTTGGACCTTTTTGTGTATAGTGGATCGATTCAATAATGGGCTTTAGAAAAGAGTTTATTGATCCGTTTCCTTGGGCTTCTCAAGTTTACTAAATCCTCTTAATATATTTATTGGGCCTAAAAGTAAAAAGCACGGATTCGGGCTAATCCAACTCGTGGCAAAAACTAAAAATAGCTGAAGCATTGAAGTCAAATCCTGGCTCAAAAATTCTTAGGAGGGGCATTAAGGTGATGATCAAATAATCAAGAGTACAAATACTGCATGCACAAGTAAGTTGGACAAATTAGGTGCAATTTGATGCTCAGAATTTTGACCTGTGAGGTGAAAGATTACCCTGATTACTTTAATTTTTTTTTATTAGGAGTTCTTACATTACCTCTAGAATTTATACAAGTGTTCAAGTTGTGTGATGCGTGGACTTCAATTGAGATTTTGGTATAGTTCTGTATAATATTGTTACTTTGTTGTCTAGTTCTGTTTACATCATTATAAAGCTATTTTGACCTTCAAGGAAAGATGTATTGAATTGCGTTGACAGAGCCGTTTGTGTTCTCATTGTGTCCTAAACATTTGTTAATATAAAGTATTAATACAATTATTATTGGAATTTTTGGGTATAATGCGGATGAAACCTACTTGATGTTATTGTTCCTTGTATGAAACTAACTATTAGCTGCTTAGCTCCCCTGGAAAGGACCTTGGCTATGGAGAGAAAGTGCAATTTCTTGTGAGGGATTCTTGTGTTCTCCACTCCCGTATTCCTAGCAAGGGAAGTATGAATTAAACTGCAGAACTTTTGGTGAATGTGACTGCAGGTAGAAAGAAAGCAGACTAGTTATCATATTTTGGGCCCATTTGGATAAGAGTTTGAAAAAAGGCTTATGAAAAATAGGGCTTTTAGGTAGTTTTTAAAAAAAGGTCTTTTATAGAAAAGTTTATAGAAAAAAAATAGTTCTAAATAAATGAGTGTTTAGATAGTTATTACTAGAAGGACTTTTGTAATTGGAAAATTACCAGAAAGTATGATTTTATTAAATAGAGGAGAGATGAGAGAAGATTGAGAAGAGAGATGAGAGATGAGAGAGGAGAGAGGGTGGGAAAAAATAGGAGAGAGAGTGTAAGAAAAAAATAAGGGTAGAATAGTAATTGGTTAGTTCATAAACACTTTTATTATTCCATAAGCTAGTCTCAGTAATTTATTTAAAATTTTAGTTTTGAACTATAGTTTGGTCCAAAAACCCTTTTAGACAAATATGATTGTTTTAAAATTTTTTTAAATTAAAATTTTGCCCAAAAGGGCTTTTAAAACGTGGTTTGTGTGTTTACCAAACACACATTTTAACAAACACAACAAAAGCATATGGAGAGAGAATGGGAAACAGGAATCATCCGTTGTTATCAGATTTTATAAAATACAAGGACTTAACTGACATAAGTTGCCTGGTGGCATGGTGGCTGGACTCAGAATGGGGAAGTGAATGAAGACACCTGGCAGGCAATGAATGCATCACTGGAACAAGAATTTGACCATGCAGTAAGAACATGTGACAATTGAAAACCATCTATTTAGCAGGGAGGAAAATCAGTTGGAAACTTAATAGATATTGTGAAGCTAGGAATGATTGATGGTTACATGAAATGTGACCTAGTGAATCATGATAGAATATGGGGTGTGGCAACATTAGTGGCAGTGCATGGCTAAGTTTGGACATTACACACACAAGCACGTGCATGCGCACTTTAAATTTGAGTTTCGTATGGAACAAGTTCTAACTTGAATAATTTTCAGCTTGAGGGGTGTAATACTGTGAGTGTGCAATAGCCAGGTTCATCAAGTGTTTTTATTGGTGAGCTAGGCTTATGCTAGTTTTTTATAAACAGACACATTGTGAACCTGGCCTGCAAGAGCAAGTTTGGTTCACCCCAAAAGTCAGTTTGACCTCCGTCTGAGATGAAAGGCATTACTTTGTTGAACTTTCATATGATTGTAGGATACTATATTTCCATCACGTACTGATGTGGTCACAGGAATGCTAGGTTATTTGTTGTCTAATTTCAATATATTTCTGTTATATGTTAGGGTAGGCTGTCAGCAGATTATTGATTTCTGAGATTTATTTTTGGTTTACTAGCAAGAAGACTGACTAAAGATTGACGTAAAATACTTGAAGTTTGGTATTTAAATTCAATGAGAGACGAAATGCCAAGAGCTGGTAATGTGTCTTTACAAAAGAAATCTAAACATGTCCAGTTTTGCTAAAATTCAAATTATTATCCTAATTCAACTAAAACATGACGAGATAATATGGATATAATACCACTAAGGATATGATATTCCAAATAAAGTCCTAAATTAGTAGATTTGAGAAGATTTTAGTTCTCGTATTTCATGAATTTGTCATTTAGTTGTTTTTATGATAACAAAGTCTTGTATAATTTATTATGGGCTTTTACAATTATTTTGTTGACTCATGACTTGAATCAATTTTCTGCTCTATTTAAATGGTGTTATGCATAATCAGGAACTTTAGTGATTTAGTATTAAGTATGTTTACTTTAGATTTTCATGTCATGGATAGTATGCCCATTTTGGCAAGATTCATCCTGTACACTAACTGCTTATACAGAACGTGGAATCTCTGAATGAGTCCTCAACTATGCATACGGCCTGCATATGAATGACTATAGATGCCGAGGTCCTTTCCTTTTGCATCAGAAAGTAGAATAGATCTGAACTCTTATCATGACTTGACAGCAAAGTTTTTAGGATTGCTTCCTTCAAAATGTTGTATTGGAATGGTCATATTTATAAACTTAATATTACTTTACTTGTTGAAGCTGTTGTTTGTTTCTTTGTTTACATA
This sequence comes from Leucaena leucocephala, assembly GCA_037074615.1. Lineage (NCBI taxonomy): Eukaryota > Viridiplantae > Streptophyta > Magnoliopsida > Fabales > Fabaceae > Leucaena > Leucaena leucocephala. The sequence goes on from CM073553.1 coordinate 4,850,264, forward strand.
CGGTGTATAAAATAGAGAGCTATATGGCTTTATGACCTTTATTATTATTCTTATTCTTTTTCACCTTGCAGATTGTCCTTGGGTGAGAGCCTTGAGGGTGTCAGGGGTGCCTTTGGCCATTAAGGAGGAAGAGACACACGCATGCATGCAGCATTGTGTTTCTTAACTCTACATCAGGTTATAGTCTTGTCCTGTAAATTTGTTGTATTTTACTTGGCACTTTATCTTTCAAAAATCATAAAAATCTTCTTCCCCCAATTTCATTAGTTTGCTTAGAGAAATATATATAGTTGGATCTGACTTGGATTACTATCTTCAGTGATCTCTTGCAAAGTCAGAGCTATTATCGTATGTCACTGATGCATTCTTTAAACACAATTTCTTCAATGTCATTATAACCCTACTGGAGCTGAAAAGCAGGAGAGGGATTGAGGCCTAGATTATATTGCACCTTTTGTGAATCAAATGCAAAAAATGTTTTCTTGTTAATATTCACGAGAATGGTCACCTATTTGAGGCTCTTAGGATTTATTGCTTCATCATGATAAATCCATATAATTATGCCTTTGTTAATTGCAATAATACAATTATAATAAGCACAAGGATTTGCAGTTATGAGAATATGTAGGGATATTGTTTTAGTTGGAGATTAATGTACTGCTAAGATTCTAAATACAAGACTTAATTTTTAGTACAAATTGCACTAAAATAAAATGACAATTGATGTCAATATGTTTGGTTTGATCATAAAATAAAGGGGTTGGAGGCAATTTGTAGAACTTGATTGTCACATTATATCTTTGCTAGTAAGGAAAACTTGAGACCAACTTCATTCAATAGCTAAATAATTTTCAATGTAAATGATTATAAGGAGTATTTTAGGAAAATTAATATATTTTTTTATAAATAATTAATTTAACTAATATTTTTAATCTCTGTTTAATATATATATATATATATATATATATATATATGAGTTCATTGAAATTTGATCTACAATTGAGCCAAACTAACCTAAGCTGATTAAAAACCAAACTAAACGAGACTTATAAAAAGTGATTAAGTTTCATTTTTTGTACAAACTAATTGGTTTAGTTTTGCCCGAAACTGAAATTGCTAGGTGGTTTATAGAGATGTGGTAAATACTTCAAGTTATCAAGTTTTGTTATGCGCATTTTTGAAACTTGATGAAGTTATGAAACTTGATCACCTTGTTATGAGAATTTTTGGTATCAGAGCCAGTCAGTGCTAGGCTGTCAGGTGATCGAGGGTTCTTAAGGTACAGACTTGGCACTTCGATTGTACCAAATTTTCCAAATCTTACCCTGACGTCTTTGCGATGCGATTGCATCTGTTGAGAGGCAGTGCATAAAATTAGCCTATGAGGATATTGTCGTTGGCACGAGATAAGGAAATATGGCATCTGCCACTCTTCCCAAAGGGAGCAACAAGAATTCAGATTTTATGTCAAATTTTGAAAAGATTTTGGCATATTTAAATTTCTAAAAATGACAGGTATAAAACTGTTTTTACTATATCATTTAGTTTGTATGAGTGAAATGTTATGCCATTCGTTTTAAAAAATGCTCCTTCTAAATTCTAGAGGATCATAATGGAGATCTTCAATTATCATAGTAAGTTATCATTGTTTATATTGATGATGTCCTAATATATAGTCATTCGATAAATTAACATTTTAAACATGTTTCAAAATTTATTAAAATTTTAGAAATAAATGGTTTAGTAGTTTCTAAACCTAAAATTAATTTATTCTAAAGTAAAGTTAGGTTTCTTAGTCATTGGATATACTAAGGATCCATAAAGCCTATTGAACAGGCAATTCAATTTGTTGATAAATTTTTCGATCAAATCATTGGTAAAACTCAACTTTAAAGATTGTTGGGATATTTAAATTATGTTGCGGATTTCTCATATTAGCAACTTCATCAAACCATTTTATTAGCGTCTTAAATCAAGTCCGCCTCTATGGAATGATATTCATTCAAATATTGTAAAGCAGATCAAATCTCATGTTAAATAGCTTCCCTGTCTTAGCCTTCTTGATTTTTTTGCTTTCAAAATTGTTGAAATAGACGCCAACAATATAGGTTACAGTGACATTATCAAACAACGTATTCAGGGCAAAGAAAAAATTGTCTCTTTTACATCTAAACATTGGAATAGTGCACAACAAAATTATTTCACTAATAAAAAAGAAATTTTGACAATTATTTAATGCATTTCCTAATTTCAATCAAATTTTTTAAACTAAAGGTTTTTATTACGCATTAAATGAAAATCAACAAAAGACATTTTGCAAAAAGATATAAAAAATCTTGCATCCAAACAATATTTTTTAGATGACAAGCCATTTTAAATATATTTTATTTTAAAATTGAATTTATTAAAGGTACTTCAAACTCCCTTACAGATTTTCTTACCTGAGAGATTTTACAGGGTAGGTAGATAGATATGAGTACAAACATGCAAAGGAAAAAGAAAGATCCTAATGAAAAGAGGGACGATAAATAAAAGAGAATCTTTTAAGATGCTCAAAGTCAAACCGTCTCTTGTAATAAATTGGAGGCAGTTATGTAATAAATTCTGCAATAATTTGGGCCCCAAATACAAGGATCCAAAAAATAGAAATCCCAAACAAAGTCATCTACTCCATCTGTATCTTCCATCCATAAATCTCAAATGGAGTCTTCCACTCTATATGAATTATCAAACCAGAAACCCCAAACTAGATTTTCTTCTACTAAAAAGACCTTTGCATCATATGCTCAAGAGTATTCTTAGAAAATTATTAATAGAAAGACCTTTGCATTAATAGAAAGAGACTTAGGATTTTGAGTCCTCATGGGGTTGATTCAGATTTTTTTTCATTTTTATTTCCTTAAAAATTATTTTAATGTGTAAAGAATTTAAAATTAAGAAGTTATGGATTGTTATTTAAAAAAAAAATTATTATTTTTACTTAAACATCATCAATTGAAAATTTTTAAATCTAAAACGTTCACACTATATTTAGGTAATGCAATATACTCCCTTTAGTCATAATTATAAAAGTTAAATAGGGAGTTTATTTTTATCATAAATATAAGACCCGGATCCACTTTATCTTCTAAAATTATATATTTTTTTTTAAATTATATTTATTAATTACATATATTAAGGAGATTTCTATTAATGATAATTTAGATGCAAATGATTAAAAAGGGTATTTTAGGGAAACCAAGACACAATCATTACAAATAACTAACTTAACTAAATTTCTTAATCTACTTAAATTAGTTAAGTAGATATTATATTAAGGATTAGAAATAATATCACCGAAGTAATGAGCACTGAAACTAAAAGGGGCGGGGAAATTTGAGAATCTTAATCGAGTCCTTTTTATAAGCAATAACTACTCAAATCACGGGGATAAAAATGTTGGGTACAATTAATTAAAAGCAATAAATGTATAAAAAATATAATTTATTTTTCAAGTATACCCTTATTTATGAGAATGATAGGTGTGAGAGAGAATAAGTGGAGAAAGAGACTAGAGATAATGAGTGAGAGTAAGTCATGTAATTAATTGAGTGGTAAAAATAGAGAAAATGTGCATTAAATTTTTAGGTGAACCCAAATTGTTTATGGGCTCGTTTGGATTGACTTTTGAGAAAAACTTATGAACAAAATGATTTAAAAGTGATTTTGGATAAATTCTTATTGTAAAAAAAAAGAAAGTAATTCTGAGTAAATTAGTATTTAGATGGTTATTACCATAATAACTTTTGTAATCGGTAAATTAGCAGAAAGGGTATGGGAAAAAATAATTATTATCTATCAATGTTCACATAAGCATATGTCCTATATCGGCTACCCTATCTTGCTTCTACTGTTCATCTTCTTCCTTGTGGATTCTAGGCAAACAATGAACATTGACCCATGCGACAAGCGCTAACTAGCGACCAGTGACGCCAATGACTAGTGATGACGTGCGATGACCAACAACCAGTGTTGACTAATGGTGATGACAATTGATGGAGGACGGTATAGAGAGGGACTCAAGCTTCTTCAATTGTTGGAAGAAGCGACCCGTGCATAGAGAGAGGAGAGAGAGTGTAAAAAAATAAGGGTAAAATTATCTTTTGATACACATAAGGCATTTTTTTCTATCTAGAAGTTATTCGTAGAAGTTTATCTGAAACTATGGTTTAAAATTATAGTTTAGCCCAAAAATATTTATAGACATTTAAGGCTGTTTGTTTAATTTTTTTTAAAAACATAGTTTAGCCCTTTTAAAACTAGTATTTTCTGCTTTTCTAAACACCCACTATATCTAGGACCACCTTTATGAGAGAGAATATTGTTTTTAAAGAGGACCCAGGGAGTAAGACTTTTCTCGCGTCATGTTTTGTTTACATGGCACTTGTATAAGTTATTTTTATGCATGCTTTTGTTTTGTTATAGCATGTTACAAAAATATATAAAGTGTTATAAATATTATATTATGTGTGAATGTTTATATTTTTTTAGGATTCAATCTCATATTGAATGACATTATAGCTTATAACTCTCAAATTGAAGAGTCTCTAATATTCATTCTCTTTAACCTCTAATTACACAATTATATCATTTAATTCTATTATTTATGTGCTTATAAATCTTTAGGATTAGTCTTTAATATTAATATTTTATAAATAGAGGATGATGTACACACATTAGGGATAACAATATGAATAAGAATCACTCCCTATTTCTCCAATTCTCTCTTATCCCAATTTCTTTCCTCTCAAATCTCTCTTACATTTTCTTTTATTTCCATAACAAGTTATTATCATGAATTTACTCTAAAAATTCTAGGTATAAACTTCTTATAAATTTGTTTGTTCTTATACCATATCTAATAATGCTCTATATTACTTTTACCTTTGTTTAATTATTATTTTACTCAATTATCATGTGTACACTTCTTCGTATTATGTTGTTTCCTTATATATTTATGCTATTGTTATTTTCTATATATTTTAATTGCGTTCTCAGATTATATGTTTATGCGTCATTTTTATTTCACCTCATTTTTCCTTTGTCATATATTAAATAATAATATTATATATGATTATATAATATGGTTTATATATTATGGATTTATTTGTTATTTATATTTAATTATGAATTTAAATTTATTTAATTTAGCCCTTTATGGTATTATTCTTGTCTTTATTTAAATTATTGTATAATTATTTATATTGTGATAACTCATCCTCCTATATTTATTGATTTATCTTTTCTATTATATATATTAAATGACTAGCAGCCACAATACTCTTAATTTTATGATTATATATCTAGAAGCTACTATTGATAATGATTCTTTGGTAAAATACCATTTTGTGCTTCTAACAAATAGTATGATAAAGAAAATATTGTGACATGTGGCATAAGATAATTTTAATGATTTAATGATTACAAATAAAAGCCCAGGCTAATGATTCAAACATAAAAGAGACACAAAAGAGCTTGTAGCTTTGAAATATTTTTGCTATGGTCTTGAAGACCAATATTTAGAGAAATTGATTACATGATATTAAAAGAAATAAACATGCTTATGAGGGAGATAATTCTATGAGCAAATATTACAAGATGACTATAAGTTATATAGAAACAAAAATGTTGTAATAAAATAAGTTTTGGAGAAAAATGTCAAAAGGAATAATTATAAGTCTAGAAGGTAAGCCAAATGAAATAACTTAAGGCTAGAAGGCTACATGATATTTAATTCTTAATTTCTATTATCATTATTTAAATATTTGATTGACATTGTGATATGTGTATGTTCAATTAATTGTATGAAACTAAATAGACCAATTGAATTATCAAGTGGCACTTGATATTGTTGACGCTATAATTTTTCTCCTAGCATTTATGTTCAAGGTGACCGAATCTATTTCACTTGTTGCAGCAATTTTTGTGTCATTTATTGTGTCAAAGACATATAAAATTTTAAAAAAGATTAAATTTTAGGAGTGTTATATCAAATTAATTAAAAGGTAATTATTGATCATATTGTTATATTAATGTATTGTGCCATTTATGTGATGATTTATATTATACATATTTTATTCATTTATTTGTACAATGTTATTCAATATTAATTTGAATTTATTGTTATTTATTGATTATAAATTTTATTATAAGTTTTTGATTTTTTTACTTTAATTTCTTGTTAAGGAAGACAAATTAAGAGTTCAACAATATATAAGAATTCATTCATATGATATATTTTGAATGTTACAAATAAGTGATAAATAGTATCTTAAATAATGTTAAAAGTTTAGAACGATATGTTCAATTTGTATTTTATTCTCAAAATTAAAGTTTTCTTTAAATGATTTTTTATATTTTTAGGTTTGATGAGTTTGATAAATATTATATTGATTCAAATATAATTATATACTTATATTTGTTGTTAGTATTATATTCTAATCTCAAGAGATATTTTTAACCTTCATTTTTGAAGCAATGAATTATTGGGTATATATATTAGAATTAAATTTGATTTTCTTATGACATTTGAGAGAAAAAGAAAAATCATATATTTATGTTACATTTGTATGGGAATTTATTATTTTATAGATTTTAATCTTAAGAGTTATTACCTGCTAATTTTAACATTCAAATTCTGTAAATTACTTTTGGTTAGCGACATATTTTGAATTCAATTGGATATAGTTAATATTAGTGTAACATTATTTATGCAAGGATCTTGGATGAATTATCATTGGCTAAAGGTAATTTTTACTCTCTTTATTTAAGGATTAAAGTGATGATTGATATAAACAAATATTAAAAATAGTGTGTCATGTGTGAGTTATTGACTATTGATTTACTTGCTAAGGGATTGGTGATCTATGAGGTTATTTCTATTAGATAGTCAATTATTGATCAATAATAGTTAAATTTATGGATGCTAAAAGTTGGGGCAATCTGAAATAAAAATATAAATATTATAATAATTTATTATTTTGTATTATAATATTGATGATATATTGAATATTATTTGACAAATCTGTATTTTTATATATTTATTCATATTATTTGGTAGATTTTTGTCTTGATCTTTAATTGTATAATTTGTGCACTATTTAAATTAATATACCGTATATTAAATTAGTGCTTAATAGAGACATAATTATTATATTTTTTATGATTTCTTCTAAACAATTATTTTTGAAATAAAATATATTAAATTATTATAATTTATATTTTAAAAATTTAAGAAAAATTAAAATTTATAAATGAAAACAAATGATTATAAATTTAGAACTAGGATGGGAGGACGCGACGACTTCAAACCATTCACCCACATACCCTTCACGCAGTCGTCACCATCATCATCCCCCCTTCTCATCATCCCCCTCCACGCCTTCAACAAACAGCGACCTCCACCTCACCCAGCCGACACACTACCATCACCACACCTACCTCTATCACGGACTCCATTCATCCAACACACAGACTTCGGCCCCTAGAAACTTTAGAGAGGCATCACAGCCGACACGCACGCCATCCTCCTCTCCTCTCCATTCATGCAGTCATCACATCTCCATTCACCATCACACCAACGCTCCACTCCAATGAAGGCGCAGCAGCACAACAGGGAGGGAGGCGATAGCCAACTGTGCAGGAATAGAGGCGAGAACCACGACGGTGGCACAAACTAGACATCACAGTTCAACCATGGGTGCCCATGAAATCACAATATTTGCGTCTGCTTTGATGACTATGGGTTCAACTATGGGTGCCCATGAAATCACATTGTTTGCATCTGCTTTGAAAACTATGCGTGGATAGAGCGTCATAATCCTCCTAATTAATGATAAAGATATAAGCTTAGGATCTAAAAAAGGGAGTTTAAATTATTCTAATTTTCTACCATTAATTATATTATAATTTTTAGTTTTTAGGATAATTTTATAATTATTAAAAATTCTTATAATGATTTATTAATATTTATTGAAGATTATTTTGATTGAATTTTTCTTTTGCATTTGATATTGTTTTTTAATTAATTTTAATTTTATTTACTTTAATATGTGTTATACATTATATTGAGATTATTGTGGATATTTAGTTATTTTTTAAAGTGGTTTGAATTATTGGATCATTTTGTCATTTGTTAGCTTTAATTCTTTCTATTTCGAATCTCTAAGTTATTTTTAAAATTAATCTCTAATATCTTTAGTCATATTTTATTATTCTGGTGACAGTTAATAGATTGAGATTTTGAAAAATATTTTGTGACAATTCGATGTGGCTCAATTGTTGGATTAAAAGTTTAATTATAATTTTTTATTCATTATTTTTAACTCCCATATCTGTTAAATCTATAATTGCTTGCACTATTAAATTGGAAGATTGCTTTTATTATTATTAATCACTTTCGCTTTCATTCTATTTATCTATTATAATTCATTATTACTTTCTTTAAATTAAAAATTAAATTTATTATATTTATTATTTAGTCAATCAAATCAAACTTATATTTTCTAACTTAGGTTGCATTTTTTTAGTTATTTAAGAATTTAATTTTATTTTGGGCTCTTCAAAGAGAATGATTTGATTTTGTTGCACTATACACAATTTTTTATTTAATTTTTGAAATAATTCTAAGGCAATATCAGATTAAGTTTGTTTCAAATTCTACTATAACCCTAAACATCATAAATAATTATAGTATATTGAACATGTTGAAGTATGTTATTAATGAATACTAAAATTATATAGTGATGTAATAATATATGGTAGTTCCTGAAGAACTTATTTGACAAAAGAATTGAAATAGTTTCCAAAAGCATTAATATATATTTTTCTTATGGGATGATTGATAATGAGAATTATGACACATAGATCTACATCAGATCTATGATTGTATATAAGGTAGAAAACATCTAGACTTCTTAGTGAAATATATATAAAAAAATGTTGATATGACTTACACTTGAGGGGGAGATTGTTGGAATACAAGTGTAATCTAACCTTGGATGAAATTCTACTTAGATCTTCATATTAGCCCAATTGATCTAAAAAAAAGGATGTACATGTTGTGAAAATTAAATTTAGGGTTATATAACACATAATATCCTGATTTTATTTATCATATGTGTCCAATATTCTAATTTATTTGTGGTACAATTTTACCATAATTTTTTAATTTGTTGCAATTTCACCCATTATATTTTTAATTTGGTACAATTTTATACATAATCTTATTTCTTAAGTATCAAGAATTGTACCAAATTAAAAATATTATGGGTAAAATTATAACACAAATAAGATTAGGTTACTAGTCATAGAAGAGAAATAAGATCAAGATATTGTGTGCTATATAACCCTTAAATTTATGATTAGTTATAGTAACTCAGAAGTTTATTTATCTAAATAAATTTACTATTGACACGACTTGGTTGATCATCGTGAATCGTATATATGATGTAATAAATTATTGAAAATTATGTATTAACATCTATTGAAGAATCAGGATATTATTCATGAATATTCAACATAAGAATTAACATGTGCTAGTTGTTCTTAAACAAAATTAGTTATGAGAATATCACTAATTATAATTTGGAATGTATCTTTATGTTTCTAGATATATATTAAATTCATATATAGACCCATTCAATTAGCATATAACTGAAAGGAATTGGAAGACACGTAGCGGAAATTAATTTAAAATTTTTTCCATTCCTTGCTAGGATCTACCGTATGTGTTTAAGTCAAGTGGGAAGAAGCATTACCCTCAGTGTTCTTCAGCTACTTCCACAGCTTCTGGTCACGACGTTCACAGTTTCTCTCCGCGGCTCGTGCTCCCTTTCCAATCGCAAGAAGTCGACGACTCAGGTCGGCTTCCTCTACTGGTATCCACACGAACAGCATTCCAACCACGAACGACGTGCTAGCGTCTCTTGTCCCTCCAGGGCTTTCTCAATAATTCGTCATCTCTGTATCTATTTCGGCAGTTTCTTATCTGCAAACCTTTTGCAGATTCCCCTTCGGCCTTTCTGTGTTCTATGTGTGTATCTAAAACGCAGCTCCTAAAATTAGATATATAGGATGCTATGCGTTTTTTCTCTCTCTCTACCGAATTAGATTTTGGAGTTAATCTTATATTAATTCTGAAATTAATACAATATCATATATTGTATAATTTTATAAGAAACTAATTAAATAAATAATATTAAATCTGTCCCACAGATTTAATTACCTATTTATTTAACTTTAAATAAAGATGAGACTGAACTATATTTGATTTATTCTCATAAATCAAATTTGAGATATCATATCAATTTGAATTTTAAATTCAAACGTGATAGGGATTTAATTTATCCTTATAAATTAAATCTTATAAATATCTCTTATATGAGATATCCTATCAATTTGAATTTCAAATTCAAATGTGATAGGGATTTAATTTATCCTTATAAATTAAATCTTATAAATATCTCTTATATGAGATATCCTATCAATTTGAATTTCAAATTCAAATGTGATAAATATTTAATTTATCCTTATAAATTAAATCTCATATATCTCTTATATATAATATATATATATATGAATTTATATATATACGAATATAAATATAAATAAATATATACATTCACCCTGGATCATTCATTGAATCTGGACATGTCTTAGATTCAATGAATCTGGACATCATAGCTCGTGTTGGGCTATTTTGTGTGCGACCCTGTAGGCCCATATGAAGTTGGCAGTGGGCCATTTACTATACTGGCCCACAAGTCGCAAGTGGTCTCTAGCAAGACATAACGACTACCCAAATCATATGAGAATCGTTAAACGATATAACATTTTATTCAACCATATCATGTCCCTTCTATCACGTGATATTTTGGTCATGGTTGATGCATGGATAATGTCATCCTCCTATTCCTGACTTTTACTTTCTCGATCCCTGAGTAGTCTGACTATAGAAATGGAACTACCTTTCCATTACAGTATGGCCATACATTTCTCAGACTCACTCATCGAAGGGCCCAGTAATATCTCTCTATAAATGTGAGGGACAAATTCCATCTTGACCATTCACATTCCTCTGCATGAAAAACCATTAAGCCCGAACATAGTCTTTATGATCACTCGGTCAAAAGTGACTTTTGACTAGGTCAAAGCTGAGCGTTTGTCATGTAGGAATCCATGATGATCTCAGGTCAAAGGGCATATTGATATAGTTTGTATATGAGAGAAGCTTATGACGTTACCCATGCAATTCTCTTATAGCGGGTCGGTCCAACACCTTATACTCTTACATGTGCCTATGACTTTGATTTATATCTCTATACATCTTCAAAGTCATACTGGTCTTATTTTATCTGTGCTCCCATATAGATGATCGACCAGGGACATTTAGGATAAGATAATGAATTATCCAAGGATGGTCATCACAGTAAACATGCAAATAATATGATAACACAATTAATAAATTCATAAATAAATAATGTTCATAAGACAATGATTGGCCCCTAAGGCATAATTTCCAACAGTAACCATTCCAACAGTAACCATACAAGTATTCAATAAATTTGATAGATACATCTATAAGATGGTTACATGTGTGATTATTATGAGTGCAATCTAAAGTTTGTAAGATTATTTGAATAAATCATTATGTTGTGGTGGATGCAATAAATCATTATGAGTGCAATCATAAGGAATATTATTTTGTGGTTGATGCAATAATTTTTGCATATATTAAAAGTTTAACAGCATATAAAAATAAAATATATGTCTAATATATATTGCTATAGCCTATGTATATGGTTTACTAGATAAAAAATTTCTAGAGTTAAATACCTAGTGATTTTATAACATTTGGATTTTTCCTATGATTATTTTTTCTATAAAAAATATTAAATCTAATAGACCTGAAGTCTCATATATTTATTCAATTATAATATTTACCTATCATGTTAGTGTTGCATGTTTCAATTTTATTGGCCAAATTAAGTTCTAGCAGTTACACAAACGTATAATAAATTGATATTTGGGGTGATAGTTCTACAAAACATTATATAAGATCCTTTTGTTATGAATAAATTAAACATGTGAATATAAGATATATCATAATAATTTTCAGGAATATTTTTCTATTATTTTCACAGTATATAAGGTAGATGAAGAGTATGTTGATAATTTACCATATCCAAAAGATATATTGGAGGAATATACTTAAAAAATATGACAATGAATTATGTATAGTTAGGATAAAAGGAAGATAAGCTCAAAAAGCATTGAAATAATTTGTTTGAGAAACTAGTACATTCTATTCATATCAAAAAGATAAATAGTGATAAGGGGAAATAAAATTGATGTTATCATAAGGGGAGGTAAATGTGATATTGTCATCAGGATGAGTAAAGATCATGATGTACTCTTTTTTCCTTAACCAAGATTTTGTCCCACTATATTTTTTTAGTAAAATTTTTAATGAGACAACTTTAATATATATCATGTACTTTTTTCTTTCACTAGGTTTTTATCTCATAGGATTTTTTCTAATAAGGTTTTAATGAGATACAATATTTATCCATGAACATCCAAAGGAGAGTGTTATAAATATTATTTCATGTGTGGATGCTCATAGTCTTAAGGATTCCATCTCATAATAAATGTTATTATAGCTTATAACTCCCAAATTGAAGGGTATCTAATATTTATTTTTTATAACCTCTAATTATACAATTATGTTGCTTAATTTCATTCTTTATGTACTCGTAATTTTTTAAGATTAGTTTTCATTATTAGTGTCCTATAAATAGATGATGATATACACACAATGGGGATAACAGTATAAATACGAATCACTCCTTTTTTTCCAATTCTCTTTTATCCTTCACATTTCTCTAATATCAAATATCTCTTGTATTTTCCTTTATTTCCATAAAATAAAGAGTTTCTTTTGTATGGGGATTATATTTTATCGAAAAAGAAGCACTAATGATGGCATATGCGAAGAAGGCGATAGGATGATCCGACTCAAAAGTAAGGAGATTGCTTTGATAGGCATTAGATAGGAAAAAAACAATCTTCATTGAATTTTGGATAGGAAAAAAAATAGGAAGGTGATAGACTGATAGGAGCGGTTTAGAAGAGTTGATGCCACATAATCCTCATTAATATAACATGAGATTTTTAGTTAATAAGTCAATAGTAAAAGTAACGACCGGTTTAGCGTTAAAAATTAAAATTTTAGTCGGCTATATGCAACCGACTCAAATGCTAAATTTTATATATATTAGCCAAAAATTAATTCTAATTATGGAAAATCTTGATAAAATCTTTTAAAATAACCAAAATTTAAATAAGGTCTACACTTTTAATTAATTTCTAATCAGGTCAAGAGATTAGGAATTTCATAATCCGATTGAATAAAATGCCATGTTAAAAAAAATAGAAGGCACAACAAGAGAATACTGTTCAAAAATATGTTTTGATGATGATAACTATAAAATAAAAAAATTAATTGATACCCAAAAATAATAAAAATAGTCTTTGACAATAAGTTAAGTCAAATAATCGATTAATAATAATTAATTGATTGGTTATTCAATTAATGAAAATGAAGCATTATGTGTTATAAAAAATTATTCATTAATTGATTAATGAGTAACAATTAATCGATTAATGTTGAGAGATTGTCTTATGAAATTAAATTTAAAAGTCAATTAATCGATTAATATCAACTTATTTGCCTACTATATTTGAGCTAAAAAGTCAATTAATCATTAGTTAATCGATTAATAAAAATTAATTGATTGGTTAATGGCTTAATACCTTGAAAACATATTTTTTTAAATAAATATATTGTTATTAATCGATCAATTGATCTATTAATTTATATTAATTTATTAACTATTCGATTAATCAATAAAATTTTAGTTTTGTCAAAATCAAATATAAGCTAATTAATCAATTAATTTATATTAACATATTAACTGTTCAATTAATTTATGTTAAAATATTTAGTTATCAATTTTTCTAAACATATTAATCACCTAGGCATTCAATTAACTAATATTAATCGATTAATCTAAAAAATGAGTGAAACTTGAAATATATCTCTATTTTAATATACAAACTTGTTCCAAATTTCAAATGATTGATTTAAGAGATTATATGTCTATGCCTCTCATTATTCTTTTTGATAAATCATTTGGGAAACTTTCCCTCTTGAAAATGTTTGTTTTATTTTGACAAATTAGTTCGGTATGATGCTATGTTGTTTATCTCATACAATATTCACACATTAATTAATTATTTAATCTATTAATACAACATTATTTCTTTTCAAAAAGCTATCAGAATTTAATTATGAATTCAATCTTAATATTAGAAACACGTCATTTATTAACAAGTTTATATACTCAATTAATACTTCAACGGCTAACAAATCTTTTATTTGAGTATATTCAGAAAGGCTAAGGATTCAAAATGATGAAGGCTACGCAATAAAACCTTCTTTCAATGCATTAAATGCTTACCTCCCTATCAGCGATCAACCATGCCTTCACCTCTATGGTTACAAACTTTAGTATAATGGTCATAATAGAGTAAATGCTATTTAAAGGACTCGGAATTACATGAAGAACCAACAACTGAGTGATACAACAAACTCCAAATTTATTACATTCTCAGTTCACCATCATTCTTTGCAAAATCTCATAATTATTGAGCTTCAGTATGTAACACCATATATACCAAAGGCATCATTCTGTTAGCTTAAGAGATCGTTTCTCTTAAGTTGTAATCACAATCTTACGGGGAGTAAGAGGGAGTAATTGAAGGAGTTAATTGCTAAATTGTTATACTAAAGGCACCAAGAGCCTATTATAATCTTGAAATAGTGCAAAATCTTAGAAGGTCTCTGAGAACTGGATATAAGACAAAAGTTGAATCCGAACCAGTATAATTTGTTTAACGTCGTCTTGATGAAATCTTTCTTAACTCTATTCTTATTGCAATTATTCATATTTACCTTCTGTTAACCTTTTTAAATTACTATTAAAATTTTTAAAATACACAATTTATCCCTCTTAAAGTGTTTCTTCCTAAACTAACAAATACGCTTGATCAAAATGCCTATCGCATTCATGCGTGGCCTTGAGTAGTGTGTGCTAATGTCGTTGTGAGATAAAATTGTTTACATCAATTACCAATTCATTAAAAAAAATCTCAATTTTATGCAAATTACAACCCTCAAACTATAAAAGTTTTTTTTTTTTCTTTTAGCAACGTTAAGAAATTCCTAATAATACCCCTTGCCTTATTATGAATTAGTTAAAAGTGTAGGCCATATTTAGATTTTTGTCAAGGGGATTTTATTAGGATTTTCCCTTCTAATTAAGTTTTCATAATTTCAATAACTATAGATAAATGTTAAGAAATTAGTGTCATTTCTTTCTTTCTTTTTTTTTTTTATATGCCTTTGGCCATATGGTATACGATGCTTTCTCCTAGACCCATTACCAGGTGTCAGAGCAATGATTAATGTGAAATACTTAGAGTACCACGTATGAATTATATCTAATCAAAATATAATAATTTAGTATAAAAAATTCACGATTAAATTTATTTTTTTAAAAAATAAATATTTTAATTTTAAAAAATAAAACCCCATCTGAACCATGTTTATTTTTATTAAAAATAAAAAAAGTATGAATTATTTTAGATGAATTACCAACTAATTATGATTAAAATGTGTTGAGTTGTTGAATTTTAATTAGACAAAATTCAAATGACTTGTTATTCTTAGAGTATGTGAGTATTTCTTCCGACTAATCTAGTTTGAGCACCTGAAGGACATTTTGAGTAGTAAACTAGCCAAATAAGATTTAACGTTAGAAAAATTAGTGTTATTTCTTACCTATGTAAGAGACTAAAATACAATTTAAACCACTTTAATCAACCACCAGCGGATTGTCCATACGTGCTTGAAAAAGGGTTAAGGCAAGAATCTCTTAGGATTCAATGAACCTTTGTGAATTAATTGATTAGTAATATTAATAAATTTCAGATTGTGAATTCAACTTTCAAATATTTTCTAAGCTTATAAAAGTATTATTCCCAATCTTACTTGATCACTAAATATATATAATGTAGTTAGTTGTTTATTTCACAAAATCATATAAAGAGTTCTTTTGTACATTGAATCCTCTATTCGATGTATAAAGTGTGCTACATTCATGATTCATCTGTTGTACTTATTGGATGAAACATTTGAGATTTGAATACATACATTGAAATAAATGCCAATAAACGTATATGCATGAACCACTTCCACTGGACAAACGAATTCCGTATCTTTAGTCATAAATACAAATGAATAAATAACTTTTAAAATAATAACCAGTTAGTTTGTCCGAAACTAATATAAATAGAGGGAGAACACAAACAAGAGAGAGCCGCTAGAGTCCTCAAGCAAGCACTCTTCTAATAGCCATTGAAAATTGGTCCCTTGATGTTGGCAATAGCAATCTTCTGTGGTCTTATTGTGCTGAGATGGCTTCTCAAGAATGTGAATTGGTGGATCCATGAGCGTTCATTAGGCGATAAGCATTACTCTCTCCCTCCAGGAGATATGGGTTTGCCCTTCATCGGCAATATGTGGTCTTTCCTCTTGGCCTTCAAGTCTGGTCGACCTGATTCCTACGTCGAATCATTTGTCAAAAAGTTAGTATACACATATTAAAACTCTCTCTCTCTCTCTATCTACTATTTTCAATAACGTGGTTCCTGATCTGATTACTGAAACTTAATGGTGTAGATATGGGGACACTGGCATATACAAGGCGTTGATGTTTGGGTTTCCGAGTGTTATTGTGACCACGCCTGAAGGATGCAAGAAGGTTTTAATGGACGATGACAAATTTGAGCCTGGTTGGCCTGCTTCAACGGTGGAGCTCATGGGGAAGAAATCATTCATCTCAATCCCTTATGAAGAACACAAGCGTCTAAGGCGACTGACTTCGGCTTCCATCAATGGCATGGACGCCTTGTCCTTTTACTTGACCAAAATTGAAGACATTGCCATATCTTCGTTGGACAAATGGAGTAAGATGGGACAGATTGAGTTTCTCACTGAGCTACGAAGATTCACGTTTCGCATAATCATGCATATTTTCTTAGGCTCAGAGGGAGATGCCGTGATGCATAATCTGGAAAATGAGTACACAGCCCTAAATCTTGGTGTTAGAGCTATGCAAATCAACATTCCAGGATTTGCGTATCACAAGGCCCTCAAGGTACGAATGCACAATAAATGTTCTCCATAATTCATAACCTTTATTCGAAATTATCTACGATTCTGTTTTTTGGTTTCCACCAGGCTAGGAAAAAGTTAGTGGCTGTATTTCAAAGTGTTGTTGATCAGCGAAGGAAAGAAAGGAATGGAAATGTTTATTATAGAAAATCGAGAGACATGATCGATGGTCTTATGAATGCGGAAGATGAACATGGAAACAAGTTGGACGATGAACAAATAACTGATACTATGTTAATGTATTTGAATGCTGGCCATGAGTCTTCAGGTCATACTACCATGTGGGCAACGGTTTACCTGCAACAACACCCTGAAATTTTCCAAAAGGCCAAGGTACCCTGAATTTCTGGAAAATTTATGTTTAATTATGCTATTTTAAGGTTAAGTTGCAAGGGAACCATAAATTACAAGTGCTTTTGTATATACACACATTGATTAATTGTGCAGGCTGAGCAAGAAGAAATCATCAGAAGAAGGCCTCCAACACAGACTGGGTTGACACTCAAGGAAATTCGACAAATGGAATACCTTTCTAAGGTATCTATCGATTTAACAAACCATTCTATATATAAACCTTAGATTTGCATCGTCATATTCTATATCATTTTCTAATATAATGTGTTATATATGTCGTTTCCTACACTGCACATATAGGTGATTGACGAAACTATGCGTTTGGTTACTTTCTCATTGACTGTCTTCAGAAAGGCAAAATCAGATGTGAATATCAATGGTTGGTTACAATCCTTATAACTTGAATCATCTGGTTCTAATTTATCAAAGGAAAGATTTTTTTGCTTGTTTTGGTGCACTGACGACTAATTTGAAACTGTACAGGCTACCTTGTTCCAAAAGGATGGAGAGCCCTCGCTTGGTTCAGGACTATTCATTTTGATCCTAAGATATATCCAAATCCTTTGGAATTCAACCCTTCCAGATGGGATGTGAGTTCCATATATATACACGTGCATTTTGTCATAGGCCGCTAACATGAAATATTTCTACTAACATTATATTCTGTTACAACAATATGTTTTAACAATTTATTTAATGTTTGTGTATTGTAGAATTTTATCCCAAAAGCTACGGAGTTCATGCCGTTTGGAGCAGGAAGCAGGCTGTGTCCAGGAAATGAGCTTGCAAAGCTGGAAATTATTGTGTTTCTTCATCACTTCCTTCTTAACTATCGGTACGTACATGATCACCAACTTGTGAATTCTAAGTTTTGATTATAACTAAAATTGTACAAAACAATCAAATTTTTATGTGATTAATAATTAATGTTTTTTGTTGATATGACAGACTTGAACGAATGAATCCTAAGAGCCCCGTGATGTACCTTCCACATACAAGGCCCGTTGATAACTGCGTGGCAAGGATTCATAAAGTCTCCCAATCATGATTCACTCTTGGACGGACAAAAAAATAGAATAATGCGCCTGAAAAGTGTAAACTGTTGTTAATTCCTATGAAAGATCCTCATGATCTGAACTTATGTAGCCTGATGCTTGATTATCAAATAATAATAATAATATGGATCAGGAAAATCTATTTGTTCAATGATATTTTATAATCTAGTGCTAAAAAATATATTTATACAAATTCCCGCATTGTTCAAGTTAAAGAGAGCCTTAATACATGATAGTATATTTTAAGATGTTAACGTTGGCAAATAAAAAAGGGCAGGTTTGCCAGGGCCATAATGGGAGCAACTTCATTACCTCCAAATAATTAGCATAGCTATATACTTAAGGCTGAAATACGACATCACTAGTTAAATTGGAAATGACACACCGCCAATAGATCCAAGTGCTTGATGGTTATTTTTATTTTATTTATTCTTATCTAATATGCATCTGAAGTAGCTCATGTCAATTTAGATTTGAAGTCATAATAATTTAACCCCCTATCCGACCCCCAACGGGCACTCTCCTCTGCTTCCTCTCTCCACTACCCCTCCCTCCTATCTTAACTTCAACACCCCCAAAAATAAAATGATAAGGAACCTTCTTTCGAGATATTTGATTTTATTATTTTATTAAAAATCTAATTTTTATTAATTTTCAGTGGAATAAAGTTGTCTACTGTGTGGAAGGGATTCATAAAGTCTCCCAAGCTTGATCACTCTTTAGATGGACAAATAAATAAATTACGCTATCTTAATCGTTAACGGCTTCATTCTTTATATGTGTGTTCTATGAAAGCTCATGATCTGAACTTTTGAACGGGTGATGCTTGATTATCAAATAATAATGTATTGATCAAGAAAATATATTATAGGCATGTTTGGTACTGAAATCAAACATTTTCCTTATTTAGTATAATAAAATATACTTTCACTTCTAGACTATTTTAATTCTATTAAAAAGCTAAGAAATAAGAAGAAGGAAGTATAAGTGAAATATTTTAGATAATTTTACTCCGATTTATAAAATTTTTGGACAACTTTAATATGCCCAAAATTATAAAAAAAATATTTTGGATTATTTTACCCTAAATTATAAACAATATACATCAATTCTAACTTACTAAATAAACTTTTAAAATATATTTTCAATCTAACCTTACTACATATAATTTGTTATAGTTTTAGTGTGTGATAAAGTCCCACATTGCTCAAATTAATATGCTAAGATATGAATTGGGATTAAAAAGAAGAGTGGGCTCACCGGCGCAACAACGTGCCAACACTATCCAGTTGTGTGTGTTAGATGTAATTTTACTTAATGTTAGTAGGCACATGAATATCAACAAGGATTGATTCGAGTGGTAAGCGGCTCGGTATTACTTAAGCTAGATATCGAGTTTAAGTCTTGGCGTATACAGAAAATCTCTGTTGTGAAGCTCATACACCATAGTTAGGTACGCGACCTCGGTCAGATCCAGATATAGTCGGGGTAAAACTCTGATAAATTAGGTGGGTAACAAAAAAAAACAGTATGCAAATGAATTAGCTTCATATGTGTACATGTACATGTCGATTTAAATTTTAATAATCATAATTATTTAACCCCCTATCCAACGGGAGACTTCGAATTACACCATTATTACAAACTACTACTCCAATGTTCTAAAATTCACTTCTTATAAAATTAGTATTTCATCAATTCGGAATTAAAAATTATTATAGTGCTACATTTAAATTCCTTTACCTTTGATAAGGGGCCTTTCCTATATTTTTAAACTCTACAATTTAGTCCCCATTTTAGTGCCATAAAAAAAATATTATTTTAAAGATTTGAAAATTCAGTATTGTTAATTAAAATTTATATATTTTAAAATTTAAAATTATTAATTACCTTCATATTCTAATTGTCTACCATCTCTTTACCCCAAATTTAAATAAGTGAGTATAGTAATATTTATTTAAATAAATAGTTAGAAAAATTGCTGAAAAATTCCCCATTGAAATATTTATTGACCAAAGATACTTATATTTGTTTAAGGACTCAAGTTCTTAAGTGGGTACAACTTATATTCAATAAAAGGGGATGCAATTGTTCATCAGTAGTATATAAAGCAAAT
This sequence comes from Leucaena leucocephala, assembly GCA_037074615.1. Classification (NCBI taxonomy): domain Eukaryota; kingdom Viridiplantae; phylum Streptophyta; class Magnoliopsida; order Fabales; family Fabaceae; genus Leucaena; species Leucaena leucocephala. Next base: position 4,871,127 of record CM073553.1, read on the forward strand.
TATTTTGACATATAGTTAAAGATATGTTATATAAATTAAAATATAATTGGTCTAGCGATGTAATACCCTCTTAAATTCCTTTAGATCTCGAATTCAAATTTTAGATAAGATATATATAATGGGAGAATCAATCACAAATGCCAAAACTGGAGCTGCATACAGTTGAAGAGTTGCAACCAAAACACTTACACATAATGAGTAGGAAACATATGCTGGGAGAGAGAGCCTCATGTCTCAATCATCTCTTTTCCTACTCATTATCCGAAAGGATGGGATGTGAGTTCCACATCATACACACACCTATTAATTGTTGTTGATATTATATATATTTCATGTAAGTTTCAATTATAACATCATATTTCAAGATCGTGTGTATATTTATCATTATTATATTTCTTCACCATTTAGTTTATGCTTGTCATGTATAGGATTTGTAATGACTCTGAAAATTTTTAGATTTCAAAATACATTATATATATATATATATATTAATTGATGCAGAAAAGTTTCAATGTGGAAGGAGTGGATTAGTGGTAAAAAGCGAAGAAGTTATTTAGGTGTCCTGTATTCGATTCTTGGAGGCTGTAAAAGTTGGAAATTGATTTTTTTTCCTCCAGCATGTGAAATTACGTAACTGCCCATTCCCCTTTTTCTCTGCTGAAGCCGTACCTATTCGCCATTTTTTCTTAGAATTCCTTCAGTGGCGCAGATGGATGGAAGCAGCAGGGGAAGCTTCATGTCAGTGATACCGTGTGGTCAGCTCCTGTAGTGTCCCGTCCTGTCCCTTGCTGTGTCGCTGTCACTGGTATGGTCACGTTGCTCGGCTAGCTCCAGCTCCTTGATTTATAGAGCTATCGATAGGAAGCAGAGGGGGTGGTAATCGGTGAGTAAGGGAGAGTATAGGGCAGACGCTGTTTGAAGCTAACGAGCTCAATCTTCGTCATCGTCGTCTTGCTAGTTGTAGGGGTGGTCAAGATTTCAAAGCAGGGCATTGTAGATCATCGTCGTCCTGCTTTGAAATCTCAACCACCCTTACAACTAGTAGGACGACGATGACGAAGATTGAGCTCGTTAGCTTCAAACAGCATCCGCCCTATACTCTCCCTTACTCACCGATTACCACCCCCTCTGTTTCCCATCGATAGCTCTATAAATCAAGATCTGGAGCTAGCCGAGCAACGTGACCATACCAGTGACAGTGACACAGTAGGGGACGAGACAGGACAGGACACTGCAGGAGCTAACCACACGGCATCACTAACATGAAGCTTCCCCCACTGCTTCCATCTATCTGCGCCACTGAAGGAATTTTGAGAAAAATGGCGAATAGGTACAGCTTTAGCAGAGAAAAAGTGGAATGGGCAGTTACGTAATTTCACACGCTGGAGGAAAAAATCAATTTTCAACTTTTACAGCCTCTAGGAATCGAATACGGGACACCTGAATAACTTCTCTGCTTTTTACCACTAATCCACTCCTTCCACATTGAAACTTTTCTGCATCAATTAATATATATATATATAAATGTATTTTGAAATCTAAAAATTTTCAGAGTCATTACATTCTACCCTCCTTAAGAAATTCGGTCCTCCTAATTTAAAAATATACTCACCTTAATCCTCAAATAAATGTGGGTACTTGATCCACATCCCATTCTCCATTTCCCAAGTAGTTTCTTCCTTTGAATGATTATGCCATATCACTCTCATTAAAGAAATCTCTTTTAATCTTAATTTCTTTACTTGTCTCTCCATAATATCTACTTGATACTCATCATATGACAAGTTTTTGCTCACCTAAACCTCCTGATATTCCACAACATAAGATGGATCATACATGTACCTCCGTAACATCGATACATAAAACATTGGATGAATTCCCAATAACTCTAATAAGTTACCGCACCTACTTTATTCAAAATCTCAAAGGGACCAATATGCCTTGGACTTAACCTGCCTTATTTCCCAAGTCTCATAACTCCTTTCATTAGCGACACTCTTAAAAGCACCTTATCACCGACCATGAATTCCAATTCCCTATGACGATGATCCACGTAAGATTTATGTCGACTTGAACTATTAATATCCTTTGTTGAATCACTTTCATCTTTTCTTTAGCATCTCGAACCAAATCGGATCCTAAAATTTCTCTGTCAGCAACTTCAAACCATCCAATTAGAGATCTATATTACCTTTCATAATATGCCTTAAACGGTGCCATTGAATACTTGATTGATAACTGTTATTATAGGCAAATTTCACTAACAGAAAATGTTTATCCCAACTTCTATCGAAATCCATGATACAAGACCTCAATATATCCTTAACTTTTTGGATTGTCCTCTATGACTGTCTATCAGTCTGAGGATGAAAAAGAAATGCTAAGATTCAATCGAGTGCCCAATGTTCTCTGAAATGATTCCAAAAACTGAGAACTGGGGCTCTCTATCTGACATAATAGACACTAGGACTCCGTGTAATCGTAAAATTTCCTCAATGTAAATCTCAACGTATCTAGCTGCATTGTACGTCATCTTCACTGGAAGAAAATGAGCAGACTTGGTCAATCTGTCAACAATAACCCAAATAGAGTCAAAACCTTTAACAGTACAGGGAAATCCCACGATAAAATCCATTGTTATGTTTCCCTTTTTTTTTTATTACTCCAATTTTCCAACCATTGCAACGGTCCTGCAGGCTTTTGATGTTCTGATTTAACTTGTTGATACACCAAACAATGTGCAACAAAATCCTCCACATTATTCTTCATACTATGCCACCAATATAATTGTTTCAAATCTTGATACATCTTAGCTATACCTGGGTAAATAGTATAAGCAGAATTATGAGCTTCTTCTAGAATATTCCTTCTCAACTCCTAAACTTGTGGCACACAAATCCTGCCATCGTACCTCAGAACACCTTCTTGATCACTCGCAAATTCTGAATTACTTCTGTCTTTAACCGAATCACGTAACTTGCATAACTTTGGGTCAGAATACTGAACTTCCTTAATATGATCACTTAATGAGGAACGAGATTATAAATGAGCTAAAAGTGCTCTCTTATTAGCAATTTCCAATACAACTCCCTCTTGCTCCAACTTATGAATTTCTTGTACCAACGGTCTCCTTTCAACTTTTATATGTGCTAAACTACCCATAGACTTTCTGCTTAGAGCATCAGCCACCACCTTGGCTTTTCCCAGATGATATAAAATCATACAATCATAGTCCAATTCGAGACGCATTGCAAAATACTATATACCCTCCAATTCCTGAAGGTAAGCTTAACACTGGAACAAAAGTCCAAGATTCCTTCAACTTCTAAAAACTTTCTTCGTACTTATTATCCCACATGAACTTCACATTCTTCTAAGTTAACCTCGCCATTAGATCTGCTATTCTTGAAAAATCCTAAACAAATGGCGATAATATCCAGCAAGTCCTAAGAAACTTCAAATCTCAATTACCGTAGTAGGTCATGGCCAGCTTTTGACTGCCTCAACTTTCCTAGGATCAACATGAATGCCATCTTTCAACACCACGTGCCCCAAGAAAGTGACCTTAGTTAACTAGAACTCATACTCAGAAAACTTAGCATAAAATTGTTGTTCTCTCAACCTTTGTAATACTATTAACAAATGCTGCTCATGCCACTCCGTACTCTTGGAATAAACCAAGATATCATCGAAATTCATAATGACCATAACGAGTCCTAAATGTTGTCTTTGGAATATCTTCCTTCTTAATCTTTAATTGATGATACCTAGATCGCAAGTCAACCTTTGAAAAGTTTTGTGCTTCTTGCAACTGGTCAGATAGATTATCAATACGTAGCAACGGATACTTGCTCTTTATTATTACCTTGCTAAGCTATCGATAATCAATACACAGTCTAAATGATCCATTGAACATATTGGTGTCTTTACATATTTAACACATTTTATCTTTTACTTGAATATGACCCCTGCACATGCTAAAACATCAAAACAGTGGTATCTTCCCGCTTCCATACTTCTAGATTTGCATATTCCTTCCATGCAAGCATAATAACAACATACAAAATGAAGTAACATTAATATACACTTAAATCTACACTTGGCCATGGTCATCAAACTTGTTCCAATTTCATGATCTAAAATTCTTAATCAAAATCTTGCCAAATCAGTTCCTAGCTTTAAGTTCAAAACCCAAGGCTTCCACACTAACTATCTCAACATTCAGACATTTACTTTCTCAATAACCACACTTATCAAAAGAATTCATACCATGCATCACCTTTAAGCTTTTAGGTGCTCACATGTGTTAGTTCCTACTAAAATACACTTTACTTCAAATATGAAATCAATAGCTATATATCCTTAACTATTTAACCTATAATTCGGCCCTGACTAACAAGGGATAATCAATGCTTTACAGCACTAAACAAAAACATAAATACCTTTATACCATCGACTTGATATATATATATACAATTTTATCTCTTTTAACTTAATAATTTAAGCTTCCCAGAGTTTGAAATCAGTCATCAAGCTCAAAACTTATAGCCTTTAACATTACCAAGTACTTCCAGGAGAACTCAAAATCATAATAACCCAAAACAATAACTATTAACTTGATTTCATCTAATCAAAGCATCAAAATCTACTCAAACAGGTTTATACACCTCTTTTCAATGCCCTCAAACAAAATTCCATAGATTCCTCTCTAGAACAAAAACTTGTGAACTTAGGAAGATTCAACTTAATGCATTATAATAACTTGACTAAAATATTCAGTAACGTTACGGGTTTCTTCACAAGTTTCATGCCTATATAATATAGAAATAACTAGGGACAGTGGATTTGATGGTTTGGCTTTTAAATAAGATTCTTATAAAGGTCTAAAGGGTTGACTTTCCCGACACCTAACTCCCCTATGACCCTGTCCTCTCCCTCTAGGGGCAAATCATTTTGCTGAGCAGAGCCTCTATCTGAAGCCACATCACTTCTAGAGCTTCTTTTAGACGATAGACGTTTAGGCGATATTTAACTATACCCCAAAACCATATAAAATATTCAATTTCTGAGGAAAAACATGTTTTCAAAACCATAGGGAAAACAAAATACTTTCAAATTTCTTAATGAGATCTTCAGTAATGCCTCAATTATAATTATGCCCGGGATCATAACGATAATTGAGACCCCACCAAAGTATGTCTGCTCCACTTAGCCATAGAACAACTTTTGGCTCTAATACCAAACTGTCATGTCCAGAAATTTAGACCGTGACCGGCACAGAATATGAAAAATTTTACATTCCAAAAGCCTAAAATCTTAAATAAAATATTTTGAAATAAAACCATAATAAAGTGTATTTCATAAATTAAAAGCAAGTCTTATACAGGAATCTCGGCAGAATCGTCACTGTATAACCGATTTCCCGATGATTCTACAACAGACTGCAACATTCAAGTTTTCATAACTTTTCCCAATATCAACAGAATCTTTTCTAAGGACTATGTGGAGCATTTACCCATTTATCAAAGTAATCCAAGTACTTTATAAATGATAATCACATCAAAAGTTGTATTTGTCAAAAACGATGCTTCAGATCAGCAGCGAGGCTCTTTACTGCTCAGCAGGAGGATTAAGGTTACCTGCACTATCTGAAGCTAACTAATCTACTCATGAATAACGTCCCAAAAAAACATGATTTAAAAGAATGTGGAAATAAACAATGCCTAAACATGTTAAAAATATATTTCATAATATTTCATAATCTGATGTAAACCTTTCCATAAACATTTGTATTTCAGGGGAAACAACAATATGAAAGAACCATTTCAAATCAATATGAAATAACCATTTCAAACTAATCATTTAAAACAATCCTTTCAAAACCATGATCTTTCTGTAGGACTTCAACAGAACATAAACAGACATGGACACACAGTCCACGAGGGTAAATAACCAATCTAGCAGCTCAAGGCCACTAGCCGTCACGAGTACGAGACCCACATAATAATTTGGTGGCTCGAGGCCACAATCTATCGTGAGTACGAGACCTGCGTATATCTGTCGCGAGTATAAAGCCCACGTAATATCCGTCACGAGTACAAGACCCACGTAATATCCGCTGCAAGTACAAGACCCACGTAATATTCGTCGCGAGTATAAAACCCACGTATAACCATCAAGCTCGGGTAACCCAGGTGCACCAAGGGCTAACAGTACTACTATTAGCAATCAGCGTTATGTATTCCATCCTTTCAAAACATTTCCATCATGCATGGGGTTTATTTCACATATAATAATCTCAACCGTTTCAATGCCATAACCGTTAGTAAAAACCACTTTGAATTTCAAAACCCCAGCATGTACATTAAAAATCAAGTTACTGTAAAATCATATGAAATTCACATAAGAATATATTTCATGAATAACATTAGTTCAATGCAACTTTTACCAAACTCTTTTCAAAAGCTTATTCATCCATTTTCATACATAATCATAATTCTTTTATAAACCAATCGAAAGAAAATAATTTCTAACGATTTAAACCATACTTTCGTAATATTTGCTTTTCAAAATCCATATGTGAAATTCATCATTTGAAATGACAATGCATTTGAAAATGTAAATTTTAGGGAACGTTATTCACTCACCTAACACGCTCTTAAACCTTTACTCTTTCCGTCAAATAACTTCCGATAATATTCACTTCTCAATTCCCTAGTATACCGAAACAACACATTACCATACTATTTAAAGCTTCCCCAGAAATCAATCATCCTTAAGCTATCATTTCAATCTATAACACACCATCAACCATACAACCACAACTCAATTCATAAGCTCTTACTATTTCCTAATCACTACAGATCCACAATGAGATTACCACATTAAATCATTTTCAAAAGACATTGCCCATTAACCTTTGTACTAATAACAAGCATCCCTTAACCCAAAACTCAACTCAATATTGGGGTTAGCACCTTAAAGCTTCAAATCAATTATAATAACTCACAATAGTTCTAATGTTGCTTTTAAATATTCAAAACATTCTCTTTACCAAGTTGAAATACTTATGAGCTTAACTCTATCTCAAAACATAACCCATAATTTACAACCCATTTATGACATGCTTCTGTCTCCTCTTTCATTGACCACATTATCACATGTATTATATATATTCTTACACAGTGCACACATATGCAATATATACATATCAACAGCACACCCTTCTCCTATAATTCTTGCTTCCTTCATTTAAATCCCTAACAACAACACCATATATATAAACATATTCTTTCACAATGCATGCATACCCAAGATGTATTATTCAAACAGCATAAATGCATAACCTAAATAACCCATTCTTATTCAACCCAGGGCACCACAACCTGACAACAGCAGAGTATACATATAACCATGGTAATGCCCACACAATAATATCACTATTCATGCACTCCCTTTTTCCTCTCTGTTTCACACACATACACACAACTAAAGATTGGCTAGGCACCAACACCCCAACATCCACATACCCCACATCATAGCAGCTATGGTAAGCATATACAGTAATGCAAGTTAATACATTCCAGTTAGCTTTCAAGTCTGAAACAATAACCTCTGGCCTATACTTCCTAAACTAGACATTATGCATGTACATATACATACCCTCGGCATGCCTCATCCAACAACAATTCCAATAACATCATAGCAACAATAGTAAGCATCTAATAACGACAATAGATACACACTCACAGCTTCAAGTTTAAAGGTGACCCCTCAGCCTCTGCCCAGTCCATTCATCGGGTTTTCCCAAAATATAGAAATCTAACACAATGCTCAACTCACATGCAATTCACCGTAACCGTACCCAAGAACCAACACAACCACAGGAGATAGAGTAGGGGCATTGAAGAATCATACCTCTCTTATTCAATTCACAATGCCCAGCCATGGAAAATAGAGAAACAGATAATAAAATACCTTGCCAGTGTGAACACTAGTCCAAACAGAAGAGAAATCTTTCATTACTCAATTGGTAGTTAAATCACAGAATTTCCAATCCCTCTCATCTATTACACAGAAAACAGAGTCTACACTTACCGATCACCGTCAATAACTCTGTAGCTCTGGCTCAGACGTTGCTACCAAACTTCTTTCCTTACCACCGCTGCACTCAACTCTGACCCTTTCAATTTCCTTCCCCTCAAGCACTGTACTTCACCGACGTCAAGAGGCGACTGAATTTTGAGATGATCTACAATGCCCTGCTTTGAAATCTTGACCACCCCTACAACTAGCAAGACGACGATGACGAAGATTGAGCTCGTTAGCTTCAAACAGCGTCCGCCCTATACTCTCCCTTACTCACCGATTACCACCCCCTCTGCTTCCTCTCGATTGCTCTATAAATCAAGGAGCTGGAGCTAGCCGAGCAACGTGACCATACCAGTGACAGCGACACAGCAAGGGACAGGACGGGACACTACAGGAGCTGACCACACGGTATCACTGACATGAAGCTTCCCCCGCTGCTTCCATCCGTCTGCGCCACTGAAGGAATTCTAAGAAAAAATGGCGAATAGGTACGGCTTCAGCAGAGAAAAAGGGGAATGGGCAGTTACGTAATTTCACATGCTGGAGGAAAAAAAATCAATTTCCAACTTTTACAGCCTCCAAGAATCGAATACAGGACACCTAAATAACTTCTTCACTTTTTACCACTAATCCACTCCTTCCACATTGAAAATTTTCTGCATCAATTAATATATATATATATATATAATGTATTTTGAAATCTAAAAATTTTCAGAGTCATTACAAATCCTATACATGACAAGCATAAACTAAATGGTGAAGAAATATAATAATGATAAATATACACAGGATCTTGAAATATGATGTTATAATTGAAACTTACATGAAATATATATAATATCAACAACAATTAATAGGTGTGTGTATGATGTGGAACTCACATCCCATCCTTTCGGATAATGAGTAGGAAAAGAGATGATTGAGACATGAGGCTCTCTCTCCCAGCATATGTTTCCTACTCATTATGTGTAAGTGTTTTGGTTGCAACTCTTCAACTGTATGCAGCTCCAGTTTTGGCATTTGTGATTGATTCTCCCATTATATATATCTTATCTAAAATTTGAATTCGAGATCTAAAGGAATTTAAGAGGGTATTACATCGCTAGACCAATTATATTTTAATTTATATAACATATCTTTAACTATATGTCAAAATAATTTGCTTTATATACTACTGATGAACAATTGCATCCCCTTTTATTGAATATAAGTTGTACCCACTTAAGAACTTGAGTCCTTAAACAAATATAAGTATCTTTGGTCAATAAATATTTCAATGGGGAATTTTTCAGCAATTTTTCTAACTATTTATTTAAATAAATATTACTATACTCACTTATTTAAGTTTGGGGTAAAGAGATGGTAGACAATTAGAATATGAAGGTAATTAATAATTTTAAATTTTAAAATATATAAATTTTAATTAACAATACTGAGTTTTCAAATCTTTAAAATAATATTTTTTTATGGCACTAAAATGGGGACTAAATTGTAGAGTTTAAAAATATAGGAAAGGCCCCTTATCAAAGGTAAAGGAATTTAAATGTAGCACTATAATAATTTTTAATTCCGAATTGATGAAATACTAATTTTATAAGAAGTGAATTTTAGAACATTGGAGTAGTAGTTTGTAATAATGGTGTAATTCGAAGTCTCCCGTTGGATAGGGGGTTAAATAATTATGATTATTAAAATTTAAATCGACATGTACATGTACACATATGAAGCTAATTCATTTGCATACTATTTTTTTTTGTTACCCACCTAATTTATCAGAATTTTACCCCGACTATATCTGGATCTGACCGAGGTCGCGTACCTGACTATGGTGTATGAGCTTCACAACAGAGATTTTCTGTATACGCCAAAACTTAAACTCGATATCTAGCTTAAGTAATACCGAGCCGCTTACCACTCGAATCAATCCTTGTTGATATTCATGTGCCTACTAAAATTAAGTAAAATTACATCTAACACACACAACTGGATAGTGTTGGCACGTTGTTGCGCCGGTGAGCCCACTCTTCTTTTTAATCCCAATTCATATCTTAGCATATTAATTTGAGCAATGTGGGACTTTATCACACACTAAAACTATAACAAATTATATGTAGTAAGGTTAGATTGAAAATATATTTTAAAAGTTTATTTAGTAAGTTAGAATTGATGTATATTGTTTATAATTTAGGGTAAAATAATCCAAAATATTTTTTTTATAATTTTGGGCATATTAAAGTTGTCCAAAAATTTTATAAATCGGAGTAAAATTATCTAAAATATTTCACTTATACTTCCTTCTTCTTATTTCTTAGCTTTTTAATAGAATTAAAATAGTCTAGAAGTGAAAGTATATTTTATTATACTAAATAAGGAAAATGTTTGATTTCAGTACCAAACATGCCTATAATATATTTTCTTGATCAATACATTATTATTTGATAATCAAGCATCACCCGTTCAAAAGTTCAGATCATGAGCTTTCATAGAACACACATATAAAGAATGAAGCCGTTAACGATTAAGATAGCGTAATTTATTTATTTGTCCATCTAAAGAGTGATCAAGCTTGGGAGACTTTATGAATCCCTTCCACACAGTAGACAACTTTATTCCACTGAAAATTAATAAAAATTAGATTTTTAATAAAATAATAAAATCAAATATCTCGAAAGAAGGTTCCTTATCATTTTATTTTTGGGGGTGTTGAAGTTAAGATAGGAGGGAGGGGTAGTGGAGAGAGGAAGCAGAGGAGAGTGCCCGTTGGGGGTCGGATAGGGGGTTAAATTATTATGACTTCAAATCTAAATTGACATGAGCTACTTCAGATGCATATTAGATAAGAATAAATAAAATAAAAATAACCATCAAGCACTTGGATCTATTGGCGGTGTGTCATTTCCAATTTAACTAGTGATGTCGTATTTCAGCCTTAAGTATATAGCTATGCTAATTATTTGGAGGTAATGAAGTTGCTCCCATTATGGCCCTGGCAAACCTGCCCTTTTTTATTTGCCAACGTTAACATCTTAAAATATACTATCATGTATTAAGGCTCTCTTTAACTTGAACAATGCGGGAATTTGTATAAATATATTTTTTAGCACTAGATTATAAAATATCATTGAACAAATAGATTTTCCTGATCCATATTATTATTATTATTTGATAATCAAGCATCAGGCTACATAAGTTCAGATCATGAGGATCTTTCATAGGAATTAACAACAGTTTACACTTTTCAGGCGCATTATTCTATTTTTTTGTCCGTCCAAGAGTGAATCATGATTGGGAGACTTTATGAATCCTTGCCACGCAGTTATCAACGGGCCTTGTATGTGGAAGGTACATCACGGGGCTCTTAGGATTCATTCGTTCAAGTCTGTCATATCAACAAAAAACATTAATTATTAATCACATAAAAATTTGATTGTTTTGTACAATTTTAGTTATAATCAAAACTTAGAATTCACAAGTTGGTGATCATGTACGTACCGATAGTTAAGAAGGAAGTGATGAAGAAACACAATAATTTCCAGCTTTGCAAGCTCATTTCCTGGACACAGCCTGCTTCCTGCTCCAAACGGCATGAACTCCGTAGCTTTTGGGATAAAATTCTACAATACACAAACATTAAATAAATTGTTAAAACATATTGTTGTAACAGAATATAATGTTAGTAGAAATATTTCATGTTAGCGGCCTATGACAAAATGCACGTGTATATATATGGAACTCACATCCCATCTGGAAGGGTTGAATTCCAAAGGATTTGGATATATCTTAGGATCAAAATGAATAGTCCTGAACCAAGCGAGGGCTCTCCATCCTTTTGGAACAAGGTAGCCTGTACAGTTTCAAATTAGTCGTCAGTGCACCAAAACAAGCAAAAAAATCTTTCCTTTGATAAATTAGAACCAGATGATTCAAGTTATAAGGATTGTAACCAACCATTGATATTCACATCTGATTTTGCCTTTCTGAAGACAGTCAATGAGAAAGTAACCAAACGCATAGTTTCGTCAATCACCTATATGTGCAGTGTAGGAAACGACATATATAACACATTATATTAGAAAATGATATAGAATATGACGATGCAAATCTAAGGTTTATATATAGAATGGTTTGTTAAATCGATAGATACCTTAGAAAGGTATTCCATTTGTCGAATTTCCTTGAGTGTCAACCCAGTCTGTGTTGGAGGCCTTCTTCTGATGATTTCTTCTTGCTCAGCCTGCACAATTAATCAATGTGTGTATATACAAAAGCACTTGTAATTTATGGTTCCCTTGCAACTTAACCTTAAAATAGCATAATTAAACATAAATTTTCCAGAAATTCAGGGTACCTTGGCCTTTTGGAAAATTTCAGGGTGTTGTTGCAGGTAAACCGTTGCCCACATGGTAGTATGACCTGAAGACTCATGGCCAGCATTCAAATACATTAACATAGTATCAGTTATTTGTTCATCGTCCAACTTGTTTCCATGTTCATCTTCGTTCATAAGACCATCGATCATGTCTCTCGATTTTCTATAATAAACATTTCCATTCCTTTCTTTCCTTCGCTGATCAACAACACTTTGAAATACAGCCACTAACTTTTTCCTAGCCTGGTGGAAACCAAAAAACAGAATCGTAGATAATTTCGAATAAAGGTTATGAATTATGGAGAACATTTATTGTGCATTCGTACCTTGAGGGCCTTGTGATACGCAAATCCTGGAATGTTGATTTGCATAGCTCTAACACCAAGATTTAGGGCTGTGTACTCATTTTCCAGATTATGCATCACGGCATCTCCCTCTGAGCCTAAGAAAATATGCATGATTATGCGAAACGTGAATCTTCGTAGCTCAGTGAGAAACTCGATCTGTCCCATCTTACTCCATTTGTCCAACGAAGATATGGCAATGTCTTCAATTTTGGTCAAGTAAAAGGACAAGGCGTCCATGCCATTGATGGAAGCCGAAGTCAGTCGCCTTAGACGCTTGTGTTCTTCATAAGGGATTGAGATGAATGATTTCTTCCCCATGAGCTCCACCGTTGAAGCAGGCCAACCAGGCTCAAATTTGTCATCGTCCATTAAAACCTTCTTGCATCCTTCAGGCGTGGTCACAATAACACTCGGAAACCCAAACATCAACGCCTTGTATATGCCAGTGTCCCCATATCTACACCATTAAGTTTCAGTAATCAGATCAGGAACCACGTTATTGAAAATAGTAGATAGAGAGAGAGAGAGAGTTTTAATATGTGTATACTAACTTTTTGACAAATGATTCGACGTAGGAATCAGGTCGACCAGACTTGAAGGCCAAGAGGAAAGACCACATATTGCCGATGAAGGGCAAACCCATATCTCCTGGAGGGAGAGAGTAATGCTTATCGCCTAATGAACGCTCATGGATCCACCAATTCACATTCTTGAGAAGCCATCTCAGCACAATAAGACCACAGAAGATTGCTATTGCCAACATCAAGGGACCAATTTTCAATGGCTATTAGAAGAGTGCTTGCTTGAGGACTCTAGCGGCTCTCTCTTGTTTGTGTTCTCCCTCTATTTATATTAGTTTCGGACAAACTAACTGGTTATTATTTTAAAAGCTATTTATTCATTTGTATTTATGACTAAAGATACGGAATTCGTTTGTCCAGTGGAAGTGGTTCATGCATATACGTTTATTGGCATTTATTTCAATGTATGTATTCAAATCTCAAATGTTTCATCCAATAAGTACAACAGATGAATCATGAATGTAGCACACTTTATACATCGAATAGAGGATTCAATGTACAAAAGAACTCTTTATATGATTTTGTGAAATAAACAACTAACTACATTATATATATTTAGTGATCAAGTAAGATTGGGAATAATACTTTTATAAGCTTAGAAAATATTTGAAAGTTGAATTCACAATCTGAAATTTATTAATATTACTAATCAATTAATTCACAAAGGTTCATTGAATCCTAAGAGATTCTTGTGTCCAATCCGCTGGTGGCTGATTAAAGTTGTTTAAATTGTATTTTAGTCTTTTACATAGTTAAGAAATAACACTAATTTCTCGGGTTGGGAGAGTTTACCACTTGAAAGTTCTACAAGTGCTCAGTATAGATTAGTCCGGAGAAATATTTACATATTTCAAAAGTGTAAAAGTCATTTGAACTCCATCTAATCAAAATTTAACAATTTAACACATTTTAATCCTAGTTAAGTCATGATTCATATGGAACAATTCACATTTTATTTTATTTTTAATAAATATAAACATTTTAATTTAGTTTAGAAAAGATTTATTTTTTTTTAAATTAAAATATTTATTTTTCTTAAAAATAAAATTAATTATAAATATTTTTAGATAAGTCATCGACTGAGTATTTCTTATTAGGTCCAGGAAAAGATCAGTGGCCCAAGGCATATTAAAAAATAAAAGAAATGACACTAATTTCTTAACATTTATCTAAGGGAAAATCCTAATAAAATCCTCTTGACAAAAATCTAAATATAGCCTACACTTTTAACTAATTCATAATAAGGCCAAGCGGTCTTATTATGAATTTCTGATTGTTGTTAAAAAAATACCTTTTCATAGTTTGAGGGTTTTAATTTGCATAAAATTGTGATTTTTTTAAGAAATTGGTGATTGATGCAAACAATTTTATCTCAGAACATATTAGCACACACTCGAAGGCAACGCATGAGTGCGATAGGCGTTTCAATTAGGCATATTCTCTCGTTGTGCCTTGTATTTTCTTCTCAACAATATGGGCATTTTCTTCAATGAAATTCTTAATTAAGCCTCTTGAGGTGATTAGGAATTAGTGTACCTTATTTAAAATTTGGTTATTTTAAGAATATTTTATAAAGATTCTCTGTAATTAGAATTAAGTTTTGGCTAATATATATAAAAATCATGTGGCACCAACTCTTCCAAACCATTCCTATCAGTCTATCTCATTACTTTTGCATCGTATCATCCTATTGTCTTCCTCATATATGCCATCATTATCGCTTCTTTTTCGGAAAAATATAATCCAAGACTTCCTGTATATATTTCTTGTTATTTATTACGTCAGTATACAAGACATTCAATATTTTCATTTGTTCCAATTTTTAAGGGGATTTTTCTAAATAATGATAATAGATAAAAAGGAAACAATAGATGCCATAAATATTTTTTTTTGTTTTCTCCTTATATAAAAAATAATATTTTTTTAAGTTTTAAACTAAAATGAGTTTATTTACTAGTTCTTTTTCTTTTACAAAATTTATCCCACTAATATTTAAGTTAACATAATTTTAACAAAAGGAGGATAAGTTTAAAGGCTTCCAAAAGCTGGTTAATTAAAAATATTTTTCTAATAAAATCCTATTAAAATATAACCACTGTTATATTTGAACTTATTTTATACACAATATAAATAATAAATAATATTATAAATAAATTTAGTTTATTTCAAAAGAGTTAACTAGTAAAAAAGAGTTTTACTAAAATTTAAAATAAATTCTACCATGGTTATAAAGAGAATTTTTCTTAAAATTTAAATAATTATGATAGAAAAAGAATGAGTCAAATTATTTAGGACATATAAATTACTGAGTCTTTTATAAATTATATATTATAATTAGATAGGTACTAGAGTATACTTTATTTTATAATATAAATATTATATTTTTCTATAAATATGTATATTAATTAATAAAATGGTAATTATAGAATATTTTATCAAATATTCTTAAAGATATTAAAACTTAGATTAAAATGTATATATGTAAAAGTCTATACAATTTTAATAAAATTGAAGAAATAATTAATAATAGAATATTATATTATGGATATTTAAAATATTATCCCCAAGACGAATTTTCATAATCAAATTCAAATAATAAACCCTACTATAGCAATATACAAATATGTCTACATTCAAAGGGAAATACTGTATAATTATATAACTTTAATCAAATCTCTAAAGTTTTTCCTAATGCCTTAAGATAATAATATAACCTTAAAAATACTAATAAAAATACGGTAAGACAAACGTCTTAGTAACTAATAATTTTACTTATCATGTACAATAACATGTACTCATGAGGTGTCAAGTGGGAGAAATCATAAAATACAATATATAGAAAATAACATATTATTATAATAAAATCAAATGTATGACCCGACCAAGTTCCTCCCATCAATGTAACTGAACCGCCTTACTTTCTCCGACCAAACTCATGGGCTAGTGATAACTGACTACGCAAAAAATTAATCAATCAAGTGGTATAGATAGGTCAAAATTCACAAAGCATCCAATTGGACCATGGGTTCATTCCCCTTGGTAAACAAGTGGGTGTCGAAACCCCTTGGTAAATAGGTGGGGCATATCTCTAGTTAAACTGGTGGGATAAAAGTGATCTATCGAGCGCCAATGGAGACTATACCATGTGGTAAAAATATAATTTTATCATCACATATTTCTGATACATAATTTTCAAGATAATCATTCAATAGCTTGATTATAAATAATACCAATAAGTATCACAATTGAGTTTTTCTCAAAATAATAAATTTTTCTAAATTACAATATCATGATATAACAAATTTATAATCTCATTGCAAATTTTTTAAATTAAACTTTAAGTCCTACAAAACTATTTTTAATAAAAATTATCAAACAATGTTTCTCAATACGATCATATTAATGTCAATAAATTTATATATATATATATATATATATATCTCAAATCATTCACAAATATCATATTAGCACACATAATAAGTAAAAAAAAAAGTAAGAAATAATTACTACAAGTCGAGTGGTTCATGTACAACAACATTAATAATAAATAATTTAGTACTTCAACCAAAATTATTCCAAAATTTTAGTGATAGTCTACAATATCACAACACCAGAATTATTACTATATTACTCTATACTACTCTTAAATTATTCTAGAGTTACTCTAGAGTCCTAGAGTTAATATCTAGTAATCAATATATATTTTTTAACTTTGTATATAAATATATGTATATAATTAAAACTATAAAAAATTTATTATGTATAAATTATGAATAATATAATTTATTATCCCTAAAAGTATT
Organism: Leucaena leucocephala; assembly: GCA_037074615.1. Lineage (NCBI taxonomy): Eukaryota > Viridiplantae > Streptophyta > Magnoliopsida > Fabales > Fabaceae > Leucaena > Leucaena leucocephala. Next base: position 4,888,318 of record CM073553.1, read on the forward strand.
GATTTAAATCTACACCCACGGTAATATATGTGTGTGTGTGTGTGTGTGTGTTGAAGACTAAATTTGACTAGAAAAGTATATTGCTCCGTACAGCAAGATGCAAAACGATGTATCTTAAAAATTTTGTTTACAAAAAAAATACATTTGATGACACGCCAACAGGGAAGGCATGAGATCGCTGTCTTCCTCAATGAGTGTGTGTGTCTATATATATATATATATATATATGAACAATATTTGCAACAAAAGGGCAGTGGATCAACCTGATAATTGAAGGAGCAGTGGCGCAAAATAATGAGATGATGGACAAAGAGAAGGAGAGTAAAAAAAAGAGAATACGGTTCAATAATTAAGACCGAAAAATTATTGAGGTTCCTAGTTCTTCTTATAGAAAAATAATAATAATAATAATTTAAAATTTTATATCTATATTTAAATTTAAATCTAAATTCTAATAAATTTTTAACTAATAATAACAATTCAATTATAAAACTTTAACAAAGATAATGGTAGGATAATCTATATATCATATTTTATTGACAAAAATTAGAAATACTAAACTATAATAATTTAACTTAGATAATATTTATAAGTTATAGATAAATAATATTTTTCATTGTGCTTAAATATATATAAGAATAGAAATTGTGATGTTACACTTAATATGATATATTTTTTCTAAAATACCCTAGTCATTTTTCTTAACTCCTTCTCCATCTTTTACTTAATTATTATTAAATGAGTATTAACATGAGTAATTTAAAAAATTGATAAATATAGAAAATATGTCACGTATTTAATATTAAAAATAACTCCCAAATTAATTTATATATTAAGGACATAACGAGTAATAAAAAGTAGTATAAAAAATTAAAAAAAAAATCTACAGGACATGGATCATCAACATCATTTTTTTAATCCTTGATATTTAAAATCCAAGGATTGAAATTTCTAATCTCTCCAACAAATCTACAATTCATTTGGGTTTGGATTAACTTATTTTAAATAAATTTATATTGTATGAGGTAAATATGTAAAGAATTTTATCCTTTAAAACATAAAAGTGATTTTTCTTTTTATAAATTAAAGGCCCGTTTAGATAGGATTTTGGAAATGGATTTATGAAAAAAAGAGCTTTTGAGTAGCTTATAGAAAAAGGCTTTTAGAGAAAAGATTATAAAAAAAAAATAGTTTTAAATAAATGAGTGTTTAGATAGTTATTTTTAAAAGTACTTTTATTATTGGTAAATTATAAAAAATGGTATGAGTATTAAATGAGGAGAGATAAGAGATGAAAGGAGAGAGGAGAGAGGGTGTAAGAAAAAGTATGAGAGAGGAGAGATGGTATAAGAAAAATTAAGAGTAATATAGTAATTGGTTAGTTTATAAACTCTTTTATTGTTCTATAAGTTTATCTGAAACTTTAGTTTTAAATCATAATATGATCTAAAAATCTGTTTGAACAAATATGATTATTTATTTTAAAATTTCTTTAAACTTAAATTTTACGTAAAAGAACTTATAAAATTACTATTTCTATAGTTTTCAAATACGCACTAAAAGTAATTATTCGTAGTGTAACCAAATGGGCACTAATCTCCTTCCATATGCGAGCATGGTCTCTCCACTTTACCCTACTTTGACCTCCCAAATCTGGTCAGCGGCACCACTTCTCAACAGTTTGAACCCCAGCTGCGGGCTCTCAATATGAATAATTTTATCTTTTTTTAAAAAAAAATGATACTGTTAATGAATCTAAATACTTTTTCCTGTTAATCTCACTTCAAGACAATATAAATATAATACATCTGGTTCCCTTTTTCTTGTGAATCTTTATTTTATACACAAAATTTAGGTGAATTAAATTTTAAAAGTTTACCAAAGCTAAAACATGTTTCCCGACTCAGCACTTTTAAAAGTAATTTTAATTGCCTACCAATAACTTCCTTATATATATATATATATATATATATGGATAACATAATTTAAATTCATGACCTTATTAATTATGAACTAACTCCTAATTAATTAGACTAACATGGGTTGGTTATAGTAAATCTAAATATTATGCAATTTCTAACTGTAAATTTATATTTCTAATTTTTTTACTAGCAAATTTTTTAAAAAAGGGTTAAGTTTATCCATGATCTAAGGGTAAAACGAGTCGTCTATTATCATCAAATATAAATCTAAGCACCCTAAAACTAAAATGTTTCCCCAAACGTCGCGATAGAAACCACAATAAAAAAATATTCCTTTTCAACCTTCTAATGTTATTAAAAAAAACACATGATAAGCAGTCCAAATACTGCTACAAATAACTACAATAGATTTTCATCTGAAGGAAGCCTATACAGTTTGAAAAGTGATGTAGGGATACAATAAACAAGAAATTAACCTAACAAGTCCTTGTAACTGTTGAACATATATATATATATATATATATATATAATGGCCAGTCAATGGATTCCCATGGGAAATATTTAAAGTCATTGGACCCTGAGATTCTCTGGCATTATTTTATGGTTGAATTGTATGTTTTGGTGGATATGATGCTCTAAAGCTTTGAAATGGCCCATGAAGGCAAATTATCGAACCTTTTGGGAAGCTGTAAGTCGTTCCACCATTCCTCGTTCACCTTGGAGAAGTATATGTCAACGTCTGTATCAGTTACAAGCTCCAATTTGGAAGGCTCCCACTGATGAACATATAAAAATGTTAGAGCCAATGGAACTTCAGGATTCAATAAAGGCATAAGCCCCGCTTTGGTCACTGATATGTGTGTGTGTGTGTGTGTGTGTGTGTAGAAACAACTTTCAATTTGCTTATACTCAGATTCTTACCCTCTTAGTCCAAGGATTATAAAAGGGAAATTTAATCTGCAGGTACCTATTATTTTATCTGATTTTTAATTAAGTTCTTACAGTTTTTTCTTTCTTTCTATTAGGTCCTTATAATTTCTCATGACTTTAATCAGGTCCTTTAGTTTTTTTTTTATAAAGTTCTTACAGTTTCCCTTATTTTTAATTAGGTCCCTATAGTTTAAGGTGAATGATAAAAAGAAATGCATTTTTCCTTTTTTATTATGTCTTAATTTTTTTTTTCTTTTTATCAGTCATTTGAAACTATAGGAACCTAATTAAAAATCTCATAGGGTCCTGCAAATTAATTTTCCCATTATAAAAAATGACAATAATCTTGTCCTTTTATCACATCTCCAACTAAAATTTAAAGCCTGCTGACTTCAAGGCCATAGATGAGGGGTGAGTTAAAAATGCAGGATATATAAATAAGTTCAAGTCAACAGATTGCTACGCTTGGCCTAAGATTTAAGATAGAAATAGGTTGCGTTGTCATTGTAAGGATTTTAATGACTGAAGAACCATATCCAAAAAAAACGATTTTAATCACAAACCTTTGGGTTCCTATCTTTATCCAATAGTATAGCTCTACACCCCTGCATAAGCATGAATTTGATGTGTCAAACATGAATGAAATGTATTGTAAAAGTAAAAAAAAAAATCTTTCGAGGTCCACTGAAAACCTCAAAGAAATCCTTGCTGAAGTCTCGTCGCAAAACATGACAGACTATTCTATACTCAGTAATAAGGCATCGACCAACACCTTGAACCCGGCCTTCTCTAATCTGGAATTACCAAAAGAAATAAAGATAAACAAAATCCTGAGTTTTATACAAAAAGATCCTCAAGGAAATCCACACTAATAATAAGAACAACCAAAACACCAGTAAAGTTCAAACATTTTATTAACATTTTCAAGCCATAGCTGTCATCTCCTTTCAGATACAGTTAGCAACAATGTAAGGAGTTGATACCGTTCAAGTTTTACAATTTAAGAAGAAGCGCCCATTATTGTTTACTGACTAGAGTTTTGACATATTAGCATGTTCTAATCACTAGAAGTAAATTGCAACCATAGGATTGCGAAATCACTAAGCGCGAGAGAAAGGTACTGGCGGAACTGTTTCGCTTCCTCTGTATTTACCCACACTTACATTAGAAGACTATATGGCGTACAATACAACAATTCTGAAATGTTCTCATAGTATCACACCCCATCAATCAATTCCCCAGATCCTGATATTCCCTTCAATTCACATTCATCTTTGTTCATTTCCAAGACGATATAATCATCAGAAATAAATTACGTTAATCATGTTTTGATTTGTCAACGCCTAAAGGGAGGCAAATAACTGAGGCGTGGAGGCGTGTAGAAGAAGTCAAAAGGCAATGGATCAACTATGACCCTCCACCCGTTTAAAATTTTAAAGGTTATTGCATGATTTATTTATTGAGGTTACCCCCAACACAACCACTAATCCATATATATTTTACATCTTTAATCATTAATGTACACTTTTATCATTTTTTTAAATGTCTCTGTTATCATAATTTTTCTTTCTATCCATTTTATTGTAGTAATAAAATTTGCAATGAAAGCGAGAAAATAAAAGTAAAAGCATTGCAGAAATGTTGGTATAATACAAGAGCATCATACAATCTATGTACTTGACCCCAATTAATGGGATAAAGGCTTGTTCTTAATGTTGTTGTTGTATTCTGTGGTAATTATAGAATACATGATTATAATTATTATACAGGATATTAGGGGGTATAGTGAGAGATATTAGGAAGATAAGATCAGTTAGCATTGGAGAGAATCTCGGTATATGACAATCCCAATTCCCCTTGTTCTATTTAATCTGTTTTCTACCTATGAATGATCATCGGACTATTTACACTCTAAAAGCTCCACATATTCATAAATAAAGTAGAAATAAAGGGAACTATAGCACATACCAATCTAAGAAAGATTTTAAGACTTGTTGGAGATGCCTTCTTCAAAGACTGAATAGTTGCAGATATCCAATCATCGGCCTTACCCATTATTTCCCTCTCCTAAACCAGTGAAGTTAATATTCGACCAAATTTCATACTTGAATTGAAAATAAATTAGAAGAACAAGATCATTGGTAGATCCGATTACAACTGAAGACATACTTACAAGAGAAGATAATATTTCTTCAATTGTTCTTCGAGAGAAACACTTATTGATCATATCCAACCTGCAGTGCATAACCACCATAAGATAAAAGAAAATACAGCTTTCCTTTTTTCTTTTGTTTTTTTTTGGGGGGGGGGGGTTGGGGTGTTGACATTATATGAATAAAAACTTTACCATTATAAGCATCATTTATATAATAAACAGCCTAGAGTCACGCCAATATATAAATATATATATATATAGGCAGTGCATTAAATGAAAATGAAAAGACATCCTAGCTCTTGTAGCTTCAAGTGAAACATGCGAAACAAAGAATATCAAGCAAAGAGTTGGGTTGCTAGAAACAGTTACAATGTCAAAACAAGTTTTAGGGTAAACAAGTATAGATTTTGTTGTAGTTCTAATCGTAACGCTTGAGAAGGCATCTTAGTTCTTAGGTGCCTAAGTTTACGCCTAAAGGTAATAGACGGCTCGCCCTGCCCGACATTGGTATCACCTAGGAGGAAAGAAGACTTCACTCTGCTCTTAGATCATAGGTGAACTCAACCCTTTTCTAAAAATTTTTTTATCAAAAAAAAAGTATAGATTTTTGTGTGCGTTGCCTCGGTCACATGAATTGGATATGGTAATAATTATGGTGAATCATTTAACTAAATACAGCCCCCCAATAGCTCCTTCTCATAATTATAAAGCAAGGGAAACAGTTAACCTGTTCCTTGTTTACTACGGGGAAGCCTTTTCTCAGATAGGGATGGGATTTTCATTAGCTATAACTTTGGCAATAGTTATTCAACAGCGAGGCTACTTTGAAGGTGAGTTCAAGAACTTTGAGAAATTTTGACCTGTATGTGTGTCCGTGCATGCATGTGTTCATACAAATGTGCTTGTCAATTTACATGTATTTGCAAACCTGGTCAAACAAATGTTTGTATGCATGTGTGTACATGTGTATGTACACACATGCATACATGTGCATATGAGTGTGCTTGTGTGGGTGTATGAAGTATCACATGCTAACCTGTAATAAGCGCTGTTCTCCTTTAGCATGGGTTGCTCAGAGTATTTATCAATGATAGCAGATACTGCAGCAGAATCACTGGATTCTAATTTGCATAAAGCTTCTTCCAATGAAGTCAACTTCTGCAAAATGATCATAAACGGAAACAAATCAGAACCACCAATATACACTGGAACAGAACGAAGATCCAACAAAACAGTGCAGAAATCATGTCAATTTTCCATACGGTTATGTAAAACTACAAGCTATGCTCACAAAGATATGCCTATCTGTTACACACTGACACAGTTATTCTGCAAGACCTTTGATCAAACTTCTGTCACTCAGTAGTATTACTAAATTCACCCAAGAGACAAACTCGCACATTACTAAATAGACACCAAATTTCCAACTTATATTTGTAATACAAAAGCAACTTCCACATGAAAGGGAACTAAGCATCCATAACAGACAAAGTTCAGACTTTATAACAGCGCTGCAATAAAAAGCTAACTTCTGAGCACGAGGGAAAAAAAGAATCCATAGCAGTATAAGACTTGAATGTTGATATTTTAAGAAAATGCAAATGAGGGAGGGAAAGGCTGAAGATGTTTGGTACACAGAACTGTTAGTATGTGAAATGAAAGAGAATAATATGAAATAAGATTAACAGCTAACTTAGAATGAGTATCTCAATGGTTAGTGGATCAGGCTTGCAATAGTTGTACTGTTCTTACATTTCACCTAATCTATGATTCTAAATAGACCTCACAAAACTTGATCAACAGCCACTTAAATTCATACATCATTGCTGTTCTGGAGGGAGGAAGGGGGGGGGGAGAGCAAAAGCGCAGGAAAAAAGTTCAATGCAAGAAAAAAGTTAAATGAAAAGCTATCTATAAACGATAGTCTCATCATACTACTACTGCTTGAATAGTCTACAAGGTTGATGCCTAAGTTATAAGGGAGAATTAAATTTTACAACTTACACCCTTCAACCAACACCTAAAGTCAACTTTAAAAAATAACAGAACACTTCCGTGAAGTAAGTCTTAATTGCAATTTTAATACATCAACTTTAAAACGTATATGTGCCTAGCCCATATCATACATATTAGGCAGTTATAATCCAAAATTACCTTAATAATTCAAATCTACATGCTATTAACAACAAAGCATACCGATGAGTGCACAAAATGTGTTGCAAGGCCGCATGCAAGCAATTCTGCACCATCCAGCCTAGCACCCGTAAGACCAACATATTCTCCTGCAATTTGTTTTCCAAAGAAAGCAGGAAAGAAAAGCCAAAAACGGAATATCATTACAATATTTTCTTTAGCTATTTGGGAATGCTGATAAGTAGTTGGAACTATAATAAATAATTCAAATGAACATTTGTCAACAAAGACAAACATTATTAAACCAATGAAAACTCTGACCTCTCTGCTCTTCCCTAGTAATAAAATATACACATTTATGAAGAGAAACTCACTGGTGGGAGAGATGGCGAGTGTAATCAATTTAAGGATCTTTTGCTAAGGGGATAAAAAAGTACCAAATTTCAATATTCATGGGGATTGAAATTAAGGATATGACATCATACCAAAAAATCCAGGCAGTCTAGACAAGAAATATGAGGCACCTACATCAGGAAATAGTCCTAAAGCTGTTTCTGGCATCGCAAAGACCTGAAAATGGTCCATCAATATATTGAGTAAAAACATGTAAACAAAAATTGAAGCTAATAAAACATTTGGATAGAAAAGCAGTTACAGTCATACACCAGATAAATTATCATATCCCTCTCATCAATAACTTTCCTGAATAATAAAACATTTGGATAGAAAAACAGTTATAGTCATACTGGCTTCAGTTATCATAAAAGACTTTACTCATCTTATATATGTATAAAAGATAGAATTCAATATACTACCAATCAAATCAGATAATTCTTCAAGTAAGACAAAGTATAGAATTTAGTATCGTATACTGAATTGGAAACATACTGTTTTCTCTGTAGCAACACGAAATCTACCATGTATAGAAGCGCCAGCACCACCTCCCATGACAATTCCATTAAGAATTGAAATCTTCAAATGTTTGCATACGAAAATATGAAAAAACTTCATACATCAGGGTGATGAATGATAAAACGAAGCAGAAAAAGAGAGCCCTTCATCAAGAAAATTATCACCTGCGGTTTACTATAAGTTGCCATCAAGTAATTCATTTGATATTCAATCTCAAAAAACTTTGCGCCAAGCTTCCAGTTATCTATTTCAAAGAAGGTCATGAGATTAATTTTGCATTCTTGTTAAATCCTACCATAAAAAACTTTCATATTAAATTTACTAAAGTATCTCCACTAATACACAAGCCAGCCGGTGCTGCAAATTCACAAAGGTAAGCTTAAAGTAGCACAGAATTTCAGATATCTAAGCTTCCATCAAAAAAAGAGATCCTAGTTATGCATGGAATGTGGCGGATTGTCATGGAACCTATTAAGCAAGAAGGTCAAAACATACCTCCCTTGGCATAACGAACAACAGCTGCAACATCACCACCAGCACAAAACGCCCTTCCATTTCCCTGATATTTAAACAGAAGATACATGATGAGAAGATGGTGCTCATGATCTAGCTAGTCACCCCTTATGTTAAACAGCAACAATTTACAAAATTATATTTTGTTTGAATGGTAGAACCCGGACAAATATATAAATAATGCACAAAACTACGTGATTTTTTTATCAGGTATAGAAATCCTCAAAGATGATGAAAAACTAATCAACTATTTGGAGATAAAGAACAAGTCCTAAAAATCCAGAAATAATAGATTAAGAGTTTGTTAACAAGTCCTACACATAGAAAGATAATAGCTTAATAGCTTATTATTATGCAGGAGACACGAGTCATTACTCATTTTACTCTAGGAGTTCATCTTGTAGTGAACCTTTATATTCAGATTTCTGAGTATTATAAATAAAGGAAGGACGCAGAGTATCAAGGAAGCCCAATCCATACAAACCCCAAGTTCACAGGGGATGAGGAAACAGAGTGCGGGGTAGGCTGAGATGATTCTGAACCATCCAAATCCACCCCCACCCCATTACCCTTCAAGCATACAAACAGCAAGAAAGACTAAGATCCTAAAACATCCTATTAAGCCCTTAATTCTATTCCTGCTATCGTCAAACACATGAACAGGCTCACTTAATTCTAACTCATTCCATCACTCTCCATCCTCACTCTTATTCTGAAAAGGTTAATAATGAATATCAAATGTAATAGATCTGCACTCTAGTCCTGTTTGTAACAAGTATCTATTCATTTGTGATTGTAACCAAATGAATGCAACTCTCTCCCACTGCTCTAAGCCAGTATAAGGGTCAGAGTAATTAGCAGGAAGTTGTTGAAATAATAATATCCAGTTAGGAGTCCAGATAGAAAAAACGATTACATCCTATTCCTGAATGTTATAGCAGCAGAATAAAGCTTCAGAAAATAAAGTTATATAAGACATAAATTTTCATTTCAGCATTGCTAGGACTTTCTTTTATTTATCTGTCAAAAACAATACTAGGGTTGCACATTCAATGCCATTACCTTCATGACAACCAATTTTACACCAGAATTTGACTCATAGTCATAAAAAATCTCCAGAAGCCGAGATACCTACATTAGAAGAAGACAGAAGAACAAAGAAAGTTAAAGGAGGGAAAAAGTAGACATAGAACTGGAAGTCAACCAATGGAAGAAAAACTTCAAAAGACAATATATATATATATATATATACACACACACACACAACAATAAACCTTATCCTACTAAGTGGGCTTGGCTACATAAATCGCACGATGCCATTGTGCTCTATCAACAACAAATATATATAAATATATATATATATATATATAAGAAAAAACTGTACTTCATCACAAGTTAAAAAGGAGTATATGATAATTTGAAACTGAAGGCTCAGTGTTAGCTTCAAACTTTGGCACTTCATCACAAGTTTGACATAAACTGATATTCCAGTCATATTAGTACAAAACCTAAGTCATTCAACAAATAAGGATGTGTAAAAAAAAACATAATAATAAAAATAATGTACTGAGAAACATTATAAATAAGTGCTGTACCATTTGAAAAGATAAGGCATTTAATTGCTTAGGCCTGTTTAGAATCAGAATTCTCGCAGATGACTTATGTTCCACCAGAACCTGTCTCACACACACACAAAAGAGAATCGATAAAAATTCAGAAAGAAAGAAAGAAAGAAGAAAAGATGCGAATATAGTTGAGATATCCCTAGAGAATCAACAGAGGAATATTGCATCACAGAGACTAACAAAGCCTAATGAAAAGTGAAAAGATACACAAAGCAGAAGTGTGATTAAAACGAATCCTCTTAGTCATAATAATAAAGTGAAAAAATGATTTCAACCCAATGATGAAACGTCATATTCAAAGTAGTCGACGACATAATTATTAATGCACCCATTCTTAATCAATCAATTTGAAGAGCCCAATCCCCCCATCTTACTAATTGAAAAGAAGCTTCATAATCTTCACATAAAAGTGATCGAGGCGTCAAAATGGTTCAGAACACAAATCCATGTAAACCCATTTTCCAGTATATGAATGCAATTAGCTAATTAAACATTGAAACGTTCAGGTAAAATGAAGGAGACAACAACAGAGAAAAAGAAAAAGAATACCCAAAAACAGGGTATATCAAATTATCATTGAAACAAGACGCATCCAACCCTAGAAAGCAATATGCATGAGTGTTACCAGTCCATTCCATTGACAAAGTGTCACCAATTAATTAAAAAAAAAATTAAAACAAATAAATTAAAAAAAGGAACAGGTCTTCGAGCTTGCTCCGAAATTGTACAGTTTCCAAACAAAGCAAGTAAATTCGAAACCTAAAAGTGTATGATTTGAGGATAAAGTAACAGACCTGATCCTCGTCGCCTTTGATGAGGGAACTCATGATTCGTTAACGTGAGAAAGCTGTATGAACTCAAACTCTGTTTCGTCCAGTGGCAGACTGGCAATATCCGATCATTGAATTGAAAGGATTACGAATATATAGTTGTCCATTTCATCATTTAAAAGTGAATTATAATTCTGTATTAAACCGTAATTTGCCTTCTCTCTATATTTTTCTCAACAGTTCTTTTACTTACTTTTCATAAAACATATTAATTATATTTTAGATATTATATTTTCCTTATGTTATTATTTATTTATTTTGTCTAATTATAGTATAAATGAATATATCAAAATTATACAAAATTTGTCCAGCAGTTAAATTTGTTGTATGGCTTCCCAGGTATTAAGGTGTATGTGACTGATATTCTGTTTTTTTTTATAACTGATATTCTAATTGCAGGTAAAAAACTGTAATTTATATTTTAAATTATTTTTAGATAATAACTAGGTATGATAATTTGTTTATGCTTCAAAAAAAAATTATTGTCAATTATTTATTATATATTATGTATATATACTATAATAATGAAGAGCGGACATTTATCACAGTTTCAATTTCTGTTCTCAATACACAATTTCAGTTTCAGTTGTTGATAACGTTCAACATTACATTTCTCTCTTAATATATGTACTTATTATTCCAAGTTTTTGTTTAAGCTCCCACCCAAAATAAATAAGAAAGCATATTCTAATATTATCAATTTTTAATATAAAAATTAGTTAAAAGTTTAAGGATTTAATTTAATAATAAATATAATAATTATTTTCTAAATTTATAATTTGTCTCCAAAACATCTCTACTAATAACACACAATAGTTTCTATCTAATGATAGTATGATAAAATATGATATTTTAAAAAAATTAAATTATATTTATTATAAATAATTAATATAATTAATTTTTTTAATATGTATAAATTAATTATCTAATTTTTATATTAACAATTAGAGAAGTAGTCCTTTCAATTCTATCATAAAACATGTTAAATATTTTCATAAATCATAATATTAAGAAATAAGTTAAATTTAAAGAAAAATATAATTTTCTAGGATTATTTTTTAGTTGGAAAAGTTCATGGGGAATGGGGTGGAAAAGAAAAGACTATTGTAAAGAAACATGGCATTTTTGAAAATTGTCATAAATATTTCATTAGGTGTGTGTTTGGAAACACATAAAACTTAGGTTTTAAATTTAAATTTTGATAAAATTTAAGTTTTAAAAAATTTTAAAACGAACAGTTATATTTGTTCAAACGGGTTTTTAGACTAAACTATAGTTTAAAATCAAGGTTTCAGATAAGTTGATTAAAGTAACTTATAGAATAGTAAAATAGCTTATAAACTAATTAATTGTTATATTATCTGTATTTTTTCTTATACCCTCTCTCATATTTTTTCTTACACTCTCTCTCATTTTTTTTCTTACACCCTCTCTCATATCTCTTCTTATATCTTATCTCTCTTTATTTAATACCCATACATTTTTTCATAATTTACCAATAATTAAAGTACTTCTAGAAATAATTATCCAAGTACTCATTTATTCAAAACTATTTTTTTTTCAAAAATTCTTTTCTATAAGCTGTCTAAAAATTATTTTTTTTATAAATCTATTTTTTAAATCCTATCTAAATGAGCCTTAAATCTTACAAAAGGGTATTGTGTACCAATAGATTCGATGGAACTTTATAAATAGGTAGGGAGGCATTATAATGGATGGAATTAGAAATTCCTTTTATAATGAATTGAGAGAAACAAGTTAGCTTGGAATCCTTTACAAAATGGTAAGGTTACAATTTATAAAAAATATTATTCACAAATCATAAATAATATAAAGCATTTTTCTGATAATATGACTTGAAAAAAAAATAAACAGAAGCTATCTAGCTGTAAGAGGAATAATCAATGGAATTGAAGGTGGGAGGATCATCATCATCATCATCATCATCATTATTGAGAATTGTTTGGTGGGTCCCGTTTTGCCATTTCTTTGAGAGCCTTCTGTTGAGCTTTGGCAACATGCATCTCCATTGCAGCTTCTGCCTCTTTGGCCAATCTAACTTCATGAGCTACCTCCATTCTTGCTTTTGCCATGTCCTTCTCTGCCTGTTTTTTTTTTTTTAATCACAAATGCATTTTAATCGAATCCCTCTAGATTTTGGTACAATTTTAATTGTTTAGTATCTTTTTTAATTAGCTATATGATCTATGTATATATATTTGATATTATTTACTGTATCATATTATCAGATATTCAGTTTTTAAATTTGTGATTATTTTTTCTAATATAAGTATCTCTTATAACAGTCAAACTCAAGACCAAAAAAATTTAATAAAACCCTAGATGACTAGACCAATTCTATATTATAAAGAATATCTTTAGACCCCTCCTAAGTAGATTTGTTTGATATATAAATTTTGGAAATCAAACTCCTACATACCATTCATGCCAATTTAAGGTGATAATTAGTGTATATGATTTTAAAGGACAAATAATTTTTTGGCATAAATAAAAACATACAGACACTAATTAGCTGAAATAAACAATATCTCTATATTCCATTGAATGGATATTCATGATAATGGCTTCAACAATAAAGGTGTAATTTTGATATTTTACAGACATAAAATGGTGTAGTTTTAATTTTTAAAAAGAAAAATAAATCAAAATTGTAAAATTTTAGATATTTTTTTTTTGAAAAATTGTAGAAAATTAAAAAAATACATCATTTCGAGTCCGTAAGATATCAAAATCACATTTATTTTACCTTGTTAATAATCAATTAAAAAAAGGAAAAAGCATTTGAGACAGTAGGACATTAGGATCTGTTTAGTATGAAGGATTTGGAGGAAATAGGAAAGAAATTGTTCTGAGTTGAATTTTACAAAAGATAGAGAAGTAGGTTATAAAATTTTAATAAATTGAAGATATAAGATAAAAAAAGTAAGAAAAATTAAATTTATTAAGAACATTTAACCCTGTTTCTCTGTTTTCTTTAAATCAAACTCAAAAAAAAATTCTTCCCCTTCCCTCCCTCTGAAGATTATTAGAGAATAAGCATTAAAGCCTCCTGCCCTGGCTTCAACATCCATTTGGTGAGAAGGAGTATTTTGTTTGGAGAAATATGAAGATACATAATTAGTAGAGGTGTGTGTATTAACCTATTTCTTCTATATTTATTCATTATCTCCCTTTTCTTGAAGAAACTGTAATGAGATGCATAACGTCCTACCTGTTCTTCAGCCTTTGCTTCGGCCTTGGCCTTACGCATGGTAGCCATATCTTGTATTTTCTCCTTCACAGCCTGCATTTTTATTATTATTTTGTTTCAATCAACTTTGCAATATAAACTCAGAAATGCAAGAAAATAACATGCAAACTGCTTCTTATATTTTGGGTTAGAGTGAAAAAAGAGGGCTAAACATATATTCATTGGCTCTCATTCTATCCCTCCCTTTCTCAACTCTATGGTTCTTTCTTCTACCAAGTGTCGATTATACACACACATACTATTTTGTTTGTTGGAAGAAATCACAAAATGATCATTAATAATAATAAAAAGAAAATTACATATAAAAAATATATTCACCCGTCGTCTGAGGTTCAACTGATAAATGGGTGATACATACAACTATTTATAATATGTTTGATCTATAAGAAGTATCATTTTGTTATAGTTCTAGTCGCAATGCTTGTGGATGCGTTATAGTTCTTGGGTGTTTAGGTTTACATCTGAGATTAATTGACGGCTTATAGATTTTGCCTTGCTCTTGGATCATGGGTAAGCCTAATCTTATTCTAAAAAATTTTGTACTAGAAAAAATAAAAAATAGAGCAAAAAGAGGCAAAATCAAAAGTAGAGATAACTTGAGAAGGAATAGATCTAAAACAAAAGGATAGAAAAAAAGGAAAGCAGATTGCGGATGTCTTCCAGCACTACATTGGAATTGCTTTACACACACATACTATATTTAAAAATAAAAATACTTCTCCTATAATTAAAATTTAACTACAAAAGAAAAAAAGGAAATTAGAAAATGGAAGTGAAAATGGTATGCCTAATAAGCTACAATAAGCTCATTCATTGTCAATATCTGAAGCTTGACTTTCAGCTTAAAGAAAGCATGCATAAATAGCAGAAATACACTACAGCTTGATTATGGATCATTTGTATGAAAACTTAGCTATTGTAGCTACTAAAAACGATTAAATTTCTATTTTAAAAGTCATGATGGAAGAATTTAAATGAGAGATAATAGTACTTCTTTGGTTGTAAGTAGGTCATGCAAAATTTAAGTACTACCGATTTGATCGAACCCATTTTTTGTGTGTATTTTTATATCATTTTATGGATCTTTTATAAGTTTATTGAGCCTTCATTACATATATATTATGGATTATTTGACATTTAGGGTCTTGATTGTGATTTATCCTTTGAATTGTGCAAAAATAGTATTCCGGTCATTTATTTATTTGTACTTTTCAATTTAATTGATTTATAAAATATTTGATCTTATAAAAATTTAATTTGAAATATGGGCATTTTGAATATTAATTAAAATTGGAGGGCATATTTGACAATTACTAAAGAATGACGTATAAATTTAGTCTTATAGAAACAATATTATTGCCACGTCAAAAAATAACGTGTTGTGGGTACAATTATGTGATTTTAGCGGAACTTTTTCAAGTTCGTTGGGTGAATTTTTTTTCTTTATTACAAAATTTTTTAAAAATAAATTAGCCTCATCTACTATTTAAAGATAGAGTAAAATCTCACTTCTTCTTAAATGATACTAATGTCAATCAGGGTGAATAGTTTATGTATAAACTTATATATCTAAGAGTTGAGATGTCTCCCTAAATATCACGATTGAAATCACAATAAAATAATATTTTTTAATAATTAAATATATTTTAAATAATTATACACTTTATCTTTTTACTAATTAAATCTCCATACAATAGGTTATAATAGGTTATTAGAGTAAACTGTAAAGTCTACAAATCACCATTTTACAATACGCAAGGCCCAGAACTTGGTTCAGAACCCATTTTCAAGCCACAACCCGACTCCCAATCAGTCCTACATCACAAACACGAAACCTAGAGCCACAATTCATTACCCCACACTCATTATAACCCGCACCCATTTTCTCCCATCCCATTCACCACTCATCACCATTCTTCATCTCCTTCATTCCATTTCATCCATGATTTCATTTAGACAGAAGATTGGAGTCTCTCTACCTTCTCCCATGCATGGCTAAGCTTCTTCTTTACTTTTGGAATTTAATTGAAGACGGCTAGAGAGTGTTCTTCATAAGGGAGTTTCTTCACCATCCATTTTCTCTTTTCATAGTTTTAGTTATAGGCCTTAAAATTTGGCTATGTCTTTTGAGACTTGATTATCCTTTGTGATACAACTCTCCAACAACATGAGTGAAGAGAAAGCAAAGAGTAGTGGAGGCATGGCATTCAATACTGCCCTAAATCGAAAGCAATTGAATACCTTCTCACTAGTGAGCTCTATAGGAAAAGAGGATGATGAAGTGGATGAAGAGATTTAATGTTGTGAGGCTCCACCTTCCACAAAGCCAATACAATCTAAGAGTTCCAAAGAGAAGAGGCTACTTGAGAAGAAGGCGGCCAAAGTGGTTGATAGAAAGCTCTAATGACTCCATTTGAAGATAGTCAAGAGGGTGAATCAAGTCAACAAGGAGTCTTGATCAAGAAAAATAATGAGGTAAATATCAAAAACTTACCTTTTCCTCGTACTTATCTTGTTAGTCAAAGATTGGTTGGAAAAAAACAACATAATATGAATTGTTTGCTTTTCTTGGAAAACTTGAGATGAACGTTTATTTTCTTAATTTGATTAAGGTGCCAAAATATGTTGTGCCAACCTTCCTAACAATCCCACTTACATGACATATACAAGCTACCTATGAACGGACTACCATCATAATAAGAGAAACGAGTTAAGATTTCAATTAATACTCCATAACCCTAATATAAAAGGAACATCCTATAACTACAACATATATATCATGTTTATAAAGAAAAGGAAATTACTTACCACGTGTACTATAACCATGATAGTAAGGAACAACCTTACTTAAGGTTTATCAAGCTTATAAAAGGATTTTATTTACTTTACGCCCTTAACCTTGCTAGAAAATGGACTTGGCCCCTAATATAGTTATAATGTCTTTGATGTATATGACTGACACAATTATATCATTTGCATATTCACAACGACACAATATCCAATTCATAACAATAAATCATAAATCCACTTATTCAATAGCAACTATTGAAATGTTAGTATTATTGAGAGAATATGAATAAAAATAATTTTAAAAAAAAATTGATAAATATAAAAAATAAATCTTATACTTTTCTCTATCATTAATATATGACATATTTAACTAATTTAATTAGATTAAAAAATTATTAAATTAGTTAATATATCATTTTAAAATACTCATAATTATTCTCTTTAACTCTCTCTCTCCCCATTTTACTAGAGTATTATTGACATAATGTCAATAAGAATAATTTTAAAAAATTAATAAATATAAACAATATATATATTATATTTAATATTAAAATTAATTTATTAATTAAATCTTAGACGCTGTCACCGTACAAGCTAGAGGACAAGCAACTATTAACAGTTAAAAGGCGCGTTGGAGCCCGAAAAGGTTGTCCGTGATTGCGGCAGGGCAAATTAACTTCTGATGTAAAAGCCACCCTGATGAATAAGCTATTATTTTTTTTCTGGTTTAGTGCATATTTGGCTACCATGGTTTAACAATTAATTTTGGACAAAATCTCAGTTTAAAAAAATTTCATACAAACATCAATTTTTGTCCAGAATTGATTTTGGGTAAAATCTCGGTTTGAAACTATGATTTTGAATAAGCTACTAAAAATAGATTTTAGAACTGTAAAAGAGCTTATAGATTATCCAATTACTATTTTACCCTTACTTTTTTCTTATACTCTCTCTCATCTCTCTTATTCACACTATCTCCTCTTTCCTCTCTCTTCTCTACACTTTCTCCTCTCTCCTATTTCTTCTCTCTCCTCTCTCCTATTTATTCTCTACCATATCTTCTCTATCATACTTTAATCAAATCATACCCTTTTTAGTAATTTATTAATATAAAAAGTAATTCTACTATTAATCATCTAAATATTTCTATTTTCAAAATCTATTCTTTCTAGAATCTATTCTTTCCAAAATCTATTTTTCAGAATCTATTCTACCCAAAATATATTCTCTCAAAGCTAATCCAAATGCAGTGATGCGTCATGTTACGGTGGCTCACAGTACTAGCATTTAATAAACTTGTTCATTTGTGTAATGCATAATTTACTGATACTTCTTATAAATAATAACTACTCAAATTATGTAGATTAAAATATTAATTAAAATTAATTAAACATAATAAATATATTAGAAATACAATATCTTTTAAAAATATATTCTTATTTATGAGGATAATAGATAAAAGAGAGAATTAATAGGAAAAGAGATTAGAGGAAAAAAGTAAAAAAATATGAGAGATATATAATTAATTAAAAGTAAAGAAAAAAAATATATTAAATATTTAAATAAATATAACTTATTACTTATATATAAAATCACCTATATAAAAGAGA
The DNA here is from genome assembly GCA_037074615.1 of Leucaena leucocephala. NCBI lineage: Eukaryota > Viridiplantae > Streptophyta > Magnoliopsida > Fabales > Fabaceae > Leucaena > Leucaena leucocephala. The sequence continues at coordinate 4,907,009 of CM073553.1, forward strand.
ACATTGTTTAAAAAAAAGGAGCAGGGAGTAAAAAATTAGAATGCCACCAATGTTAACATTCGGTGCCCATGCATCTCTTAAAATGTTTCTTTTTTAGGCCGAAAGAGTTCATCTCTTAATAAATTATTGTTTTTAATTTGAATATAAAACCATTCATAACACAGCAATCCAAAACACTACTCATTTTTAGGTTTACGAATTCCTCAAAGCCATTTTAATTTAGTCTAAGTTTAGAGATAGATCTTTCGTAGACTTCAATTATCGTCTAGCTTGGTTCCTCACAAAAGAATAATAATAAGAGGGGGAAAAAAAGACCAAGCCTTTGCTTCATTTCTCTGCATATATAGATATAAAAATTTAAAACCGTTCGAGTATTCATGTATATTAGGATATGATGAGTCTCCCTTAGTTAAACGAGTCAAGAATGAGTCAACATGCCTGTTTCATAAATGTTGAAATGCACGTGTTTAGTAACATGAGCTCAAGAAAGAAAGAATGGTATGCCTAAAACAATAACTCTTTATATATCAGCATGTCCATCTTATTTAAAAGTATTTAACCGAAAAGTTAAATATAATAGAAAAAATTAGTTCTTTATAATATGATAAATTAATTTTTAAATTTTTATAAAGAAATATGCTTATATTTAATACTCCACGGTACCTTAAATATTATTATCTCTAATAGAAGAATACATATGTCTAATAAAACAAATCCCAATAGAAGAATACATGCGTCTAATAAAACAAATCCTTTTACAAGCCATGACAAAGTGCACAACGACACCAACCTGGTCAACTTATTGGCTTATTTTACATGTCTTCGTCGATCCTTCTTGATCCTAGCTTCCACGGTAAGTGGAGAATGAGAATGGCGAAAGCAGCAGAGGCACGTGAAAATGTTGCCTTGTTTGTGACTGCCGGATTTCGAAAACGATCGATACGGATGGAAAGAAACCATCAGGGTTGTACTTCCCAGTGTTGAAGCTTATCCTGTATATCCCTGGATCAATGTCATCAACTATTCTCATCAATTGACCACTTCGACCATCGGAATCTGTAGCTGAAGACCCTTGAAATGCCCAACTGCCACTATCCGTCCCTCCAAAAGTCGGACGAGTTTGCGTGTTCGTCCACTTTTCCAAAAGCACCTCGATGCCGGAAGCCGGAGAACCTCGAGAAACATCCAACACATGAGTGGTAATGGGTGGACGGGTTCTAGTATGACTTTGAATTGGTTTCCCAGTTGAAACTTCTGAAACAGCATTCACATGACCACCTATAATGCTTAAACGATCTTCTAGCATTGTTAAAAATGAAAAATCAAAATATGATAGGGAAATGAAGAAAAATTATATAACCAGGAAAGTGGCTGAACAGTGAACAGCATATCACATAAATCATTGAGTGCCACATGTTCTAATTGCGATTTTCCAATGAAAGGCAAAACGCTAAAATATTGAGTTTGTGTTTTTGGACAAGAGTATCAAAACTATGACAGAACAAACTGAAGCTAAATCTCAGAGACTAAAAAGAATCAAAAGGAAAAATGATTGATGAGACAGAAAAAAGGGAGACTACTCATAGCAGCAAAAGAGACATGAGAAGCCAATACTGGACCTACGGGAGTAGGTCTTATGTAACACATGACACTCATCATATGATAAACAAATAGTACAAAGATGGTTTCCAAGCTGAAACTAGAACAAAAAATAGACATTCAAGCATGTTAAAACAACGTCCTGCTTTGAGCCATTTTGGTAAAGACCCACTCAAGCTCTAATAAATAGTATATTTTCTAGTTTTCCGCCTAAAGTAAGCAATACATTACAGCTTGATTATGTATTATTCGGACAAAAACTTAGCTACTGAAGCTTAAGGATTAATGCATGGAACCAAACTCTCTTGTTTTTTCACTTACAAAAAATTAAATCTCTATGTCGAAAGGCATGATGGATTGAATTAAATGAGAGGGAATAGTACTTCTTTGGTTATAAGTAAGTCATGCGAAAATTAAGTACTACCAATTTTCAAAACACAGCTGATAGAAGCATTGAGTTAGTTAAATTTGACTGTAAAGGGGGTGTGATCAAAACAGTTAGAACAGGAATGGGAAGTTCTAGAACAACTTTTTGTTGGCTTTGACATTTTAACCAATCAAGAAACAAGAATAATTCACCTTCTGCCTTTTTAGCTACAACAGTGGGATACTTGTCAGTTGTAGACGAAACACTTGTTGTAGATGAAAAGAGCTTCGCAAGGCGCAATTCTGTTATTTTCATTTGCTCCTGAGCTGCAATCTCAAATTCAACTAATGGCCTGTTCGGATAACGTCGCTGTGAAGTGCAAAACAAGATGTGATTAACATTAAACTTTGAAGCTCAAATTCACCAAGAATTTTCCCTAAATTAATTTAGCATGAAATTGCAGGAAATTAGAATTGCATTTCCCCAAATCCTTTTTCTTCTTTTTGCCTGATTTTCATCAAGTCAATACAAAAGAGAAATCATGGAAAGCATGTAAGACTCAAGCCTCAGAGAGGAATATATATTTCCTAAAACGCAGATAAAAAAATAACAGAACTTTAAACAAAAACAAAACCATTCTGAAGATGTGACGTTTACAGAATGAACAACAGGTTCCAAATTAACACCAATTATTCCAACTGAGCACACTAATCCTCTTATTATTACTTTTTTATTTTTTTTGAAGACATGGTCATGCCCAATAAATCAATAACTATATGGATTAAGCATACTCTAAACCACTAAAATACCCCAAGACTTAATTTTTTTTTCTTTCTAACAAGCACGGTACGCCACAGGTAAACTACCGTTGTAGTAGATTAGACTCACAAGTTACACTCTTTTTCTTCTTCACATACACAACTTACTTCCGTTCCCATACCACCTCCTATTAATTTCTGATATACTCAAACATTTCAATGCTTTTAGACCAGTGCTACACCTTGTAAATATTGTACAGGTTGATAGTTGTTTCTCACACAAAAGTCTTACACCCTGTTTTTTTCTATTCTTTCTCTGTCGTAGGTAGGTCTTTCTTTCACCCAATCTGTCCCAAAAAGACTACAGCAATCACAAAACCCAACATTTGATAATAAAGCTCACACCGTCAATGTAAGCGTTAGGAAGAAGATCCTTGTGTTATAACACCTCTTTTCCATTCCTTAGTCCAGTAAGACTCCAAGGTTATTAAACTAACGAAAGAAAAGGATAAGAAGCATAAGCTCTAATCTATAAAATAAATCATGTTCAATATATTCGTATATTTGACGCAGGCAGTTATATTCTGATAGGGGCCCAACAGCAAGAACAGAAGGCTCAAGCAAGCCACTAAGGTTTTACACCAGGAGACAGAAATGTCCAAGAGCAGATTCAGCAACATTTAATTCATTTTGTTAACTCCAGTTAGTTTCTATCAATTCCAGTCATGTGCTGTTGAGTGGGATAGTGGGCAGTAGTCACGTAGCAGTACTGCATAGTTATTTTTCTATTTTAATGTCAGTTTCTTATTTTTGCTGTTATTTATTTTTACTCCAGAACAAAAACTCTGTACTGACTACATATTGGCCATTTGGGTTTCGAGGAAGGCATTGAATCTTTACAGAGTAAAACATATCTTCAAGAGATACTCCATGGCTACTAGGAAGTCTGAAACGAGATACTCGTGTTCAGATTCTCTAGTAGAATTTTTTTTTTTTTCCTTTCATTCTGTCATCCTCCTTCTACTGGATTAGCTTCTAACAAATTCCATAGTTATTTAAGATATTTAGGTTTTATGAGCAGATAGTATACAGTTTCTTTAAGTTCATATTGTCCCCTGGAATTCTTTGCAGTTCGCATTCATAGACTGCACTACACAGATTCATGATTCTAGAGTTCTTAGCTATTGACATTTCAGGCCACTGTTAGACCGTTCATAAAAACAATAGAATATATTATCTAACTAGTATAAAAATCCCTAAGAAGCATTTAACCAAGGAATGGATAGTATATTTTATTTCTAAAACAAATAAATTGGAATATTGCATGGTTTGCTCCAAAATAGCAAGTTTCTTCGAGATAGGGCTAATCAAATTCTGAAATTATCAATGTCATAACAGAAAAAAATATATCTCGTGCCACATGAAACATCACCTTCTCCTTTCCTATAACGATTTTGTGTCCCCATTTCATATCTGGTCTGCACTTTCAATTTCAAATCGTACGACTCCTATTTCAAAAGGTAAGCAGTGCCCAAAAAATAAAATGTAGTGTTCCAAATTCTCTCCAAAATGTTAACAAAGAAAGTCTTTGTGTATGCAAAGCTAAACACAAAAAAATTGTGTTATATTCAACACTAAGTACTAAGTACACAAATCCCACAACATACTCTCAACATTACCAATCTCAGAGAACTACGTGACCTTTCATTTTCAGGTCAAAAATCTAGGTCATCAAAAGCAAAGCAGGAATTCATCTGCATAGAAAATTAAACAACTATACCATAGAAATGGAGAGAATACAAGAATCAACTAAATTTACAATCATCTTGGAATTAAAAACTCCAGTTTACCTTCAATTCAGCAAGAATCTCACCCGTACTTCTCCCAGATGCACAAATGATAAATATAAACCCAAATTTTTGTCTATAGCTAACGTTCCATTCATATAATTCCTACAAAGGTAAAATGAAACACATTTAGTTGACCACCTTTCATTTATAAATTGTATAAATATCAGCTAATTCATAAAATAATGTTTCCAACAACAAAGCCAATAGATATGTAATCTTCAAATCAGCTAAATGGGGCTGCAAGTACAAATGACAAACAGAAACCAGATAAAATTTTATGGATCATGATCTCTGAAGTTGACAGCAGAGATCAGTGTCCATAAAATTTGAAGAAATAGGAAACAGCCGTTAAATGGAACTTCTAACTTAATGAAAGCAATAAGTAAACCTGTAAGCTAGAACCCGTAGCAGTAGCTAAAGCAGTTGATTGTTCACCCTTACTCCACCTGAAAAATAGTTTCTCAGACAAATTAGTATCTTATTATCACCTGATGTATGTTATTCCCCCTCCCTCTACTTCATGTCTTTTGAATCAATTGTTTTCAAAGGCGGCTAACAAATAATGAAGGCCCCTGAAACAGTTGCATGAGATGCAAGCAAAACGGGACAAGTGAAAAAAATACAAGCAAAGTATACCATTTTCTCCTTTTTCCTTCTAGCTATTTACTCTCAATGGCACACTAATTTTTCTAGTGGCCTATCAGTTGAAATTCAAGACCTCTATCCTATTAAAGAATTAATTCCATGGTAAAGAAAACATTACAGATAACTTCAACAAAATGTTAGAGATCAAATCGATCGTCAACCTTCTTTAATAAGCATCAACCATTTGCTACGAAAAGGAAGAATTTTTAATTCTAGCTGAACTTATAGTAGATTATCAAAATCAACGCAAGAAGCAGCTAATTAACTATAAATTCAATTCCGACATCAGACCAACTATTAAAGCCATGATTAGTTTGATCCCTTTGGGAACCGATTACCAGTCATTTCATAAGTAATTCCCCGAAGTCCAAATGAAAAATAAAAGAAAAGAAAAATTCTACACTAATTCGAATTCTAAAATTTGCAGGGAAAAGGAACAAAATTTAAGGAATTACTGAACTGAGCACTGGTTTCAGTGGTTGGAGCGGAAGCACGGGTTTCTCCGATCTGAGGATGAGCCGAGAAAGCCTCAAGCCAGCCATTGACATCAACCATATTGAACCAAATGTCTCGAGCAGCAGATATGGCAGCTTGCAGAGAAGATAAAGGAGAGGCTAAAGCCATCTCTTTGGCGAATCTGGTACTGCCGCAGCATCCTAAGAAATCCTTCTCGTCGAAACGCAGATCCATTTTTGTTCAAACACAAGATCTCTGTAATCGGAAAGAAGAAGGAAGTTCAATAACAAACGAAGATGATGAGGGCTGATGACCGGAGAAGTCGGGATTACTGTGCGTTTACCGTCGTTCAGATAGGCAGTTTATCGCTGGCGAGTGGGCGGTGGGGGGGGGGGTGTCAAGTTAACTGGCTCCAAAATACATTTATGATAAAATTTAAATAATTTCTAATATTATATTTATTAAATATATTAATTTTTATTATCATATTATTTTTTATTCTCTTCTATTATCTTTATTAAATATAAGTATATATAGAAAAATAATTAATACTATTAAAATTAAGTGAATGTTTTATACAAAGATTGAGCACAATAGTTAGTTGGTGCTTTAAATATAGAGTGGTTATTGCATTGAATATAGGTGTTTATGAGATAGGTCAGGATGGAGACATTTTTGTCTCATGTTCTGTCCTGAAGTTTGGGGTGTGGGGGAGGGGGGGCCGTTTTGCATCCCTTGTCACATCCTGTGTCACCCCAATCTCGTTTATATTTAGCGAGGACGGGTTCAGAATATAAGATAAGAATTCCGATTCTTCCAGTATTTAAATATATATATATATATATATATATTCATATAAGCAGTCATTTTATAACACGTTCCCTTCTTTCATTTGCTTCATTTGCTCTGTATCCTCCAGCGACAATCTCAGATAAAACTGTTTATGGGTAAGGCTGGATAGGGTAATCTCCTGCCTGATGCCTTATCCAAAAAAAGTATGGACTGTATTTTATAGTTTGATACCTGATTCTATCCGATAAAAGTTTTAACTATTTTGAGTTGGGCATGAGCAGGCTGGGTGTGAACGGGCTAGGTGGGCCCGTTGTGATGCTCTGCTCATGTTAGAAAAAATAATCTGTAATTATAAACTTCTAAAATAATATCATATTCATATGTCTTCAAGAATTAAATAATATCTATAATCTACTAAAAATAAAGTAATAAAAAGATAATAATTAAAGTATTGAAATTCATTGTATATAAAAAAAGTTTTGAAGTCTAAATAATTTGTAATTGTAACTTTGTATAAATTTTTTAAATATTGATAAAGATGAAGCATCTAAAAAAATAAAATAAGTAATTATAATTTATAATGTAATAATATTATGATTAGTAAAATTAAAAAAAAATCAATATAGTTATAAATATTAAAAGACGTAACTTACTTACTTAACTATTTAGATTTTTAAAATGATCATTTAGTCATTAATAACTATTATATTCTCCCTTCCAAGTATAGTATTTAGGGAGAAAAGTAAAAAAAAAAATAAGTGTCCATGAACAGGGCAGGGCAGATAATCCCCTGCCCAGTGCTCAACCCGAAAAAAGTATGGGTGACATGTTGCAGCCTGGTATCTAACCCTGTCCTATATTTATCGGACTAGATAGGGCTATTTTTTTACGAGCTTGAGTGGGTATATCAGACCACGAGTTTTATGAACATCCCTAATCTCAGAGTTCGTTCAAATTTCTGGCCGGCTGCCGCTTACTCCTCTACTTTCTCTCGAAATTCATATCGCTTTCAACCTCGTTCTGCCATGAATCCTGAATAGTAATTCCTCATTTTTGAGTCCAAAATTAGGAAAGTTCCGTTTAGCCCTCTATCACTCCTTTTGTTTTCTTTTTCAAGCTTTGTTAGATCCATCTGTGTTTCTTAATCTTTTCTCTCTTTGATGCGTGCCTTATTATATTTGTTTCCGACTGTGTATGGATCCTGATTTTGAAAATCTTCTTGCTGATTTGGATCTGGCGTTTTAAACATAGATCTGTTGGCACATCTGAATTGCTTTTTGGGAAATTTTATATAAATATTTATGTGATCTGATTTATGCATATTTTTTTGCAATAGATCTTTCTGCGTTTGGGAATTTCGTATTGCAGAGTGGCTTGTTTATATTATGCATGACATAGCGTGTGTTTGGACTTAAATTTAAAATTTAAATTTAAATAAAATTTAAATTTTAAAAGAATTTAAAATAAACAGTTATATTTATTTAAATAAATTTTTAAATTAAACTATAATTTAAAATTAAAATTTTAGATAAATTAAGTAAAATAGTTTATACAATAATAAAAATAAAAGAATTTATGAACTAATTAATTATTATATTATCTCTATTTTTTATACTCTCTTTTTTTTCATATTTTTGTTATATTCTCTCTTCTCTCTCCTATTTTTTCTTACATCATCTCTCCTCTTATATTTTATTTCTCCTCATTTAATACTCATATTTTTTTTATAATTTATCAATAATAAAAATATTTTTAAAAATAATTATTTAAACACTCATTTATTTAAAATTAATTTTTTTATTATTTTTTTAAAAAATGGCTTAAATTTTTTTTTATAAATCTATTTTTAAAATCTTATTCAAACGCCTAATAACCGCAAAGCTAATCACCTAAAAAAAACGTAAAAGAAAAGGAGAGGAATGAAAAGGAAAAAAATAAAGGAATTGAAAAATAATCAAAATCCTGATAATCATTCTGAGACACATCCCATCTTATGATTTTCTCTTCTTTCAACTCGAGAATGTCCCGTCCCAACACTACCAGAATAGGTACAGAACACTGGGATTGAGACAAATCTAAACATCTCTAACATTAAAGGTGGCCTCACATTCATTTGTGCCGATAATTTAATAGATACGTCCAAACCGTGCAATATCGTAATGATGTAATTAGATATATCACTGAGATAAAGTGACGAGTGTATGGCTTAACATTACAATAATAAAAATTAATTAATTTTTTAAATAAATTAATAAATTTAAATAAATCAATAAAAAAATTTAATTCTTATATTAATTATAATTAACTAATTTAATTAATTTTTTTAATCCTATTAAAAAACTTCAATTAACTCTATATTAATAAATAGTTGAGTATAATTTATAAAAAAAACATTTTTTTATAAGGGAAATTTTAGGCGAGTTGAAACTGCAGAATTCACTAGAATTATTAAATAGCATTTATAAAAGTATTTATATATCATTTAATATTAAAATCTTTATATTGATAGTGAAATTTGAACTCATTATTAAGGATGTATGCATAGATAGAGCTGGGCTAGGTAGGGCAGTTTCACTGCCCGGTATCCTGTCCGAAAAATACATAAGCTTCATTTTGTAGCTTGATACCCTGTCCTGCCCGGTAAAAGCTCTAACTATTTTGGGCTGGACATAGGCGGGCTGAGTATGCCTAAGTCGTGATGTCCTACTAATATTGTGAAAAAAATGTGTAATTATGAACTTATAAAATAATACTATATTCATATATTTTCAAGAATTAAATAATATACATAAGTTACTAAGAATAAAACAACAAAAAGATAGTAATTAAAGTTTTAAAATCCACGGCATATAAAAAAAGTATTGAAGTCTAAGTAGTTTACAACTGTAACTTTGCATCAATCTCTCCAAAATTGACAAAGATAAAGTATCTGGAAAAAAAATATGACGGTTACTACAGTTTAAAAAAATAAAATAAGAAATCAATTTAGTTATAAATTTTAAATGAAGTAATTACTCACTTGACTACTTATATTTATAAAATTATCCTTTAATCATCAATATCTATCATATTTGTTAGATGTGAAATACTATAATTTATAAATTTTGATATATAAAAAGTAATTAACTGGGCAGGGCAACAACCCCTGCTCTTATAAATAATAACTACTCAAATTATGTAGATTAAAATATTAATTAAAATTAATTAAATATAATAAATATATTAGAAATACAACATCTTTTGAAAATATATTCTTATTTATGAGGATAATAGGTAGAAGAGAGAATTAATAGGAAAAGAGATTAGAGGAAAAAAGTAAAAAAATATGAGAGATATATAATTAATTAAAAGTAAAGATAAAAAATATATTAAATATTTAAATAAATATAACTTATTACTTATATATAAAATCACCTATATAAAAGAGAACATTGTTTAAAAAAAAGGAGCAGGGAGTAAAAAATTAGAATGCCACCAATGTTAACATTCGGTGCCCATGCATCTCTTAAAATGTTTGTTTTTTAGGCCGAAAGAGTTCATCTCTTAATAAATTATTGTTTTTAATTTGAATATAAAACCATTCATAACACAGCAATCCAAAACACTACTCATTTTTAGGTTTACGAATTCCTCAAAGCCATTTGAATTTAGTCTAAGTTTAGAGATAGATCTTTCGTAGACTTCAATTATCGTCTAGCTTGGTTCCCCACAAGAATAATAATAAGAGGGGGGGGGGGGGAGGAAAAGACCAAGCCTTTGCTTCATTTCTCTGCATATATAGATATAAAAATTTAAAACCGTTCGAGTATTCATGTATATTAGGATATGATGAGTCTCCCTTAGTTAATCGAGTCAAGAATGAGTCAACATGCCTGTTTCATAAATGTTGAAATGCATGTGTTTAGTAACATGAGCCTCAAGAAAGAAAGAATGGTATGCCTAAAACAATAACTCTTTATATATAAGCATGTCCATCTTATTTAAAAGTATTTAACCGAAAAGTTAAATATAATAGAAAAAATTAGTTCTTTATAATATGATAAATTAATTTTTAAATTTTTATAAGGAAATATGCTTATATTTAATACTCCACGGTACCTTAAATATAATTATCTCCAATAGAAGAATATATATGTCTAATAAAACAAATCCCAATAGAAGAATACATGTGTCTAATAAAACAAATCCTTTTACAAGCCATGACAAAGTGCACAACGATACCAACCTGGTCAACTTATTGGCTTATTTTACATGTCTTCGTCGATCCTTCTTGATCCTAGCTTCCACGGTAAGTGGAGAATGAGAATGGCGAAAGCAGCAGAGGCACGTGAAAATGTTGCCTTGTTTGTGACTGCCGGATTTCGAAAACGATCGATACGGATGGAAAGAAACCATCAGGGTTGTACTTCCCAGTGTTGAAGCTTATCCTGTATATCCCTGGATCAATGTCATCAACTGTTCTCATCAATTGACCACTTCGACCATCGGAATCTGTAGCTGAAGACCCTTGAAATGCCCAACTGCCACTATCCGTCCCTCCAAAAGTCGGACGAGTTTGCGTGTTCGTCCACTTTTCCAAAAGCACCTCGATGCCGGAAGCCGGAGAACCTCGAGAAACATCCAACACATGAGTGGTAATGGATGGACGGGTTCTAGTATGACTTTGAATTGGTTTCCCAGTTGAAACTTCTGAAACAGCATTCACATGACCACCTATAATGCTTAAACGATCTTCTAGCATTGTTAAAAATGAAAAATCAAAATATGATAGGGAAATGAAGAAAAATTATATAACCAGGAAAGTGGCTGAACAGTGAACAGCATATCACATAAATCATTGAGTGCCACATGTTCTAATTGCGATTTTCCAATGAAAGGCAAAACGCTAAAATATTGAGTTTGTTTTTTTGGACAAGAGTATCAAAACTATGACAGAACAAACTGAAGCTAAATCTCAAAGACTAAAAAAAAAGATCAAAAGGAAAAATGGTTGATGAGACAGAAAAAAGGGAGACTACTCATAGCAGCAAAAGAGACATGAGAAGCCAATACTGGACCTACGGGAGTAGGTCTTATGTAACACATGACACTCATCATATGATAAACAAATAGTACAAAGATGGTTTCCAAGCTGAAACTAGAACAAAAAATAGACATTCAAGCATGTTAAAACAACGTCCTGCATTGAGCCATTTTGGTAAAGACCCACTCAAGCTCTAATAAATAGTATATTTTCTAGTTTTCCGCCTAAAGTAAGCAATACATTACAGCTTGATTATGTATTATTCGGACAAAAACTTAGCTACTGAAGCTTAAGGATCAATGCATGGAACCAAACTCTCTTGTTTTTTCACTTACAAAAAATTAAATCTCTATGTCGAAAGGCATGATGGATTGAATTAAATGAGAGGGAATAGTACTTCTTTGGTTATAAGCAAGTCATGCGAAAATTAAGTACTACCAATTTTCAAAACACAGCTGATAGAAGCATTGAGTTAGTTAAATTTAACTGTAAAGGGGGTGTGATCAAAACAGTTAGAACAGGAATGGGAAGTTCTAGAACAACTTTTTGTTGGCTTTGACATTTTAACCAATCAAGAAACAAGAATAATTCACCTTCTGCCTTTTTAGCTACAACAGTGGGATACTTGTCAGTTGTAGACGAAACATTTGTTGTAGATGAGAAGAGCTTCGCAAGGCGCAATTCTGTTATTTTCATTTGCTCCTGAGCTGCAATCTCAAATTCAACTAATGGCCTGTTCGGATAACGTCGCTGTGAAGTGCAAAACAAGATGTGATTAACATTAAACTTTGAAGCTCAAATTCACCAAGAATTTTCCCTAAATTAATTTAGCATGAAATTGCAGGAAATTAGAATTGCATTTCCCCAAATCCTTTTTCTTCTTTTTGCCTGATTTTCATCAAGTCAATACAAAAGAGAAATCATGGAAAGCATGTAAGACTCAAGCCTCAGAGAGGAATATATATTTCCTAAAACGCAGATAAAAAAAATAACAGAACTTTAAACAAAAACAAAACCATTCTGAAGATGTGACGTTTACAGAATGAACAACAGGTTCCAAATTAACACCAATTATTCCAACTGAGCACACTAATCCTCTTATTATTACTTTTTTATTTTTTTTGAAGACATGGTCATGCCCAATAAATCAATAACTATATGGATTAAGCATACTCTAAACCACTAAAATACCCCAAGACTTAATTTTTTTTCTCTTTCTAACAAGCACGGTACGCCACAGGTGAACTACCGTTGTAGTAGATTAGACTCACAAGTTACACTCTTTTTCTTCTTCACATACACAACTTACTTCCGTTCCCATACCACCTCCTATTAATTTCTGATATACTCAAACATGTCAATGCTTTTAGACCAGTGCTACACCTTGTAAATATTGTACAGGTTGATAGTTGTTTCTCACACAAAAGTCTTCCACCCTGTTTTTTTCTATTCTTTCTCTGTCGTAGGTAGGTCTTTCTTTCACCCAATCTGTCCCAAAAAGACTACAGCAATCACAAAACCCAACATTTGATAATAAAGCTCACACCGTCAATGTAAGCGTTAGGAAGAAGATCCTTGTGTTATAACACCTCTTTTCCATTCCTTAGTCCAGTAAGACTCCAAGGTTATTAAACTAACGAAAGAAAAGGATAAGAAGCATAAGCTCTAATCTATAAAATAAATCATGTTCAATATATTCGTATATTTGACGCAGGCAGTTATATTCTGATAGGGGCCCAACAGCAAGAACAGAAGGCCCAAGCAAGTCACTAAGGTTTTACACCAGGAGACAGAAATGTCCAAGAGCAGATTCAGCAACATTTAATTCATTTTGTTAACTCCAGTTAGTTTCTATCAATTCCAGTCATGTGCTGTTGAGTGGGATAGTGGGCAGTAGTCACGTAGCAGTACTGCATAGTTATTTTTCTATTTTTATGTCAGTTTCTTATTTTTGCTGTTATTTATTTTTACTCCAGAACAAAAACTCTGTACTGACTATATATTGGCCATTTGGGTTTCGAGGAAGGCATTGAATCTTTACAGAGTAAAACATATCTTCAAGAGATACTCCATGGCTACTAGGAAGTCTGAAACGAGATACTTGTGTTCAGATTCTCTAGTAGAATTTTTTTTTTCCTTTCATTCTGTCATCCTCCTTCTACTGGATTAGCTTCTAACAAATTCCATAGTTATTTAAGATATTTAGGTTTTATGAGCAGATAGTATACAGTTTCTTTAAGTTCATATTGTCCACTGGAATTCTTTGCAGTTCGCATTCATAGACTGCACTATACAGATTCATGATTCTAGAGTTCTTACCTATTGACATTTCAGGCCACTGTTAGACCGTTCATAAAAACAATAGAATATATTATCTAACTAGTATAAAAATCCCTAAGAAGCATTTAACCAAGGAATGGATGGTATATTTTATTTCTAAAACAAATAAATTGGAATATTGCATGGTTTGCTCCAAAATAGCAAGTTTCTTCGAGATAGAGCTAATATCAAATTCTGAAATTATCAATGTCATAACGGAAAAAATATATCTCGAGCCACATGAAACATCACCTTCTCCTTTCCCATAACGATTTTGTGTCCCCATTTCATATCTGGTCTGCACTTTCAATTTCAAATCGTACGACTCCTATTTCAAAAGGTAAGCAGTACCCAAAAAATAAAATGTAGTGTTCCAAATTCTCTCCAAAATGTTAACAAAGAAAGTCTTTGTGTATGCAAAGCTAAACACAAAAAAATTGTGTTATATTCAACACTAAGTACTAAGTACACAAATCCCACAACATACTCTCAACATTACCAATCTCAGAGAACTACGTGACCTTTCATTTTCAGGTCAAAAATCTAGTTCATCAAAAGCAAAGCAGGAATTCATCTGCATAGAAAATTAAACAACTATACCATAGAAATGGAGAGAATACAAGAATCAACTAAATTTACAATCATCTTGGAATTAAAAACTCCAGTTTACCTTCAATTCAGCAAGAATCTCACCCGTACTTCTCCCAGATGCACAAATGATAAATATAAACCCAAATTTTTGTCTATAGCTAACGTTCCATTCATATAATTCCTACAAAGGTAAAATGAAACACATTTAGTTGACCACCTTTCATTTATAAATTGTATAAATATCAGCTAATTCATAAAATAATGTTTCCAACAACAAAGCCAATAAAGCCAATAGATATGTAATCTTCAAATCAGCTAAATGGGGCTGAAAGTACAAATGACAAACAGAAACCAGATAAAATTTTATGGATCATGATCTCTGAAGTTGATAGCAGAGATCAGTGTCCATAAAATTTGAAGAAATAGGAAACAGCCGTTAAATGGAACTTCTAACTTAATGAAAGCAATAAGTAAACCTGTAAGCTAGAACCCGTAGCAGTAGCTAAAGCAGTTGATTGTTCACCCTTACTCCACCTGAAAAATAGTTTCTCAGACAAATTAGTATCTTATTATCACCTGATGTATGTTATTCCCCCTCCCTCTACTTCATGTCTTTTGAATCAATTGTTTTCAAAGGCGGCTAACAAATAATGAAGGCCCCTGAAGCAGTTGCATGAGATGCAAGCAAAACGGGACAAGTGAAAAAAATACAAGCAAAGTATACCATTTTCTCCTTTTTCCTTCTAGCTATTTACTCTCAATGGCACACTAATTTTTCTAGTGGCCTATCAGTTGAAATTCAAGACCTCTATCCTATTAAAGAATTAATTCCATGGTAAAGAAAACATTACAGATAACTTCAACAAAATGTTAGAGATCAAATCGATCGTCAACCTTCTTTAATAAGCATCAACCATTTGCTACGAAAAGGAAGAATTTTTAATTCTAGCTGAACTTATAGTAGATTATCAAAATCAACGCAAGAAGCAGCTAATTAACTATAAATTCAATTCCGACATCAGACCAACTATTAAAGCCATGAGTAGTTTGATCCCTTTGGGAACCGATTACCAGTCATTTCATAAGTAATTCCCCGAAGTCCAAATGAAAAATAAAAGAAAAGAAAAATTCTACACTAATTCGAATTCTAAAATTTGCAGGGAAAAGGAACAAAATTTAAGGAATTACTGAACTGAGCACTGGTTTCAGTGGTTGGAGCGGAAGCACGGGTTTCTCCGATCTGAGGATGAGCCGAGAAAGCCTCAAGCCAGCCATTGACATCAACCATATTGAACCAAATGTCTCGAGCAGCAGATATGGCAGCTTGCAGAGAAGAGAAAGGAGAGGCTAAAGCCATCTCTTTGGCGAATCTGGTACTGCCGCAGCATCCTAAGAAATCCTTCTCGTCGAAACGCAGATCCATTTTTGTTCAAACACAAGATCTCTGTAATCGGAAAGAAGAAGGAAGTTCAATAACAAACGAAGATGATGAGGGCTGATGACCGGAGAAGTCGGGATTACTGTGCGTTTACCGTCGTTCAGGTAGGCAGTTTATCGCTGGCGAGTGGGCAGTGGGAGGGGGGGGGTGTCAAGTTAACTGGCTCCAAAATACATTTATGATAAACAAAATCAAAATTAAAATAGTCCATTGAAATAAAAAAAATAATAACTTTAGAAAATACAAATGACTCTCACATGAAATTAAATGTTGGCAAGAAAAAGCATGAAATTAAATGGTTTGATAACCATTTTTAGAAAAAATGTGAAGATTTAGTCTTTAAAATAAAGTTAAAATATATAAAATCTTCGTAAATTTTATATCATTTGTAAATCACTCTAATTTTTAAAATTTTTAATATTTTATATTTTAATTATCAATCGCTATTATTATAATATTATTAAAATTAATAATTTTTATTATAATATATTTTTTATAGTTTTTATTATATTTTATATATAATTTTTCTTTGATACTTTATATAATTTTAATAAGCTTTTTAAATACTTAATAAAATATTTAAAAATATAATATTTAAATAATATTTAACACTTAATCTATAATTTTAATATTTTTTAAATATTTAAAAAATATAAAATACTTAAAAAAATATTAAAATATTTTATTTGATTATATATTTTTAAAATAAAAAAATATAAATTATAAAAACAATGAAAAGGTCATAATACTCATAGTATATAAATAAACAGACGTACCTTATTCTATGCTGAATCGTTTTTGTTTTTTCAACTTATTTCTAAACAAATCTTTTTATAAAACTAACTATTACCACCTCCAATTCTAAATATAAAATTTAGATTAAAATATACTTTTATTTTGAATAAAAAATCTCAATACATTTAACCTTTTGACTTTATAAATTCTTAAAAATATTTATATTAATTAGATATAATAAAAAAATTATTGAGATTACGATACACATAATTAAAAATAATATTTTAAAAAAATTAATTTATATTTATTATAAATAATTAATTTAATTAATATTTTTAAAAATAAATAAGTTAACTATATTTTTTAAAATAAATTAATTAATTATTTAACTCTTATATTAATAATAAAAAATTAAATTAAAGTGTTAAACTTAAATATCATTCTCATAATTTGATGCTCAAATATTGGAGCATATGCTTCCTCTTATTTTTATTATAGAATATTTTTAATTAATTTTCTCATATAAAAAAAGTAATTAAAAGTAATAAAATTGTTTTAAAATTTAAATAATTTCTAATATTATATTTATTAAATATATTAATTCTTATTATTATATTAATTTTTATTCTCTTCTATTATCTTTATTAAATCTAAGTATATATAGAAAAATAATTAAGACTATTAAAATTAAGTGAATGTTTTATACAAAGATTGAGAACAATAGTTAGTTGGTGCTTTAAATATAGAGTGGTTATTGCATTGAATATAGGTGTTTATGAGATAGGTCAGGATGGAGACATTTTTGTCTCATGTTCTGTCCTGAAGTTTGGGGTGTGGGGGAGGGGGGGCCGTTTTGCATCCCTTGTCACATCTGTGTCATCCCAATCTCGTTTAAATTTAGCGAGGACGGGTTCAGAACAAGATAAGAATCCCGATTCTTCCAGTATTTAAAAAAAATAAACAAATATTCATATAAGCGGTCATTTTATAACACGTTCCCTTCTTTCATTTGCTTCATTCGCTCTGTATCCTCCAGCGACAATCTCAGAGTTCGTTCAAATTTCTGGCCGGCTGCCGCTTACTCCTCTACTCTCTAGAAATTCATATCGCTTTGAACCTCGCTCCGCCATGAATCCTGAATAGTAATTCCTCATTTTTGAGTCCAAACTTAGGAAAGTTCCGTTTAGCCCTCTATCACTCCTTTTGTTTTCTTTTTCAAGCTTTGTTAGATCCATCTGTGTTTCTTAATTTTTCCTCTCTTTGATGCGTGCCTTATTATATTTGTTTCCGACTGTGTATGGATCCTGATTTTGAAAATCTTCTTGCTGATTTGGATCTGGCGTTTCAAAGATAGATCTGTTGGCACATCTGAATTGCTTTTTGGGAAATTTTATATAAATATTTATGTGATCTGATTTATGCATATTTTTTTGCAATAGATCTTTCTGCGTTTGGGAATTTCGTATTGCAGAGTGGCTTGTTGACATAGCTTGTGATTGGACTTAAGTTTAAAATTTAAATTTAAGTAAATTTTAAATTTTAAATTTTTTTAAAATAAAAAATTATATTTATTTAAATAAATTTTTAAATTTAATTATAGTTTAAAATTAAAATTTTAGATAAATTAGATAGAATAATTTATATAATAATAAAAATAAAAGAGTCTATAAATTAATTAATTATTATATTATTTTTATATTCTCTTTTTTTTTTATATTTTTTATATTCTTTTTTTTTTCCTCTTCTCTTATATTTTATTTCTTCTTAATTAATATTTATATTTTTTTATAATTTATTAATAATAAAAATATTTCTAAAAATAATTATTTAAATATTTATTTATTTAAAATTATTTTTTTATATATTTTTTTAAATTATTTTTTAAAAACGTCTTAAATTTTTTTTTATAAGTCTATTTTTTAAATTTTATTCAAACGCTTAATAACAGCAAAGCTAATCACCCAAAAAAAATCCGTAAAAGAAAAGAAGAGGAATGAAAAGGAAAAAAAATAAAGGAATTGAAAAATAATCAAAATCCTGATAATCATTCTGAGACACATACCATCTTATGATTTTCTCTTCTTTCAACTCGAGAATGTCCCGTCCCAACACTACCAGAATAGGTACAGAACACCGGGCTTAAGACAAATCTAAACATCTCTAACATTAAAGGTGGCCTCACATTCATTTGTGCCGATAATTTAATAGATAAGTCCAAACCGTGCAATATCGTAATGATGTAATTAGATATATCGCTGAGATAAAGTGAAGAGTGTGTGGCTTAACATTACAATAATAAAAATTAATTAATTTTTTAAATAAATTAATAAATTTAAATAAATCAGTACAAAAAATTAATTATTATATTAATTATAATTAATTGATTTAATTAATTTTTTAATCTTATTAAAAAAATTCAATTAACTCTATATTAATAAATAGTTGAGCATAATTTATAAGAGAAAAACATTTTTTTATAAGGGAAATTTTAGGTGAATTGAAACTGCGGAATTCACTAGAATTATTAAATAGCATTTGTAAAAATATTTATATATCATTCAATATTAAAATTTTTATATTGATAGTGAAATTTGAACTCATTATTACAGGTGTATGTATAGGTAGGGCTGAGCTAGGTAAGGTAGTTTCCCTACTCGGTGCTCTGCCCGAAAAATACATAAACTTCATTTTGCAGCATGATGTCCTGCCCTGCCTAGTAAAAGCCCTAACTATTTTAGGCTGGGCATAGGCGGGTTAGGTATAGGCGAGCTGAGCATGCCTAAGTCGTGATGTCCTGCTCATATTGTGAAAAAAATATGCAATTATGAACTTATAAAATAATATTATATTCATATATCTTCAAGAATTAAATAATATACATAAATTACTAAGAATAAAACAACAAAAAGATAGTAATTAAAATTTTAAAATCCATGGCATATAAAAAAAGTATTGAAGTCTAACTAGTTTACAATTATAACTTTGCATTAATCTCTCCAAAATTGACAAAGATGAAGTATCTGAAAAGAATATATGACGGTTACCACAGTTTAAAAAAAATAAAGTAAGAAATCAATTTAATTATAAATTTTAAAGGAAGTAATTACTTACTTGACTACTCAGATTTATAAAATTACCCTTTAATTATCAGTATCTATCATATTTGTTATATATGAAATACTATAATTTATAAATTTTGATATATAAAAAGTAATTAACTGGGTAGGGCTAAATGGGCGGGGCAACAACCCCTACTCGATATCTGACCCGACCTGAATATTGACCCTGCCTAAAATTGTCCATTTTACATTGGATTACTTTTTATCGGAATGAATATAGTATATTTTATACAGACTCTAGGCTTTTTACACACCTCTACTCATTACCTTTTAAGTTGTGAAGGACTTTTATGTTCCGCGTCTTTTATGTTATGTTTGGATGAGGAGAAAAATATAGAGAAAAAATATACGAAGGAAAATATATTAAAATAATAAAAAAAATTGCTATTTTTAAAATTTTCTCTGTTAATATTTTTTTCTCCCTAATTTTCTTTATATATAAACATAGGGTTAATCTTCCCGGAATGTGAAAAGAAAGGATTGATTGAAAAATTCAAAAAAAAATGAGTCGATGAGGAAATAAAAAGAGAAATTCCAAAAAAAAAATTATTTAAATTTCAAAATCATAAATCAGCAATTCATATAAAAATGTGTTGTTATTTTCTTATCAATTAGCTAATAGCTATTAAAGTGTAGAAAACAAAATTGACTGGGGATTTAAAAATTTAAGTGATATTTTTCCTAAAACATATATTTTTAAGTTAATAAAATTATATTTTTGACAACAAAATTCAGATATCAATATATAAATTTAAATACACGCGCACACACCACAGGAGATAAATTATGGTATGTATGACCTTTAAAAGAATAAATAATATTATATAGGCATTTTTTTTAATATTGGTTTCAGATAAATCAGAATATACGATTTCCCCCCAGAAAAAGCACTAAATCACTGTTCATTTGTGTAGGGCATAATTTACATACTAAAAAAAATTAGAATGCCGCCAATGTTTTCATCGGAAACAATTTTTTCCCCTTCCATTGTAAATCGTATTTTATATATATATATATATATATATATATATATTATCATCTTTTATGATGAAAATGTATTTTATTGGCTTAATATCCAATAGCTGAATGATGAGTTTGACCCAACAGGCGGTCAAATATTGCATTTCATATGTTAATTAGAACAATTTTTATAGGCAAAATATAGAACAATTAACTAAATTTCATATAAAAAAGGACAACACAATTTTGTATATAAAAGGATCCATGGCCGGATCTAAATTTGTGCACTTTTCTAAAAAATAGTATTCCTCGTGCAGTTTATATTTTATTTTTAATAATTAACATAAAATACATATTTTTCCTCATTTTAATTTCTACTTCTTCTCCTTAATAATAATAGTAATAATAATAAAATCAATACAGAGTTAATTTAGCAATATAAGACTCTGATAAGTCCCTATAAGTCTCAAGTTTGAGTCCCAGAGAAGATACATGTATTGGGTGCGACAATTACGAATCCTTCAAATACTTAGATATATAGTAATATGATCTAAAAAAAATATTGGATATTAGTTGTTAATAAAAAAATAATAATATAAAGAAGTCATATGGTGAAAGTGGTGCATGTAGCATATCCATGTCTTTTACCGTTAATAATTAACGAAAAATATTAACAAATCAATCTTAAATGCTGATAAAACCAAAATCTGTGAAGCACCCTTCTCTTATAGAACACCAAAACCGAACTTCACTTCTCTTGGAGATATTTAATTTGAGTACGTGAATGGAATGCTTCGTCAACATTTAAAATTATTATATCAATATTTTATGTTAATTAGACTAACCATGTTAAAATTAGGAGATTAAAAGTACACTTAAAAAAAATAAAGAGATTAAATTGAAACTTTATGTAAAATTAGAGGATCATTAGTAATATATATATATATATATATGTCATTTTTTTTAAAACTAGTTCTACCGTTTTAGGTATATATTATGAACCCTACATTTTTTTAGTTCATCCACTTCTCATTCTCCTACCAAATACACTACAAAAATAAAACTTTTGGAGACGATATTTTTTTTTTTGGAGAAAGAGAATATTATCTCTAAATTTTATTATATACTCTAACTTAAATAACGTAAGGTGATAAAGAAATACCGTAATTATAAAGGTAAATTAAATTATTATAAACTAAATATTTAAATTAAAACTATATAGTCTATTTATGAAAAAAAAATCTACAAAAGAGATCTATAAATTTTAAAGCTATTTAAAGTGTAAATAATGATAGTTTTAATTTGTGCTTAAATTTTTTTGAGATATTTAATCTGTAAAAATTTATCTATTCTTAATCTTTCCCGCCTTCTAACAAAAAATATTTATATCAATTTTTTAAAAAATATATTATTGTTTAATTTAAAGTTATCACATGAAGTGAGATTTAGCGGCGACAATTTTATTGTAAAATTGTTTTTTGGTGCAATTTTCATTGTTACCACTATCGAAAAACTTTTAGCGACGGTCGAATAGGCAACAACTTTTTAATGATGACAAGTCATTATTAAAATTCAATTTTCTTTTTAGTAACAATCTGTTTTTCTTGTATTGTTTGTAGAAAAACTTTCGCAACCTGAGAAACTTGGACTTGATGCTTACATAATGTTCAGATTCGGTACCCATACATCTCAATTTTTTTGGCCAAACGAGTCCATCTCTTAATAAATTATCTTTTTTAATTTGAATCTAAAATCATTCATAACGCAGCCATTTGAATTTAGTTCAAGTTTAGAGATGGATCTTTCATAGACTTCAATCTTTTTCTGGCTTGGTTCCCCACAAAAGAACAATAATATAGAAAAACATAAGACCTAGCCTTTGCTTTTATTTTCTCTATATACAGATATTTAAAACTATTCAAGTATTCATATATATATATATATATATATATATATATATTAGTCTCCCTTTAGTTAAATGAGTCAAAAAGTCTGTTGCAATAACGTTGTTGAAATATACACGAGTGTAGTAAGTACGTCTAGTAAGTAACGTGAGTTTGAAATCTTAAACAGATTTACTCTGCAATTTCATAAAAGTAATTAAATCGCTAAAAAAAATTTATAACTGGTGAGCAATATACAATATTTTATAATTTTCTATCTTAGATCTTCTCATTACATAATGTTAAAAAATGGGTTAATCCACTCATAGTAGATTATACTCGAATTTGAGAAACAGAATGGAGGGAACGATTTATTTTTAAAGGAAAAAAATGAGAAAATTGAAGTTACAGTTATTCAACTTCTACTCCACATATACACGCATGCATGAAATAACTGATGGAGGGCATCAGTTTTATATAGGCTTTAGTCTTGTGTGCATAATATTATTCATTCAGAAAAAATAATTTTCCTTCTCTGTTCTTCCTTTTTTCTCTACTTCTCAGCTCTTCATTTTTCTTTATTGTATTTGTTGTGTATACGAATCAGAGTCCATATAAAATACTCTGGTTGCGTGTGGGTATTTCAGTAGATAAAAAAAAGATCTAAAATACACCCCAAAACCTTCACATACATAGTAATTCTCTCATAATCTTATATTCTCTAATCCGAAGCCTAGGTCCTAGCAATATATACATGTTAATCAATACAAATTTTGAGGGTATGTGTACGATGCCAGCGTGTGCCCATTATGGAAGTGCAAATATATCAGTATTATAATGTTTATATATTATTTTTAAGATATGTACGTACGATACACATAAATAATTTGTTTAGGTATAGTTTTATTCTTTAAATTTTATAATTGTAGTTTTCACCAGAAACTAAAGAGAACAATTTTTCCATTGAGGGGAATCATATAGAGACCGGCATTAATTAGTACTTCATTCTCAACCTAATTACTCAAACTTCAATATACTAGTATAACTATTTTTTCAATTTTTAATATAAGAAATATTTCACTAATTTAATTATATTAAAGTTGTTAGTTAATTTTCTCAAATATCCTAATCATCTTCCTTAATTTTTTCCTTCTCCTACTTGATTATTGTTGAGGGAGTATTAATAGGAATAATTTAGAGTAAAAATAAAAAAATGAGAAATAAATCTTATATTTAAATCATATATTAAACTGTAAAAGAATCTAATAGTGTCACTGGACAATAAAAGCATAATAGACATTAAAATATATATAAGTAAATTAAAATTGAGTAACAAAAGCATCATCATATCCACTTATAATAAGAACAAAGATATATAATTTCATTTTCAACTAAATAAGCATACACACCCCCTCACACACACACAGAGACAACTTACTATACTAAATAACCAATATCTCGAAATTTCTCGGGAAGGGTTTTGTTTTACTTTTGGGGAAGATGGGTTATGACTCAGTTTACTTCTCAAATATACTGAATGATTTATACATATGGCTAGTATAATGATTTTTTCCTCTGTGGTCATAGTACATATAACAGATCAGCAAGTAGTACTTTTTCTGGAGCTAACTTAAAGAATGCATCAGTATGTTTGAGAACAGAGGCAAAACAAGAAGATATATATAGAGAGAGAGAGAGAGAAGCAAGTGTTTATTCGTAATGAATTTAAACCATTGCAAAAATAAACATGCCTTCGGATAGATAGAATCATAAGACGTACTACGTGTGAATCATGAGAATAATAGGTTGTGTGCGT
This sequence comes from Leucaena leucocephala, assembly GCA_037074615.1. Lineage (NCBI taxonomy): Eukaryota > Viridiplantae > Streptophyta > Magnoliopsida > Fabales > Fabaceae > Leucaena > Leucaena leucocephala. The sequence goes on from CM073553.1 coordinate 4,931,360, forward strand.
GTGTGTGATATCTGATCTTTAACGATCTAAGTATACCTGCAGATTAAAAGAAGGAACTTGTGTACTGAATATAGCAATTTAATTTTAGTTAATGATCTGTGAAACATTCCTAGTTTCTTGAGGTTTTCATTAATTTCACAAAGTTCATCTCTTTGAATTTGATCATTCGTCAGCTATATATAAAATGAAGAATATAATCTGTCAGATATCTGTGAAGCCTAGCAAATTTATTTCACCATGAAAATGCTGTTAAACAAGAAGACAACACTACTAGACGACCATACAGACATGCTCATTATTTTAGAGTATATTTAATTTGCCCATAAAAAACTTGAGATTTAATTAATTGAACGCTTCAATAAAAACATATTAATTAGTTTATTCGAAAACTACTCTTGGACATAATTGTCTTTCACGTGGAAATATCATTAGTTTTCCCCCACTTGATGGGTGTTGTTACTAATTAATATTATGAGAGGGTCAAAAGCAATAACATCTTCAGATTCTCTTAATTATTCACAAGAATGCCAACCTAGCTAGCTAGCACAATACTATATATATGAATCAATTTTCTGGATTTTTGATGAGGAATATATTTAATTAGCTAGGTTATCCATTTGAATTTATCACTAGATTTTGGTTTTCATTAGTTTAATTTCTCAAAATATGCATTACACAGTGTATAATATTATTGCAGAGTTAATTAATTTGATCTTCTTAAAGATTGAGAAGTATATATATATATATATATATATATATGTTTTAACTTTGAGAGAGAACTATATATTCAGATGAAAATTTCACTAATTTCTGTTTCTTCCTTCAATTATTTTCAATCTTAATCTATCCGAAACAGTATGAGACCCAAAATTTATTCCCACAAAAGGTTAATTAACAAATTAAATCTTAAAGCCGACAAGCAAAGTAAAGGTGAAATAATGTTAATTCACTCACAATTGTTTCCCAGAAACTGAATCAACATTGCAACATATCCCTAAGAAAACTGAGACATTAGAAATCAGTTCTTCATAAATCATCATCATCACCACCAGACACTTCCATACGATAACGAAGAAATTAAAAGAAGAACATTTACAAGTTCTGACATCTATAACCATTAGTTTGACATTAATTAATTAATTAATTATCTTCTCACCTTCTTGGCGTGCCCTATGAAGCTCTCAGCAGATTCAATATGGTTGCCTACCACCCCCACCTGAGTTTCCATCCCAACCGTCAACAGGTAACTGCGGCATGTTTAACGGCAGATTAAAGAACGGCAGCCCTGAAGATGGGTCTGGGAACGAGTTGCCGCTGCCTCCACCGCCACTGCCGGAAGATTGACCTTGTTGCATCTGTAGTGGTTCTTCTTCATCTAAGGGCAATCTCTCATATGCTACGTTTGAAAATGAGGAAGCAATAACAATAACAGGCCCAGCAGCTATCAAGGCACCAACAACATTTCCTCCCACAACTTGACCTTGCCCTCCGGCGAGAAATATCGTCAGGCTAGTGGCGCCCGGCGGAGCTGGAGGGGGCAAAAAAGATCCAGCCAAGGACAATATCTCAAACCTCCCGTGAAGGGTCACAACGGCACCGGCAGCCGTTGGCTGCCGTAACGTTACGTTGGTGACGGTGCCACTGCCGCTTAGGACGCAGATCCCTCGCTGCCGCTTCCTCGCATAGGTCGCCACCGAGTCAAACACATCGGAGCCGCTGCTAACTTCAAGGATATGAGCCCTAAGCGTGTTTGCACTTTCTCTAGTGATGATCACCGGCGGCTTCGGCTTGTTCTTCGAGCCAGGAGGCCGACCCCTTGGCCGGCGACCGCTACCATCGCCACCGCCAGATCCTCCCGAGTTCGGAGTAACTAGCTCAAGCCCTTGAGGGTCATCGTCGTCGTGGTCCTCTCGATTGTCATCTTCATGATTATTGGAGTGAAGATCAGGGCGTTGAAGCTGATGAACAAAGTGAGATGCTGAACCTAAGTCAAGGCCGGCCATACACGAAGCTAAAGAAAGAGTAAAACAGAAAACAAAGTAAACAAAAGGAGAAGAATAAAGTATATAATAGGAGAGATTTATTATAATAATGAAGAAATTGGAGTGGCTAATGATTCAAACCTCTCATAGAACAAATTGAATCATTGAACTGAGTGAAGGTGAAGGAAAGAAAGAGATATAAAAGAGGTTAGGTTAAGGAATTGGTTTGAACCAAAAAAGTATACGAACGAATATCATAATAATAATAATTAAGGGATTACATTATGCGATTATTTTATTGATTTCTTTGTAACCCACATTTATAATACGAAGTTTTAAAAAATTGGGTGAAGTTAAAATGTTTTGTCCAGTTGTGAGGACACTGTGTGCAAGAGAGAGAGATTATTAGATGATTATTTAGGAAACCTATGTACCTTTGATAAAGAGAAAACCTAAAATATATAAAGCCTAGCTATTAAGTAATTTCTTGCACACGAATCCACACAATTACAATTTCCCAATAAATTTGGATTTTCTTAAGTCTTCGATTAATGAAAACAATTTTTAATATATAATTTAAGTATATAGTTAATCTTAATTTTAAATATAAGATTTATTTTTTATATTTATCTATTTTCTCTCAAATTATCTATATTAATACTCCTTCAACAATAATCAAGTAAAAAATGGAGGTATAAAATTAAAGAAGATAGTTAGTATATTTTAAGAAAAATATAATATATTAACTAATATTTTTAATATAATTAAATTAATTAAATATATTTTATACTAAGGACCAAAAGAGTACCTCTATTAACCCTTATATTTAGCATAGGATGAGTAATTTTTAGAATTTATTTTATCACAAAGTTTAGACTTAATATAACACCCTATTTGGTGCGTGTGTGTATAAGCCAGAGAGAAAAATAATGTCTCTATTTAAGTGTGTGTTTAGATTCACTATAAACTAAATTTTAAAAAGGCTTCTAATCCAAACTTTTATTTAGAAAAAATTGAAGATAAACATCTATATTTATCCAAAAGGGTTTATGAATTAAATTATAGTTTAAAACTATAGTTTTGAATAATCTCCTAGTAATAGCTTCTAGAATAGGAAAGTTTATAGATTGTCCAATTACTATTTTGCTTCTACTTTTTATAACACAAACTCTCTCCTCTCCTCTATCTTCCTTTCTCTCTATTCTTCTCCCTGCTTCTTCTCCACCTCCTTGTCGCCGTTGCCTCCACTGTCACTGTCGTTGCTTCTCCTCCTACTATGCTTGTAATTGTCGTCTAGATTTGGGGTCGCCACCATCAACGTCGTTGTTTCTAATCTGTCTCTGGTCCTCGCTACAAATCTAAGGTGGTCCAGAGCACTTGAACGTCATTGGTAGCCTCTAGTCTTCTCTTCCATTAATGCAAGTTTGTGCAAGTTGGGAGAAGCTTCCTTCACCAATAGAGGCCAAGAGATGGTGGAAGGAGTAGGAGAAGCTTAGCTTAAAAAAGTTATTTATTTTTCATCTCATATATTTTTTAGTAATTTACTAATGACAAAAGTTTTTCTAGAAATAATCATTCAAACACTAATTTATTTAGACTATTTTTCTTTCTATAAACTCTTCTCCAAAAGTAATTATCCAAAAATACTTTAAAAATATTTTTTTTATAAACTCTTCTCTAAAAACTTATCTAAATAGGCTATAAATAAATTAAGATATATATGCGCGTGTGTGTGTGAGTGACAGAGAGAGATATATGTTATATGTTAATGTTATTACTAACTTATAATTATTCTTTGTTGTTACTTGTTTTTATCAAAGAATATATATATAGCCATTTTCATGCACAAAATCCCTTTTTCATTGTATTTTTTTATTATGTCTCATTTGAATGGGTGTTATTTATATATTTGAATATAAAAGGTAAAAGAAGCATGAATACTATATGATTTGACAAGAAAATAAGAAAAATAGCATGTTTTTTTAGTGAAAGGTATAATCTCTTTTAAAACTTAAAGCATAAATAATTTTTACTTCATTTAACAAATGTGTTTCTCATTGAAATTTGTATTATCTTTCTTTTACAAGGATAAAACTGCTTATTACCATGATCAATAACTTTGGTAAAAATTAAAAAAACATTGAGGAAGTTTGAAAATGTTCGTGTGGTGTGGTCAAGGTCATTAATTGGAACGCGCTTAGTTTCTGAGAGCTTTTGTTGTCATATGTAACATTGAATTCATTTGGTCACACTATGTCGGAGTTTTAAGCAGAAAAATCAAGGTTAAATTTTGTATTCTCTGCTCATAAATATATGTAAAAATAAAAAAATAATTTAATCTGATTTCTCTAAAATATTCCTTTTAATTATTTGTATTAAAAATTACTTTCCTAATAATTTTTTTAATATTCACATTCAATAAGTTTAGGGGGAAAATAAGAATTTTAAAGATAAAATTGATTGATGTCTTGATATATTAAGGATCAGATTTAATCTTATATTAGCTATTATGTTTAGGTCTTAAGGGACTATTTGCTTAGAACCAAGTGAAAGTATATAAGATTGCTTTTTTATCGTTCTGAAGGAGTTACAATATTTATAAATGAGGATCAATTAATTTAAGTTAAATGGCTTTTACCAATTTAATTTTTCGTTTTTTTAATAATTTGACTGTAAGTCCAAAACATTATTTAATGAAGCCAGATCTGAATGTTTTGATATTCTATTACAGAGATTCATCATTGGTGGAAGGAGATTGATGAGCAACTAGCTAGCTATTTTCCTTATGTCTTGGTGAACGATAAAAAGGTAGAAATGTGAGCCTTTTTTGAGAAATGGGATGTTTTTGCAAATTGGCCATACATATTTTCCAAATGGCATGTTGGATATTAGGATAAAAGTGAACTTTTTTTAAAAAAAAAATCAAATCTCTATAAGTTACGTTTTTTAACTTAAGAAAAGACGCTTTTTTTAGAAGTTTTTCATGTTCCTATTTAAAAGTTATTTTATAAAATCTATCAAGCAGTTAATATTTTTTGTATAGTGTCCTTAATATAAATATTGTTGAGTAATATAATTATGGTGGAGATAAAGATTAAGAGAGAGGTGCAAAATTAAGTTATCATTTATTGAATTTAATTAAATTAAGGTATTTTAAAAATATGAGTAATTTTAAGAATATCAACTAATTTTAATTAACTTACTTCAAGAGTATAGTGAGTAGCAAAAAAGTAATTGAATTTGACTTTATGAATACATTTAAATCAACTTAAAAAATGTATGAGACATATGCATCATTCATTTTTCTATTCTATGTTTATTCTAATTTCTAATTCTATTTCTAATTCTTATCATTATGTGCCTGTTTGGGAGGGTGCCAAACCTTGGTTTTAAACTAAGGTTTGGCTCAAAACCTAAGTTTGGAGAAATTTTAAAACAAACAGTCATATTTGTTCAAACGGGCTTTTAAACTAAACTATGGTTTAAAACCAAGGTTTCAGATAAGCTGGTCAGAGTAGCTTCTGGAACAGTAAACCACGTTTGAACTAACCAATTACTATATTACCCCTACTTTTTCTTACATCATCTCTCCTACTTTTTCTTACACCCTTTCTCCTCTCTCCTCTTATCTCTTATCTCTCCTCATTTAATACCCATACCCTTTTTCGTAATTTACCAATAATAAAACCCCTTCTATAAATAACTATCCAAACACTCATTTATTCAAAACCACTTTTTTTTCATAATCTCTTCTCCAAAAGCCCTTTTCTATAATTTGTTCAAAAGCCCTTTTTTTTCATAAGCCCGTTTTTAAAATCCTATCCAAACGGGCCCTATATCGAGAAGAACGACAACTATGGGGTTCACTAGTCAAGGAAGCAATCTTTATTAATAGAAATGATTTTTCTATTATATTATTATGGTCCTTCATATAAAAGTTAGTTGATTATTTTAGATAGATTAAAGAAATTAAAGAAATTAATTTATTATAACTAATATATAATAATTATTTGACTAATTTATATAGATTAAGAAGTATATAATATAATTTTATCTTATGGGATTTGATTTAATCTATATAAAAAACAAATTAACTTTTATATAGATTATTATATGTGCCTAGCAAGAAGGAACAGAGATCTGGAGCAAGTGAAACTCATATAACATGATCATACTTTTGTAGACTTTGATCAAGAAAAGAGAAAAGGGAACCTCTCTCAATTTCCTCTTTTTATATATGTTGCAGAAATAAGCAGAGATTGGGATGAGTAGTAAAAACTTGATAGAATTATGCTTAACAGTATATTTGGTAAATTATCAAACCTAAATTTTAAAAGTTATTTTAAACAAAATTTAGATTTAGAAAAATTTTAAGTACCTATTTGGCACTAAGGTTTTAAAAGTTCTTTTGGGCAAAACTTTAGTTTGGAGAAATTTTAAACAAACAGCCATATTTATCCAGAAGTGATTTTAGCTAAAACTATCATTTAAAACCATGGTTTTGAATAAGCTAATGAAAATAGCTTTTGGAATAGTAAAAGAGTTTATGGACTATCTAATTACTATCTTACCCCTACTTTTTCTTACACTCTTTCTTATATCTCATCTCTCTTCTCCACCCTATCCCCTATCTCTTCTCTACACTTTCTCATCTTTCTTCTCTACCCTCTCCTCTCTCATACTTTTAATCAAATTATACAATTTTTAGTAATTTAGCAATATAAAAAGTGATTTTACTACTAATCATTCAAATATTTCAATTTTTAAAATCTATTCTTCCTAAAATCTATTCTTTCCAGAATCTATTCTCCAAAAGTTAATCCAAACAGGCCCTAAAACAAACAGTTATATTTGTTCAAAATGACTTTTGGACTAAACCATGGTTTAAAATCAAGGTTTTAGATAAATTATTGAGACTAGCTTATAAAATAGTAAAAGAGTTTATAAACTAACCAATTACTATATTACCCCTATTTTTTCTTACAATATTTCTCATATCTCTTTTACACCCTCTCTCCTATCTCCTTTTTTCTACACCCTCTTTTCTCTCTTATCTCTCTTTTATACCCTTTTTCATCTCTCTTCTACACCATCTCTTCTCTCTCTTCTCTCGTATATTTAATAATTATATTATTTTTAGTAATTTACTAATAATAAAAGTTCTTTTAGAAATAACTATCCAAATATTTATTTATTCAAAGTCACTTTTTTTTTCATAAGCTCTTTTCCAGAAGCAATTTTTTAAAAGCTGGCCAAAAACTTTTTTTTCTTAAGCCATTTTTCAAACTCTTATCCAAACAGGGCCTAAGAATCATATTAACAAATATTTTATTTTTAAGGATCACTAATGGTAAAATACTCATTGTTCCACTTATAAATTTGTATTCTTTGAGTGATAAGTAGTGTTAAAATATCTTTTTAATTATAAATTTGCGTTATGTGAATAATAAATACTTGTAGTTCAATAGGTAAATTTATGTTATATAAGTGATAAGTTTGGGGGGGCATTCTTAATAATTAATTTGTGAATTTGATTATTTAGTATAATTCCCATTGTCTTAATCAGTTTAATGATCAGTTTGATTTTCAGTACTTTATTTCTTATTCATAATAATTTTTTGGCAATTGTTCCATGCCTCTTGAAGATTTCAAGCTCAATGTCTTAAAGCTAATAAATACAATTTGGTTTCTGTTGTCTCTCTCTCTCTTTCCTATTAGTCTCTTGATCGTTCAAATTCAACTTTAATAATTTAGGGATATTTATCCATTCAAAATTTAACATCTTAAAAACTATTAAATGTTATATTAAAATTTGATTTAAATAGTTCAAACTCAATACAAATTAATCATATAATCACTGTTGCAACAAATTAGAAACTGATTTAAGTAGTTCAGGCAGTAGGGCATACATCAATTACACGTAATTTAAAAAATAAAATAAAATAAAAACCAGTTAATCAAAGCGACATCTCTATTCATGTCGTACACCATGTAACGGAGGAACTTTCTTTTTATTCACACGCGTATACCCTTCATGCGTTGCATTATTACTAATGCATCCAAACTTCCTCTTCATCTTCGTCCACACACTAACTCTCCTTCTTCACATTAACATTTTGGTTGTTTCTATAGCACTTCTCAATCTCTTTCTTCATCAAAAGGCTTTCTCTCTCAAGTTCACTGTCACATTTCTAAATTTGGATCATGATCAGCGTAGAATATGAATAGTTTCATATTTTGAAAAGTCTAAAACCTCCAATGCAACATTTAAAGTTTCCATAACATTTTTAAAAAATAAACAAAATCCTTTCTAAGATTTATGTGGAACATTTACTCTTTTATCAAAATAACAAGAGTACTTAATGAAGATAATTACATAAAAATCATTATGTGTCAAAAACAACGCTTCGGATCTATGACGAAGCTCTTCACTACTCAGCGGGAAGATTAAGGTTACCTGCATTAATTGAAGCTAAATAATCTATTCGTGAATAACGTCCCAAAAATATGAATAAAAGAATGCGGAAGTAAACAATGCATAAACATATTTCAAATAATATTTCGTATTTCGATGCAACTTTTTCATAAACATTCTCTTTCAGGGAAAACAATTTGAAATAGTCATTTCAAAATAGTTGCTTAAAACAATCCTTTTAAAACCATGATCTTTCTGTAAGACTTTAACATAACAAAAACAGACGTAGATACACAGTCTATGAGGATACATAACCATGCGTAGCACGAAGTCACGAAATAGACGTGGACACACAGTCCACAAGGGTAAATAACTATTAGATATGGCTCGAAGCCATAAAACAGACACAGGTATAAAACTTACAAATAATAGACGTAGGTATGAAATTGTATCTTATATGAAATTATTAAAGGTTATATATATTTGTTGCAGAAAATATCAATAAGGAGTGTTAGCAGAGTGGTCTCTGTGATGAGGATTAATCAGTGTACCCGTGCTCGAGTCCTAGCAGCTGCAGGAGGGACGGTTTATTTTCTTTTTCTCAAATGCGAAATTACCTTTTTGCTCCTGCTTCTCTAAACAACCCAGATGTCGTACCTTCCCTTCATCATTCTTTCTGATCTTAGCGGCGAGGTAGGAGGCGAAGCAGCGAGAAATCAGTGAGAACAACGGCGCTGGTAGCGTCATGCCACTGGTGCCGTGCACAGGTGATTTCTTCTGTAAGTTCCATTGCCCAGTTCCTTAAATCTACACTCTTCTTCTCACTCTGCAGTCGAGCAGTGGGTGAGGGAACCATCGAGTGTGAGGCGGAGGCTTTGTGACCTTGAGACTTGCCACTACTGTGATTTCTGATTTTTTTGTTGTCTGAATCCCAACAAAGGTGTAAGGATGGGAGTTTGGGTGAGAAACAGAGTTGGACGGGGAGATTTATCGCAAGTATGGCAGTGGCAGAGCAAGACTTGTTGGAGCTTGGATAGTGTATTTTGGGAGAGATTCCGACAAAGGTAAGCCTTCTCAAGTGTTTTTCTGCCATTCCTTCTGGCAATATGAAAATTTTGAGTCGCGAGTTACTGTAACAAGTCTCTGACTCCTTTAATTGCTCTGTTTGCCATGTGTGTTGTTGGGTTTAAGCGGAGGGGCTGATGGCTATAGTTCTCACCGTGATGCTATCTTCTAACGATGGTTTTGTAGAGGTTCAAGCTTCGTCGTCGTGTGTATGCTGGCTGCCATGTTCTCTATTGAGCTATGGTCTCCCGTCTCAACAACCAATTTCTATCGTCGTAAATTCAGGAGCTGTGATCGATAGGTACTCCTTTTTGTTCAATTGTGAAGGTGTTAGTTAAGTGTAAGTCGATTGATTTCCTCTTTTCGTTCTCTAGCACTCAGTAAGTTGTGGATTTGATATTTGGATTCTGTTTTTCCCTGTGAGCTGAGTCTGTGTCGAGTATGAGAATGGTGGCTGAGGCTTGAGTGCTGTGTAATATCTGTGAGCTTGCTTTCACCTGACTCTTTGGTTATTGATTCTTAGTTGTGAAGTTGATGATCACAAGATTTTCTCTTTCTGTTGGAACATCTCTATTGCGTGTTGTAATTTGCCTGACCCCTCTGCTATTGGCTAATTATTATGTATGAAATTCCATTGCTCCTCTGATTTTTTCATGTGTTTTGTTTGAATATGTGTGTGGATGAAACCGTGAGGAAAAGAGGAAAAACAGAGGTCTGCGGCAGTATGGGTATTGCAGTTATTAGGATTGGTTCGTTGGATTGAGTGGGAATGGCGTTGTTGTGTGAATATTGTTGCTGGATGTGTGTGTGTACCTCTAGACTGCTGCTGGTTATATGTATATGTGTGGAAGCTAAACTAGCAGAATTTGGTAATGATATGATATAACATGTATGTCTGGATGGTTCAGTTAGTGGGAACAGGAAAGAGGGCGTTGAAATTGCTATTTTGATCACTGGTTAGCATATGACATATATTTGGGTATAACTTGCTGCTGCCACGAGGAATTGGACAATAAATATTAATGTTGAGGAGCAAACATAGTTTTTAGCCAAAGCATAAATTCAGGAAGGTTAATAGTTAAAGAAGGGTGTTGGGAGTTATAAATTATTAAAGTAATGTAATTGGGTGTTTGAGCTGAAATTTTGATGCACTATAGGAATTTTAATATGTATCAAGTGTTGAAGTGGTGAAATCATGGTCTAGGCCAAATAAAGATTTTAGGAGCTTATGTATTTGGTTTTTGATTGTTGATGGTGTGATATGGATTGGAAATGTTAGACTAAGGATGGTGTATTTCTGTTATAGCTTTGAATAGAACGTTAATGTATTGTTTTAGAATTTTAGGGGATTGAGAAGTACATATTATCGAAAGTGATTGGCTGAAAAGAGTAACGAGTTAGGAGCGTGGCAGGTGAGTGAATAATGTTTCTTAAAATTTATATTTTCAAATGCATTGTCATTTTAAATGTTGAATTTCAAATATGAATTACGAAAAGCAAATTTTATGAAAGGATGATTTAAATTGCATGGTTTAGAAATGATTTTCTTTCAATTGGTTTACAAAGGAATTACGATTATGTATGACAATGAATGAATAAGCATTTGAAAAGAGCTTGGCAAAAGTTGCATTGAACTGATGTTATTCATGAAATATATTCCTATATGAATTTCATATGTTTTCACAGTAACTTGATATTTGATTTTTAATGTACATGTGGGGGTTTTTAAAATTCAAAGTGATTTTTACCAACGGTTATAGCATTAAAACGATTGAGATTATTACATGTGAAATAAACCCCACATATAATAGAAATATTTTAAAAGGACGGAATACAAAACACTGGTTGCTAACAGTAGTGCTGTTAGTCTTTGGTGCACCTTGGTTACTCGAGCTCGACAATTTGTGGCCTTGAGCCACCAGAATTATTTCGTGGGATTTATTCTCATGACAATTTGTGGCCTTAAGTCACCATAATTATTTTATGGAATTTATTCTCTCAACAGTTTGTGGCCTTGAGCCACCAGAATTATTTTGTGAGATTCATTCTCATGATAGTTAGTAGCTTCGAGCCGCTAGAATGGTTAGTTACCTGGTGGACTGTGTATCCACGTCTTTTTTTGTTCTGTTGAAGTCCTACAAAAAGATTAAAATTTTGAAAGGATTGTTTTTAAATGATTTATATTGAAGTGTTTATTTCAAATTGTTGTTTTCCCTGAAATATAAATATTTACAGAAAGGTTTGCATCAGATTACGAAATGTTATGAAATACATTTTAACATGATTATGCATTATTTATTTTTTGTATTCTTGTAAATCATGTTTTTGGGACATTATTCACAAGTAGATTATTTGGCCTCAGATAGTGCAGGTGACCCTAATCCTCGCGCTGAGCAGTGAAGAGCCTTATTGCCGATCCGAAGCGTCATTTTTGTCAAAACTACTTTTGATGTAATTATCATTTATAAATTACTTGTATTATTTTCAAAGGAAGGTAAATGCTCTACATAGTCCTTAGAAAAGATTCTGTTGATTTTGGAAAATGTTATAAAAACTTGAATGTTTACAGTCTGTTGTAGGATCATCGGGAGATCGGTGATACAACGACGATCCTGTTAAGATTCCTACATAAGACTTGCATTTGATTTATGAAATACAATTTATTATGATTTTTATTTCAAAACATTTTATTTAAGGTTTTAGGCTTTTAGAATGTGAAATTATTCATATTCTGTGCTGGTCACGTTTCAAATTTTAGGACGTGACAAAAACCTACAAATAACAGATGTGAGAATAAATCCCACGAATAATCTGTCTCGAGTACAAAACTCACGTATCTCCATCGAGCTCGAGTAACCAAGGTGCACTAAGGGCTAACAGTACTGTTGTTAGCAACCAGCGTTCTGCATTCTGTCCTTTCAAAATATTTCCATCATGTGTGGGGTTTATTTCACATGTAATAATTTCAACCGTTTCAATGTCATAACCGTTGGTAAAAATCACTTTGAATTTCAAAAACCCCATCATGTACGTTTAAAAATCAAGTTATTGTGAAAATATATGAGATTCGCATAGGAATATATTTCATGAATAACATCAGTTCAATATAACTGTTATCAAACTCTTTTCAAAAGCTTATTTATTCATTTTCATACATAATCGTAATTCATTTGTAAACCAATCGAAAGAAAATCATTTCTAAACCATAAGATTTAAATCATACTTTCGTAAAATTTGTTTTTCGTAATTCATATTGGAAATTCAATATTTGAAATGATAATGCATTTGAAAATGTAAATTTTATGGCACGTTATTTACTCACTTGCCACGCTTCTAACTTTTATCTGTTTCAGCCAATCACTTATGATTAACAACACTTCTCAATTCCCTGGTATTCTGAAATAGTATATTAATATTCTATTTAAAGTTTTAATAGAAATAATCATCCTTGAACTAATACTTCAACTAATCACATACCATTATCCATTCGTTATTGTTTCAAATAAATAAGCATATACCCATACGATACAAGCTTCTAACCGCCCCAGGTAGTAAACATACCCAAATAATTTTCTTTAACATAATTCATTCAGTACTTGGAAACACCACACAGCAAGCTCAATACATTTATTCTTTTTGTTTTCAAAAGTTCATGGTTCAATGCACCAGGACATTAGCACATTAACATATATTAATCCTCAAGGCAGTAGCTATCTAAATATATATATCTATGGGTATCCAAAACAGCATTTCATATATATATATATACACACACATCAACCAGTTTCCAAAACAACAACCACATTTGCTGAGCATGACATCATCATCATATATATGACAATCCACATTGTAGACTATATGCACATATATATACTCTCCTCATTCAATCACAGTAATATGTAACATATGTTTTCCACTTCAACCTCCAACCATATAACCTTGGGCAATTAAACTCCAATTATCTTAATTAAATAACATCTTTCTTTAAGAATAGAGTGTCAAAAATCAAACAAACCAAGGACGTAGGTTTGCATAATACAATTCAACTGACACCAGCCCCCCTATTCCTTCTCTATTTTGCTTGCTTTGCAAATACACATACCTCTTAAACATAACAACAGCTCACAACAACCCAAAAAAATGCAGATACACACTTATGGATTAAACACCCCCAGCAGCAACACATATAATCAGATTCCAATTTCTCCTTCAGTCACATATTCCATTAATCCATTTCTGTTAGTTTCTCAATTCCATTGTACTTAATTATATCTATCCACAAGCATAATTTCCAAAACCAACGATGAATATGCACATATATTGAAACAATAGCTTCCAATTATCATTCTATATTCTCAATAGAAAATATGGCAGCCATCAGTAATTTAATACAACACACTACAAATCTTAACTGAATATAGAAATCACTTGCTTACCCTACTTCATATCACCAGAAAGTCCCCAATGCAACACGGTATCCCAGCACCCAAACTAGCAACCATAGCTTGGCAATAGAGATGAGGTGAAGAAGAAGAATGCTAATTCACTTCCTCCCTATAACCAGTGATCCCTGACTCCAAGAGAAGAGAATGGCATCAGAAAATAAGGGAATTTACAGATGGGGCAGAGTATGGTGAAGTCTCACAATACCCACTCCAATGGTTCCCGATATTCACCAACAGAAGGTGGAGAAGGGGAAAAGAAAAGTTTCCTACTTAAGACTCAATTTCAGCTAGACCCACTAAAAATGCCCTTATACTCTTAAGAAATAGAAAGGAAGATGCGAGAATTAAAAGAGTTGCTACAGTACCCTGTCACAGGAGTGCGACGGTAGCGACAACACATAGCACATCGGCGACAAGAATGGTGGAAACTGTAGCATCAACTCTTCACGGTGGTAACTCACGGCCTCTCCTCTCCCACTTCCCGCGACGACCCAAGCTTTCCCTTGCTGGCTTAATTTATCGGCAGAAGCTGGAACTGAATGACGTGACACACTAGTGGCGACGACACGGTAGGAGACTAATGGAACATGGCAGGGACTAGATTACACAGCATCGGTGGCGTAAACTTTCCTCTGTCGCCGCTCTTTCCCTGGCCCGCATCCCCTGCAGCCGCTAAAGCATTTTAGAGAAAATGAAGAAATGGTACTACTACAAAAAGAAAAAGTCAGGAGGGGCAAAATGGTAAATTTCACATGCTGGAAAAATAAAAAAAAAAACCCCCACTTATGCATTCACCAAGGTTCAAATGCAGGACCTTTGATTTTTCACATTTCGTCCTTGACCACTCTGCTACCCATTACTTTTTGAAATTTCTACTAGGAATATATGCATATCCCTTATTAACTTGATTTTTTTAAAATCTAAAATTCTAGAGCCATAACATTCGCATACCTTCATGTTCATCATTTGCATTTCTTCATCTTCCTGGTGATCTTCTTCCTTCACCTTCTACTCGATCTTTTCTTGTACCTCTGAAGCTATTTGGTCCCGGAGATAAAAATGTCCCATGAACAGTATTTGCACCACCGTCCTCAACGGAAGCCTTGAGTTTTGCGCCGCGTGTTGCAGAGCTTCTCCTGCATCTTTTGGCAATCCATCACTCGACATACTTGCTCTTTCTCTGCTTCTGTCAAACTCCTATGCTTCTCTAAGTATATGTCAATGGCCCTACAAAAAAACAAAAAAAAATTCAAACTTCACTTTTAGCAGCAAAATTATTCATGGCGCTTATGGTTAGATATAACAAAACAAATTATTCTCTTGGTCATTATTATAAGGCACTAACTAGAAATAATTTTAGTTCTAAGTATAAGTCATAAACTAAATCATTAATTACAATTTTCCCATTTTACCTTTTTTACTATTGAGAGAGAGGTGATATAACATAAAGTACAAACCATATTAAGGGGTTAACTTGGAAAAAGTTATCAATTTAAGATAAAATTAATAATTAACTATTATTTTTTAATATGTAAGAATTAGTTAGGCTGAGATGCCCTATATAAGAATGAGAGGGAGTAGTTTAAACATGAAAGAACTAAATTCTCTTCAAGTCAATTGACGGACCTAAGAAAAATAGGAAGGTTTAATAGGTAGGTTCCATTTCACATGTGAGGTCTATCAAAACTTTTCTTTCTTGCTCTCTCTTCACCTATTGATCTCCTCTTACAACTAGAGAAAACCCTCTCTAGAATTAGAGTTAATATGCATTGTGAAATTTTCCATTCTAGTGAATTCTACAGTACTCAATTTGTATCATCACTGAAAGGATCCATTTATACTAAATGGCTTACTTCAAAGAGAGAAAAAATTGTATAAAGATTATAATTAGCTGCAAGGACCAAAAGTTACTATTAAGTTTCAGAGACTTGTTATGAAGTTCTAAAAATTTAAAAAGTATTATTACCAAATAAACCCTTAATTATGGCAATTAATAACTTTTGGTCCTCAAAACTAATTTCAATTTCTGTGACTCAGCAATGTAATTTTATCAAGTTTTGGTCCTTGTGTACAATTTTCCCTACTTCAAATATAGAGGGATCCACATCCTACGATACCTTTTATATTCACTTAAAACAAAAAACAGTACTGTAGAATTGCTAAGTGTAACAAGACAAAATTAAACTATGTATAAAAGTGAGATTCATCTTCCAAGTATGTCTTTGTTAAATATGATAATTTAAAAAGGGGTTAATATAATCTTTTAGCCTGTTAAATTTAGTCTCATTTTAATTTTAGTCTTTTAAATTTTAAACAATTTGTTTTAGTTTTTTAAGTTTTTTTTACAATATTGATTCTTATAATATAATAAAATTTAGACTATTTTACCTTTTGAGAGACTAATATCTATGGGTTCGGATCAAAACTAAAATTCTTACAAAATTGAGACACCAAATATCGTATTAACACTTTATAAATCATTGAAGAGATTATATAATTTATGGGGAAGCATTGAGAGGCTTTACCTGTAAATTCCATCAGAACCTTTATGTGATGATCCTAAAATTGCTGCAACTGCCAATTCTGCAAGTGAATTGAATTCATCAATTCCCAAATCTATGTCACTGCTTGCTACTTCTCCCAATTACTCTTCAACAAGTTCTGCAACTTTCTCGAAACCGAAAGGGTCGTCTGATCCATCGAAGTACCTGTAGAAACTTTTCAAGATTCTTTTCAAACAGCCAACATTAAGACACTGTGAAGGTATGAACATGTCATTTAATGAAGCTTGCTCTAACTGGTTCCCCATTCTTGTCTCGAATACAGTTACACAATCCAAGCTCGCCCCGAGAAGGATCGAAGAACCGCAGCAAAACCAACAAGAGCGAGCAAGGAATAAGACCTTTTTCATTTGGTAAAAGCCTCTCTATTGCCTCAATGATTTCCCTTATGGAGTTCCTCTTGTATGCTGACATCTTCTGATCTGTTCCTGAAGCAATAAAGCATGAAAAAACCCATTTTTCCGTGTATTTACATACCGATGCCATGACATATTCCGGCGCTATTCCTCGAAGATTCATGACATGAACAATTGGCTCATAAATTTGCACAGGAAGTGTATTTAAATCCTCTTGCTCAGTACAATCAATAACAAACTGCTTTCTCCTTGCATTAGGCCAAGCATTATTATTGTTCTTATCGTCATCACCATCACCACTATTGTTTCTCTTTGCCGGTTCGCCGAGAAGGCGAGTATCTTTCTGAACCTTTTCGACGATGGACTCGAGACAAACATCAAAAAGGCCAATTTCCTTTGCTTGGTGAAGATGTTCAGTGATGCTACTTAAGGCCTTGATGGTTTCTTTCCAACTAGTAAGAACTGTTTGTTGAAAGAAGGCTATGACTCTTCCTGTGAGATTGTTTTTGCTGCGATTTTCGCTCATTTCTAAGTAACATGCCAGGCAGGCAAGTGGTACAACGTTGTCAGTTGTAATCTGAAGTTCGAAGCCGTAGCAGAATTTCACAAGAAGCTTAAATGTTTCTGGCTTTGCAGGAATGTTCCTGAGAAGTGTAAAGATTTCATCTTTTGAATTTTTCTTTTCAAGTAATGTAGCTACTTTTGCTGATTTTGCAGCTAAAACTTCCTGCACAGAATGACAAAAAGATTATCACATTAAGAACATCGATTTTGAATAAGAGAAAGACACTACATCTGAGCTAAACACAGATGATATATCCTAGCCACCCACTCAGGAATTACAAACTAGACTAATTTAGATTAGGTTATAGTAGGATCCATATGGGTAGTGACCCTAACTACCATCTACGCTGCTGCATTCCCAAAGGATCCAATTGCTAGGTGGTTAGACCAATTCATTTTTTTTATTTAGATGAAAACTACCAAACCATTTCAAAAACACTGTTAATCTAAATTTTTCTCACCTACTTACTAAAATCATTTCTAAAAAGTGAATCTAAACGCCTCAAAGGCACAATACATTCGATAGATCAATTCTTTTTATTATTATTATTTAAAGGAGTAGATACTAATGATATGGAGTTGCAAGTAAAATTGAATCTAGGAACTTTCACTTACCAATGAGATTTTATGCTATTAGCATTAAAGAATCTGTAGTACTCAAATTCAAAAAATTCTTGCAGTATTTCTCATGATTCTAGGAGAACTTATCTTACTTGGACCTCAAGATTTGATAACGGTGTAGAGTTGGAGAACCTGAAATCAGAAATTAAAGGAAAACAAATACAGTAAAATTTCAGAATTGAAAAATTCATGAAAAATATATACAGAAAAGTAATAAGAAAAGAGAATAAAAATTATGTAGTTATTTATACCTTGACGATATATTTTTCTTTTCTTTGTTGGACATCTTAATGCTCCAAAGGTAGTGTTGCTCCTTCAAACAGTCCCAAACAGAAATAAATGACTTTTTCATGGTATCAATTCAAATTGTAAAATAAAACTCAAATTTATGAGAGAGGGATTTAGAAAGAACAAGAGATAGATTTCATCTGATAACCCCAAAAATTCACATCCTCTTTTTTGACACTATTATGAACCCTAGAATTAACAATATGAACAGCTAATATATAGCTAAGAGTTTCAATAGTTATTAATTGTTAACCAAGTTTTCTTCTTGTTTTTTTTTCATTTCTGATTGAAATGATAATTAACAATTAATTTCTTGTTCACAACACAAAATAAAGCAGATAATCGAGTTTAATTTAATAAATAATTACAGAGATGCAACAATTCTAGCTCCATTTCAAGCAAATTACTATGAAGAAAGTTAAAATTTCAATGCCTATAGTCGAATAATCTAAAAAGTTATTTGGTTTGAGAATGCATAAATGGTTTCAGAAGAAGAAGAAGAAGACTTACTGGGAAGTGAGCGTAGAGCTTGAACTGTGATAATGCATGAGACAGATGTTCAGCAAAAAATTTGAAAACTTCCACAACGTTAGGAAGAGATTACCTTTGCGATTTAAATGTATTCTGTTTTGGAGTATGAAATATTTAATTAATGATACTGATAATTAATTTTTTCCAGTAATTTAAACGTTGAATTTATTTTTATTGGCCAGAGAAAATTAACGTTGAGTATTTTGCTTTTAGGTTTTTTTAACTTGAGTTTTAAAAAATAAATTAATGATGTAAGATATGTATAAAAATGAAAGATGAACTAGTTTTATGTATTTGTTTTTTACAATTCACTATCTTTATTAGTGTAATAGCTATTTTGATTAATTCATTTGTTTTCAAAATTTCATCCAATAAATTTTATCATACAATAAATTTAATATTAATTTTTTAAATTTTTTTATTAAATATATCTTACTAAATAGGAAAATTTAAAAACACGTGGACTATTTTAGGCGGCCTTTTTAATTTTCTCCTTTTTAATAATGAGTAAATTATTGCTAATGGACTGATCCCTGGTATAAAAATTTTACTTGAAATAATTTTAAAATATTTTTATGTGATTTTTTTGAAATAAAAGAAAATATAATAATTGAAATATGTACAGAAAAATACTTATATACTTTAGAAATATTATGTTATATGAATTATATCTAATCAAAATATAATAACTCAGTTGAGTACCCATTTTAAAAATTCATGATTTATTTTATTTTTTAAGAAAATAAATATTTTAATTTAAAAAAATAAAAATTTATTTGAATCAAATTAAGAGATTTATTTTTTCCTAAAAATAAAATAAAATGTGAATTGTTTAAATAAATCATAAATCAACTATGATTAAAATGTGATAAGTTATTATATATTGATTAGACATAGTTCAAATGATGTGGCATTTATAAAATATATAAGTATTTCTCTTTTCTCATAGACTATTATTTACACACATATATAGTTACTTAATTTTTTATACTATTTATTGGATCATATATCATGTATTCAATTTCTAGATTAGTGGCGGCCTCTCTTAACATATATATCTTTTTTAAGAATTAAATTTAAGACCTTAAAGGATCTAACGGGGCCTATATCGCTAATATAACTCTATATTGATTACATATAGTTACTTAATAAGAATTTAAAAAATAAAAAAAGTACGCAAATAGGAAGAAATGTTTATATGTATGTATATATTTTAATTATAAATTTATTATTATTATATAATAAAGGGTATATACCCCCCTTATATTAATAAATGTGTTTTCAATATTTTAACTATTGTTTTCTTTTCACATTATTATCACGTCGAAATTTAAACCATGATCGACACTGAATATGAATAATTTTATATTCTATAAGCCTAAAACTTTATATAAAACGTTTGAAATGAAAATTATAATATATTATATTTTATTAATCAAAAGTAAATTTTCTGTAGGAATCTTGGCAGAATCGTCGTTATATAACTGATCTCCATAAAATCCTATAACATATTGCAAACGTTTAAATCTTTTGTAATATTTTTCCGTAATAACCAGAATTTTTTCTAAAAATTATGTGGAGCATTTACCTTTTCATCAAAATAATACAAGTACTTTATAAATGATAATTACATCAAAAGTAATTTTATAAAAAATGACGCTTCAAATTTGCAACGAGACTCTTCCCTACTCAGCGGGAGGATTAGGGTCAATAGAATTATATGAAGCCAAATAATCTATTCGTGAATAACGTCCTAAAAACATGATTTAAAATGTGGAAATAAACAGTTTCAACATGTTAAAATGTAATTCATAACATTTCATAACTTAATGCAACCATTTCCGTAAACATTCTTATTTCAATAAAATAATGTGAAATAACTATTTCAAATCAATCGTTTAAAAGCAATCCTCTCAAAACTTTCATTTTCCGTAGGACTTCAACAGAACGTAACTAGGCATAGACACACAATCCACGAGAGTAACTAACCAATCAGGCGTGGGTCAAAACCACAAAAACAGGCGTGGACACAGTCCATGAGAGTAAATGACCATATATAGCACGATGCCACGTACTATACGTGCATACACAGTACACGAGGCTAAATAACCAATCAGGTGCGACCCGAAGCCACGTATGCCGAGGTACAAAATCTACGAATAACAAGTGTGAGAATAAATCACACGAATGACTGTCGCGAGTATGAAACTCATAGATATCCATCGAGCTCAGGTAACTAAGGTGCACCAAGGACTAACAATACTACTATTAGCAACTAGCGTTATGTATTCCTTCATTTCTAAAACTTTTTCAACATGCGTGGGATCCATTTCACATGTAATGATCTCAACCATTTCAAATGCAATAATTTTTGATAAAACCACTTTGAATTTCAAAACTTCAACATGAACGTTTAAAATCAATATCAAGTTGCTATAGGAAACATATGAAAATTCTCATAAGGAGATTTCTGGAATAAAGCTTAATTCAATATAATCTTTGTCAAATTCTTTTCTAAAACCTCTTTATCCATTTTCATACATAATCGTAATCCTTTTATAATCCAATTGTAAGAAAATCATTTCTAATGAATAAAACCATGAATTCGTAAAATTAGTTTTTTATAAATCATATTTAAAACTCAATATTTTAAATGAAATAACAATTTATAAAAAATAATATTTTAAGGAACATTATTTACTCACCTGAAATACTCCACTACAACTTACTCTTGCTCTTAACTTTGGAATATCATTCTCCCTTTATTTTCCCAAATTTTCTGAAAATAAAACATTCCATCAATTATTACTATTAATCTCTTTGGTACCAAAGACTATTTTTTTTATATAACACTTGAAATATGAAAAATTACAACCTTTGACTATGAAAATTTTCAAACCTTGTAATCACATTAAATTTGACTAATCTTTACCCAATTATGTCTATTTGCCCTTATCCATTCTTGTATTACACTTAATGAACATCATTATACTTCTCAAACTCCCTATTCCAAAAAAAAATGTAATTCACCTCTTCCATACTAAGTACTTTTGATTTATTACCATCACTACAAGTTATTTACATTCTCATTAACTTCTATTAGCTTCCCAATTCATTTACACACACATATATGCATATCAACAGCAATTCCCATCTTCCCTTCAAGCAAATCTACATTACATACTTAATTCATATTCCAATTAAGACCAAACTATTACTCCAATTTCTTCATTCACTAAATTCATCAATTCACTTCCGTCAGTTTCTCAAATCCACTTATACATATATATAGGCATATTAGCAGCCAACTTATCTACTTTATCCTCTTTCTTTCTTCCTTCTAATTCATAACACCAGCCTTTACGTGTCAATATACCCATATATTCTTTTCAGTTTCAAAACCAGAACAACAACATATATGTATGTATATATATACCTTCAACAATATTCAAAGCCTCTTTTCCACTATTTGTTCATCTTAGCAGCACCCTCAGTTATACATTCATATACACATTTACCTATCTATTACAGTTTCAGATTCACTACAGAGGCTCCACAGGATTATACTCACACCCACACCCACATAAAGCTATACTTTTCAGAGCCCTTACCCCACAGCATCATACACATACTGAACAGAAAATGGAATCCCTTATAACCAGCACATGGCATCCAGCATACCCATACACAAACACAGCAACTGACTCCCATGTTCCTCAGAATACACACACACACACACACACACACACACACATATACATATCCTTTTTCAAAACCACACCAGTGGTCATTATACCCGACGACAACCTCTAACTCTGATTTCTTTCATCTATCTACAGAACACATACCTATCAGCAACCAGAATCAGTCCTCAGCAAACACAACAAGGAATGATAGGTTTTTGCTTTCGAAGCTCAGGATCCAGAACATGGAAACCACCTACAACCATTACAACATTCTATTTCGATTCCATTTCTCTTTAGCTTTAATTTCTGAGAATTCAAAGCACACAAACAGCAACCATACTTTGAGATTAAGACCTGATTCACCCCTTTAAGTATCAATATTTACTTTATTAAAGATTACCTTCTAAAACCCCAATTTACTCGGTGACCCAAACAAAAGAAATCGTAAAAACAGAGGAGCCAGAGGTGAATACGCAAATCCCAGAACTTACCTCAAATGATCGACGGAAACATGAATTTGGGTCTCTGTCCTCCAAACACTACTCCGACATCACATGGTGTTCGCTATCTCACCCTCATCCTTCTCTCGCTGCGCGCTCTGTTTCTCAGATGAAAACATCAATGGCAACGTCTCTGGCGGTAGTACAGGCGGAGGAAGCAGGCCGTTGAACGTCGATAGATCTCAAGGAAGTTACAGAACTCACCGGACGCGAAGTCTCTCTTCTAATCTCCCCCCTTCTGGCTCCATTTATCATACCAACGGGACTTGCCAACGATGTGACAACTTCAACGGCGACGACACGGCAGAGGAACTGACGGAAGCAAGGTGGTGGCAGCGTCTAGTTACACGGCAACGGTTCTCCCATGGCGTGACGCTTCCGTCGCTGCTCCCTCTCTGTCTGTGCCGTCGTGAACAATGAGAAGGAGATGAAGGAAATTCAAAAGGGGGAGGGGTATTTCTGTAATTTCATACTATTGGCAAAAAAAAAAACTCTCACTTATGTAATCTCCATGATTTGAACACAGCTTTGAACACAGCTGACTTTGACTTCTGCCTCCTCTGATATTTTGCTTACATTAAAATTTCTATAATCAATATATATATATATCTCTTTATTAAATTGATTTTTAAGATCTAAAAATTCTTGAACCATAATAATTATTTTTTTGAACTATATTATTTATGTTAATCCTTCCCCTTCCACCTCTTTATTATCTAGTTTTTCTCCTTTTTCTTTTTTTATTCTATAACTGAACTGATGTATTTTTTTTTAAAATTTAAGGGAAAATAATATCAGTGTATAACTGACACATGACAAAATTAGGGATATTTCAGTCACTATAGTGTATATTTGGCCATCGCGTTTCAAAATGAATTATAATTAAAACTATAATTTTCTAAAATTATTGCCATACACTATTTTTTTTAAAAAATCAATTTTCAAATTCAAACCATGGTTTGAAACTCAAACCATGGTTTTATAACAATTTGTTTCTGAGCAGTCTTTTAGTACCCCACTGCCTTTTTGGTTTTTGGTGTGTGTGTGTGGGTTTTTTTAATTTAAATAATTTAAATTTTATTTTAAAAAAAGTAAAAACAAATACTATTTAAAATCTAAAATTTTAATTTTTTATTTTAAAATTTTGGGGAAAAGATAAATTTGCTAATAAAAATTACCATCTTCCAAAATTTGAGACGGTATTATAAATTTTAGTTAACTCTAATAAAATTTTCAATGGAAAAAAATTAAAATTCAGGTAAATATTATAAATTTTTACCTTACTCAAATACATATATATATTATTTTATAATCACTTAAATAAAAAAATTTAAAATCAAATTTATTCTTTATATAATTATAATTTTAATTTATGTCCTTTTTAGTAAATTGTCTATGAAAAAACGATTCTGCTACTAATCATTCAAACAGCTCCAATTTTTAAAATTATTTTTTCCCACAATCTATTCTTCCTAAAATCTATTCTTTAGAATCTATTCTTTCTAAAATCTATTTTTTAAAAATTAATCTAAACATGCCCATAGTGAATTATTCCCCCCATTCTTGCAAGTGCCTCGTTTCGTTGGAAAACCATCATAGAGAAAAGCCAAAATAGACGGCGTTGAACAAAATCAGACGTAGGCCTAAAATTAGACGGGGAGAACTCGAGGAAGGAAAGGAAACATGCTTCCCTTTCCTTCCATAGGCCCAAAATCAGCCAACCAAACGGCCTTGGACAAGACTTCCCCACCAGAGAGCGCCCATCTGGATCACCGTATCCTTCTTTCCCTCCCACCTCTTCTTCTGCTAGTGCCCCATCTTACCCTCGCCGGCGTCGCTTACCCCTTTTCTCCGGCATCGTAGAAGCTTATCTCCCACGATTACCTCGCAGATTCTCTCCGGCGTCCCAAAGCCTCTTTCAGACGTCGAGCTAGCAGATCCTTGCTGGCGTCGCATAAAAACTGGAAGAGAGAATGAGACCAGGTCTATCGTTGGTCTCACCATTCTTCTTACAATCGGAACTTTGCAATCTGATATAGGTATTTTCGATGCTTCGGTCTTTTAACCAATTTAATTTTGATTAATTAAGTTAATTCCAATTATTTGAGCTTCTGAACTTCTGACTACGTCTCTGATATCTACTCGGTATAGGTTATGTTTTATCTTTTTCTTTTTTTTTGCTGGGGATTTATGATTCATCGTTGAATAGTTAAATGGTTTTAGATTTTGCTATGTATGCTGTCAAGGTTGTTTGGTTGTGTTGTAGGATGTTGTTCTATCTCTCTGGTTATCCTGGTAATGAAATAATCACGTGTCCTTGTCATACGTGGGAAGCCAGCATTCTAGTTATGGGGTTTGGGTATTTGCAGATAATGACAATCATCTATGTTCGTCTTTCCCACCTTTCTTATTCTTTTTTTCTTGTATTTACTTCATTTCTAGGGATCCATTCAAGCAATTCTCCATAACATAGGACCAGGAATTGGGAAACAAGAGAAGAATAGAAATTGTGAACAGAGAAGACAGTGACAGTGCAAACCGAGTCAAAGAGAGTAAGCGAGACAGAGCTTAAGGGAGAAAAAGCGGGAGAGATTGAAGGCAGGAATTGAGAGAAGGAAGTTGCAAAATTCAATCATTGGAGTTTCACCCAAAGGTAATCTCTGCCTAGTAATTCTCATGTTCAAATCTTTGTTAGTCATCGAGGAAGAAACTTTTTTGAATTTTGGTTATTACCCTCCGTCTTACATGGTACTGTTTAATGTTGAATGGCTGCCGTGTGACAGCATGAGGGGAAGGAATTCTCAGAATTTAAGCATGCTTTTCTATCCCAAGGTTTGTGGTTTGGGTTAAACTGCTTAGAATTGGTTTAATGTTGGCTCTGTCTCAGACGTGAGTTTGGTGAAAATTCCTGCTTAAATTTTCACAGTTTCACTGTTAGCATAGAGACTGCGATCTAATTTCTATTTTGATGTTATTAAAACATACTTGCTTGATGATTGATGTTGCTGTTTGAGAGTTGGTTTACATTATAGAATTGAAATCACCGTTTGTTATGATCCTTGATGTAAGATTGGGTCCAAATTCTTGTGCACGCTCCTGTGAAATTTTGGTTTAAATTTTTATTAATCTTGGCTGCCATATTTTATGTTTTGGGTACTTCTTGGTGAATTGGTAAGTGGATTTGGTTGTATGATTTGGTACTGGGAGGAAAAAGTACATGTATGAACATGCTTGGAAATGAATTCTAATTCTTTGATTTTTAGACAAGGCTACACATATAAGTATTTCTTTAAGTATTCAGGTGTTGGCTGTGTGGTAATGTTTGTTAGCATCATGTATTCATGTTTTCGTGATTAAGACTGATGTGTTAATTATAGCTTTATTCTTACTTGCCTTTCCCCCCCTTTATCAATCTATCTATTTAACATCTGAATTCTGAAGTACAATTATGCATAATTCATTACTTACTGAATGTTGCAGGGTTCTGATGGGAATCAGTAAAATAGAAGTAAACTTGAGGAGGTTGCTGACTGCTGCTCCTCAACAGCAAAATCAGGCAAAACTTGTGCATGTAAGTCTGAAAATATGGTTTGACAAGTTACATTGAAGTTTTCGAGCTTGTGTTAACCTCATTTAGCTCCAAATACTTTTAAGTTCCCTTAAAGTATATGTTGTTATTTAATTAGTGATTTTTCATTGAATCTGTAGTATGTTGCTACTTTGCATGAGCAATTGGAACAACTGGCTGAAGAGAGGACACCGGAAGGGTTGCCAAGGTAATTTGTGCATCTTTTGATCTACAAGCTTCTTTAATCTCACCAATGATCTGTTTATTCTAGAACTTAATTTCACCCTTGGCCCATGCTCTCTGAACTTTCCTTTCCTCACCTTCTATATGTGATCCTTGAATTCTAGGGATCATAAGTAGAATAAGGCTTTCCTTCTGAAGTGACTTCATCTGGGTTTAAACATTTCCATAGAACAAATTATTATTTATACTTTTATAGCATAATGTGGGAAGAAAATATACATTCTTACATTTTAGTTCTTGTATTCAGTTATCTTGGAATCATTCTATGTTAGCAAGTGTATGTGTTTGATGCACTCTTATATTTATTGAAGAAAACGTGCTTGGATCACACAGGAAAAAATGATTCACTTTGAGCATGTCTTCTGTTGCTGATGGCGTTTTTTAATTTCCCCTAGTTGTTCTTGCAAAGTTCTCATACATAGTTTATTGGAATGGAAATTAAGCTGACTTTGTGTCTGTTTATAAATTGGGTCATTCAGGGTTTCAAAGGCCATGCTGAATGATTATTCAGAAAAAATTGAAGCCATTGCTTCCAAGCTAGCTAATCTGTTGGTACGTATTTACTACTCTTTTTGCAATGTATCGTTCAGAGAGGTCTTTGTTTGTACCATTTAAACATGAAATTTGAGAGTTCATTGAGAGTAAGGTTGAAGAATGTTGTGGTCTCACGTAGTCTGAAGAATTTTTGTTTGTAATAAAGAAGGAAATAAAGAGAAGATTTCATTAAACCTTTGGCAATGGCTTAAGAAGGGCATTGTTTTGTTAATATTTTGTTATGAGGCAACACATCAATGCAAGTTATGCAACTGCCAACATACCATATGGAATAGGAGTATGATAGTATAGCAAGTGTTGGACTTAGAAAAGGAAGGGGAAGGTGAGTATCATTTGATAAACAATACTGGGTTTCTATTTAATGTAGTTAATATCCAGCTTAAGAGTTCCTGCTAGAAAGTGAAATTTAGATTATTTTAACGATGAATTTCTATGTTTTTTGCTTCATAATAGGTTCATTTCTTGTAGGAGTGGAATAATTGTTTTGCAGGAAACATGAAGCAAAATCTGTAGTTTGATATGTGCTTGTAAGCTACTGAATTTTTTGCTGTTATGTTAGGTCTGTCAATATATGTTCAAAGTTATTAGTGTCTGAAAATTAAATTGCGTATTCTATTGAATAAAAGTTTATACTCAATCAATTTACTGTTGCAGGCTAATATGACAAAATGTAAGGTTAAGGGGCAGTGTGCATATTTTAGTTTACTATTTCTAGTTTTAGTCTTAGAATCATGAACTCTTATGATACATTTGCAATTCAATAGAAGCAGCGTGTTTTGCATTGTTTATCGTTTCCATCTTTTCTTCTCAAAATTCTGTTTCAATTTTGAGTCTAATAAGAATTTTTTGCTGGTATTCTCATTTTAACCCGTTTAATTTGCTTACTCAGCCTGACATGCAAGCATCTGAGCAGGACCTCGAAGTAAGTTCTGTTAAAGAAAACCCACCTGAAATTGAGGAGAAAAAGCAGATTCCCCTTTCTTCTGGATTGAGAAGAAGACCTGTGTAAGCAATTTTTACCCCTTCTTGCTGCTTTGTGCTTTGTGTGTTATTTTAGGTTTTTCCCTCTGATGTCGTCCATTTAACAGGCCTACTAGCCCAGGTACTGAAAATAGACCTCATGAACCTGTTGATATGGATTCAGCACCTGTCAAATTGGATGCGGAAGCACGTAACCACATTGAGAAGCACAGGTATTGTTTACTTGAGTTCTATTAAATCCCATGTGATATTTGGATTGTGCTGCTTTGAGGACTCTGTTTTTGCAATTTATAAGTTCTGACGTACCAAGTTAATTGTGTTTAATTCTCTAACTCAATCTGTTTTTACTTCACATCAACAGGTCACATTTATGTTCAACAGTTCACGATTTATTGGTTGGATCATGATTAAACCGTGGTTAAATTTGGTTATATAACTAAATTAATAATCTTTAAATGATATACTAATTATTTTAAATAAAAACTAGAATAAAAATGAAAGAACGAATAAATTTTTAACAACCAAAAGTAGGTTTCGATTCTAGTTATTATTTTCATTCTTGTTTTTATTTAAGATAATTGGTATAAAATTTAAAATATATTAATTTAATTATGATGAGTACAATCATTGTTTGATCAATGAACCATGAATCTTGTTTGATTCAATGGCCAGTCTGAATTTAATTCTTGTGTCATATTTTTTTGTAATTTCCTCAAGGTGGACAGCATTTCTTGCCTGTTGTTTCGATTACTCAGCTGCAAAACCAAAGGAGCTTATCCAATTTGATGATTAGATGCAAATAAACTAAACCTTTTAATGAATGATGTTTTATTACGAATTACTCCTGCTGTGTGCGTAATTGTTTGACTTTATAATTTGTCCATGGAATTAAATTGTTGATAAGTTACCTTTATTTATAGTGTTTCCATTTATCACAAAAATATTATTCTGTTATCTTTGGCCATTATTATGTTGTTCTAGGCTCTTACTATAGAGGTTCACGTAGGTTAGAACTCATTGACTACATGCCCTACATTCTCTGTTGTTCTCTTCCTCATATTTCTCTAATATTTATTAAGATCAATAATTGTCACTTTTTTATATTTTCTGTTTTTCCTATTCGTTTAGATTGCTTTATGCTGTTCATTTTATTGCTCTCTTTTGTATCTTATATATTCTTGTTAAATTTTGTGTCCTCTACAGAAAGCTTCAAGACGATTTGACTGATGAGATGGTTGTGTTGGCAAAGCAGCTTAAAGAGAATAGCCTCATGATGAGCCAGTCCCTGCAAAATACTGAAAAGGTATACATTCTGCTTCACACAATTGATTATTTTCACAGACCACTTAAAGTCAAGTTTTAAATGTTCTATGAAATATGAATACATATTTTTTATTATAATGTTTCATATGCCCCTCACTTGAAACTCTCTTGGATTTGATTTGTGAATAAAGCACGTCCATCCATTATCCTGTACTCAAACTCTAATTAAGATAATGGAAGCTTGGATCAAGCGCCTGCCTTTTTTTAGAGGCTTTGATATCATTCCAAATATGTTCTATGAAAGTTAAGGTTATTATACGAAAAATATGCAATTGGTATAATCTAAAAAAAAAAGACAGCTCGATGCATAAAGCTCTCACTAGATGGAGTCTAGAGAGGGATAGATATACGCAGTCTTACCCTACTAATAGAGAGATTATTTTTAGGATTTGAATCTGTGACTTCCAAGTCACATCTCACATGTCATTAACCTTATCGTTGTTTTGAGGCGCACTCCCTTGGTATAACCTGAAACAGCTGCAATTTCCCTATCTAAAATAAAAGGATGCAGTTAAACCGTAACAGGAAAAAAACTAGTGAGAGGTAAAAAGCTCATTACATAAATGCAAGAAAAGGAAATTCTTACACCCGATAGGAGGGTAGTCCAAAAACATAGCTTTAGTATTAATGTGATGATTTTGACATAAGCCAAACAACTATTCCCTCCGATTATTAAGATCTAGTTAACTAATTTAGATAGACTAAAGAACTCAAATAAATTAGTTAATTATAACAAATATGATATGATCTCTCTAAAGTATGACATTAGGTTATATATCAGTTTATAAGTTAGGTAAATTAGTTTGGGAAAAAATAATATAAATTAGATTAAGGTATTATATTTAAGACTAAATCAAACTTTTCAACTAATTTTTACATTAAAGACTGGAGGTATATATTTTTATATAATTATATGACTGTACTGAATGTGTCAGTATCGAGGAGTATTTATCCATTTTTATATATAATAATTTTGGAGCTTGAATGATCAGAGGTGTTGTTATGAAAAGTGACAATGGGTGGGTTGTTTTTGCAGATACTTGATTCTACCGAGAAGGCCATTGAACATAGTTTGGCAAGCACAGGTCGTGTAAATACTCGAGCAACAGCTATATATTCAGAGAGTTCCAAGACCTCTTGCTTGACTTGGCTTCTCCTGTTTGTAATGACATGTGTGTTTGTCATGGTTGTACTTCTTATTCGTGTTACATAAGATTGTACCTCACTTTTGATTTTTTCTTTTTGTTTTAAGTAGGTTTATTTTTTAATCTTTATATGAAAAAAAGATTATAGGATGTAAGTAAAATATGATGTCAAATGACTGTCTGCTTAATTGAGTCAGAAATAATTCAAATTCGTTTTCTCAAAATTGCTATACCCGTATCATGAATTCCTCCCCCCCTTTTTTGCTTATTATTATAGAAAATAGTTGGATGTTACAACTTACAAAGTACAAAGAATCACAGGAAAATAATACAAAAAGTATCTCGGAGAAAAAAAATGATGATAATTGTTTTTGTTATAAGAAAATTTAGATAAATTTAGTACTAATTTTCTATCGAAGGCATATATTTTTTTAAAGTGTAGAGAATATTTATAAGAAATTTATAATATTATATATTAAAAGAGTTCTAATAAGACATTTAGAATTAAATTTGAGTTTTTGTGAGATAATATGTTGTGAAAAGGATTATATTGCCTTTGTTAAAAAAAAAAAGGAAAAAAAAAATGAACTCCCTTGA
The DNA here is from genome assembly GCA_037074615.1 of Leucaena leucocephala. Taxonomy (NCBI): domain Eukaryota; kingdom Viridiplantae; phylum Streptophyta; class Magnoliopsida; order Fabales; family Fabaceae; genus Leucaena; species Leucaena leucocephala. The sequence goes on from CM073553.1 coordinate 4,962,786, forward strand.
CCGTCTGCTAGCTGCTCCTGTTGGTGATTGGAGAATTATTGAAAAATAATGATCTTGGCCAGTTCGTTTTAAAATAATAACTTCAATTATGTAAAATGATAATAAAAGTTTAGACAGTTTTGAGTTTGAGGTATTTCCATTTTCTCATTAATGAAAAAGAATGTGGATCCAAAGGAACAAAACAAGAGAAAAGTGTTCTATTCATTTGGAAGTTACTTCAAGTCTATTAGGATCTGAAATGGAACTTTTTATATTTTTTTAAATATAAAAAATTATATATATATATATATATATATAAGAAAAGTTCTGTACTTTTCGAAATTACTTCGTCAAGTGATTCAGTCAAAGCTATATTCTCATAAAACATCGTCTCTCAGTCGAGGCAAGAACAATAAACCTTTAACATGAGTATATCATTTTAATTCTTAATATAATAATTAGTTAATTAATTTAAATAAATAAATTAATTTTAACTAAATTTTAATTTTTAAAATTCATTCATATTATATATCTAATTAACTAATTTTTATATTAAAAAGTTAAAAATATTACATGACCATCTCACAAAAACAATCTAGATATTTGATTATATGACTTGAGAATTCATAACAAAGATATTTCATGTTGGCTTCAACATCCCGTGAAGTCGGAGCATCACAATAAGATAAAAGATGAACAAATAAGCACACCCCATTTTTTCTAGTTTCATAATTCATGTGTTGTCTAGTACTTTCGTAACAATCTTATGAACAAACCATAGAAAACAGATATGCTAGAAGGTAGAAGAATGATGATGATAAACTGAAATATAAGTGGTTTTATTACTGCACGTTTAGATCAATTAGTTAAAAGGTTAGTTTAATTTAATTAAAACTTTTGAGTTTGAAATTTAAATACATATCAACGTAGGTGGTAAGATAGTTACTTGAAAGGGTCTTTTAATTACAAATTTATATTAGTTTAAGGTTGTTATTATACTTAAAAAATGGTCTGTCCTAAAATATCCGAGTAGAAATCTAAAAAAAATATATAAGTGATTTTTCTTGATGATGTAAGCAGATCTTTTTTTTGGATATTATTTTTGATTTAATTATAAAAATTAAATTAATTAATTAATTATAATTAAATATAATTTATCAAAAATAAATTTATATTATATACTCCTTAATTTATTTAAATTAATCAATTAATTTTTATATTAATTATAATTAATTAATTTATTTAATTTTTTTAATCTATATAAAAAAAGCAAATTAATTCTTATATTAAAAAATTAAAAGTTTTACGATGTAAATAGAAAATTTTCATTTGGTATTAGATGATTTCTTCGCAGTCAAAGAAAATTAATTAATTTCCAGCCTTAAGAAAAGAACAATTTGATGATGTTTCCTGTGTGCTCTGATAATTGATTTTCTCTGTAGTAGACTTGTGGCCGTGTCATAGATCGCATTTTGTCCTCAAATCAGCCACGTGGCAATTCTCTGCAACGATCGATTCCCTGAAAACAGGATTTGCCATTGACCTTTGGAATTCTTCTTCCCAACGATTCCTTCATCTGCTCCCGTATGTGTTGTGCATATACATATACACAAATACATAACAATCATTGGTTTTGTTAATTAACTGGCATTTCATGTAGCTTTTGCAGTTCCATTTTTTCTCCACTTTTTCTCTCTATCTCACGGTGTTCTTGAGATTTACAGCTTCATATACTTGAGCCAAAAAAGGATATTTCTTCTAACGATCCACGCGCCTTGACTTGCGCAACAAAACTCGTTACCTCTCTCTGGCTTTAAATTCTTCGTCCTATTCCCGTCCCCATTTCTTAATTGGAATATTGTTATAGTACTCATTTTAGAGCTCTGAGAGAGATCTCTAATTCTGGAGGGTTCGACAGAACCGAAGGCAACTGCTACATTTACTCCTTTCGGTGAGCTTTGCTTTAAAATTCTGGGTCGTGCTAATACGCTATTATTGGTAAGTATTGTGTACTACATCGATTTGGCTTTTGTTTGTGTTTGACATTTAGAAATTACTATTCACAGTTGCTTACTCCCATTTCACATCTTCTGAAATCTAAGTAGGATGCTCAAATATTGATATTTTGTTCTTCTGGTACATTAAGGACAACATGTTAGAGTTTGATTGTTTTGGATTGTCGATGCTGTTAAACATGTTAGACATGTTGGGTAGTAAAATAGGAGTTGATACTTTTGCTTTGGGGTCTCTAGTAAGATAAATGCTCCATGTGTTTGTTCTTGAAATATTTCATACAGGAACTTTGATAAGAGCTAAGGGGATAAAATGAGAGAAGAATGCAGTAATCTGTAGGTGATGATGAAAGCAGTCAGCTATGGTACAGTTACATGTTATGTTCAAGACAACCCTATTCTAGTAACTCCATGTCGTCTGTTGAAAGTTCTTTGGATGGACTTAAAAATAATGGGATCCAGAGTCAAGTCTCCGGGATTCTTCTGAACAGGTAAGTAGATTGAAATGGTTCAGTTTAATTTCCTTTACTTATTTTGCATTTCCTTTTGGATGTCAAAGATCTTCTTCTTAACTACTTGTGTAACTTCTATTTAAGCCTTGCTTGATAATTGCTTTTGGTTAGGAGGTTTTCACATGGAAAATATATGGAATAGGAACTAATTCATGTCAAAAGTATTTTCATCATCATTTCATAATTTCTATTAGTACCATTACGATATCTTCTTGTTTTCAAGGTTGTATGGATTCATAGACCTGGTTTCAGGGAGATGTGGCCTTCTTGTCAAATGAAGAAAGTGGACTTTCGCTTGCTCCTTTGTTGCTACATTTATTGTCATTGCCATAAATGAGACAAAATATGGTTGAGGATAAACAAGAGTTGGAAGGGCATCCTCTTTCTCCCTGTTTATTTTAGGGTTTGATATTCTTAACTATAAGATTGTGATAATGTGGATAGTTGTTGTTAAGAGCATTTCTTGCCGGCTTGGAATAAGGTTTTGGTCTCTCTAGCCCAGTTTGCAAATGGCACTATTCTCCTTTTGGAGAATATTTTGACTAGGTAGCATTCTTGTCCTGGTGGTTTGTAACTATATATTTGAATAATTGGAAGTGAGATTTCTTTTTCCGAGTGGGAGCATCACCTGACTAAGACTTGCTTGTCTAGTCTAGGCTTGTGGGTGGACTACTGTCTTTGGTCTGGTGCTGGATACATTAGAGGGACCATGTTGTTCATTGGGATTTGATGTTTGCCAAATTAGGAGGGGAGTTTAAGTCTTGAAAATTTGGTGTCTAGAACATTGCTTATTTTGGTGCTTAGCTATGGTGTTTTGTCCTACCTAGACTCCCACGGATTATCTTGTTTCCAAAAGTGATCCAAAATATGTTCTAAATCTATCCCATTTGAGTGCTAAGAAATGCATTTCCCATATGATACTCTTCATCACTAATCTCTTACAGATTAGGCATGCTCATCATATTATTAGATTTGGGCTCGATATAAAGTTCAGGGATATCTTTTTTACAGAGGCTTTTCCACTTCTCTATAATATTTCTTCTCTGCAAAATAACGTCTCTATCAAGAAATTATGTCTTCTCTTTATGTTGGAGACAAGTCGATTGAGAAGAAAGGTTTGAGAAGTGTTTCACAAAGAGTTTAATACTTGAGGAATTTATAAGGCATCCAATTAATGTGGCAGGTCTCAATACTTTAGAAGGTTATTTTCTCTCTCTCTTGTTTTGTAATGCCATTTTGCTAAGGCATATTAACACATACTTGGATGCCCTGACTTAAGATATTCCCAAGAGTTGAGTTAAATAATCTTTGACATTTTCGGAACATTGGGTTTTTAGTTGTGTGAAATTGACTTTGTATTGGCAATAAAGAAACACCGCCATTACAAGAAATAAGTTGTGCTATTGAGCTCCTTAACAAGTATGCCGATAGACAACAAGTAGCAAGTTATCTTTACCATTAAACCTTCTGTTCTTGATGTGAAATCTGTGAGAAGAGATGAGTTATCCAACATATGATTTTTGGCCAGGGAATTACCATTAAACCTACCATTCAAATTCACATTTCCAAAGCAGCAATTCTGGATTGGAAGGTTCATCAACTAGATATGAATAATGCATTCCATTTAGGGATCTTGATGAGGAAGTCTATTTGGAGATATCTTTTGGTCTGTAGAATCCCAAAAATGCCAACCTGGTGTATAGGCTCTAAAAGGTTCTGTCACTATGGATTTCTCATTCTTTGATATTGAACCTTACTACACAAACCCTTCCATTTTGAGGGAGAGGTGTGAGGAATGGAGTCCTACCTTCACACATGAAGAAACCTAAGAACTCACCAAATGAATTTGAACCTGAACTTCTAAACCAACACACTTTATCACCTGAAAACACTGCCTAATCTTGTGCTAATCAAAGATATTGCATCTAAAAGCAGCAAATGAAGGTGTATACTCACAGGAAGAAGCCAATACAGTAATTGAACAGACCTACAGAGATGCATTTAGACCCCACTCCATGTCCAGCAACTCAAGAATGTGAACTATCTGATGAAGATCCACTGTTGCACTTAGAAAAGGTCTGAGATCATGCACCATGCATCCCGTTGGTAACTTTATGTCGTATGTTAAGATAGCTTGTCATTATGGAGCTTTTGTTGCTAATATCTCTCTTGAAAAAAAACCCCTTGGACGTATATGAAGCTCTGAGTTCAGTTGAACGGAGTGCTGCAACCCTAGAAGAGGCAAATGTTACTGTCCATTGTACCAGTTTGATGTCCAAAATGTCTTTCTAATTTGCGATGCATAGGAGGAAGTGTACATGGAGAATCCCCCTGGTACTAAGGTTGGCTATGGTGGAAAAAGTGGAAGAAAAGTGTGCAAACTTCTTAAATCCTTAGATGGACACAAGCATTCATTGAGAGCCCCGTTTGATAGAATTACAAGTATAGTCAAAGGCTACAGATACATTCAGGGACAAGTTGACCCCACCTTGTTCACCAAAATTTTTTATGATTGGAAATTAGTTGTTATTATAGTTTATTTTACGATATTATAGTCTTCCATGATTTTGATTATGAAACTGAACAGTTGGAGAGGGTATTGGGTCGAGTTTGAGATCAGAAGTCTTGGGGAATTGTGATATGTTTGAGCTTGGAAGAAGTAGCAACATCTAAATGTGGCATTGCCATGTCACAGAGAAAGTACACCTTATAGCATGTGGAGCAAGACAAGAACTTCATCAAAGAAAAGGTAGACTCCGAAGTTATAAGTCTCACTTATGTTTATGCTAATGAATAGGCGGTTGGTCTATTAATGAAGGAATTATCAAGAGTGAAGTTTGAAGACTTGATGGCTGGGAATGGTAGATATCCACTCTCTAGCTTGAAGGGGAGTGTTTGGTGATTTATTTTATTAGAAGCATTATTATTATTATTTAGTACAAATAATTGCTGATATGTATTCCTATTATTGGTACTAATGTTATCTTTTATTTTAAAAAGTTGATTATATTTTTTAAGTGATTTGGAGGAATGATAACGAGAGTCTAATCCTCCTCTAAACCATGGATTTATTGCTTCCCTATTAAATAAAGAGTTACACAACAGAAGATGCAGCCAATCTGATTGATATTCTTCAATATCTCTGAATTCTTTCTCTAAATTCTGCAATTTTAACTTCTGATCCCTATTTGCGTTCATTCTTCTTCATTTATTTTATATTTTGATTGAGCTGTATTTCAACTTCTGTTGTACTGTGTTCCAATGCAGGCGCAATTTTGATGCTCAACTAGGAAAACAGAATTTCAAAAGCAGTGATGACCTCAATCGCACCGAGGACCTAGAGGCTATGGTAATAAACTTTAACATGACTTTTGAGTTAGTTTATTCTATCACATAAAAGAATAGCTACAGGAACAAGACCACATTGCGTTTTTTTGCTTGTGATCTCTCTTGATCATACAAGAAGCTTCACATGATATATCAAATTATATGTTTGTGGTGCAGGAGCTTTATTCAAGGGCCAGGGCCCAGGAAGCAGAGATCCTCTCCCTTCGTGAACAGATTGCTGTTGCTTGTGTGAAAGTATTAAATTTTAGACCAGAAATATTATTTATTCATCATTGATATTTGAAGAAATCAATTAATAATTAATTTTTGGCTGCAGGAATTGCAGCTGTTGAATGAAAAATGCAAATTAGAGAGAAAATTCTCTGAACTAAGATTGGTATGTGATTTCCTTGAAAAGTTGTTATCTTTTAACTTCTTTGTCAAAGATAATTTTGAAAATTTGTTTGCTTAGGCAATTGATGAAAGGCAAAATGAAGCCATCACTTCTGCATCCAATGAGTTGGCTCGAAGAAAAGGTGATCTTGAACAAAATTTAAAATTGGATCATGATTTGAAGGTAAGTTATTTGCCATATTTGTGCTAGTGTTTTGCTTACTTTAATAAGAGTTATCTTTGTCCAGCTGATACATGTTGTTTTCCTACCCAAATATTCACTTTATGGTTTAGGGCAAGTAAGGAGCATAAAGTTCCTTGTCTGTGTTCAGTTTATGGATCCCCAGCTTGTATATTTACGCTTCTCAACACTAACTAATGTAAATAATTTGTAACCTGACTTGAGGAGTTGATATGTCAGTTGATGAGGATTCCTGCACACTATACCTCTTTCTTGCTCTACCTACCTCCTATCCTCTTTCCACTATCATACTGGTCATGGATGTCAATAATGTAAATGACTTGAGCCTTGTGATACTGAGCCCACTGATTTTTGCTAATGAAAAGTTTGAACATAAAAGCCATGGCTCCGTCTTGAAATTAGAGTTGCTTATGTTGAAACCTCTGTCTCATAAGGACGGTCTTATCTTTTATAGTACATGCTTTTGTTGTCTGGCTGCTATTATTTATAATAAATTATTTTCTAGGCTGCGGAAGATGAGAGATATATCTTCATGTCATCCATGCTGGGGTTACTTGCGGAATATACTTTATGGCCTCGTGTTATGAATGCTTCTTCCATATCTAACAGCATAAAGGTATGGATGATGTCATACTGGAAAGTTGGTTGGTGAAACATGCTATGTACTGTATCACATAAATCTTGAATTAAACCTCTTTATCAGTTCTTTTCTTTAAAATGATACTTATGGGAGATTTGAGAGAGAGAGACAGCTATTGCAGCGCTGTTGACTTCAAAAGTTCGATATGTTCCTGAAATGTCTACTTAATAGATGTGGATGACAGTATGTTGATATCATGAATTGATGTCACCAAAAAAGATTTTCCTGATGTGAACTTGTGAGGGATTGAAAAAATGAATAATGAAATAATTATACGATATCTATGATATATATACCTATTTTAATTTACAATCTTATAATATTTATACATATTTCTTGCCATTTTCCCACTACTTTTCCTTTTCAATGCTGATCAGATATAGGTATGCATGAATCATGATTTAGAAATATGGTTTAAATTAAAATTACAAAATAATAAAAATTCTACCAGTTCAACTTGAACTACCAGTTTTGCTGCTTTTAATTGATTCATGACTGAATTGAAGGGTTATCTTTTGGAGTGGTTCTCCTCTTTGTCCAGATCAGACTAGTGATTGGTTCACTGGTTTTCTATTTCTAGTGTGTCCACCCGATTTGGTCCAATTTTTTATAAATTGGTTCAAAGTGCACTTCCATTGTGAAATTGTAATCCTCTTCTTAGAGACCGCTACCTCTATATCTGAAATACCTCATTTTAATAGGAAAAAACTCTTTGATCTCAAAATCATTAGACGAGGCCCTTTTAAACTTATGGGAGATATGGGACTTGGAATCAACTGGTCAGTTTCTTTCAGGTTTATTCTATTATGGTCTCAGAATCAACTTCTCAAGGAGTGAGTAAGGGTGGAAGGCTCATAATCATACATTTTTTATACTTAAAAAATCTTGATTCATGCCTAAATAAATCTGTAGACATGGTCAGACTCGTTAATTCTTCAGAAATATGTAGCATCTGAAGAGAAGGACCATGTATGAGTTTCATACAAGTTCAGTTCTTGCCAATGGCGCTAGAGAACATGTAACAGTAAATAACGGTTAACTGTACCTTTTTGAGCTCAAGAAGCTCTTGATTTTGACCAAAGCCAATGTCACTGGAGCATATAAAGTGTCCCTTACCACCTTGCATATTGCTGCGGTAATGTTTATGCAAGGCGGTAATGTTGCATAGGAAAATGTCCCTACCAATTTCTATTATCATTGTGTTGATCTACCAGCTCAGCATGCTTCTTTTGGCATCCTAGGCTGGGAACTTTAGGTCGTTTGCATTTTGTGGAAGTAGTATACTTGTGTACAGTAGGCCTTCTGTTCCCCTATGTCATACGTCAGAATAAAGGAAGATTTCTGAGGATAATAATTGCAGAGTCTGTGCCTTCTGATAGGAACTTGTATAGACTAAAAACCTCTGGAGATGAAGGTGGAGTTAATGATGACCCTAGTAATAGAGGAAACAAATTGGAGGTTGAATCAGAAGCAAATAAGCATGAATTGAAGAAAATAAAAGAAACAGATAATAAAGACCAATAGTATTGTTGTTTGCTTGTTAATATATGTATTTTGGGTATGATTTATGTTCATTTTCTTTTGTTTTCTCTCTGAAGGTTGTGTATAAGGTTTTATAAATTGTCTTATACATGATTTAATTAATTATCATGTATTTATGCAGCATTTACATGATCAATTACAATGGAGGATCCGAAGTTCACATGTAAGATTGTGAATCTTCATTATCATATAATTTGTTCTATTTTTCTTTTTTTATATTTTCTTGCTTAATTCTTGCTTTGTTGTTGGAATAGCTGCACTTTCTCTTTGCAATTAAGAGGAGGAAGCCGTATTCCCATTCATAGAAATGAACAGAGTTGGAGACTTCTACAGTTTACAAGATATTATAATAAAATAATAATATTTACCTGTAAGAACTATTCCAGAAAAAATCCCAAGATTTGTTTTGGATTCTTCTCTCTTATCGTCTATGATTTGTTCTATATAAAAAGATTTCATAATTTGAGTAGTCCACAGTATTTGTTAAATATTTCTTGCCACCCATTTAGGTGGAGTTAATTGTTGAATGTTGAAATATAGCTCTGTCACCAGTAAAATCTATATTTGATGGGTCATTTGCAAAGGCCATGGCTTTTTAATTATTGCTAAAAGACCATTTTCTTTTCTTCTTTCTTCCAGGACAGAATTAGAGATTTAAGTTCTGTGCTACAAAGTTATGATGAAAATGGTATTCATGTTGAAAGTCCAGGATCTGGAAATTGGATAAGTCACATGTATAATCCATCCATGGTAATAATACTATTGTCACATAATCTTATTGCATGTCATCCTTACTATATTGTGTTTCTTGAACTTATGATTTTATAGTATTTTTTTTCTCTGATTTTATTGAAATCTAGGTTTTCAATGCAGATTCAACAAAAATTTCCCCAGCACAATGTTATTAGGAATGAACAGCATGCAAATTTGATGAGCAACGTGGCAGGGTATATCTACTATGATGTTTTATGGATGCTAGAAGCCTAGTTCCTAACGTTGATGTAAACTTCGTAATCAATAGGGTCAATGGTCACATCTTAAGCTGATGGGTTCATTTTATATGCAGTTTGGTTTTTCAATTTGATGTCCCTTATTTATAATTTAGAACGAACAATGCGTTAGAAGATGTCTTTTGCGTAAAAGCAAAAACACACATGTAACTGCCTCATTCTAAACAACGAAGTGAGAATTTAAAACTCTTTGTTGCTCATTAATATTGATTTGGCTTATTTCGTTGTAGATATATCTTCTTATTCATGAAATGACTTGTCCAGGGGGATATCGTTCTCTCGAATGCATGATAATAATGTAATTCAAGATAGAGCCAGAGAAAGAATATTCAATGGCAATTGGTCGCAACCTTCACCAGACCTTGATCCAGCTGCGATGTCTTCTGTTTATGAAGGTATTTTATGTTTTAATATTAAAGAAAGGTTACATACCTTTATCCTAACCAGTTATGTCAATTTAGATGACCCGGGCATAGAGAATTTTCAAATTATTGGTGAGGCTGTTTGTGGGAATATCCTAATAATAAAATATCCTAATATCTAAATCATTAATATTAGGATATTATTGTTAGAGATATTATTGTTATTATGTCATTAATATTAGGATATTATTGTTAGAGATATTATTGTTATTATTAGAAACATATCAGATTTGATTTAGGTGTAGTTATTAGAGATTTGATTTTATCTTGATTTGATTTTATCTTGGTGTATCTCATTTGATTCCCAAGAACTGTGTATATATATGAGGCATAAGCCAAAGCAATGATCATCGGACAATTCATATTCTAAAATACCACATGGTACCAGAGCCTTCAGTCCGATAAGCTTCTTGTCCAACGTCCTCTGTTCTGTTGCCTCTGTGAGCAACAGAGTTCTGGGTTGTTTTTCAACCAACAGTACCGAGTCGCTACAGTACCACTGCTACAGTACCGAGTCGCTACAGTCCGAGTTGCTACAGTGATCGCGATGCGCAGTACCGAGTTGCTACAGTGACCGTGTTGCAACAGTGTCCGAGTGCTACAGTACCGAGTTGCTACAGTAGCTGAGATTCTACCATGTCATCTACAATTTCTGACCAGCAGAAGCACCACGGGTTGAGTACAGGTCTTGATGGGGCATCCAGTGTTCCTGTTTCCATCGTATCTGACAAGCTCACTTTGACAAATTATCAAGATTGGGCTCAGGCAATAAAACATGCAGTTGGTGGGCGCGGGAAACTTGCTTATCTGACTGGTGATGTTAAAAAACCAGCGAATGAAGTGTCACTTGAGATGCAACAATGGACCATCGACAACTATTTGGTTTCCTCCTGGCTTATCAACTCCATGTCTCCAAACATCAAACGAAGCTTCATGTATCTACCCACAGCACGAGACATTTGGGTAGCTGTTCGTGACTCTTACTCAGTCACCAAAGACCATTCTCGCCTATTCAACCTCCAACGTAGTACATGGCGATGCATTCAGGGCACCCGTGGAGTGCACGAATACTGGCTTGACCTCGTGGCATTCTGGCAGGAGCTGGATCTTCTTGACGAAGATGAATGGGATACCCCTACAGACGTCGTTCGAAATCAGAAAAGGATTGAAAAGGGGCGAATACTTCTTTTTCTTGCTGGTCTAAATGCTGAATTTGATGCTGTAAGGGCCAGAATTCTCAGCAATTCCATACTACCGTCACTTCTGGAAACTTATGCTGAGGTGCGCAGAGAAGAATCCAGAAGGGAGACTATGCCTGTTGAATCCAAACAACCTCTTCCTGAGTCTACAGCCTTTGTTAGCAAACATAACAATCCTGGTGCTTCTAGTAAGACTCGACCCACCTGTGAACACTGCAAGAAGGTGGGACATACTCGTGAAAAGTGTTGGGATATCTATGGCAAGCCAGTTGATTGGAAGCCTCGTAAAAATAAGCCACGAGCTCACCAAGCCTCAAATGAATCAGCATGTGCACCATCCCCATCTGAGCCATCCACATCCTTCAGTCAGGAGCAACTAAATCAGATTACACGTATGTTCAGAAGCCTTCAAGCTGAACAACACCCTCACGGATCTGCATCTATGACTCATAAAGGTATAATTCCCATTATTTTACATACCTCTCTTCCTCCATCACAGTGGATTGTGGATACAGGGGCCTCTGATCACATGACATCAAATGAAAAAATGTTTGTCACCTACCATCCCTTAGCAGGGAATAAGAAAATCACTACTGCTACCGGCACTCCTTCACCCATAGCAGGCATCGGTTCTGTAACTATCTCAGATTCTTTACATCTTAAATCAGTACTTCATGTTCCTCATTTGGCTTGTAACCTGCTTTCTATTAGCAAATTGACGAAACAAGCAAACTGCTCAGCTCATTTTTATTCTACTCATTGTGATTTTCAGGATCTCACATCGGGGAAGATGATTGGTTCTGCTAAGGAGTATGATGGTCTCTACTATCTCGACACATCTACCGTGAGTGCATTATGGTCCAAGATCACCACCTCTACACCTAACCCCACCTCTGATGAGGAGTTTTTTATGTTATGGCATAAAAGATTAGGTCATCCTAGTGTTCATTATTTACAAAAATTGTTTCCCCAGTTATCTATCAATAAAAGTTCTTTTGTTTGCGATACTTGTGCTTTTGCTAAACATCACCGTGTTTCCTTTCCTCCTGTTCCATACAAACCATCTTCTCCCTTCTCCATTATTCATAGTGATGTATGGGGACCCTCTAAGATTCCTAATCGCACTCGGACCAAATATTTTGTCACGTTTATTGATGATCATACTCGCATGTGTTGGGTCTATCTTTTAAAAGATAAATTTGAGGTCCCTAATGTCTTCATTGAATTCTACGGTTTTGTCCAAAACCAATTCCATACCTCTGTCAAAGTCCTTTACACCGATAATGGCACTGAATACTTCAATAACTCCCTTCACGCTTTCCTGTCTGCTAAAGGAATTGTTCATCACAGCAGTTGTCCCTATAGTCCTCAGCAAAATGGGATTGCGGAACGAAAAAATAAACATTTTCTTGAGGTTGCTCGGGCTCTCTTATTTCAGTGTCATGTTCCTTTGTTTTATTGGGGGGATGCTATCCAGACCACTATTCAGCTCATTAATCGTCTTCCTAGTCGTATTCTTTCCTTCACCTCTCCCATTGCAGAATTACAAAAAACTCATGATGTCTCTCACTTACAGTCTTCTCTTCCGCTACGTGTCTTTGGATGCACTGTTCTTGTTCATATTCATCATCCTCCCTCAAAGTTCTATCCCCGTGCCACTAAATGTGTCTTCTTGGGCTACTCCTCCTCCCAAAAAGGTTACAAATGTTTTGATCCTGTGTCCAAACACCTGTTTGTTACCCGTGATGTCACCTTTGTTGAGCACCAGTCATATTATCCCGAGTCTTTGATTCCGGGGGAGAGTTGGAATGAATCTCAACTTGTGGAACCCATTGTACCCATTTCCCTCACACCACATGGACCCATTTTCTTCACACCACATGGACCTTTACAGCCTCCAGAAGGATCTGAACAACAAAGATGGGGAAAAATGTACTCACGCCGACATCATAGAGGCCACGACCATCATATCTCTGAGGTAGAACCAGTTCCTGAACCGTTGGTAGATCCTGAACAAGGTGAGGCTAATCTGGAGCTTCCTATTGCATTGAGAAAACTACCACGGACATGTACGAAGCATCCTATCGAAAAGTTTGTTTCTTATACTGCTCTTACTCCAAGTTACCATACTTTTGTAACTAACCTTGACAGCATCAAGATTCCTAACAATGTACATGAGGCCTTGGCTGTCCCAGAGTGGAAACAGGCAGTGATGGAAGAAATGCAAGCCTTGGAGAAAAATGGGACTTGGGAGATAGTGCAGATGCCTTCAGGAATAAAACCCGTAAGCTGCAAGTGGGTGTTCACTCCCAAATACAATGCTGATAGTACGTTAAACAAGTTGAAGGCAAGACTAGTTGCTCGGGGGTTTACGCAAACGCATGGTATTGACTACAACGAAACCTTTGCACCTGTTGCGAAGCTCAATACCATACGGGTTCTCTTCTCCGTAGCAGCAAATCTAGATTGGCCCCTAGAACAACTTGATATTAAGAATGCCTTCCTCAATGGAGATTTAAAAGAGGAAGTGTACATGACACTCCCACTAGGATTTGAAGCAGGAAGACAGAACCAGGTATGTAGGCTGAGAAAATCCATCTATGGGCTGAAACAATCACCACGTGCCTGGTTTGATAGATTTTCTAGTGTTCTCAAGGTTGAAGGGTATCAGCAAAGTTTATCTGATCACACGATGTTTGTATCCCGTCGTAATGACCTCATCACTATTATCATTGTCTATGTGGATGATATTATTGTCACAGGAAATGATATTAAGGAGATTGATCGAATCAAGGTAGCCCTGAACCATGAATTTGAAGTCAAAGACCTTGGTAAGTTGAAATACTTTCTCGGTATGGAAGTAGCAAGATCTAGGGTTGGTATTTATGTTTCTCAAAGAAAGTATATCCTTGATCTACTCAAGGAAACAGGAATGCTTGGGTGTAAACCTAGTAAAGTCCCTATCAGCACAGTGAAACAAAAGAAAAAGCAAACTGTGGTGGAAACTGACAAAGATGAGAACAAGCAAAAGAAACGAGAAAGGGATGAAATGAGAACAGACAAAGGAAGATATCAAAGGTTATTTGGGAAACTCATTTATCTCTCACACACACGTCCTGATATCGCCTTTGCAGTGAGCGTTGCCAGTCAACATATGCATGATCCACGGAAGAAACATATGGACTCGGCTTACAAGATACTACAATACTTAAAAGGTACTCCTGGCCGTGGGCTATTTTTTAAAAAGAGCACAAATAGATCGGTAGAAATCTACACCGATGCTGATTGGGCAGGATCACAAGAAGACAGTCGATCAACCTCTGGCTATTGCACATTTGTATGGGGAAATCTTGTCACTTGGCAGAGTCAGAAACAGAAAGTAGTGGCTAAAAGTAGTGCAGAATCAGAATTACGAGCTCTTGCTCAAGGAATCATGGAGGGTCTATGGTTAGCAAGAGTTGCAAAAGAGGTTCATTTGAAGATAGATGCTCCATTAAAGTTATTTTGTGACAACAAGGCTGCTATAAATATGGCCTTGAACCCTATCCAGCATAGCAGAACTAAACATGTGGAAATCGACAGACACTTCATTCGTGAGAAAGTAGAGGATGGGATTATGTGCCTCACCTACATACCTACAAGGCTACAAACTGCAGATATTCTTACCAAGGGACTACCAGAAGAAATATTTGAACGGCTCCTAGGCAAGTTGGACATGGTCAATATCTATGATCCAACTTGAGGGGGAGTGTGGGAATATCCTAATAATAAAATATCCTAATATCTAAATCATTAATATTAGGATATTATTGTTAGAGATATTATTGTTATTATGTCATTAATATTAGGATATTATTGTTAGAGATATTATTGTTATTATTAGAAACATATCAGATTTGATTTAGGTGTAGTTATTAGAGATTTGATTTTATCTTGATTTGATTTTATCTTGGTGTATCTCATTTGATTCCCAAGAACTGTGTATATATATGAGGCATAAGCCAAAGCAATGATCATCGGACAATTCATATTCTAAAATACCACACTGTTCCTGGAGAGAAACTTCTTGGATGTGGATATCAAGTACGAGGGACTTCTCTTTGCATGTTTCAGGTTAAAATTCTTGCTCATCATCTTTGTTGTAAAAAGCATCCAATTTCTCTCTCTTATTAATGATATCATCATATCTACTGGTTTTGCATTAGTGGGTCCGGCATCTTCAGGATGGTACTCGGCAATACATTGAAGGTGAAATAAACTCAATTCTTTTTGCACTGATTTGATGGCCCTGATAGAAGTTGAACCTAATATATTATCTTTTTGGTTTATCTTGGGTCAGGTGCTACTAATCCAGAGTATGTAGTTACAGCTGATGATTTTGATAAAGTGATATCTGTTGAGTGCATTCCCATTGATGATCAAGGCCGTCAGGTTTGATAAAACTTTATTTGCAAATTTCAGTGTATAGGACGTTGTGAAATGATAGATATATCGCTTCTCCCATGAAAATGTATTCCTGATGATTTCTTTTGTCAATGTTGTTGTCTTAATCAGGGGGAGCTAGTGAATCTTTTCGCTAATGATCAAAACAAAATAAAATGCGGTAAGTTGGTTTGAGATAGAAAAGGTTTATGTTATGAAAATCCCTCGAATTTGATTTCATGATATACTTCCTATGAATGAACAAAGATAAACTCATGTCTGACTTCTATTTTGATTAACTAATTCCCTCATGCTTATGAACTTCCCTTTTGAGATAGAACTCATGTCTCTTATATTAGGATTACAGCTATTTTCATGATCATTTATCCTAACTTAATGCGTATGGAAACTTTTTACTTTTTTTAGTTTGAAAGAGATAGGTTTTCTTCTATAGGCTCATTCCAATTTTGCTTCGCTAGTCAAAGGTTTAGAGTGGTTGGTTCTTCCTTTATAAAAATTGAAGTTAAGTGAAAGAAATAGGAATAAAGTATGAGTGGTAGAGATCAGATATATCTTTCATATAAAACTAGTGAGAGCACTCATGTATTGTCATAAAATAAAAATACTGTTATAGGCATTTGTGACTGAACAACTTAGTCGATATACATTTGTGTCTTTGATTGATTCATGCATACTTGGTGGCATGTATATATATCCCTTTCCTTTCATTACTTCATCTTCTCCTGATGTTTTCTAAACACATTCTTCTGATGAATTTATAGATCCAGAAATGCAGCGAGAGATTGACACTAATCTGTCTAGAGGACAAGCGACATTCCATGTTCAACTTCTAGTAAGTCTTACTTTTTTGCGTCACAGATCTTTATGCCATCTGATGTTATTTATCAGACGAGAATACTCTAAATGAGAACATTGGCTTGATTACTTAGCCACATACTCCGCATGTCTATTTATGAAACAAGAATCTTGGAGAGAATTTTTGATGGTTTTGTTAGAAAGTAGCTACATAAGTAGAATTCTATGTTCAACCTTCTCTTTTTAATTCTTCACTTCATTGAATTCAATGACATGAAATTTTTCCTCCTTCAACCTTTGAATTTACCATGTATTCATATGAAATCGACTAAAAGCTTTGTTTCATTGTCGTTGAAGTATTCCTGTGGGAGAAATCACAATCAATCAGGATATCACAATTAATTGTGATTGATTAGACCTGATTATAGGGGAGTAATTATGAGAGATTTAGGGGATTATGCTCTTAAATATATTCTATAATTTGCTATCTGTTTCCTGATTATGCGTCCCCAATTATGTATCCATATGTGTATATATATGTATGTAATTAGAGAAGAAAAACAGAACAGCGAATTACCTTCATTTCTGTGCTGTCTATTTGGTTAAATTCTGCCCCCCTTTCAATATGGTATCACAGCGGGCTTTTGGAATGTCCTCCGCCGAAGTCAAAGTTGCCGGGGTCAAAGGATCCACTGTCATCATCGTTCCCGAGCGTCTCACCAGAGATAACTACCTTGAATGGGCTCAGTCCATGTCCCTCGCACTAGACGGCCGTGACAGGTTGGAGATGATACAAAATGACCCACCTTCCATCGACGATGTTGGTGTTCGCCGACGGTGGAAATCTGAGAATTCCCTAGTAGCATCCTGGCTCCTCAATGCCATGATTCCGTCTGTGCGTCGCAGTTTCATGTTCATACCCACCGCCAAGGAAATCTGGAAATCGGTGAAGGAAGCATATGGCAAGCGACCAACGGCATCTCGTCTTTGATTTGCGGTCTCGGTTGTGGAATGTCCGTCAGGGTGATCGTCCCCTCAATGCATACTACTTGGAGAAGACCAGCCTATGGCAAGAGTTGGACTTGCTGAAGCACCGAGCTTGAAAACACCCTGACGACGCTGTTGCTCACCAACAAGAAATGGAGGAAGAAAGGTTGTTTGAATTCCTTGTAGGTCTCGACCCAGCATATGAAGAGGTCCGTGGGCGTCTCTTTGGACGCGTGCCTCTACCCTCGGTCCCTGAAGCGTTTACTCTCCTGCGCGATGAAGAATCACATCGACACGTGATGCTCGTCGACAAGGTGTCTAGATCAACACCGATGGAGGCTTCTGCGCTCGCAGCTCGTGCTCCAGAATCTAGGAGGGATCGCCCTGTCTGCACCCATTGTCACAAAGCAAGCCACACCAGAGAGAAATGTTGGGATCTCCATGGGAAGCCTGCAGATTGGCGTCCTCGACAGCGCAAGCCAAGGGGGAATATGGCGGAGGCGGCCCACTCATGCAACACCTCCGTGGCCACCAACATTGGGCCCAATACTGCGCCTGTCCAAATTGAAGATGTCTCGGCCCAATACTGCGCCTCTGGACTTCCTGGCTCAGCAGCGGCTCAAACCCCAGATTGGCAGATTGGCCCAAACTCCAGCAGCCCAAATCCTTTAACCCTGATTCTGGACAGATTGGCAGTCCTTGAAAAACAGGCCCATAAGCAACCAATAGCTACCGTTGTGCAACGAGGTAATTTCTTTCAAGCTCTTGCCACTATTAAAAGTAAAACTACAAGTTCTTGTTGGATAGTGGACTCAGGGGCCTCCGACCACATGACAAATGAGACATCCTTTTTTGCTACCTACACCCCGGTAAAATCACCTCTTACTGTTAAGATTGCTGATGCATCTAACTCTTTGGTTGCTGGTAGTGGTACAATCAACGTTTCCCCAACTCTTACACTGCATAATGTTTTACATGTGCCAAATTTGAAGTGCAATTTATTATCTGTCAGTCAATTGACGAGGGATGCAAGATGCCATGCTAAATTCTTTGCTACCCATTGTATTTTTCAGGATCTGCTCACGGGGACGACGATTGGTGTTGCTGAGAAGCTTGATGGGCTATATTACCTGGATGACTGTCATAATTCAGTACCCCACTCATGTAATAAAGTGTGTCTTCCCCGAGCTAGTGACTTGGAGTTGTGGCACAAATGATTAGGGCATCCAAATCTTCAGTATATGTGCAAAATGTTTCCGTCACTATGCTCTAATAAAAAAACCGATTTCTCATGTGATTCCTGTGAACTTGCCAAACATCATCGGACCCATTTCCCTTGTGTCCCCTATCGCCCATCTAAGCCCTTTTCAATCGTTCATAGTGACTTATGGGGTCCATCTCGAATCTCCAATCGAAATCAGTCAAGATGGTTCATGACCTTAATCGATGACCATAACCGGGTAAGTTGGGTTTTTCTCTTAAAGGATAAAACCGAAATATATCAAACTTTTGTTAACTTCTATAACATGGTCCTTACCCAATTCGATACAAATATTCAGACCCTCCATACTGACAATGGCACTGAATACTTTAACCATCATCTGTCTGAATTCCTCCAACAACACGGTGTCACCCACAAAAGTTCTTGCCCATACAGCCCTCAACAAAATGGCATTGCGGAACGCAAAAATAGGCATCTTCTAGAAACAGCCCGAGCTCTTTTGTTTAGCAGTCATGTCCCACATTTCTATTGGTCCGACGCTATACTCATGGCCACCTTCTTAATTAACCGAATGCCATGCAAACCCTTGTGTTTTCAAACTCCTCTCGAAGGTGCACTGCCTTATCTAGAAAATACCCTTCCTCTTCGGGTCTTTTGGTGCACTGCCTTTGTTCATCTCCATCATACCTCCAAACTTGATCCTAAGGCTGTAAAATGTATCTTTCTAGGTCCTGCTGTTGCTCAAAAGGGGCACAAATGCTTTGATCCTGTCACTAAGCGTCTCTATACCACATGTGATGTCACCTTTCATGAAACCATTCATTTCTATCCCTCTTCGATTCAGGGGGAGACTTGGAGTGAATCTCAGAAACTTCAAGCTGAATCTGAACCACTATATTTCAATCAAGCACCTGATAGGATTTACACTCTTGATACATCAGCACAAGAGGAACCTAAGAACCAGGAAGGAAACACTAACTCAGGGGGAAACACTCACAAATGGGGACAAGTCTATACTCGCAGAAACACGACAGGTCATGCCCCTCAAGTGAATGACGCACACTAAGAGTCTGAACTAGATGCAGGTCTTGAACCACCACAAGAACAAAATGGTGATCTTGATCTCCTAATAGCCATGAGAAAGCAAAGCAGATCATGCACTAGACATCCCATAGAGAGGTTTGTCTCTTATCAGGCCCTATCATCTAAACATTATGCTTTTATCTCTCATCTGGATCAAATCAGGATACCAGAACATATAAATGAGGCTCTTGCAAGTCCTGCATGGAGGACAGCCGTGATGGAGGAAATGAATGCACTAGAGGAAAATCAAACATGGGAAGCAGTAGAACTACCAAAGGGCAAGAAAGCAGTTGGATGTAAATGGGTGTTCGCCCCAAAATATCTTGCAGATGGAAGCCTTGATAAGTATAAAGCTCGACTAGTGGCTAAGGGTTTTACCCAGATCTATGGTACGGATTACACTGAGACATTTGCACCAGTTGCAAAATTGAACACCATTAGAATTCTACTATCACTTGCAGCTAATCTAAACTGGCCACTACATTAGATGGATGTCAAGAATGCATTCTTAAATGGAGAATTGAAGGAAGAAGTATACATGAAGATGTCTCCGGGATTTCCAGGAAAGAAGGAAGGTCAAGGATGTAGACTGAAGAAGTCACTATATGGCTTGAAGCAATCCCCTCAAGCATGGTTTGAGAGATTCACAAGAGTAATTAAGAAGTTAGGCTATACACAGGGACAAAGTGATCACACCTTATTCTTCAGACATGCAAACGGGAAACTTGTGGTATTAGCAGTATATGTAGATGACATTATTCTCACAGGAGACAACCCAACAGAAATTGATAAAGTTAAAAAGGCTGTTAATCAGGAATTTCAAGTAAAGGATTTGGGAAAGATGAAGTATTTTTTGGGTATGGAAGTGGCCAGATCTACGAAAGGAATCAATATCTCGCAGAAAAAGTACATAATAGATCTTCTGGAAGAAACAAGTATGCTAGGTTGCAGACCTAGCAATACTCCTATTCAAGTTGAAAAGATCAGAGACGATGAAGACCTGGGAAAGGAGGTAGATATGGGGAGATATCAATGTATGGTAGGGAAGCTGATTTATCTGTCACACACCAGGCCAGACATTGCGTATGCTGTCAGTGTTGTGAGTCAACACTCTCATAACCCTAAGCAGAAACACTTGAATGAAGTATATAGAATCCTCATATACCTCAAAGGCTCAGCTGTTATGGGCCTCCTATTCAAGAAATCTGACAAAAGAAACGTGGAGATATTCACAGATGCTGATTGGGCAGGTGATCAAGAGGATAGACGATCAACTTCAGGGTATGCTACCTATGTATGGGGGAACTTGGTCACATGGCGCAGTAAAAAACAAAGTGTGGTTGCTAGAAGTAGTGCTGAAGCTGAATTCAGAGCTATTGCCCTGGGAATATGCGAAGGCTTATGGGTAAAACGAGTTTTAGAAGAATTGGGAATGCTACTAGAATTACCTATGAGACTACATTCAGACAATATGGCGGCAATAAATATGTCACACAACCCCATCTAGCATGACAGAACAAAACATGTGAAAATAGACAGACATTTTATAAGAGAAAAGATTGATGCTGGAATAATGGAACTTAGACACATTTCCTCCAAAGAACAAACAGTAGACATACTCACAAAGGGATTACCGCGAGATAAATTTGAATATCTAATTTGCAAGTTGGACATGATAAACATTTATGCTCCAACTTGAGGGGGAGTGTGGGAGAAATCACAATCAATCAAGATATCACAATTAATTGTGATTGATTAGACCTGATTATAAGGGAGTAATTATGAGAGATTTAGGGGATTATGCTCTTAAATGTATTCTATAATTTGCTATCTGTTTCCTGATTATGCGTCCCCAATTATGTATCCATATGTGTATATATATATATGTAATTAGAGAAGAAAAACAGACCAGCGAATTACCTTCATTTCTGTGCTGTCTATTTGGTTAAATTCTGCCCCCCTTTCAATAATTCCTCCTCAACTTCCTTATCTAACCTCCTATTTACCAGTTTCATTAAGACTTTCATTATTTCTTTGATATTCTTTCATGCCTCCATCATCACTTCCCCGTTTCTGTGCCATTTTCCCATCTGGATGACACTTTTTCACTGTCTTTACTGAAAATTCTCATTGTTATTCTTTCTTGAACTGTCACCATTCTGGTTCCAATTGTTAGGGCCTTGACATTTCTACCAGAACTGATGTGAAATGTGCTATATATAAAGAACTGTTATACAAGTTCGCTGAAAGAACTGTTATACACAATTTTATGTACGATACAATACTATCACAAAGTTACTTCCTGATACAACACACTAATTTGTAGGCTTTCATTATTTTGCATCTAATTATTTTGGATATCGTCTGTATTTTATTTTAGATGAGTTAAATTTAACTTGCAAATCCAATTTTCCTACCCATTTCTCATAGATGGATTCTTCTGAAAATTGGGAGCCAGCAACTCTATTCCTAAGACAATCAGGGTACCAAATTAAGATTAATGGTTCAGAAGAAGTGGTAGTTGCAGAGAAATTTTCCTCAGAGTTATTGGTATGTCCTAGGATGTCACAGTACTGAAGAGTTTAATTGCAGTAGTTTTAGTGTAAATCAAGAAATTACATTTCTCACATATTTGGTTAAGTTGGCAACTAATAAAACATATGGCTCCGATTCTTTCTTGACTTTGAAATTATTTTTCTGATTACTGTATCTTGTTTAAGGGGTTAAAACACACTCCATTTTATTGTTCTCTGCAGATTAAAGTTCCTTGTGGTCTCACAGAACAATTTGTATTAACATGCTCAAATGGATCCTCGCATCCATTATCCACACATGATGTTCGGTAATACATGTACTCTGTTCATGCTGAAAACTAAATCCTGTATTTTTTTATCAATTTCAAAACAGTTTCTTTTAATTGAGTACTTTAGCTTTGGCAAAAATATGATGGGTGTCATGTTCTCCAAATATACACTTTCAAGGGCCTGAATGTAGCCTTGTTTCTAGAGACATGAGTTGACAGGAAAAATCTCCTTTTTTTTTTTTTACTGTAGTCTACTATCGTTAATGAAATGCTTGGGATTAAGTTTCCCCTCATCCTTTATCCTGGTTTAGTTGATGGTTCTTGTGCACTTCCTTTTAAATAATTTACTTCAAGTAAATTTTTTCCTTATATTTTCCTCAGGTATTGCTACGCTTGGTTTCTATTGGAAAGAATGTAGTAAGTGGTTTATGTTATAGATTTTATTAACAGTGTTCATCATTTTGTAGAATGCGTGAAACTCGTGTTGACCATGCGGATGTATCAGAGTAAGGTATGGCTTTGCTTTTTAAGAAATGCCTGTATACCACTGATTTAGTCATTGACAAGTAAATGTAGCATTGTGATAGTATGACTTGTTTAAAAGGAACAAGTGGAAACGCAAAGAAACTACGATACTTGTTACACTTGGTAGGGTACTTTTATGTATCCCGATGTATAATGTGATAAACACAACTCTAAAAGGAGAACTCAATCCTAAAAGATTAGACTATTAGGAGGGAGAGTCCCTTAAACTTATAAATTCTGCTCTACTTATGAGGTGTCCCAACGTGGGACCCATAAGAATGCTGCCCCTTGAGAATCAATGTTCCTAAGTAGTTCTATATTATAGTACTTCACTCGACCTCTTGTTAGTTAGAACTTTCTGTAAGTAGCTCTTTCCGTGAACATTTTGCTCTTAGTAAAAGCACTAATGTGAAGAACACAACTCGCTAAAGGGAGAGTACAATCCTAAAAGATTAGCATATTAAGAGGGATATACCCTTAAACTTATAAACCCCACATTACTTATGAGCTTATCCATTGTGGGACTCAACATATAACCATCATATATTTCTTTACAAACATTGTTTAGTCGCCAAGGTTATCCTTTTCCTATTTTAGTGTGAATAACAAGGAAAGTGGAGGCAAGCTCACCTGTTTTTTTTTTTTTTTTTCACTTGTAGGTTTTAAAAACCAAGCATTACCGTGGTGGTGACTTTGATTTACCATTAAAAACAAGTTTTCACAAATTTTTATTCAACTTGAATTACTCTTGCAAAAGCTAAATCTTGCCATCTTTTCTTGAATCTTTCATTAGCTTTGTGTTTCTCCCTGGTTCGTTAGTAATAAATGTAACTCCATTCTTAGTTTTGCTTACTAATTAGATGGCCTCTCATGCATTACACATAATTTGACATGAATAGTGCAACTTGTTCTGAATTTTATATTTTATATTCTATATTCTTCGGGCCCTAAATATAAAAGTTTAACGGGTTTATTTTGATCATAAATATAAGATCTCAATTTCTTTTATATCCCAAATTTATAATTTTTTTTCCAAAATCATCCCTATTTATTGATTGCACATATTAAGGAGTTTCTATCAATAAGTAATTCTAATACAAATAATTATATAGTGTATTTTTGGAAGATCAACACTTCTACAAATACCAACTTACCTTATTTTTTTAATTTTTATAAATTAATTATTTAATTCTTATATTAAGGATTAGAGGGGGTATTAATTAAAAATTAGTTTGTCTCATTGTGTGGAGCTATATTCTATTCATTGTTGACAGCAGTCTTGTAAATGAGTGCTGTGAAATAACTGGGGTTTGGTTTGTCTGACATTTCTTCCTTTTGGAACTTCAGGCATTGGATGACAAAAGGAAAGGAAAAGCATGATTTTATAACCTTGCCCAAACTTACAAATATAGAAAACAAAGGTATTATAGTGAATTAATCTTTCACCAGAAGATATTTTACAATTATTTTCATTCAATTATTATTATTAATAATTTATAAATGTTATGATGTAAGTAAGAATTACAGCATGCAATTTATTTACTGCACAACTGATATTTGCCTCCTGAGTCCATCGTAGCCTTCCCTGTATTATGCATATTTTTTATTTGCCAACTGATATTTGCCTCCTGATATTATCCAAAGTTCTTATGATTGTGTCTCGTGATTTCTCTCTCAATCTCATGTTTATCAATCTACTTATATCATAATGAATTAATTACTTTTTCAAATTTCTTTTTCATTACTTGCTAATAGATGTTAATTTACGTAAAAGCCCTTATAATAAATTAAAAGGTTATTATTAACGTTAATCCTTACATTTTAGTTTTAGAGCTATTTGGATAGGATTTTAAAAATAAATTTATAAAAAAAGGGCTTTTAGACCGTTTATAGAAAAGGGTTTTTGGAAATAAGTTTATGAAAAAAAAGTAATTTTAAATAAATGAGTGTTTGGATAGTTATTTTCAGAAGTATTTTTATTATTGATAAATTATAAAAAAGAGTATGAGTATTAAATGAAGAGAGATAAGATATAAGAGGAGAGAGGAGAAATGGTGTAAGAAAAGAAATAAGAGAGGGTATAAGAAAAAGTAGGTGTAATATAGTAATTGGTTAGTTCATAAGCTCTTTTACTGTTCCATAAGCTAATCTGACTAGTTTATCTGAAATTTTAGTTTTAAACCATAATGTAATCCAAAAGCCTATTTCAACAAATATAACTGTTTTAAAATTTCTCAAAACCTAACTTTTACCAAAACTTAGGTTTTACGTGTTTCCAAATACACTGTTAATCTCTAAAATTTGAATTTTAGTTCTTTTAGAGCCTATTTGGATTAATTTTTGGAGAATAGATTTTTGAAAGAATAGATTTTAAAAATAGAGATATTTAGATGATTAATAGTAGAATTATGTTTCATATTGGTAAATTACTAAAAAGGGTATGATTTGATTAAAAGTAGGAGAGATAAGAGAGGAAGATAGGGTGGAAAAGAGAAATAAGAGAGAAGAGTGTAGAGAGGAGAGAGGAGAGAGGGGAGAGATAATGTAAAAAAAGTAGAGGTAAGATAATAATTAGATAGTCCATAAGCTCTTTTACTGTTTTAAAAGTTAGTTTCATTAACTTATTTAAAACTATGGTTTTAAACATAGTTTTGATTAAAATTATTTATAGATAAGTATGACTGTTTAAAATTTTTTGGTTTTGCCCAAAAGTGTTTTTTAAACCACACTTCTAAACACTTATTTAGGGTGTGTTTGGATACCCTTTAAACCTAAGTTTGGGGAATTTTTTAATCAAACAGCCATATTTGTTCAAACGGGGTTTTAGATTAAATTATGATTTAAAACCAAGGTTTCAGATAAGCTGATCAGAGCAGCTTATGAAACAGTAAAAGAGCATATGAACTAACCAATTACTATATTATCCCTATTTTTTCTTACACCCTCTCTCCTCTCTCCTATTTTTTCTCTATTTTCTTTCTTATACTCTCTCTCCTCTCATCTCTTATTTCTCCTCATTTAATACTCATACCCTTTTTAGTCATTTACCAATTATAAAACCCCTTCTATAAATAACTATTCAAACACTCATTTATCTAAAAATTTTTTTTTTTCTACAAGTTCTTCTAGAAAAGTCATTTTCTATAAGTTGTCTATAAGCCTGTTTTTTTTATAAGTTTGATTTTTTTTTTCAAACACACACTTAGTTTAGTTCGTTTTAAACCGTTCGTCCTGGACTTTAAAAATGACTCAAAAGTTAGGTTAAGGGTGTTAAATATGTGGTACTGTCACAGTCAATGACGCTGATGTGGCATCAGGTTGAGCAAGCTGACTGTGATCCCTTTAGCTTATATGCCAAGTGATAAAATTGAAAAATTAAAATAGGAATGAGGTAAACCGGATCGCAAAAGGGGACGGAGGAAAGAAAACTGGAGAGTTGTTAGGTCAAAAATCGGCATCCTCCTGTGATTGTCCGGCGACGTTGGGTTCACCGTCACCAGAGTAGTCTAAGTTTCTGACGATCGTCCGGCTGAGGAGTGAGCGTTGTAGCTATTGTCCGACAAAGTTCAGAGGAGGCATCGTCTTTCCGCGTTTCACTCCGAAGAGAAGCACGATCTTACTGCTAAAGAGATATCCTTTGGGAGTCCTTGCATGATCTTACTGTGGGATTGTTGGCTCTTCCATTGTCTTCAACTCTTGGCCGTAGATTATTGGAAACCCTTGAGGATCTCAGAGAGGTTGAAACAGAACGTTAGTCTCAAAAGAGCTCGAGCTTGAGAAAGGGAAGATAAAGCTCTGATTTTGATGAGGAAGAAGAGGCAGAGTCGAAGTCAAGAAGCTGTTGGTACAATTCCCAATTCCAAAATCTTTCCTTTGCGAGTCTCTTGGGTTCATCAAATTTGATGAGTAAGCGGCTAGGAAGGTTGTGATGGAGGAGGATAAATGAGAGATGTTCATGGAACAATGATTTGGGACCCTTCCAAGCTAAAATTAGATAAAAAAAATTTTGAAGAAAAAAATTAAAACAAAGACAAATTTGATAGATTAAAAGTTGTATAAATACTTAAAAAAAATTCAAAGAACCTCCATGAACTCTTACATTCATGAAGATAACTCCCCTGTTATTAGTTTGCTATCCATTATTTATCTACACAAACCTTAAAGGTTAAGATATAATTTATGATTGGGAGATTATCCTTATAAACTTAAAAGTTCAGGGTGAATTCAATATTAAATTTTAAATTTAAGGGAGTTATTGGAATGTGGTTCAAAGTTTTGGGTAGTTTTATGTAATTTAGCTTTTTTTTCCTATTGTTTTACCGCAAAGGCAATCGGATAAAAAAAAATATAGGGATATGCTTATTTTATTTTGCAGAGGAAAATCGCCCATGCTTTTATTACAATCAGTATCTTTTTCTTTTTGGTACAAAATATTTTAGAAGGGATCCAACTTATATATAATCTAAGAATATAGTAAAATCTATATTCTTTTTAAATGATATCAATATTAAGTAGGTGAGACATTAATTACCTTCTATTAGTTTTTCTTTTAAACAATAAATCATCTTCTTAAAGAAATAGATAAGCCCTTTTCCAATTAAAACAATCAATTAATTAAATGAACAAAATTAGAAGATAAGATCGTGAATCATATTGCCATTAATATCCCAACATATTTTATTTTATTTTTTAAAAAAGTACCCGGAGCTGAAAAGCCTACGACTCTATTATCCCCCAACAAATAAAAGGTGGGAAATGTGCTTCCAAAATTATTCTTAAAAATATTTCTAAGTTCACTATCGCATAGTAATTATAATAATAATGATGATAATAATAATTAATATTTGACCCACCCCATCTATTATGTCATCATATTATGAACATTATAAGATTGGAAAAATAGCTCCTAATCCTATCAATATAGATCAAGTTGCTTATATTTTCAACCAGCTGTGCAGCAATTTATCCCCTTTCTTTTCAAAAGTCTTTACCAACTGTTTTGTTTTATAAGTAGATCTCGTCGTTATGTTCATATCTTTTTCAATTGCCCAAAATACAATATTAAGAAAGTACTACTAATTTGTTAAATTTAGATATGGACCACTTCTTTTAGCCGACCACTTAATTAACAAGTATAAATACAACCACGCTTCCTCATATATTAATTGCAATAATTGTGAATTTGTTTTTCTTTTTAATATTTCGTAAATATCATCTTTCCACTGATTCTAACGACTGAGTGTGTGTCTCTGCCTTTCAATTCCCATTGAAAAAGAAGAAGAAAAAAGGTGTATCTGTTTCAATTCATATCTTTTTAAGCTGTACATGTAATAAAGTTTATGCAATTGAATAGCTAGATATATGATATAACCAATACTAGAAGGTTAATATAATTTTTAGTCTCTTAAATTTATCATCATTTTAATTTTAGTCCCTCAAATTTTTTTCTATCTAAAATATTGGTTTGAAATTAAAACCCATGGTTTGAAACTTAAAGGATCAAAATAAAAATGAGAACAAACTTAAAAGACCAAAATTTATATTGACAATTAAATTTATACTCCTCTAATCGTATTTATAGGGTAAAGACAAAAAATTTTCATTGTACAATTTTATCTTTTATTTATTATTATATTAATTTTGTTTCTATGAGTATAATATATATTAAATATGGATAAAGTTAAAAAATTATTAAATTTTATAATATAATTAATAAAATTTAAAGTTTTTTATGTGTGAAATATATTAAAAATAAATTATAAATAAGATTAAAAGAGTATATATTTTTATGCAATTATCGAATACTTGCTACTATTATATCATATTTAAATACTGTGGAGGTCTAATTAAAATAAATAAATAAATAATGTGTGTGACCCACAACAAAATGAAAATTAAATGGGGAGTGAATTGAAGATATACAGAAACATCATTGCTTTTTCCAAAGTCTTTAGTGAAAGCGGAATTGGAAACCATCCAGAGTTGAAAGTTTATAGTGAAAATGACGTTAGCATTAACTTTAGGCCACAAATATTAATCACTGTCTCCTCAAAGCCAAGTTGAAAAGATCTTGCTTTCAATTGCTGACTTCAATATCCTTGAAAAAGGAAAAACTTACAAACAATAAGACAACTGATATTTGCCTCCTGATTCCATCGTAGCCTTCCCTGTATTATGCATATTTTTTCTTCACTTTAACAAAGGTTAACGAAAGTTCTTATGATTGAGCCTCGTGATTTCTCTCTCAATCTCATGTTTATTAATCTACTTATATCATAATGAATTAATTACTTTTTCAAATTTCTTTTTCATTACTTGCTAATAGATGTTAATTCACATAAAAGCCCTTATAATAAATTAAAAGGTTATTATTAACGTTAGTCCTTACATCTTAGTTTTAATCTCTAAAATTTGAAATTAGAAGTTTTAGTTCTTTTAGTTTAGTTCGTTTTAAACCGTTGGTTCTGGACTTTAAAAATGACTCAAAATTAGGTTAAGGGTGTTCAATATGATGATGTGGTACTGTCACAGTCAATGATGCTGATGTGGCATGAGATTGAGCAAGCTGACTGTGATCCCTTTAGCTTATATGGCAAGTGATAAAATTGAAAAATTAAAAGAGGAATGAGGTAAACCGGATGGCAAAAGGGGAAGGAGGAAAGAAAACTGGAGAGTCGGTTAGGTCAAACATCGGCACCCTCCTGGGATTGTCCGGCTACGTTGGGTTCACCGTCACCGGAGTAGTCTAAGTTTCTGACGATCGTCCGGCTTAGGAGTGAGCGTTGTAGCGATTGTCCGACAAAGTTCAGAGGAGGCATCGTCTTTCGGCGTTTCACTCCAAAGAGAAGCACGATCTTACTGCTAAAGAGATATCCTTTGGGAGTCCTTGCATGATCTTACTGTTGGGATTGTTGGCTCTTCCATTGTCTTCAACTCTTGGCCGTAGATTATTGTAAACCCTTGAGGATCTCAGAGAGGTTGAAACAGAACATGGGTTAGTCTCAAAAGAGCTCGAGCTTGAGAAAGGGAACATAAAGCTCTGATTTTGATGAGGAAGAAGAGGCAAGTCGAAGTCAAGAAGCTGTTGGTACAATTCCCAATTCCAAAATCTTTCCTTTGTGAGTATCTTGGGTTCATCAAATTCTGATGAGTAAGCAGCTAGGAAAGTTGTGATGGAGGAGGATAAATGAGAGATGTTCATGGAACAATGATTTGGGACCCTTCCAAGCTGATTATAATATGAAGGGGAGGGGGAGGGGGAGGGGGAGGGGTGTGAATTTATTCTTCTGAATTTAGGGAGAGAGATATCGGGTAGGATATTAGAATATCTCAACTTTATGTTTTTTTTCTGATTTCTCTCCTAATTTCGTGGGATTCTATTACTTCCCCACTCTGTATATATCCCATCAGTCGAGCGCTTGTTGCAAGTTCTTCAAAAAGAATGGCGAGGCTAAGATTGTTGTTGTTGTAGTAACACAACTTGATTTGGTCGAATCACACCTCGGACACTTCAAAGGCTCCGATGATCGCTGATATCGTAGCCGTTGCATCTGTTGCTGTCGCTGCCTATGCAGTTTCCTCATCAATGGAGGCTTCGGAAGCTAACTGCTGTTCTTGCAGCAAGCGTTTCCTTTGTGCGTTGCATACTAAGCCTCTGATTCCCTTTTTTTAATATTTATTTTATCCCTTATCCACGTAAGCTCACCCAGTCATCAAGCCACATCAGCATAATTGACAGTGTTAGTGCTAGGTCATCATATTTAACACCGTTAACTTGGGTCCAAGTTCTTTTCAAAGTAGACCAACGGTTTGAGATGGAGTAAATTTAAGAAATCTAAATCTCTGAACCAAAATTAAAATAAAACCAAAATATATGGATTAAAGTTGGTATTAACCCTAAACTAAACATAAATCCAAATAGCTTTGGTTATGTTTGTTCGTTATGTTTCTCCCTTTGACCCAGCTTAATATGTCAAACATTCATGAATATGGATTTGGTGTATTTAGAGAATTGCATTATGTGCATTTCTTTTTTATAAGTGTTGTTTAATACTCCTAAATATAACATATTTAATTAATTTAATTATATTAATAAAATTATTTAATATGATATAGTATTTTTAAATATCCTATCATTTTTTCTCAATTCTCTTCCTACCTCTCTTTTCTTTATTATTGTTTATAAAGTATATATAGTTGTAATTTTTTTAAAAAATTAATAATTATTAGAAATGGTATTATATTTAGAACTAATGTTTATTCTTCAATTAGGTCCTGTATTAAAAACTAGAATAATACTATCTTCATGCCTATTTATAAGAAATAAGTTATATTTAAAATTTAATTTAATTAAAAGTTATTTCTTATAAATAGATCTGGAGATAATCATAAAAAAGAAGTGCATCCAGTGCATTTTTCTAGAACTGCACTAGATTCAGTTCCAATATTCAGACCCAAAATTGAATTGAACATGGTAACTAGAGTTCATTCGTATCATTAGGTACCTGCATGTAATACAATAGTCCCTCGGTCCCTGTTTTTTTTTTTGTTTGGACTAAATTATACATAACTCTTAAACTCTATATTATATAAATAGCCTCCCTTATACTTAAAATTTGGGTTAATTTAATGTTTGATTTCTTAAATTTATCTTCATTTTAATTTTATGGTACAGTTTTTTATTAAAATTTAAGGACTAATATTTTAGACAAAAAACCGTTTGAGAAAAAAAAAATTGTGTTAATACTTCAAAAATTTTCAAGGAACCTTCATGAACTCTTATATTCATGAAGATAACTCCCTTGTTCTTAGTTTGTTATCCATCATTTATCTACACAAAGCTTAAAGGTTAAGA
This sequence comes from Leucaena leucocephala, assembly GCA_037074615.1. Classification (NCBI taxonomy): domain Eukaryota; kingdom Viridiplantae; phylum Streptophyta; class Magnoliopsida; order Fabales; family Fabaceae; genus Leucaena; species Leucaena leucocephala. The sequence goes on from CM073553.1 coordinate 4,994,736, forward strand.
GAATTATATCCATATAAAAGTTTGGGAATAAGTACACAAAAATAAAGTTCCAAGGAGGATATAATTTATGATTGGGGGATTATCCTTATAAATTTAAAAGTTTAGGGTGATTCAATATTAAATTTTAAATGTTGAGGGATTTATTTGAATATGGTTCAAAGTTTTGGGTAGTTTTATGTAATTTAGCTTTTTTTTCCCTATTGTTTTACAGCAAAGGCAATCGGATAAAAAAAACAAAATATAGGGATATGCTTATTTTATTTTGCAGAGGAAAATCGCCCATGCTTTTATTACAATCAGTATCTTTTTTTTTTGGTACAAAATATTTTAGAAGGGATCTAACTTATATACAATCTAAAGATATGGTAAAGTCTATATTCTTCTTAAATGATACTAATATTAAATAGGTGAGACATTAATTACCCTCCATTAGTTTTTCTTTTAAACAATATAATAAACTATCTTCTTAAAGAAATGGATAAGCCCTTTTCCAATTAAAACAATCAATTAATTAAATGAACAAAATTAGAAGATAAGATCGTGAATCATATTGCCATTAATATCCCAACATATTTTATTTTATTTTTTTAAAAAGTACCCGGAGCTGAAAAACCTACGACTCTATTATCCCCCAACAAATAAAAGGTGGGAAATGTGCTTCCAAAATTATTCTTAAAAATATTTCTAAGTTCACTATCGCATAGTAATTATAATAATAATGATGATAATAATAATTAATATTTGACCCACCCCATCTATTATGTCATCATATTATGAACATTATAAGATTGAAAAAATAGCTCCTAATCCTATCAATATAGATCAAGTTGCTTATATTTTCAACCAGCTGTACAGCAATTTATCCCCTTTCTTTTCAAAAGTCTTTACCAACTGTTTTGTTTTATAAGTAGATCTCGTCGTTATGTTCATATCTTTTTCAATTGCCCAAAATACAATATTAAGAAAGTACTACTAATTTGTTAAATTTAGATATGGACCACTTCTTTTAGCCGACCACTTAATTAACAAGTATAGATACAACCACGCTTCCTCATATATTAATTGCAATAATTATGAATTTGTTTTTCTTTTTAATATTTCGTAAATATCATCTTTCCACTGATTCTAACAACTGTGATGTGTGTCTGTGCCTTTCAATTCCCATTGAAAATGAAGAAGAAAAAAGGTGCATCTGTTTCAATTCATATCTTTTTAAGCTGTACATGTAATAAAGTTTATGCAATTGAATAGAGATAGCTAGATATATGATATAACAAGTATTAGAGGGTTAATATAATTTTTAGTCTCTTAAATTTGTCATCATTTTAATTTTAATCTCTCAAGTTTTTTTCTATCTAGAATATTGGTTTGAAACTAAAACCATAGTTTAAAACTTAAGGAACTAAAATAAAAATGATAAGGAACTTAAGGGACCAAAACTTGTATTGACTATTAAATTTATATTCCTCTAGTCCTATTTATAGGTAGAGCCTAAATTTTTTTATATAAGTATACCATTTTACCCTTTATTTATTATTATGTTAACTTTGTTTCTATGATGTATAATATATATTAAATAAAAATAAAATTAAAAAATTATTGAATTTTATAGTATAGTTAATGAAATTTAAGATTTTTCATGATCTATGTAAAATATGTTAAAATTGACTTATAAATATAGCTAAAAAAGTATATGTTTTTAAGCGATTGATTATTGAATACTTAGTACTATTATATCTTACTTAAATATTGTGAGTCTAATTTAAAAAAATGATAAATAATGTGTGTGACCCACAACAAAGTGAAAATTAAATGGTAAATGAATTGAACATATACAGAAACATCATTACTTTTTCCAAAGTCTTTAGTGAAAGCGAACTTGGAAACCATCCAAAGTTGAAAGCTTATAGTGAAAATGACATTAGCATTAACTTTAAGCCACAAATATTAATCACTGTCTCCTCAAAGCCAAGTTGAAAATATCTTGCTTTCAATTGCTGACTTCAATATCCTTGAAAAAGGAAAAACTTACAAACAATAAGACAAAATAAAATTAATAAGATGGAAAATGATATGAAATATTGATGTGGAAATGAGATATAGACAGATGATCAATTCGCTTTCCATACTTTTTAATCTTAAATAGTATATCAAAAATTTTTAATTTTAGTTTTCCCTGATATTATATAAATATAAATTGACAATTGACAATTGACGTAGTCCTTTCAATTATTTAATAAACTAATTAAATAAAATTATAAGATGAGATCTTCTATCAACCTGTCATAACAGCTCATATATATATATATATATATATATATTATTGGGGAAACTTCCGATATGTGCAATAAAAATATGATTATGTGTTACTATTTTTTTTTCAAAAAAATATAAGTTCAATTTCGAAGAACATTACAAAGAAGAAAAAATAAAATTAACCTTCGCATTGGTGATGAATGATGATTCATTTTTGACCCATATATATTATCTGTCATAATTTGAAATTAATAAAAAACAATATATAGATTCCAAAACATGTTTATGATTGCGACTTGAGATATTAGATCTTATCAAGAAATCAAGTTGCTATTTGAAGAAATTAGCTGGACAGCAATATAATTTCTCAGCTTTGATCTCCTTCCACAATTCTTCACCAACCATATATTTTGCCTCCAATGTTAACAACAGAAATGTGTCTGCTTGATTTTATTTCAAAATAAAAAATAATAAAAATTGTGTCTCCCCTTGGATGGCCCACCTGAATGTCATTTCAAAAATAATAAACAAATCATATATCGTCTCTGTTTTTTTACTTCACAAATTATATAAAATTACTCTTTTTTCTAATAAAGAAAAAGTTTATATGGTTGAGTTCCTAAAGTTGATTAGATTTGATGAGAATATAAAAAAAAAACACAAAGAATATTGTGGGGACCAAAGGGTTGGTGAGAATATTAATCTAGCCAGTCAAATTCAAAGCATTTGTGGGCTGGAGTCTTAGTTGTCTAAATTAGTTTTAGGGTTCTTATTAGGATTTGCTATTGTTTATTACATATTTTGTGTAAAATAATACAATATAATATTATTGTTTTATAAAAGGAGGTAAAATGCACTTCTAGTAATTAATACAGGTGAATAACAGAAGAATTACATTCAAATCTGCATGTTTTAAATTAAGACCTCGAACTGACCTAATTATTATGAAGTCCCTTGATACTATTTTAAAATTAAGCTTTGTTGTAAAATAATCTAATTGCCCATAATTTTTTTTATAAATAAAACTCTGCCAGAGCTCCGGCTATTACATTTCTGGCGTCGACGGCCAGAGAATTATTGGAAATGGGATAATATTGAAATTCATGACTATTTTATTTTAAAAAAATAACATTTTTAATTATATAAAATGACAACAAAATGATCAATCACCAATAACACTTAAAACATAAGCTTAATTGTTTAAAATAATAGTCCGTTAAAAACTTTTGTTGTCATTTCATATATATATATATATATGTATGCACACACATGTTTTCTATTTTTCTTTCTGTTTTAGTAAAATACAATACCATTGTTATAAATATTATATGTAGGTGTGGATGGCTATGACCCTTAGTTCTTGAGATTCTTCTTAGGATTCCATCTTTTGTTAATATCATAAACTCATAACCTCCCCAATGAATGATATGAGAATTTTTTTTATTGTTAATGTCATTACACAAGGCATTTTTATTGTAACATTAAGTTTAATCTTTAATAGTTTGAGCTTATAAATATAGACCATACAAAAGGCATTTGTATAAGTATAAATATACAAGTGAATAAAAAATACTCTCTTGTCTCACATCTCAATTTATTGTCTTATTATTTCTTTTATTCTCTAACTTCTTTATTTTTCTTTTACTTTTATAACACGTTATCGGTACGAGTTCACTCCAAAAATTTGAGGCATAAATTTCTTATAGATTCATATATTATTATAGTATATGATAATACTCCATTTACGCAAATATTTATCTTACCCAGTTATCATATGCAACTTTAATTTTTTGTATATTTAAAATATTCAATATGCTGTTTGTTATTTTTCAATCATTTTTATTTTATTTTGTTATCTATATTTATCATGTTATTTATCTCATATTATGATATTATTTTGTTTATTATCTACGTTACTTTATATTTATATTTTTATGATATCTATTGTTCTATATTATTTTTGTTACTTTTATTTATGTTATCTATATTTATCTTTTTTTTTGTTATCTTTTGTCTTGTTATGTTATATTTTATATTGTTTATTTTTATGTTCATAGTATTATAATTGACGTGCACACATAGTTTATGTCATTTACATGTTTCCTTTATTTCATAGGGTTTGCTCACGTTGTTTGAATATATCTATATACACACATAATATATAGTATTATATATGGTTATATAATTTGATTTATATGATTTTGGGTTCATTTGTTCTTTATATTTGATTTTGAGATTGAATTTATTTAATTTATTTTGTTCCAATATTATTCTTGCTCTAATTTAGATTACTGCATCTATATTTTTATATTACTAATTAATTTCCCTCCTCTCTATATTAATGTGTTTTAATAGATTTATTTGCCTCTTCTATATTCTCCCTCTATCTATATATACTTAATTTTGTGGCAACAGTTATAATATATTTAATTTTATGATTAGATGACTAAAAGTTATATTACTTGTGATAGTGGATAGTTCTTTAGTAGAATATCATCTTGTGGTTCTTATAAATGACAAGGGCAAAAAAATTATTATGACAATTTGATGATCTAATGATTATAAATATCATTGAAAAAATTGTTTTTGCTATAGTTCTGAAGACTAATAACTTATAGAGAATTATGTCATTGAAAAGTGATAGTCTTGAACATTAATTAATATATAATTTTGAGAAATTAATGATTTGCTATTGTAATATAGAACACACATTGCAATGAAAAATTGACAATTGAAAACCAATAATATTTTGTCTTGCTATTGAACCATGATTGTGGAAATAATAATATCTCTATGTGAGCAAATGTTATATGACCATAAGTTATGAACAAAAGACAAATGTTAAAATATGATTGGAAGTTATATGGACAAATATATATGAATCTATTGAAATTAAATATCAAAATTAGTAATGACACCAAAAAGACTATAAGATTTTATAGAAAATATCAAAAGTAATTATGATGTTCGAGGCAAAGAATTATAGAGAAAAATGCCCAGCGTTATGGTAAAGCAAAAAGAGATGGCCATAAGCTTAAAAAGGTATGTGATATTTAATTTTTATTAGCATTTAAATTTATTATGATTTGTCATAGACAAATAATTATAAGTATTTGTTATTGTGGTGTTGATAAGTGTGTGATATGAAACCAAATAAATTAAATTAAACATGAGTTATTGGTCATTTTGTAATAGTAATATTATATCAATTTATTTGCAAATTTAGATATATGAAAAGAAAAAATATATGATTTATATGAATTCAATATGTTTATCATAATAGTACACATTGCAATTGAATTTGTTGTATGTAATATAGTTGTGGCAATGTATGTAAAACTTAATAACGGATACGTACTGTTAAATTTTGAGTGAACTTTATGATTGAGATTTTTTTAAAACGTGTATTAAGATACATAAGAAATTTAGGGAAAGAAAACAAAATGATGTCAAGTTTAAACTTAAAACTTCATTTATTTGAAAGGCTGTAATATGATTCAACCAATTTCATTGTAAATAGTATGAAATTTTTTGGGGTGATATTTTACCAATTCATCGTATTATGAATAGTGGAATTGATACTTTATAAAAATAAAATTATATTTGTGTATTACATTTGAATTGAGAGATTTATAATTGATTTAGTTTTACAAGAAAATTTATTATAAATAATTGATGTTTATCTTTAATTGGTTAGACAAAATTATTTTTGTAGTGTACGTAAACTCTATATATTGCCAGTCAAATTTATGGATACTTTAATAGTTAGGATAATTTGAAATAAAATTATTAATATCATAAGTATGTATTCTATTAAGGAGTTTTAGCTTAATAATTTTTGGTGCAAAATATATCATAATATCTATATATTTATGTATAGTTGTGCATTCATTAGAAAATGTTAACAATTTATTATTCCTTTCCATTTGGTGGAAGGAGATCATCGATGAAATTTTTTCACACCCCAAAATTCGAGCTGTAACTGGTATAGAATATGAATAAATTCATATTCCTTAAACTTTAAACTTTAAATAAAACATTTAAAATAATTATCATAATATATATTTCTATTTAAATTAAAAGGCATGTCATCTGTAAGAATTTCAGTAGGATTGTTTTTGTATAACAAATCTTCCAAAAATCCTACAACTGACTGCAAATATTCAAATCACATACCGACATTTTTCCAAAATAGTTAGCACTTATACTTTCACAAAATGACAAAAGACCAGGGTTTCATCTATAGACTAGGTGGAGCATATAAGTTTCAAACAAAATAATATAGAGATTTCACAAGTTTATAATTACATTATAAGTAGATACGCCAAAAAGGATCAACACTTCAGATTAGAAATGAGGCTCTTTACTACTCAATTGGAGGAACAAGGTCAATAACACTATCTGAAGCTAAAATAATCTACCAGTGAATAACGTTACAAAAATATAATTTAAAGTGCGGGAAGAACAATTTCAGTATGTTTAAATGTAATTAATAACACTTTGTAATTAAATATAAATTTTCTAGTAAAACATTTTATTTAAAGAAATCCATTTAAAACAATAATTTCAAAGCATTATTTATCTGTAGGTCTTCAATATAATGAAAATAAGTATGGACACACAGTCCACGCGGGTAAATAACTAATCCATTATGGCTCAAAGCCACAAAACAAGCACATGTATGAAACTCATAAATAACAGGTGCACATACAAGACCCACGAATAACAAGCACGAGAATAAATCCCATGAATATCCAGTTTAAGTACTGTACTCATGAATATCCATATAGCTCAGGTTTAACCATGGTGTACCAATGACTAATATTTCTGCTGTTAGTAACCATCGTTCTATATTTAGTCCACTCTAAAAACATTTTCAAGCATGCATGTGGTCAATTTAGCATTAAATGATCACAATACTATCCAATACAAGAATTTTATAAATAATATTTTATAATCACGAAACCCCAGCATGATCATTAAAATAAAAGATCAAAAGATTTCTTCAATTTATATGGAATAATTATTCAAATAATAAAATTCACATAAGCATCTTTCATAGAGAAAACCAATTCAATATAACTTTGCAAAAGTCTTTCTCAAAACTTTCTTTATTCATTTTCATACATAAACATAATCATATCATAAACCAATTAAAAAGAAAAACTAATAATCTTAATCAAAGTCATTAATTCATATAAATATGCCTTTAACAAATCATACTTAAAAATTAACACTTTAATTGGAACATATCAAATAACAAGTTATTATTAAAATTATCATTTTTAGGGGACGTTATTCACTCACCTGCAATGCTTCAATATAATTTACTCTAACTCTATGCTTTGGAATAATATTGTCTCTTTATTTCCCTAGATTTTCTAAAAATAAAACATTCCATAAGCTAACATACGGAAATCATAGTTTAAACAATTTCAATCTTTGTAAACATGACTACTTGCAAAAACATAAAAGAGATTCAGGTACCTAAAATGTAATAAAAATATCTCAATAAGTTATGTTAAAATAAGAAAAATATAACTAAAATGATAAAATTGTCAACGATGATTTTGATAATTATACCACATAATTAAATGAGGATCTTATACCTATATATGTCAAGTGAAGTAGAAAGAAAAAATGTTTGGTCTAAAAGAAAAGTAAAAGGGTAATGATGCAACAGAAATAGAATTATATTATTTCAATATGTGAAAATTGTGACATGTGGTCCAAACATCTGAAATATAAAGTATAGAAATATTTATGTGAAAATAAAAATTTTCACAAAAAAAATAATGATAATTATGATGAGAAATATTATTTTGTTGTGGATGCAATAATTTTTACATATATTACTAGTCTGACAGTAATAAAAAACAAAATATGTGTCTAATATATATTATTATATCATATGCATATAGCTCACTAAATAGTGAAATTTACATAATAATCTTTTAAGGATTTGAAATGCCTGAAGTAAATAAAGGAAATATCTAAAGTTAAATACCTAATGATTTCATAATCTTTATTTTATCTATAAAAATATATTAAATTTAGTAGACAAGAAGTCCTATATATTTATTCTATTATATTTACCTATTATGTTAGTATTGCATGTTGTAATTTTATTGGCAAAATTAAGTTCTTGCAAGTACAAAATGGATAATAAAATTGAGATTTGAGTACATAAAGTAGATGAAGAGTGTGTTGATAATTTAATATATCCAGAATATAAGTTGGAAAAATGTATGGTGACAATGCATCATGCATGATTCAGTTAAAGAAAAAATATGCTCAAAAAGTATTAGAAATAATCCACCTGAGAAAATAGTATACTCTATTGAGAAAGTGATACCGAAAAACCTAAGGAGGGGATAAAAATGATATGGTAATAAGGAGAAGTAAATGTGATATTATCATTAGAGGGAGTAAATATTATGCTTTACTCTCCTTTTTCTTTAACTAATGTTTTATCCCACTGAGTTTTCCTGACAATATTTTTAACAATGTAACTTTAATATGTATTATGTATTATTTTTCTTTCACTAGGTTTTTGTCTCATTGGGTTTTTCTTAGTAAGGTTTTAATGAGACATAATACTTGTCATGGACATCCAATGAGGAGTGTTATAAATATTACATGTATGTGTGGATATTCATAACCCTTAGCTCTTAGGATTCTATCTTTTCTTAATGTTACAAAGAGGATTTTCTTATTGTTAATGCCGTTACATCGATCTTTATTTCTTTGTAACCTTAGGTTTGGTCTTTAATAGTTGGGGCTTATAAATAGAGGTCATACACAAGGCATTTGTACAAGTATAAATATACAAGTGAATGAAAAATACTCTCTTGTCTCCCCTTTGAATCTCTTATCTTATTATTTATTTTCCTCTCTAACTTCTTCCCTTTTCTCTCACTTTTATGACCAGCATAATTTAATTTTGCTAAAATGGCATTTTTTTCTACTTTATAAACCAAAACTTTTCCCTCCAACTTTTCAACACTATTTTATCAATTCAAATTAAAGGCCTATTTGGATAGACTTTTGGAAAAATGCTTATTTATAGAAAAAAGGGCGTTTAGACAACTTTTAGAAAAAAACTTATAAAAAAAAGAGTAATTTTGAATAAACGAGTGTTTAGATAGTTGTTACCTGAAGGACTTTTATTATTAGTAAATTACCAGAAATGGTATGAGATTGAAAAAAAATAATTACTTACTATTTTCTTCTCTGGTAATGCAAATGCACTGTTCATCTCTTCTCCTTCTCGTCGGCATCGTCCTCTCCTTCTTTTAGCTACCTACGATAGCACTGCACCACGAAGGCAACTCCAGCGATAGAAACAGAAGGGGTTCTAGTGGCAACGATACAAGGACGACAACGAAGAAGAGCAAACTCACGCGATGAACAAGGACAACAAGCTCCACGTGACCCAAGGTGACTGACCATTACGATAGAGCATGCGACCCATAGCCATCTGGACGGACCATGACGACAGAGAAAGAAGAATGAGGTGATGAATATTTTGGAGGAGGTGAGAGAAAGGAGAGATAGTGGGAAAAATTGAGGTAAAATGATAATTGGGTAGTATATAAATTCTTTTCCTGTTCCAAAAGTTATTCCCAGTAACTTATCCAAAACTATAATTTTAAACCATGGTTTAGTCCAAAAGCCCTTTTGGACAAATATAATTGTTTATTTTAAATTTTTTCTAAACTAAAGTTTGGGCTAAAAGTCCTTATAAAACTAGGTTTTTGTGGTTCTCCAAAGAGTCACTAAGATAACAAGATTTAAATTATTAATCTACCTTATAATCTATTTGTCCATTCTAGTTCAAGCTTTCTTTAGCCGCCAAGATTTTATTGTTTGAAATAATCCCAAATGCTGAGTCAGCACTCAGAAGCAACGTGATAAGCAGAAACAGATATCGGTTTCTGCTTATTAATTCTTAATTACAACAGTATTCAGTAAACAGTTTGAACAAGTTAACACATTAACTTGACATGAGATTTATTCGAGAGACGAATTAAGAAAGGTTTAGTTGTAATAAAGAGTGATGAATAAGGAATTTAATTAATAAAAAAATAATAATGCCCCCCAGATCATACTCATGAATCATGACTATCTCTCACTTACGTATCGATTTAGCAACTTAGGGACTGCGTTCCAGCTCATTTGGGTCACAAGCAACTTTATGAAAGGCACGTGTAATCCATGATATTTGACAATGACCTCCCAAAGCAAATAAAGTAAAAAATTATTATATTAATTAAGACTTAAAAATGAATAATTATCTTTATTTTTAATATTAAGAATATAATCATCCTTTAGGATTAAATATTGGAAAAATTGCCTATAGATATTTGTTTGGAAAATCAACTGGCTTATGATACCTGAATTTGAGTATCAATACTTTTTAATGTTTAAAATCTTTTAAAATCTTGATATCTTTTGTGTAGGAAAACATATAAGGTAGCATTGGGAATTTAATTCTCCAAAAATAATATTTATGGGAAAATTCTTCAGTGATATATATTTCATTATTCCTTAATAAAATAATTCCCTTCAAACCAATTGCTTCTTCTTCTTCATCTTCTTATTTTATTTTCTTCTTTCCCTGAATTATGTAGTTTAAAGACACAAGCCTTGTTTAGGGCATTAAATTTCCCAGAGTGTAGGGCAAGATATTGAATTAGAAGTTCCCAACGAAGTCTTTCAACACTTTTACTTCAAGAATCGGACTCGTTATTTTTTTCTTATACATAATTCAACTCGTCTTAATCTTTAAAGTCTGTACGTGATTAACATTTTAAATTTGGATACCTAATAATATAAATAAATTGTTTAAGTTATCTTTTACTTCCGCGACCAAAGTTGATAACGGAACGTAAAATGTTATCTACTCATTTGTATCTAATATATTAAGAGCATTTGTTCATTAAATGTGATAACAATAACAAACCCATTAACAAATTAAACAAATCTCACCAAATTATTAAGATCTTGACATTGTGGTGTTAGGGCTAATTTATTTTATTTAAACATTTATATATATATATATATTCACATATCATATAAAAATTCTCCTATATAATCCACGCAGTTGTATTCATGATGACTTACAAATAGTGCAATTATTTTTTAGGCATGCGATACATAAAACCAATAAATGGAGTTTATGACTTGTCCTTTCTACTCTAACTAATAATTAAAAATAAAAAAATTACCAACAATATTTAATAAAAGGGCATATAATCTTCTATTTGTTGTTACCAAACACAACATTATTTGATTTCATAAGTTTTTCTTAACGCAATGAAAACTAGATCAGTCAATAAATCAACTGAGAGACACTGGTTTAAGAATCATCGACCAAACCTAGTTAAATCAAGATTACTCAATTATAATTAAATTTATTAAATTAAATTAAAATATACAAAAAATATTTATATATGACTCTGAAAAGAGTAATATTTAAATAAAAATTAATTATTAAGGAAATAAAATATCTATATGTAAACCACATGTAATCTAACAAAACTCTTAAAGCATAAATCTGACAAATTGTTTATTTTTTACTCAAAACATCATTTCATACTCAAAAATAAAATAAAATAAAATATAAAATCTAACTTAACTAATCTATCAAAACTCTTGACTAAATGCCCAAAAAATTAGTTCATCGGTTTACTTATCTAACTAGTTGATTGAAGTTGAGTTTTAATATCATGATTTTTTCCCTTCAATTACCAGATTCCCGAAATAAAAATGCATTTTATTGAACCATGTCGATGTCAATTACAGCTAGCCAAATTTTTATTGATGCATGATGTCAGTACGTAAGAGACTAGAAAAAGTGTCAAACTGTTTAGGGTTTATTACCAGAAAGAAAGAGAAAAGGTATCCAACTGTTACACGCTTCTTTCAATTTTTTGCTTCCCCACACTGCATATAGTATAGTCCTTGTCAATTTGCCTCCTACATGAAACGACATTTTGATTGGGACTTGCAATATTATTCCACGTGTAAATCTTAGCCGTCCAATTAATCTCATCCAAACCTCTATTACTCTATATATACACAAACCCATGCCCTCTCCCATTCATCAAGACTTGTAGTTTCTTCCTTCCTTCACATATTTTGTTTTTGTTGTGATCGATTCAGAAATATTCTTTCTTCTTTTTCATCAATCTCTTCACAAGCTTGCTAGCAAGATCTCAAATTAATTCATAATGGCTTGCTTGAGTTTACGCAAACAGGTTAGTTCATAGTTCTAGAATTCTATCTCTTTGTTCTTACATTTTAGCATTTATTTTGTAAGCCTGAATACGTTATATGTTCATCGCGAATATGCATGCATGGTTTTTGTCTGGTGGGTTCTCTTAACCAAGCCACTGCCAAGCTATGAGTCTCAAGCTCATTTTTCAATAGGCATGCAGCCAGATCCTTGAGCTCCTCCTACTACTTGGGAGCTTACGGTTCGTGCAAGTTGAGACTTACCCAATGAGAAATTTTGCTTCGTTGGGGCTTCCATTGCCAGCTCCCTTGTCATCAGGTCATTAACTTTTTTGATCTTCCGGCATAGGGCCAGCGTCAGCCCCTTAAATTTAAGACATACTACTATGTTTTTATATCATGCTTGATTGACGTATAAAATCCTGCTTGTAGTAGTGAACATTTCTTTCTTTTTAATTAGATTTATAAATGAGTGTACTATTTATTATTTATAAACAACTCTGTATATATATATTTGCATATTGAATATGATAAAATTGTCATCATTTCCTTTTGGCCACTTGAAGATTGTCCAAGTGATTGTTTATTAGATTTCCAAACATCGCTACTTTATACATGCTCCTACGAATGAACAAAGCTTTTCCACTTTCTTTGAATAATAAACCAAAAGCAAAAGAACATATTGAGTGTTGTTTTTGTGTTTCTTTATATAAAACGACACCTTCGTTTCATCAGCTTTCAGAAATTGACAAGACGTGATATTCCTTTCTTTTGGTGGATGTGATTATTAAGGACTACAACTTTATTTCTACCAAACTATGGATCAAAAACTTTATTTTGGTTGACGTGAACTCGAACTTTATTAATAACCACACACATATATATGATTTATATTAAAATTAACAGTATTTAAAACGTATTCATTAATGCCTAAAATTTCTTAGAATAATTCACTCATCGTGTTAAAACTAATTATATATTTTTTCAGGCAAAAAATATATTTTTTGTATTTTTAGTTTAAAAGTATGAAAAATATTTTCAAAAGCAAGAAGCAAATTGGTTGACGTTTCTATGAATAGGAATATACTAAAAACAGAATCTTGTACTGAGTTATGTCGGTGGACGTATTTCTGCAGCCTCACGTTTGTTCGTGTGTGTGTTTATATATATTTATGTACATGGCCAGAATCTTATCGCACAAATATATTATTCAAATTCAAAGTATCCAAATCTAAATTATTATATTTACTACAGGGAACTGCAACTGTTATGGAGGAAAGTATGAAGGAAGTTGAGGATTACACCATTGATGGGTCCACTGATTGGCAAGGCCATCCTGCAGTCCGAGCAAGAACAGGAACTTGGGTGTCCGGATTTTTAATCTTAGGTAATTTAATACTTCTAAATTTAATGAATAATATTATTCCTAGTCATTTGATTACTAATTTAAAGAGGTTAAAAAATTATTTATAATAAAATATGTGATGTAGCACAACGACGACGATAATAAAATTTAACAAGTTATGAATATATTATCAAAAGAATTAGACTGAAAACTTAGATATTATATTACATCAGTAGCTCTATAATAAAGTCATTTAGATATATGTTGATGTAATGCAAATTTTGCAACAGTGTTGCCTGATGTGTAATGAATAATTTGAAATATATACCAAAGTAGGTTCTTTAGTCAAACTCATCCACCTAACCCACTTTCTTGAGTTCTGATAGAAAATTTGAGAATGAATTGCTATAAGGAAACTATAGAGTATTATTCTTTTATCATTCTGACATTCAAATTTATTTCTAAACAAAAAATGAATTTTCCAAAGTCTGTAATCTGTCATATTATTTTAAGTAAATCATAGACAAAAGTACAAGATTTTAAAAATTATAAATATAGACACACACATATATGATAATATTATACAGGAAATGCGTGGTAAGTATAAGGGCTGAAGCATTTGTCTACTATTATTCGAACAATTAAATGGAATCAATATAACCATGCTGCGCTATTCCAAAAAATGGGCTAATATAATGGAATATTCGCACAATATATATTCATCTAATTAAGTTTGAATATATATGGATACAGTGAATCAAGGGTTGGCAACATTGGCATTTTTCGGAGTAGCAGTGAATCTGGTGCTATTTCTGACTAGGGTTATGGGACAAGACAACGCAAACGCAGCCAACAACGTAAGCAAGTGGACTGGAACTGTTTATATGTGTTCCCTTGTCGGAGCCTTCCTCAGTGACTCCTACTGGGGAAGGTATAGGACTTGTGCTATCTTCCAAGCCATCCTTGTTCTTGTAAGTTTGAATTTTATATTTAACTCTTCATATACACATATATATAGATATATATATATATATATATATTGTATGGAAAAATAATACTCATCCTATTTTTAACATATGATATATTTAACTAATTTAATTATATTAAAGAAGTTAGTTAAATTAATTAATATAAAATATTTTTTTTAAAATACTATAATTATCTTTCTTAATTCTCAATCTCTTATTTAATTATTATTAAGTAGTATTAATAGGACTAATTTAGAAAAAAAAGTTAATAAATATAATAAATATACCTTATATTTAAAACTAAAACTAACTCTCCACTAGAAGGAGTAATATTCAAAGCATGCTTGAATGCATATTATTATAAATTCCAATACTTTTGTACTGATAAAGTTTTGCACGTGACAGGGTCTTGGCCTGTTATCTCTCACATCATACAAGTTTTTACTAAGCCCTAGTGGTTGTGGAGACGAACACCTGAGTTGTGGATCCCATTTGCCGTTGCATGAAGCTTTGTTCTACATTTCAATATATCTTGTAGCCCTAGGATATGGAGGATACCAACCCAACGTTGCCACGTTTGGTGCAGATCAGTTTGACGAAGGAGACCAAAAAGAAGGACGCTCAAAGATCGCATTTTTCAGTTATTTCTATTTAGCTCTCAACCTTGGATCTCTCGTCTCCAACACAGTGTTGGGTTATTATGAGAATGAGGCTTTGTGGACTCTAGGGTTTTGGGCTTCAGCAGGATCTGCTAGTCTTGCCTTGATCTTGTTCCTCTGTGGCACTACGAGGTACAGGTACTTTAAACCAGGAGGGAATCCTCTTCCTAGATTTTGCCAAGTTTTTGTAGCTGCAAAGAGAAAATGGAAGGTCAACGTGGGGTCTGATGAAGAAGACAAGCTTTTTGAAGTTGAAGAATACTCCAAGGGAGGGAGAAAGATACTCCACACAGAAGGATTTAGGTATGCTACTGATTTCATCAAACAGTTTATAAGAAATATAAAAGGAAAAATCAGTAAAAAATTTCTATTTAAAAATGTTATCAGTCAGAAGGACCTAATATACTTTCATATATAAAAAGTATTAGTGCTCTAAAATATTTATATACAGAGAATACTAGTACTTAAACTGATATTTTTTTTACCAATAAAATTTTTAAATAGAAACTTTTCACTAACTTTCCCAAGATAAAAAATTACATTTATTTATGTACGGATGTTGTTCTTGCTAGTATTTAAAAATGTTACTAAAAATATATCTATATCTATGTGATCAGATTCTTGGATAAAGCAGCATTTGAAATACCTGAGGAGTTGAGCAAGGTGGAAGAAAATAGCTTCAGTCCATGGCATCTTTGTACGGTCACTCAAGTTGAGGAAGTGAAATGCATACTAAGACTACTCCCAATTTGGCTATGCACTATAATCTACTCAGTTGTTTTCACTCAAATGGCATCAATTTTTGTAGAACAAGGTGCAGCAATGGACACTAGAATTTCACCATCTTTCAAGATTCCTCCAGCAAGCATGTCATGCTTTGACATTCTGAGTGTCGCCGCCTTCATCTTCATTTACCGGCGAGTTATTAACCCGTTGGTCGCCCAGAAGAATAACAACAAAGGACTCACTCAGCTTCAGAGAATGGGAATCGGACTCATCATAGCAATGATGGCCATGGTTTCAGCTGGAGTTGTAGAGCATTTTAGGTTAAAGAATGCTATAAATGAAGATTCAAGTTCATTGAGCATCTTTTGGCAAACACCACAATATGTTCTTATAGGAGCTTCGGAGGTATTCATGTATGTTGGTCAATTAGAGTTCTTCAATGGACAAACGCCTGAAGGATTGAAGAGTTTTGGAAGTGCACTTTGCATGACTTCAATGTCACTAGGAAACTATGTTAGCAGTTTGATTGTTGCCATTGTTATGAAGATTTCTCAGAGAGGTGAGAGCCCAGGATGGATCCCGTCAAATCTTAACAAGGGACATTTGGATAAGTTTTACTACCTTTTGGCAGCATTAACTGCAATAGATTTTGCAGTTTACATTGCTTGCGCTAAGTGGTATAGGCCTGTCATATTTGAAGAAAAGAATGAAGAAGACATCAACCCCGTGCTTAGGGTTTAGATTTTAGGGATTTTGGATCTCATCATGAGCCAAATATATTGAGATTTGAGGGTATTCTAAAGTTACTTTTTTGTAAAATTGGTTGTAGATTATGTTATATCCTTGGTATTAGAGGAAATTAAACGTGCATTAATTACTTGCTGTGAAACAAGAGGAATGATTTTTCTTCATTTCTCTATGTAGAGCAAAATGTTGAGTTATATATACACTTTAGATGGAGTGGCTTATTGTAATCCATATATTATATGAAAAGGTTTGGAATCATTGTTGTTGTATTGGTTTCCATGTAATATAAATATAAATGAAATAATTAATAGTTATGAATTGGATGTGGACAAGTTATGTATACATATAGAGAATTGTTGGCATAACTAATTTTTTGGTAGAGTCTAGGCAACAGTATCCCTTAGCTGATAGATAGAGAATAATCTTCCTAAGGTATAGAGATCACCAAAGTAGGTTTTGCTTCTTCCAGGTTCTAATAAAGCATTTTCCATATATACGACCTAATTCGAACCTAAGACATCATATTTATGAGTTTTGTACTTGAAAATTATAATTGGAATACGAAATGATTTTATGAAAAGATAAATTATATTGAAATCAGCACAATCTTGTATCATAGTAATAAAATCACATAAGTTCAGGACTGAAACCCATGGAGGTTATAATTAATATTACAATTAAAATATTAGCTAAGGAAACAATTGTTAAGAGTGATGATGAGTGAAAGTTAAATTTAAACAAACTGAGTAAAAGTTAAATTTAAACAAACTGAGATAAAGCAGATAATTAAGATGAGTGATGAGGTCAATGAGGACTATAGGATTGGGTTTCACCTATTATTTAATTAGAACAATTCATTTAAATTTTGTACCTTACGAGTAAGTATACTCTTATATTTGGCCCACACATATATATATTATAATAAATTCATATATAACATGGTTGATATTTTGTAGTATGCATTAGACTCTATTTGTCATTGCCCCTCAAGACAATATGGTTTACTAGTTTGATTAAATATTTGGATAGCCAGATCTTGATATTGTATCCATTGTTAACACATGAGCTTATTTATAGATTTATTAAGTATAAAATTTAGCATATTATATAATATCTTTTTTTCTCAATTGGCGAAGCTATTCAAGGCATCAATTTTTTCAGAGTATATACACAGGGTACTAATCCTACATAGATTTTTTCTAAAGTAAGTGGTTTTCAGCTAATTAAGTTTTATTTTTATAAATTTATTAGATATAAAGTTACTATTCTCTAATGTGCTATATATTTTTTGATTTTATTAGCACCACCCTCAACCTAGTGATGTTGAATATGGATACTATGTGATCCACTATATTCATGAAATCATTGAAATTATGAAGATGATATGATTAATAGTGAGTCTTCAATTTTTCACATATTTAATACTTTGCTACCTGGAAATTTGTCTGTCTTGATTTTATTAAATGTAGGATGATATAAAATAAAAAAAATAACAAAACAAACAAAAAAATATAACTTTCCACAAAGGTTAATTGGATAACAGCCGTGGAAAGACTAAGTAAAAAAAAAAAAAAAGCTGTCCACGGTAGTTAAATGGAGAATCATCGTGGAAAGTTAACAATACAAGGCGGTTTTTATGAAAACAACCATTAAAAGTAAGTGCACCAGAGTAGAAAGAATGTGCTATAGATTACAATTAACAGTAGTTCATATAGTAACCACAGTTAAAAGTAACACTTTTCACGATGATTTTTGACAAAAAATGCCTTGAAATGTTACATTTAACAGCGGCTTAGAAATGTTGGTAAAATATTAACTTACACTACAAAAAATAAAGTATTTTCACGATGGTTTTCATTTTTTGCCTTTGTAGTAGTTTACACAACCACTGCAAATAGTATTATAGCACTACTTATAATGGTCAAAAACTACAAAAATTTATAATAGTTTAAAAGGATTTTTAGCAGTTTAGAAAACACTACTAACTTCAGGCCAAAATATTTTAGTGTGGTGCTAAAATTTGTACCGGTTCTATAATCGCTACAAATATTCTTGATTTTATAAAAAATAAAAAACTCTGTTTTAATAGTATGTATATATGTACATATATATAGATATATAGATACTTTATTAAATTTGATCAGTTAAAGTTTTATTATGATAATTTAGTATATTATTTAGTTATACACTGTTATATAATTTGATATATTTTATTTTATGAGATGTAATTAAGATAAAGAAAGTATACAAGTTGATATTAGGTAGTTAGAAAGTTATGGAAGTAGATAACAAAAAGGTGTAGAAGAGAGTTGAAAAGTGAAGTGTAAAAAATAATATATATAATTAATTGAAAAGATCCACTAACTTCTGTAAAAAATACTTGAAAATAAAAGAATACACATGTTAATTGTCAGCCCTGAAATTTGAGCTATGACTGTCACATAATATAAATAAATTCATATTACTTAAACCTTTAACCTTAAATATAATACTTAAAACAATAATCATAATATATATTCTATTTTAATGAAAAGGCAAGTTATATGTAAAAAATTTAGAAGGATTGTCTTTATATAACAGACCTTTCGAGAATTCTACAACAGACTACAAAGGTTTCAAGTCACTTATAGACATTTTTTAAAATAACCATAACCTTATCTATAGATTAGGTGAAGTATCTAAATTTCTAACAAAGTAATACAAGTATTTCATAAGTTTATAATTACATTTTAAGAAGATATGCCCAAAAATCTACTTCAGATTTGGAGCGAGGCTCTTTACTGCTCAGTTAGAGGAACAAGGTCAATATCACTATCTGAAGTCAATAATCTACGGGTAAATAACTTCCTAAAAATATAAGTTAAAGTGTGGGAAGAAACAATTTCAACATGTTTAAATGTAAATAATAACACTTTGTAATTAAATACAAATTTTCTAGTAAAACATTTTATTTAAGAAAATCTTTTTAAAACAATAATTTCAAAGCATCAATTTTCTGTAGGACTTCAACAAAATAAAAATAAGCGTATACACATAGTCCACGAGGGTAACTAACCAATCTGGCATGATTCGAAGCCACAAAATAGGTGCAGGTACGAAACTCATAAATAATAGGTGCATATACAATACCTACGAATAACAGGTGCATGTACAATACCTATGAATAATAGGCATAGATACAAGGCCTACGAATAATATGTGTGAGAATAAATCCCACAAATATCCATCATAAGTATGAGACCCACGAATATCCATCGAGCTCTAATTTAACCATAGTGTACCAATGACTAATAGTACTATTGTTAGTAACCAGCGTTCTCTATTAAGTCCTCTCAAAAAACATTTCCAAGCATGCGTGAGGTCAATTTACTGTTAAATAATCACAACGCTTTCCAATAATAGAATTTCAACAAGAATGTTTCACAATACTGAACCCCAGCATGAATATCAAAATAAAACCTTAAAAGATTTCTTTCAATTCATATGAAATATTATTCAAACAATAAAATTCATAAGAATATTTTAAAAAGAAACTTCTACTCAATATAACATTCACAAAAGTCTTTTCTTTTCAAAATTTTCTTTATCAATTTCCATCCATAAACATGATAATATAATAGTCAAATTGGAAGGAAAAATCAATAATAACATTCGGATCAATTAATTCATATGAACATACCTTGAGTATATCATAATTAAAATTGAACACTTTAAAATAAGATATATCAAGTAGACATTCATATAAAACTTTTTTATAAGACGTTATTCACTCACTTTTGATACTCCGATATAGCTTACTCATGCTATATTCTTAATAATAATATTCTCTCTTTAATTCCCTAGATTCCCCAAAAATAAAACATTAATACTTAAACTCAAATTTCAATTATAATGGTTGTTATAACATACTATTATAATTTTATATATCCCAAATATTTTCATTCATAAAAATAGGACTCTTATCACATAAGCTTATTTTCGTCTAAAAATTTAACATGCTTCACTAATTATTAAACTATAAGAATATTGCTCTTTTTATTACCTTTCTCCAACTTTATAGTCCATTAGGAAATGAAATTTATCACTTTTATCCCAAATACCTTTCATTTACCACAACCAGCATTTAACACTTAAAGCTACAAAACTATAACTATAACTTTTACTTTAAATCTATAAATTTCAAGCTTTGCAACCACCTCAATTTAAAATCTTGATTCCAATTTCAGCTTCCTCAATTCAGCTCAACACTCACATACCAACAATTGTTTCCTCATATCAATCAACATATATATACACATTAAGTTTCAGACTCTGCTCTACATTATTCCCACTAATTTTCCAACAATCCTACATTATCATCTTCTCCACTTTCTTCCAAAATAGCAAGCTTATATATATACATATACACACTATCCAATTACGGCAACAGCAACAAGCATATATATATATAGATCCTTTCCCACTCAAACCAGCCTTACCCGACGATAGCTCATTTATCTCCCTCTCCCTCTCTCTTTTCAACAGCAGCATTTCCACACAGTTTCAATAAATAGAGGAAAGCAGAAATTAATTCATTCTACCGTAGCTATGAATGCTTAACGGAAAAGAAGTGGTTCATACTTAACACTAACCCATAACAAACTGAACAGAAACAGAGAAGAAACTTGGTGATATGTGGTTGCTACAGTAACAGTGGAGGAAGCATGACAGCAGCGACGACAGCGCGTGACAGCAGCGACATTGTACGTCAATGGCATCATGGATCACAGAGGACCAATGACGACTTGATTCTACAGTCATCCGAAGAACACTCCACCTTCACCTCCAATGATCCCGCGATGTTCTCCCTCTCCCACTCTCGCTCTGTTCTCAGAAATAAGGAAGACGAGACAGCAACGCCGGCGAGCAACACAGTCGACAATGGTGGAGGAGATGAAGTCACAATAGAGATGGGTCAAGGGTGGCGAAGCTTCTCTAAATTTTTGCTGACTATCGGTAGGAATAAAGGAAGAAAAGGTGTGCAGAAGTTAAAAAACAGACAAAGGGGCATTTTGGTCAATTCACATGGTGTCTGGAAAGTAGAATTTCACGATTCGAACCTTGGATCTCTCACTTAACTACAATGTCTCCAACCATTCAACCATCCACCTCCTCTAGTGATAATATTGCAAGAAATAATATATATACTTTATTAAAATGATATCGTGTGTATTTTCTATAGTCATTACATTAATGAAGAATAATATATAGAAACCTAGAAAAAAATAAACTTATAAATCTAAATGATTTTACCCCCATGTGAAGAAAGAATTAACTAATAAAAGAGGAAGAAAAGTGTAGGAGGAGGAGGGAGAAGAGAAGAAGAAGCAAGAGTAAGAATGGAAGGAGGAGAGATATTTGTAAACATCAGGTAGAGTTTGAAACGGTTTTATGGATATTTGTAACAATTTAAAATTGCTACAAAAGTGTGGGAGGAAAATTTAAATTTCATATTTAAAACTTTGTATCAGTTTTGTGGTTTATAAAGTGTGTGAGAGAAAAATTTGAATTTAATATTTGGAACTTTGTAGCAGTTTATAACAGCTACAAATGTGTCCCAGTGAGTTCGCGCATAGGAGGAAAATTTCAATTTCATATTTAGAACTTTGTAACAATTTTGTGGATGTTTGTAACAGTTTATAACCCTTGCAAGATTCCCTCACTCTTCCTACCTTTTGATGCATATATTTGTAGCGTTTGCACTACTGTAAATGTTCGTGTTATATTTGTAGCAGTTATAACTGCTACAAATATTGCTATAACTATTATAAATGTCACCAATAACACTGTTCACAGTGAAAAAGCTACAAAATCATAGCAGTTTAGATCTAAACAGCTACAAAGTCAAACATTTATGGTGGTTCATTATAACGGCTACAAAATAACCGCTACAGCTCTCAATTTTTTTTAGTGTTATAACATCAGTAGAATTCATGCTCTTGCAAAATTGCTATGAAAGGTTACTTTTAACCGCCATAAGACATTTTTTTCAGTAGTGATTATAAATATTGTATATTTAGTTTGAATCCCTCAATCTAATAGGAGGTATCCTCCACATAATCCTCCTTTCATTTGAGCCTCCAACCCACCCTTAACGTCCAAACCCCTCAAAACATGTGTTTTAGCATCTGTTTTATTTCACTTAAAACCTAGGTTTTAAAAAGGCTTCTGCTTAAATTTAGGTTTGAAGAAATTTTAAAACAAACAGTAATATTTGTGCAAATGAGTTTTTGGACCAAATCAAGGTTTTGTATAAGCTACAGAAAATAACTTTTAGAACAGTAAAAAAATTTATAAACTACCAAATTACTATTTTACCTTTACTTTTTCTTACACACTCTCTCATCTCTCCTATCTTTAATAAAATCATATTATTTATAATAATTTTTCAATTATAAAAGCCCTTCTCGTAATAACTATCATAATACTTATTTATTCATAACTACTTTTTTCTATTAGCTCTTCTCTAAAAGCTATTTTATAAAAGTTGTCAAAAAGTCATTTTTTAAACTCATCCAAATAGCCCCTTAACGAAGCTATGTCTTTGTTGTACTCCTTTGGAGTATAAAGAAAAATAAATTTTTTAGTTTTATTTATAAATCATATCATTAATTTTTTATATATAAATAGACAATTTTATCCTTTATTTATTATTATATTATATTTATTCTAATGAGTATATGGGTATAACATATATAACAAGGATAAAGTTAAAAGATTATTGAATCTTAAAATAGAATTAATGAAGCTTAATATTTTTTTGTCTGTATAAAATATGTTGGAAGTGACTTTATAACAAAGAAAAACTTTAAACCTCATTAAGTTTATATTAATGGTAGATCTTTTCAACACCTTGCTAATAACCCTACCAACACCCACTAATCTTAATAGAAGAAGTTTTAGTTATTTAAATATACTATTTTAAATTTAAATTTATGTTAATATAAAAATTATCTTTAATTAGACCTATAATATTTAAGTTTAACTTTATCAAATAGCCATAGGGCCAGTTTAGATAGGATTTTGGAAACGGACTTATGAAAAAAGGGCTTTTGGGCAGCTTATAGAAAAGGGCTTTTGGAGAAGAGCTTATGAAAAAAAAAGTGGTTTTGAATAAATGAGTGTTTGGATAGTTATTTCCAAAAGTAATTTTATTATTGGTAAATTACAAAAAAGGGTATGAGTATTAAATGAGGAGTGAGAGGAGAGAGAAGAGAAGGTGTATGAAATAAAAGAGAGAGGGTGTAAGAAAAATTAGAAGTGAGGAGAGAGAGTATAAAAAAAGTATGAGAGAGGGTGTAAGAAAAAGTAAGGGTAATATAGTAATTGGTTAGTTTATAAACTCTTTTACTATTCTATAAGCTACTTTAACCAGCTTATCTAAAATTTTAGTTTTAAGCCATGGTTTAGTCTAAAAATCTGTTTGAACAAATATGGCTGTTTATTTTAAAAAATTTTTAAATCAAAATTTTATCCTAAAAGTTCTTTAAAAATCACGTTTTTGTGGTTTTCAAACACACGGATAGAAAAAGATGATGAAAAAGTTAAAGTCATAATGTGCATCCCTAGAAGTTAAAGTAATTTCTTTTAGCCGACCATTTAAACAAGTTTAAATTCAACCAACCACTCATTATAGTATTTAGTAATTGAATAGTATCTTTTTACTAATAATAACAGCGATATGATGTGTCTGCCTTTTCAATTCACAAAAAAGAAAAAGAAAAAGAAAAGGCATCGGCTACAAATTCAGATATTTTTCAACTTCGTGTAATAAGGTTTATGTAGTAGTACATCTGAATAGAGATGGATATTGTGATAAGCATAATTTAACAAATTTAAAAGTATATTTATATCTTTGATATTCATATTTAAATTATTTAATAGTACCAAATATTAGATAAATTTTTCTTTTAGAAAAAAGTTGAGATAGGATCTTAATTTACTTAAGTTTTGACCACCCACCTAAAAGTGACTTCGATTCTTTTACCCCACCACTAGCTAGTTAAAATATGAAATACATTCATTCTGTCTCTCACAAAAGACTAGTGGAGGCATTAGTAAGGAAGATATAGATCAGACAACATAGATTATTTTAAAAGAGATAGATTAAGGGCAAATAGAATATTTAGTGAAATTATTGAATGAATTTTTTTAGTTAATAATTTATTTAAATATTTAGTTGTTCATAGTTGATAGAGCAGATTAAAGTTGTATAATTCATATAATCAACTTACCAAAAAGTTATTAATTGAGGTGATACACAGCATTACCCTTAAGGAGGAGAACACAAATTTAAATTATGAGAAATGTACTTGTTAAAAGAGGTAAAAAAACTTAAAATTTTAAAACTCAAAAAGGATTATACCCTGATTAAATAAAAATATTTATGTAATTGAAGAATAAAATTTACTATTGTTGTACATAAGTGTGTGTAAAATTTATGAATTTTCTTTCTATGTTCAAACATGTAAAAATTATTGTTAAGGATAATTTCTCTTCCGCTTGGTCCAACAACTATGAACTGTGAAATAGGATAATGTGTGACTAACAACGTAACAGTGGGAATTAAGTCGTGAGCGAATTGAATATTAGAAGTTAGAAGCACCATATTGCTTTTCCAAAGTCTTTAGCGAAAGCGAAATTGGACAACTATCAAAAATTGAAAGCTGATTTATGATAATGACTTTAGCATTAATTTGAAGCCACAAATATCAATCACTGTCTCCTCAAAGCCAAGTTGAAAGATTTTTATTTTACTTTTATTAGCTGCTGTGGTCATCGTGGAAACAAGAAAATTAAAAGTTTCAACCAATAAGACAAATCAATTTTGAAAGGAAAAGAAATATTGATGCGGAATGAGATATAGACACGTAATTCAATTTAAATCTCATATAATAGTATGAATTGATATTTTAGTTTTTCTTAGTTTCTTATTTTCTTCCTTTCGCCCTCTTTTTTACATTATATAAATGATTAATTAATCTACTTAGTTTTTTAATTCTTAAATTGTTAAATATATTATGGTTAGAGGGCGTTCCCTTCTATTTGTCTTGTTTCCGTCTATCTTTTCTTATTTTCTTCTTTTTTCTGATTTGAGGTTTTCTTGATATTTTATAAATAAATTGATATTCTCAAATAAATCTAATCCCTTTTAAAATTAAATCAAACAATATTAATCAACTAAAATTATAAGATAGATGAGTTAATCTGTATCAACTTGCCATATTAACAACTAACATCCTCACATATTTTATTGGAGAATAAACCTTGAGCTTAGGAACATATGACTCTAATTTCCGAACAAACGAAATACTCAGAAATGTTCGACAAAATATAATATCGCATTGGTGATAATAATTAATATTTGACACATCCCATCTATTATGGCATCTTATAAAAATAATAAATAAATAAATAAATACAGATTGAGGGTTGGGATATTAACAGCTACTGTTCCTATCGAAAAATCAAGTTGCTTATATTTTGAATGAAATTAGCTGTAAAAAAAAAAAGCACAGATATTACTTCACCAAGTTTTATTTATAATAATAAAATGAAAATGACTTGAGAATTAAATTTATGGCATATGTATTGATTTGTGTCTCCCCAAAGCCAAGTTGAAAGCATTTGTAATCGTCGACGAAGTGACAAAAATTAGAAATGAGACCAAGAAATTAATAAAAATAAATAAAGAAAAACAAATATTATATTGATGAAGTTTGAGATACAGACAACATTTTCATTAGCAAATTGAAACGAAATATAATATTGAAAAGTTCATCCGTTCTTTCCTTATTGCACTAATTAATTGATTTACTTATTTAGTTGGTTAGTGACCTTGGAATTTGGATTTTAAGTTTTTAAATGAAGATTTTGTGTTTTAGAAATTATTTGTTTCCTCATTGCTACGTATCAACGTAAGCTTCATAACCGAAAGAGTGTTTGCCATCTCATATTGAATTGTGTCATTGCCAATTAGAACAATTTATATATTAATCTTACGTGCATATTCATGATATTAACTCTTCACAAGAAAATCACATATAAGGATTAACGGTGATACTGCTGATAGAACAAAATTAAAAAAATTAATAAAGAGAAAAATAAGCATAGATATCAAATTAAAAATTGATAAAAAGTATAGGTACATACAGAATTAGTTTTCCCTAAATAAAATAATTTGTATTTATAGTTATAAAAATCTAATGTATGTATGTATGTATGTGTGTAAAAGAATCACATAACTTCAAGGGGAAATGACAAATAGGTCCTACACAAAAAAGTTATCAAATATTGCTAGAAGAGACAAAGGTCGGGATACACAAGTCCAAATTCTCAAATTGTTTATTTTAAGTTGAATACAATATTCATTTTAACTATTACAGTGAGTTAGGTAATATGTTTTTTCCTTGTTATGGACAAGTTTGTAATTATGTGAGATTAGGTCGATCGAACATTAATTAAGCCATCTTTTAGCGGACCATCCTATAGATCATACTAGAAAAAATATCGAGTGTCGCGTTTTATATATTTTTTATAAAGAAATTAAAAATTAGACGCTATTCTTATACCTTGTAAGCAGTTGGCGGAATGAATTGATTAGAAAAAAAAATGCTTTTTTGCACATTATATAATTTGTTTTTGAAATGTAATATTATAACTCATGAACAATGCAACTTATTTAAAAGACTATATTTAATATTAATAATATCTCATGTATATTAGAAATGAGCCATTTGCTGTTTATAAGATGGTATTTGGATCCTATCTCGTCCCAAATGGTATTATTCAATCACGTTTTGAAATTTAATTCATTTATTTGATCCAATGGCTAAGAGATAAATAAAATAATATAATAGCTAGTTCAAATATATTATTATTCCTCCAGTTCTAGATGTAAAAAATTAATTGAGGGGTTTATTGGTTTTATCCTAAATATAATACTCTAATATATTGTTCCTCTAAGTTTATAATTTTCCCTAAATTATTCTTCTTATTTTATATATTAAAGGATATTATTATCACAAGGATAATTTTAATATAAATGATTAAAGTATGTATTTTAAAGGAATTAAAACACTCTTTTTTTATAAATAACTAAGTTAAATAATTTTTTAATTTTTATAAATTAATTATTTAACTCTTAAATTTAACATTGAAGGGAGCATATAGCCATTGGATCAGCCGAACGAGTCAAATTTCAGAGAGGAGTATCCTTTCAATGGAAACGAAGATTAATTTTACTCAATGTATTTAATTTATTAGATAAACATATCTCAATTACGTATGCTCCATACAAAAAAATTGCAAAACTCCAACTAATTACTTAATAGATAAGAACTCCTATTACTCATTCTATCATGAGTTGAATAAAAATAATAATTCTTACCATTTTTTCAACCTGTTCTTATCCCAGAGAGAAGCAACAAAGTATGCTTGAAATATTCCAAATGCTGAGTCAGAAACTGGCAATGTGAGAAGCAGAAAGAGATATATATTAGCTCCTGCTTATTCATTATTAGTTACAACTCCATCCAAAAAACAACTTGAGCAAGTTAAAGCATTAATTTAAAATGATCGATATTTGAGAGATAAATTAAATTAAGAAGGGTTTTGTAGTTATTACAAAGATTTATGATAAGGAAGTTTAATACACGATACAAAGAGAAAGTGACAAACCCTAATTTTGGGAACTGAATGGAACCCTTATTCGACGTTGAATACACTGAAAGCGAAATTAAATATCAATATTCGATTCAAATTAATTAAATAACGTCTCTTTGAGGCGAAGCTGAAAGCTTTCTCTCTCGTAGACAAAAGAAAAACTAAAAGACCCAAAGAGAAGTCAGTCATATATATATATATATATATAATATTCGATTCCCTCTACATATTAATATCTTGAATATTGATTTTTTTTATTTTGGCATTAGTGATGGTTGTTGAAAACAAATTCGACAGTGCATATCAAAGCAAATTCTTGTTATTTAATTGACATTAGTTAACAACTTGATAAGAGGGACAGGAAAAGAAACAAATATATTTTGGCAAAAATATAATAATATGAATGTTAAAACAATGAACAATTTTTCTTTTAAAAATCTATTGCACGTAAACGCAAGGGAACGATTTTTTTTTCTAGTTCTAATAAAAAATTAATATACATTTAATGCAATAAGATCAAGTTGCATTCCCTCACATAATCCCACTGCTCTAAGAACTGTTGTCTATTATCCATACTTAATTAGAGGGGGTCACATGAATCTGTACAAAATTTGATATTATTAGCTAAAGTATTCATGATTTAGGCATAATGCATACTTTTATATATTTCTAGAGATTTGGTAGGAAGGGGAGGCACTTCTAGTAATGCTAGATAGTGGGCCACTGTTGGAAGAGTCCACAAGTAATTAATTCGATCTACTCACACATACCTACTCAACTACTCCTTACATGCAAAGGGATCTACATGCAACAGTAATAAGGGTGTTCAAAAATCCAATGGTCAAGTTCAACCCTGTGCAACATGAGAAAATCCAACTCAATCCAGTTTGGGAAAAACCGGTCCGATCATTACAAAAAGATATAGATTTGGCCACGACTTTTCAGCGGCGACAAAAAAAGTCACCGCTGAAAGTCTTGAGTTTCTGTGGCGACAAAAAAGTCGCCACAGAAAAAGGACTTTTAGCGGTGACTTTACTTTGTCGCCGCTGAAGATAACACTTTCAGCGGCGACATTTCTTTGTCGCCGCAGAAGCAATAGAAATAAAAAATTTTGGCTACACTTTTCTGCGACGACAACACAAAGTCATCGTTAATACGTTTTATAAGTCTTTGTCATGCCCCTCCTCGCAACTCATTTCTTCAGTTAGGTTGAAACCTCAGCGGTGCTGTCTCCTTTCCTCACACAGTCGGTCGTCGCCGTTGTTGGCGAAGTCGGTCCTCACTATCATTGTTATGGTCAGGAAAAGTTAATAGAGAAAAATTAATTTTACAAAGGGTATATATATATTTGTTACGGTCAGGTCGATGAAGTCACACTAGCTGAATGGTCCAAACGCTGAGGATGAATACGCAGGTCACGAGTTCGATTTTGGTGGCTGCGGTGGAGGTTTTTTTTCTCTTTTAGGTGTGTGAAATTACAAAAATACCCCTATCACTTTTCTGCAGAAAACGTACCTCCTTTCTCCATTTTCTCATATTTCTTCGGCGGTTCAGCAGGGGAGCTAGTGAGAGCAGTAGCGAACGCGTCACGCCATCGATGCTGTGTAGCTAGACTTTGCTTCCGCCAGTGCCACTGCGGTGCAGTGCTATCATCGCCGGATCATCTTCCTCTCATGGGCTATATAAAAATTTCTTCCTTTTCCATTCTCTATCGGCGACAGCACGAGAGAGAGTAAGAGAGACAGAGTGCCGCGATGGTAGGCCAGAGAGGGGGAGACGCGATAGATTTGACAGAGGAAAGTAGAGACTGCAATCGTCGGAAGGGAGGTTGGAGAATTCATCTCAGTTACTGTAGCAAGTCTATGTCTTCAATTCCTTTCTTCCGGTCATTGTCGCCGTGCAAGGCATGGCTGTGGTAAGCGGTAGCCGTCGTGATTTCTCTGTCAGTACTGTAAGAATTTTAGACCTCTGAAGTTCTTTGTTGCCATGGCTGAGAGTCGCAGATTGAATCAATGAGGTAAGCCTCCTCGATGCCCTTGCTCTGCTTCCTATAGTTTGTGTTGGTACATGGATATGAGGGATTCTGTTTGTTGTTCGTGTGTGAATGAGCATTGTGTGTGAGATTGCTCTATTTGTTGTCATTGATGCTGTACAACCGAACGCTGCTATTTCTATGTATATGCATATCTATCGTTGGTTCTAGAAAATATATATATATTAATTATGGATATAAATACTGTGTATGCTTGCGCTGTGAAAATATATGTGTGCTAGTGCAGTAAAACTAAAAGAGGAAACAGAAGCCTATGGTTGTGCAAACATTGCTGCTGTGTGTGTTCATGGGGGGTGCTGTTGTCTGGATATATATGTGTGTGTATGGACGCAAGGCTTGAAGAAGTTGAGAAATGATATGATATATATAATTATAGCATGTATGCATATTATGGTTTTAGTTAGCAGAAACAGGGGGAGAGGACGTTGAAGCTGCTGTATTGATCACGGAATAGCATAGGATATATATTTGGATATAAGCTACTACTGCCATGAGGAATTGGTCAATAAGTATGCATGCCTATCAAGTCGTCATGTCATGTGTGTATCTGTTTGGGTATATGGATGCTACTATTTTGATATAGAAAAGAAAGAAGGACGTGGTTGACATTAGGTATATATATATAAATGCACAAGGTTAAGCGTTTCCAGATCTCTTGATTGGGTAACCTATGCTTGAATAGTTAAATTGTGTTGGAAGTCGTAAATCATTAAAGTATGTTATGAGGTTCAAAGTAATGTTAAAATAGGTGTTGTTTAAGCTGAAATTTTGATCAAGGCCAATTAAATCCTTTAGGATCATGTGGAGTTTGAATGTTAAGAATTAAATTTGAAAGTAATATAGGAAACTCAGTGCCTTGAAAATGGAATCAATAATGAGAGAAATTGATTAGAATATTTGAATGTTAATATGCATATATGGGAATGGATATGGTTATGATAAATAAATAGTACTTGGTATACATAGAATTATAACACCTATTCTAAGTGAAATTTGAATTTAAGTACTGATGTTTTATTCTCCGTAAATTTAAGAGCCTTAGATTTTTGATGAAATTAGAATAAAGGTATGGAAATTGAATTTGGACTCTGAAGGTTAGAAATTTTTAGAATCAATGAGTGGTTATGGATTCTCTTTAAATAACTCTAAGTATTAATAAAGATAAAGCTTTCGTTAAAGTATTATGGTAGTTGCAAAGATTGAACTTTTATGAGGGTTCTCGAATGTTAGCTTACGAAATATATTGTTTCAGGATATCAGGGAATTTAGAAGTGCGTATTATCGAAAATGATTGGCTGAAAAGAGAAGCGTGACAGGTAAGTGAATAACGTTCCCTAAAATTTACATTTTTCAAATGCATTGTCATTTCAAATGATGAATTTCAAATATGAATTTCGAAAAGCAAATTTTATGAAAGGATGGTTTAAATCGTTAGAAATGATTTTCTTTTGATCAATTTACAAAAGATTACAATTATGCATGAAAATGGATAAAGAGGCTTTAGAAAAAGATTTGACAGTGAACTGATGTTATTCATGAAATATTCCTACGTGAAGTGCATATGTTTTTACAGTAACTTGATTATGAATGTTCATGCTGGGGTTTTTGAAATTCAAAATGGCTTTATCAATGATTATGGTATTTGAAACGATTGAGATCATTACATGTGAAAAGGATCCCACGCATGATGGAAATGTTTTAGGATGGAATACAGAATGTTGGTTACTAACAGCAGTACTGTTAGTCCTTGGTGCACCTTGGTTACTCGAGCTCGACAGTTTGTGGCATAGCCACCAGAATTATTTCGTGGGATTTATTCTCGCGACAGTTTGTGGCCTTGAGCCACCAGAATTATTTCGTGGGATTCATTCTCGTGACAGTTTGTGGCTTCGAGCCACCAGAATGGTTAGTTACCCTCGTGGACTGTGTGTCCACGTCTATTTTTGTTCTGTTGAAGTCCTACAGAAAGATTATGGTTTGAAAGGATTGTTTTACAACAATTGATTTGAAATAGTTATTTCAGATTGATTTGAAATGGTTACTGCAGATTGTTGTTTTCCCTGAAGTACAGATATTTACGGAAATATTTGCATCAAATTAAGAAATATTATAAAATACATTTTCAGCATGTTTATGCATTGTTTAATTCCGCATTCTTTTGAATCATATTTTTGGGACGTTATTCACGAGTAGATTATTTGGTCTCAGATAGTGCAGGTGACCCTAATCCTCCCGCTGAGCAGTGAAGAGCCTTATTGTAGATCTGAAGCGTTGTTTTGAACGATATTGATTTTAATGTTATTATCTTTATTAAGTACTAATGTTATTTTGCTAAAAAGGTAAATACTCCACATAGTCTTTAGAAAAGATTCCGTTTATTATGGAAATTGTTAGGGAAAATTTGAACGTTTTATTTAATGTATTAGGCTTTCAGAATGTGAAATTATTCATATTCTGTGCCGGTCACGGTCCAGATTTAAGGACGTGACAATCATTCTGTAAGTCATCATCTGACTCTTCCTTCCTTGACGAATGCGAGTTCCCCTCACCGTTGGCATTCGGTGCTCCGTTGAGTCTCAAATACACGTCGCTCCTCCTCAGCTTCAGAGTCGCTTCGCCTGAAAAATTGGTCTCTTCTCCGTCGATCACCTCAGACCATCGCTGTCATTCACAGTAAGGTACAGTCATTCACCTCAGACCATCGCTGTCATTCTTGGAAAATTTGGGAAATTTTTGTGAATTTTGGAAATATGTGCAATCATATTGTGCCTGTTCTGTAATGCCGCTGACTATGTACTTCTTCATTTGGTCATATTGTGCCTATTCTGTATTGCCGCTGACTATATTCTGTAATGCCACCCACTATGTACTTGTTGATGAATTTATTCAAAGCTTCTGAAGTTGCCCGACAGACTGAAGTGTTATGTGGTCGAATATATTTGGTGTTGTTTATGTTCTGTGGCATTCTGGATTCATAGGTGTCCATACAACCATGATCTCGATCATGAGAATGAACTGGAAGCAAAAGTGAAGGAAATAAATGTTGGTTAAGCTTTGCATCTTGTATATTGATTTGATGGGCCATTGGGATCTCGGGTAAATGATTGGAACCTCTTTTTATTAACTTTTTCAAATTGATATACATTCAGAAGTAGCTTAGTTGGGCAACGTTTCTGACCATGGATCCCAGGGTTTATGTTAGTCAAAGAAACTAATCAAACCGGAAAATATGGTGTGCATTTATGTTAGTTGGGGAACTAATCATTTGCAGGACATTAATTGCAAGCTGACGTTGATGACTTCAGCTTATGTTTAGCTTATGTTTGCGATTTTCCACTATATATATATATATATATATATTGGTACAAGTTATACTTGTATTTAGTCTGGAAAAGGTTTTCCTTTGATTTCTCCACGATTGGGGGTTAATTACATTGAACTTAAAACTTGAAAAAAAAATTCATCATATGGAAAGAGATTGGGCTAAGAATTAAATTTAGTGATTAGCATTGAGTTTTCATTGGTCTCTGCACTTTGTTTATGGTGTTGATTGTTATGTTGTAAGACATATTTTGATGAGTGTTATGAATTAAAATAGTTCAGCTTTACATTTTTTATTATCTGATGTGAAAGGGTGTCTCTGTTCTTTTAAACAACCTTGTATCCTAATTGTAATTGCAGTTGGGAAATAGTTCAGCTTTTTTTGCACGCAAGGGAAGTTCATTTGCACAATGAGAAAGTTCATTTGTACACTAGGGAAGTTCATTTACATAATAAGGAAGTTTATAATATGCAAGTGTCTTTTTTGAAATATGCAATATGAACCAATATGTAAGTCATCTTTGTAAGATGAAACTAGCTTCCATGATATGCAAGTTACTTTCGGCAAGTGTAATTAATTTTCATCATGTGCAATTACATTTCCTTTGCCATCTATAAACTATTAAGAGTATTTTGGTATTTTCCCCTTAAATTAATTGAAGTTAAGGACTTGAAGTTTCAAGTCCATTGCCCAATTAACTTGTTAAGTAGAGATTTATTTCTTATTTTTCCTTGATTGAATTGGAGTAATTGCATTGTGAATTTCTTCATTTGAAGTTTAAACTAATCAAGTTAGTTGGTTGGACTTGATCATGGATTTTACGAATTGCATTTTGATTGAGTCTTCAAGGTATGATTGTGTTTACTTTTATTTAACTGTTGAATAATATTGTTGTTTCTTAATGGAGAAACGATGTATTTAATCAATAAAGCTTAGTTATTATAATATTGAATTGATGTTGGGTGGATCCATGACCTCATTATATTACTGATATTGTGGTTTGATTCTTAGAATCACAATCTCTTTCAGGGATGGTGGAGGTAGTTGGAAGAATATTTTTTAAAAAATATGGTCAAGATATTAAAAATAAAGGTATTTATGTCAAATTTGTATACTTATTTAAGTTTATTTTTATTATTAGATAAAGTGTTTACATTTATTTGTTTCAGGATAAATTTGAACCTGCTGATGAAATTAGTGAAGAAAAGTTTCATATAGCTATATCAATTATTTTACAAAATGCATTCAGAAATTGGAAGAACAATTTGCACTCTCACTACAAGAAATATGAGACTGATGAGGATAGGTTGGCTGATCCTCCTCAAACTATTAGTTTTGAAGATTGGGAGTGGTTATTAATATATTTTAAGTCTGACATATTTAAGGTATCTCACTATCCTTCTAAATAAATTATATTTTTTTCAATTATTAAATTCTTATTAGTTACTACATTTTGTTGTAGAATAAAAGTATAAGGAACATGATAAATCGAGAAAAACAAATGACTAAACATACTTGTGGTCCTCGATCATTTGCAAAGATTGAGTATGCTACAGTAAGTTCAATCTATCATCACTATAATTTAAATTTTCAATCATTTTTTTAAATCTAATTTTTGTATTTTCTCGTATGTTATTATTTTGTAGAGAGATCCCACAACTGGATGACCTAGGAAGATATTAGACGGACAAGTAGTATGGGTTGACCCACACTCTGAACAGCTTCATGTACGCATTGTTATTTAATATCTTATTTTGATTTACTTTTTACAATAATCTAACAGTTTTATATTTTTATTATAAAGTCGTATGCACGAACTTTCTCAACAACAAGATCAAGATTTAGAGAGTGATGCTCGAATGACGTCAGAGGAAATATTGGCGACAGTTCTTGGTGAGAGGTTAGGGTATGTAAGAGGGAAAGGGTATGGAGCGAAACCTTCAAGGGAGAGAAATTGCCCTCAATCTACTGATAGTTCAGTTATGGAGAGTGTGCGTGCCCAACTGCAAGAAGAGTTTGATAAAAAATTTCAAGAGGAGAGAGAGAAAATGGAGGCTGAGCGTGCAGTAAAGCGTACAAAGATGGAAGAAGAGCGTGAAAAGATACAACAAGAACGTGTGCAGTTCAAGCAAAGACTAATGGAACAAATGGAGCAAAGAATACAAGCTCAATTCGCTGCCTTGATGCAGAAGGGACAACCGTATGGGGCTACTTCTAGTCATAGTTTTGAACCTTCTACATAAAATTTATGTATAAATTAAACAATTTTATTGTAATTTTAAATGTCTTCATATTTTAGATGATAATGAAAATATTTATTAATATTATTATATTATAGTTTATTTAATTATTTATTTTTTATTATTATATTATATTTTTTCATATTACAGAAATTATAGGAAAAAATAAAAAAATAATTTTTATTTTTGTATAGTGTCGCCGTAGAATCATCTTTAGGCGGCGACAGTTTTGTCGCCGCTAATTCATCTTTATGCGGCGACATTTTTGTCGCCACTAATTTCACTTTAGTCCGCAACTTTTAATTGTCGCTGTATTATCATCTTTAGGCGGTGACAGTTTTGTCGCCGCACAATCATCTTTAGGCGGTGACAATTTTGTAGCCGTTAATTCATCTTTAGGCGGCGACTTTTAATTGTCGCCGCAAATATGTATAGGCGACAGTCTCATAGGCGGCGACTTAGCGGTGACAAAATGTCACAACTATTGTGATTCAGCGGCGACTTTTAGACCTTTTGCGGCAACAAATGTCGCCGCTGAAACTCATTTTTTTTGTAGTGGATGAAAAAATAGAAAAATCAAACCAGACTGACTCCGGGTTTGACTGAACCGGGGATTGAGCAATCAGACCAACAGATCTAGTATAACCTGAGGCATACATTGATTTTTTATTTTTTATATTTAACCTACTGAGTTGTTCAAGTTAGAAGCGCCATTCACTTGTTTAATAAACAATCGCACTCGAAGAAACTTAGAACTTAGTAGCCCTAGCGCCCTTTAGCGTGATGACTGCCTCTCCTCCTCTCATTGTCACCGTCAATTCGTCACATCTTATAAAGCAATACTCAATCCATCTCTATTTATAAGATCCTATTAATAAAATTAGGTTGTTTAAGAAAAATTTTAAAATTAGTTAAAAGTAATAAATATGTAAGAAATATGTATATTTTTAAATATGCCCTTATGTGTATAAGTGGGTAGATGAGAGTGAGGAAAAAAAGATAAAGAAACTATGGGAAAAAGGTAATAAGAGTGTATATAAATTAAGATATGTTTAGTGTTCAGACAAACCAAAAAGAGGACCTTAATTATAAAAGGGAAGAACCAATGGATCTTCTAAATAGGGACATATGGAGTATCATGGAAGTAGAATAGGAGGTAGAGGAAGCTGGTGGCTTGGGCGGTTTGTTTTAAAGCCTGAAAAATGGAAGCATTAGCGATGATGAGGAAGGAGAGGGTGAATGGACGGTGAAGATTGAGGAAGCGATGGTAGCAGAAGCCTTGTGGGGGAAAGGGTAAACATTTGTGAAAAAGAAGGGAATGCTGTATCATCCAACATATACCTCAAGTGATTGGAGAATATTTAAGGGTAAACTTTAAGGGTTTTTGTAGGCAAAACTAGAACAGGGGATATCTAACCCAACCCGTTCATGAAACAGACCACACTACGGATTAGTCTTTGGTTTGTACTGGTTAGCCCTAGTAGTACCCTATATTATTTCATTTATAAGAGATAATTACTCTAATCTCGTTGATAAAACATTGGTTAAAATTAATTAAAGTCAATAAATATATATAAAAAATATAACTCTTAGGCCAAAAATAACCTTATTATTGGGGGGCTGGGGGGAGCGAGAGTATGCAAGTGAAAGAGGGAAAGTTAACTAATCAAATAACAAGAGGTATTTTGACAATTTACATTGATAATAAATATAATTATATTAATATGAGTAATTAAATGAGGACAAAATAAGAAATTAACAAAAAATAATTAGAGAGAACTTTTAAATATCTCTTATAAATAGAAACAAATCTTACCCAAAAAATATCTTTTATAACACGCAACGGGGAGTATAATTTTTCTTTTACAACGGGGAGTATAATTTGCGCAATAAAAACTTGCAAAAACTTTATCTTTGTGAAAAAAAAGAGTCAGATATTAAGGTTAAAGTCAATGACATCCTACGGAAAGAGACTACTGAGTAGGGAACAACTACTCAAACGAGTAGAAATTAACACCAAACTAATTATTAGTAGGAAAAATTATGCATCTAAGGAGTCTAATTACTATCCAAATATCACTTACTAATCTAGCAAATTTTCAAATTGCACACCTATGTTTCTTGAAAAAATCAAATGAGTCTTAACCACGCCTCATAAAAGTCATACACATACATTACTTGAGAATCACGTGAGATGAGTGTAAATAAGTCTTTTTCTAAGAAAAATAATCAGCCAAAAAACTTCGTGTCCATAATTATCCCTCTTCACACTTTCTACACTGTCCTCAGAACAACCCGTATAAAAATCCCACTGTAAAGGTAAATAACCCCAAAATAAGTACATAGGCAAGTAGTCTAGAGTGTAATTTTAATACCACTCGGATCCTATGGCTTTTAGTAGTTATAGGTATACCGAACACTTAAGCTCTCTTAAAATATGAGTGAAATGCCAAAGATATTTCCTACATTGAATGCTTGAAGCTAGTATCTTTATATAGTCTTCCAAATTCTAAACATGGCAAAGAATCTTCTTCTTGATTACGTTAATAATTAAGGTTCAAAGTCCTAATTTCTTTCTTGCATCTAGTAAGTTAGGTAGCCGTTATATCCATCAATCCATAATTTGCTTGAAATTTTTCTCAATATATATCTTCAATAATGCAATAATTCATTTTCAACTTGGCAGTACTTCTTGTTGTTTCCATAAGTTCTTTATCATTTAATGAATTACTAAATCAAATACTCCAATCATATAGTTTATTAGGGCATGGAATATTTGAAATGATTTTCTTAATATTTTTTGATATATTTTCTGGATTTTATTACTAGGAATCCAGTTTCGGGGTTTGTGGTTGTCCTTTTCAGAATAGGTATCTTCTTTAAGAATCGAGTTTAAGATCTAAAAGAATATAGTAGGATCTTAATATTTTGTGATCATCAAAGTTAACAACAAATTATCTAAGAGTTGTAACACCAAATCATAGAGTTTAGTAGTTTCATATATTGATATTATTTTGATACGCATGTTGATGCCATTCGAATTTGCCCCTTATTGCGTGATATATATATATATATATATATATATATATATAATGACTCTGATTTACGTACAGTGGTAGTTAACTTACTGACAGTGTTCCAGCTCAGTTGGGTGGCTAGGGAAGTGGCAACTTCACGAATTTCACGTGTAATCATGTTCCTTTCATAATTTTCTAAAATTAAAATTACATGTGAGAATTATTGTATACTTCCACATAATCAATTTAATCTTTAAAACAATACAACAAATGAGCAGCATAAAATAACAGAATTTAGTGTAAAAAATGATAACATGTTGCATATTGTTCAATTGTTATTGTGATTTTTAGTGATTAAACTAGAGATTTCTCTCATATATTGTACAAGGAGTGAAAAAATATATTATAATTAGTTAATTATTTATAATTATTATAAATTATTATTATAGTTAGAAATTTAAAATATCATAAAATCAGTTAATAAAATTATTAATTTATTATTATTATAGGAATCAAAATCTTACAAAGATTAAAGTGTGATGATTAGAGTATAGTCGAGTCAATTAAAGTAACTTTCTTAAAGTTTTTTTTTAACATTTATAGAGACTCAAACTCATCAACTTTGTCCTTAAACATACTTAGTAATTTAGTACAAATAATTAAAGAAAAATGCCTAATTTAATATCTCTAATTTTCTTATCAAATTGTCCGTCGTCCCAAAATCAGAATTGAAATGCAAAAAATCTAAGAGTGACAAAACTTCTCTATTTAACACTGCTAAATATATCTAGTTAATTCGATGGACTATTTGT
This sequence comes from Leucaena leucocephala, assembly GCA_037074615.1. NCBI lineage: Eukaryota > Viridiplantae > Streptophyta > Magnoliopsida > Fabales > Fabaceae > Leucaena > Leucaena leucocephala. The sequence goes on from CM073553.1 coordinate 5,034,823, forward strand.
TATTGACATGTATCTAACTTTCATAGAAAATATATTTTCATAGGCACATGTACTATTTGGAAATTGTGATATTATTGTTGTTTCATTTAACTTCAACATATTTTTTTAAAAAAAACACACGAGAGGAAAAAGTTCAAAGTCCTCTTGCGTTCAAAACCAAGAGAGAAGTATAAATATATATGATGAGATAAAAAAATGATCATAAAGGAAATCACACTGCTTATAAGCTATAAATAGTGCCACATGTTCTTTTTATGAGACCAAACGCTAAGCTAACAATAAAAATATAACAAATATTTCATAATTTTTTATTTAAAAAAACAGGAAAGTAGTTTTCTATCATCGATCGCTATAACAAACATAAAATTACTTCGTGATTCCTTTTTCCTTCTCGGCCAAATTTTCTCAATAAAATTGCATATTCAAATGTGTCGATGTCAAGGACAGCTAGGCCAAGTCATAGCCAGGCCTAAGCCTAAGTTGGAAAATACATTGTAAAAAATCATCACATGTTTTAATAATCTATGATGTCACTGATTAAAAGACTAAAAAAAGTGTTCAACTATTTTACGTTTCTTTCAATTTTTGGCTTCCCTAAATATATATACATAGTACATGGTCCTCGTCAATTTGCCTCCTACATTAATTAAACAACACTTATATTAACAATTTAATTACGACATGCGTTTAATCTTAGCCGTCCAATATAATTAATCTCCTACAAAGTCCAAAACCTCTATAAATACACAAACCCTACTCTCCAATATTCAGTAAGACTTGGCGCTTATATATCTTCTTTCTCCACAAATTTGGCTTTTGTGTGATCAGTTCATAAATATATTCTTTGTAATCGATCTCTCCTTCATCATTATCACTAGCAAGACCCCAAATTCATATATAATGGGTTGCTTGAATTTATGCAAAAAGGTTAGTTCTCTTTCTTTTCTTTTTTATTTGCATTAATTTACTTTGTCAAGCATATTATATATGTATATATATATATATGAACATTCATTTGATATATATATGCGCTTATATAACTTTGTGCAATATTTGGTAGACAAAAAAGTGTTTTCTACATAAAAGAAATGAAAAATGCATCTATATCATTTTTTTGGGATTTATCCACCGGTATCCAATATCACTAGCAACTGACTATTTCAATTTGTGGGAATATAAATCTACAAGTGGAGAAACCTTACTATTTCTAAATAATTATCGCAGCTGTATACTTATGGCTTAAACACAACACAAGAACATTGGTTTAGTGGAACGACTCACTACCAATTAATCTGAGCGCTTGGTGGTATTATATTTCTTTCTAGGTCCATTCTCATTTTTTTCTAGAAAACATTTTGTTATGAACTAAACATTGTCTGTCTTATTAAATTTATGTTGCTATAAATGGAAATATAGTAAAAGGAGAATCTTTTACTGAATTATTATGTCAGTGGGGATATCCCATATTTCGAAGTTCATGCGTTAATATTCTCTCATTCAAAGAAATCACAGAGGACATGTCTCCGCACCATCACTTTTTGTTCGTACACATTACACGTCTGATTCAGAGCATATATGTTTGTACAAGATATATTATTATACATTAATCGTATGTTTAAAAAGTATTTAAATGTAAATTATTACATTTATTTATTTTAGGGGACTGCAACTGTTTTGGAGGAAAGGTCGATGCAGGTTGAGGAATACACCATGGATGGATCAACAGATTGGCATGGAAATCCTGCTGCTCGAGCAAGAACAGGAACTTGGGTGTCGGGAAATTTAATCCTAGGTAATTAAATTAATTACTTCTAATTAATTAATGATACTACTCTAGTTCCATATGTAAGTTACTTGTAGGAAAACATTTTAGTCCTAAATATGTTACTTGTAGAGTAATTAACAACATTTTTTAAAACCCTTTCTTAAACAAGGGAAATGTAAAATTCTTTATTAATTTAATGTATTTCTTGGTATGCGAAAATGAAGAATAAATAACTTACATATAGGATCAAAGTAGTACTTTATTTGGTCCGTTTTATATGTAACAACTATTCAAATCAAGTAAATCAAAATGGTTGTTAAAATTAATTAAAAACAATAAATGTGTAAGAAATGTAATTTTTTTAAATTTACCCTTATTTATGAAGATGATGTATATGAGAGAGAATTAATGGGAAAATATATGAGAGAGAATGTGTGGACAAATAAGATGAGAGAGACATCTTACTTATATATATCACCAACTCTATGTGAGAGAATGTTACTTATAAAAAAGACGGAAGGCAATACTCCATTTGACCCTTTATGTAGGTGCTAGATTACTAATTGGCAAGATTATGCTCAAGACACATGTAAGATAACTCATTATTTAGATGTCCCACAAAATCTCTAAAATATTGTCAAATCTCAAAAGAAATATAAGTGAGAGATTCCCATTATGAAAAGATGCATTTACCCTTACTAATAGACTCTCATTGACAAGTGGGAGGGCATAATTTGTTGACAATTCAATGTGACACAATATATAACTGAGGTTCCATTGACATTGACATGCCATTTCGAATGTCCTCCCACTTGTCAAGTGTTTCACATTAACTTGTTACCCAATACTCTCCCATTTATCAATGAGAGTCTATTAATAAGGGCCAGTATATGTTTTCACAATTAAAATCTCTCACTTACAAAGTAGCTTGGGACTTAACAATAGTTTATAAATTTTATGCGACTTCTGAGTAATAAATTATCTTATATGGGACCTAAATATAATGTTTCCTAACTAATTTACAGATATTAGTAAAACTAGGTATTTGTAAATATTGTGTATTAGTTTTCCAAATATACCCTCTTTAATAATTTATATTGGAATTATCTATGGATACAAACTTCTAAATATATGCAATCAATAGGGATAATTTGAGAAAAAGTATAAATTTTAAAGATAAAATTAATTGAGTTTTTACATTACTAAAGTTAACTCTAACTAATTATTGCATTTAGTTGAGGAGTCCGGAGCTTATAATGAAGTAACTTCAGACTTTGAGGAATCACATGATTTTATTCCACTTCTATTGAGAAGATTTTTATTCTTTGCTCTGATCTTTCGCCATTATTTGTTATGTCATCTGATATAGTCGTTATAATGACATGTATTCGGTCTTTAGTTATGAATTTATGATTATGTTATGTCATCAGTGACGCAGGCTTTAAAACGGCATCCTTTTATTTAATTAGTGCCGTAAATGATTTAGCACCACGACAAACGATACGAACCACAACACGTTATGAAGATAAAAAAATTTAGAATAAATTGCTCAGACTACAACATCAGCTCTATAATAAACTTGTATGGATATGGTGATGAAACTATTAGATAAATTATATACGAATTAATTAATTAATTAATTACCATTTTGTTCACAGCAGAGAGAAATGATAGGAATAAATTATATAAAATTTTAAAGATTTGTGTGTGGTTAGTAGTACGATAAAGTATTTGTCTGGTCGTTATTAGAACAAATGGATATCGAATCATGGTATGCACAAAATTCAGAGCCCGGTTACCGAATCATGCTGTGCACAAAATATTATATTTTAAACAAAATGCATGTAATCGAATCATGGTATCCACAAAATTGATATTCTCATAATGCATACATCTAATTAATTAAATTTAATATATATATATATATATATATATATATGTAAACACACACACACAAGTATGGAAATGTGAACACTGAAGGAGTATATTTGTCTCATGACTATTATATTTATGATGCAGTGAATCAAGGGCTGGCAACTTTGGCATTTTTCTGCGTAGCAGTGAATTTGGTTCTATTTCTGACGAGAGTTATGGGACAAGACAACGCAGCCGCAGCCAACAACGTAAGCAAGTGGACTGGAACTGTCTATATGTGTTCTCTTGTCGGAGCATTCCTCAGTGACTCCTATTGGGGAAGGTACAAGACTTGTGCTATCTTCCAAGCCATCCTTGTTCTTGTAAGTCTGAATTATATATTTAACTCTTCATATATAATAAGCATATCAGTATATATATATTTGTGTGTGGGCTTATGTATTTGCACATGCATGTGAGAATTGTAGTTACCACAGCATAGGAAAAGCAATATTATTCAAAGTATGCATAAATAAAGAAAGCATTACCATGAATCCTATATTAAAGAGCCTCACAAGTGAAACGTAATTTATAAGTTTAATGGGTTTTCCCACCGACTAACTAGTTTTTTTTAGATGGGCTCTCTCTTTAAATTTTTGCTCATAATATAAATTCAAATATTTTTGTACTGATGAAGTTTTGTACGTGACAGGGACTTGGCATGTTAGCCCTCACATCCTACAAATTTTTACTCAGCCCTAGTGGTTGTGGAGACGACCAACTCAGTTGTGCATCCCATTCGTCGTTCCATGAAGCTTTGTTCTACCTCTCAGTATACCTTGTAGCCCTAGGATATGGAGGATACCAACCCAACATTGCCACGTTTGGCGCAGATCAGTTTGATGAAGGAGACCCAAAAGAAGGACACTCAAAGATAGCATTTTTCAGTTATTTCTATTTAGCTCTCAACCTTGGATCTCTCTTCTCCAACACAATATTGGGTTATTATGAGAACGAGGCTTTGTGGACTCTAGGGTTTTGGGCTTCAGCAGGATCTGCTATTATTGGCTTGATCTTGTTCCTTAGTGGCACTACGAGGTACAGGTACTTTAAACCAGGAGGGAATCCTCTTCCTAGATTTTGCCAAGTTTTTGTAGCTGCAATGAGAAAATGGAAGGTCAACGTGGGGTCTGATGAAGAAGACAAGCTTTTTGAAGTTGAAGAAGACTCCAAGGGAGGGAGAAAGATACTCCACACTGAAGGGTTTAGGTATGCTACAGATTTCATCAATATAATTGGTCAACAGCTTTTAAGAAGGGTTAAGGTAAAAATATACTCCAAAAATTTTCTCTCAGGAGCAATGTTGCCCTAAAAAATTTTTTGATTCAATTTTGCCCTGGACCGGTTAAAAACACTAATGTTGACTGTCAAAAAATAAACATTGACAGTTAACATTTTAATAGTAAAAGGCAAAATTGCTCTATTTTAATACTTTTAAAGCAATTTTGAGCATAAAATTTTTTTGACAGTAACAGTTAAATTTTTTGGGTAATTTACACCTTAACCTTTTAAAAAAGATAAAATCACATTTATATATATGTACAGATGTTATTCTTGCTATTATGTAAAAAAGTTACTAATGCTGTATATTTATATCTGTCATCAGATTCTTGGATAAAGCAGCGTTTAAAACATCAGAAGAGTTGAGCAAGGTGGAAGAAAATAGCTTCAACCCATGGCATCTTTGCACAGTGACCCAAGTAGAAGAAGTAAAATGCATCCTAAGACTACTCCCAATTTGGCTGTGCACCATATTATACTCAGTTGTTTTCACTCAAATGGCATCAATTTTTGTAGAACAAGGTGCAGCAATGGACACTAGAATTTCATCATCTTTCAAAATTCCTCCAGCAAGCATGTCATGCTTTGACATTCTGAGTGTTGCGGCCTTCATCTTCATTTACCGGCGAGTTATTAACCCTTTGGTGGCCAGAAGGAACAACGACACAGTACTCACCGAGCTTCAGAGAATGGGAATCGGATTCATCGTAGCAATGATGGCCATGGTTTCAGCTGGAGTTGTAGAGCATTTTAGGTTAAAGAATGCTATAAATGAAGATTCAAGTTCATTGAGCATCTTTTGGCAAACACCACAATATGTTCTTATAGGAGCTTCAGAGGTATTCATGTATGTTGGTCAATTAGAGTTCTTCAATGGACAAACACCTGAAGGATTGAAGAGTTTTGGAAGTGCACTTTGCATGACTTCAATGTCACTAGGAAACTATGTTAGCAGTTTGATTGTTGCCATTGTTATGAAGATTTCTCAGAGAGATGAGAGCCCAGGATGGATCCCAGGAAATCTCAACAAAGGACACTTGGATAGGTTTTATTACCTTTTGGCAGTATTGGTAGCAATTGATTTTGCAGTTTACATTGCTTGTGCTAAATGGTATAGGCCTGTCAAATTTGAATAGAGGAATGAAGAAGACAATAGCAAATTGATCAGCCCAGCAGAGAATAGGGTTTAGGGATTTTGGATCTCATGAACCCCCAAGCCTTATATTGAGATTTGGGTCCTTCAAAAGATAGAATTTGGTCAAGTCTGGAAAGAGATAAATAAAAACGGGTTAAAAATGGATAGTATTGCTCCATAAGTGTTAAAAATATAATAATGTTGCCCCCTAACTGTTAAAAAAATTAAGTCATTATTAGTTTTTTCAACAATCAATATTATTTTCTTAATGGTTAGGGTGATCTTGTTATCTTTTTTAACGGTTATGATGACTTTGTTCTTTTTTAATACTTTCAAGTGATGTTAATCTAAAAAAAATCAAATACCCACAACTTTTGTGTGAAAATTTCTGGGACAAAATTTGACCTTCACCCAATAAAAGATAAGAAATATATGAAAATAAAAGAAGCGTGTAGAGCTCACTATTTAATTATGTTTCTCACTTCTTACTTCAGGTGTATTTGAACTTTGAAGGATCTAAATTTATATATATTGTGCCTATTTTTTGTTATGTTGATCTATATTTGTATTTTACATGTATAAAGGAAATGTATAATTCCTTGCTGTGAAATAAGAGGACTGTTCTTTCATTTCTCGATGTGGTGAAAACATTTGTCATACATTGTATGTGGAATTAGAGGACAATTATAAATCTTCCTCTTCTCATCATCATCATCATCATCATCATCACATTTTCCAGAAATTCTGTAATAATTCAAATAGTTATAGGTAGCTTATATTCAACTTTCCTGAATTTAGGACAAGATATTGATTTATAAGGTCAAAACTAATCATATCAACACTTATACTTCACAAATTAATTAGACTCCTTTTCCAGTAAAGTCCAATTCATCTCAATGATTCAAGTACTCAACATTTAAAATCGAATGCCTAATAACACCCCTTTTCCCTATGGTTGATATATCTATATTTTACTTCAGGAAAACAATTTTTATCTTACAAACTTTTACCAAATTTGCAATTCGATCTCTCTGTTTTAACTACTATTAATCCAATCCTTAACATTTATACCCTTGAACAGTTTAGCCTTAACCTTTCCAGCTGTTTGGTTATGTTAGTCAAGAACTGGACCTGACTTGGCATGCTCACTAATTATTTTTTTAATACTCATTCCTACCCCTTTGTAGTACACTATAAAAAAATATTGATTTGGCGATGACTTTTCAACGGCGACAGAAAATGTCGCCGCTGAAAATAGACTTGCAGCGGTGACTATCTCTGTCACCACTAAAAGTCCTGATTTTTTGTGGCAACAACAAAGTCACCGCTAAAAGTAAGCCTTTCAGCGGCGACTTCGATTTGTCGCCTTTAAAAGTTAGACTTTCAATGGCGACACAAGCTTTCATCACAGAAGGTAGTATTCAACGACGACTTTTGTATCCTTCAACGATGACAAATGTCACTGCTAAAAGTGTTCATAGAATTTTTTTCTCAACTTGAAGGGATTTTAAACAACTATCTAATATATAGAATTAAATTATTAAATAATATCATTTTTAAATAATAAATAAAGAAATCTTACATTTTATTATAGTAAAGAAAAATTATACAGATAATAATATGATGTCTGTAAAAGAATGAGATGAAGTAGGCATGTGTGCAGGAGAGAGATATTGTAAATATGTGTCAATGAATGTGAGACTTAATATATGTGTGTTAGAGACAATGTGGGGAAGGAGATAGAGAGAGGGAGATGTGTGTTTGAGAGAGAAAGAATAGACGTAAAATACATACGTACATACATATATTTTTAGTTATTGTTACATATGCCCTCTGTTGCTATATTTCATGTAACATCTCAACTTTTATAAAAAGGATTTATAAGGTATTATTGAGTTTAAGAGGATTTTTCTTAAATTAAAAAGTCTCAAAAGTGAAATTTTAGAAAAAGAATAAATGAAAGAATAATCATTAAAAATATTTTGGGAAAAAGAAAAATTAAGAAAAAACTATAAAAGAAGTATTTTGGGAGTTTAGAAAATTATGAAAGAGTTTATTTCCCCAAAAGAGACCCAAATGATTTAATAGTTATTTTTCAAAAATTAAAAACTTATTTTCTTACAAAATTCAAGAAAAATAGTTAGAAGTTATCATTTGTCCATAAAATTTTATAAAACTTCTCTAATAAGTTGAAGACGCTATTGGAGGAAAATATTATTATTGTTTAAGAGGATTATTTCTAAAAATTATTAGGTTAAAGTAAGACTTTCAGCGGTGACATAAAGTCGTCGCTGAAAGTCCTATGTTTCTGCGGCGACAACAAAATCGCTGTAGAAAGTCTACTTTTAGCGGCGACTTTATTTTGTCGCCGCTGATATATTTTAATATTTCATTAGGTTTCCCCTTCTCTTCTTTATTCATCATCGGCGACTCTTCACACAAAACACGCGAAACATCGAGAATGGGAGAGAGAGGGAGAGAGTGTAATGGTTCAGGAAATTTGTAAATCTGAGAGCTAAATTAGCAAGCAATATATATATTCATAGTAGGAAACTTCAAAGATGAGGCAGTAGCTTAGTGGCTCAAGGCGCTGGGGTGTCTGCGTTGAACCGTGTTCGAACCTTGAGAGTTGCTGAAGGTGGGGTTTTAATTTTTTTTTTCACGTGAAATTACAGAAATACCCCTATTGTCTTTTCTTTCTGAATTCGTACCCTCTTCCTTCTTTTTCATCTGAGATCTTCTCAGCGACGCAGATGGAGAATAGCGGCGATGGAGGCTTCACGCTAGCGATGCCGTGCGGCCAGCCTCTAAAGTGTCCCGTCACCTCCCTCTGCTGGGTCACAGTCGCTGGTATAGTCACATCACTCGGCAAGATCCAGCTCTCTGATTTATAGAGCTGTCGACAGAAATCAAAGTGTCACAGTTGATGGGAAAAGGAGAGTTGAGGGTCAACACTGCTGGCACCGTGGCTCCTCTCGAAATTCAGTCTCCTCTCGACATCGATGAACTGCTATGTTTGAGGGTAGAAAAGAGGAAGAGATGGAGTTGAGCTCGATGATGGAAAAGAAAGAAGCTAGAATAGTAATGCCGAGGTCAGAGCTAAAGAGTTATCAGCAGTAAGCGGTAAGTATCCGACTCTATTTTTTGTTCACTATCGCTGGGATTTGAAATTCTATGAATTGAACTTCTGATTGTGCCATGGAAATTTCTGTTTTGGGGTCTGTTCTTTGGGGTGAGTGGAAAGCAAGGTTTTGTTCTTTGCTCTATTTCTGGTCGAGTGAGAGAATTGAGACTGATTGTCTTAAGACAACTGAAGCAATAATCGGGTGGTGAATGTATATGCTTGAGCATGTAGAATCTCTGCTGTGTGAATAATGGATATTGGCTGAGTTGCGGGTTGGTGGTTGTGGGGCGCTGGTCAAGGGAGATAGTTATGTATATATATATATCTGTATGCACAGATACATATATATGTAAGGCACAGCTGTTTTGGTTGAATCTAAATAAATATATATTCGTATAAGCATTTTGTTCGCTGTGAAGATATATCTATATATGTGCTGTTATGGTTTAAATAAAGAGGAAAACTGAAGATTGTGTTATGCTAATATTGCTGCTGGATGTGTATGTATTGTGACTTGCGCTTGTGCTGTGAAGATATAAATTGATGTGTGTGTGTGGTTATGCTGAAGGAGAGAAAAGAGGAACAGAGGCATAAGATGGGTATGTGTATTAAGATTTTAAGAAAGTTGGTAATTAATGGAATTAGTGAATGAAATAGAATTTGGAACAATTGTTGGTATCATTGAAATCTGATTTATAGGTGTGGCATATTTTAGTTGAAGGAAAGAAAGGGGTTCTATTGCTATGCATGTCTGTGTGTGCGCAAATGAATGGGGAAACATTTGGGAAAGAGGCTTCGATCATTTTTCTCTAGGAATATATATATATATATACATGCATATGTGTTACTGTCTTGGCTTGAGGTATAAGTATATACATTATTGTCATGGTAAGGAGCTTGATGTGGATGCTGTGCATAATTGAGCTTATGGAAATTGCTCAGATATCATATATACCTATATATAAGAGATTTCATTGTTGTGAGTAAACTGAATTTGAGTTGAGTTTTGGGTTAAGGGATGCTTGTTATTAGTGCAAAGGTTAATGAGCAATGTCTTTCGAAAATGAATTAATGTGATAATCCCATTATGGATATGTGGTGATTGGGAAATGGTAGGAGCTTATGAATTGAGTTGTAGTTGTATGGTTGATAGTGTGTTATGGATTGAAATGATAGTCTAAGGATGATTGATTTTTGTGGAAGCTTTAAATAGAATGTTAATATATTTTTTCGGGATACCAGGGAATTGAGAAGTGAATGTAATCGAAGTTGTTGGGCTGAAAAGAGTAACGGTTTAGGAACGTGACAGGTGAGTGAATAACGTTCCCTAAAATTTATATTTTTCAAATGCATGGTTATTTCAAATGATGAATTTCAAATATGGATTTCAAAAAGCAAGTTTTACGAAAGTATGGTTTAAATCGTTAGAAATGATTTTCTTTCGATTGATTTACAAAAGATTACGATTATGCATGAAAATGGATAAAGAGGCTTTAGAAAAAGATTTGACAGTGAACTGATGTTATTCATGAAATATTCCTACGTGAATTGCATATGTTTTTATAGTAACTTGATTTTTAATATTCATGCTGGGGTTTTTGAAATTCAAAATGGCTTTATCAATGATTATGGTATTTGAAACGATTGAGATCATTACATGTGAAAAGGACCCTACGCTTGATGGAAATGTTTTAGGACGGAATACAGAATACTGGTTGCTAACAGCAGTACTGTTAGTCCTTGGTGCACCTTGGTTACCCGAGCTCGATGGATTTCACCGTGGGTTTCGTACTCGCGAAGGGTAGTGGTTGAGCTACCAGATTTCACCATGGGTTTCATACTCGCGAAGGATAGTGGTTGAGCTACCAGATTTCACCGTGGGTTTCGTACTCGCGAAGAGTAGTGGTTGAGCTACCAGATTTCACCGTGAGTTTCGTACTCACGAAGGGTAGTGGCTAAGCTACCAGATTTCACCGTGAGTTTCGTACTCACGAAGGGTAGTGGCTAAGCTACCAGATTTCACCGTGGGTTTCGTACTCGCGAAGGTTAGTGGCCTTGAGCCACCGATAATTAGCGGCTTCGACCTGCCAGATTGGCTAGTTACCCTCGTGGACTGTGTGTCCACGTCTATTTTCGTTCTGTTGAAGTCCTACAGAAAGATCATGGTTTTGAAAGGATTGTTTTACAATAATTGATTCGAAATAGTTATTTCATATTGATTTGAAATGGTTACTGCAGATTGTTGTTTTCCCTGAAGTACAGATATTTACGGAAATGTTTGCATCAAATTAAGAAATATTATAAAATACATTTTCAGCATATTTATGCATTGTTTAATTCCACATTCTTTTGAATCATGTTTTTGGGACGTTATTCACGAGTAGATTATTTGACTTCAGATAGTGCAGGTGACCCTAATCCTTCGGCTGAGTAGTAAAGAGCCTCGCTGTTGATCCGAAGCATCATTTGACGAATACTACTTTTGATGTAATTACTTTTTAAGAACTTGTATTATTTTGGAAAGGATAATGCTCCACATGAACCTTAGAAAAGATTTCGTATGATGTTGAAAACGTTATGGAAAATTTAAAAGTTTTACTTAATGTGTTAGGCTTTCAGAATATGAGATATTTATATTCTGTGCCGGTCACTGTCCAAATTTAGGAACGTGACAGAGAGCGAGGGAAGGACCAGAGGATTGTGACATTGGAGGAGTGATCGGAAGTCAGAGATCGAGCTTATGCGTCATCGGCCGTCTAAGGTGAGTTCTCCAAGTCTGTTTTCAATTTGTCTCCTTTGTTTTCTTTTGATTATGGGGTGGGTCACCAATTAAAGTGAAGATTTTGATTATCTTTTGGTTGATTCAATAAAAATGAGTAAGTATTTTAGTTTTCTGACTTCAAATCGAAACAAAATATTTGGACGCTGGGGATGCTGGTGACGCTGGGGTTGGTTCAGTGAAAATGAAGTGTTTCTAAATGTATAAATTTGGGGTTTTGAGATTAAATCTCTGATTAAGTAATTAATGAAACTTAAAAATGTGGAATGAAGCTTTAATCTCGAAATATGGTTGCTGTATGATCAATATTTCTGTAGAATGTTACCGAACACGGGAGCTTTTGTTTGTTGGAATTTTGTTAATGGTGACAGTGAAATTGATAAATAGTAGGTTTGAATTTGATGAACTTCACTGGGGAGACTAGAACTCTGGGCTTCAAGATGTTGTTCTTTCGTGACACAATAAATCACTTTGAATATTATATATATGTGTGTGTGCGTGTGCGTTAGTTAGCTGGTTAATTAACAATGACCGGAAGAAGTATAAAAATTTAGGGGTATTAATTTGTGTTGGGGTTTCAGTTCAGATCTTTTGGGTTTTGAATGATTTAATTCTACTTATTAATATTAGATATTTGATGCTTATTTAGAATTATTGGATATTATGGAAATGAAGTTAAAGATTTGAATAATGAATATCTGATGACTATGGAAAAAGAAGAAAATAAAAAGAGAAAGAGATAGTTAAAGTTTAAGGTAATAACTTTATCTATTCTTGTATTTGTGTTTATGTTTTGTCATGTTTCTTAGTTTGCCAAGAGTTTGAATTACTTTAGCTTGAGCATGTTGAATGTTTTTCTTGAATTGTATCATGCTCATGGTTGACAATTCTATGCCTATACGAAATGTCAATTATAGAAGAATAATTTAATTGCTTGAATAGTAATTGTTTTCTATTGAAATTATTTGAATCTCACCCCCCTTAATGACTAACCATGCCAAGTTACAAGCTTTCAAGGAAAAAGTTCAAGCAAGAGACAATGGTACGTAGAAGGAGAAATAGACTTTCTTCATTTACTATAAGTTGTAAAATGCTTAACAAATTCTCTGAGTGTTGTAGATTTATTATGAGGCCTTGGCACGTATATATGATTTTTAATGATGAATGATAAATGGTTATATGCCCTAGTATGGCCATGAAATTATGATTTTAACATGCTTTATTATGACTGTCTAATTTAGGCTACTTATAGAGCGTGGTCAATGTTTGAAGTTAAAGTATAGAATTTATATGACAATAGACTAAGTTTAGAAAACGAATAATTATTTTAGCTTGAGCATGTTGAATGTTTTTCTTGAATTGTATCATGCTCATGGTTGATAATTCTATGCCCATACGAACATGTCTTGATTATGAGTTTTAACAATGCTATTTGGTAATAAATTCAATTATAGTAGCATAATTTAATTGCTTGAATAGTAATTGTTTTCTATTAAGCGTGGTCAATGTTAGAAAAATTTATATGACATTTGATTATCTTTGATTTATATGACAATAGTTTGTCCAAAAGTCAAAAGTATAGAATTTATAAGACAACAGTTTGATTGGAATGATATTTTTCTCTTGTAAATAAATTGTATATTTTTGTAGAAAATGTCAGTACTAAAGAGAGGTTAAGGTAGGAAAGGTTTTTCTGTGACATCTCATAGCAACACAAATAGCCGAGGTACATGCTCTACACCTCAATCAAGACATATTATTTCACCACAATCACTGTAACAACAACTTGAGAAAATGCCTACCAACTTTCCCCTACTCCCCATACTCAAAATTGTAGTGCAGGTAAGTTTGCTTCAATTTATAATAATTGATTTACATCGCATGTAACATATAATTGTTTTAATTCAACATGAATGATAGGTTCTTCTACTGCAATCAACAAGCGTAGAGGAGTTTATAAGTCTATTAACGTGAATTTGGGGACTGTACAAGGAGTAAATATTCGAGTTAAATTTTTAGATTCGATGTTAAGAGCAATCGGTCTAGAAGTAAGAGACTTTTCTAATTATTATGGTTTAACTCTTAGAACCACAATCTCTTTCAGGGATGGTGGAGGTAATTGGAAGAATATTTTTGAACAATATAATCAAGATATGATTTTAAAAATAAAGGTATTATTTATGTCATTTTTAATACTTATCTTAATTTATCTATATTATTATATAAAGTCTTTATATTTATTTGTTTCAGGATAAATTTGAACATGTTGATGCAATTACTAAAGAAAAATTTCATATAGCTATATCAATTATTTTACAAAATGCATTCAGAAATTGGAAGACCAATCTACACTCTCACTATAAGAAATATGAGACTGATGAGGATAAGTTGACTTATCTTCCTCTAGTTTTTAAGATTGAGAGTGGTTATTAGTATATTTTAAGAGTGACATGTTTAAGGTACCTTATTATCCTTTTAACTAAATTATATTTTTTTGTTTTAATAATTAAATTTGTATTAGTTTCCAAATTTGTTATAGAACAAAAGTGCAAGAAACACGATAAATCGAGAAAAACTAATCAATAAACATACTTGTGGTCCTCGATCATTTGTAGAGATTGACTATTCTAGAGTAAGTTCAATCTATCGTCACTATAATTTAAGTTTTTAATCTCTTTTTATTTTAAAATATATTATTTATTTTTTCTTATATGTTATTTTTTTGTAGAGAGATTCAACTACTGAACAACCTGTCCCTCCTGACTAGCTGTGGGAGATAACACATACTAGGAAGATATTAGATAGACAAGTAGTATGGGTTGACCCACACTCTGAACAGATTCATATATGCATTAGAGTTTTATATTTTATTTTGATTCAGTTTTATTTTTAATCTAATAGTTTCATATGTTTTTATTATAAAGTCATATGCACGAACTTTCTCAGCAATCAGACTATGATTTAAAAAGTAATGCTCGAATGATACCTGTCACGTCCCAATATTTGGACCGTGACCGGCACAGAATATGAAAAATTTCATATTCTGAAAGCCTAACACCTTAAATAAAACATTCAAATTTTCCATAACATTTTTCAAAATAACAGAATCTTTTCTAAGGTCTATGTGGAGCATTTACCTTCTTTTCAAAATAATACAAGCACTTTCTTAATGATAATTATATCAAAAGTAAATTTTTCAAAAAAATGACGCTTCGGATCAGCAACGAGGCTTTTTACTGCTCAACGGGAGGATTAGGGTCACCTGCACTAACTGAAGCCAAATAATCTACTCGTGAATAACGTCCCAAGAAAAAATATGATTTAAAAGATTGTGGAAATAAACAATGCATAAACTTGTTTCAACATCTCGTATTTCAATGCAACATTTTCTGTAAACAATTTCTTTCAGGAAAAACATAATCATTTCAAGCCCATAATCTTTTCCGTAAACATTATTATTTCAGAGATTCAATTTGAAATAACTATTTCAAATCAATCGTTGTAAAACCATCTTCTCAAAAACTATAATATTTCCATAGGACTTCAACAGAACGAGAACAGACGTGGACACATAGTCCACGAGGGTAACTAACCAATCTGGCAGCTCGAAGCTGCTAACTGTCGGTGGCTCAAGGCCACTAACCTTCGCGAGTACGAAACCCACGGTGAAATCTGGTAGCTTAGCCACTACCCTTCGTGAGTACGAAACCCACGGTGAAATCTGGTAGCTTAGCCACTACCCTTCGTGAGTACGAAACCCACGGTGAAATCTGGTAGCTTAGCCACTACCCTTCGTGAGTACGAAACCCACGGTGAAATCTATCGAGCTCGGGTAACCAAGGTGCACCAAGGACTAACAGTACTGCTGTTAGCAACCAGCGTTCTGTATTCTGTCCTAAAACGTTTCCATCATGCGTGGGGTCCTTTTCACATGTAAAGATCTCAATCGTTTCAAATATCATAATCATTGATAAAGCCACTTTGAATTTCAAAAACCCCAGCATGAACATTCAAAATCAATTTACTGTAAAAATATATGCAATTCACGTAGGAATATTTCATGAATAACATCAGTTCACTGTCAAATCTTTTTCTAAAGCCTCTTTATCCAATTTCATGCATAATCGTGATCTTTTGTAAATCGATCGAAAGAAAATCATTTCTAACGATTTAAACCATACTTTCGTAAAACTTGCTTTTCAAAATCCATATTTGAAATTCATCATTTGAAATAACAATGCATTTGAAAAATGTAAATTTTAGGGAACGTTATTCACTCACCTGGAATACTCCCTTCACTTACTCTTGCCTTTAGCTTTAGAATATCATTCTTCCTTTTATTTTCCTAAATTTCTGAAAATAAAGGGTTCCATCAATGATTGCTATTCAACTCTTTTATATCAAAAACTGTTTATTTTCAATCATGAAAATAGGACACTTGCCAACATAAACTTTTCTCTACCAGATATGACACATGCATCACTAACTAATACTCTAAAAATAACGCTCTTTACTATAACTTTTCAAACTTCATAATCCATCAAGAACTGAAATTTTCTCCTTTATCCCAATTTCCTTTCATTTACTATTATCATAGCAGATCACATACCTACTTCCTGAACATTCATAGGCAATTAAATTTGCCATTCCTCTCAACCTCCATATTCCATAAAAATATAATTCACCTCTTCTATGACAAGTACTTTTGATTTATTACTATCACTACAGGTTATTTACATATTTATTAACTTCCAATAGCTTCCCAATTCATTTACACAAACCCGCATATCAACAGAAATTCCCATCTTCCCTTCAAGCTAATTTACATTACACACTTAATTCAGATTCCACTTAAGACCAAATTATTCTCCAATTCTTCTTTCACAAAATTCATCCATAATACCATGACATCTCATATCAATTGCTAATTTCATTACCACTTTTACTTATCATTTAAATCTCAACTTTATATATATAAATATCAACCAAGATCACAAGTTACGCACATACATGTCACCAATAACAGCACCAAGTATAATTTATTATACAACCCCTCATGGCAGCAGCAGCCCATGTATATATATATTTAGAAAATGATCAGAGTCTCCCCCACAAATGTTTTCCCAATTCATTTTGCATTCACACAAACCTTCAACAGAACATCAAGCACCAAAAACATAAACACACAGCGATGCAAGTTATACATTCCACTTGGCTTTCCAGCTCAAGGCGATAACCCGTGGCTTATGACATTTCTCCCTTTTGGTTTCCAAAGTTTATGCTTCAATGAACCATAACATCACATGCACATACTTTAATTCCCAAGGCAGTGGCTATCTATATGAACATATATGTATCTGTCTATGTATACCCAAAACAACATTTCATATATATATATATATATACAGCAACCAGTTCCAAAACAGCAGCCCTATTCCCTGAGCATATCACCATCATATAAATATCTATTCCTTCAGCATCATCACCGAGCATATATATACATCCATTCATCCTCCCACAACCTCACGGCTAACCAAACCATATCACAGCGCACACACAAACACATACACGGTGCACAGTTCAATGGAAATAGAGACAGAACAGGGGAAGAGTGTGGCGACTACAATGCAACATCAATATTGCCTAAAACAGGAAGGAAAGGAAAGAGCCCCTCAAACATTCCAATACCTTTACAGTATCGAGTAGAATTTACTGGGTACACACGCTGGCGGAGATTCACACAGCTTTCACCGCTACTCTGCCTGCCTCTAACTCACCACCACAGCTTTGTCCACTGACCCCACTTCTTTCTCCTGTTCGAACAATCACTTTCACGGCTTCACGCATTTACAGAGGCCAATTGCTACCAACAAACAGAAAGGAAGAAAATTGAAAGATTGGGAAATTGCTACAGTACTTTGGTGTTTTCGGCAACGAACGCAGAATCTGCACAGAACGACGGCAACAAAGCTATCTGAACCTGCCACAAAGACTTCCCACAATGTCAACCGCCACATGCACCAGCTAGACCTCTCGCGTCCTTCCCATGCTTCCTCTACTCGCAGCGTTAAAAGGCCTCAAAAGACAAAGATTCAGGCGATGGGACGACTCTGGCTGCGACAAAACGGTGGAAGATTGATGGAACACGGCAGAGGATGAGTCGCACGGCATCGGTAGCGTGAACTCCTCTCTGTCGCCGCTCACTCACTGCTCCTCGTCCCCTGCAGCCGCTGAAGAACTTCAGAGGTAATGAAGAAAAGGTACGGCTGCAGGAAGAAAAAAGACACGAGGGGCAAAAATGGTAATTCATCGCGCTGGAAAGATGAAAAAATCCTGACTTCTGCGATGGCTGGGATTCGAACACAACACCTAATGCTACAACCCACACCTTTCGACCACTCTGCTAACCTGATCCTATTGAAATTCCTTGCACCAAATATATACATATTCCATTCTCAATACTATTTTTTTTTTTTAATAAAATTCTCTGGCCATAACAATACCTGAGGAAATATTAGCGACTGTTCTTGGTGAGAGGTTAAGTATTTAAGAGGAAAAATGTATGGAGTGGAGACTTCAAGGAAGAGAAATCACGCTCAATCTAGTGATAGTTCAGTTGTGCAAAGTGTGCGTGCCCAATTTCAGGAAGAGTTTGATAAAAAAATTTCAAAAGGAGAGAGAAAAATAGAGGTAGAGCGTGCAAATATGGAAGAAGAGTGTTCACAGTTCGAGTAAAGATTAATGGAGCAAAGGATACAAACTCAATTCGCTGCCTTGATACAGAGAGGGTAACCACAGGCGCCTATTTCTTCTACTCCTAGTATTAGTCCTTCCATATAATGTTTATGTATAAACTAAACAATTTTATTTTCTTTTTAAATATGTTTAAGTAATTGAAGTAATTTGATATTTTATTAGATGATCTGAATTATTCATCAATTATTAGAGTTTGGTTTATTTAGTTATTTTTTATTTTTATTATTAAATTACATGTTTTAATATAAGAAAAATTTGAGAAAAATTTAAACAATAATATTAACTTTCAGCGGAGACAATTGTCGCCGCAGATTACGCAATAGGCAGCAACAGAAATGTTGCCGCAGATTATACTTTAGGTGGCGACAGTTGTGTAGCCGCTGATTCAACTTTAAATGGTGACAATTATGTCACTGCAGATTATTGACATTTAGCGGCGACTTTCAATTGTCGCTACCAATACTTATAGGCTACGGTCTCATAGTTGGCGACTTAGTCGCCACTAAAGGTTTTTAGCAGCGACTTTTGAACTTTCAGCGGCGACATGATAGCCAATTTTTTTTGTAGTGGTAGAACCTTAAGCTATATATATATATATACATATACATATTACATATTAAGCCTTATTAAATATACATGTTGAAGGCTCCGGTTGCTAAAGTTTTGTTTCAGTTCGAATATTTTATTGCGTGCGTCCGTGTTTTCGACAATATTCGTGGATGGAAGTATCTATTCTACATACTTACAAAAAAAAAAAGGGTTATGTAAGGGCTTAAATTTTGCGTTTCATAAATGTAACATCCTAGCTAGTTTTTTTTTCTAACCTTAGATGAGTTTAGGTGTGTGTTCGGTTTTTCTCCAAACCTAAGTTTTAAACTTAGGTTTGGGCAAAACTTAGATTTTGAGAAATTTTAAAACAAAAGCTATATTTGTTCAAAAGGGCTTTTGGATCAAACCATAGTTTAAAACCAATATTTCAGATAAGCAGGTTAGAGTAGTTTATAAAACAATAAAAGAGCTAATGGACTAACCAATTACTATATTACCCATACTTTTTCTTACACCCTCTCTCCTCTCTCCTCTACACCCTCTCTCCACGTTCATTTCTTTTCTACACTATCTCTCATCTCTCTTCTACACTCTCTCTCATCTCTTATTTCTCATCTTCTACACTATTCAAACACTCATTTATTTAAAATCACTTTTTGTTTATAAACTCTTCTCCAAAAGCCCTTTTCTAAAAGCTACCAAAAAGCCATTTTTTTCATAAACCCTTTTTTAAACTCTTATCCAAATGAGCCCTAAGAGAGGGTTAAGTTAGCAATTGACAAGTCAAACAATAATGAATGACAAATATATTTCTCTCATAATATTATGTCTAAATTATATAAGTTATCATGCGTTGCTTCTTGATTTATCAATTGCAACATATAAAGTTGTCATTTGTGCTATCTCACTTGTCATTTTTAAATGAATGATGGCAAGATGGGATGGGGTTGTCCTGATCCCATTCCATCTCGTGAACACCCCTAACTATGGTAAACCTTCAAATTTCTACAAAATTTCACTTTTGTCCTTGCTTTGTATATAAATTTAAAAAACCAAAACATTTTCAGTCTCAACATGGTAATTAGGAGAATTGATTAATCTATAATGACATGGGATGTAACGTTACACAATCTTGCAGGTTTTCACTTGAATTCACTTAAAATTCAGCAAGGTTATTTAATTTTATATAACCAAACTTACTCATGGTTTTATACAGCTAACCTAAAACCCACTCATTTTTTTATACAACTAACCCCAAAATAAGTACATAGATAGACAAATTGTCAGATTCGATGGCTCTTAGCAGTTATAGGTATAGTGAACACTGAAGCTCTCTTGAAACATTACAGTGAAATGCCAAAGATATTTCCTGCATTGAATGCTAACCTCGTATCATTATATAATCTTCCAACTTTTAAACATTGCAAAGAATCTTCCAATTCACTGACGGTGATCTAGCTCATTTGGGTGGCTGGCAACTAAGGCACGAGTAATCCATGTTCATGTCACAATTTTTTAAAATAAAAAGGGAGAATTACTGGATAGTTCCACATAATTAATTTAATCTCTAAAATGTTATATAGCAAGTGAACATCATGTAATGATAAAATTTAGTGGAGAAAATAGCAACATGTTATATGTTTATTTTTTGTAAAAAAATTTAGTAATTAAATTGTTTAGATGAGACTAATTGGACAGTAATTCTCCCAAATTAAAAATATATTTTATAATTTAAATTATATCTAAATTTAATATAATTATATTTCATTTCAAATATAAAACTATAATGATTTCTTAGAATATTTCAGATCCCTTTAATTGAGAACTTTTTTTTTTCAGTTTATGGATTAAAGAATTCAAATTATTTTAAAAATAATTTCAAATTTACAATTGGAAACTATTTTACTTTTCTTTTGTTCCATTTAAATCAAACATTAAAATATACTTTAGATTTAAATAGTCCAATATTTCGAACCATTTAAATATTCTACATGACAATGGAACATAAAATGTTAATTACTTATTTCTATGTAATATTAATTAGGACCTTGTCACTAAATATGAAAACATACGTAGAATCATTTAGTACAAATACTTAACGAAAATTGCCTAATTTAATATCTCTAGCGTTTTTTTATCAAACCATCCGCGGTCCGAAAATCACAAATCTCGACTCATTCGAGCCCAGCCAAGAAGGACAAAACTCTTCCCAACACTGCTATCAATAGAGTTGGGTATAGTATAAAGTGTTAATATCTCATAACGCCCCGAAACAATGTTTAAATATATATTAGGAGAAATGTCTAAGTTTCCACAATGCCTTGGACATAATTGCTCCTAATAAAATAATACGTATGCTTAATAAAAAAAAAATTACTAGTAGAAGTTATTAGTCTCTCACAATGTGGTTAATCAATATTTGAATCCTCATTAAGAGAAATATTTTAGTTTAATGTATAATAATACCTCGAATATAATTGCTCATAATATAATGATACCTATGCTTAATACAAAAACACTGCTAAAATCTCTAGTTTATTTGATATTGACATGGATCTAACTTCCATAGAAAATATATCTGTATAGGCACATGGTTCTATTTGGAAATTGTGACATTAGGGTTATTTTATTTAACTTCAAAATCAAGAGAGAAGTATATGTACATGAGATAAAAAAAATGAATAAAGTAAATCACACCGTTTATAGTCACTTTTTTTATAGACACCGTTTATAGACACTTTCTATAAATTTATAAATACTTCACATGTTCTTTTTATGCGACCCAACGATATCTAGCAATAAAAATAAAACAAACATTTTATAATTTTTTATTAAAAAAGAAAAGGAAAGTAGTTTTCTATCATCGATACCAAACATAAAATTACTTCGTGATTCCTTTTTCCTTCTCTGCCAAATTTTCTCAACAAAATTGCATATTCAAACGAGTTGATGTCAAGGACAGCTAGGCCAAGTCATAACCAGGCCTAAGTTGGAAAATACACAATAAAAATCATCAAATATTTTCATAATATATGATGTCACTGATTAAAGATTAAAAAGTGTTCAAGTATTTCAAGTTTCTTTCACTTTTTGGCTTCCTTACATATCCTTCTACATTAAAGTGTTAAGTGTAATTGCAAATTTATTCTGAAAATTTTGATTCAGGAGCTATAGGTAATTAGAAGTTTTTTAAGGAGCAATTGTCCTAGATGTTTTTAGATTATAGTAATGTCATTCTAACTATTACCCAAAGTTAAGTTTAAAAGTTTAACTATTAGTTAATTAATATGCTGATGTGGTATGCCTACACGATATCTATTTAATTTTTTATTTTGGTTTAAGGTGAACATTTACTCAAAAAAAAAAATCACTCCTGAGCATTGTGTATCTGAAAGTTTCTCATATCCAATGTTGCTCTGGCCATTATCTAGGTTCAATTTGATTATTAGTTAACCAAATATATTATGATGACAACTCCATGTGTTATCCACTTCACTTTTTTTAAGTCAGATTCCCTTTGTCAAGTGCACATATTATATATATATATATATATATATATTGAAAAAATAAAGTAAATGACTGATTAACTCAGTATATTTGGTCGAGTAACAACCAAATTTAACCTGAATAATAGCTAGAGTAACAGTCCACCCAAAAAGCTTTTGGATATCCAACACTCCAAAGTGAAAACTTTTTAGGCAAATTTACATCTTAACCCTTAATTAAACACACTTAACACTTTAATTAATTACGACATGCATTTAACCTTAGCTGTCCAATTACCCTCCTCCAAAGTCCGAAACCTCTATAAATACACAAACCCTAGTCTCCAATATTCACTAAGACTTGTAGCTTAGTTAGCTTCTTTCTCCACAAATTTGGCTTTTGTGTGATCAGTTCATAAATATATTCTTCTTTTTAATCGATCTCTCCTTCATCATTATCACTAGCAAGACCCCAAATTCATATATAATGGGTTGCTTGAATTTGTGCCAAAAGGTTAGTTCTTATATTCTAGATATTTTATATCAATCCTTTTCATATCTTGTCTTGTCTTTGCATTTACTTTGTCAAGCATAAATATATATATTAACATTCATTTAATATGGTTTATGTTTTTTAATTTAATCTCCTAACTTGAAGCTTTGATTCTCTTAATTAGATATCAGGCTCCATTCATTGTATAGAATTCAAAAAATGAATCATACTTTCATTCTCTGACACACGCATGCACATACATATATTATGGGTATGGAATAAATTTGCATTTAACTTGCCATCTCTTTTGGTCACATTTGAAGTTTGAAAATATAGAAGGATCGCAAATTTAATTTACTAAATATATATGCATGTTTCTACCCTACAAAGCTTTTCCACTTTCTATGAATTTATTCATAATTAATTAACATACAACAACAAAACATAATATTCTTGCTTTTGGTTGATGTGATTATTAAGTACTCCACCTTTGTTAAAATTATTAAGAATGTTTTTAACAATCCTATCAATAAGTCGTAGAATAATTCTCTGATCTCATATCAACCTCTCTCTCTCTATATATATATATATATTCAAAAGCCAGAAACAAACAAACCCTTATGCAATATTTGGTAGGCAAAAAAGTGTTTTCTAGAAAAAGAGAAAAAGAGAAAAAATGCATCTATATCTTATTTCTTTCTAGGTCGATTCTCATTTTTTTCTATAAAACATTTTTTATGTACTAAACATTGTCTTATTAAATTGACGTTGCTATAAATGGAAATATGCTAAAAGGAGAATCTTTTACTGAGTTATTATGTCAATCAGTGGATATATATGTCCCATATTTCGAAGTTCATGTGTTAAAGTTCTCAGAGCACCATCACGTTTTTGTTTGTTCGTACACATTACACGTCTTTGAACAGGATATCTTATTATACATTAATAGTATATTCAAATTATATAAATCTAAATTATTTTATTTATTTTTAGGGGACTGCTTCTACAACTGTTATGGAGGAAAGGGTGATGGAGGCTGAGGATTACACCATTGATGGAATAGCTGATTGACATGGAAATCCTGCTGCCCGAGCAAGAACAGGAACTTTTGTGTCCGGAAATTTAATCCTAGGTAATTAAATTAATTACTTTTAATTAAAATAATACCGCTCTAGTTATATATATAAGTTATTTATAATAGAAAATTTTAGTTTTAAACATAAGTCATTTGTATAAGGGTAACTAATAATATTTTTTTTTAATTTTACCCCTATTGAATATAAGTCATTTGTAGAGTAATTAATAAAATTTTTAATACACTTTCTTTAATAAGGATAAATATAGAATTTTTTTCAATTTAATATATTTTTTAGTATGAGAAAATGAAATACAAGTGACTTACATATATATATATATATATATATAGAGAGAGAGAGAGAGAGAACCAGATTGGTACTTCTTCTAGTTCTTTTTATAGATAACAACTACTCAAATCACATAGACTAAAGTGATAGTTAAATTAGTTAAAAGCTATAAATGTGTAAGAGATATATAATTTAAACTAATTATATTTATTGTTTTTTTCTGAAATAATTTAACTAACTTATAAATTAATATATAATATAATTAATTCATTTATTTAGCTTCAGTAATCTTCCTAAATTAGTCAGTTGGATCTTATATTAAGGAAGGAGAGAGTAAGTAGTAATTTTTAATAAATAAATGAGATTAAACATTTAAATTTATTAAGAAATAAAAATTTATTATTATAAAATTAATTAACTTTGTAATATGGTAATCGAATTAAGAGTTTGACAAAAAAATTTGAAATATATTAAAATTATTTTTTCAATTTTTTAAAAAATGCAATTAAATGATTATTTAAGAAATATTTAGGTTTAGGAGGTTATTTTGGTCAAAATGATGGGTCAATCCTGTGATTTTGAAGGGAGTTCCATATAGGTTTTTAAAATAGAAGGGAGATCTCTTTAATTGAGAGTAAATATATAGGAAGTTGATGTATTTTGCTTTAACAATAACAAAAACACAATAATAATAATAATAATAATTATTATTATTATTATTATTATTATAATAAAGAGAGACAAAATATCTAATTCAAGTTGCAAAGTTCGTTGGGCATGGATAGTAAATTATAGAAAGAAAACAGATGACTTACGAATAGTTTAGCTTTTATATATGATTTTAAAGATTTGTATGTGGGGTGTGTACAACAATAAAGTATTTTTCTGCTCTTTATTAGAACAAATTGAATCAATATCGAATTACGGTATGCACAAAATTGATATTCGCATAATGCATACATTTAATAACTAACTTTAAATTATTTATATTTGTCTCATTTTGCTTTGTCATAGCATTTGTGATAGAAGTGACTGATGTTAAAAAGAGAAAGGAGCTAGTGCGCGCATAATAAAATATTAAGTATTAAAATAAATTTGTGACTTATAATATGACTAACAAGATGACACATGAATCTATCATATAAAAATTTAGGAATTGCACTATGTCATTCTTATCTAAGGTGAATTTATATAGCTCGCATGTACTCAATTCCTAATGAAATTGTGAAACTAAGTGTTTTCTCCATATCATCCACCAGAGTATGAAGATTTGACAGATTTTCAAATCTCGAAGCTATGGTTGGATCAAGAGGTTGGATGTTCTCTTTGATAGCCTTCTTTGATTTCAGCTTCTATTCCACCTTCTTAAATATTGGCTTCTTTGTCCCCTTCTTTGATTTTGGCTCCTATGTAATCACCTTCCTCTTTTTGATTAGAGATGTAGGCCATAAAATAAAATGACCTGAAGCATCATCTAATATTTGGACCTCATCGGTGGGGCAAATAACCAGTACAATACCATAACCTTCTTTGATTTTGTCTATTGTCACCCTCATTTAGTTCTTTAGAATTCTCTTGTGATGAATTGTTGCGACCTCGTATAATGTATCATGGCGACAAACGTTTTAGTCTCATTGTTTGTCAATATGTAGAAACCACATTAATGTCTAGTATGTTTGATTCACTTAGGGTCAGGGTCAGATGGTTGGGAGACAAACTTTTCCTTCTTGTTGTTGATACCCTTGCCACTTGTCACCATAGGAGAACCCTGAAAATATAAAAAAAATAATTATTCAAAACTTTAAATATCCCTTTAAAAGAAGTGAATATTTATTACTTATGATGGTTCAGACACACGAGGAAATTGGATAGTAGTAGGAAAGCCCATCATCATCATAACTTGATTGAGTCTGGCATCCATCTCCTTATGCATCATTTGTATCTCCACTTGATGGCGTGGAGTAAGTTCATCAGCTTGAACCTTTTCGAACTCGTCTCTAGACACTATGTCTGCGGAGGCTGCATGTGTTCTTCGTCATGCATAGCCAAATAACTCTTTCTGACCAACTCTATTAGGGGACCCTCTTACTCGACCACAGTAGTCAGACTTCCCAATAGTTGTCTCCATGATATTTATTCTTTTTTTTTATAAACGAATGACCTTTGGGTTACTTGTTCCTCAAGTGTATCTTATAATATATAAGTAAACAATTTAAAATAACTGAAAAGCAGTTTGAAAAGCACGTAATCATATATAAATTCTTACTATTTAAATTAATTACTTATAAATCCTCTCAACAATAGTAGTAACCTCTAGAGTGATATACTGACCCTTCTTATTCTTAACACTCGTCGTCTTCCATTTTTGTTGATGAGATGGACCTTGGATGGGAGAGAACCCATCGCTATCTCGGTTGTGCGGAATGACTGCAGTAGGATGTGATACATATATTGATTACAACACATATAAAATGCTCTTTTATATTAGGAATTGACAATCGGTTGCTATTTAAATAGTTGACACAATGATAAAAATATAACCCATCAATTTTCTTATAGGCATTCCTCTCAACAAATTCAAGAAACCTTTCAACTACTACATCTTCATATTCCTTGATAGTTCTTCTAACTTTCATCTAACTACGATCCATTATTATACATTATTATTTAGCATAGTTGTCAAATTAAAGGAAATACGCAAGCGTTTTATATTTTATAAAAATTTTGGCAAACTTTCCCCTTAAATATAAACAATTCCTAAATAATAATATAGGTAAATAATCGAGCAATAGCAAGTAACAAACTAATTTCAATAAATTCCATTACCCAATACCAAAGATATCATTTTAGAGTAAAAGTTCTAAGTTCAAAGAAAAAGCTCAAATAAAGTTGATTATCCATCAAACTTGACAATCAAGTTTCTTATTAATCAAAGGTTTTAACTTAATTTATAATGTTCCTAAATAATACTTACATTGCTCAAACAAAAAATAACACAAAAATACCAAATAGATGTACCTCAAAAATAAGAAATCAATATAACATGAAAAATAATCTCACAACTAATGTTCATAACTATTTTAATAATACACATAACAAATAAATAACCTAGTCATGCCAATTAACAACAAAAAGTTTTAATCACAATGTATTATTTTTTACAATTCACAAAAATACACCCATACACAAATAGAAACCAATGTAACAATCCAAATATTACAAAAATAAGTCTTAAATACAAGAAAGATAACTCATATGATCTATTACATATTATAAATAATAAACAAATGAAAAAGCAAGAAAAATGAGCAAAAGATGAAAGAAAATGATAACTTAAGAGAAATCACCATGAGAACGACATAGAACGACGGCAACAGTGCAAGCAACGACAAAGACGTGAGTGGGGGCACCAGAAACAAGAGGAAAATACCAAAAAATCAACTTCATCAAGGTATACGGTGGTGAGGCATGGGAAAGGGACTATAACAGCTGTGAAAAGTGAAAGTGAAGGGTAAGCGAGATAGGATTTTTTAAATTTCTAAGGACTTCTTATCATGGTGGTTTTAAAGAAAACCGCCATTTAAAGTATTTATAAAAACGCTGTGATAAGTTTTTTGTCCAAGTGAGTTTTTTTACTTGCTTGGACTTCTTTCCGAGGCGTTTTTTAAACAAGCACCGTTAAAAGTTTTTTTCCTGTCATTTTTTGACAACAAACACCCTTAAAAGTTTTTTAACAACCAAATATTTACAAAAATGTTACCTCATTTCTTTACCAACGTTTTTTGGGATAACCTCCATGAAGTTGCGTAGTTAAAATTATTTTTCCTAGTAGTCACAATATTTTCTTTATGGACAAAACTTTAAGTTAAGTTTATAAGTGAATTTACAAGTACTCGTAAGTATTGTAACAGTTAATAATAACAAAATAACAAGTGTTGATATAAAAATTTTTAAATCATAATTTATATTATAAGAGTTCATACAAAATTTTACAGCTATTTATAGGTAAATTTATAAGTGCAAAAAAGTATTTTAACAACTAATATTAGCAAATTAATATAAATTAGGATCTGTAAATTTTTATATAGGCACTTGTTATTTTTCTATTATTAATTATTAAAATATTTATATGTATTTATAAATTCACTTATGAACTTCACATAATATATATAAATAACTTGACCGAAGTTTTGTCCTTTCTCTATTTAGTTGTACCGTGCCTGACTAAAATTCTTTTTTAGATATAACAACTGTAATCTATTTTCTTTAACTTCCATACGTGAATCAAGCGTTGTAAAAAAAAATACATTTAATTTGAGAAATCGGTGTCTGATTTCACTATTTAATGAATAAATTAAATATAGAGGCTACGTGATATTATTTTCTTGGTAATGAAAACCATTTGTAATCTCATACTTGAGAAATTGTTTAAAGGGTAATGAATCCCTTTTCACCCAACTCAACCACGTTATATATTATTAGTTCATATCAGTATCTTTTATTTCTAATAAAA
Organism: Leucaena leucocephala; assembly: GCA_037074615.1. Taxonomy (NCBI): domain Eukaryota; kingdom Viridiplantae; phylum Streptophyta; class Magnoliopsida; order Fabales; family Fabaceae; genus Leucaena; species Leucaena leucocephala. The sequence goes on from CM073553.1 coordinate 5,063,981, forward strand.
TTTTATATAAATATATACATGACAGGGTTTGGGGCTATTATCACTTACAACCTACAAGTTTTTACTAAACCCTAGTGGTTACGGGGATGAACACTTCACTTGTTGATCTCATTCGCCATATCAGAAAGCTTTGTTCTACATTTCAATATACCTAGGCTATGGAGGATACCAACTCAATATTGCCACATTTGGTGCAGATCAGTTCGATGAAGCAGACTCAGAAGAAAGACCCACAAAGAAAGCTTTTTTCAGTTACTTCTATTTGGCTCTCAATATTGGATCTCCCTTCTCTGACACAGTATTAGGTTATTTTGAGAATGAAGCTATATGAACTCTAGGGTTTTGGGTCGCAACAGGATCTGCTGGTCTTGCTTGGATCTTGTTTCTTTGTGGAACTACGAGGTACAGGTACTTTAAACCAGGTGGGAATCTTCTTCCTAGATTTTGTCGAGTCTTTGTTGCAGCTACAAGAAAATGGTAGGTCAATGTTGTCTCCGAGGAAGACAACCTTTTCGAAGTTGAAGAATATCGTAATGAAGGAAGAAAGATACAGCATACTGAAGGATTTAGGTAAGTTATCGATGATCTCATCATTTTAATTATTCATCAACTATTGTTTCACAGATATATATATATATATATATATATATACATATTTACACATACTCCATTTTCAACCAAAAAAATATATCCAGGGTCTTAAATATAATAACTATATAACTAATTTACAAATATTAAAAAAATTAGTTTAGATGTTTAAGAAAATGTATTAGTTTTATCTAAAATACCCCTTTTAATAATTTGTATAAGACGCCTCCCATTTGATAAAAAACAGCTTAACATGTGAAATTAAATAAAGTCAATTTAAAAAATTATAATTTTAAGAGATGAAAAAAGTTGGAGTAAGATAAAAGCAAACCGTCTATTAACTTTTTTATATTTAAGAACGTGGAAGTACATAAATGAAAACATGAGTTCACGTGCAAAGGTTTCTAATATTGATCTCGTTTTTATTACAAAATTTGAAATTACCAAAGGTTTCTAATATTTAAATATATCAATGTATTTTTATTAGAATATAAAATAGTCTCATATTGAATAGTTAGAGAAAGAATTGAAAGTATATAATGTCAAGAGAGGTTCTCTCAAATTGGCTTAAGCTATTTTGATATAAAGACTAACCTACTCTCTACAAAATCTAATTTTTTGCCACATTTTGTACTTTCATGATCATCAAATTCTTGGATAAAGCAGAATTCAATCACCTGAAGATCAGTTAAGCAAGATGGGCAAAAATATAATGAGTCCATGGCGTCTTTGTACAGTGACACAAGTTAAGGAAGTCAAGTGCATACTAGGACTAATCCCAATTTGGCTATGAGGCCCAGACGATGAACAAAAACAAAGAACTCACAGAGCTTCAAAGAATGGGAATTGGACTCATAATAGCAATGACGAGCATGGTTTCATCATTATAGCCGGACTAGTAAAGCATTTTAGGTTAAAGAATGCTAAAAGTCATCTTGAAGATTCAAGTTCGTTTAGCATCTTCTGGTAAATACCACAGTATGTTCTCATTGGAGCTTCAGAGATGTTCTTGTATGTTGGTCAATTACAGTTCTTAAATGGGCAAACACCAGATGGATTAAAGATTTTTGGAAGTGCACTTTACATGACTTCAATCTCACTAGGAAACTATATTAGCAGTTTGATTGTTGCCATTGTTATGAAGATTTCTCAGAGAGGTGAGAGCCCAGGATGTATCCCATTAAATCTGAACGAGGGACACTTGGATAGGTTTTGTTACCGTTTGGCAGCATTAACTGCAATAGATTTTGCAGTTTACATTGCTTGTGCTAAGTGGTATAGGCCTACCATATTTGAAGAGAGGAGTGGAGAAGAAGACAATAGCAAAATGATCAGCCCAGCAGAAAATAGGGTTTAGGGATTTTGGATCTCATGAACCTCTAGCAATATGTTGAGATTTGGATCCTTCAAAGTTAGAATTTGGTCATGTTCTGGAAAGAGATCATTAAAAAAATAAGGAATATATGAAAATGAAAGAAGTGTGCATGTGTATGTGTAACTCACTATTTATGTATGTGACTTACTTCTTACTTCAGATGTACTTGAACTGTGAAGGATCTAAATTTATATATATATGTATATTGCCTATTTTTTGTTATGTTGATTATATTTGTATTATACATGTATAAAGGAAATATATAATTCCTTGCTGGGAAATAAGAGGGCTGTTCTTTCATTTATCTATGTGGAGAAAAAGTTTATCATACATTGTATGTGGAATTTGAGGACAATTATAAATCTTCTTCTCATCATCATTATATTTTCCAGAAATTCTGTCATGATTCAAATACTAGTAGGTAGGTAGCTTCTATTCAATTTCCCTTAATTTAGGACAAGATATTGAATTTGATCCCTCTTTTTTAATTGCTATTAACCCAGTCCTTAACATTTTATACCGTTAATCAGTTAATTAACCTTAAACTGACCAGCTATTTGGTCCTTATGTTTGTCAAGGAATGGAGCTGACTTGGCATGCCGCTAATTATAAGCCCTTCTTTCTAATACTTCCTAAATTTTGGAGAAGCTTAGACTATATATATATATATATATATATATATATATATATACACATACACACACACATATTTATATATTACATATTTTTTAGCCTTAAATATACTTCTTGCTGAAGGCTACGGTTGCTGAAGTTTTGTTTCAGTTGGAATATTTTATTGCACACGTCCATGTTTTTGAGCATATTCATGGATGGAAGTGACTATTCTACAGTGCGTACTATAAAAAAGGGGTTCTGGAAGCACTTATTTTTTACGTTTCATAAAGGGTAACATTCTAAGTTTTCTTTTCTAACCTTAGATGAGTTCAAGAGAGGGTTAAGTTTGATTGTAGGATGTAAAAGGGGATTAGGAATGATTCTTTTGTCTGTAATGAGGATTAGAAAACATGTAGGATTGGTAGGAATTAATTAAATATAATGTGAAAATTGGAGCAAAAGTAGGTCTATGTATGCATCAACCGGACATGATTTTTTAATTTAGGGCCTGTTTGGATAGGATTTTAAAAATGGGCTTATAAAAAAAAGTTTAGGCAGCTTATAGAAATGGGCTTTTAGAGAATAACTTATGAAAAAAAGGTAATTTTGAATAAATAAGTGTTTGGATAGTTACTTTTAGAAGTACTTTTATTATTGGTAAATTACGAAAAAGGGTATGAGTATTAAATGAGGAGATATAAGAGATGAGAGAATAGAGGAGAGAGGGTGTAAAAAAGTAGGAGAGATGAGAGATTGTGTAAGAAAAAGTATGAGAGAGGAGAGATGGTGTAACAAAAAAGTATAGGTAATATAGTAATTGGTTAGTTCATAAGTTCTTTTACTGTTCCATAAGCTACTCTGATCAGCTTATCTGAAACCTTAGTTTTAAACCATGGTTTGGTCTAAGAGCCCGTTTGAACAAATATGACTGTTTGTTTTAAAATTTCTACAAACATAAGTTTTGTTCAAAAGAGCTTATAAAATCACGGTTTAGATATGTTCCAAATAAGCCCTTAGAGGCATGTCTGGGCTGGGTAAGACTGGAGCTCTCTGCTAGGGTTTCCCATATTTGAGGGCTGGTGTTTTGGGCCCCCAAAACACTGCTCCAAAACACTTCGGTAAGTCCCTCAAACTTGTTTTCTACCCTTGAATCATGAAATTTTGTGGTTTGATAATAGGGAAAATGACATATGGGTCCCATGTAAGTAATTGAATGACAAAAAAGTCTCATCAAATACTATCATTCATGTCAAATCCCATGGGACCTCACATGAATTTTTTCTAATTGTAAAAAGACTTAAATAACCTTGTGAAATAAAAAAATATTAAAGAAGAAATGAGAGTTGGTGCGCTTTGCGAGAACAGTACAGTGTTGGCACGTTTTGCTATAAAATAAGAGAATAATACAATGTGTTGCAGGTGGATTTACTCATATGGGGTTATTAGTTGCAAGTGCTAGGATTATTATTTTAGGCGCTGGGGTTGTTATTGTAGGTGCTGGGGTTGTAAGTTATAGCTGATGGGATTGTTAGTATAGGGGATGGGGTTATTAGTGCAACTGATAGTGTTGTTAATTGAGCTGATGGGGTTCTTAGTGCAAGTGATGGGGTGATTAGTTGTAGGGGCTGGGGTTATTAGTTGCAGGTACTCGGGTTATTATTTCAGGCGTTAGAGTTGTTAGTTTAGGTGTTGAGGTTGTTAGTGCAGCTGATGGGGTTCTTAGTTGTAAGGGCTAGGATTGTTAGTTGCAGGTGATGGGGTTGTTATTTCAGGCACTCGGGTTGTTATTATAGGTGCTGGGATTGTAAGTGCAGCTGATGGAGTTGTTAGTTGTAGCTGATGGGTTTCTTAATACAGATGATGGAATTATTAGTTGCAGGTGCTGGGGTTGTTATTTTAGGCGCTGGGGTTGTTATTATAGATGCTGGGGTTGTAGGTGCAGTTGATGGGGTTGTTAGTTGCAACTGATGGGGTTATTAGTTACTGGTACTATGGTTATTATTTTAGGCACTGAGGTTATAAGTGCAATTGATGGAGTTATTAGTTACAGGTGATGAGGTTGTTATTTCAAGCGCTGGGGTTGTTATTGCAGGTGCTGAGGTTGTAAGTGCGAAGTTGACCTAGACATACATATATATATATAAGTAAAGTAAGATTATTAGTAGTATGTTTAAGTTCAACTATAATTAATATATGATCAATGACGCAGAAATGCTTGAGCCATCATCTTTGAATAACAATTCAGTAATTAAGATTCTTTATAATTATAAAATGATTAGATCCTCTCCACATAATCACATATTCAAATTATACATCACAAATCTAGAAATTTGCTTCCATAAGCAAGCCCCAAATATCATTGATTTTTCATCATCAAGAATCAACTGCTTTACATTCACAGCTTATATATCTTGCCCACATTCTGAGGCATGGTCTACCAATGAATTTTGAGCCACCAATTCCATAATTTTTGGGATGAGTTTCTTCAAATTCACCATATCAACTTCATAAAGGTTACAGCTATTAACAAGTGCAATCAAAGTCTGCAAGAAAAGAGGAGAAATTTATCAGGTGTATGTGACAGAAATTGAATCTTACTTTTTGTAGTTTGGACAACTGATATGAGACGCAAGCAATGTTTTCCTTCTTAATTTTTTGTCTTCTATATAAATATAGTCATCCTCCGCATTATTATGCTTTGACTCAACTCAAAAATTTTCTAGGCTTGTGGCTTTTCTTGGTTATTTTTATAACTCACATATGCTTTTGACAAGCATCTTGGAGTTATATGGTATGACTGTTAGAAAACAAAATAGTTTAACTTCCCTAATTATCCATCCATCTTTATAATATTAGTTTCTGTAATAGTGAGTATTTATAGCTAACAACAGTTAAATAATAAAGTTTTAAAAAAAATGTTCTAGCGAAACTCTTCATAAACCAAATACTTCATTGTTGCATTTTTAGCTAATATTACTAACCAATATTCATCTTTTGATAAGCATCTTGGACTCTTGGGGTTAATTTTCAAAGTTGATATGGCTGTTCAGAATCGAGGTAGTAAAAAAGGACCTGTCACTTCTGTAAATTCATATTCGCTATCTTTTCCTAATTCAAAATTGTATGTATCTAATGCTCCAACATATTTTGAAATCCAAGTTGATATGTGTGTCACATCAATCATATAATTATCACAAAAAAATTAAACACAAACACACAAAAGAGAAATTGGCCACTTTATTGTTGCAGTTCTCTTCTCAGCACATGTTTGCAAAACAACAATCAGTTAGTAAAAACGTATCTCTAATTTTAACACTGAAAATCAATAAAAATGACATGAATGAATGCTCTTAACATTGAAAATAATTTTCAAGTGATGCTCACAGTTCCAACATATCTCTAATTTTATGTTTAAAAAACTTCATCATGATTTCATCATCTAATATAACAAACAGACTTTCACCTTCTTCTTGAGAACCAAAACCAAATGATGATGACATGAAAAAGAACAGAAAAAAGGTGAAGCTTACTTAGCAGCAGGAGGAGAACTTCTATGTTCATTTGTAGTAAAAATAGTAACCTGAGATTTCTTCTTCTCTTGGACTATTCCGCCATCTTTAATGTTTTTTTGTTCAAGATTTGCAGAAGCTTCTGCAGAAATGAGAGGAGGCTTTACAAGATTCTCTCCTCCTCTTAGATAGAACAAATAAGCTTCTTTTCCCAAATCAGCTTTAGACGCAATAATTTTGTCACTCACAGAGAAACCCCATTTTCCATCAATGGTGTAAAAAAAAGCCCTCTTAGCTCCAGCCACGTTGTTTTTCAAAAGGGAAGAAGAAGAGCAGAACCCATTATTAGCACTATGATCAGTATTATTATGATTACTCTGCAAATCCTTGCTGAAAAGAGAAATCCTACTTCCAGATTTCCTCTCAAGAGGAGGAGAATCACTACCAGGAAGGCCAAGCCTGAGCTCTGAAGCGTAAGAAACTCAAAAACCCGTCAACATTTCTCTCTCTCTTCTTTCTCTCTGCATCAGTCACTGTAGCTATAGGTTTCCTCATCACACTTTCTCTTATTCTTTCACACTAGAGCACGCCAAAAATGACAGTTGTGTCTTTTCATAATTGGAAAAAATTCATGTGAGGTCCCATGGGATTTGCCATGAATTATAGCATTTGATGGAACTTTTTTGTCATTCAATTACTTCCATGGGACCTATACATCATTTTCCCTTGATAATAGGGTCATGATGGGTAATTGGTGGTTTTCGAAATTTTTTCTTCTTGTAACTACTTCATAGCTTTAAATATTGACAAACTTATATTTTTATATATTTATTTATATTATTTTAATGAGCTCTTATTATTATTTTGATCATTAATCGTATAGTTTGTGCATTATTTGGATTAATATATCTTACATTAAATTGGTATTTAATAAAAATATAATTATCATATTTTTATTATTTATTTCAAATAATTATTTTTAGAATAAAAATTATTATATTATTGTAATTTTTATTTTAAATATTCAAGAGAAATTAAAACTTATAAATAACGACAAAAGATTATGCATTGAGAAATTGTATACAAAGACCCAATAAACTAACCTTACTATTTGGCCCATTGAGTTACCTTTTTAATTGCCTTCACCAATTCACAACCAGGGACGCGCTGCTGCAGAAACAATTAAGACCGAGACGTACAGGAGGAGGCGGCATAACACAATTGAACAAGAGACGCACAGGAAGACGCAAAAAAAAAAGAGGAGTGTGTGCTGCCGATCACGCTCACGAGGGTGAACCCAGAGAACCATTCACTCCTCCCCCATCCATCTCTATTCATGCCATTCACCATCATCTTCCTCACTCCTCTGCACATCCATTCCATCTCCATCACAGCGACAACACGCACATAGAACAGAATAACAGCATCAGCCAGCACATAAACAGTGACAGTGACATGAAGGCAGTGATGACAGCGTGGATTCATTGACTATGCCTGACTAGAGCGTCCTAATTCTCTAATTCAATAGCAAAAGTATGAGTTTGAGATCTTAAAAGAGAGTATAACTCTAATTCTCTACCCAATTACCCAATAATTATATTATGATACTTAAGTGTTATGATTAATTTTATAATTATTAAAAATATTTATAATAATTTATTTGTATTTATCGAGGATTATTGTAACTAAATTTTTACTTGACATTTGACATTGTTCTTTAATTAACTTTAATTTTATTTACTTTGATATAGGTTAGACATTGTATTGCGATTATTGTAAATATTTGTGATTTTTTAAGGTGGTTTAAATTATTAGATCATTGTGCCTGTTGTTGGTTTAAATTTTATTTTTATGAATTATTAAGTTATAATTGAGCATTTGTTTTTAATATCCTTAGTCTTATTTTATTATTCTGGTGGCAGTTTATATATTAAGATTTTGAAAAATATTTTGTAACAATTCGAGGTGGCTCGATTGTTGGATTAAAAGCTAAATTATAATTCTTAATTCATTGTTTATAACTCTCATATCTATTGAAGTTATGATTGCCTACGTTATTGAATTGGATGATTGATTTTATTATTATTAATCACATTCAAATTTATTCTATTCACTTATTATCATTCATTATTCCTTTTTTAAAATTAAAAATCCTAAAAATATTTTATTTAAATTTATTTTTAAATCATTGCATTTAGTTGTTAGTTAATCAAAACTTCCCATTTTCTAACTTATGTTGCATTGCATTTAGTTATTTATAATTTTAATTTTAATTTTTGACTCCTCAAAGAGAACGACTCGAGGTTGCACTATACGTAATCTTTAGTTAAATTTTTGAAGTAACCCCAAGGTGATATCGGATTAAAGTTGTTTCACAAGAAATTGACTCCCTAATAACTAAGTGTCAAATAACATTAATTATGATTTATTTATTTGTTGAGTCTGTCTTAATTAGTTTGCATTTACATTTTCATTGCATTTTTTAAAAAAAAAAAGTTTAGGTTAATTGTTTTTGTTTATTTGGTTCTTCCTTTTTCTTTTTCTCTTGTGTTTTGTTTGATTCATTTTGTTTTATTTTGTTCTTTTTATCTGTCAGCTACCTCATGAAAAAGAAACTATGGATGATTTTAATGATATAATGGATATAATGGGATTAGTGGGAATAATAGATATAGTGAGAACAACTCATGGTATAATGATGAGGATAATAGAAGCATGAGGGAGATTTAGAATTTTAATATTAATTATGATCCTTATGACTTTTATACTGAAGATATGAATTTTAAAAATAAAGGAGCATTAAATTCTTTCTTACCTAGATTTTATGGCTTTGTAGGTGATGTTCACCTATAATCCAAGTTGGAGAGATCAAAATAACTTTAGATGGGCTGGGGATCAAGGAGAAACTCAAGAAAATTTCTCAAATCAAGTTGTGTCCAATCAAGGGACATCATTTTCTTTTTCTAGAGGTAATGAACTTGCTATGATCGTGAAAGGTATTACCGAACTTAATTCAAAATTTGACCATCAGAATTTAGAAACTGAGGCTAAGTTATATGCTATGGAGAATAAGATGAACTCATGTTTACAAAATATGTTCTTTAAATTGGAGCAAATGGAGACTAAACATAAGAACTTGAATGCTTTTGTTACTCAAATCTCCAACAACTTGAGTGAACAACAAGCAAATAGTATTGTTTCTATACCCTCCAATACATTGATAAATCCCCAATCCGTGAATGTGATCACACTAAGAAGTGGTACGGAAAGTAGAGCTAAGAAAATGCAATTAGAAGAAAATGAAGAAGAAGAACTAGTTGATGAGGAAATAGAAGTTGAATCTCTACCGGCCTACACTGCTTAAGAAATTTTTTAAGTTGAGAAAGAAGCCTCTATTCAATATGAAAGTCTGCAAGAAAAGAAGCTCTTGGAGCAGTCTCAGAAACAAATAGTGGTGCAAAATGATGAAGAGGCTAGAACGATCACTAATATACAAGTAGAGAAAGTATCATCTTCCAACTCCACAAGTGATGAGGAGATTGATGTGCATGAGCATGACAGGTATGACATGGTTGTGAAGCATGGTGATGCTTTTACTTATTATTTTCCTTCCATCCTTCTCATTTATGTGCATGTGAGAGTGGTGTATCATGTGTCTATTGTTTAGATATAGATAGCTGGCTTTCTACTACTCATGATTTTGATACATCATCTTATTTCAATTATGATATTAGTGTTGATTCTGTACTTGATAAGTTTGAGGAAGGTATTTTTGTTGTATTGCCAGGATCTAAGGAATCACATGATGAAGTAAAGACTACCACAATAATCAAGCAAGTCGGTATAGCACCACAAAACGCCATAACAAATAAAAGGAGGCATAAAACCAAGCCCAAACTATTGCAAATTATGTCTACCATTCAAGAGGATGAAAAAGAAGGTGTTGATAAGGATGAAATATTATCATGTGATTTGACACCTGATGAAGACTTAATCACTGATGATTATATTCCAATTCCTCATGTTGAAGTCAAGACTCTTACTAAAGGGAGTCTTATTAATTTTATTGGATGTGAGAAATACTTGTGTTATTATATATCTTATAGAGTTTTGACATCTGGTATCTTGATTACTAACCTTTCACGCTTGAAGGTTTTTCACGATTTCAGGTATTTTGATTCTTGTCCCATACTTGGAGTTAGAAAAAATGTTGCTTGCGTTTTGTCAAATATCTTGCAAGTGCCTTACTCAAGAAAATTGTATGGTGATCATTATATCCCTTATATTAGGGCTCCTCCAATTAATTCAAAACCACTACCATCAAGTAAAAATAATGTAGGAGACGGAGCTACAATGAAGAGATGTTTGTTTCACAAGAGTTTGAAGAGATTTCGTCATCAAGGTTGTCCTTTTTCTTCCTTGCCTCCTCACCCTTTGATTTATTGAGCTTTATTGTTTGAAATAAGTGGGGGGAGGGACTATCCCAGTAGTAAAAGTTAGAATAATTTGAATTTATTGCTTTATGTCTTTTAACAATTTCTTAGAATATATTGCATTTTAAGTATTTCTTAGTTTAAAGTTAGTTTTTCTTTGAATAAATCTCCCCTTTTATCTCATGACTCATTAACCATTTTTCCTTCTCCTTTTGATATATGCTTTAGTGATGCGTTGAGGACAACACATGGTTTAAGTGTGGGGGAGGGATTGCTTTTGCTAGTTTGTGTTGTCATTATTTGAATCGCCATAGTCTGAAAAATTAAAAAAAAATTGAACCTATTGAGCTTAATTGATTGGGTTTTTAATTATTGTATAGGCAATTTTCTGCTGTGATTCCCACCTTCTACTTGACTTTCGCAATCCTTGAGCTTTATTTTTAAATCCTTATTTCTTTATGCATATGAACATTGACATGTTTAGGTAAGAATGCATTTTAATTTGAGTAATTTTTATTCTTAATTGATTAGCATAGTGGAGTGTCTTTAGTGTTGTGTTATTAACATTATTTCATAGCTTGATCTTAAGGAGGAAACACCTCAGAGAAAACCTTGTTGAAAGGACTTTTGAGCCTAACATTATTTTCTTATCTTGTGTGATTTCTACCTAATTTGGTTAACATCTATAACTTGTCTAAATTCTTTTTCAAAGCTGCATTAATACCTAGAATTATGAGCATGATAGGAGCATTTATTTCTAAACTTCTTTTACCAAAACACAAATCATCTCTATTAGCTTTTGTTGATCCCTTTAAGCCCATCACTTTCATTTCATTCCATTGATTTTGAATAAGTTCTTTGCATGAGTTATATTATGTTCTTTATAATTAACTATAAATTATTGATGTTACTATATTTATTCTTTTGGGTTAGGATTGCCAATATAAAAAAAAGAGGGAAAAGAAATAGAAAAGACAAAAAAGAGAAAAAAATATATGCAGAAAAAGTCAAAAAAGAAGTTAGAAAAAAATAAAGAGAGATAAAGAAAAGAAAAGAATAATTGGCAACAAGGAATAAAGTTTGAAATAAGGCATTAAGTTATTGAAGATTAAAGATTTGTGTTTATTTGATAGTCATACTTTAGCTTACTTTGAGTTATTTCTTAATATTCCTACATTATACTTATTCTACATTCAATTTCATCCATTCATTAGCCTTTCATCAACATTACAACCCTATAAAGTCCTCTTGATTATGAATCTATGCTATACTAGTAGTGTAGATAGGAGAATCTTTACAAGTCTATGGTAGGTACTAATTTAGGTGGATTAAGTGAAAAATCCTTATATTTGAGAGTTGAGTGAGATACTTATACCTATGAGAGTTATGTTATGTTTTTCTTCCTCTAACTTGCTATATCTCCTGTGTTACTTTCTTTGCACCAAAGTATTCTATGACTGTTGATTGATTAGTAATAGAGGTTGCTTGAGTTGATTGCATATTCTTACCTTGTCAGTTTTATGTTTACTTACATAGAGTTTAACTGTTAGATTCCCTTGAGTGATATTTTGCCCATGAGTGCAAAAGGCTAAGTGTGGGGAGTTGACAAACCCATATTTTTATATATTTATTCATATTATTTTAGTGGACTATTATCATTATTTTGGTTTTTAATCGTATAGTTTGTACATTATTTGGATTAATATATCTTATATTTAATTGGTCTTTAATAGGGTTATAATTGTCATATTTTTATTATTTCTCTTAAACAATTACTCTTAGAATAAAAAGTATTACATTATTATGATTTGTATTTTAAGTACTTAGAAGAAATAAGAACTTATATATAATAACAAAGAACTATAAATTGAGAAATTACATAAAAAGACTCAATGGACCAAACCTTATTATTTGGCTCATTGGGTTACCTTTTTAATTGCCTTTGGCAATTCACACCAGGGACGCGATGCTGCAGAAACAATTAAGGATGAGACATACAGGAGGAGGCAGCATAACACAATTGAACAAGAGACGCACAGGAAGATGCGAAAAAAAAAAAAAAGAGGTGTGTGTGCTGCTGAACAATTCACGCTCACGAGGGTGAAGCTATAAAACCAGTCACTCCTCCCCCGTCCATCTCTGTTCATGCCATTCACCATCATCTTCCTCACTCCTCTGCACATCCGTTCCATCTATATCACAGTGATGGCATGCACATAGAACAGAATAACAGCATCAGCCAGCACATAAACCGTGACAATGGCATGAATTAGTGATGACAGCGTGGATCTCTATAACTATGCGTGGCTAGAGGTCCTAATTCTCTAATTTAATAGTAAAGGCATAAGTTTAAGATATCAAAAAAGAGTATAAATTACTCTAATTCTCTTCCTAATAATTATATTATGACTCCTAAATTTTAGAATCAATTTTATAATTATTGAGAATTTTTATAATAATTTTTTTGTATTTATTAAGAATTATATAACTAAATTTTTAGTTGGTATTTGATATTATTCTTAAAATTCCTATTAAAAGAGTTTCACACATATATATTAGTGTCCGGCGATAATATAAAAATACATGTGTTTAGCCGAAAAAGAACGTAAAAAGAAGTTAAAAGTCGAACAGAACTTGTTTCAAAACTTGTGCCTAAAATCTCTTTTCCTAAAACTCATCATAAACATATATTTTGGCCCAAACTACTATTTTTTATTTCAAAGTCACTTTTGAAGAGATCAAACGTGATTCCAAACATGCTCATATCAAGTGAAATTATATTGAAATGATTAGCTTGGATGACTTTTTTTTGTGACAATTCGTTTGGAAGATATTTGGTTGCGTATATGGCATGTTGTGTTTCAAAAAATGCATAGGCTTAGACCTTTTTCAAGGCATTATTTGTTTAACAGGCTAAACCTAAGCTCCTTGATACACTTATTAGACTTGTCAAGTGAGCTGACTTACTTTAAATTTATTAAATTAATTAAAATAAAATAATATTATGTGAAATTATTTTTTAACATTTATATCTATCCTAATTTTCAAATCCCTAACCCATGGTTCTCACCATCATCTCATCGCTCAAAGTCACTCACCTCCTTCACTCAATCGAATGTGTCGGCTCCTCTTCTCGTCATCATTACTTAGCTCCTCCGCCCCTACAATCACACTCATAGGTTATTTCTCACAATTGCTCATTGCTTCACCTCCTTCACTCAATTGAAGCGTTGGCTCCTCTTCTTGTCGTTGTTAGTCCTCCTTCACTGCTTCGGAAGTGTTGACTCATCTTCCTATCTTTGTTCCTCCTCCTTCACTCCATCGCAAGTATCGACTCCTCTTCCTATCGTTCTTCTTCCTCCTTCACTCTGTTGGACGCATCGGCTCCTCTTCTTATAGTCGTTCCTCCTCCTTCACTCCGCTAGGAGTGTCGGCTCCTCTTCCTGTCGTTGTTCCTCCTCCTTCACTCTATCAAGCGCATCAGCTCCTCTTCTTGTCGTTGTTCCTCCTCCTTCAATCTTTCGGGCGCGTCGGCTCCTCTACCTGTCGCCGTTCCTCCTCCTTCAATCTGTCAGGCCCGTTAGCTCCTCTTCCTGTTGCAGTTCCTCCTCCTTCAATCTGTCGGGCAAGTCAACTCCTCTTCCTATCGTCGTTCCTCCTCTTTCAATCTGTTAGGCGCGTCAGCTCCTCTTCCTGTCATCGTTCCTCCTACTTCAATCTGTTGGACACGTTGACTCCTCTTCCTGTCCTTGTTCCTCCTCCTTCACTTCATTAGATGTGTCGTCTTCTTTTCCTGTCATCTTTCCTCAACTCCTCCACCCCTATAATCACTCTCATAGGTTCTTCTTCTTCTATTACTATTTCTCATATTAAGAAAGCGTGAGAAGCTACTTCTTCTTTTTCTTCATCCTCCTATGCTTTGAGTCGCAGATAGTGGATCTCAAGCCTTTTCAAGTGATGGCTAGGGTTTCTTTTTTATTTTGTGTTGCTTTATTCAGCTAGGGTATCTTTTTATTATTTTGTTATGCTTATGCGTGCTTGTCGTTTTGGCAACACTTCTCAATTCTTGTTTTTTCCCCTTTTCCCTCTTCATTTGACCTAGATTATTGGTTCTAGTGATTAGTGAATATCAATTTAAGTTGAAATATTAGTTTGAATTAAATTAAATTAAATAATGAATAATATAATAAACTTTTGAAACGCAAACCTTTTGACAGGCTTCACACCATACCAGTCCTTTATACACATTAAATTTAGGCTGAGAAAAAGGCCTGGTAGACCACATACTAGGCTTAAGCTAATTTTGCATTTAACAGGTCTGGCGGATGAAGCTTTGGATTGGCCTGATTCCGCGCCTATGTGTAGTATATTAGTATCCCAGCATTGAACAAAACGCTGCGTTTTGTAGCGGAGGGGGCAAACCGGACGAATCTCATCCTCCAGTCTTCATGCCCGTCGCTTCCTCAAGTTTCAGTCTCGTCTTCCTCCTCTCCCACTTTCATTCCAATCTCAAACGGCAACATTCGCGTTCTCTCTCTCGATCAAGAGACGTTTTGCAGTTGACACACCATTTTCATTTCTGTTCTCTCTTTCACTGTAAGTTTATTTCTTCCTTCATCTGCTTTCTCACTATTAATCTCTCTCTCTCTCTTTTATGCTCTGTCTTCTCAGCTTTCTTCCCCTCCCTCAGTTGAGGGGTTCAACATTGTCGGACGAGTGGGGGCATAACAGAAAAACCCTCTTAAGTTTGGTGCAATATCTGTAGCTTCGCTTCCCTAAGGGACAAACTCCAGAAACCCTCACCTCAATCACTTGCAATGTCTACATTTTTTCAATCAGCTTTCTGTTCCTCCTTGACTTCCTGTTCTTTTCTTACCCATAAACATTTTGCTCCAACTGATCTCTGCCCTCATATCTCACTACGAAACAGGATCGTAAGTCGTCATCCTTCATACCTTCTTTTTATTTATTGAATTCACGATTTTTGTTTTTTCATTTCCTTGTAGCTCCGATTGTCTCATGTTATTTGGCTAATTTCTCAGAGATGTAATTTAGTTGAGCCATTGAAGTTTGATAATGGGAGGCCAAATGATGTAATACTCAATGGCGTAAATGCCATTCCCAGTTTCTTAGCACCAAATTCTTGTGTTCAGGATTTAATTTGCAAAAATGATACTCGACTCCGAATTTTTTCAGGCACGGCAAATCCAGCTCTTGCGCAGGTCAGCATGATGTTCGATCCTTTTTCCCTTCCCTTTCTTTGGTTTGTCTCTATTCACACAACATGATTAACCTGTCGACCATTTTTTTTTTTTAATTGAAGGAGTCTCGACTCTGCCCATTTGGATAAATAGCTTAAAAATACGATATGAAAACACCTTATTAAATAAGAATTAAGTACTGTAAGGCGGTCTGTACATAAGTTTATGTAATTTACAATTAACTAATAGAGGCATCATAAGTGCTCCCAATAAATTTATTTCAACGCTTGAAATGATTAATTAGTACTTGTTGAAGCGGATAAACTCTGATGATCTTCTAATAAGTCCATGCAAATGGGATCGTTTACTATTTTTACTGCATTTATTAACATGTTTGGCTGATTACTTACGTTTGAACTCTAGCAAGTACTATATGACAAGCTATTTGGCATGCAAGGTGCCTGATGCATTTTTGTGTATTGAATAGGAAATTGCCTGCTACATGGGCCTGGAGCTTGGAAAAATAAAAATAAAGCGTTTTGCTGATGGTGAGATATATGTTCAACTACAAGAAAGTGTCAGAGGATGTGATGTGTTTCTTGTGCAGCCCACATGTCCTCCTGCCAATGAGAATCTTATGGAGCTTCTTATAATGATTGATGCCTGTAGGAGGGCTTCAGCTAAAAATATTACTGCAGTCATTCCATATTTTGGATATGCTAGGGCTGATAGGAAGGTTAGTTTGTGCATTTAGAAATTTGAACTCATCCATTGTATTTTTATAACCTGAATGTTAAATTGGAAGATTCTCTTGCTCTCTCTTTCTCCCCACCCAATCGCATTTTGTGTTTCAATCTCACTGCTCTGTTTCTTTGATGAAATATTTCTTCCCTCTACAACACAGTTGGCTCAAGAGCTTTTATTTAGTTGATACTCTGCATTGGGATGCTTATTTCAACCTTTTTAAGATGTTCACGATATATTTGCCATTTATAATTGAATTTGGCAAAAATTTACTGAATATATCATATATTTCATTTCAGTTTGGTTTGTAAACTTTCTTAACTATTTTCTCAGACTCAAGGGCGTGAATCCATTGCCGCCAAGCTCGTAGCCAATTTAATTACAGAAGCAGGTGCCAATCGTGTCCTTGCTTGTGACCTTCATTCTGGGCAGTCTATGGGCTATTTTGATATTCCAGTGGATCATGTTTATGGACAGGTAAATACTACTTGGGTTATTTCCTGAATACAAAAGAATATGGACACTGAAAAACATGTGGTCTCTTGAATCTAGGCATACACTCACACAAACATAATATGCATGCTTAGGATTTTGAAAGAAAGCCAAATACAAATAAATTACTAAAACATCATAGTGTGTGTGGCTACTGGTTTTGAAGGTCTAAAATGACTTTTGCAAATGGTAAAAGTGTTACTTCTAGGAGATTGGGTTTTGCAAATGGAAACTAGGTTTGGCAAACTAGCCGCCACACCACATATAAATGTTTCCTATTTTTCCTTCAATGAGATATGCCTGCATATTCGGGAGTATATTTCATTCTTTTGCATATGTTATTGCATAGAATTTTTCATATGGCTTCTTGGTTTCTTCACATGGGCGTTTTAAGAGAATCACTATATCTGATGTGTCAAGAGGGTAATCAGTTGTACTCATTTATGAGACATTAAGGGCGTTTACTCCTTTTCTCTGATTTTTTAGGTTTTCTTATTACTGCTTGTTCTCTGGCCAATCTCTGCTGTTGTTTATTGCTATCTTTTGTTGATATTTTCTTAGATTTTATAGTGAGGGATTTATTGTGATTGTTGAATAATTGGAGTAAGGACTAAGCTGAAGTTAATATATCATAAACTTTCTAAGAAATTTGGTTGACTGACTAACCATATGTTCCTTTGTGCCAACAACAGCCTGTTATACTTGACTATCTAGCCAGCAAGACCATTTGCTCAGATGATTTGGTAGTCGTCTCACCAGATGTTGGTGGTGTTGCTAGAGCACGTGCTTTTGCGAAAAAATTATCTGATGCACCTTTAGCTATTGTGGATAAGAGGCGACATGCACACAATGTTGCAGAGGTAGAATTCTACCATTGCTACTGTCTATGTAAACCCCTGACATGTCCTTTCTTTTGACCAAAAAGCCATTAACGGGAATATTTCATATTAAATATAAATTATAGCAGTATATATTTGGAGGATGCCATAATATAGTATGATATGTGTAAGTCTCACATTGAGTAGGATGTGATGAGCTATAATGTACTTAAGTGGATTGATTTTTGCCTCTGTAACTAACCTTTTTTTTGGGTCATCCCCTACTCCACTTGGGTCCCCATCACATGTACTCTGCATTTGCTTTCATTCTTTTTTCTAACAATATTTAATATTCATTTTTATTTAATATATTTAAAAGGTATAACTATTATGTCGCTGTTTATGTGGCTTGCTTTATCTTGTATGTATATCAACAATTTAGAATGCCTTTTGTACTCTTCTTTCTGTTTCTTTTTCTTTTTTCTTACAGTTTATATGAATGATAAATTAGTAGACCAATAGGACATTTTGTGTGAGATGAACTGCAGAATTACTTTAGATATTGGGAATTTTTGGAAGATGATATTGTTGGACATAATTGAAGCATGATGCTTAGATAATTTACTCTGGTTATTTATGACTTGCCAGGATGTTAAATTCTTTGACTTGTTTGCTTTTGTTTTAGGAGTCACGGATCTCCCTGAATATTTTTTTTGTTTTTTTAAGACGTGGCTGAAATACCATTTGTTTTTGTTCTTGAAATTCATGATGAAGGTTCTAATTTGACACTCTTCCTTGTTTCCTCTGATTATGCTGAATCTCATCTTGCAGGTGATGAATTTGATAGGAGATGTGAAAGGAAAAGTAGCAGTTATGGTAGATGACATGATTGATACTGCTGGTGAGTTTATACTTTAGCTTTGACTCTTGGGATGAATCTCGTTAAGTTGCATTCTATGTTTCTAAGTTTTTTTGTTGTTATAGGGACTATTTCCAAAGGTGCAGCTCTATTGCATCAAGAAGGGGCAAGAGAAGTCTATGCGTGTAGTACACATGCTGTATTCAGGTATATTTACCTTCTGTTTCATATTTCATATCTATAAGCAACAATCATATAAAAGCTTATGCAGGTTGAGCCAATCTTCATTCTAATGTTCTTATTTTAACCTTTATATGTGTGTGTGTGTGTGTGTGTGTGTGTGTGTGTGTGTATAAAGAATTAAGTCCTATAGTCATTCTTTTGAATGTATATATATTAGGATGAGAAATCAGTAGGCATAATTCTCTTCAAAACACATACACAGACAAAATTGGTACACGCTTGTTTTCACACATTTTAGTTTATTTTTATGTCAACTAACTAGGGTCTCTTTCTTTGGATGTGTAGCATGTAGTCTGTGCATTTCATTTGATTCTGCCGGCAATAAATTTTTAGTGAACTGGTGTGGTTTTTCTGAAACTATATTCTATATATTGATATTTGGACCATCGTTATCTATTGGAAGCTGAAAGGTTCTGACAAAATTGCTGTTTCTATAATCGTCAATGGGGGCCCAACCTTTGTTGGGGTAAGAATAAATGACTCTTAACTCAGGGAGCATTTGATTTCCAAATGGGTTTATACTTGTGGTATTGAAGTAGGATCAATCTGAAGAGAAGTGATAATTGAGGCTGTATAAGCATCTCGCTGTAACCTTGATTCAAGATCCTCAAAATCTGATGTTTGTGGTATAACCATGGAAAATGAAGAATGAACAGGCGAAGGTAAGGAGTCTAGAACCAGAATCTGAAATTCTAGATAAGAAGAGAGATGTGAGAAAACCGAGTTATAATTCCATTCTGGTAGGAAGAGTTGCGTGAGTTCACCATGGTAACCCAGCGGCCTGAGGATTAAAAGCTCTGATACCAAAATGATAGGTTGGGAGTTAGGACAGAAATAGAAGATCTGTAATCCTAGAGATTCTGTGAATAAGGAGTTAGAAGAGGAAGGAGGAGCGAAGAAGAGGGAAGAGAGGGAAAGATAGACTCTTCAGTATCTGAAATCCTAGAGGGAAAAAATGGTAAACTGTCTGAATAATAATCTGATTATATTTCATGAGAGTACATAATATTTATAACTTGGGCAGACAACTGAAAATAACTAACATGATAAGAAAGCATAAACTGCTAATAACTGACAGTAACTGACATAAACTTCCTAACATTTATATGAAAACACATAAATAATTAATTCTGAATGCTACGTCTAGGCAGCTCCAATTGAATCAATCATATGCTTTCTCAAAGTCCAACTTAAAAGCCTAACCATGAGTCCCTTGCCTTTCTACCCGTTCTCCGCAACCTCATTTGCTACTCTCAAAGCCATTGTAAAGATAACTAAATCTACTATTTTTTGCTTTATTTTTTGAATAAATCTAGTGAACAATCCTGAGAGATAATTGTAAGACTCGTTAGCAATATTGACAACGGGTTTGTTGAGATATTTGGTGACGATGGGTTTAGAATGCTAGTTTGAATACCTTTCCTGTGGCTGATACTTGATGATTTCTCAGTAGTGAGGGTATATATTTGATGTAGAGTGGTAGTCAGAAGAAGGAAAAGACAGATAGAAACAGAGAGATGAGGCAGATGCAATGATTGAAATTCACATTAACCATAAGTTCTGAGTTTCTCTTACAACCCTTTTTATAGGCTATTAACTCCTAATGACTCCTAACGGCTATTAACTAATTAAAAACTAACGTGCACACGTTTACAATTTACACATCAAAATTTCATTGATGTGCTATGTTTCCAATTGGTGTCTTTGGTTGGAGTATAATACACGAATTATTATGGACAGGATCCCGCCTCTGGATTAATGAATTTCTTGGGTCACTTGATGTTATGTATATGCTTATATCTTTTTCTTATTCTGATTTCATCAAGTTTTGTCCTCTATGTACTTGTTATAGTTTTTCTTCACAAACTTTTCATAATATTGCTCCGAAATTAATGAGTAAAGGATGTATGTCAATAGAGGTCAAATTGCTGATCATTTACTTAGGTTTTCATAGCTTTCATTCAAGTTAGTTGACATGTGGCGGTTATACTTATGACATCATTGATGCCTGTGCAGTCCTCCTGCTATAGAAAGGTTATCAAGTGGCGTGTTTCAGGAAGTTATCATAACAAATACAATTCCAGTGGCTGAGAAGAACTATTTTCCTCAATTAACGGTCTTGTCGGTGGCAAACCTTCTCGGCGAAACTATATGGCGTGTTCATGATGATTGCTCAGTAAGTATACTGAATTGACCATTTTTTTATATGATTTTTGTTTGTAGCTTTCATTAATTGAAAAAATGTATATCACCCTTACACGACAACACCATCTCTACGCATGCGCTTGCTTGCATGGGTGCATGCACATGCATCCGTGTGCTTGAGTGAATGTTTCAACTTCTGTCTGACGTTTAGTTGAGGCATTACTTTTCTGGTCATATGCATGCACATGCATCCGTGTGCTTGAGTGAATGTTTAAACTTCTGTTTGACGTTTAGTTGAGGCATTACTTTTCTGGTCATATTTGTAAGTTACTTTTAGCATATACCACACAAAGAAAAACTTTAAATTTCATTAATTTTACCTTAAAATCCAACAACTTTCTAACTTTATCCATGTTTAATATACATTATAACTTATGAGAACAAAGTCAACACAATTATAAATGAAGGGTAAAATTGTATATTCGTGAAAAATTTAATGACGTGACTTATAAATAGGATAAAAAAATTCTATCTGTGTCCTATAAACAAGAACAAAGGAGTATAAGTTAAATCATGATTAATCCAGATCAATTTTAGTTCCGATGGTTTTGTTGGATAGAATGTTACCATAAGAAGATTTATTTTGCAACTTCCTTTTTCCTATAATTTCTTACTTCATCAGGGTGGAATTGAGCCTTATTCCAATTTGGGCATTGATTGATATGCACGTTCCAGCTTATGACATTGCGGTAACTATTGAAGCCTGTAGATTGAATTTGTCGAAGAAGCTTCATTAGGGATACTTTCTAGACTGTGGAGCTGTTTCCGTTGGTACAAGCGGTCTTGTACGTGCCTGAAAATGTATTTTTTTTGAAGTCTAAAATTCATAATGGGAAGTTTTTCGTGATTCCCTTGTTTTTGGTGAATTTTAATTTAACTATGAACAGTTTATGAAATGAATTGCTTGGTCATATTATTCCGTTAGTTTTCTATATTCTTTCGTATTGGGTCGAAGCATTTTATTCAAAATTAAGCAAATTTTTATGTCCTATCTACTTGTACCGTTATTCATTGTCAATTTAAAGAAAATATTCAGCATTGATGCCTTGTAGTTGATGAACGATGAAACATTACATTCTACATAGAAGTTCATTGAAAAATTTCTACTATTGGTTTTCTACTATGGCGTTTTTCCTTTTTGAAGTTATAACTTGGCTTGTGTTGCATCTTAAAACCAAGCCGAAAAAAAGAGTTGTCGGATTTTTGTTTTTCCGACAAGTATCTTTGACTGAATCCATGTCTCTTCGGCTGCATTGGCAAAGAGATACTCTTTGCTAATGTTGAGAATTATAGAGCCATGTCATCACCATGAAAATAAATAGGTAACTGAAAAGCTAAATAAATCGAGAAATAGAAATACTATGTAATCATGGGTGTGACCATTCCAACCTTTTTCAATAATTAGTAATATAATATAAAAAATAGTGTCAGATACAGGTTTGTAGTATAAAAGAATAAGTTCAAGATCAAAAACCGAGAATCAAAATATGTTTTCTAATCTAACACCCTAGAGTATGCGTTTGGTTTGGCTATTTATAGGTGTAATGTCAGTTATAATTGCCAAAAACATGGTAATTATAGGATTCGTAGAAGATTACCATCCATTACCAATTAGCGAAAATAACATAATGATCTATTAGAAGTATTAAAAGTACTTAAAAGATAAAAACCAAGCATCCCTTTGCCATCTGAAAACACTTAACTCATGTTTATCCCTTCTAGTTATTCGAAAAGATAATAAAGGGAGAGAAATGCATAGTAGGACCCACCTCACTTACAGAGAAATGAAATTTTAAAATCCCGAAAGAGAGAATTAATGACAGTTAAATTCCCAAAAATATTTTTTTAAAAAAATGAGTTGCAAATATCGATCCAGACAATTGCATACATGAATCTCAGTTACAAACTAAGAAATACATTTGAAATAATTCAAACGCCTTATTCGTAACTGAGACTCCTGAATTTGCAATTGTTTGAATCGTTATTATTTGCAATTCACTTATAGAAAAATTTGTTGGGACTCAACTGTCATTCACCCTAAATCTAAATGATACCAAAGACACAGAGTACATGCCACTTAAAAACATGCGAAATCACATGCTATTTTTCCCACTCATATCATATTATACTACCTTCAGACCTTATATAATTATATTGATATAGAGCAATAAATATCGTCCAACATGAGAGAAGGGCCCACTAAAGATATTATCATTAATTAGTTAGGGGGTTAATGAGAGGTTGAAAGCCATGTTGAAGCGTTGCCTTCCAAACTTTGTCAGTGTTGAACATTGCATATCCACATTCATGTTCACTCCATCCTTCTAAAGCATGCACTATTCCTGCTATTCTCCATGCACTCATTACCCTTCTTGGTAACCAATTCTGCAATTAATAAGATTTTTTTAGAAGAAGAACTTAATTAGTACGTATATATACTAGCCAATATACGGCTGACTGATTTTTGAAACATGTGTAATGTATGGGACCTACTCTACTAGCTAGTTTTGAAGAGTTAATAAAATTTTTTGGTCTTTATAGTTTGTATTTATTTTAGTTTTAGTCTCTTAATTTTATTTTTATTTAAAATAGTAGTTCATATATTTAAATAAAAAGTTTGACTATTTTATTTTTTTTAATAATTAAAACTTGTAGTTTGAAATTATAAGAATCAAACAAGAGGAGAGGAGAGTGAATTAACAAACCTCACAAGAGTCAACATTCTCAAGGGACAAAGGAGTGAGCATGGATGGAGTGTAATGGTAAGAGCAATCTTTGCGATGTTTGATTGGTGGGAGTTGTGAGTATGGAATGAATGTTGTTCCTTTTGGTGCTCTCTGTTGTTCCTCTTCACTCACTCCATCTCCCACTAACCATATCTGTCCATGCAAAAATGCAAAAACAAAAAATTAACAAATTAAACTTAACAATATTTTCATTTAGTCTAGAAATCAAATATAATATTAATCTTGTTGTTGAGAAGATTAAATAAAGTAAATTAATTAATTAATTATATAATATATGTGACATGATCTCTCTAAAATTCTTTTGTATAATATTATATTATATACATCAATTTATAAGTCAAGAAAATTTATTTAAAAAAATAAATATAAGAAATAAAATGAAAAAAATTATTACATTAAAGATCAAAAATCATTCTCAAATTAAGTCTTACATAAAAGAATAAACACTAATAACCTAAAATTATAAATAGGATCCACAAAGCAACTTAATTAATTAATATCAGACATATTTATCTAATTTGATAAGATTAAAAAAACTAAATAAATTAATTAATTATATAATATATGTGACATGATTACTCTAAAATATTTTTGTGTAATATTATATTATATACATAAGTTTATAAGTAAAAAAATATTTAAAAAATAAATATAAGAAATAAAATGAAAAAAATCTTACAAAGATCAAAATTCATTCTCAAATTAAGTCTTATATAAAAGAATAAGTACTAACAACCTAAAATTATAAACAGGATGCACAAAGCAGCTTATATACCTCTATTCACAAGACCATTCATTCTAGCTAAATTATGCATGGGACAGTATATTTGGTAAGTTTTCTATCTAATTGGAAGTATATGTACTATTATTTTGACCAATCACCTATTGTCATGTCTCAATTCAAAAGGACATTGTTTTAATTAGAGTAGCATGAAATATGAGTACTTACAAGATTAATGAAAATTAAACTCTGCATGAATACAATAAATCCACATGGACATGATTAATCAATTTCTAGTTGTCTATCTTCCCAAGAGATTATTCAGCTAGAAAAACTTTTAATTATTATTTTGGAGAGTGTTCGTTGTATCAATTATTACCTTTTGAGAATAACTTTTAGAGACAATCAAATTACTTATGCATTTATTGTTGAATGAGCTTTTCAGCTTCATGTGCTCGTCCTCATGCACTGTAGCTACCTGAAATATGAAGGAGAAAATTTAAAAGATATCAAGTCTAAAAAAAACAAGAAAGTCTTGATTCGTCCAGATTAATTTTTTTTTTATATTATAAACTAGTATTCAACACTTTTTTTATATTTTATTACTGAATTTCTACCCTCTTTTTAACTGGTGTAAAAGGTGTTTTCGGTTAAATTAACAACTGATATAAAAAGTCAAGAGTCTTGCATCTTATTTGTTTGTGCACTAATGTCTATTCAAATTGAGATTAATTATCAGTGGTGACATTGCATACTAAATAGTTTGTCAAAATTGAAAAAAAAAAGGGAGAAAATAGTGAGGAAAATTACCTGAATACCCATCTGGCATAAATTAAAAGCAAGGGCAGAAGCAACCTTGGTGAGTTTGCCTCTAAGCAAGACTTGAGTTGTTTCCTTTGGAATAGTGTGAAGAAGTATAGCAACAGCCAAACTGCTTCCATCAACCACCTTCACATTTAGCTTTGGATTCTTGTTTACATAAAGCCCTCCATATGTGTTTAGCTCTTCTTCTTGATTCATTAGACCTAAACTTATCACTTTTGTTCCTTTCTTTTCTGCTTCCACTATTGCCTCCTCTATCACTTTGTTTATTGCCTCTTTTTGCCATTGCATCAAGTACTGAAAAGTTTTAAAATTATTATTTGTTCTATTTTATAAATGAAATAATTTTCAATATATTTGTTTGATAAATAATGCAAATAATCAACCAATTCAGAGTATGATAAGATAAATTGAAATCGGTATATATATTCTAGACTTGGGAGCATATATATTTCTTCCTATTTAGGACAGTCTGAGTTATTAGTATTAAATATCATATATTTATTTTTTTTAAAACATATAATGAATATAGTCATACTACACTAAATTTCAACGCATTTACTTTAATTTTTTTTAACAAGTGAAAAATATGCATTCTGCTCAAAACACTACTCCTTATTTAAGGATCAACATGGTGGGTTTAGAATGAATTAGTTAGTAATACTAAATATCATATAATTTTCTTCAAAAAATAAGAATGAAAAAAAAATCATACATATATACTACGTTAAATTTTAATTATAGAACACAGTTAACTGAATTTATGGTTCTAAGTAGTGGTAGTTGATTTCTTTAAACTGGCATAAAAATGTGTTACTTTTCAATATTTAATTAAAACCGAAGGGAGTATTACCTTAATTACTTTTGAATAATTGAAAATTAAAATATGCATTTTGTTGAAAACACTAAGCATAAACTTCACATCATCTTGTTTAAAGAATAAAACTAAACATAAAACTCTCTCTCTCTCTCTCTCTCACACACACACACACAACACAATTGAAAATTTTGAAACTTACTTGAATGGTGTACTTGGGCAGGACCCAAGTCTGAAGCTTGAGTTTATCGAAACGATTTCTCTCCACAATGAAGGTACGGCCATAGACCCAAGTGAAGATCATGGACCACAATGTTACCGGCCACATTAACTTTAGATACCACTTTGATGTGTGAGGTTGTGAGGCCAAGTTTGCAAATCCAAGTCGAAGATGATACACAGATTCAGGAGTTGTGAGATGTGTTAGATGCACAACATCTGGGGATTCTTCTTGCCTCTTAAGTGAAGATTCATGTAATTCATCTGTTGATTTGTCCACTGTGTCATATAGATAATCATATAATGGCATGAACAGAGAGTAGTTTGTCCTGAACTGTGTATGGTGCAAAGAGTGAAACCTGTTACAAAAACACACACAAATTAAATGCATAATTAATAGTACAAATTGTGTTTGACAATATATCATATCAGAATTTTTTTTGTTTTTTAAAAATATAAAGAGACTTGTAGTTAATTATATTTGTAAGATTGAATTTAAACTGTTTAATCACCATCACTTCATATGGTATATTAAGCAGCTCCTGTTGAAGGGAAAAAAGAAATAGAACAAACATCTACTTAACGGGGAAGAAAGAAAATTGCTAAGAAACTTTTATAATAAAATTTACTGTATCTGAAATTTATTTAAAGACTAAGGTGCAACATGAATTTAGTTACGGAGCACCAAATCTATTTATAAATAGATATAAACATTCCAGATTTATTTTTTAAAAAAAACAATATTTTAATAGGTACAAAATTTAAAAATCGTTAGTTGAAAATTTTAAATCTAAAATATTGAAACTATATTTGGACAGTACATATTTCACTATGGGTGATGAGCGCACTATAAACTCCTCACTCTAATAAGCATGGAAACTGGTTTGGAGTAACATATATATCCTTAACGAACGGGTATAACTTTTTTTCAGTTATATACAATATATTTTTAATTATATATAAAATAAAAAATATTTGCATATAGCTCAAATATATTGCACGAGTAAGAGTTGTATATGCTTCAAAACCTAAATTCTTACATACCTTTTTAGACAATAAATTTTTGTAACGTAGGATTTTTGAGCAATTTTTTCAGAGGAAAAGAAAACGCCAGCTACATATTCATTAACTAATCATTGACAAATTATTTATTAAACGAATATATGCCATAAAATAGTTCTCCCAATTTATTATGATAGGTCAATTGATATGTAATGTTGTGGTTTAATTTCTGTCTCTGAGTTGTCTACCATGCATGGGTCCCAGTGAATAGTTAAGTTGGATGAAGCAGAAGACTTACGATGGGGTGTACATGAGATATTTGAGAGGAGGAAACAGGCGAAAGAGGAAAGTGGGAATGAGCTCGAAGTTGCAGTGACCCATATTGTTCATGAAGTCAATGAAAGTCAAATAACCGGCCATGGCCGCCACCGACCCCGTTCCGGTCACCACCATTGTTAGCATCGGTATGGAGAACAATAAGAAGTACGATATGTGCTCCGCAAATGGGTGGATCACGGCTGTATTCGATAGTCAATATCAATAGAAAATATAAAAAAAATTATTATAAGAAATTGATTATATAACAAATTATAAGATGCATCTAGTCTCAAATATAAATTATTTACAAATAATTCACCCATATCAATAAAAATAGTTTAAAACATACATTAATTAAATTAAATTTATTATAATATTCAAATAATTTTTTAATATTATTTTTATTAACTACATTAAATTCAACATTACATTAATTTCTATTTTTCACTGCCTTTAAAACTAAGAAGAGGAAGTACTATTCACAAGTCTCTCGATTGTGAGGGAAGAGATAACAAAAGAGGTTGATAATGGGAGTTGAGCAAGTGTACGTTAAAGAGAGGGAAGCATATATACAATAAATGAAGAGAGATATAGTTGAAATGCAATAGGGAAAAAGTAATTAATGTTTCATTAAAATTTTAAAGTGATAAACATATTTTTTTATAAAGAATTATAAAAATTCTGAAGGGAACATACATTCTGGAACAAAGGGAAATTTTAGTGATTAAGAAAGGTGGGATAATATCAAAGAAAGTGATATAATTCACATGATTGATAAATTCTGCTAAAATTAAATATATAAAAGCAGGTTTTGGAGTATTTCTACTTCATATTTTCAAGTACTATTATTACGACTTATGACTTCTTGGTAGAGGCTGCAAACATGTTTCCGATAATTCATATTCAAAAAGCATGTTGTACCTTTCTACTTCAAATTTTCAAGTAATACTTGTTATTATTTCTTTTATTTCTGTTAACAAATTTTATTAATTTATATATATATATATATATATATCATCACTTGCACACATCTGCAATTTGATGTATGTTTGAGTAGAGAATTTGCATTAAATTTAAATTTAAATTTAAAAATTGAAATTTGCCTACCCACACACTCAAATGGTTTATATCTGGAAGGGCATAAATGACAAAGACAAATGCATGTAGCATTCTGCCTCTCTGGCACACCATGCCCCGTAAGTCAAAAAAGCTGGTATTGTACAATTGACATGCATTAAAAATCACATGGATCCACGAGTCTCAATTTCTTACGTATATTTAGAAAAAAAATAATGTATATACTATATATATATAATTTAAATTATATATGCAGATAAAATATAAGTTGTTAAATTAATAATGATGTGCCTTTTTAAAATTGAAAAACCATATATAAATTAGTATATATATATATATATATATATTAATATACTTGCTAATAGTATTATAATTGGAAATATTTGGCTTGTACATGTATTGGCCTATACACAATTGAGTGTTTAGCCGCGTCTTTCATAACTATTTGAATATTTTTTTTTAATTTCAAAACTAATGGGGCCCGCTAAATAATCTTGTTGCGACATTCCTTCTCGAGAATAATTTGTAGCTAATCCATAATATAAAATAATCCATAGCAAAAATACATTATGCATAACAGTCAAATAATGGATAGCTCATGCATGCATTAGACTCTATGTAGAAAGTGATATAGGAGTGTCTATAGATATAACTTAGTTGCAACTACGTAGAAAGTCATATATATCCACATGGACAAAAAATTCAAACATATATATACACTAACACGCTCTTATATATACAAGCTCCTTCTCACAAACTAACATACAAAGCTCTTTTTAATCGGCCCATAAAGTCCTAAGGTTTAGAAAAAAAAAGAACAATTTTTTTAATCTTACTTATAAATCATATTATAAAATTTTATATATGAACATATAATTTTATTTTTATTTTATTATTATGTGTACTTTAATTTATTTTTCTGTGGTATAATAATGTATGGAGTGTTAATTAAGGATAAAGTTAGAAAATCATTAAATTTTAAGATAAAATTAATAAAATTTAAATTTTTTTAATATATATAAAAAATATTAAAAATAATTTATAAATATCATCAGATGAGCACACATACAGACATAAGATTTAAAAGCGAATTAAAGAGATGAGTGAGATGAAAGACTCACAAGTAATGGGCTCACTGACAATGGAAGAATGGTGATGAGAATGGTAGCGAGAATAGAGGAAATGGTGATGAAGAGCTCTGTGAAGCCAATAATAAAGGAACTCAACAGGACCAACATGCAACAATATTGTGATAATCACACCATCTGTTCTCCACCATGGTAGGTAAGATGCTCCTTTCATGGTATAGCTCGACAAGTAGAATAATACTCCATTAAACAATATTTGGTCATCCCTGCATGCAAATTAATTAATTAACTATATGTTTTAAAAATAAAATATTCTAATTATATATAATTCATAAATAATAATATGATTTGTTAAAATTTTAAAATTATATGTAGGTTAGATATTATGTTACAAATTACTGCCTCCGGCTCCTGAAGTCTTTTATTGTTTTTAATATAGGTTACATTAATTTTCAATAACATTCACTTATTTCTTTTCTTTACTCCTACCCTTCTTTTAACTCTACATTCTTTTAATGGTTATTTGATCATTTTATGGCAAAAGAATTAATAACCCTTAATATAAGAAATAATTAAAAAAATATTTAATTCTAAATATATAATTTTAATTTAATTTATTATTATATTTTTTTAATTTATTTATTTAATTTATAAATTAATATATAATTTAATATTTTATAGAAATTATATTTTTTTAAAATTAATCAATTTATTTTATTTTTTTAATTTATGTAAATTAATTAAATAACTTTTAATAATTAATATAAAGGATTACTATTTATTTATACTGAGGATGATTGAACAAGTGAGTCAGAGCTTTCTTTTGAGAATAGTAGGCTGCTTTGAACGTGAAGGAGTTATGAAAGTTGTCTGGTAGTGATGAGGTAGGTGAAACTACACGGTAAAAGTACAACATTGCTAATTAAGAGGCTGACCCAAATATTTATGACCCCCCAAAACTATCCGAAGATTTTATGTCAGTGACCAGCCCTTCCCTATAAAAGATTCAGTAATAATTACACTTGGAATAAAAAAATAATTATTATTATCCTGACTATAAATATACTGAACATATATACAGAAGCACACTGTGGCAATAAGACAAACGATTCAGTTCAACTAGTTTTTTATCTTGTCAGAATAGTAAACACTTGTGTGGCTTATGCCTTGAGAAAAATTGGATTTAATGTTTAATAATTAATATACTTATTGATTAGAGAAATACTAAGATTTATTGTCATGTGTTTATCTTTTCCCTCCTTTAACCCCTCTCTCTATCTCTTAAGATAATGTTCATTTGAATTTGAAATTAAAATACAATAATATAACTAATATAAAATTAATTTAGCAGTATAAAATTTTATAAGATTTTTTAAAATTTTAAATTCTATTTTTAAATAAAATATCTATATTAAAAGAGATAATTATAAAATTTAAAATTAAAATACGTAATAATATAGTCTAAAAAAAAGTATGAAATCCAAAGATATAAATTTTGTGTGAATTTATTCATATGGCTGGGTTTAGGTGAGAGAGAGATATTTTGTTACCCCTCCTTTTAAGTTTGGCTGATCTCCACACATCTCTCTCTATACACATATACGTACACACATATATATACATATATCTTCATGCACTTATACCTAAGGTGGTCCTCTATGCTTAAATAAATTTCTCTCATCTGTAGGTAGATTATGTCTACATCATAATCATATATATACTTCCATCCAACATATAAATTATTTTTAACTATATATGTACTAAAAACCAATTAAAAACAAATTCTATAGTAAAATTTAAAATAATTTTTAATATTATCTTTATTAGTTACATAAAACTCTAATAGTATATTAATTTTTATTTTTTATTATTTTTATTAAATATGTGTGTGTGTATATATATATATGAAAAAAAAATATTTAAGACTCCTTAAATCTCTTAACTGCCGTATAAATAAGATCAAGAAAACCTTCTAGAATGTGCCCTACATATAGAATATTCTAGAATAAGAGGGAGTACATATATATATATATATATATATATATATATATGTATGTAATATTCTCACTTTTTGCATACTAATTAGTTAATTTATACTTTCTCCTGGATTAAATATATGAATAAGATAATTAATTTATAAATATTAAAAAATTAATTAAGTTAAAAAAAAAAAAGATATACCTTGGTTCATTTGCATTGAAGCTTTGCTCAATGGCAACAGGGGACAATTAAAAAAGATCTTATTTTCTAGACTAAAATAACCCTCTAAACTAATAGCTTATTACGGGAGGGAATGTTTAATACAGTATACAAAAATTGACAGACTTTTACATGACGGACCAAAACAAAGTCATTATTAAAAATGACTTTATTTTAGGAAGGGAGGAGATTTCATTAATAGAAAAAAATGTAATTATTTAATATATTTTCATGAAAAACGACAAAACAATAATAATGTATGGGGATTTGGGTGTAATTTAATAATACATATAATAATTAAAAGACATGATAGTTAACTAACCAGTTTCTTTCGCGATCAACTTGATCAAACTCAATGGCTTTATCGACAATCCTCGATTTTCCTTTTGCGGTTCGATAACGAGAGAGAGAGATCCAAATCTGATTGTGAACCATTCGCCATATCATCAGAGGAAGAATCAGAACCGTTGATACGTCCCTTTCACTTTTCTCATTCACAAACAAAGAATATGTGCTGTGAATCGCCCATGGAGCCAATATCACATACTGCAAAGAAACATTAGGTCACGAGTTACCTATCTTCAACCAATAACATAAAGATACGTGGCCCCACAGAGAGAGAACTGCAAAATATTATATACTTTGAAGCTTAGTGTGTTGGTGTAAGTTGAATGTAAGTATTGGTATAATTTTATATGGCCATTTAGGTTATATTCAAATATCATCTAGCTCTATTCAGGATAATTATTCTAAAATTATTTTTTATATTTATATAAATTTAAACTCGAGATTTTGTGTTTAGATAGTTAATTTTTTTTTATTAAGATCATTTTGTATTGAACTTCACATAGTTCATAATAATCTCAAATTAATTTCATGCAAGATCCATCAAATAAAAATAAGACACAACTCAACCGCCCAACACAAGCCTTAATTTTTATTAGGTGGGTTTTACCAGTGAGATATTCAACAAAGTTTTATGTTAGCTGTCAACTACTTGGGACCTGTTAAGAAACATACGTGGAACGCTATAGCGTTTTTGTGTGAGTATCACAGACTATAAACTCATATATGTGTGTGTGTGTGATGAAACAACTCCGTTGTCTGAAGCAACAGATGATGCAAGATGAATAAATAAAATAATGGGAAATTCCTTAAACATATATAGACATATTTGATAATGCCTTTGCCGTTAGTGTTTCTCTCATTAATTCATGTTTGCATAGTAAATGAACAGAAATATATTTACATAGCTTTGGAGGAGTGAGTGCTGTGTGTGTTGTGTGCATTGGGAGGGTGAGAGAGAGAGAGAGAAGAAGAAGAAGAAGAAGTTAAGGTTGGAACCTTAAAGTTTCCAAGAGGCGTCCATGGCCAATCAGTGAGGATTCCAGGTCTTGAAGCCATTGTTTGTGTCTGTTTTGATATGTATGAGAAGGGCAAGAGAGACACCTATATATACACACAAACGCTCACAAAACACACACACAGAGTTAATTAGGAATAACCCGCTTTCTTTTAAGACCCTTGGTGCCTTGCAATTAATAAACGCAACTACCAAACTGCATCAGATCAAACCGCTAGGCCAACTCATATGGTTGGAAACAATATTAAATTGTTTATCACCAACAAGTAATAATATCAGATCAATTTTAACCCTTCTGGTGCAAAAGAGAAGACAACGACAAAAAAATATCAATATCATTATTACATATATAACCAAACTCGTAACTCAATTGATAAAGGGCTATATAAGTTGGACAAAAATATCGGGTTGGAATCCTAGGTATGCTACATGTTAAAATTTCATTGGGAGAGTTCAATTTTATCGTCCTTATAACACGGTAATAAATTAGGAAAAACTCTTTTACATTTTGACTGTGTTTAGATATAATTTTAAAAACAGGTTTATAAAAAAAAATTTAAAAAATTTATAGAAAAAAATTTTTGGAGAAGAGTTTATGAAAAAAAATTATTTTAAATAAATGAATATTTAGATAATTATTTTCAGAAATATTTTTATTATTAGTAAATTTAGAAAAATTATATGAGTATTAAATGAGGAGAGAGGGTGTAAGAAAGAAAAGAGAGAAGATATAAAAAAAAAGTAGGAGAGAGTGTAGAAGAAAGAGTAGAAGAGAGAGTGTAAGAAAAAGTAGGGGTAATATAGTAATTGGTTAGTTTATAAACTCTTTTACTATTTTAGAAGCTACTGACCAGTTTATCAGAAATATTAATTTTAAACTATGATTTAGTCTAAAAATTCATTTGAATAAATATGAATGTTTATTTTAAAAAATTTTTAAACCTAAATTTTAAGTTAAATCTATATTTTAAATTTAGGTAAAGTAATTTGCCAAACACTACACTTTATGAGATAAAACCCATCTCACGTATTTACTTTATATCACGTCAAATCATTTAAAATATGTTAATTTAAAAATGGATTTCAGTTATCATTATATATCCATGCAATGGATACAAGCCATCTAAAATTTAGTTTTTAAATTTTATGTTTAAAAGAAAAGAAAATTATAAATATTTAATATATTGTTATTTATTTAATTTTTCCGATTTTTTATGTAATAGTGTAAGGAATATATACTTTGCATCTATCAAATCATTTTTAATTTTTTTAATTCTATTTTATTCCACATTATTGAACAGAAATATATAAAAGGAAACAATACGAAATTCAAAAGGCGTAATTACTTAATCAGGTATCTCTAAAATTCATTTTCTATATTCACGTAATGGCCCCACGTTATTTCATTAGGATTAGTGAAAAAGAAAGCATGCATTTTGGCTCACACATTTATTGGTAGCGTAAGAGAACGTCAGTGTCGGTTACATATCTCTACACGTGACCAAAGTGAGTCATTAGTTTGACGATGTATAAGTGTGTGTTTGACAATAGCTTTTAGGAATAGATTCTTTAGCAAAATTATGGTTTGAATACATGTAAATTAAACACTAGTTTTTTTTTAAAATCAATTTTAAAATTGAAACCATGGTTTAAGGACTCAAACCATGGTTTTAAAAAAATCTATCCTTGGGTAGCTTTGTGCCCAACTTTTTGATTTTTAGTGTGTGTGGGTTTATTTTTTTTATTTTAATTTTAAATAATAATTTAATTTTTATTTAAAAAAATAAATACTATTTAAAATCTAAAAATTTAATTTCTTATTTTAAAATTACTATCTTCTAAAATTTTACAGGGTGATCTAGATTGGTTAATTTTAATAATTTATTTTTATTTAAATTTATAATTAATAATTTAAATTTTATTTAAAAAAATAAATATTATTTTTTTAAAATCTAAAATTTTAAAATTTTGGAGAAAATATAAATTTGTCAATAAAAATTATCATCTTCCATATTTTTTTACAGTTATATAGATTAGTTAACCCTAATAAAGTTTTCAGTATAAAAAAATTAAAATTAAGGTGAATAGTATAAATTTTTACCTTATTCAAATACATATGTATATGTATTATTTTGTAATCACTTAAATAAAAAAATTTAAAATCAAATTTATTATTTACATAATTATCATATTATTTTATGTCTTTTTTAGTAAATTGTCTATAGAAAAGTGATTCTGCTACTAATCATCCAAAT
Organism: Leucaena leucocephala; assembly: GCA_037074615.1. Lineage (NCBI taxonomy): Eukaryota > Viridiplantae > Streptophyta > Magnoliopsida > Fabales > Fabaceae > Leucaena > Leucaena leucocephala. The sequence continues at coordinate 5,099,691 of CM073553.1, forward strand.
ATCTCCAATTTTTAAAATCATTTTTTTCTCAGAATTTATTCTTCCCAAAATCTATTTTTCCCAAAATCTATTCTCCAAAAGCTAATCCAAACACACCCTTAAGAACATTTTATTGCTTAAAACGTGTTAAACAAATTACATGTTGATCATATTAAAAATAATGCAACATTTCCAAAAGTTCAACATTTTTTTATATGCCTATTAAATTAGATTATATTTAAGTATCATTGGATCCAATTAAAGGTAACTCTCCTAAAATATTTTTAATATTTATATAGCATAAACCATTAAAACCTCTTCTAATAATTGATTTTAAGTTTAACTTTTTAACGACAGCAACTTGTCACCCCCAAATATACAAGTGAGGATAATGTGCTCTAAAAATTATGTAATATAGCATTTGTTTATTAAATTTTGAGAAACATTTGGAAAAAATAAAAATAAAAAAATATATGAAAATGGCTAGAAAACTATATTTATAGAAAAATCATTTTTAAGGTTTAAAATTGAAAATTTGGTTATTAAAAATAATATTTTTATAGAAATAAAAAATTATAATATAAATAGTCATATAAATATGTATAAATTATTTTATCAACTCAATAATTTAAATTAACATATAATACATGTGAATTTTGGTATTATTGATATATATACACGCACATACGTATATATAATTTGTATCCATGCTATAAAAATTCCCCATTAATTTCAACCGAATTCCTCTAATTAACTAATAACTTGTATTAAGGGTAATTTTGAGATTTTAAATACAACAACAATAATAAACCTTATCCTATTAAGTGGGGTCAATTATATAGATTACACCATTGTTCTCTATCAAAAACTATTTTTTTTATATAAATTATTGATCAAGAGATTCTGCTCCACAATTTCATTTAGTGTTTCCTTTGATCTTCCTCTATCCTTTTATATTATTTTCTTTAGTCTTACTAATTTACATAAAATAGTTTATTTAAATTTATAAAGACAATTAGATTAAGGAGTATCAATAAATAATGCAGTGCCTTCATGGATAACACGTACTTTTCTTCAAGTAATTAAACAGAAAGGAATATGAATGATTCAACCATACGTTCAATTAAAGGCTCGCACTGTTTGAGATTTTAATTAAGTCCCTAATTAATTAATAAAAAAATTTATTTTTAACAAAAAAGTCCTTTTTATACTTTTCTGCCATTATTTTCTCATATAAGTACTTATGTCTTAGGGTTTTGTCATGTCTTTATCACATGTTGAGTTTTTTGATTTCGTAGATTTTAGTTATTGGTCCCTTAACAATTAATTCTTTCTTATCTTAATCGTATATTTGTGACTCATTTCTTGGTTTTGGTCACGTAAACTTCACTAGCAATCTTTTTCATGGTTATTAGAACAAACAAAAAATTAATAAAGAAAACCGAGACATGAACGTCACAATTATATTATTAGAAATAAACACAAGAACGTGACCACATAATATAATATTGCCATTGGTTATATATATATATATATATATATATCATATTGTAATGAGAAACAAAAAATTTTGGCAAAAAAACAAAAATTAATGAAAAAAGCAGAGATATGAACATGGTAATTATATTAAGGAAAATATCACAAAACTACAATTTGAATTTTATTTGCTGTACTTTAATATGATTATTGATTACACTTGATAAGAAAATAAAAACACATTTTTATAATAATTTTAAATTTTAAAATTAAAGTATTATTTTTATGATATTTTCTTGTTATATTACTAGAAATAAAGCAACATAATATAATAATGCCATTAGTTACTAGGGTCATAAGCGGTCATTCCCTTTTTCTTATTTAATTATTGTTAATAAAATATTAAAAGAGATAATTTAAAAAAAATTATAAATATAAGAAATATGCCTTATATTTAAAATTAAGATCAAATTTTTAATTAAATATTATATTAAGTACTGAAGGAATATTTTCTAGAATTACCTCTAATTAAGTTTAAAAATAATAATTATTTTCCAACCATTTTTTCATGAGGAAAAAATTGGTTCACTAGACTTTCGTCTATTATCATAGTCAAAAATTAAGAAATCCCTATCTTAAACTTTAGCACACCCATCTTTTTTCGTTTTTTGTCTTTTATGGTTAAACGAGAACAAATTAAAGTTGTAACAGTCATTATTTAAGATGTTAGTAAAAAAATAAAAATATTTTTGAAAATAAAGTCACGTATATTTCATTAAATTTTATAAAATGTCTTGAGTTAAAGACTATGGGTCTGTTCAGATAAGAATTTAGAAAATAATTTATGAGAAAAAAAGCTTTTAAAAAAAATTATAGAAAAAATAATTATAAATAAATAAGTGTTTAAATAGTTATTACTATAAGGACTTTTGTAAGTAGAAAATTACTATAAATATATGATTTTTTTAAAAAAATAAGAGAGAGAAGAGAGGAGATAGAAGAGATAAAATGGAGATAAGAGATAATGGAAAAGAGATAAGAGAGAGGAGAAAGGGTAGAAAATAGAGGGGAGATAGTATAAAAAAATAAAGATAAAATAATAATTAGTTAGTCCATAAACTATTTTACTATTTTAAAATCTAGTCTCAGTAGCTTATTCAAAATATTAATTTTAAATTATAATTTGATCTAAAAGTCATTTTGAATAAATATATCTATTTATTTATAAAAAAATTTTAAACTAAAATTTAAGTTAAATTTTTTTTAAAACCTTGATTATGATTTTTATTAAACACACAGTATGAGAACATGCCTTGTAAATAGAGCCAAGTGGAAGAATTTGAGCAAAAAAAACAGAGAGAACATCCACACACTCAACAAAAACAACAACAAATCTAAATAAAAAAAAAGAACAAATCTTATTTTACTCGACTGGGTTAAATGATTACACGGCAAAATTATATGTCATATCAATAACTAAATTTTTAAATAAAGTATTAATTAAAAATTCTCATCTTAATAACTTCATCAATTATTTTCTTTAATTTTCCTATATTTCTTTTAAAAAATTCTATGTTATTTTGTCTACCCTCTTTGGGCGCCTTCTTTGCAAATGAAAAAACAAACAAAAAAGAACAATCCTTACGTTATAATTCCAAGTTGCCACCATACAATATGTTTGTATCCAAAAGATTTTATTTTTGTCTCCATATGTTATTGTGTGGTTTAGAATAATTCCTATTGGAATCACCAGGCCCTTCTCTTGTTACAATGAAATACATTCATGTGTGCTATCAATTTTTGGTTCTCAGAAGTTCAGAAACAATGAAGAAGACGTATCTGAATCCAGGTAATAAATTAACTTGCTACAAATACAAACGAATTAATCCTAAAAAATTAATTCTAAATTAAGAAATTTCAGCACCAAGAAAAATATTAGATATTTTTTTTGGTGAGGGTCAAACGTCATTATGAACCATTTGAATCGAGCTATCTCTTTCACCTCCATTGTAATTATCTCATCTTCTGCATATGGCTTGCTTCTCAGAACTTCGCAAGTCATTTTCAAGAGAGGTCCCCAGAAACAAATATTATTTTGTTGTAATAATACGTAACTTTTACTTCTTTTTTCTGTGCATCCCCACTTTGCAGCATTCACTTATAGGCTAATTTTAAATGTCTGAACAGTTAGGTTTAGGTGTGATCGATTTGAAATTCTGCCCAATGAACCTTCTAGAATTACGAAGGGTAGATTTTAATCTGATCAAATTTTAATAATTTAAATTGATTTATTTGGGGAAATTTCTGAAAAGTACTCCATTTAATTTGGAGAATTTATTGTATAAAGATACCTAAATTTTTAAATGAATACAACTCTTCTTTAACTATATGTAATTTTTTTAGCTATATATAAATATCTTCCATTTTACTTTTGAAATATAACATGTACAGCTTATCTTTAATATATGGATCTTTTCTTAAGTTTTGTGTAACTTATCTTTAACTATTGTGTAAATATTTTTAAAACAAAAAATACTTAAATAACTAAATATATATATTACACAAGGGCGAAGAAGAGTTGCAGCTGCTTAAAAACCTTGATCATTAAACAAATTTTATATACCTTTGGGAAATAAGAAATATTTTAATGGGTAATTTTTGAACAATTTTCCCTATTTATTTTATTTTATTTAATATAATAATAATTTTATAAAATATTAAAATTTCAGCCGTACTTGCAGATTAGATCTAAGGTGGGGAAGGAAGGTAGGAGGGTACAAGGATAAGGTGAAAGGAAATTAAAAATTCAAATTAGTATACGGTCTAATATAAGAATTAAATAAATAATTTAAATATATTAAAAAAATTAGTTATGTTAGTTATTTGTAATAAATATAGTTTAATTTTTCTAAAATACTATCTTTTATCATAGCTATATCCTTAAATAGAAACTTCTTAATATATATAATTAATATGGATACTTTAGAAAAAATTTATAAATTTAGAAAATAAAATAAATTGAGATAGTATATTTAAGATAAAATTTAACTCCCAACTAACTTTTATATTAAGGATATGATAAAAAAATATTATCTTTTAAGGTAGGAGAAACTTTTTCTTACATTAGGAATGTTTAATACCTTACTCAATTGAAACAACTTTTTAATTAACTTTAAATAGCTTTTATAAAAGCAATAGTTCAACACATGGGACTTTCAAAGAAATCGCCCATCTTGGTATTAATTACTACTTTTGTCCAGACATACCTAATCTTGTAGTTGTGATGGTATTTGGTAGTATTATTACACTTGGAATCGATCTAACTTAATAGGATTATTCAAAAGATTACTCCCCCTTCTTTTTATAAGAGACACTATTGATATGGGCTGTTACTTTTTATAAGAGATACACTACAAAAAAATAGGTTATTTGTAGCGGTTATTTTACGGCAACTGCCAGAAAATGATTTTCTAGCCATTAGCTGAACTACTAGAAAATCAGGTCTAGGGTAAAGCGCAATGCATAGTGGTCAAAACATTAGGATATTTCTAGTGGTTCACTTAAATGCTAAAGAAATGTGGTAAGAGAAGTCTAAAAGATGACATTTCTAACAATTGTGGCTCGCTACAAATTATTTACCATTAGAAATATTTCTAGTAGTTTCATGAATAGCTAGAGAGTACATGTGGTCTGTGGGAAACAGTAGTTTTAGGATGGCACCAGAATTTCCTAACCGCTAGCAATATGGCTCCAAAATTTGAATTTTTAAAATACTTTTCCCACATTTAGACACCAAAATTTGTTTTTTTTTTTCAGGTTTGTTGTTTTCTAGCAGTTATAAAATAGCTAGAAATGTCATTCCAGGTAAAAAAATAAAAATTTATTTTTTATTGTTATAAAATATGATATTATTGATTAGGAAACTATAAAATATATTATATGAGATAATTATGTTGATATGTGTAATTAACTATGTATTTCAAGTTGTGTATAAAAATATATTGTCAGAAATAATAAGTAATTTAATTATGATTGTATAATATGAGTTTAATTTAATTTGTTTAAGAAATTGAGTTAGAGATGTAAGAATTGGTGATGATATAGTTTGTAGGGTTGAACTTGAATTCATAAGTTAAAGAAGTGGTCGGATTGGCTGAAATGAATAAAGAAAATATGAAAGAATGAAATATAAGTATGTTAGGGTTATTATAAATAAAGATAAATAAAATAAATAAAGATTTATAAAATAGTTAAAGTCTTACCATGTAAAGAAGAAATGAGAAGGAGGAGAACAAAAGAAGGAGTTTTAAGGAAAGATATGAAGGATATGAGAGGGAGAAAAATAAATGGGGGGGGGGGTGAATGAATGGAAGGGTGATATGGTATTTATGAAGGTCTATGAAGCATTTTTAGAAGTTTTGTGTATTTCTAACAGTTGTGTGAATTTCTAGCTATTTCACCTATGGGACAATTTCTAACAGTTATGATAAACGCTAGAAATGCAAAAAAATAATAATTAAAAATTGAATTAATTTTGATTTATTTATACATATTTAATTTATGTATAAAAAGAAATTATTACATGAGTAAAAGAGATTATTGATTATATTATCCTTAACCATCATCTTGCAGACATATAATTGATTAAAAATATGCAGAAAAAATTGATGACCATATAATTTAATAAAAGAAATATACTTGACAATAGCTAAGTTATCTTCTTCTTGAGGGAAGAAATCTTTAAAATTCATCTGTTGGAAGGGCTCATTGCCATAAGTAATGTCAACATCACCCATGTCACAAAATCCCTAGGCTTGAGGTGGAAGACCATATTCCAGTCTTTATGCTTCTCGTCTTGCACATAGTAAACTTGGTGTGCCTTGGATGTAAGAATATATGGCCTGTCATCCTCAGATTCTATCGTATGAATGAGTATAGAGAAATTGACTGAGGTGATGCATATGTGGTAAGTGTTGAGTCTATGTGAAGTTGTCGTGTTTGCCCATGAGTACTTGAATAGTGTTACGGTGAAAAGTTGGTACGCCTCTTGTCACACTCTGAAAATTCAAGGATGACCGACATAGAATATAAGAGAACTCATATTATATAAGCCTTCAAATATTATAATTAATGTAATAACAATTTTAGACATGCATAAGCCAGTTATAACTTTCATATATAAATATATTTTTACATATCAAAAAGATAAAAGATAAAGAGGTCAGGAATCCAATCTATAGACTATGTGGAGTATCTACATGTTTTGAACAACCATAAGAGTCTTATCTGTTTTGTTGGAGGTGCAAGGTCGGCAGTGATATCTGAGGCTAAAATAATCTACCAGTGAATAACGTCCCATTAAAAGAAATAATAAAATATAGAAAGAAATACTTTAAACACATTTAACTTTGAATAATGAGGATTGATAACAAATCTCAATTTTCACATTATAAAAATATAGTAAAAATGAATCTGCATAAAAATCATTAACCAAATTAATCTAATACTCAATAAAGCATCTTGCTTAAGGAAACAAGTTTAAAATAATAATTTTCAAATCTCTCTTCTCATAGGGCTTCAACAGAATAAATTATTTGGCGTGGACGCATAGTCCACGAGGGTAACTAACTATTCTAACGCAACTTGAAGCCACGAAAACAGGTGCAACCATGGTACTATACTCACGAACATCTATCGATCTCGAGTTTAACCATGGTACACCAAGGACTAATAATATGTTGTTAGTAACCAGCATTCTATATTTAGTCCTGTCAAAAATATTTCCAAACATGTTTGGGGTCAATTTAACATTAATAAAGAATAAGATCTTTCAATACTAAAATCTCATAAATAATATTTCATAATCAAGGACCCCATCATAAAAAGTTCACAAAATCTCAAGATTTTCTTCAATTTCTGTCTTCCAAATAAAACCTTTTAAGATAATAGCAACTCACATAAAACATTTCATGACATAAGTCATTCTAACATGAGAGTTGAAAAAAGATATTTCAAAACTTTTCTTGATTCGTATGAACATCAGTGTATTTTTCCAAGCTGTTAAAACATGCAATACCAATAAAATGAATATAAATAGTGATAATATTTAAATTCAATTGCCTTGATAAATAATATTTAACATAATTGATAAATTGATAAAGTATGACAAATGGCTAAAAATATCATTCAAAATTAATAATTATGAGACGTTATTCACTCACTTGTTATACTCCCAAACCTTTACTCTTTCCAGCTCAACAACATTCAATTATTTTCATTTCTCAATTCCTTGATATCCCAAAAATAACGTATTAAAATTCTAAATTATATTTTTGGTAATCCAGAATCTCACCTCAGTGCTAAATTTATAACAACTTAAAACAAAAGGAGAACTTAAACTTAAATTTCCATTTTCCCCTAATAGTATACTGACAATTTGAATAATAGAATTTATCACCCATAATTAACAAATCCAATCAGCTTTAGAAATTATCTTGCACATTTCCCATTTCTCCTTGTCAAGCTCAAATTCAATAAATGTAATTGCCACCAATAATAAATATTCATATATACAAGCAACTTTGATTCTTTTCTCTAATTTCTATCGAGAGCTTGGAAGACTTTAATTAAACTAAATCCTATTATATAAAGGACATCCAATCAATTTCTTCCCACTACTTCCATGAACATATAAATATGCTAATTTAACCATTTGTTCTCTAAATCACTTATCTATAAAATTCCAACAGTATCAGGAAATCCCACAATATGCAAATTTCAATTAGAAGAACAAATAACTATTGTTTCCTTCAAGCCTCTTATAAGTAACCAAAGTGTAAATCATAAGCATCACACTCGTAAATTTCCAATCATAGCTCCTTAAACAACAAAAATGATTTCTCAAAATTTCTCAAATCCATAATGTTCATCTATGATACTTTAATTATATCTAATTGTTCTGTATAGCTTTAAAGTCACCTCTCAAGCATTTTGTCAAACACCGGATATGCATTCGACAAAATCAACTCCTAATTTGACAAAACTCTTGATTTAATCAAATTCACTTTAATACGAAAATTTGGCTTCAACTTTTCCTTTGTTCCCGTGCACAAATAGATAGAAAAATATAGGTTGATTAAAGCACTGCTTAATCGAACTACGCATGGATGTAACAAAAGGAAAATGACTTCAAACATACCACCTATCTTCCTTTTAATCCCATGCATAGCCCACAGAAGCAACAAGAAGATAATAGGTACAGCTGAACACATCCACACACAGTAACAATAATGAAAGGGAAGAGTAGCAAACCAACTTATACCCATGGCAGCACTTAGCACAAACACAGACCAAAATATAAGAGGAAAGAGAAGAGCATCCAAAAGTTTTATCACTTACAGCAGTGACAACGATGTGGATGACGTAGCTACAGAATAAAAAAAAAGAAGACTCTCCAGAATAGTAGTTGAGCTCTGAGTGAAGGAAAAGACAACAGTATAGTCTCTATCGATGGTGGCACGGATGATAGACACAGAAAGAATTATAGCTGCGGTGGATTTTCAAGGAAAGTCTCAAAGTTTTTTCTCTTTGCTCTGTTCTCTATCATTCATTAACAAAAAAAAATAGATAAAGGGAAAGTGTTTAAGCATATGTGTAATAGAGTGGCAATTTTATAATTTTGACAAATGGGTAGGAAAAAATTCTACTTATTTTCCACATTCATTACACCTCCAAAACGTATATCAGCATCACTATTGCTAGTGTAACATCTCATCCCAAATGTGTCACAAACTCTAGAGTTTTGATTGAGAAATCCCTAATCACGTGCAACCATACAAAAATTAAACATGTTGACATTATATGTTGTATACCTTCTTGCATGGTCTAAAGGACTGAGGGAAAGGGTTATAAGTTCATCTGTGTATGTGCTAATGTCATTACGTATTCGACGTGTGAACCATGTGGGGAATTCTATGAAATACGTGCACTCTCATAGCTACCGCTTGAGATAATTTCTAAACTCACTGTAATAAAGTGTAACTTGTTAGAGCTAGTAAGGAATACGTATAAAGTGTAAAAGTTGGTGAGTGTATAATACTTACTACATGAAGGGTTCGATTTGGCTGCAATTTATTAAAAATACCTATCTACTTGGAGTTTCTTGGTGGGAGTGAGTATGAAGAATTCCCATCCTCCAATTGGTTTTCCCATAGAAGGAAATAAAGTTGACGTGAAAGGACCAGGAGGGTAATCATCAACGCGATGAGGGGGATTAAAAGATGTCTCTATGTTATCATTGAAATACCTATAATAGAAAGTTAAGACCTTGTCTCTAGAATAACTTTATGCTATTGACCTTTATGGCCACGCATTATTTCTAACATATGATTTTAATTTCCCCAAGTATCTGCATTTTAATATTCCATTAATAATTTTGAGTAATCAAAATATAATGAAAATGAAATTAAAAATGCTAGGATAAAAGATCATTTGGTATCTCTCTATAGGGTACATCTATCGATATTAAATCGGCCCAACAACCTTTACTTCTCGTACAAGGTGGACAGTCAAGTGGACCATAAGAATGAAGAATGATGGAGAAAATATCATCTCTAAGTGACAAAGTGTAAGAATTATTTGAATTTGCTACTGATTGAGCTCTTTAGGTGCCAAGACCTTCGCATACAACTTGAAGAATGAACATATCGCCATCAAAACGATTGATACATCATAGAGAAGTATGTTTTTTAAAGACAGTGGGAGTAACTATTGCATGAGAATATGGGAATCATGACTCTTTAACCTAGTAACCTTTCAAGCCTGCAAGTTGATGTATATTGAGATGTTGCTAGAATATCCATCAGGTACCTTTATGTTCCTTAGCGTTGAAAGAAAGATATGCTTGTAGGCTTCGTCAAGGTGAATTTAGCTAGTTGGAACTTGTCATTTTTATCAGCCTAAGACTTTTCATGAATTCCCTAAGCCCGTAATTCTTTTTTGGTTACGAGATTGTCTTTGGACTTTCTACTTCATTTAGTAATGTATATATCACATTATCACACATATTTTTCTCAATGTGCATAACGTTTAAATTGTGGTACAACAAATTAGATTCCCAATAAGGAATAGTGAAAAATATGCTTCTCTTTTGCCACTGCATAGCTTGAGCACTAGATGTTCCATAAGATCGTTGTCCCAATCATTTGGGATCCTCATTCTTGTCAAATTTGACATCAACATCTTGTAAATGCTACATGACATCCCCACTAGACAAGATAATAGGAGGATCTCTCCTTTCTTTGTTGCCATCAAAGATGTTCCACAAGATAATTGTTCTAGTCATTCGGGATCCTTATTCTTATCAAATTTGACATGAACATCTTATCAATACTGTAGGATATCCCCACCAGATGGGGTAACAGGAGGATCTCTCATTTCTTTGTTGCCATCAAAGCGAATCTATTACAATCTAAATATGAATTTGGGATCGAGAAACCATCGATGTGCCATAAAGCACTAGTGATTGTGCGGAAGGCAACATGGTACAGAGTCAAAGTTGCACTCTAAACATGCCAACTTAGTATGCAAGTTCCAGCCAGACAAGGTTCCTAAACTGGAAAAATCACTTATCATCCATATCAAGGTTGCACAGAGGTTGAACATTCACTTCTCATATAATCATATGTCTCAACACCACCCATCCACAGCTCCATCAATTCTTGTATTAGCGGCTGCAGGTAGACATCTATATTATTTCCATGGTGCCTTCTTGTAAGGAATGGTCATCAAAAGCAAAAATGAGTTTTGTTACAAGCGCATCTAGGGTGGAAGATTGTAAGGAATCAACACTATCGACAAATACTATAGGTCATGCTCATGCTTCCAAAGGGATTAAAATCATCCGTTGCCAACACAAGATAGACTTTCAAGGATCATTGGTAAAGTCCAAAAATTTTGCGTCAAACGCTTTTCACACCTATGAATCTCGTGGATGTCTTGTCTTAACTTGCCGTCCAGATTCTGTTCAGTCACGTGCTACCTTATGTGCTCATAAATTTTTTATGACATATAAATTCTTTTCAACTATGGTTTTAAAGGAAAGTACCAGACAATCCAATGATTGATAACTGCATTAAATTTTGTTCAGATACATAATAAGCAACACATTATACTGTAATAAATTGTACATTAGAATTTTGGTCAATTTCTTCTACTTTTCCCCTTTCTATACTAACATATACTGAGATATCTCACATTGCTTACAAATTTCCTTATTTGCATCCTCTCCCTAGTACATCATGCAGTCATTTGAGCATGCATTTATCTTCTTGTAGTTCAAGCCAAGTTTGTTAATAATCTTCTTTGCCTCATAAAAAGAGGTAAGGAACTCAGCTTGAGGGAAAATATCTCCTAGTAACTCCAATAGCATGAACATCGCCTTCTCAGTATAGGCATTTGATATGATACAACTTTACCAAGAATGAAAAATTAGAATACTTGGTGCATCCAAAATAAATATGTTTATCGGCTTCATTCATGAGGTCAAAAAACCCTAGGCAATTTTATTTCTAATGAACTCCAGACGAGGCCCTTCTACTTCATTCAGCTCCTCACTTTCATGATCATAGAAAATATCATGCACATCATCATTCATGGCATCAGATTCTTTTACTTATACTCCCATTTGTGAAATTACGAGAACTGCTCAACAATCACATATGTTCGTTCCCCATGTAGTTGCCAAAACCATACTCTCCCTAGAAGAGTTTAACTATCAAATGCTTTCTAACAACATCTATTGAATGCCACTTTTGAAAACTACATTTAGAACATGGATATAGGATCTTATTGTTTATGGAGGCATTGGTAGATGTAAAATCTAAGAAATTGTTTAATCCATCCAAATAGTGTGGAGTCGACTGATGCAAGTTAATCCACTACCTATCCATCACCAGTATTGCTTAAACCTCAGTAACAATCCAGATGGAAAGCTGAGATCTTGTTAACACTTCATATAAAGTCGTTCAACTTTTATAAAAGGGATCTAGAGTTTCTAGCAGTTATATTTCTAGAGGTTACAGTCATGCTTCATGTGTTCCTACTCCACAATCAGTTTTTCCCTAGCCACTTTCTCCTCTATTGGAGTATCCTTAAGAGGGATCGAGGGCAGAGTGTTCTTCCGTTTGTTTTTTACTTCCACAAACCACCAAAGTATCAGATGATCAGTCAAGCGACACTTTACAATGACCTTGTTGTTTATGCAAAATAAAATAAAAAATACAAATACCAAGAGAGAGAGAAAACACATGTAGGACTTTGAACTCTTATAAGTTTTATTACTCATATATTAATGTATTTAATTCTCACATTCCACCACACATTCTCTTTTTCACATAAATGAGGATATTTTTGAAAAAAAAGTTATATTTTTTCATATATTTATTGTCTCCAACTAATTTTAACTAACTTTTTTATTGACGTGATTTGATTAATTGTCTCTTATATAAAAAAAATAGCAGAATGAGTTTATCAAAATCTTAATTGTTAGACTACATGTTTTGATTATGATAAGTGATTTGAATAATGATAGCTCAAAATACGTTTTTACATAGTTTATTTTTCGATAAACTTATTGATAAAAGTTTTTATGGATAAGCCCAACTAAGAAGAACATTTTGTTATGAAATCTATTTTACAAAAAGATTTATTGAAACATTGATCAATAAAGGAATTTAATAAAGACTTCAATAAAGGCATTAAAAAAACTTAGTTTGTAAAATCTTATGAAATCTATTTTACAAAAGGATTTATTGAAGGATTGAACGATAAATGCATTTATAAAAAGTTTTATAAATCTTGTGAAATATGTTTCCAAAAGAATTTATCAAATCATTTATTGATAAGGGTGTTTATTGATAAGCTCTTCGATAAATAAAGACAAAGTTGTTATGAAGTATATTTCAAGCTACATTTATCGAAGTATTAATCGATAAGGCAATTTATTGATAAATGCTTCAATAAATAGAGAATATTCAATTTTTATTCTAAGTTATGAAACTGTTCAATGATTTTGACAACTTGTAAATCAATTCAATAATGATCTTATGACTTGTCTTAAAAAATTATCTTATAAAATCTTGTTTTGAAATATGTTACATAGCATTTGAGATAATTTGATAGTCAGACCATTGTTCTTCAATGTCAGGGATTTATACAACTATTCGATAAACATATTTATCAAAGAACACTTTGATAAATTGGCTATTCTGGTCATAGAATGAATATTTTGAAAATAGTTTTCTCGATGAATATTTCGATAAGTCTAAACTAAGCCTCTGTTATTAATAGGTTATTTTTCGAAAGTGATTTCGATAAGGTTGGTTATCGAATTATTATTCGATAAGAGTTAATATGTTTTAAAACAAAATGTTTGATATTTATCGAAGCTCTTTTCAATAAGGTATATTTTTTATAAATACTTTGATAAATTCAACTTTTCCTCAAATATATTTTCAAACCAGACTTTGACAGATTTTGACGTTTCAATCTAAAATATTATGAATTAGTTGATAAATACTTAAACTCTTCATATATTATTTATACAACATATTTCCAAATCAATTGTAGGCATAAACAAGATCAAAAGAAGAAATTTATCAAAACAAGAAAAATATATTAGAATGCAACAAATGCCTCAACCGTTAGCAACCAATGGCTCTATTCTTCAACAATTACTTCGATGAGTCTAACGGATATTCAAACGACTCAACTATAAAAAGGTCAGAGTTAATGTTGAAGTTAAGAAGCTCAACAAACATGAATGAAGAATATTATTGAAGCATTTATTTATGTTACTTTGTTTTACTCTATTTCTTATTCTCTGAAAAGAGCATGTTAATCTTTGAGAGAGAAACTTTGAGAATTTGATCTTCAGTGTTTATCATTATCACTCTATTTGAGAAAGATCTAGAAATCTTCATTTTTTATTGTAACCTTGCAAGAAGTAAAGGGGAGAGAGAGAAGCAATCTCATGTTGATGTATTGAGAGACACTAAGAACTTGTGAATCTTGAAGAATAGTGAAATACTCAAAGAAATTATGAGGACTAGGCATAGGTCAAGTGGTTGGGTTGAACAAATATAAATCGCTTACGTTCATCTTCTATTCTCTCATCGGTAATATCTTTCTAAACTAAATATTCGTTTTATAATTTAAGTTTAAAATTTTCAATATCAACCATTTCACCCTTCTCTTAGGTGAAACATCCGTTCTAACATTAATATCCTAGTCTAAGTATTGATGATATCTATTTTCCTCTAATTCAAAAGGAATTGAAGTGACTGAGTTGGTATTGACGATAGAGTAGTACTTCTTTCCTTACCTTTTATAAGATACAATATTTTTGAATGACATGTTCTTTTTTATAAGATATACATATTGTAGATGTCTTAAAATTTAATATACATATATATTTTATATTTATACTCTCAATTAATTATATGTCTCTTACATATTTTCACTAGTACAAAATAGACTTTTTAAAATCTAATTTTTAAATCGGTTCTTATGGAAACGATTTAAAAAAATGACCGGTGGTATTTTTGTAAATAAAGGTAAAATATTTACACCTGATGTACACATGACTGATGTAAAAGAAATGACATCCAGTGTAGAATGTCTTTGTGTACATATTTTACACCTGATGTACACGTGACACGTGTAAAAGATAAAATATTCTACACTTGACGTAATGACATCCAGTGTAGAATGTCCTTACTATTAAAAATATGATAAAATGCCTTAGTTTTTTACGCTTCCTTATCTTCACAGATCACATCGTCGTCAATGGAGAAAATCAAACAAGGGCGAACACATAGTGATAGGAAAGCTCTGCCTTCTTAACACGCTGTTTAAAACTCATTAAAGAAGAAAACCTAGATATGCGATGACCCATACATGTGCTTGTCGTTCTCTATTATTGAAGTTTGTCGTTCTTAGCTATAAAGCTCACAAAAGAAGAAGATCCAAATCTACAATGGTGGGTGTCTAGTTTTTTATTTATTTCTTTCTGGGTTTTGTTTAAATATATTTCTGTTCACTTTTGACTAGGTAAGTCAAAGGAATTGTGACGACGTTTATGCGATGTCTTCAATTAGGTGATGACGTTTCTAGGTTTTCGTTTCTGTGTATATATTTAGATTTTGATTTCATTCATTTCTTAGTTCTATTTAAATATAGTTCTGTTTGTATTTGAGTAGGTAACCCGAAGGAATTGTGATGATGTTTTTATGATATTTTCAATAGATGGTAGTGTTTATGGGTTTTTGTTTCTGTTTACATATCTGAGTTTTTGTTTCTTTCATTTATGGGTTCTCTGGCCTTTTCTTTCTTTCTCTTTTTTGTTTTGTACTTCTGTTTTACAGGTACCTATTCTTCTTCATCATTCTGCTCCTCCTTCAGATTTATGATAAAGAAGGAAAGAATTTTGGTGCTTTAATGAAGAAACTGGTTTAGAAGCTTATCTGATTTGAATCCACAGTTTTTCGATTCTAGATTTTTTTTATTTTTACATTATTTTTTAAACCGGTTGTATGGAATAACTGGTTTTAAAAAAGTTAATTTTCTACACCGATTGTATAGAATATTAGACTTTTTACAAGGGCTGTTTCTACACTGGACCTAGTCCAGTGTAGAAACCTATTTTCAATTGGTTTAAAAAGCCTATTTTCTACCAGTGTTTTTGACACTTGTTCTCTCTCAAGTCTTAACTCTTTTTCCACCTCATTCTCTCTCCCACCTACCTTCTCCCTAAATGAGGGTACTTTTAGAAAACAATTATAATATTTATATATTTATTGTTTCTAACTAATTTTAATTGATTTTTTAAACAACTGATTGAGTTATTTGTATCTTATAAAAATGAATAAAAGAAGTATTTATTTTCTCTAAGGGTTTGTTTGGTTGGGGGGTTTTGGAGGGGAGGGGAGGGGAGACTTTTTGTCTTTTTGTGGTCCCCTCCCCTCCCTCACCTCCCCTCCAAAAGTGGGGGTTTTTGAAGGGGAGAGAAACTTTTGTCCCCTTTTGACTAAAATGCCCCTAAGCTTTTTTTAATATTCCAATTGTACCCTTAAACCTTTTTTTTTATTTTTTTCACATCTAATTTTTTCTTTAATTGCATAATAATTATAATAAATTATAATAAAACTTAATAAGTATAATAAATTATTTATATATTATATTAAAATATATAATAATTATAAAATTAATAAAAAATAATGTTAAAATTTTAACATATTTTTTATTTTTTTTAATTTTATTATATATATAAATGAGATAAAAAAAATTTAAGATTTATAAATTAAAAAATAATAATTTTAATATGAATATTTTAAATAAAGAATAAATAAATTTAAATAAAGAGATAAGGGTATTTTTGTCAACTTTTAATTAACATCTTTCCCCTCCCCTCCCCTTTTGAACCAAACAAAAAATATCATTCATTAACCTCCCCTACCTTTCCTTACCTTCCCTTAACTTAACCTAACCTACCCTCCCCTATGGTGAACCAAACAAAGCCTAAAGGTAGCAAAAATTTACACGGCAGCTTGGTTATTAATTGGTTCGAGCATTTATAAATATGAAATCTCAAAAAATTGTCTGTCTTTTAGCCAAAAGAGAACAAAATTCGTCTTTATTTTGAAGATGTTCCCCGACATAGCATTTATTTCTTCAACAAATATAGTTAGGTCATAAAAAATATCTTCATTACTTCTATGTATAACAATCATGTTAGGGTTAACTTCCTTTTTATTTTTTTTAGTCAGACTAAAAATAATAAAGACTAAAATTATTTTTACCTTAAAAAAAAACCCACACACACAGTTGATGAACTATAGATCACGTTTGATATGTAACACTAGATTTTGATAGATTGGGAGGGACAGATCGTCAGGTGGATCATCCTCCAGATCGTAAGTTTTCCATATGTGTGGCTAAAGAGGAAGAAGAAAGGCCTTCGATTGAGGATGCGTTATGGAATCTGCAATTTGCTGCTCAAGTTGAGGATTCATGGCGCAATATTTTTGGGGAAGAAGAAAGGACTTCGATTGAGGATAGATAAATTTAGGGCAAGGGTAACCTTGTCAAAAAATTGTATTTACAGGGATAGTTTTATCCTAACAAGTTTCAATTCCAGGATTGAAAATATAATACTAGGGAAGGTGGGATTATCCAATTCTACCTCTGTGGTATTGTCTAATCCTAAGGTTTACTCAATGCTATATACCAAATAACTAAATTTAACACATTCCCTATCCCTGTACTAGCCCTAAACCCTCAATGATACGTATCAAACATGACCATAGGGCTAACTTCTTTTCTAATTTTTTTAATCATACTAGTTAATAAAATTATTATATCAAAATTTGTTAGTCTAATTATGGTTTATAGTTTTTACCAGAAAGTCTAATTATGGTTTAATTGGTATTTTATTGTTCATATCAAAATAAACTAAATTTCTTATTGATTTTATCACATTTTAAGTGATGTATACTTTTTTCTGTAATGACCATATATAATTGAATTATTGTCAGAATGATTATAATCAAATTAACATATTTTTAATTCTTTGACAAAAAGATAATATACTTTTAAAATATTTTCATTAATTCTTATTTCTTAAAGTATGCATATTTATTGATCATGTCAATTCCCGGAGCATTCCAAACCAAGTCATGATATGATTCGCTAATTTATCGTTTAAACCAACTAATTTAATCCTATTTTTAAAACATTGATCTGATTTATTATATTGCTTTCCAACTTTGACTAAATTTTTCTCTCCATTATAATATTTTAATAATTTAGGAAATATTAGCCACATGTAGCCATTCCGTAGGGAAATGTGAGGTGAAATGTGAGTAATGGATCACAGAAAATAATATAAAAATACTAAATCTAAATCCTCCTTATTGTTGTTAAAGTTATTTAAATGTCATATCTTATTATTAATTGCTTTAAATCTTGATAAATGGATCGATCGATGCTTTTGTTGATTTTGTTTATAGTTTTGGAAGTTACAACGGGCAAATCTTATTTCTTACAACCAAAAGATGAATATTAAAAATCGAGTTTAATCTAATATCTTGCTTTCTGAAAAGCATTTATTGTAGTTGTAGAACAATAGATTAATGGTTGATTTATTGTGACTAAGGTTGACTTAAACTTACACAACGAACCAAGTTGTCTAGTGACAATGCGACCTAGCAGATTTGGATGAACTCATACTCAAATTTAGCATTGAGATGTTTCGTGTGTGATTAAATTGCTTAAAATCCAAAAAAAAAAAAGGCTGTTTAAACTCTCAACAATAAACACACATCATTAATACATACAGCCCGTTTGGTAGGTGAAAAATGGACCTATGGAAATTAATATTTATTTTTTATTATTTAAAATTAATATTACCTAGATCCCATTATATTATATTAAATTTTATTAATGATAAATAAAAATAAATATTTAGTAATTTTAATAATAAATAATATTTTATTACCTTTTTTGACATAAAGGACATTACATACATTTAACATATTTTTCTTCCATCACATCATTATTTTCATCCTATTGAACAAAAATTTACTTCATATCAAATAAAAAAATTTCCGTTCCCTTCTTTTCCGTCAACCAAATGGACCCTTAATCCTGCAAATCGCGTCATATCCAAAATAATAAAATAAAGCCAAAATAAATGTGTCCAATAAATAGAGGACATTTATTAACATTAATACAAAACTAAATAGCCTACTATTTATGAGAGTGTGTGTAGCCGCCCAACGTTCTTCAAGCTACTTAAACCATAAACCTGTATACACACATATATTGCAATTTCGTTGTTGGACAAATAAGTGAGGAAGGCACTATATAATAGCCCTTTGAATCCTTGCTTTACAACAATCATAGCTCCTGATCATATGGCTTCAAAACCAGGCATCCTAACAGATTGGCATTGGAAACCTCTTGGGAGTTTCAAGGTTTTCATTTGCCATTTCTCATTCCTTCATCCCATCCTACTACTTCTTTTTCACTATGTATAATATGTATTCTAGAGTAATAGTAGATCTTATTACTTCATTCATGTTTCTTTTCAAGATCTACTATCCTTCCAATCCATTTATTTAGCTCGAGCTCGAGTCGAGTTTCATTTGCCGTGTCTAACATTTTCACCTATTTAGTATGCATTTGGGAGCGTTATATTTTAGGAGTGTAAATTGAAGTCCAAAAATTAAAATTTACAATTTTGTCTTTAGGTTATTATTCATTTCACCATATTATTTCTCGATTTAAGTTGTCATTCATGTAATCCTCTTTAATATCTCGGTGTCTAGAACATAGCTTATAAGCCTTTTTACCTAGCTTAAAAGTTAAAATATCTTTCTAGATTTGGGTATAATCATTTAATTTCATATCTTCTTTATTTACATTTTAAGCACTACCAACTTTCAATAATTACATGTTAGTCCCTATACACTTTTTACCTTTTCCTAATTGGGACCTTTCTTCCTTTACATTTACATTTAGGTCTTTACTCCCTATAGTTGAAAACAAGTCAAATCAAGCTAGAGCAAAATTTATCTTATAATTAATCGGTATAAATCTAGCTTGTAGCCAATCATTATAGTCTTTTTCTCTTAGTTTAAGCTTAACATATACAAATATTTAGTATGACTTAAAGCCTATTAAAAGGGCACATATTTTTTTAAATTTCAAATAAGCTAATAGAATTAGGCCTTTAAATAAGTTTAGAAAATACCACCTTTTAAGGTGCTAAAAATAGGTCTAGGCCTAAAACAGGCATGATAGGCTTAATGTATTTTTCAAAGAGCCTAGGCGTAGCATGTTAAATGAAAATGGCCTTTAATAACCCGTTTGTTCCTATTTATAAACAGGTCAAAGTCATAGCCTATTTGACTTATTTCTACCCCTCCTATTTTTCATTTTGGCCTTTGGAACTTTCTCAAATGCTCTTAAAATATTAATACTTTAGCATAAAGAAACTTTTAAGTTGTGATTTAGTCCCTAGGAACCATTATATCTTTTCAAGGCATTTGTAGGCCTTCGACACTTTATTATCCTTCATAGCCTAGACACAAAATTCAGGACATGACATCATTCATATTGAGAGTAATAAAATTAAAGGAGAAAGTCACATGCATCTCGTATATTTGTAGGTGTTGTTTCTAATTTTTTTATACACTCACAGAATTAATTAATATGTATTTGGGGCTAATATATATTGAAGTTGACAATAACCTTGTTGTATTTTTTCACTCAAGTATATATATGATATTGGTGCCATGGGTTGGACATAACCTCTATTCTCTTACGGGGAGTAAGAGAGACCCATTTTACTATTTGATATTCCCATTTCTTTTTATGAGATTTCATCACACTCAGATTTGGATATATGTTTCTCGTTATCTAACTGCTAAGGGCACAAACCGAATTGTTCACAGAGGCCTTGAGTTCGTTCAAGTTGATAGAGAAAGTAACTGGTGCGTTTCGACTCCCTTTCACTATGATCTTTGCTCATGTACTGTTCACTTATTTTTCTTATATTATTATTTTAATAAAATATATTTTTTATTATTATATTGCAGGGATAACGAGATTTTTCTAAATGGACTCTTGAAGTACTTAGGATAGATGATATTTCCTGAGATTTCTCATCACTTACCCTATTGGAGAACAGATGGTGTGATACTCACAGCTCTTATGCATGTCGGTCCTGTGGAGTTCCTTTATTATTGCCTTCAGAGAGCTCTTCATCACCATTTTCTCTATTCTCGCTATCATTCTCACCATCATTCTTCCATTGTCACTCAGCCTATATCTTGTATGATATTTTAGCTATCCATTCATATATAACAATGTTCCATCATTATAATATATATATCTCTGAATAAATTTCTTTCTTTGTATCTTTTTATCCTTTTTATAGCTGTGATTCATCCGTTTGCTGAAGTTATGGTATATTTCGTGTTATTCATGATCCCAATATCTGCAACATTGTTCACAAGAACTATCTCCATAGCCTCCGTATTTGGTTACATATTACATATTATTCATCGTATTTGGTCATTGCAACTTTGAGTTCTCCCCAAGAATCTCTTCTCTCTCTTTCCCTTGTTTAAGTATCTCTGCTACACGCCCTCCTAAGTCTTTGTTTGCATTTTCTTTAGTTTACGTAAATGTCATAGAAACTTATGTCACAACAAAACTGAAAATTGGTGGCCACAGGTTTCACTCATTGCATCACCCCAACTTCAGGACAAATTACCGCCTTTTAATGCCCAATTGATTACATTTATGGCACAGTGGATGAATCCACAGATGAAACTTTTGAAACATCATTGAAGGGATCGAGAGATTCTCCAGATGTGGAATTCATTTGACTCATTTAACATCAAATTTCATCTATCATCTTCCATTAGGGTTTGCTTCTTTGGCCTCAAACACTCAAACCTCAAAATGGTATCTTTGGTTGATGTCTTTCCTTCACAATTGTTTTTATGGTAAGAGCTTGGATGTATGGTCGTACCTTTGTCTCTGAAAGGAACACTTTCGAAAAGCTCAATTTGCAATAATGGGTTGTACCACGATTTATAAGGTAGGAGAGAAAAAGTTTATTTTGGTTCTATATTTATAGGGTAGATAGCAATTTTTTATATAAGTGTATCATTTTACTCTTTATTTATTATTATATTAACTTTTTGTCTATAGGATATAATGTATATTAAATAGAGGTAAAGTTAAAAAGTTATTGAGTTTTATGGTATAGTTAATGAGGTTTAAAGTTTTTCTTAGTTTATGTGAAACATATTAGAAGTGACTAGAATAAGAGGAATATATGACTACTTTGAGGAGATTATGTCATATTTGATTTAATTAACTAATTTATTTAATATTTTTAATTTACTCAAATTAATCAATATTCTCTTATATTAACAGGTGAATGGAGTATTACATTTTATAATTGTGACCTTTTCCTCTTTTATTATACAGTATCCCTTAAAAAGGCAGATAAAAGGTCTGAACAAGACAATAGAAGAGGCCCTCCTTGAGGCCTGTTCATTGGGCGTTAAAGAGCTTAGTCCAGGGCTTCTGAGTCATGTTGTAGTTCACATACATCATTTCCCCTCTATAGTTTTTTTTTTCTAACTTTCCTGAAATATTTAAATCATTTTTATGAATATACGTAGAGAGAAGAGCTCAATGCCTATGGCCAATTATATATTCAGAAGTTTTCAAAACTAAAGGTGAAGATTGTAGATGGAAGTAGCTTAGCTGCTGCTATTGTTGTGAACAGCATTCCCAGAGGGACGAAGCAAGTTCTTCTTCGAGGAAACTTTAATAAGGTTTCTTTTGCTATAGTCAATTCTTTGTATGAAACAAATGTTCGGATAAGCTATAACACACACAAATACATACTTGTCTTGAACTATTTTAGTACTGGTTGATTACTGTTTTTGTTCATAGAGCTTTAATTTAACCTCACATCATGTTTCACCCTTGTTAACCTCAAATATTCTTTGAAGAACTCTTTACTATTTTTCATGAATTTATGGGATTTTTTTTTTTCAAATTTTAGGCAAACTTGTCAAAATTATCTTTTTTTTTTTTTGTATAAGAGAGGGCTAATACGCCCTAAATAAGGAAACTAATCTAATAGGGGATTAAATCTCAAACACTCTTTATCAACTAATGTTTTTAAATGAAAAGGGCATGAATGTAACGCTACAGTAGTTCCCAACCCCTCCTTAGCCATAGCATCTGCAATCTGGTTCTGATCTTTAGGTATGTATTGAATTTTTAGCTCACATTCTAGCTTCATAAGATTCTGTATATGTTAAACCAATAGACTACATCCATCGACTTTTCAAAATTATCTATTTCGCCTAAAACTTTTTAAAATATATGTTTTGGACCCAATTGGGCTTTTTCCTCATGACATTGAGTCTGATCTCTAGTACCTTATCTAGCCCATAAATACCTTAACTAACTCTGATCTCTAGTACCTTATCTAGCCCATAAATGCCTTAAATTTTCATGTTTAACTGGTACTTGAAGGCATACCTCGTCTGAATAACGTTGGATACTTTTCATACATGTGGTTGAGGTTGGTTATGTACTGAGAATTACATTGATGTTGGTTTTGTCCTTTTGAGTGTGTGTGATGTTCTTATTAGTTTCATTTATTTCTTGAAAGTTCAACAATAAACATATGCCTACTGCTATTGAAAAACCTTACAAATACCTAGATGATATATATACTCGCACGTGCCTACCCCAAAAACTAGTACATATTCCATGAAACTTTTGAAAACGAGATGGCATATATTTCTCAATAATAAATTGTATGAAATAGTTACATTAATTTGATTTATCAAGATATCAAAATTTGGTTTGCAGGTGACTGCATTATATCAAGATGAGCTAACAAAGCTTCATCAAAGTAAAAAGAAAGTTTTGCTCTTTCAACAACTAATTATGAGGACAAGGTAAATGAATTTGGCAAAATTCAACTTCCATAAAATTAATTAATTAATTAATATCATTACTATTGATGAATGTTAATGGAATTTTTTATTTATTACGACATGATGGAACAATATATTGTCCAGATATGGTTAGTGGGAGATGGAACAAAGATGAACAGATGAAAGCCCCAGAAGGAACATTATTCATACCATTTTTCAATTCCCACCCAAAAAATTGCTAAAAGATTGATTCTACCACTATAATCCTGCAATGATGGCTTCTCCTCCACCCATGAACCTGCATTCTTGTGAGGTTAGTACTCTGCATAATCTTGCATAAGAGTTGTGGGTATTTATAAATTTTTTATCAATATTTCCATGAAAGTGTAGAAAAAGAAGCAAGATCCCTCTAATAGTTAAAAAAATTAGTGTTATTAAGAGATTAATGAAACCAAATAAATTAGTTAACTATATATGACCAAAATATACCCCTTAAGATGAATTCATATTATATACTCATTAATCTACTCAAATTAGTTAACTAGATTTTATATTAATTATAATTAATAAATTTATTTGGTTTTCACAATTTATTTAAAAAAGTTAAATAATTCTTATAATTAGGAATAGAAGGAGAGAGTATTAATTAATTTACCAATAATTCCAATGTAATAGGATAAAGGCACATCATCTTCATCAGTGTTGTGCTGAATTTTGAACAAGGTTTCAGGTGCTGTAATGAGTGTGTACTCTTCCCCACCTGTTACACCCCACACCAAATCACCTTTGAAATCTGGGTGCTTTGAATCTACAACTTTGGCCACTCCATACCCATATAGTGGCTGCAAAAAATGCAATTTTCATTCTTCATGCAATCATTATCACTATAAAATATAAAAGACAACATTACACAAAATTTCCCTAAACTTTGATTATGTAAAAATAACTCCCTTAACCCTTAAAACTACTTAATAATAAATCTCATTGAGCTTCCAAGTCTACGTGAATAACCCCCAACTACCAATTGTATACTCCTTAACTTTATTCTTTTGTGCATATAACCCCTCAAATTAAACTTTGAATGATATGTAAAAAATTCCCCCAAACTTTTAATTACATGCGTATGAGACTTATCTGTGTATATATTAGTTAGTCGTAAAGTTTAAAAGGTTATTTATATATACTTCAATGTTAGCGGAGTGGGAACGCATACTTTGCATGGGTCAAAAACAATATACTCATCCACACACACAAATACATACATATATATATGTTACAGTATTTTTTTTTTGTTAAGTATAGATATTCTTTTATAATCTTATTTAAAATATTATTAAATATTAAACGCGGCACCTCTTTTAACAGAAGTCCTAACATTAATTTATCATATTAAAAGAGATTAATATTTTTTGTTAAACTCAACGTGGTTAGTTATATCTATTTGGGTTATACCTTATGAGAGTTGGGCTTTTTGACCCCTAAATTGATAGCCTTACCCTTGATCATCTATTTGAAGACCATAACCAAGAAGAACACCCCAACTTTACGAACCTACTTCGTTTTTATTTTTTTAATAACTAAAAAATTAAAAAAGAGTGTGTGTGTCATATCGGCATATCCACATCAACTAGTCTAAATTTAGTTGGAAGGATATTTTTAATTAAAAGAAAGATTAGGGATGTACTTGGTCAACCATTTATATCGCTAAATCTAGCGGAGTTTTAAAAATTTTAATTTTAGATGAAATACATATATTATAAAAATAATAATAAATATTAAAACTTGATTAGTCAGTAAAAAGCTTCATATACTGTTGATAATATAAAAAAAAAAAGATATCCTTCCTTAAATCATTCTCCCCCTTGTTGTCATCTGTTTAGATTTTAACAGCGGGAAAAATATACCTCGGCGTTACAAAAGATCCCATTTTTTCCTCCTCCAATTACTGTTTTCCGGGAAACGAAACAGATGAGAGAGAAAGTGAAAAAATTTCAGATCATAATAAAAAAGAATTTATAGAGCCAGGGGTGAAGGACTGCAAGACGATGAAATTATCAGACTTTTTCATCAAAGGTCGAAGGTGAGGATCAGCAGCCAAGAAAAGGCTTTTGGCCAAAACACCCTTGGAAGCTTCAAATTGATTCGAAATCACATCCATGTCTGACTGATTCTTTGGGGAACCCTGACACAGTCTTTCAATATCAGTTTGTTGTTTCTCACCTCCATACTGAATTGAACTGAACTGTGTTTCTGTTGATCATAATGAAAAAGGTGATCATATATTTATGGTTGTTCTTTTCAGTCATAGGCCTTCTTGGACACGCATGTGGATATAATATTATATATATTGGATAACGTAAACGATTATATGCAATTTCGGTTGAATTTGTCTTCGTTTGTATAAACTAAGTTCAAATTTAAGTAGAAGAGAATTTATTACAACAAATCTAATAAAATTATCAAATAATTAAAGTCTTAAGAGATTTGAAGGCAATAAATTCAATTTGTGTAAATTACTAATATATATTTATATACAATAACAATTTAAAATATCACAAATGATAACTAGCGCTATGTGGTGACAATTTGGTGGCATGAGATAACAAGTGGGTCACCCAATAACAACATTTTATTTATCATTTATACCATATTAAGTTTGCTGTTATCATATTCTTCCATTTGTTATTTGTGCTTCTTCAAGTTATCTCACCTGCACCCCCAATTATCATTTGTGTCATTTTAAGATATTACTGTATGCCCAAAAAAATTATATTTATACATAAGGATAATTTAATAATTATACAAATAAAATTTATTACTCTTAAGTCTCTTATGACTTTTTAATTATTTAATAATTTTATATTTTTTTATAATAAATTATCTTATATAAAATCTCTGAGTATTTCTCTTTATATTCAAAGGTTCTCAACAGTGTGTATCTATATATATATATATATATATATATATAACATGTATGAACATTGCATTTGTTCTTTTGATGATATTTAACTACTATCCGTTATTTAACTAATTTAATTATATTAAAAAAATTAAATTAATTAATATTATATATATATTTTTCTAAAATATTATAATCTTTTTTTTTTAATATCTATATTTCTTTCTCTTACTTGATTATTATTATAGAAGTATGAATAGAGGTAAATTAAAAAATATTGATAAATATATAAAATAGATCTTATATTTAGATCAAGATTAACTCCCAAATTATATCATATATTAATAACCAGAGGAGTATTATGGACTGCATGAAAAATATTAAAAATAATAAAATGAAATTATATGAAACATAATAAAATTGTGAAGAAAAAGTTAAAAAATGCATGAAACATTAGGATAGAAATATTTTTAGACAGTAGCGGCCGATACTGTTTGATAAATCTAAAAAAAATTAATAACTTTTCAATTATGAAGATGATAATTAGAGAAAAATATATGCTTAAAATAATATATGAGTAATTTTAATAAATCATCACCCCATTTTGTAGACTATATATTAGTTATTTTTAATATGCGGGCATAACTCAAAAGAAAAAACTATTCCCTCCGTTATTTTCTTATAAAACTTATTCGAATTATGCAAAAAACTTAGTTGAAATTCATTTCATTAATTCTTTTTTAAAATTTATTATGACATTCCAAAATTACTGTTTGGTTATTTTCAAGGTAATTATCTCTTCTTGATACTACAAACTTTGATAAATACGTAATGTTCATATGATCATATCATATCCTTCCATAGGTTATTAATAATATGTGCTTGTATTGGATGCCAATAACACTTTTTATCTAAATTATGATTTTAGAATAAATTAGTTAAACACCCGTTAAAACTTTAAATCTATTCTTAAACCTAAAACCATGATTTTTCAACTTAGCAAAATCTTTTTTTAAAATATATTTTCTAAAAACTAATCTAAAATTAGATTTTGGCCAAACATATTTTTATATATATCGCAGGCCAACAACAGTTGAAAATTGAGTGTAAAGGCTATTATAGTGTGTTTGGATAAATTTTTAGAAAAAAAATTATAAAAAAAACTTTTAGATAACTTTTAGAAAAAAGGTTTTTGAAAAAGAATTTATGGAAAAAAAATGATTTTAAATAAATAAATATTTAGATAGTTATTTTTAAAATGATTTTTTGTATTGATAAATTACTAGAAAAGGTATGTGATAAAAAAATAAATTATATTTATTTAGGTCTACTGTTCACTTCTTCCTATGACAACAGCAACCCAGCGACGACAAACAGCTCCTAGCGACAGCAAATAGCTCCTAACAACTGCGAGTAACGACTCCTAGTAAGGAAGCCGGTATATCTGGACGGTGATTGTGGAGGCTACGACTTGTGGATGGTAACTCCTCGCGACGACTTGTGGATGGCGACTCTAGTGGTGAGCAACGGATGGTGACTTTGGCGGCGAGCAACAGACAACGACTCTGGCGGCGAGCAACGGAAGACGACTTTGACTGCGAGCAATAGCCTTCACGGAGCCAAAGAGAAGGAGAGAGAGGAGAAAAAATACGAATAACATAGTAATTAATTAGTCCATAAACTTTTTCACCGTTCAAGAAGTTACTCCCAATAGCTTATCCAAAACTTTAGTTTTAAACCATAATTTGATCCGAAAGTACTTTTGGACAAATATGGCTGTTTATTTTAAAATTTTTCTAAATTAAAATTTAGGCCAGATACCTTTTTAAAACTTAGGTTATGGGTGTTTCCAAACATGCCCATAATGTGGTGGTTTTTTTTTTTTATTGTTATTCGCTAGGGAGAATAACTGGAATACCTGAACATTTGTAAGTGTATCAAACAGGGTATTGATAAGTCAACTATATCAAACAATATTATGTACAAGATAACAGACCAAATATATATTATCAAAACTATTGTACCAAAATCAAATCATCCACATCAACGATCAACAAAAATGATACCTCGTTTCATGCCTTAAAGGTGTACCACACAAAATTAAGTGAATGCCATCAAGCCCAAAAATTTAATCAGCACTGACAGAATCACTCTTCCATCAGACGATTCTCATCGGCTTGCTGTTGGGAAACTTCAACTTTGATCTTTGGTAAAGTGAGAGATGGATCCTGCTGAAGCACAGATGGAGCTTTGACCAAATTGATGCCCTGCTCCAATTCCTTTGCAGCCTCCTTGAGCAGCTTAGCCTTATTGCCTTTCATTCTATAAAAAAAATTTCCAAGTCAGCAAAATAAAAAGGTTAATCTGAGGCATTTCAATATAAATAACAGTGAATCAAGCAGTTTACCTATTCTTGTGGTGTTTCTCCTCCCTGCTAACTCTGATCTTATCAATCTTTGGAATAGCCTTGAGCACATCTTCCGCAAGGTTCCGATCATATCTTTCAGGCCTGTTTCGCTTTCTCTCAAACTCGAAGGTTGAATCCTAAGGAAACAAAACAATAGTGCTGAAGTTTCTAGGAACCAACAAGAGACATAATATACCAACAAGGTAGTTAGTTGCGAAGGCATGTTGCTTTTACCTGTGTCATATCCTTCCCATGCAAACGCCGATATGCCTTGGTCCATTTTACTTTTCGAGGATTCCTCTTCATTTTAAAGTTCTTGTGACACTTAGATCTACAAAATCGAAAAATCTGTAAAGAGATTGACAGTCACTGGTCAGTAACTCAATACCCAAGCCACAAGTACTATGCTCATTTAGCGTGTGACAGCACTCAAACTAGTTACTCCTAGGCATTTTTTGTCTCTTTCTTTAGGAAAAACATCTTGCCCATTAGCCTCATTGAAACAGAGACTCAACCATCATTTTCTAATTTTTCCATATGCTGCATGCGATTCAAGTATCATTCCAACCATGAGACATAAATCTAACATACTACCTCCGGTCCTTAATATAAGAGTCAGAAAATTAATTTACGAATATTAAAGAAATTAGTTAAGTTAATTATTTGTAATAAATTTATCTTCATTTCCCTAAATTACCCCTTTAATCATATGTATTGGAACTATTTGATGGAAGCTCCCCTAATATATACAATCAATATGGACACTTTAGAAAACGAAAATTTAAAAGACAAAAATAATTGAGTTGTTATATTTAGGACTAAAGTAAATCCCTTGTCTACCTCTATATTTAGGACTAGAGAAGGATCTTTTAGAGAAAAGTAATTAGACAACCAAGTTGTCCAGGTATTCAGCAAGGAGCCAAGGACACACTATCATTAGAAGTGAATAGAAAAAAAGCTCATACTTCTCACAGCTGAGAGGGTTAAAGATTTATTGCTTGTTTGGATTAGTTTATTTTGGTTTATTTTAAGTGCTTTTGCACTCTATAAAGTAAATATGCGAAAGGATTTTTGTCTTGAATTATGTAAATAAGTGCACAAGCCCTTAGAAAGTAGCTATCTATTAAGAGCCTCAATTTCAAATAAGTATCCGCATTCAACTGATCCAACAAGACCAATCAAATTCAAAATCAGTACTTTCAATACCTTTTACACAAATGGACCAGCAGATATATAAGAGAGACATCTAATATACAATTAAGGGAATGTAAATAGTATACCTTTGCATCATTACGAACAAACTGGATTCCATGTCCAGGGTATATGGTTGAAGAGCAGAACCAGCATTTCTCCAATCTCATTATGCCTCTAGACTATATAAACACTTCTAGTGAATGAAAATTATCTAAAACACAAAAGAATAATAAGCCGTACTTATAATATTCCCAAGAGAAGTAAAGAGAAGAAACACAATTGTATAAATTGCTATAATCATTTATACTTAAAGAGTTTCGGCAACAACCAAGGATTGTTGCAAAATGGAAAGATTAGAAAATCCTTCTGCATAATAAATAATAGAAGCAGCTCTCAAACTCACAGGCGGACCTATATTACAATCAGTGCCCCCACCGAAATCTTTGAAATATGCAATATAATGCCTCCTAATTTTTGTTCCCGACACTTTGACGAAGATGCCTTAGTAAGTCAATTGATTCAAACGATTACACATCATTGAAGGAAAAACTACTAATCAAAGTTTAAATGAGAAAAACTAAACTGAATCTTTATTCAAAAGCGCCAATACTCAAACAATTACACGACCAGATTCAGAAACAAATTAAAATGAAAAATTTAAAGCAAAGCAAGAAACGGTGCCCCGGCGTCCGGCACAGGGTTGACAAACCACGCGGGGAACAAATTCAAAGACAGATTGAACAAATCAGTCTCACCAAATTTTAGGAGGACAGAAAGCCTAAGGTTTGAACCTTCTTCAATAACCAGGCACGAGTGACCACGGTGGACGGCGTCCCACGGCGAGCTCAACCAAGTGCTGAATGCTTGTTTGCTGACGAAGAAAAACTGTTCCGCTACTTCCCTCCACGAGATTGTGTTTAATTAGGGTTATAATTAATTTTTTTACCCAATAATGCTTTTATAGATTACAAAATTAATTTATAAATTAATTTTATTACATTTTAAATATTTTTAAGAAAAAGTGACAGTTTATTTATGCCATATAATTTACATAACTATTTATAGATTTAATTTTTTAAAAAACTTAATTTGGTTTTAACGTATTAATGTCTTTGTAACGGACAAGGTACAATGAATTTCTTCTATACCTCAAACTAAATAATCAAAAGTTATAACTTTAAATTATTTGCCTAAAACTTTGAATAAAGTTCATAATTTAAAGATTAAATTAAAAAATCGTCTGTTAAATTTATTTAAATATTTTTTAATTTAAAATTATTTCATATTGTTATAAATATTCTTGCATATGTGGATGTCCATAAAACTTATACCTCTTGAGATTCCTCTTAGGATTCCTTCTTCCCTTTATGCCATAAAACTATAACTTCCTCAATGAATGACTTGAGAGGGATTTCTTATGGTTAATGGTATTTTATTTCTCTTTAATCCTTTGTAACTTTATGTTTAGTCTTTAATGGGTGTGGCCTATAAATAGTGGCGTAGAAGGCATTTGGACAAGTGAATATATAAGCATATAAGGAATTCCCTCTTGTCCTTCTATTTCTCTCATATCAAAATCTTTGTCTTATTATTCTTTTTACTCTCTCACTTTCTTATTTTTATAACACGTTATCAGCACGAAATTGCTCTGAAAAATTTAAGGTATGAACTCCTTATCAATTCATATGCTATTATGTTCAATTATATACAAAGGATATTAGTTTTATCTTTATCTAATTATCATTTATGTTTTATTTTCTATTATCATCTTACTTAATTATTATGGACAAATATTATTTTTATATATTTGTTATATATTTTACCGTTATTTATTATTCTTTTATATCTATTTTAATTTTTGTTATTAGGTATGTGTGTGTGGATTATCTTTATTATATTTTATTTTTATATAAAATATTGTGTTATTTTAATTTTTCTTCTTCTTTTGATATATTGATACAATATTGTGATTAATTCTCTATTTATATATATTTATATATATATATATTGTTTACATTTTTCCTTCTCCCTATATATTGTTTACATTTCCAATTCCCCCTCCCTATATATTTATTAATTTATATTTTAATTGATTTATTTATATCCTTTGTATTCTTAGCATTATTATATATTTACTACAGTTATATAATATTTACTTATTTATATTAAGAAATACTTATACTATATTACTATTTATAAATTTGATTTATATTATTTCTAATTCTATGTATTGTAACATATTATTTATGGTGTTTTTATATTATTTAATTTATTTTATTACATTTATTTATATTTATTTAATTTATATTACTTATTTTATTTATGTTACTTCTATTATAGTATTATTTTCTCTATATTATTTATGTTATTTCTATTATTTTATTTTATTTATTTAATTACTTATGTGTTACTATATATATTTTATAGTTATTTATTTTATTTATTTATTTATTTATTTTATAGTATTTATATTTTGTTACTTTTATTGAATTTATATTTATGTTGAATATATATTGTTTATTTATTTATGTTTTTATTATCATATTTTTCTAATGAATTTTATCAGAATTCTAATTGTTATTATTATTTTAGTTCGATCCATGGCTAATATGACGAAACTCGAGTTTACTGCTCTTGATATCTCGGGAAAAAAATATTTGTCTTGGGTTTTAGATGCTGAAATCCACTTAGATGCCAAAGGTCTAGGGAATGTTATTTTACCTAGAAATGAAGCAAGCAATCAAGACAAGGCTAAGGCCATTATTTTCCTTCGCCACTATTTATATGAAGTGCTAAAAGCTGAATACCTAACGGTGAAAGATCTGTTAGAATTGTGGAACAATTTAAAAGAACGATATGATCACCAAAAGACGGTAATCTTACCCAAAGCTCGTTATGAATGGCTGCATTTGAGGCTGCAAGACTTTAAATCTATATCTGAATATAATTTAGTTGTTTTTAAAATAAGTTCTCAACTGAAATTGTGTGGTGAGAAAATAACAGATGAAGACTTATTAGAAAAAAAAATTCAACCTTTCATGCTTCAAATGTGCTCCTGCAGCAGCAATACCTTGAAAAATGTTTTAAAAGGTATTCTGAACTAATCTCATGTCTTCTTGTGGTTGAATAAAATAATGAGTTGTTAATGAAAAATCATGAGATTCGTCCCACTAGATAAGCTCCATTCCCTGAAGCGAATGTGACTAAAAGCACTGATTTTTATGCCCGTGGTCGCGGTCATAGCCATGGTAAGAGACGTGACAATTACTGTTATCATGGTGGGGAAAGTAATTATAATCCAAATACCCATCAAAAGAAGAAATATAATGAAGGGCAGAAAAAAGACAAGGGTGGTCCCTCAAAAATTGTGAAAAATTTATGTTATAGGTGTGGGATGAAAGGGCATTGGTCGCGTACTTGTCATACGCTTGAGCATCTAGCAAAGCTTTATCAAGCCTCCATAAAAAAGAATTCAAAGAACATGGAAGCAAATATGCCTTTCCAAGATGATGATGTTGAGGCAAATTTTGCATACAAGAATGATGATACCAATGAGCTATATGATGACCTTGATGCTATGGCACACTTAGAAGTGACTGATTTCTTTGAGAATCATGATAAGAGAAATAAATTTAGTTTATGTTTTATCTATATTTTATCTTAATTTAGTTATACTTTATGCTTTATTTATGTTTACTTCTATTTTCTTCTTTTAAGAGCATTATTGCTAATAATATATTTTGATACATTTATTTTCTTTTGATGAAGAATATGAATATTCCTCTCTCTTTTATTGGGTACAAGAATGAAGATATATGTCTCATAGATAGTGCTACAACATATACTATACTCAAAGATAAAAAAAAATTTCTCATTTAACAATGAATGGTGCAAGCATCAATATTATAGTGGATAACACAACTAATTGAAGGCTCCAGAAGAGCAATGATAATATTACCCAAAGGGACAAATTTTGTAATTAATGATGCTT
This sequence comes from Leucaena leucocephala, assembly GCA_037074615.1. NCBI lineage: Eukaryota > Viridiplantae > Streptophyta > Magnoliopsida > Fabales > Fabaceae > Leucaena > Leucaena leucocephala. Next base: position 5,134,175 of record CM073553.1, read on the forward strand.
TATATTCCTCTAAGTCTCAAAGAAATTTATTAAATTTTAAAGATATCCGCCGAAATGGGTATCATATTGAGACTATAGATAAAAAAATATTGAATATCTATATATTACAATTGTTAGACATGGAGAAAAATGTGTTCTTGAAAAAGTACCTGCATTATCTTCTGGTTTATACTATACAAATATTGGTATAATTGAAATAAATGCTACAGTAAACCAGAAGTTTAATGATAAAAATATATTCATTATTTGGCATGATCGGTTAGGCCATCCCAGATCAACTATGATGCGAAGGATTATTGAAAATTCACATGGACATCCATTGAAGAGCCAGGAGATTCTTCAATTTAAAGATTTTTCATGTGTTGCTTGTTCTCAAGGCAAACTAATTACAAGACCTTTATTAACAAAAGTTAGAGTAGAATCCCCTGCATTTCTAGAACATATCCAAGGGGATATATATGGATCTATTTATCCACCATGTGGACCATTTAGATATTTTATGGTTTTAATATATGCATCTACAATATGGTCACATGTGTGATTGTTATCTACACGTAATTTAGTATTTGCTAGATTACTTGCTCAAATAATTCGATTAAGAGCACAATTTTCAGAATATGCAATTAAGATAATTTGTCTTGATAATACGAGTGAGTTTTCATCGCAAAAGTTTAATGATTATTGCATGGCAACTGGAATAACAGTAGAGAAATCTATTGCTCATGTCTACACTCAAAATGATTTAGCAGAATCATTAATTAAACGCCTCCAATTGATTGCTAGACCAATACTTATATGAACAAAACTTCCCATTTCAGCTTGGGAACATGCAATTTTACATGCATCAACAATTATACACACCAGGCCAACAAGTTATTATAAATTCTCCCCAATACAATTAGCTTTTGGTCAGGAGCCAAATATTTCTCATCTTAGAATTTTTGGATATGCGGTATTTATCTCAATTGCTTCACTACAACGCACAAAGATGGGACCTTAGAGAAAGTTAGGAATATATGTTGGTTATGAATCTCCTTCTATAATCAAGTATTTAGAACCGTTAACGGGAGATTTATTTACGGCACGTTTCGATGATTGTCATTTTAATGAGACAAATTTTCCAACATCAAGGGGAGATAATAAGCAGCTGGATAAAGAAATCACATGGAAAGCATTATCGATGTCTCATTTAGATCCTCGAACACAAATATGTGAGCTTGAAATTCAAAAAATAATTCATTTGCAAAATATTGCAAATCAACTGCCAGATGCATTTACTGACTCCAAGAGAATTATTAAATCTCATATTCCAGCTGAAAATACTCCAATTTGAATTGATGTCCTAGCAGGACAAGTAGCAAGTGCAAATGAAACTAAACCACGTTTGAAGCGTGGTAGACCAATCGGTTTCAAAGATAAAAATTCTAGAAAGAAAAGAGTAAACAATCAAGATGGTCAAATTGAGGAGGCTGGTCTTATAAGAGATACCCAGGACATAACAAATCAAAAGACCCCATAAGAGGTCCAGGTACCTGAAAATAATGAAGAGATCTCGATAAGTTATGTCAATACGGGAAAAAGGTGGAACCTAGAAAATATAGTTATCGACGATTTTTTTTCATACAATGTTGCTGTTGAAATAACTAATCAAAGTGAGGATCTTGAACCTAGGTCAGTTGAAGAATGTAGACATAGAAATGATTGGCCAAAATGGAAAGATGCAATCAAGCAGAATTGAATTCACTTTCAAAACGTGAAGTTTTTGGACCTACAGTCCAAATACCAAATGGTGTTAAATTAGTTGGATATAGATGGGTTTTTGTATGAAAACGAAATGAGAAAAATGAGGTTGTTAGATATAAAGCACGACTTGTGGCACAAGGCTTTTCGCAAAGACTTGGCATTGATTATGAAAAAACATATTCTCCTGTGGTAGATACAATTACTTTCAGATATCTAATCAGTCTGGTAGTGCATGAAAGACTTGATATGCGTCTAATGGATGTTATTATAACATACTTATATGGTTCTTTAGATACTGAAATTTATATGAAAATCCCTAAAGGATTTAAATTGCTTGAAGCATGTAAGAATCCTTGAGAAAATTATACAATTCGTTTGCATAAATCCTTATACGAATTAAAACAATTTGGAAGAATGTGGTATAACCGTCTAAGTAAATATTTATTGAAAGCAGGATATAAAAATGATTCAATTAGCCCATGTGTTTTTATAAAAAAGAACATATCAGGATTTATTATAATTGTTGTCTATGTGGATGACTTGAATATAATTGGAACTCCTGAAGAGCTTCAAAAAGCAGTGGATTGTTTAAAGAGAGAATTTGAAATGAAAGATCTTGGAAAAACAAAGTTTTGTCTCAGTTTACAAATCGAGCACTTAACAAATGGAGTGTTTCTTCATCAATCAGTTTATATTAAAAAAAAATATTAAAGCAATTTTATATGGATAAAGCATATCCATTAACTACTCCAATGGTTGTGATATCGCTAGTTAAAGAAAAAGATCCTTTTCCCCTCAAGAGGAACATGAAGAACTTCTTGGTCCAGAAGTACCATATCTTAGTGCTATAGGGGCACTAATATATCTTGCTAATTCAACACGACCTGATATTGCATTTGCTGTGAGTTTATTGGCAAGATTTAGTTCTTCTCCAACAAGAAGACATTAGAATAGAGTTAAACATATATTTCGATACCTTCGAGGAACAATTGATATGGGATTATTTTATTCTAATGAATCCGGATCACAATTGATTAGTTATGTAGATGCAGGATTTTTATTAGATCCACATAAAGGTAGATCTTAAACAGGATATTTATTTACTTGTGGAGGTACATCTATATTTTAGCTTTCGATAAAACAAACTTTATCATCTACCTCATCAAATCATGCAGAAATCCTTGTAGTTCATGAAGCAAGTCGAGAATGTGTTTGGCTAAGGTTAGTAATCTAACATATCCAAAGAATGAGTGGTCTACTTCCAGAACAAGAGATTCAAACAGTATTATATGAAGATAATACAGCATGCATAGCTCAATTGAAAGGAGGATATATCAAAGGAGATAGAACAAAACATATTTCTCCAAAATTCTTTTTCACTCATGATCTTATGAAGAATGGTGATATAGATGTTCAGCAAATTTGATCATGCGACAACCTTGCAGATTTGTTTACCAAGATAATACTAACTAAGTCATTTGAGAAGTTAGTGTATGGTATTGGAATGCGCATATTCAAAGACATAAATTGACAACGTCATCAGGGGGAGTAAACAAGTACTTGATGTACTCTTCATTTTAAAGATTTTGTTTTTCAGTGGGTTTTCTTGAAAAAGTTTTTGATAAGGTAACCTAAATAAATATTATGTACTCTTTTTCTTTCACTAGGTTTTTGTCCTAATGGGTTTTTTCTAGTAAGATTTTAATGAAGCATAATATCTATCATGGACATCCAAGGGGGAGTGTTATAAATATTCTTACACATGTTGATATCCATAAAACTTATACCTCTTGGGATTCCTCTTAGGATTTCTTCTTCCCTTTATGCCATAAAACTATAACTTCCTCAATGAATGACTTGAGAGGGGTTTCTTATGGTTAATGTCATTTTATTCCTTTTTAATCTTTTGTAACATTATGTTTAGTCTTTAAAGGGTGTGGCCTATAAATAGTGGCTATGTAGAAGGCATTTGGACAAGTGAATATACAAGCATATAAGGAATTCTCTCTTGTCCTTCTATTTCTCTCATCTCAAAATCTTTATCTTATTATTCGTTTTACTCTCTCACTTTCTTATTTTTATAACACATATGAAATTTTAATTTACAAGTAATTTTCCTAGTTTTTATGTGGGCTAAATGGAGCAGATTAAAAGGCCTACCGTTACGGCACATTTTGTTTTGGGCTTGACCGTTTTGGAACATAATTATTTAGGCGCGAATGGGTTCACGGTGTTTCCCGCCATCAACTTCTCTCCATTCTGCCGATAATAGTATCCTAATTTTTTTATATTTAGATTAATATTTGAGAATAATTGATATTTTACCTTATCATATGCATTAGTAACAGCTAGAAAAAAAAGAAAAAATTAGTCTTGTCTTTGTGATTGAGTATAACCTTTTCCTTTCTTTTTTTTTTTCTTTAAAAATTGATCTGTTGCGAGTTTTACTAATTTTTTATGAAAGATTCTGCCTTAAAGTCGCAGCATATGTTAGAATTCTGTGTTGAGACTCATTACAGCTGCATACAGCTAGAATTCTGCATATGACATCACTATGTCCTGGGGCATGCTGCCATGTATTTGCAAGATTTGTCATTAAAAGAAGTCTCCTTATGGTTCAGTTTCTATGTGACAAGTCTTCCAAAGGATGTATCATTGTTTTCTGGTTAATGGGCCAGTGGCTTCAAAATTGTGTTTAAATTTTTCTTATGGGCACAAATTCATTGGTTTAAGTTCTCTGGGCAAAATGCTATTCAATGAGAGAAATGAGAGATAATTTATTCGACTTCCAAGACTGCTACCAGTCTACACAAAACTTCCCACTAATTAGTTACCCATTTCTGGTATTTCATTTCCTTAATATCCTTCCAAGTAAACTTTGTGAAACTGTACCTAGAACTAGAAATGTATCTCAGCAGCCCTTTATTACTTCCTGCCAATGTATCAAACCATTTACCTGTGCTTCTTTTCCCCTAGCCTATGTCTACTCACATCCACCTTATTATTGGCACTCCATGATGGAATCAATTTGCATGGATTTTGGGATTTATTATGAGATGTAAATTTACTACTCCCTCTAGTCCTAATTATAAGAACTAGATGGGAGTTTGATTTAATCCTAATTATAAGACTCCTATCTATTTTATCTCAAAATTATAATTTTCTTTCAAAGTATCTGTATATGATTATATGTAATGGATTTGAAAATCTTACAAATTTATATAATGATATATATATTGTTATTGCAGTAAAATTTCATTGAGGAACGAGTAGTCGAGTGGTCAGGGACGGAGGAGAGATTCAGCGGTTCTGTGTTCGAGTCCAGGGAGCTACAGAAGGTGGGTTTTTTTAATATTTTAGCATGTGAAATTACAATACTACCCCTCTTCCTTTTTCTTCAGAAACCGTACCCCATTCCTTCCTTTCCCTTTGAAATCATCTGCGACACAGCAGGGGAGCCAGCTAGAGCAACGACGAAGCTTCACTATATCGATGCCGTGTGACCAGACCTTGCTTCAGTCAATCCTCTGCCGCGTTGTGCCATAATGGTCTGCCATCGTCTTCCTCTTCGGGGCTATATTATCTTTGCTTCAGCCGATATCGAGGAAGAGAGTAGGGGAAGAGAAGCTTAGTAGAACCCATTTTAATTCCACCCCCGCACTAATTCCATCCCCTTCCATTATCCAGGTTGTTGTGCCCATGCTTGTGCAGTCAATTGCTCGCCATCATTCTCCTTGTTCTGCTCTGTACAGCGTCATTGGGGGGCCGAAGGCTGTGGAATTGGAAGCTCTCCTTCCATCTTTCTCTGTCTAGCAGCCGTGTCCGGTTGCTCTAAAGTTGCGCTCCCCAAATCCCTGTCGTCGTTGCACGTGTTTCTTTATCATGTACTGTAACAAATCACCAAATCTTCAATCTCCTTCATTCTGGTTGCCGTGGGCTGCTGTTGGGCAGTATGGGAGTTTACTCTTATTCTCTGTTGTAGTTAGCATGTAATATTTTTTTTCCTTGTGCTGTTTGCCGGATGTGAGTGGTCGACAACTGTATCAATCTCATCTCTGCCGTACTGCCCAGTTCAGGTCTCCGTGTATGTGCAAGTGAGAAAAGAGAAGAAGGAAGAAGCAACGTCTGACGCCTGGCCACTACAGAAAAACCACCGTGTGCGGTGGGGGGAGTTCACTCTGACTTACTTTTTCTTATGTGATGTGCTGTGTGTGTGTGTGTGTGTGTGTGTATGCGCGTGAATCAGATTGTGCCGTTGGGTGTCGTGGATTTGGTTATGTTTTGCAGAAAGAATGAGTGGGCGCTGCTGTCTTGATATATATATATGGTGTTGCTGTTTGAGAAGTTACGTGGCATGTGTATATATACAACTGCTGTATGGAAGTTAGGTTATTGTTTTGGTGATGACTGAGAGGTTGGAATTGATTTAATGAGGCATGGATATTGTTGGGTAAGGGTGTCCGATGAATGAGCAGGGGAGATTATTTGCGTTGAGGGGTGGGGTCATTGAGAAAGTTTGATGTATGAACGTTGAGATAGTTGAATAATGTGGAAGCCTTAGGTTTTTGAACTTGAAGCTAGAAATTGATTTAGGAAGTTTCTGATTAAGAATTCTGCATCATGGAATCTGAACAAGTCCGATGATCATAGCCAAGTGTAGATTTAAGGGTATATTAATGTTACTTTGCTTTGTACGTTGTTATTATGCTTGGATGGAAGGAATCCAAAAATCTGGAAGTATGAAAGTTGGAAATACTACTGTTTTGATATTTTAATATGTGCTGGGGTTAGATTCAAATAAAAGATAAAATGTACTAATCATTTAGAACCCCAATGTGATAAATAGATAAATGAAGTGGTAGGTGGGATTATGTTTTCAAACTTCCAAAATGATATTTTGGGATGGTAGGACTTAAGCCATGAATTTGCTTTCTTCCTCTGTTTGGACAATCCGATGAGCTAAAGAAAAATTAATTAGAGGGTGTTGTTTTGGGGTTTCTTGAGGTTAAAATTATAATAGGAATTTTGTGTTATTAGACTATGTTTTAATGTATTAAAGAAATGATGATATTCATTGATGGAATGCTTTATTTGCAAAAAATTTAGGATAATAAGGAGAGAATGTTGTTTTGGAGAATAGAGAAGAAGTAAGCTGTTTTAGAGCGGTGCATATTAGTGAATAAAGTCCCTTAAAAATAGCATTTTTAATAACTTGTTAAGTGATATATTTTATTTAAAGTGTTAAATTTTAAATACGATTTACGAAGGGCAAGTTTTACGAATTCATGGCTTTAATTATTATAAAAGATTTTCTTTCAAATTGGTTTATAAAATGATTATGGTAATAGATGAAAATAGATGAAGAAGTTTTGGAAAAGAGTTTGGCAAATGTTATGTTGAGTTGATTTTCTTCATGAAATATGCTTACGAGAATTTTATTATTTAACTACTTATTCCGTATGGATTGAAGAAATCGTTTAAGATTTTATTCTATTAATCATGCTAGAGTTTTATGATTATGAAATATTATTGATAAAGATTATTGCATTAAAAACTCTTCTGATCATTTTATGTTTAAAGACCCCACGCATGCTGGAAAGGTTTTTAGAAAGGACAGAATACAGAACGTTGGTTGCTAACAATAATACTGTTAGTCCTTGGTGCACCATGGTTAAACCCAAACTCGATGGATATTCGTGAGTCTCGTACTCGCGCTAGTTATTCGTGGGATTTATTCTTGCACATATTATTCGTAGATCTCATACCTGCACTTATTATTTTTGGGTATCATACCTATGCTTGTTTTGTGGCCTCGTGTTATGCATGGTTATTTACCCTCGTGAACTGTGTGTACATGCCTATTTTCGTGGCTTTGAGCCACGCCAGATTGGTTAGTTATCCTCGTTGACTGTGTATCCACGCCTATCTTCATTCTGTTGAAGTCCTATGAAGAAATGACTGTTTTGAAATAATTATTTTAAATGGTTTTCATGAAATAAAATGTTTACCAAAATATTTGTATCGAATTACAAAATGTTATGATTTACATTTAAATATGTTGATGCATTGTTTATTTTTGTATTTTTAAATCATGTTTTTAGGACGTTATGTATGAGTAGATTATTTAGTTTCAGATCGTGCAATTGACCCTATTCCTCCAGTAGTGAAGAGCCTAACGTTCGATCAGAAGTGCTAATTTAGACAAACCTCCTTTTTATGTAATTATTATTTTTGAAATACTTGTATTGTTTTGTTGAAAAGATAGATGTTCACATAGTTATAGATAAGATTTTAGTTATTTGGGAAAAATGTTATAGAAGATTTGAACGATTGCAGTCTATTGTAGGATTATCGGAAGATCGGTCATACAACGATGATCCTACCAAAATTCCTATAGATGACTTGCTTTTGATTTAAAATTGTAATAGATTATAGTTTTCGTTCAAACTTTTTATTTGAGGCTTTAGGTTTAAGGAATATGAATTTATTCATATTCTATGCCAGTCACAGCTCAAATTTCGAGACGTGACATTAGACATATTAAGGGTTTTTATCAAGGATAGTTCAAAATGCATATGGTAAATGGGGTATTTTAGAAAAACCAATACACAATCATTACAAAGAACTAACTTCTTTAATCTACCCAAATTAGTTAAGTAGATCTTATATTAAGAAATTTGCAAGGAATAAATTCTTATTTACTAGTTTTTACTGGTTTCACCTATACTTATAATTGAAGTCATGCCATCCAAAGCAACCATAAACCCGGGTTTTTTACCATCTAATCTGCACTATGCGATAATTTCAGTGTAAGGGCAAGCAGCCATTGTGGCTCATATCTTTAGTACTTGCATCTTCTCTTGTATGTTGAAAAATTTTAGTTAGTCATCTACTGATCTTGTAAAACAGCATTTTATTTTGAACATGGAATTTGTAACAGAATTATGTGTTTTAGTGTTGTTAAATTTATATTTTCACGGCTATAATTAGCATATACACTGCTTGTTTGGAAGAGGTTTGTGACATTTGTTTACCCCCGCAGGCCAAGAAATAAGCATAAAAGAGCAAATCTTCTAACTATTTAATGAATAGACGTCTAATTGGGGTAACCGATTCTTTCTTCTAAATTTCTAGTAATCTATAATTGAAATTTGGAATGTTCTTATTGGAAGTCAAACTTTTTATTAAAAAAGATTCATTCGTTGCTTATTTGTTTACCTTACAGAACTGAACAATCTGATAGCATTTGTATCTTTTCATGCAAGTTTCTATCATCTTTCTTATGTCGATGCAGATAATTCAATGTGCCTCGGAGAAAGTTCTAAAATTAAGCTTTGATCAAGTTGCATTCATATTCTTGCTATCAAGGGTGATGTTTGACTCTTTCCTGTAGATGTCACTCTCATAATTTGTACTTAGTGAGGTTGCGAACGGAAGAACCACAGCTGGTTTCTAGAGGAGCAGAAGCTCTCCATCTCTCTCCTGGATCCTCAATTTCTGTTGCTTATCATCCTCTTTTTGGCCCTCATGATGATCTCATCTTCCTAGACCTTGACGAGAAACTTCTCTCAGAAGTTCTGCATGAAAGGTAAGCAATGACTAACATTAGATGCCAACAGTCTGTTTCACAGGTTTATTACTATTCCCCTGCAGTCCTATTCTAACTTGGTTGATGATTTTGTACTCTATTCCAGGGCTGTTCTAAGAGGACAGCCAGATGAAGATGCAGTACTTTGCACTCCGTCCAAAACTTATTCTATCAAGTTTGTTGGAACTTCCAATTCTGTATTCCTTGTACCACCAAATCAATCAGAATATCATCAACCTCGACAAAAGAGTGATAGTCATAATTATCCAGACCAAAAAGTTGTATCTGTGATCAAAGTTGTACCTGGTAGCATGGAGCTTGTTGAGGTTGCTCCTAGACTTGATAAACTCAAGTCACTTCTTTCAGTGAACCCTTACAGTTGTGAAGAGTTAGAAGTAGAAAATTTAGAATGCAACCACGAATCTAGAACAGGATTATACAATTGGAATGATCTTGTTGACAATATTCAAGCTAGTGACGTAAAACAAGGTCTAGACTTCAGGCAGTTTCTGCTGTTGAGATTAATGGGCATTGGAGATTAGTGGATGAGAGTTACATGCTCACCACTCTAAGAATGCTTTTGCACAATTCAGTGTTGAATGACTGGTTGCTTAATGCTTTTAATGAAGATGGAGTTGTGAATATTCTGGAATCTGATGGATTCCCACGGGTACTTGCAAAACACTCTTTGCATGTATTTGGAGAGAAAGTAAATGATGAACTGGGTAGCTGTGTCTGGAAATTGGACGACAAGCGAGTGTGCAATGCAGTTTACAAGGGAAATCCTGAGAGGAGGAAAGAAAAAGTTGGAGAATTTCATGGATGAATGGAGGCAGAAGATTCCAGATGGCATGCAACCCACTTTAGATCTTTTGGAAGGAGAGGTTTTGACTGATAGGGTTGGTGTTGAGACGTGGATTCATGCCTTATATCAGGTTTAAATTTCTGATTGACATAAAGTTTGTCTTTTGTTTTAATTAGAAGTGTAGACACTAACAGCTAAAGCCATTGGCCATAAAGTATATTTGATTTCACGTAGAAAACTATAAAAATCATGTTTTTTTGTGAAGCCTTCTTTGCTTTTATCAAAATCATGATTTTGATGGCTTTTCAGAGAACGGAAAAGTGGGATTGGAAGGATCTACAGCCTTATATCAGGTTTAAATTTCACACAGATTAGTATTAAAGCGTTTGATTTCACGTTGAAGACCACCAAAATCATAAACACGATTCACCTTTTAATCTCTTCACTTTTAACGTTTACCTTGAATCTCTATCATCCTTTTCCATTTGAAATTAATTCACCTTTTGGAATGTTTCAGGGATCTAAACGTGCCAGGTCTTTCTTCTGAAGCTTTGCTTCTCAAATACACCCGAAGAACACAACCAACTCCCGATGCAGAACCAGTTTTCAGAGCAAGATAATAGTCACTTGTGTACTGAATTGAATTCCCAGTTATTTCAATTATATTCATGCTTCTTATTTCATTAAAAGCAAAATTGAGATATGATATAGTGATTTATTATTTAAGATAAGCATAGCAGAGAGAAGCGGGGGTAGGAAAAAGCTTTGTTGTTCATCATAACTCAATTCCTCTTCACATCTCGTATTACCAAAATATTATAAGCGGATTCCATAATGTACTCTAAGGTAAAATTGTAAAATTGACAGGTTTATATTTGGTTCGAAGTTTATGTTTAATATGGTAAATTATGGAAGTTATGTAAGAAAGGATTCTTTTTTTGTTTTTTTAATTGCGCACAGGTATTTGGGCAGGACTCGAAGCTCGGTTTATTTGGATAAAGCTTGAGAAAATGTTTAAATTTATTATTTTTTTATTATAAAAAAGTTTAAACTTACTAGGGTTAAAGTATACTTCTAGGTTTAGAGAATATTTACAGAAATACTTACAGGTTATTTACCAATAATATTTTTATATCGATAGTTGGATTTAAATCTATAATCTTATGAGTTATAAGCTAATTCTTTAATAGATGGATCAAGATTTGCTAGCGAAAATGTTAAAATTTATGATAAAAAGCTTATAGACATGAGCCTGATTCATGACAGTCAAGCAACCTATTTTACCAGCTTTAATTATTAATGCTAATTATTACAAATATAAATGTAGAAAATGTTTTAAGAGAGATACTTTCAATTGGGATTAACAATTTTCTAATCTAACCTAGACAAATGTTATATATAAAAAAAAAAAATATAAAATATGAGCTATGTATGATTGAAGCACCGATATTTCAAAGAAGAAAATGAATTTATATCGGATACAATAATTTATGTTATGTATCGCTTATTCTATCATTTCATATTATATTTTTTTCGTCAATGTTTTTTTCCCCCTCCTGGAGACTGATCAAATATATGACTTAAAATATTAAAGAAAGATTAATATTTTGTTTGATTATTATAAATATCTTTATATTACTTTTAAAATACTTTATTAAAATTCAGAGTACCTGTATTCATATCTTAAAATATGGAAATATATAACACATATAGCCATATAGGTATAGAAAAGATATTGGTATTCCTTTACCTATATCTTACAATTTTTTATTTTTTGCTAGGCATAGATAATTTTTGGTTGGAGACAATTATACTGAGGCACTATCGCTATCTATAAAACATATCTTTTTTTTAAAAAAATAATTTTTAAAAAAATTATTTAGATTATTATTATTAGAATAATTTTTTTTATATATAAATTATTAAAAAGTACATGAGATAACTGATTTTGAAACCATGATTTTGAACCTTTAAAATTATGATTTACTTTAAAAAATTTGATGTATATTTAATAATTATTTATTTAATTTTTGATCCTATTTTAAACTATAGTTTATAGGAAACCAAACGGCAGTTCATGTTGGATCATCCAATACACACATGCCAATGTGCTTCTTGGGTTTTTTTTTTTTTTTTATAACAAAGATATTAATGGGCTTCTTAGTTCTTTGAATATGTGTGTTTGGAATATTTTTAAACCATAATTTTAAAATAATTTTTGGATAAAATTATAATTTAAGTTAATGAGACTTCTGGAATAATAAAAAAATTTATAAACTATTTAATTACTATTTTACTCTTATTTTTTCTTATACACTCTCTCTATCTCCTCTCTTTCTCTACCATCTCTCCTTTATCTTCTCAATCCTATCTCTTCTCTCTTAGCCTCTACTTTCTATCATCTCTCTTCTCTATTCTCCATTATCTATCATCTCTTCTTTCTCTTTTCTTCTTTACATTTTCTTATTTTTAATAAAATCATACAATTTCTAGTAATTTTATAATTACAAAAGTCCTTTTAATAATAACTATCTAAATACTTATTTATTCATATTTTTTTTTATAAACTCTTCTCTAAAATTTTTTTATAAAAATTGTTTAAAAATTCTTTTTTTATAAACTATTTTTTAAACTCTAATCTATCCAAAAGTAATTTATGCGTGAAGTTGGCCCATTTTGTAAGCAATAGCCCATAAGAAGTCATGGGCTCATTCTGTGAGAAGCTCCTGTAGTTTACGCGGGAAACCTCAAAGTTTCATTCGCTTTCCTCTCCTTTTCTTGCAAACTGAAAGTGAAAACGGGGAAGCCAAGTGCTTTGATCCGTAAACCTAGAGCTTTTCTTTCATGAAGAAGTATCTTCAAATCCATAATTTCCCTTCGACGCTCTTTTCATTGCCTTGCCAGCATTAGCCGTATCGCCGTCTAACTGAGCTACAGGTTCCGCCATTTCCGCCACCGTTGCCTCCATTGCTGTTAATTTCCGCACTAGTGATGGTGGCTTTGCCTCATTCTCGCTTCCTTTGGTGACAAGCCATCCAATTTGACCAAGTGACTATTCTGTGCTCCCTCTACTAGGTAGCATCCTTGTACGAGTGGGGAACCCAGATTTCGTTTTTCCTGTTTTTACGGTCTGAAGTTGTTTAATTTTGCTTCTGTGCTAGTATTCGTTTCTGAGTTGCTTTCTTCTTCTGATTCTTCTCTTTTAGTCTTTAATTGTTCTTTCTTTTTGGTAATTTGACTCTTCTTAAGGTGGCCTTGCTTGCTCATAATTAGAATCAGTACTTTAACTTATTTGTTTTTTTTCTTGTATGCAATTCGTGCGGAATAATCTGATGTTCTATGTGTGCTTTGGGTTTTGATAGTGCAAACAGTTTTGTATCTGCCGATTAACGTACCTACATGCCTCCAAGGAAGAAACCCAGCTCTACTTCCAAGAAATCGAATCAGAGCAGCCAGGCTCAACCTTCCAAGTTCGGCATTCAACATTTTTTTGAGCGCCACACCCAGAATGCTCTTCTGGCCTCTCAGAAGCAGCCCAAAAATGAGGCATCTGCAAACCGTCCCGTTTCTACTCCCCAATATTCCAAATCTGTTGCACCTCCTAACTCTCATATTCCATCTGTTGATGAGTCCCAAGCTGTTGCCCCAAACAATTTAGATTCCGTTCTTCCCAGAGCTGAATATAATTTGAACTCAGACTTGGCTGGACCACAAATGGGGAATTCAGAATTGCAAAAGCGGAAAGACGTCCCGCCTGTAAGAGCAAATGAATCGAATAACGTGTCGCAGAATACTCCTTCAGAGAATTTGTTAATACCAGGGTTTGATGCAGTGGATAATCTCCCCGAGGCGTCTCCAGAAATTTCTAAAATTGTGCCCCATAAGCGCTCTAAGTTCTCGCCTGGGATGGTATTTGTTTTAAACGATGTTGTAGATTTTTTTTAAATAATAATTTATCATTTCTTTCCTTTTCTTTTAATTATCAAACTGCTTGACAATTCTCAGTTATTCAAAAGTAGCACTTAAGTTCCACAGTTCGTATGGCTAATCGGTTATGGAAATTTTTATTTTCCGAGAACTCATTTTTGGCAATGCTTCAGTTGCACCTGAATTGAAACAACAATTTCTGTTGTTTAATCTTACTTGGAAATGCTAATGGCAGCACATTTTCTTTGTGACTTCATTCTAATGCAAGTTGTTGATTAAATTGCAAGTTTACATCTTTTCTTGTTTCCTTCAATGTTTCTAATTATATCTTTGCAAAAATATACTTGTGGGTAGTTCATAAAACAGAGCCAGGATGATGGGGTTGATGAAGTTACATGGAAGATATCTCCTGTGAATGAAAGACTTCAAGCAGTTTCAAAACACATGCCTCAGATAATTCAAGCTTTGGCTGAATCTTCTAGAATCAACTTGTTGCCCGTTGGGATTTCCTCAGAGAATCAGGCAAGTTTTTGAGGAGCGCTCGCTTTGATTTTGATGTTTTATCGTTTAGTATGGTTATATATTACCAACGCTTGGTGCAGACGTCTCTGACTAAAGGTGGCAAATTTGGAAAGTTACTTACTTCACCAGCTACAAAGGCTGCTGAGAGGTCAACAGTGTCTAAGAATGAAAAAGGATTGAAATGCATAAACCCAGACCAAGACATGGTTTTTAATTTCAGTTCAACTGCTGTGAATGATTCTGGAGTAACTGGACCGAGCCCCTTCAGAACTCCACCATCTTTATCCTATTGCTCTGACAAGGTATTTTAATCTTCACAGTTTATTGGTTCTGTTGACATGTTACTTCATCAATTAATACTATTCATTTTGGAATATAAAAATATGGAATGGCCTAAAGTTCTCCAACAATGTAAGACAACAACAACAACAACAACTCCAACAATGTAAGACATTGATATAAAAATACTTGGAAAAGTTTTTTTTTTAATTTTTTTATTTTTCAACATGTTTGTATTTTTCTGTTCACCTTCCCGCCTTTCACATAATATTTTTTAGTACCATCAACGTTTCATGTGGCATTTGAAGGTGCAGCTTGTCAGGGATGTTGAGCACAATGGACTATATGACCAGCTTTATTTAAGACAGCATAAAAAGGTCAGGCTTTTGGACTTGCTTTTGCAATATTAATTCATTCAGATCTAGTTCACCGTAATTTGCAAATCTGAGGAATGTGATATTAAGTAATTCCGGTTCTACTCTGTAAATTGCTATTTGCAACACCTTGTACCTGTAGTAACAAAAACACTTCTCCCCCTGCTGATAGTCTACTATATTCCTTTTGAAAACGAAGATTTAGAGGAACCAGTTAGAGTTTGACTAGCTAGGAAAAGAAAATATTTTGGCTTTAGAGTGGGATGACTGGAAACCTATGACAAAGGAAATGCATCCCAAGCTATGGGCATATGAAGAGAAATAATTATAATTTCAGTCTCCTGTGTGATGATTGCATTCACAATTTCTTCAAAACTGTCTTCTATTCTTGTGTCCTACCAATTGCACATACTTCTTCTGTTTCATTAAAAGGGGCTTGTGACGTTTTACATGACAGACTATTTAGTGGTTAAACCTCAGGAGTTACAATGCATATGGAAGCCACTCATTCATTAGAGTATTTTTTTTAATTTCTTTATTTCTATAGGCATTGCTTGAACTGTTAGATCAAGTTGAAGATGCCATATGTGTTGAAGATGCTACAATTTGTGATAAAAGTGCAAATTGCATTAAGTCTCAAGATGGAATTGCTGATAATCTGCCCATCAGAGTTGACTGTGCAGCAGAAAGTACTTTAATTCACACGCCTAAAGAGGCCATTGGTGGGTCCAATTCTAATTATTTGGTGTTGGAGGTATTTTTCTTTTAAATTATTGTCTGCTATGATTAATTTTTCAATCAACTAAAATTATGTTCTTGTAGGCTTACCACTTGTATGTTTTGTTTTAGGTGTCTGAAAAAGATACGCTTGCTAATTCATCTGCTTTGCAAGGCCCATGCAAGGTTTATTAAGGCTCATTGACTATAACACCTTAGTTTATTAAGGCTTAACATATGCTTGCTAATTCATCTACTTGATCAATTGCTTTCTAGGTGCTTCGTTTAATAAATGAACAAACTGGAGAAGAGAAGGCTGTAAACTTGTTGGAAGAGTGGTAAGTTGGTGTGCTTAAGTCTATGACATTAGTAAAGTTGATCGTATATATATGTAATAGTTCAGAACAAGACATTATTTGGGATGTCAAAGGGTTCTTTTTTATCTGGTGACTCCAGTTAAAAACTCTTGATTAATTAATTTGTCTCGGAATTTAAATGAATTATTGAATTTTGAGTTTTTTTTTATTATTCTGTCAATAATATTTTTTTTGAATAATTTTATTTTTGGCTTTGTAATTGTTTAAAATTATTACAGGTCTTACAGTGTTGTTGCACCTGGAGATACTGTGAATATAATTGGTCAATTTGATGATCATGGGCATTGTGATGTAGGTCACGATAATAATTTTTTGATTGTACACCCAGATATTCTGGTGTCTGGATCTCGGGTATTTATTATTGCTCTCTTAAACCTATATTTATTTCTGTCTATGGCTTTTCGCTCTTTCATATACTTCATTAGATATTTTTTATATGCTGCTTTAATTTTACAGGAGCAATATTTCCTTATCTTCTCTAATGACATATCTTTTATCTTGTCAGAACTTCAGTTATAAAATGAGAATGCCAATATTTGCTATGGTAGAATTGTTGCCTTCTCTTCCGTACATACTATCTTGTTATTTTCAAACAAGTGAGATCTATAGGATCTTTTTTGTATCCCATTTCCTAATTCTTCTGCAATGTTTATATCATTGTTTTTTTATTTTATATGTTTCCTTCTGATATACAGAATTATTCCAGGTAGCTGCTAGTTTTACTTGTCCAAGGAGAACTGTCTTAGATGAGAGGTTAAAATATAATGAGTACTCAATTGCCGCATTAACTGGAACCTTACTTCACCAAATTTTTCAGGTCTCTAAAGCTCCTCTACCCCCTATATAGTTGTTATTGCATTTTTATACTTATTTTACTGTGATGAATTTCAAATTCATTTTCTTTTTCTTTGTTTTTATAATGGGATGGGGCATTTGATGGGTATGACAGGCTGGACTTATCAAGGATAGTCCTACAATAAACTTCTTAGAGGAATATGCGGGATTGGTACTCCAGAGAAACATTGAAAGCTTGTATGCATGTGGAGGTGAGGGTTTGTCTATGTATTTAAATTATTGTGTGCTGCGTTTGTGCGTGTAAGGCTTACATAGCTAGTTCTCACTGAGCTGGGAAAATTTTCCAACCCTTGGTTGCAACCATAAGCATCAAAAGGCTGTGTAAAATTAATTGTTCTTGCGGTTGATTCTTAACATTTTCTTTGTCACTTTTTCAAAAGAAGCTTTTGATCTTCTGTGTTCTGTATCATCTCAGGAGTATTGAATTTTAGCTTTTGTAAATTTTTCAGTAAATGAAAATGATATACACAAAACCTTGATAGATGCCATCCCACGAATGTTAAATTGGATCAAACTGTTCAAGAATTCAGAGGTGCGTCAAAATAGCTCTTGCTTTTCTCCATAAACTATCAACTATCATTAGCTGTTACCTTTTGGAATGCATGTCAATTCTTTTTGCTGCCAAACAATCACTCACAATAGTACCGCATGGCTTTGTGATCTTTTTGATATAGTTATGAACATTGCTTGCAAAATAACGTAAAGTTATGCTTATTATTTTGCCATGAGTTATGTTTTATTTGCTGATTTTATGGGATTCTAGTTTAGCAAGTTTGTTGCCAGGGTCTTCATAAATGGCCTTCCGTTTCATCCAAATAAATCAAGATATTCTAAGCTTATCTTATTCTAAATCCTTAGCTGTACACACACGTGTTTGTGTGTGTTATCGCTGTGCACATGGTAGAGAGGAAAGCCCTGTGGAAATGGGAGTGAAGGAAAAGAAGACTGACGAGGACTAGAAAGCAGGAAGACTGCTTATTTTCATGTATAGAGAAAATAAATAAATGTATTTAAACTCTTTCAAGATGAGAAGGTAAAGGAAAAAGAAGCCAGAGTGAAAGTAGTCCACTCTAGACTGGCTGGAGAGGGAGTTGATTAAATGTAGAAAACTAAAGGGAAGAGAGTAACATGTAGGAATTTAAAGTGGAAGAAAGTAAATTGCAAAAGTGAAATAAGGGTAATAAAGTTTTATTTAGAAAGAAGTCTTATAGAGAAAACACTCTAACCAAAGCCTGTGAATGTGTACTTATATACACTTTATATTTATAAGTAGTCTACAGTGTATAATATATATCTATATATATATGTGTGTGTGTGTGTGTATGGTGTTTGTGATTCTTTATTTATTTGGCATGATGACTAATGGCTTTGGGTTTTGACAGGAAAAGAAATATGCTTATGTTGATTTTGGATGTGATGATGGGATAAAGAAAGTCGAAATATCTGAGGCAAGCACCAAACTTGATCACTTTGTGCTTAACCAATTGATCAATTGCATATCACAATGGATCCAGTAATGTTGTAGATGAAATATGATTCTAAATAAAAAGTTGTTGGATAAATGACTAGGTATTAATGTTGATGTGCTTTTGATTTTGTAAATTTAAAGTTTTCCATCCATTAAGCTCATGGGCATATGTTCATGTTATAAGTGTTACAATTAAAATTATAATGTGGTTTTTAGTTATTTCTATGTTTGATATTTCATTATTTTCTGATGGTCCCTAATTGTAATTTTTCCCTAGAGTAGCCCTCCTTATGTTTATACATACTCATGTAATTGTCTTAATCTAAAAATAACAAAGGTGGGATTTTTAGACATTTTGTCATGGTGCTTAACATTTGTTAGAGAAAGAAATAAGGTTTGTGAGTTTTTGGGATCAAAACTTTGTCCTCATGCTTAACGAAGTTTTGCCGTGCCTCCTCCTTTGGTTTGCTTTCTTCAGTCATTGTCTAGTGCCATTTTTTCTTTCTAGTAATTTTGCTATCGATTTTGTAGCTTTTATAGCTTTTGATGCAAGACTTTGCCATTTGTTTGATTCCTTTTCGCTGCAAAGACCTTCGAAACCCTATAGAATTTGATGACTGACCTACCCATGCTGATTGGACTTTCATAGGACTTCACATGTGTCATCCTGTTCTCCTCACTCTCCTGTAACATTGTTCAAACATTCTTCATGTACTGGTACCCTTCCTCCTGTAGCTGTCTCCTGATCTTTTGTCAATAGAAGATCCAGCCCAATTTGCATCTATGTAGACTTCATCTCTAGAGTTTCCTTTCTCAAAGAACAATCCTTTTACAGGGGTTGTCTTCAAATATCTCAGAATTCTGTATACTGTCTTCTTATGTTCCTCTTGCAGACTGCTCATGAATTGACTTACCATACTCATGGGACTGCCCATGCCTGGTCTTGAGTGTTAGAGATAGATGAGCTTACTCACCCTTGATACCTCCCTATATCAACTGGAGTTGTCCTATCATTCAGGCTCAACTTGTTAGTAGGATCCATGGGTGTCTCAGCTGGCTTTGCTCCCAGAATGCCTGTTTGCTTCAATACATTTAAAGCATATAGAATCTTGAAATGCATCCCAGAAAAATACACTTGAAAGCATAAACATTACAGTTTCCCCAAGAAAATATACTCTAGATCTGTTGAATGAACTAGTCGTGCTGGGTGTATGATTAATATCCATTGATAAGTGTAGGAAATATTGAGAATTAAATGAGAATTAAAGGAGAGAGATCATAGGAGATTAATGACTTAATTACGAGATGATTTCCTACCGGATCCTATGCCTATTTTCATGTTGTAAATCCCATTATATTTGGGAAACCATTATGTGTATATGTGTATATATGTACCTTGTCATAGCAATACAATCACAGAAGAATCATTTGTTATCTTCTCTGTTGTGCTCTCTGCCCAAACAGTTGTGTTTCCAGCATCACTCTGAAGAATGCCTTCCAACATGGTATCAGAGTAGGTGGAGAGATCTTCTGCCGTTAACCTACCCAAAG
Source organism: Leucaena leucocephala (assembly GCA_037074615.1). Classification (NCBI taxonomy): domain Eukaryota; kingdom Viridiplantae; phylum Streptophyta; class Magnoliopsida; order Fabales; family Fabaceae; genus Leucaena; species Leucaena leucocephala. The sequence goes on from CM073553.1 coordinate 5,154,381, forward strand.
TTGCTGGACTTGAAGGATCCTCAATTCTGATTGTACCAGATCGCCTAACCGGGGATAATTATGTTGAATGGAGCACTCGATGGAAGGGAGAAACTTGATTTACTCCACAATGATCAACGATTTGCCGACGATGACGATGTCCGCCGTCGGTGGAAATCAGACAATGCACTGGTGGCCTCCTGGCTACTAAACTCAATGCTTCCTACTGTCAGGAAGAGCTTTATGTTTTTTTCTTCAGCAAAAGCAATTTGGCTCGTGGTAAAGGAAGCCTACAGGAAGAGAACAAATGCCTCGTTGATGTTTGACTTGCGTGCTCGTCTCTGGGGAACCAAACAGGGCCACCGACCTCTGAATATGTATTACCTTGAGAAGAACTCGCTGTGGCAGGAATTGGATATGCTGCAACATTGCGTATGGAAAAACCTAGAAGACGCCGCTAAGTATTGACGGTCTCTGGACGAAGAACGGCTGTTCGAGTTTTTGGTTGGCCTGAACCCCATTTACGACAACGCTCGTGGCTGCCTCCTCAGTCGCTCTCCACTTCCGTCAGTCTCTGAAGCCTTCGCCCTCCTGCGAGATGAATAGTCGCGCCGACAAGTCATGTCACCTGAGATCATCGTCGCTGCAAATGAAACAGTGTCAGCTCTAGCTTCACGGGTAACCGACGCCAAGGAGCGTCCAACGTGCGACCACTGCAGGAAACAAGGCCACACGAAGGATCGCTGCTGGGATCTCCACGGCAAGCCGCCTGACTGGAGACCTCGACAGAGAAAGGGGAGAAGTCATCTGGCCGATGCTCACCACATTGATGAACTGGGCTCCATGACTGAAGGCTTAGCGTCTCAACACCACTCAGCGTCTCAAATGGGCTCAGGAGCTACAGGTACATGCCCAATATACGTAGGCTCTGAAATTGCAGGTGTTGGGCGTGACAAGTTCAATCTGGGCTTTGGTGTTCTGGGCTCTGTTACAGGCCTAATACAGGGTCATTCTCACCTGGGCTCAAGTTCTGCAGGCCCAACTTATGGTTCCTCCACTCATGACCCATTAACACAAATTCTGAAGCGTCTCATTGCCCTTGAAAATCGGTCTCATAAACAACCTACTGCTAGTGTCGTCCAGAAAGGTAACTTTTTTAAAGCCCTTGCTACCATTAAAGGTAAGAATACAGGACCTTGCTGGATAGTAGACTTCGGTGCCTCGGATCATATGACTGATGGTGCCTCGGATCATATGACTGATGATGCCTCTGATTCCTTGGCAACTGGTAGCGGTACCATTAAAGTATCTACTACACTGTCACTTCAGGATGTGTTGCATGTTCCAAAATTAAAATGCAACTTATTGTCTGTGAGCCAATTGAATAAACAAGAAAACTATCATGCTGATTTCTTTGCAACTCATTGTGTTTTTCAGGATCTGTTTACAGGAACGACGATTGGTGTTGCTAAGGAGTTTGATGGATTATATTACCTGAATGACTGTCACAAACCAATATCTTATTCCTGTAATAAAGTATCTCTCTCTCGGGCTAGTGAGTTAGAATTATGGCACAAAAGATTAGGGCATCCAAATTTACAATATATGTGTAAGGTATTTCCCTCAATCTGTTTAAATAAAGACTCTGATTTATATTGTGATTCATGTGAACTTGCTAAACACCATCGCACATCTTTTCCCAAACTCTCCTATCACCCATCTAGTCCCTTTTCAATTATTCACAGTGACGTATGGGGCCCATCTTGTATCCCAAATCATACTCGTTCTAAATGGTTTATGACTCATTGATAATCACACTCGTGTCAGTTGGGTTTTCCTCTTAAAGAATAAATCTGAGGTATGCCAAACCTTTATTGATTTTTACCATATGATACATACCCAGTTTCACACCAAAATTCAAACACTTCACACCGATAATGGTACTGAATACTTTAATCACCAGTTATCCCTGTTTCTTAAACAACAAGGTGTTACTCACAGGAGTTCTTGTCCTTTTAACCCTCAACAAAATGGGATCGCTGAACGCAAAAATAGACACCTCGTAGAAACAGTTAGGGCTCTTCTCTTTAGTAGCAATGTTCCCAACTATTATTGGGATGGCGCTGTCCTAACTGTTACTTTTCTGATCAACCGAATACCCTGTAAACCTCTGTCTTTCTAAACACCTCTCCAGGTTCTCCACCGTCACTTTAGCCTACCTTACCTGGAGAATACCTTACCACTACAAGTATTTGGATGTACTACATTTGTCCACCTCCATCACACTCACAAACTTGATCCCAAAGTTGTCAAATGTGTCTATCTCGGCCCTGCTGGAAACCAAAAGGGGTACAGATGCTTTGATCCTATCTTTAAATGCCTCTATGTCACCTGTGATGTCACCTTTCATGAGCCTATTCCCTTTTATTCCCTGTCCTTAGTTCAGGAGGAGTATTGGCATGAACTTCAAACTCCTACTTAGATACTGAACCTATGAACCCTCATCTTGCACCTGATCGTATCTATGTCCTTGAGGATGAGATGTCTAAAGAAAGTGAAGAGAACACTAGTTCGGGGGGAGATAACATTAGTTCAGGGGGAGATACTACCAGACGGGGTCAGTTCTATACTCGTCGTAACATAAACATGACAGGCGATACATCCCAAGTACCTGACACACTCCAAGGATCTGAACCGGGAGTAGGTCCTGACACAGATGATACAGAAGCACAAGCGAATGACAATCTTGACCTTCCTATAGCAGTACGAAAGCAACGCAGAACATGCACAAGGTATCCTATAGAAAGATTTATTTTTTATCAGGCACTATCATCACAACACTTTGCTTTCGTATCTCACCTTGATCAGATCAAGATACCAAAGAACATAAATGAAGCCCTTGTTAGTTCTGAATGGAGGCAGGTAGTGTCTGAAGAAATGAAGGCCCTTGAAGATAACAAAACATGGGAAATAGTTGAGTTACCCAAAGGAAAGAAGGCAGTAGGCTGCAAATGGGTCTTCACTCCTAAGTGTCGTACTGATGGAAGTCTCGACAAATACAAAGTCAGGTTAGTGGCAAAAGGTTTTACTCAAGTATATGGAATGGACTATATAGAGACATTTGCTCCAGTTGCCAAACTAAACACCATCAGAATATTGTTCTCTCTTGCCGCAAACCTAGATTGGCCACTACACTAGATGAATGTTAAAAATGCCTTTTTAAATGGCGAACTAAAGGAAGAAATATATATGAAGATGCTTTCCGGATTCCTAGGAAGGAAAGTCAATCAAGTGTGCAAACTAAAGAAGTCGTTGTACGGATTAAAACAATCTCCCCGAGCATGGTTTGAGAGATTTACTAAGGTGCTGAAGGATCAAGGGTACATACAGGGTCAGAGTGATCACACTTTATTCTTTAAATATCAAGAAGGGAAGAGCATGATCTTGGTGGTATATGTGGATGATATTGTCCTTACAGGTGATAATCTAACTGAGATAGATAGAATCAAAGGGGCGTGGAATAAAGAGTTCAAAGTAAAAGATCTCGGAGAAATGAAGTACTTCCTAGGCATGGAAGTGGCTAGATCTATGAAGGGTATCAACATCTCACAGAAGAAATATATATTGGACCTCTTGGAGGAAACAGGTATGCTGGGATGTAGGCCAAGTGATACTCCTATAAAGGCAGATAAAATCAGAGATGATGAAGAAATAGGGAAGGCTGTGGATATGGGAAGGTACCAGCGTATGGTCGGAAAACTAATTTTGTCACACACAAGACCAGACATTGCTTATGTTGTTAGTATGGTAAGCCAATATTCCCATGATCCTAAGCAACGACATCTCAATGAAGTCTACAGGATTCTCAGATATTTGAAAGGTTCTCCCGGGCTATGTCTCTTATTCAAGAAGTCCAGCAAGAGAAATGTGGAAATATTGACCGATGTTGATTGGGCAGGAGACCAGGATGACAGAAGATCCACCTCAGGTTATGTCACCTATGTCTGGGGAAATTTAGTTACATGGCGTAGTAAGAAACAAAATGTGATTGCCAGAAGCAGTGCTGAGGCTGAGTTTAGATCCATAGCTCTCGGAATCTGTGTGGGTCTGTGGATAAAGCGAGTTTTGGAAGAATTAAAGATGATAATAGGATTGCCCGTCAAACTTTATTCCAATAATATGGCAGCACTCAATATGTCCCATAATCCAGTTCAACATGATAGAACAAAGCATGTGGAAATAGATAGACATTTTATACGAGAGAAGATTGATGAAGGAACAATTGATCTCAGGCACATCCTTTCAAAAGAACAGATCGCAGACGTACTCACAAAGGGATTGACTATAGACAAGTTTGAATACTTTATTGGCAAGTTGGACATGATAAACATCTATGCTCCAACTTGAGAGGGAGTGTAGGAAATATTGGGAATTAAATGAGAATTAAAGGAAAGAGATCATAGGAGATAGGAGATTAAAGGAGATTAATGACTTAATTACGAGATGATTTCCTACCGGATCCTATGCCTATTTTCATGTTGTAAATCCCATGATATTTGGGAAACCATTATGTGTATATGTGTATATATGTACCTTGTCATAGCAATACAATCACAGAAGAATCATTTGTTATCTTCTCTGTTGTGCTCTCTGCCCAAACAGTTGTGTTTCCGGCATCACTATGAAGAATGCCTTCCAACAATAAGCATGAGAGGGAGCATGATTATTATAATTTTTAGTATTTTTGTTATTAATTCTTAATGTGCTTGAGTGTAATTTACGTCTAGAGTACTCATGTAATTGTCTTATTCTAAAAATGATAGAAGTGACAATTTCAGAGTCTCAGCTGACATATATGCACACATATATAATATTTTTAATTTTCTGATTTTTCACATGTTATATGGTTAAAGGCATCTGTGTCAAATGTAGGTGATTGATATTGAGGAGATGGCATGGGCTCCTAAATATGGTTTGAAAGGGATGATTGATGCTTCTGTCAGTGTGAAAGTTCTACCAAATGGAAATGAAGTAGATGAGAAGGTCATGCCATTAGAGTTCAAAACTGGGAAAGCAATGTCTGGCCAGGCAAGATTCTGGTTCATACTATTAATAGATGCCATAAAATGCTGGGTTGGATTTATATTCTTAGGGGAATGCATTAAACATCACTCACTCCCTAGTTTTCTTGTATAATATTTCTTCTCATGACAATTGCATTTGATATTTGCAGTCATCTATAGAACACCGTGCCCAAGTGATCTTATATACTCTTTTGATGTCTGAAAGGTTCATAATCTTTTTCTAGCAGCATATCTATACTTAAATATTTTAACAACACATTTGTTTATTTATTTTGCATGGTTTAATTTGATAGGTACCTGAAGACTATTGATTCTGGTCTTCTATATTATCTCCAGTCAGATCAGACAGAGGTAAGGTTATGTTGATATTAATTAGCTATATCTTTTTAATAAGAAGAGTAGTCTGATCATTTTGATTTTGTATGAAGGGCATCGTGGTTCAAAGATCTGACTTAGTTGGTCTAATCATGAGACGTAATGAGCTCGCAAGTGATATTCTGAAGGCATTAAGCACACAACAACTGCCTCCAATGTTACAGGCATGAGCTTATTCCTCATTTCTACACTTGGTGTTTATGATAATTTAGCAGATGTCATTACCTGTTTTTTCATCTTTTTATTGTAGAGTCCAAGCATTTGCAGAGGTTGTCGCCATCTTAATGTTTGTAGCATTTATCATAAGGTACTTTACTTTAGCGAGTTTGGTCCATATTCTAAGCTATGTTTTTTTGCATGAGTATACTTAATAAGATGTGTAAACGGAAGAATAATGGGTAAATAGACAAGAAATATGTATACATACATACATACATACATCCATTAGAAATTATAAAATAACTATATACATTTTGGATATCTTGCATCTTATAATTATTTATTTTTATTGTTATTAAATATGTATATATACATTTTGGATGAAGATTATGTGGTACTTATTTTATAGGTATAGATTATTATTTCTTTTTATTTTGTAAGCATATTATTTAAAATTTATTAATTTATTCATTAATGGTTTGACCACAGTCTGACCATTGAATTGTGAACCGGTCCTTCAAATAGTTCAATGGTTGATCCACTTTTCGTAACATTGCTAACTAGATTTAAGCCTGTTAAGTATGATAAAGCTGATGTGGGACGTCTATAGAGTAGCTAAATAAAGACAGGATACAAATTAATACTATTCCAATAAAATAAAAATGGCTTGTGTTGAGTTACAATATTATGAACTTGTAGACTGTTTTTATTCCTAGCTTTTAATGATCTTATAGCATATATTGAGTTAGCCTTTAGTCTTGTTAAAGTGTTTATTTGTTCATCTGTTGGTTTAATGTATTAAAATGCTTTAGGTTCAAGGAGGAAGTGCAAAGAGTAGTGGATTGGGAGATGTGTTTGATTCACAAACTAATCAGCTTTCATCTACTTACTGTAAGTTCCTCTTCCATTGGGATCGGCTGATTGACTTGGAGGCAAAACAGACTGAGGTATAATTTTTAAGGCAGTGTTCTTTATATTAGCCCCCACTGAGGTTACTTCTATGTTTATATTAGCAGTGTTCTTTATATTAGTTGCTTTTGATGTCTATTCCTCACTCTTTACTTTTGCAGCTTGTGAAGAAAGAGATGTGGCGATCACATATTTTTAAAAGTCAGAACAGTACTGGCCTTTCTTCTGTCATCCTTGATGCTTCAAATAAGATTGCGTCTCAGAAATCGATTAAAGATAATTGCTTCATTTATCGTTTTGTCCGATGTGATCCATCTGAAGTGTCTGATGGTGATCCTTCTAATGCTTCAACAAATTTAGATCTCAAACTAAGAAGTGGAGACTATGTGGTACGAGTCATTTCCTCTTACTTTTAATCAATTGAATTGAGATATATGATATCCATTGTTTTTTTATTTACAAAAGCTTGTAGTTGCAGACAAATTAATATTTTACATGAATGCTGGTGCTTTTTTAATTCAATGTTCAGTTGCAAGTGAGATTTTTCTCTAATATTATTATTTCTATGATTTAATGAGAGTCGCATCTTTATTTCAAGAAAAATTGTAGGAGATATTTAAATTTATTAAGAGAGATTATAGGGACTGTATATAGGCGAGATCATTGGGATTGTGATTATGATTGTATCATTATGCGTATTCCTTGATTTACTTTGTTATTCCCCGCATATCAAGCGTTCAGATTGAATGCTCTAATGTATATATATATATATATATATATATATATGTAACAATACAGATGAATATACACAGACGAGAATTGTCAATCAATTTCATCGATTGCTCTCGGTAAAATCCCAATATGGTATCAGAGCTAGGTGCGGGATCCCAGACACTAACCTCCGCCGAAGTTGACTCCACCATGTCTGACGGTGGTCTCCGTCTTCCAGCCAAAGTCGCCGGCGTTGAAGGTTCAACAGTCATTATCGTCCCAGAGCGCCTCACCGGTGACAATTATCTGGAGTGGGCTCAATCAATGACACTTGCTCATGATGGCAAAGATAGGCTCGTGATCATTCAAGATAACCCACCATCCACTGAAGACACCGTAGCTCACCGTCGATGGAAAACAGAGAACTCTCTGGTAGTGTCGTGGCTGCTGAATGCCATGATACCGAATGTTCGCCGGAGTTTTATGTTTATTCCCTCTACAAAGGAAATCTGGCATGTTGTGAAGGAGGCGTATGGCAAGCGACCGACAACCTCCCTAATCTTTGATCTACGCTCTCACCTATGGTCCGTGAAGCAGGGCGATAGACCTCTGAACCTATACTATTTGGAGAAGCAGAGTCTGTGGCAGGAACTCGACCAGCTGAAGCAACACCACTGGAGGAATGCTGAGGATGTCGCGACTCACCGGAGAGACTTGGAAGAAGAGAGACTCTTTGAATTTCTCGTTGGACTGCACTCCGCATACGATGACCTGCGAGGACGCCTTCTGGGACGAGTTCCCCTCCCTTCCGTCTCCGAGGCGTTTGCAGCTCTGAGGGACGAGGAGTCCCGTTGGCAAGTCATGTCAGGTGCCCTTGACGCCTATGCCTCTCGACCTGTGATGACCGCCGCTGAGACCCAGAACAACTCCTATGCGTTAGCTACTCGCGTGAATGAGTCCAGGAAGGAGAGGCCTATATGTGATCACTGCAGGAAATTGAGCCACACACGGGAGACTTGTTGGGACCTCTATGGGAAGCCTCCAAATTGGAAGCCCAAACAGCGCAGGCCCAGAGGCAACATGGCAGAAGTGAATGATGAATTGGGCTCAATTGCAAAAGACTCTGGCCCAATAAGTAACCCTTTCACTCAACAGGACATGGGCTCAATTCCTGGAGGCCTACTTTATGGTAGACCCGTTTCCCAAGATCCATTAACTCTCGTCTTGGAACGCTTGACTGCGCTTGAGAATCAATCCCGTAAGCAACCAATGGCTACTGTTGTAAAGCGAGGTAATTTCTCTAAAGCTTTTACTATTCATAAAGATAAACCTCTAGGTACTTGTTGGATTGTTGACTCCGGAGCCTCAGATCACATGACAAATCAAGCCTCACTCTTCCATCAATATGCCCCTACACAATCGCATATTACGGTTAAAATTGCCGATGCCTCTGATTCTCTGGTTGCAGGTAGTGGTACTGTTAATATCTCACCCACTCTGACTCTTCATAACGTCCTACATGTTCCAAATTTACAATGCAACTTATTATCTGTTAGCAAGCTAACTCGAGATGAAAGGTGCCAAGCTAAATTCTTTGCTACCCATTGTGTTTTTCAGAATCTGCTCACGGGGACGACGATTGGTGTTGCTAAGAAGCTCGATGGGCTCTATTATCTGGATGATTGTCATGAATCTGAGTCTTATTTATGTCATAACGTGTCTCTCCCTAGGGCTAGTGAAATGGAGCTGTGGCACAAACGATTAGGACATCTGAACTTTCGATATGTGTAAGATGTTTCTTACAATATGCTCAAATAAAAATTCAGTTTTTACTTGTGATTCATGTGAATTTGCCAAACACCATCGCACCCATTTCTCCAGTACACCATATCGACCATCTAAGCCCTTTTTCACTATTCACAGTGACTTATGGGGACCATTAAGGGTCTCTACCCGTACCCAGTCAAAATGGTTTATGACTCTAATCGATGATCATACTCGTGTCAGTTGGGTTTTCCTTTTAAAAGATAAAACTGAAGTGTATTCAACCTTTGTGGATTTCTACAATATGATTCTCACTCAGTTTGATACCAAAATTCAAATTCTTCACACTGACAACGGCACTGAGTACTTCAATTGTCCCCTATATGATTTTCTCAAAACACACGGCATCATTCATAAAAGTTCTTGCCCATATAGCCCCCAACAAAATGGTATTGCAGAACGGAAGAATAGGCATATTCTAGAAACTGCTAGAGCCCTTTTGTTTGGTAGTAATGTCCCTAGTTTCTATTGGACTGATGCTGTCCTTATGGCTACATTCTTGATCAACCGAATGCCGTGTAAACCACTGTCTTTCCGCACTCCTCTATAGGTTCTTCAGGAACATTTTCACTTACCCTACCTCGAAAACACTCTTCCTCTCAGGGTTTTTGGATGCACAGTCTTCGTTCATCTCCACCATACCTCCAAACTTGACCCTAAGGCTACCAAATGCATTTACCTAGGACCTGCTAGTACCCAAAAGGGATACAAATGCTTCGACCCTTTGACTAAACGTCTTTATATCACTTTTGATGTCACCTTTCACGAAACCATCCCCTTCTATACCTCTCTTTCGGTTCAGGGGGAGGCTTGGAGTGAACCTCAGAAAGCTAATACTCCTGACACCTCAAAAACCCTTAACACCCAACCAGTGTGCCTTCACCAAGAACCCGACATACTCTATACATTGAACGTACCATCACATGAGGAAACTAAGGAAACTGAAGGCCACACTAGTTCAGGGGGAGACACAAATAAATGGGGACAAGTCTATACTCGCAGAAACATGACAGGTAATGACCCCTAAATGAATAATGCACACCAAGAGTCTGAACCAGGTGCAGATCCAGAACAAGTAGGAAACAATGATCTAGATCTCCCGATAGCAGTGAGAAAACAACCCAGAGCATGTACCAGACATCCTATAGAGAGGTTTGTCTCTTACAAGGCTTTATCATCTGAACATCATACTTTTGTGACTCACCTTGATCAACTCAGAATACCAGAAAACATACAAGAGGCCCTTGCGAGCCCTGAATGGAGACAAGCGGTAAGGGAAGAAATGGAGGCACTAGAGAGAAATAAAACATGGGAAGTAGTTGAGCTTCCCAAAGGGAGAAAAGCAGTAGGGTGTAAGTGGGTATTCACTCCAAAATACCTTGCTAATGGAAGCCTTGACAAATATAAGGCACGACTAGTGACAAAAGGCTTCACTCAAGTCTATGGCATGGATTACATAGAGACATTTGCACCAGTAGCAAAACTTAATACCATCAAAATCTTGTTATCCCTCGCAGCTAATCTGGATTGGCCACTACATCAGATGGATATTAAGAATGCATTCTTAAATGGAGAATTGAAGGAGTATACATGAAGATGCCTCCAGGATTCCCTGGAAAGAAGGAAGGTCAAGTATGTAAGCTGAAGAAATCTCTGTATGGTCTGAAACAGTCTCCCCGTGCATGGTTTGAGAGGTTTACCAAAATAGTAAAAAGCCAGGGCTATACACAGGGATTGAGCGATCACACTCTATTTTTCAGACGCTTGAATGGAACACTGGTAATATTAGTAGTATATGTGGATGATATTATTCTCACAGGTGACAATCCAACAGAAATCAACAGGATTAAGTCGGCCCTTAACCAAGAATTCCAAGTCAAGGATCTGGGAAAAATGAAATATTTCTTAGGCATGGAGGTGGCTAGATCTGAAAAAGGAATTAGTATCTCCCAAAGAAAATACATATTGGACCTATTAGGAGAAACTGGTATGTTAGGTTGTAGACCTAGCAACACCCCAATTCGGGTTGACAAGATTGGAGATGATGAAGATCTGGGTAAGGATGTAGATATGAGAAGATATCAACGTATGGTAGGAAAGCTAATTTATCTCTCACACACGAGGCCTGACATTGCTTATACTGTTAGTGTGGTAAGCTAACACTCCCATCATCCCAAACAGAAACACCTGAATGAAGTCTACAGAATTCTCAAATACCTAAAGGGTTCACCTGGTTTGGGTCTCCTGTTTAAAAAATCTGGAAAAAGGAGTGCAGAAATGCTCACAGGCGCTGATTGGGCGGGAGATCAAGACGACAGAAGATCAACCTCGGGTTATGTTACCTATGTATGGGGAAATTTAGTCACTTGGTGAAGTAAGAAGCAGAGTGTGGTTGCTAGAAGTAGCGCTAAAACTGAGTATAGAGCCATAGCTCTAGGAATATGTGAAGGACTATGGGTAAAACGAGTATTAGAAGAATTGTGAATGATCATAGAAATACCCATCAGGTTGTTCTCTGACAATATGGCAGCCATCAACATATCCCAAAATCCAATCCAACATGACAGAACTAAACATGTGGAGATAGATCGACATTTTATAAGAGAAAAGATTGATGCTGGGATAATTGCACTGAAATACGTTCCATCTAAAGACCAAACTGCCGATGTGCTCACAAAGGGGTTGTCTTGAGATAAATTTGAATATCTAATCAGCAAGTTGGACATGATCGATATTTGTGCTCCAACTTGAGGGGGAGTGTAGGAGATATTTAAATTTATTAAGAGAGATTATAGGGACTGTATATAGGCGAGATCATTGGGATTGTGATTATGATTGTATCATTATGCGTATTCTTTGATTTACTCTATTATTCCCCGCATATCAAGCGTTCAGATTGAATGCTCTAATGTATATATATATATATATGTAACAGTACAGATGAATATACACAGACGAGAATTATCAATCAATTTCATTAATTGCTTTCGGTAAAATCCCAATAAAAATAACATTGAACATGCATGAAGGATTATGCATATTATTATTTTTTCACTAATTGTCTCATACTATTAATTATTTGTTTATTCTGTTTAACATTTTAGATATTGAGCACTAAATCTAGCACTCAAGCTATTGCTAGTGGGGTGATTTCAGATATTAGTCATGCCCATGTTTCTGTAAGTATATTAATTTCTTTCGTTCGATTTCTATCATTTACAGTCTTACACTTTCGCATTGGGCTATTGAAGCATATATTGCCAATGATTAGAAGAAGCAGAATCCTTGCTGATTACAGTTAGGTCTTACCGAGATGGCAATTGTTTATTTATTTTAAAATCTTAGGTTTCCTTTTCAAAGCGCCTGCGGATTCCTGGAAGCACCTCCACTAGCCAAGATCTCTATAAACAGGTTTGGAGAATTGATAAGGATGAAACTGTGACTTCATTTGCTATTATGAGGTGATTCTCTGGTTATTGCTTCATTCAAACCTCAATTCAAGACGTCTGCTAGCCAGTATTCAAATTTATTATTTGGATGATTCATTTGTGACTTTTCCCCCCTACAAGGTTTAATCTAGTACAACTTTTTCTGCAAAATGCTCAAAGTACTCATCTGAGGAAAATGATTGTTGATCTTGAGGTGAGTTGCTTGCCGCTATCTTGTTCAATCTCCCAAATTTATCTTCTTTACTAGATACATGATCTTATTCTGTCCTCCTGCTGGTGTGTTGCCCGTAGGCTCCTAAATTTGACAGCGGATCTATGGTCAGTCAGGACCCTGCAATATCATATGTGTGGTCAGAGAAGAGTTTGAACGATGATCAGCGTAGATCAATCCTCAAGGTTCTAATTGAATCTCAGTTTCCTTCATTCATGCCCTGGATTCATTCAGCAAGTTTTATTGGCAGTTTTACGTAGAATTCACCTTTCTTTGTGGTTCTGCTTTGCTACTATTTATCAGATTCTTACGGCAAAGGATTACGCACTTATACTAGGAATGCCTGGAACAGGAAAGACATCGACCATGGTTCATGCTGTGAAAGCATTATTAATCAGAGGCACATCTATTTTGCTGACAGCCTATACAAACTCAGCTGTAGATAATTTGCTTATCAAATTAAAAGCTCAGGTATCCGTGCTTTCATTTATTGTAGCTTCTTAAAGCATGTGATCTTATTAGAAGGCCATCACAAGTTTAAATACTATATATCTAATACACTCCTCCATGTCAAAGTCCCTTGGGCTAAGCAGTGCACCAGCCCACATGTTGAAATTATACGTTCATTTATGCATTGTTCGATAAATATTTTCTTAAAAACCCTTGGGTCATTAAAATAAGTTTATTGATTACTTGCTTGACTCATTATTCTAACAATCTATAAAACGCATTCCTCAGCATTATATTCTAAAAATATCCAATTCACTGTATTACAGTGTGTTTCCCTGTAATCCAAGTGTAAGATTCATACCATGGGGAAATTTAAACTGTAGGGAATTGATTTTGTGCGCATTGGAAGACATGAAGCTGTGCATGAGGAGGTTAGAGAACATTGCCTTTCAGGTTGGCTGATTAGTTGTTTTTACTCTTCCTCTTGATTTGGTGTAGTAGTTTTACTCAGTCTTGTCACAATTGACAGCAACGAATGTGCAAAATGTTGATGAGATCAAAGTAAGGTTAGAACAAGTTAAAGTAGTTGCAGTTACATGTCTGGGCATCACCAGTCCCTTGCTTGCCAACAGGACTTTTGATGTATGCATTATGGATGAAGCTGGACAGACAACCCTACCGGTATGTTACTTGTTACTTTCTTATATTTTTAAAGTATGCAAGTCATGGTATGGTATGTACTATTTGTACAGCTATAGTTTTTAAAATTTGTTCAGATGAACCCATGAACAGAAAAGGATCCTGTAGGACATTTTAAATCATTAGAAATATTCGATGGCCCTGAAATTGGTTCGTGTCCTCTCTGTTCCTGAACACAAGTATTCATCTTGAAAGAATTTACCTAAAATGGCGAGCCATCTTGATTTAGCTGTTAAAAATAGGGATTCTTTATTTCCTCTTTAGCCCTCAACAGTGCTTATGCCTCCCCGAATTTACCGGATATCAGGGACTAGATCCTGCTTTTACTAGGGTGAGATATCTGGGATGAGAGGATAAATGGGTATATCATATAGCTTGAAGATGAAATCGTGTTTCTATATTGTTTACATAATTATGTTAGATACATGTATATGTAGCTATGGCAAAACTTAAGCTTTCCATGCTTGTTTCTGTTCTCCATTGAAATTATGCTTCTGTAGTCTGTAGCAAACAAGATGGTGTTCAGTTTAATCAATTAAGCAATTGTATATAACTTCGCTGCAAATTGTTGCTATGTCAGGTGTCCTTGGGCCCTCTCATGTTTTCTTCAATGTTTGTACTTGTGGGTGATCACTATCAACTTCCTCCACTTGTTCAGGTATTTGCGTTGCATTATTATTTTTACTTTTTGTTATAAAACTGTAGGTAACCTTTTTTAAATTTGTGACAAATAATTCCTAGAGTGCAGAGGCTCGAGAGAATGGTATGGGGATAAGTTTATTTTGTAGGCTCTCAGAAGCACATCCACAGGCAATTTCAGCACTACAGAGTCAGGTACGTTTATGATTTAAAAACATTTATTTATTTTGCTTTCATTATCTATTTAATTACTTACTAATTTGAAATATATACAGTACCGTATGTGTCAGGGCATTATGGACCTGTCAAATGCCTTGATATATGGTGATAGGTTAAGGTGCGGTTCCACTGAGATTGCTAATGCAAAACTTGAGTTTTCTACCTTAAAATGTGGCTTACCTTGGCTAAAAAATGTAAGACTAATCTCTTCCGGTTCTTATTGCTTTAATTTTTGATGGATTTACATTTTTCACAAAATTTTATATATTCAACAAGCCTCTCATTGAAAGAAGCAACTTTTATTTTCTTTCTATACCATCTTTCTTTTGTGTCATTAATTCTAGCTTTTTTCCCATGCTGACCATCTTCATGAGTTTTGCCTCATATTTTCCTTCTGCTACTCAATTGTTTTTTCATGTGTACGGGCTTCTGTGGGTTCAAATACAAACTCTTGCAATTCATTGATAGAGTTGCCTTGCTACATAGTTCTCACTTGTCAATAGTGAGGCACATTATATTAGGGTCATCTAAAACAGCATAAGCTGGCTAATGCACGTAAGAAGCTAATGAAAGTGTGATCCTGAAGTGAATACAACAATATACTTTTCAAAAAAGAAGGGTTCTCAGAGAAAATTAAACAGGGCTTGGAGACTACTCTGAACTAGACTCGTGTTTGGCATTTCTTGTTATATTGAGTTTCTTTGTAGTGGTGAAGTTTGATTATTATCTAACCTTACGGAGTGATAAAATCATGTATATCATTTACATTACGATAAGCTGTTGACTAGTTGGATTTGATTGTATTATCCGAAGTTTTATACTTCCTTTTAAGTGTACATGGGTCTTGGCTAAAAGAGCCAGGGATTCCATATCGAATATTGATCTTTGATCTTTACATTGCAGGAAGCTTCTTGTTTTTTTTTTTTTATATTTATTGCCTTTCACATGGGTTAGAAAAATTTCAGATTTACAATTTTCTATAGAATAGCTAATTTACTTTACAAAATTGACTATATTTACAAGGATTTAAAATTTCCATTTTTTTATACTATACAGGTTTTGAATCCAGGCAGGCCAGTGATATTTATTAATACTGGTATGTAAAGATGATGTAATCTTTAATCATTTATGCTCATTGTTGTTTTAGAATCATTAACGTAAATTTAATTTTATTCCATGTTAGATAAATTGCCCGCTTTAGAGGCGAGAGAACAGAAGACTATAAATAACCCTGTTGAAGCTCACATAATCATTGAGGTATCTCACTCAAGAATCAAGCCATCTGACTTGCTATAAATATTTGTTTCACAGTTCAAGCCATATGACTTGCTATAAATAATTGTTTATTCTGGTTTTAATGTGTAGATAGCAAAGGCATTAATAAAACATGGAATTGGTGAAGAACATGTTGGCATTATTACACCTTACAATTCCCAGGCAAACCTCATCCGTCAGGCCGCTTGCATGACCTCGTTGGAGATTCATACCATTGACAAATACCAGGTTCGTCTTTGGCATAGGTTAAGACTACTTAGCATGGTTTACTCTCTTTTTACATTTAATTCTCCTTGTTTGTTTAGCAGAAAAAAAGTGATTTTTTGATGAAGTTACATGTGTAGTTTTTGAAAGAACCTTAAGCTAAACACGAAAGGTTGTTGGAAAAAAATCTATTATCAGCTCATTTTGATAATGATTTTGATTATCTTATCAAAATAGCTGAAGACAAATTTCCTTCTAATAAGCCCTTATGTTTATCTTAAAATTCTCCCGATAAGTTCCTCATGTAGCTTAATTCAATTCACTTTTTTTTCTGTCAAGTTTAAACAAACGGGATCGCGGTTTAGCATTTCACTTATGTCAGGCATCATTGAGTATTTGTGTTGTTTCTGCTTCTTATTTCTGAAATATTTTGTTATAGAAATACAAGTGTCATTCATCTGGTTCTTTCCCCCTCTTCTCCAGGGTAGAGACAAAGATTGTATATTAGTATCTTTTGTGAGATCTCGTGAAAATCCATCAAGCTGTGCTTCTTCTCTGCTTGGAGACTGGCACAGGATAAATGTGGCTCTCACACGTGGAAAGGTACATTTGATATATAAGTAGTACCTTCACTAGATGGAAAATTTTGTTTACCTTCACTAGATGGAATATATTCTTCTTTTTTTGCTAAAATTTTGTTTTTGAGAAAAACTAGGAAAACTAATACCACTCCTCTAGTAAGTTAGTTAATATAACATATTTTTTCTAAAACACTCTAATAATCTTCTTTAATTATTTCCTCATTCTTTTACTTGATTATTGTTGAGTGAGTATCAATAGCAATAATTTGTAAAAAATGGATAAATATATATATTTAGGATTAAGATGAATTCCCCAAATTTAATTTTATTTTAAGAACCAGAGGAGTGTTATTCAAATATATTTTTATTCATTTTTCTAAGAATGCAACTTGTATGTAAGTGGGTTGTGTTTTGATAGTAAGGTTATGAATATTTTTGCAGAAAAAGCTGATAATGGTGGGATCTTGTAGAACTCTATCAAAGGTGCCATTACTGAAGCTTCTCATAAAAAAGGTTGAGCAGCAATCAGGTATTTTTAGTGTGTCTAAGAAGGATATCTATCAGAAAGGAGAGCTCAAAAGGTGTTCCCAGTTCATGAGATGATGACTCACATTTCACTGACATTGCCTTAAATTAATTTTCGAATTCTTTTGTTTATAGATTGATGTCCCTAATGTGCTCCTTTTGTAACTGATCAATAAATGTAAATATATATTTAATTTCTTTCATACTGGTTATTCAAAGGTTTTTGTTTCTACTGGTTGAAGCTCCGTGACAGGCTATGCAAAGGCGCGCGCGCGCGCGCGCGCACACACACACACACACATATATATTCATATACATATTACAAAATGAAAAAGCTTATAGTCATTTGCTAAAAGGGCACGTTTAAGTCTTCTAAATTTATATAAGTTTTCTGTTTTTCTCTTAATTTTATAATTTATCTTTAGTTTTTTAGGTGTAACATCATTAATTCTAAATGATTTTTTCTCAATAATTATTATTTTAAAAAAGTAATTTTATAAGCCAATAGTTGTAAATGTTTAGTTTTGTCAACATTTAAAATTTGAATGTAGCTATGTTTTGTTACCTCGGTAGATAAGCTTGGAAGAATAAAAAAGATAATAAATATTTATATATTTTGAGTGTTATGTCATTCAAATATTGTTTAATCAAAATATAACAATTTAACTGTTAATTTATATAAAATTTATGATTTATTTTAACTAAATTAAGATAAAAGTAAATTAAGAAAAATAAATATTTTAATTAAAAAACTATAAATACTCATTTTAATTAAATTAAGAGGTTTATTTTTTTAAAAAATAAAATAAAATGTGATTTGTTTTAGATAAGTTATCAGTAAATTTAGATTAAAATGTGGTTGATTGTTATATTTTGATTAGATATAGTTGAAATGGTAATCTTAGTATATGTAAGGATTTCTATAAAAAATACACTAGAATCAAGGCAACAAGATAAAATGAAATCTTGGGTTAAGTTATAGGATTAAGGGAATGTTATTTTTAACCATTATTGCATGTTAAGTTGAAGGATTAAGGGGTAGGCACGTGCGAGTATCATCTCAGTTTTGTATGGTTTAAGTAACATTTATATATGTTATATGTTTATTGGTACACTTTCAAATGAAGTTAAAATAAATGAAACTAATATAATAATACCTCATCCAACCTTTAATATAAGAGTTAATTGACTCATTTAAATATATTAAAGAAACTAAATAAATCAGTTAATTATGACAAAATCTAACCTTTTAAAATAAATTTATATTTTATACTTCTCAATCTACTCAAATTCATCAACTAGATTTTATATTAGTTATAATTAAATAATTTATTTAATTTTCTTAATATATTAAAATTATTTAACTAACTCTTATATAAAGATTAAAAGAATAATAACATCTTGACTCGGAGAAGTATCCAGAGCTATTCACATGAGGAGAAGAAAAGCCAAAATAGACAACTTCATTAACTATATATCATAAATGTCACCATTAAGAAAATTAATGGAACATGGCTAGAACCATACAACCATACATACTATACTAAACAACAAGGCCAACATGACAAATTGGAAATGGCTCATCATAAACTCCTTTTTTTTTTCTTTACAATCACAAAACATACTTAAACTCAAAGGATGCACACAAAATTCATGTTTCATTACCACCAGTGACAAATGCCACAAATCCATGGGCGTTCTCGTGGCTTCTCAAATTTACTTTTCTTAGGAGGCTTATCAAGATGGCCAAGGCGGCTTTTCTTTCAACTTTCCTTTTTCCGGGCGAGTTACTTTCCAAGGTGCCAAGGAGATATAGGGAATAACTGTGGCTTCTTAACTGGAGGCTTGGAACGTTTTTTTATTACAAAAAAATTTAGGTAGGTTCGGTACTAATCCTTCATTAAGACTAAGGCACAGCTTCAAGGTTCAGAGAGTGTTTACAGGGGACTTATGAAAATCGCCTACCAAAAGATCCTTCATAACAGTAGCAAGAATTGAACTAGTGTTCTTGTGAGATATGAGTATATTTTTTACTATCTATACCAGCTTTTATTGATCGTCTCAATTATGTAGGAGTTGCTAATGAGTGCCTCTTTGTAAGTAGATGGCACTTCTTTGATGGTGGGCTTATTGTCACTTGATCACTTATCTGAGATATGGAATTGGGTCTTGGATTCTTATCATCATAATCTGCAAAAATAATCTTATTTTCTTATCTAAGGGTAATAGACCACTCGTCTTACCTAATATTGGTATCGTTTAAGAGGAAAGGAGACTTTGCAATCCTTAGAATCGTAAGTGAACTCAACCCTTTTCTAAAAAAAATTATACAAAAAAAAAAAAAAATCTGCAAAGCAAGAAGTGGTGAGAAACACCACTCCAAAAAGGAACACTAGTAAGTGTTTAGAGGACATTGTTGAACGGTGCAAATCATAGACTCGGGCCTCCAATATATATAGTGCAACCCAGGAGAGTAAAATTGGCAATTGCTGTGGAGATACATTTTATTATCAAAATACATTTAACAAATAAAATACTAATAAAAAAATAATGTCCAGGCTGGTAGATGTGAAATTGGAAATCCCTCGTGTTTTATATTCCATATCTTTTTATAATGCCTATTTATTTTTAATTTGAAAGCTTAATCATTGATGTAGATATTTTATTGATATATGTCTAAATAAAAATAATATATATACACATATATGTATATATGTAATGTATTTGAGGGAACATATGCATTTCTTACTTTTACTGCAATCATAGATTGTCATCCCAATAATAGTGTGAATAGCTAGATTATATTCTTTTCCTCCAAATAATAACAAAGGTGAGTTGCATATAAATTGAAATATTTAATTTGAAGCATAGTATTATTAGGAAAATGACAAAACATGACTATGCAAAATCATAAATTCTAAATCACGTTTGTTATTAACAATAGATAAATATTACCAATAACAGATATGAAATTACAACACAAAGTTCTATTTTAATATTTATTATTTTTTAGAGTCATTTTTTTATCATTTTTTTGAGCAAAGCAGAAATTCTAAATATAATATGATATATAAAATAATATTTGTCATTTCTTATTACAAATTTATATCTGCAAGACTTTATTTTAACCTGTAAAGACATTTCCTTTATGGCTTAGTTAATTTTGTAGAGAAAAAAATTCAAAATAATTACTAAAGCGACTCAAATGATGATTAGTCTTTGAATATCTCTTTAGCTCAACCTACATAATGTTAATATTTTTTAATAGAAAAGAGACAGTATAATAATTAAGACTTACAATTAACAATGACTTTCGGTGCGGGCCTAATTAATTTGGAGTCTATTATCTACTCTTCTGTAACTTCTTTTGGCTTAATTTCATTGTCATTATGTGTGTATATATATTTCCTTAAAATATCCATAGAGATTAAGGGGATATTACATTTAGGTGACAATGAAGATAAATTGTGACTATCAAATTTCATAAAAATCATCAAGTTGATATAAAATCCTAAGGAACTGGTGGAAGATTTTATGGAATTGTAAAAGAAGTGCACCCTGACTTATTAATAATGACATATTGATTTATCAATTGAAGCATATAGTTTGTCATTAGTAATACCTTGACTTGTTATTATTGATATATTGACTTATCAATTGATAAGTCATACTAAATTTATCTTTTTACTATTACTAAATAAAATAGATATATATTTGTATTTTGAATATATAATATTTAAGAATATAATAAAATATTTCAATTTAATATTAATATAAAATTATTTTAAATTATTAATATTATTTAATATTCTAGAATTAATATACTATGATTTGAATTTCATTTGAATCTGCAGTAAAAATATTTAGTCTCATTTTCTATGTATAAGAATTAAGTGGAAAAAAAATTATAAGCAGAAGAAAGCGTTTGCCTCAAAATTGGTTGATTAGTCATCCTATTTTGAAGCGGGTTGAAAAGACTAACCTTATTGAGTTTTCACTATCATTTGTATACCATACATGTATTACAACCATAAGGGGAGATTGATAAAAAATGCGTGGATGGCTCATTTACATCTAATTGAATTAAAATAAGAATAAGTAAAGGGCCTGACAAATAAAAAAATACAAACATAATAAGCATATTAATATTAAATATTAAATATTATGATAAGCATATTAATACTATGCATATTATATGCATATTAATACATATTCAAATTCTATTCTAAATATATATTATTAATCTTATATATATATTATTAATATTATATTAATTTATATTAATAAATTTAATAAAATAAAATAGATAAAAAAATAGAATAATAGAATATTAAGTAAAAGTATAAGAAAACTTCGCATAAATCAAACCGTCGAGAACCCTTTAAATCAAGTAATGTAGTGATTCAATCTCTCCTATACAAATAAAAAAAATGCAAGATTTAGTTATGATAAAAAAAAGACTTTCTATATCTTTCTCCATGGATCCTTTACTCATACTCAAAAAATTGGGAGTATTGATCCAATTCAAAAAACTTATGTTTTTGTAATTTCATAATTCAATTTGTCAATTTTGAATTGATTCTTTCTGAATACAAATTATGATAATGTATATTATTCCTCGAGTTGTTCATTGAGAGGTAAAGGATTAAACCCTTTTAAGATAAGAAATAAAGTTTTTGATCTAAATATGAATCAAACGAGAGATCCTTTAACTAGTAAGGGATCTATAGAACAAATCGCACTTTTACCACTAAACTATACCCGCTTCAATGCGATTATTGTATATAAATGCAACTTTTGTCCAACAAGGGACTCAGAAATAGGATCATAAAAGAATTAAAAAATTTATAGTGTTGATGTGTTTCATAAGGGAATCTAATGAGATTAAGAAAAGAGGACCCATTTTATTTTTGGATTTTGTTTTCCTAAAGGTGTTTTTGTTTTGACAGAACATCTCGACAAAACTACTTATACTTAAGCTACTTAAGCCATAACATAAAAATGCATCGTGCAAGAATCCTTAGTTCCATGTTCCATTCTTTTTTTTAGATACTTTACCAGAAAAAAAAGAAAGAGTAATAAGAAATGACATTCTTATGTTTGATCTTGTTTCAATAATAAGTATTTTTTTTAGATCAAATAAATTATTTTTATTTAGAATTCATGGGAACAAAAAAGGCCCGGCTAGGTACTAACCTGGCCGGGCTGAAAAACAAGTTTTTTTATTCTTTATTCTATAAAATTTTATAAATTCTAATACTAATAATAAGACTACTAAAAATATTATTCTATAAACTAAAAATATTCTTCTATAAACTATAAATACAATATTATTAAATAGAATATTATTTAATATTATTCTATAAATTTTTTATAATAATTTGATTTTAATAATCTTTTTAATTTTTAATTAAATATTAAATTTATATTTTAATATTTTAAATTAATTTTATTAATTCAGATAGGAAAAGGATCCCATGATCCTGAACCGATCTTACCTGGGATCACAAATCCCAAGTTTGTCTATGAAGAGCAGATCTAATTATATTAGTGTATATAATTGATTTCTTTTGTATAATACTAATTGATAGGGCCTCATTGGTAAGTGCTACAAGATCTCGTACATTGGAACCCATAGTTATAGACCCGAATCTATTAGTATGGAACATTTTCTTTTCCAAGTGAAATCCCCTAGTATATGAAAGAGTGAAAAAGTGCTTTCGTTGTTGTGGAATAAGAAGCCTTCGTATCTTAATGCATGTGTTTAATTTATTCGGAGCTATTAGAGCGGGATCTACTTTTTGGGGAATATGAGTCGAAGCAATAACAAGAATATTTCTATTGGAACATCTTTCACAATCCCTGGAGAGATAGTTCACTAATAGACCGAGGGATAAGTAATTCGACTCAGTCACATCCAGATCATGAATGTTTGAAATCCATATTATGCAAGGAGACATTGCTTTTGCTAATTCGAATTGAAGGGTGATATAGATAGAAAATTGGTCTTTTTTCGGCATCATATCCATAGTTAGAGCATTCATCATAGTTATAAGCTCCAGCTCCATATCAAGGTCACGGTCGATATCGTCACTATCATCAATATCGTCAATATCATCAATACGAAAACCCTTAGGCTTGTTATCCAGGAACTTGTTCAGAAATATTGTAATGAAAGGAACATAGGAGTTTGTCGCTAGGTATTTGACCAAATAGGATCTTCCAGTTAATATAGAACCTATCACTAAAATATCCCTAGGGGGGATAGGGCTAAGCGGAGTGAAAAGGGTTTTCTATGAGATGGGAAATGAAAACTATTAGCCCCACACAGGGTTTGTGAATAAGTGATTGTCTAATAATGAGCAAGGAATATCCGTCTTTCTGCTAAATAGGATGTATTGAACTCATAATTCATTAGATACTTTTTATGAATGTCAACTAAGTATCATAAGTAAATTGCTCCCGGTTGTTCAATCATTTAATAACCAGAGTCATTCTTTGATAAATGATCACTATGAGTCAGACTCAATAGAATTTTATCAATCCTTTTTTCTGCCGTTAAGGTAGAGAATTGAACTAAGAATTCTCTTTCTTTATCATCAATCGAATCACTGTTCGAGACCCAAGATTCTATTTTATCACCAATCCAATCACCATTCACATTTTTTCTTTTTCTTATCAAGAAATAGATCGCTTTACTTGTATGACTTAGATGTCTCATATTTCTCAAAAAAGCGATTCGATTGATGGGATTGATACTTATGAGATCGATGAGATTCAAATATTTCTTCTTAGAACGTATTGATTTGACCCTATAAGCGGGACCACTACCCCATAGCATGTTATCGCCAGAAACAGAACCCCGTATTTTTTCTAGAGAATCTCCTAATTGTTTCAGAGCAACTAGAAAGAGATTCTTTAACCAGAAAGAATTCAGTTCAGCTGTATACCTATCCAGAAGTTTTCACAACTCAATCATGTATGATGGAATCATCAAAGATTTGACCTTTTCGAACTTTGTCTGTAACTCACTATAGGCTCGAGAACCAAAGAGAAGATGTGTACGAACGAGATATCCAGCAACAAGAAGAAGGAAAAGGATTGAATAGAGGAACTCCCGAACATTTAGCGATTTCAGATGTGTCGATATCAATGGTGACTCATTATTTCGATGAATAATTTCTTCGGATAGAAGAAGATTATGTAAACACTTACTCAAAATCTCACTTATCAGATTCCATTGTGGAAGACACAATTTTTTCTGAAGAATTTGCCATGATATATCTAATCCATGCATAATATCATGAAAAATGGATACAAATTTTTGTCGAAGTAAGGAACCATGGTATATATGTTTGGAATAGATTCCATTTTGAGAGAGTTGAAAAAGCACTATCTCGTTGAAAGGTTCTATACATCTGCCCTTTCTCAAGGCATTTTTTTTAGACAAAGACTCTGTTTTTTCCTCTTTTCAGATGGTAAATATTTCTCAGAACATGGAGTGTGAATCAAACCCATGTTCGAATTGAAATTGAGATACTAATGCAAGTTCTTCCCTTTTGAATAAGATAGATTCATATCTAAAAAAGATTGACAATAAGTTCTTTCAAAATTGACTATTTGTCCCTCTATTAGAGGTGTTCCAGAAATGTCTGCAAGCGAGTAAATAGCTCTATGAATGAATGGATTGGATCGAATTGGAAAATGGAAAGATTTGTACAAGTTATACCTTTTGTCACCACTTTGCAAAAATTGAAGAAGCTATACAAGGCTTTTGCAGGGCCTATTCATATAGTATCTAATCATATAGATCGTATCTAAGCTAAGTAAATTTATGATACCGGTATGAATTCGGGTTTCTCCTAGATATTCACGATATGTTCCTTATGGTAACTGGGTTCATGAATAATGGTCAACAAATAGTACGAGCTGCAAGGTACATCGGTCAAGGTTTCATGATTAATCAATCCTTCTGGGATATTCAATATATTCTATAGTTCCTTATTGTGTCAATTTCCAATTCTTGGTCATTGAGATTCCTTGGCAATACAGATTAATATTTAAGGATATATATTACCTCCCCCTTTCTCCTTTCAAACAAATAAAAATGACTGAAGTTTTTCCATTTGGAATCGTGTTAAGTCTAATTCCTATTACTTTGGCTGGATTATTCGTAACTGCATATTTACAATACCGACGTGGTGATCAGTTGGACTTTTGATTAATTAACATTTTTTATTGACCTCCTATTTTTTGATAATTTCATAGACCTAATAGTGATAGTTTATATTATTTTAGGACCTAAGTGTAATTACCATAGAGATTAAGGCTAGGATGGTTCAATAAGCCGATGATAAAATATAGTTTTATCAAGAAGCTAGACGTACAATGGTGGATCCCACATGTGAAAAAAATGAGGGTATAACCCTGTTTTATATAAGTTTCTCTTTCCTTTTCTTTAGAGAAAACTTCAATTAATATTAATATCCAACCTTTCAAGAATCCATACTTCTTATTGGGTAGTTGTTCAATGTTTAAAAGTGGTAACTTATGAATGGGATATTGATATCGTGAGTTGATTTGGGGTCATTCGATTAAAAAATGATGATGTGATAAATAGAGTACGCTTAAGTATCATATTTATATACAATATATCATATTATGATGGAATCATATTCAAGTTTTTTTTTGAGTTCAAATAGAAATATCTTTATTATTATTTTTATATATGCTAATTTCATATGTTATTTAATTAATTCAATTAGTTATTATTTGATCAGATTTCTCTTACTATTTTTAAAAAGCTGGTTTCCAATTAAAAAATTAAGGATAATAAACATTTTAAAGGAAAAATATTTGAAAAAGACTTTGGAAATCGATAAATCACAAATTAAGACTCTAAATATTGTAAAAATATTATAGAAGTGTCAGGACCTAAATTAGAATTTTAAAATTCAAAGCCAAATGACCAAAATGCTTATTATCTAGGATTGCTTGACTTTTTTTTTTAAATAAAAATAAGGGACACTTTAGTTATTTGACTCTGAATTTTAAAATCTCAATTAAGGTTTTGACATTTCTCTTATATTTATAATATTTAAAGTCTCAGTTCACTAATTTTTAATAACATCTAAGCATATGGTTTATTATCTAAGCACATGCGAGTATCATCTCAGTTTTTGCATGGTTTCAATAACATGTAAGCATATGGTTTATTGGTGCACTTTCAAATGAAGTTAAAATAAAAGGGGCCAAGGGGTAAATTTACCCTATAAATTTTTACTGAGAAATAATATTACCCCGAAAGTTTTATTTAGATTAAATGTCACTCTAAAAATTATTTTAAAACGTAGAAATATTATCTTATCCTATTAAAATATTAATAGTCAATGCCAATTTTTAACTATTAACATTAATATTTTAATGGAGTGGGGTAATATTGTTATATTTAGAAACTTCTGGAGCAATATTGAACTTAAAAATTTTTTAGAAATAATATTGCTTTTCTCTTGCCTTTGGAGACAAATTTACACATTAATCAATAGGACTATGTTGACCACTTTTCTCTTTTCTTAATCAAATCCTTGTTGGTTCAATTCTATTTTGAAATTCTGATTTTTTAAAGAATTACTTCTCCTTTTTCTCCAATTTCCTCTTGCCTTAATCATCTCCCGCACCCCAAATATAATATCTTCTATTTTTCTTAAAAAATTAATATTTTATCAGTTTTTCTTTTATTCATCTGGTTAGATTTTTGCCGGGGGGGGGGGGGAGATTCTCGAAACTGAAAAATGATCCAATAACCTCAAAAGAATAGAATAAGGAAACGTACGAAGGGAATATCTCATTACGTTTCTATAGTGACAATAAGCATGACTTATCTATATATATTTTTAGTGATAAACCTATATGTTTATATATTTATTTATATCATTTTAATAGATTTTTGTCATTATTTTAGTCCTTAATTATATTATCTGTACACTAATTGAATTAAAATACCCTATATTAAATTAGTGTATAATAGGGGTATAATTGTTATATTTTTATGATTTTTCCTAAATAATTATTTTAGAATAAAATGTATTATATTATTATGATTTTATATTTCACGAATTCAGAGAAATTAAAATTTATGAATGACAACAAAAGACCTTAAATTCAAAAATTATATTGAGGGGCCCATAGGCCAAACCTTGTTATTTCCTCTCACCTTTTTAAACAGATGATGCAGCGTCCAGGGTTGTGCTGCCGCGAGATCTCCCATTTACTACCTCCTGCACACACGCGCTGCCCAGAACCCACCATTCACCTCGATCCACATCTCCACATCTCCACAGCCATTCTTTTCATCCACTATTACCTTTAAAAAGCTAAACTCTACCTTATGTAAACTTGTCAGAGTACGTTTAACCTCTAGATTTGAAATGACTACTTATATACTTAGTATTAGCCATAATTTATAAGAACATTATGTAGTCTTAGTAAAATGGGAGAAGGGTTACCGAATGTGAGATATCAGATTGTATTGGCTGCTCGTAAAGAGTCCATTATTCTTAATACATATGCATCATATCATTTAAGTGACAAATTGTTGTCATTGTTTTTAATTTCGGAATAACAATGTGCTTAAAATCATCATGAATAATTCAATCTGCAAGTTGATGGTTACCTAAATAATATTTACAATGCTGTTCATAAACTTATTTTCTATTAATTATAGCTAATAAAATATACTGACAAATACAAGGAGAAGTAGTAAGCCAAAATAGACAACTTTATTATTATATATCATAACCATACAGCCACACACACACACACACAGAGATATATATATATATATATATATTCCAAACAACAAGGCCAACATAAAACAGAGTCGATCAAATATTAAAGTGAAGTTAATGACAAATTGGAAATGGATCATCATAAACTCCTTTTATCTTTTTTCTTACAATAATAAAACGTACTTAAACTCAAAGAATTCACACAATTCATGTTTCATTACCACCCGGGACAAAGGATACAATCCCATGGGCATTGTGTCTTGTCCTTGGGTAGCTCATTATTTATTATTATTATTATTATTAGGCGGTGACTTATTATTATTATCACCATTTGGCTTCGGCGATGGCTCTGGGTCTTTTTTTGGGGACATCACATACCAAGGTGGCCAAGGAAATTTAGGTAATAACTCCCGTGGTTTCTTAACTGGAGGCTTTTAAATTGATAGTCCCTTGATCTATGAATTTCTAATAAATCCCTCGATTATCTGTGAGTTTTTTGAAGGCTTTGTAGGCTACTAACCTCACAACAATACATATTTGTGATTGAAGAAGGAGCCAAAATTGCAGGAGTGTAGTGGTAGAAGCGATCTTTTCGCATTTTGTTTGGAGGAAATTGAGAAAATGGTGTGAACAATGTTCCTTTTGGTGCTTTCATTTGTTCATCTTCATCCCATCCATCTCCCATCAACCATATATCTGCAGAATGTTGCATCATGTAATAAATAAAAAAATTCTTTAAAAGGGTGGGGTGGGGGATTGAGTTTGATGAGCACCGAATCTCTCCAGACTAATCTGGACGGTATATTTATTTTTTAATTTTATTTTTTTAAAAAAATTATATCAATGTTTACAAAATGTAAAAGAAAATTTTCAATTATCATTGTTTCAAACGATGATTTTTTTTATTGAAAAACCATTAGTTGCTACATTGAGCACCGACACCGGTTATAGGGGAAGTGAAGTAGAACTTCACCAACATGAATCAAAATCAATAATGTAGTTGAATTTCGCCAAATGCATTCACCTTCTCATAAGAAGCTGTTGAAAGTGCAAAGCTTTCTTTAGGCTTTGTGTTGAGTCCCAGATGAAACTTCGTTAACTCATCTTGATATAACGTGGTCACCTGCTAACCAAATCTTGAGATCTTAATTAATCCGACTAGTTTCATAAACTTTATTAGTCTCTGTATGGTTTCATTAAAATTTAAAAATTTTAATACATGGAAGAGAGTGTGTGTGTTAGCTTACCTGAACATTTGCTTCACGCAAAGAATTGGCTATAGAAAAAGAAACCTTATCAAAGTTTCCTCGTAAGAGAACCTGCATTTTCCCTTTGGGAATGCTATTCACAACAATAGCAGCAGCTAATTAAGCTACTTCCATCTACAATATTCACCTTTAGTTTTGGAAATTTTTGAATATATAATTGGCAATAGTCATTGAGATCTTCTTTCTGCATATAATCATACAACAGGCTTAAATATTTAAAAAAATTAAAAATATAAAAAAAATAACAGAGGGGCGTGAACTAACCTGATTCAGAAGTCCTAGACTTAGCACTTTAACGCCCAATGAGTCAGCCTCAAGAAGTGCATCTTCTATTATCTTGTTCAATCATTTGGTGTGCCTGTTTGAGAGATACAATATCATACAAAAGGAGAATTTTACAATCATAAAATGTAGGGGTTAGAAGGCTAAGCCTGGCCCTTATCAAGTGGCCATGGCTTCCCCTGATTAGAGCCTAGCCTAACTAGCCTTAACAAACAGGCTAGGCTCACAAGCATTTTTTAAGGCATACCTATTTAGGCTTGACTTGTTTAAATTATATATATTATTTAGTTTGAGAAATATTTTAATTTGAGATTTACAATTACAATAACACCTTAGGGTTTTTTCATTCGTACACTCCAAGCTTTCTCAATCACGAGTTCACGATCGACGTAGTCAGCGTTCCAAGCATTCTCGTCTACCAATTCCCAACCTCCCATGAAGTTCAGAATAAGAGTATTTTGGTTTGGAAGCATGAGTATTATTCCAATATTCACTGACTTTAAATAAATACAAGCTCTCAATCTAAAATAGAGAGATTAGCTGAGATTCTAGCAGAATCAAATAAAAAATAAAGTCCCACAAAATATGGCATTAATTCCAAGATTGTAGGCTCAACTAAATCAGGTGTTTTAAACACGTAAATCAGCTATAATACCCTAGGATATTATGCCCATAGGCTCATTAGATATGTACCACCACTCCCCCTCAAGCTGGCAAGTAAATATCTAACATGCCTAGCTTGCTTATGAAGAATTCAAACTTGACTCTATCTAGTGTTTAGTGAGAACATCTGTCACTTGAGCATTGGACTTTATATGGGACAAATTAATTATTTTTGACTTAATTTTTTATTTTATAAAATGCCTATCAATCTCATGGTACACCAGGTTATAGATCATTTGAAGGGTTGTCATGCTATCGTACCTCATTTTTATAGGGAATTGTGTACTAATTTTCAATTCTTATAGGACACGTGTAATCCATATTCCTTCATAAACTCCATCTCTCACAACCATGACTTCAACTTTAGCACTACTCCATGACACAACAAACTGCTTTTTACTTCTCCATGTTACTAGATTACCCTACACAAAGGTAAAGTAACCACATGATGATCTTCTATTATCTAAATCTCTTCCATGTTCAACATTTATATATATCACTATTCCTTTTAGAATCCGTCTTACCAAAGAAGATTCTACTTCTTGTTGTCAATTTTAGATACCTCAGAATAGTGTATATGGCTTGCATGTGATGCTCTTAAGGCTATGATGAATGACTAACTATGTTCACTACATAGGTTATGTTAGGTCTAGACAACTAGATTAGTTTCCTAACTAGCCTTTGGTATCTTTTAGTAGCTATTGGCAATCTATCATTTTTATATTCAAGATTGATGGATCCATCAATTGGTATTGGTAAAGGTTTAGCCATCAGCATCCATATTTCTTTGAGTAGGTCAAGGGTATACTTTATTTGAGAGACAGAAATTTCTTGCAATGATCTAGCAATTTCCATCCCTAGAAAGTACCTCACACTTCCCAAATCCTTTACTTCAAATGTTTTAGCTAAGGTCCTTTTAAGCTTCAATATCTCTTTGATATCATATCTTGTCACCATGACATCATCAACATATACAATCAAAATTGATATCTTAGTACTTGTATGCTTCACAAATAAAGTATGGTTGGCTTAGCATTGTGTGTATCTCGACCATTTCGCTATTTTGGTGAATCATTCGAACCATACTCTTGGTGATTGGTTCAACCCATACAAGGATTTTTACAATCTGCATGTCATATTCTTGTTTCCGTATTCAATCACATTTTATGGTATCTTCATGTATACCTCCTCCTTAAGATCTCTATTTAGAAATACTTTCTTCACATCTAACTGATATAGTGGCCAATCTAGATTAGCCACCAGGAAAAGTAGAATTCAAATGGTATTCAATTTGGCTACTGGTATAAATGTCTCTTGGTAGTCAATGCCTGAGTTTGAAAATACCTTTGACCACAAGTCTTGCCTTAAACTTAATGACTATACCATTAATATTATATTTGATTGTGAGTACTCAGTTGCATCCAACTGCCTTTTTTCCTATAAGAAGTTTCCTGATTTTCTGTCTGATTTTTGTTAAAAGCCCTAAGTTCTTCATTTATGGTTTCATGGATGTATATTTATAAAAACATATGTATTATTTTGGTTTCTAAACTACATTGCATGGAAGTATTGAAATTAAAAAACAAAATCACCCCTATCAATATATACGTAGTCTAAATTTATAAAATTTATAAAAATGTTTAGTTGGATTAACACAAACATGGGAATATATTATAATAATAAATCAAAAGACAAAATCACCCATGTTAGTATATATGTATATAATGAATAAAATTATATATGTTTTGCCAAAATATATAATAATTCTGTCTACAGATATATATACATAATAAAGTAAACCAAATTACCCTAGTTAATATATATAATGAAAAATTAAAATTGTGTTTATATATATTATAATAATCAGTATAATTTTTATATATATAAGTCTAATGTAAATTTGTACCTAATAACTAATAAGTTTAATCTTATATATAATAATGAATTAAAGTATAGTGCAAATTTTTTTTGTTAAAATTGTGTGCCTATTATACAACAAATTAAAATTGTCCATATATTACAACAAAAAGTATTATTTTAAATATATTTCTCCCATGATATTGTGTCGACGGAGGAGGATGGCGGTTGAAGGGATTCACCAATGTCTGAGCGTTGTCGAAAGATGTTGGAAGGCAATAGTAATTATGTGGTCAAGTGGAAGAAAACTATAGAAGAGGTGACGGTAAATAATGTCTTCTCTTCCATATTCTCACATATTGCAATCCTCATTCATATGTCTAGGTGTGGCATTGCTTTTACATCACTTGAGGTAATTAAGATTACAAAATATAATCCCTTTACATTATATAGGTCTAATCAAATGTTTGAATTAATATAATACATTAAGATTACATGTAATCTTCTTTTATATGATCGAACCAAAGGGCTTTAATGTAATATTCAATCCATTCTTCAAGTGGCTAGCCTTCCTTACGGAACTAGTGGTGGGACATGATTGATATGGATATGCTATATCTACTCTCATTTAAATAATCGACTTTATCAAAAAAAAAAAATCGATGGAATCAGAGAGAAAGCATATTAAAAATAAAAAGGCAAAAAAATTGATATGATTTGACTGGATTTAAGATAATGCTATGAATCCTGCTAATATTTTTCTACATTTTCTTTAATTTTTGTCAGGTAAGTTTAGGGTACCCACTGCTATAAACAGTTATTAATTCCCTCGCAATGTACAATTCTCAAAGGGGTTTTAGTATTGTTCATGAGCCCATAAGACCCTCTCTATACACAATGTTAGGGATCAAATCCCTTACTAGATGCTTAAAAAATCTAACTAACTGTCAATTGTGCTAAGCCTCATGATTTATATTTCCTATAATTTTATCAGTACCTATAAGCCTCATGATTTATATTTCCTATAATTTTATCAGTACCTATCTCAATTTATGATTATTTTAATATTAGGTGGCTACTCTTTGATTAATAAAAAGGAAAAATTAATCTGCATGTTGCTATAGTTTCACTTAATTTTTAATTAAGTCTATATAATTTTTTTCTTGTTATTAGGTCCCTAGAGGTTCACTTTATTTTAATTAGGTCCTTGTAGTTTTTTTATTAGGTCTTTATAGTTTAACATAATTTTTAATCATGTCCCTATAGTTTTTGGTGATTGATAAAAAGAAAATAAAAAAAACTATAGAGATATGATAAAAGAAATACAAGGACATAATTAAAAATTAGGTGATCTGCAAATTAATTATCTTGATAAATATTAGTTTTTTTTTGTATATTATGATCATTTGGCCAAAAAATATTATGAGCATCATAATAAACCAACGATGATCTTAATGTTTTAGGGGAGATCATATCACGTTATAATTTATTAATTTATTTATTTTTTAAATTTATTTAAATTAATCAATTAGTTTTTATATTAAGTACTAAAGTAATACAAATAATAAGAATAGGAACTCAAAAGAAGAAGAGAATATAAGGCATTATCATGTTAACAAAGGCTAGATTCATTTCCAGGGTATTCACTGGAAAATTGTGCCCGGTTTTGTTTTAGTTGGGAGAACAGGTCGTGTTTGATAAATCTACACGTTCTTGACATTAGTTTGACCATTTATATAGTTGCTAATCAGTTCAAGTTTGGCTTAGTGGAAAATATTGACGGTTAATTTTTAATTTATTATAAATATTACAATATTAAGTGTGATGTTTGTATCCTCTTAAGAGTTGTCTTTAAGAATACAATACTCAAAGCAATATAACCTACAGCATGAATGGTTTCTTGGGCGATTCTTTGATTAATAAAATAACATCTAACTGTTATATATTCTACAATTATATAGGTTCATTCTCTTTTTTTTATAACTTCTTTAATAGAATTATGTATCAAGTGATTGTAAGTTTGAAGTGAATAAGAATTACTCACTCTTTCTTTAATTCTATCCTGTATTGCTCATCTCTCTCACTCCAAATATAATATTTTGTATTTTTCGTATTTTCATATATAATTAATATTTTATTATTTTTTCTTTTATTCATCTCGAGTCATTTTCTCATTATTTAAATTATGGGCTGCTCGTGAAGAGTCCACTATTATATTCTTAATACATACAGGCATCATATCATTTATGTCACGTCCCTATTTTTGGACCGTGACCGGCACAGAATATAAATACATCATATTCTGAAAGCCTAGCATTTTAAGTAAAACCTTTAAATTCTCCATAGCATTTTTCAAAATCATACAACATTTTCTAAGGTTCATGCAGAGCATTATCCTTTCCAAAATAATCAAAGTTCTTAAAAAGCAATTACATCAAAAATAGTATTTATCAAACGAAGCTTCGGATCGACAGCAAGGCTCTTTACCGCTCAGCTGGAGAATTAGGGTCACCTGCACTATCTGAAGCCAAAAATCTACTCGTGAATAACGTCCCAAAAACATGATTCAAAAGAATGCGGAAAATAATCAGTACATAATCATCTTAAAAATGTATTTCTTAACACTTCATACTCTAATGCAAATCTTTTCGTAAACATTTGTATTTCAGGGAAATAACCGTATGAACTAACTGCTTTAAATAACTCATTCAAAATAATCTCTTCAAAACCATAATCTTTCTGTAGGACTTCAACAGAACGAAAACAGACGTGGACACACAGTCCACGAGGGTAACTAACCATTCTGGTGGCTCGAAGCCACTAACTGTCGCGAGAACGAATCCCACGAAATAATTCTGGTGGCTATGCCACAAACTGTCGCGAGAATAAATCCCACGAAATACTTCTGGTGGCTCAAGGCCACAAACTGTCGCGAGAACGAATCCCACGAAATAATTCTGGTGGCTATGCCACAATCTGTCGAGCTCGAGTACCAAGGTGCACCAAGGACTAACAGTACTGCTGTTAGCAACCAGCGTTCTGTATTCCGTCCTAAAACATTTCCATCATGCGTGGGGTCCTTTTCACATGTAATGATCTCAATCGTTTCAAATACCATAATCATTGATAAAGACATTTTGAATTTCAAAAACCCCAGCATGAACATTCATAATCAAGTTACTGTAAAAACATATGCAATTCACGTAGGAATATTTCATGAATAACATCAGTTCACTGTCGAATCTTTTTCTAAAGCCTCTTTATCCATTTTCATGCATAATTGTAATCTTTTGTAAATCGATCGAAAGAAAATCATTTCTAACGATTTAAACCACAATTTCGTAAAACTTGCTTTTCGAAATCCATATTTGAAATTCATCATTTGAAATAACAATGCATATGAAAATGTAAATTTGTAGGGAACGTTATTCACTCACCTGCCGCGTTCCTATACCGCTACTCCTCCCACCAAACACTTGTTACAAGATTACTTCTCGTCCCCTGGTATTCCGAAATAGTATTAATATTCTATTCAAAGCTCCAACAGGACTAAGTCACCTTGAAACTACAGCCAAATCTAAAGGCAAACACTTAATCATTTCTACACCTTGAACACACCCTTTTTCACAACTTTGCAACTTTCAAAATTTCTCTCCCAACTACTTAATTCTAACAATTCACTCCCATTAGTTTCCTATTTCATATATATATATACATATTCCTATCAAAGCAACTCTATTTCCTTTATCTTCTTTCTTTCTAACTCATAACCGTAACCTCATTCCACATAACCACCTGTTTTTGTTTCCTCATCCCTTTGTCAACATAACCACGCACTCACCACAGCAGCATAACAGGCACATACACAGCGCACAACCCACAGAAACAAAGTGACAGAAATGCTCATCGTTCAAAACTATTGGCAGCACCCAAAATGCATATCTTCACAGAACCCGCGAGCACAGTATGACAAACATATATATATAACACTGCAGCAACCCAGCATGCTTCCAAAGATTAAACACATTGCGATAGAAACCTTTACCCAAATCCACAAGTTCACAACGCCAGAACCATAAGCATGATCACGGAAAAACTAAGGAAAAAGGGTGAAACTTACCACCCTTCTCACTATTGAGAAGTCACCGCAACCGACTCACGGAACAAAGCAGGAAGATGACAGTGCACAGCGTCAATCCACTTCCTCTAGCACTCACGGCAACGGCCTGAAACAGAGCAGCGGTGACGGCACTGAACAGAAATGAGTGAGCTCGGTCACTCTGCAACCGCTTAAGAGGAAAGATGGAACTGCATATAGAATGTGGACCAAGGAGCTTACCACTTCACTTCCCGAATGGAATCACGGCAGAAACAAGACGGAACTGGAAATCACAGACTTGCTACAGTAGCAGAGGATTTGCTACAGTAGCACGAAAATGGTGTCGGACAGAAGCTACACGGCGACGGCGCTCACCTTGGATGTGGTCCACCGGAAGGAGTGTTTACCGGTGCTATAGCTAGAACACCGAACCCGCGGCACTCCTGCGCTCACCACCCAAACTCTCCAGCCACCACAGCTCAAAGTTGACAGAATGGAAGGGATCGGCGGAATGCTTCTTAAAGGCGTCCAGCCGAACTTCCGTGCCGTATACTCTTCTCCCACGCCGCACGCTGAGCTTCTACCATCCCGCACCTACCCGCGCTGCAGCCTGCCATCTCTGCTCGCGGCTCGCAGGAAGGAAGAATGAAAATGATGAAGAAAAGCAGAGGTTCGGTGTGAAATAGACAGAGGGGCAAAATGGACATTTCACGCGTCTGAGAGAGAAAAAAAAAATCACCTCCGCTTTCGCTGCGACTCGAACGCTGGCCAAACGTTTTTCCCCTCGCCTCTTGAACCATTCGGCTAACACTTCCCATTCGAAATATTCTACAATGAATATACATATAACCGTTAATTAAATTCATAATCATAACAATTTAAGTGTCACAAATATTGTGGTCATACTTTCTAATTTCAGAATAACAATGTGCTTAAAATCATTTATATATAACTCAATTTGCCGTGAATTGTTACCTAAATATACTGAAAAATATAAGGAGAAGTAAGCCAAAAATAGACAATTTTATTATATATCATAAATGTCACGATAAAGAGAATGGTCCATGTCTAGAACCATACAACCATACATATTAAACAACAAAGGTCAACATAAAACGGGATTGGTGAAATATTGAAGTGTACTTGATGGCAAATTGGAAATAGATCATAAACTCCTTTATTTTTTTTATAATAACAAAACATACAAAAAATCAAAGGTTACACACAATTCATGTTTCATGGAGGAGGCTAGTGATGACCTAAGGGCAGAAGGTGGGGTGGGCGTGGTATAGGTCCAAGAAGTACAGGCTCCATCCATTGTGCTGGTTTCTTAATTGGAGGCTTGTAAATCGATAGTCCCTCAATTATCTGGGGACCGTAAATAAGTGGCTTTTCATATTTCGGTTGGATGTAAGTAAGTGGCACTTCTTCCATGGTTGCCTTTTCACTCAATGGACCACTTATCTTAGGTATAAAATGGATCACTTTTCATATTGAGGTGAACAAGTATTACTCCCCACTCTCTTCAATTCTCTCTTGCTCATCATCTCCCTCATCCCAAATATAATCTCTTGTATTTTTTTATTTTCATGACACAATTAATATTTTATTGTTTTTTTACTTATACATGTCGATTCATTTTCTCATTATTTAAATATTGGCTGCTCGTAAAGAGTTCATTATTCTTGATATATATAGGCATCATATCATTTAAGTGACAAACTGTGGCCATACTTTTTAATTTCAGAATAACAATGTGCTTAAAATCATCAATAACTCAATCTACAGTTGATTTACCTCAATAATATATTTACAATGCGGATCATAAACGTATTTTCTATTAATTAGAGCTAATAAAATATGCTGCCAAATAAAAGAGAAGTACGTAAGCCAAAAATAGACAATTTTATTATATATCATAAATGTCACAAAATGGACCATGTCTAGAACCATACAGCCATACATATTAAACAACAAAGGCCAATATAAAACAGAATTGGTCAAATATTAAAGTGTACTTGATGACAAATTGGAAATAGACCATAAACTCCTTTATTTTTTATAATAACAAAACATACTTAAAATCAAAGGATACACACAATTCATGTTTCATGAAGGAGGCTAGAGATAACGATAAGGTGGAGGTGGCGGTGGAGCGGGTGGGGGTATAGGCCAAGGTGGCCAAGGAAGTATAGGCTCCACCCATTGTACTGGTTTGTAAGTAAATGGTACTTCTTCCATGGTTGCCTTGTCACTCAATGGATCACTTTTCTGAGGTATGAAATTGGGTGCCTCCATATGAAGAAGTGGCTTATCTGGAACCAATTTTTCTTCAACTAGAGGCTTATAATAAGAAGTTGGATTCTTATCATCATAATATGCAAAGCAAGAACTGGTGAGGAACACCACTCCAAAAAGGAACACTAACAAGTGTTTAGAGGACATTGTAGAATTCAACTTGCGTTG
The DNA here is from genome assembly GCA_037074615.1 of Leucaena leucocephala. NCBI lineage: Eukaryota > Viridiplantae > Streptophyta > Magnoliopsida > Fabales > Fabaceae > Leucaena > Leucaena leucocephala. The sequence goes on from CM073553.1 coordinate 5,193,096, forward strand.
ATGGTGCAAACTCCTTTAATTAGTCTACAATATATACTAAAATCAAGGAGGGTAATGCTGATGTGGAGATATTGTGCATCCAATATATTTTATCATCAAAATACATCAAATGAGTAAAATAATGTTAAAAGAATAAAATTCCAGGCTAGTAGATGTGTACTTAATTGGTTACTATATATCTGTAAGCATGCTTATATGTGTAAAATTGGAAATCCCTCTTGAGATTTATTCCGAATAATTTTATAATAATGCCTATTTATTTTTAATTTACTTGTAATATTTTCAAGGTTTAATCGTTGATGTAGATGTTTTATTGATCTATATATAAATAAAATTAAAGGAAAAGTATTTTTCAGATCTCTGATTTTTTTTTAAATTTGGTTCCTGTATATTTTTTCTCTTGATTAAATATTTTAATTATACTCTATTAGAACTGTACCCCTTATAACTTTACTCTATTAGCATCATTATCCCTGTACAAGAGCCTAACAGAGCAAAGTTAAAATATTTAATTAAGAGATAAAAGTATATATGCACTAAATTAAAAGTTGAGGAGAAATATAAGCATTTGTAATATGATTTTCCTTAAAATTAATATATAGGTTACGTATTTGAGTGAACAAATGCATTTCTTACTTTTAGTGCAATCATAGATGGTGCTTACTAGCTTAGAATTGTTACTTTAAAATGACTGGGTCGTCCCGATGATATATAGTGTGAATAGCTAGATTCCTTTTTTATAAGAAAAAAATAGCTAGCTTTCTTCCAAATAATACCAAAATTCAGTTAATTACAAAATGAAAGAGTTCGAAGCATAATATAGAAAAATATTTATCATTTTTTTTTACAAATTCACATCTACACCACTTGATTTTAACATGTAAAGGGACATTTTCTTTATGGTTTAGTTAATTTTGAAGAGACAAAATTTCAAAAACATTACTAAAGCAACTAAAACGATGAAACTCAAATGATGATTGTCTGTGTAATTGCATTACACCTGCACACAATGACAAATGGATTTGGATTGGCTTTTTGAATATCTCTATGGCTCAACATGAATTTTAATCTTTGGCAAATGGAAAAGAGCCAATACAATAACTTAAACCTATAATAACAATGGCTTTCAATGAATCCATAAAAACAACACTGTCTCTTGATAATCTGGAGCAATGATGATTTAATTGTAAACCGAATAGCCATCAAGAAATCAAAAGAATTCTTGACCGGCCAACATGTCCAACATTTGATCAATGAATAGTAATGGAAAATGATCATTCCTTGTAGTCTTATTCAACTTTATGTAATTCATACATACCCTCCAACTAGTCATAGTACGAGTAGGAATGGGTTCATTTCGGGTGTTAGTCACTACAGTCATGTCACCCTTTTTGCCCATGCATTGAATTCGGCTCACCTATGAACTATCAGATATGGGATACACAATACCAGCAGAAAGCCATTTGAGAATCTCATTCATAACTTCATAATCGGATTTAACTGCCTCTGATGTTCAATGGAAGGCTCATAATTGCCTTCAAGAAAAATCTTGTTCATACAAATAGAAGGGCTTATCCCCTTGATGTCAGCTATGACCAACCAATAGCCCTCTTATCCTCTTTCAACAGTTTTAGTAGCTTGTTCTCTTGCAACTCATATAGTTTAAAAAATATAATAACCGGTAAAGTATTAGAATGCCAAATATAAGTATACTTGAGGTGAGAAGGTATTGGTTTCATTTCCAACACCGGTGGCTCTTCAATAGATTCAATGGGAACTTAGTGCTGCGGATACATTCAACAGTTAAAATGGTCTAAACCTTAGAATTGGGGATTATTCCATGCTAAACACTTCAACAATCTCTTCCTCTAAGTCATCAAGGCTATTCAACCCCATTAACATAGATTCTAGTGGAACTTTAATCATATGGTTGCATAGGCTTCTTCTTAAATAACCGAATCAAGTAACCCCACAAAAGAGCATTGAAGATTATCATCGTGAAACTTCAAAGCCTTGGGCATGTTGAAGACTACTTGCTCATTATTGAACGTTACAATAATCTCACCTTACTCCACATCAATAAGTGTCCGAGCGGTTACTGGAAATGGTATAATGGGAATGTTCCAATCCACATTACAATCAAGCACAATGAAATCCGCCGGAAATATGAAATCACCTGTCATGTCCCAAATTTTGGACCGTGACCGGCACAGAATATAAATACCTCATATTCTGAAAGCCTAGCACATTAAGTAAAACCTTTAAATTTTCCATAGCATTTTCAAAGTCATATGAAATATTTCCTAAGGTTTATGCAGAGCATTTTCCTTTCCAAAATAATACAAGTTCTTAAGAAGCAATTACATCAAAAGTAGTATTTATCAAACGAAGCTTCAGATCAACAGCGAGGCTCTTTACCGCTCAGCTGGAGGATTAGGGTCACCTGCACTATCTGAAGCCAAATAATGTACTCGTGAATAACGTCCCAAAAACATGATTTAAAGAATGCGGACATAAACAATGCACAATCAGGTAAAAATGTATTTCATAATATTTCATAATCTGATGCAAACTTTTCCGTAAACATTTGTATTTCAGGAAACATAACAATATGAAATAACCATTTTAAATCAATTGTTGAAATAACCATTTCTTTCAAAACCATAACCTTTCTGTAGGACTTTAACAGAATAAAAACAGACGTGGACACACAGTCCACGAGGGTAACTAACCATTCTGGTGGCTCAAAGCCACTAACTGTCGCGAGAACGAATCCCACGAAATAATTCTGGTGGCTCAAGGCCACAAACTGTCGCGAGAATGAATCCCACGAAATAATTCTGGTGGCTCAAGGCCACAAACTGTCGCGAGAATGAATCCCACGAAATAATTCTGTTGGCTATGCCACAAACTGTCGAGCTCGAGTAACCAAGGTGCACCAAGGACTAACAGTACTGCTGTTAGCAACCGGCGTTCTGTATTCCGTCCTAAAACATTTCCATCATGCGTGGGGTCTTTTTCACATGTAATGATCTCAATCGTTTCAAATACCATAATCATTGATAAAGCCATTTTGAATTTCAAAAACCCCAGCATGAACATTCATAATCAAGTTACTGTAAAAACATATGCAATTCACGTAGGAATATTTCATGAATAATATCAGTTCACTGTCAAATCTTTTTCTAAAGCCTCTTTATCCATTTTCATGCATAATTGTAATCTTTTGTAAATCGATCGAAAGAAAATCATTTCTAACGATTTAAACCATAATTTCGTAAAACTTGCTTTTCGAAATCCATATTTGAAATTCATCATTTGAAATAACAATGCATTTGAAAATGTAAATTTGTAGGGAACGTTATTCACTCACCTGCTACGCTCCTAAATCGCTACTCCTCCCACCAAACACCTGCTGCAAGATTACTTCTCAATCCCCTGATTGATACAACACATTAACATTCTGCTTAAAGTCTTCGACCATAATAAGCATCCCTAACTTATCACTTCCAACACTAATACAACATTAATCATTCAATTTAAAGATTCAATACTCCAGCCACTAATACTTAAATATAATTATATCATTTGGGTTCCAACACCACCACATGGTTCTCTGATTTAAAACCCCCTCTCGCTAAATGTAAACATATACATACGCCTAGCAGTAAAAGTTTCCAATCACTTCTTCTTTCATTAATTAGCAATATACATGCTTAGGTGCAAATAACCACAATATCCCAAAGCACATACGCTGCACGCTGAACACTCATGCACACAAACACTCACACACAGCAGCAACACAACAATATATGTACACAGTAGCAGCAACCCAGCATGCATCCAATGGTATACACATCACAACAAAAGTCTTCCCAACACAACAAACAATATCTGAAATTTCCAAAGCAGCCGTCCACAGCACAAGCACAACAGCCACGGTTGCAGAGAGAATAAAGAACAAGGGTGAGACTTACCATCCTTCTCACCATTGGGAATTCACAGTAACAGAACCACGGGGTTGGGCAGAAAATGACAGTGCACAGCGTCAATCCACTCCCTCTAACACTCACGGCAACGGCCTGAAATAGAGCAACGACGATGGCACCGAACAGAAATGAGTGAGCTCTGTCACTCAGCAACCGCTTAAGAGGAAAGATGGAGTTGAATACGAAATGTGAACTAAAGAGCTTACCACTTCACTAACTGAATGGATCACGATAGAAGCCAGTCAGGAATTGGAATCAACGACTTGCTACAGTAGCAAAGGATTTGCTACAGTAGCATGAAAATAGTGTCGGACAACAGCTACACAGCGACGACGCTCACCATGAATGTGGTCTACTGGAAGGAGTGTTCACCGGCGCTATATCCAGAACACTGAACCCGCAGCACTCCTGCGCTATCCACTCAAACTCTCGCTGCCACCACAGCCTCGTTGACGACATAAAAGGAAGGGAGTGGGACGGGTTGCTTCTTAAAGGCGACCAGCTGAACTTCTGTGCCATGTACTCCCTTCTCGCACCGCAAGCTGAGCCTCTGCCGTTCAACACCTACCCGTGCTGCTGCCCTGCTGTCTTAGCTCGCAGGAAGGAAAAATGAGGGAGAAAAATCAGAGGTTCGGTGAAGAATGGATAGAGGGGCAAAAGAGTACTTTCACGCGTCTGAGGAAAAAAATGAATTTCACTATCGCTTCCGCTGCGACTCGAACACAGGCCAAACAGTTTTCCCTTCGCCTCTTGAACCATTCGACTAACGCTTCCCATACGAAATATTCTACAATAAATATACATATAACCGTTAATTAAAATTCCTGATCATAACATTCTTCCCCTCTTAAGAAATTCGGTCCTCCGAATTTGAAAAATATACTCACCTTAGCTCTGAAATAATTGTGGGTATTTGATTTGCATCTCACCCTCCAGTTCCCAAGTAGCTTCTTCCTCTGAATGATTTTGCTATAACACTTTTACTGAAGGAATCTCTTTCGACCGCAACTTCTTTACTTGTCGGTCAATAATAGCTAACGGATATTCATCATATGACAGGTCCTCGTTCACCTGAACTTCCTGATATTCGACAACATGGGAGGGATCATACAAGTACTTTCGCAACATCGATACATGAAACACCGGATGTATCCCTGATAGCTCTGGTGGTAAGGCTAATCGATAGGCTACCGTACCTACTTTATCCAAAATCTCAAAGGGGCCGATAAACCTCGGACTTAACTTACCCTTTCTACCAAACCTCATAACCCCTTTCATTGGCGACACTCTTAAGAACACTTTATCTCCGACCATGAATTCTAATTCCCTACGACGATGATCTACATAAGATTTCTGTCGACTTTGAGCCGCCAACAACCTTTGTTGAATCACCTTCACCTTTTCTTTCGCATCTTGTACCAAATCAGGCCCTAATATCATTCCGTCTCCAACTTCAAACCATCCAATTGGAGATCTACACTGTCTTCCATACAACGCCTCGAATGGTGCCATTTGAATACTTGATTGATAACTATTATTATAGGCAAATTCTACCAACGGTAAATGTTTGTCCCAACTTCCACCAAAATCCATGACACAGGATCTCAACATATCCTCAACTATCTGGATTGTCCTCTCCGATTGTCCATCAGTCTGAGGATGAAAAGCAGTGCTAAGATTCAATCGAGTGCCCAAAGCTTTCTGAAATGATTTCCAAAATTGAGAAGTAAACTGGGACCCTCTATCTGAAATGATAGACACTGGGACTCCGTGTAACCGCAAGATCTCCTCAATGTAAATCTCAGCGTATCTAGCCGCACTGTACGTTATCTTCACTGGTAGAAAATGAGCGGACTTGGTCAATCTATCAACAATTACCCAAATAGAATCAAAACCTTTCGCAGTACGGGGCAATCCCACGATAAAATCCATAGTTATGTTTTCCCACTTCCATTCAGGTATCTCCAACCGTTGTAACGGTCCTGCCGGCTTCTGATGTTCCGCCTTAACTTGTTGGCACACTAAACAATGTGCAACAAAATTTGCCACATCATTCTTCATACCATGCCACCAAAACAACTGTTTCAAATCATGGTACATCTTAGTTATACCAGGGTGGATAGTATAGGCAGAATGATGAGCTTCCTCAAGAATCAGCCTTCTCAACTCCTGAACTTGTGGCACACAAATCCTACCCTCGAACCTCAAAACACCTTCCTGATCAATCATAAATTCCGAATTACTTCTATCTTTAACTGAATCCCTCAACTCGCACAACTTCGGGTCTGAATACTGAGCTTCCTTAATCTGATCACATAATGAGGAATGAGCTTGCAAATGAGCCAAAAATACTCCCTTATCAGCAATTTCAAATATGACTCCCTCTTATTCAACTTTATGAATCTTCTGTACCAACGGTCTTCTTTCAATCTTTATGTGTGCTAAACTATTCATAGACTTCCTGCTTAAAGCATCAGCCACAACGTTCGCTTTTCCCGGATGGTACAGAATTGTACAATCATAATCTTTTAATAATTCTATCCACCTTCTCTGCCTGACATTCAAATCCTTCTATTCAAAGATATACTTGAGGCTTTTGTGATCCGTGAAAATCTCACAAGTTTCACCGTACAAGTAATGTCTCCAAATTTTTAAAGCAAACACCATTGCAGCCATCTCTAAATCATGAGTTGGATAATTCTGCTCATGCAACTTAAGCATTCTAGGGGCATAGGCAATAACTCGCCCATCCTGCATTAACACACAGCCTAGCCCAATCCGAGAAGTATCACAGTACACTGTATACCCACCGACTCCTGAAGGTAAACTTAGCACTGGAGCAGAGGTCAAAGATTCCTTTAACTTTTGAAAACTTGCCTCGCATTTCTCATCCCACACGAACTTCTCATTCTTTTGGGTTAGCCTTGTCATCGGAGCTGCTATTCTTGAAAAATCCTGAACAAAACGGCGATAATATCCTGCAAGTCCTAAGAAACTTCAAATCTCAGTTACTGTAGTAGGTCGTGGCCAGCTTTTAACTGCCTCAACCTTACTAGGATCAACTTGGATACCATCCCTCGATACCACATGCCCCAAGAAAGTGACCTCAGTTAACCAAAACTCACACTTGGAAAGTTTAACATAGAGCTAATGTTCTCTCAATCTTTGTAACACTATCCACAAATGATGCTCATGCTCCTCCGCACTCTTGGAATAAACCAGGATATCATCAATGAACACGATCATAAACTTATCCAGGAATTCCCTGAATACCCGATTCATTAAGTCCATGAATGCCGCAGGAGCATTTGTCAAACCAAAGGACATTACTAAGAATTCATAATGACCATAACGAGTCCTAAATGCTATTTTTGGAATATCTTCCTTCTTAATCTTCAACTGATGATACCCTGATCGCAGGTCTACTTTTGAAAAATACTGCGCTCCTTGCAACTGATCAAACAAATCATCAATGCGCGGCAACGGGTACTTGTTCTTTACTGTCACCTTGTTAAGCTGTCGATAATCAATGCACAATCTCATCGATCCATCTTTCTTCTTGACAAATAACATTGGTGCACCCTAAGGAGAAGTACTAGGTCGTATAAACCCCATATCTAGCAATTATTGTAACTGAATCTTTAATTCCCTTAACTCAGACGGCGCCATCCTATAGGGCAGAATAGAAATTGGCTGCGTACCAGGAATGACGTCAATACTAAATTCTATCTCTCGATCTGGGGGTAATCCTGGCAATTCCTCTGGAAAAACATCAGGAAATTCCTGAACAATAGGAATTTGGTCTAAGCTGACAGTAGGCCTATCAATATCTTGGATTACCGCCAAAAATCCCTGACAACCTTTAGCCAACATTTGCTGGGCTTTTAAAGCAGAGATTAAGTTTATTGGCTTATCTACTTCATTTCCAAGCAACACAAACGAAGTTTCATCTGGAAAGTTAAACTTTACCACTTTCAGGTGACAATCAACAGTAGCATAGCATGAAGCTAACCAATCCATACCCAGTATGACATCAAAGTCTATCATATCAAGTATCATCAAATCGACAAAACTTTCTCTACCCTCAACAGACACTTCACAAGATTTGTACACTTGTGAAACTGACAAAGATTCCCCAACAGGGGTAGCCACAGTGAAGAGATAATCAAGTCTAACTGAATTCTTATCCATCATCTTAGTAAAATATTTTGAAATATAAGAATGTGTCGAACCAGGTCAAACAATGCATAAGCCTTTTGAGAACATATAGAGATAATACCTGTGACCACAGCATTAGAAGCCCGAGCATCTTGCCTTGTCATCGTGTAAACCCTAGCTTGTCCTTAGCCTGAAGGTTGTGCTCTCTCCTTTGGAGGTCGTCCTGATGTACCTCTACCCACTGAGGCAGAAGTTGCTCCTACAGACGGAGCTGCAAAAGTAGTAGGGTGGGGAGAAGGTCTAGCTGACCCATAGCTCGAAGTTGATTGAGCAAATAGACACTCTTTCTTCATGTGACCCGGCTGTCCACAACCATAACACACCCCCAAGGTCTTCAGACAAACCCCTGAATGGTGTTTCCCGCACATATTACAGGTAGGCCTAGAATAGCTAGATTGGCTCCCTCCAGACTGAGGTCTAGTACCTCTAAACTTCGGTCCTGAATCAGGAATACCCACAGAAGATCTATAAGATCTGGGCGCTGGTCGCATATCAGCTAACGAGGGTTGGCCCTGAGGGCGGTTACCTTTAAATAAAGATCCTTGGAACCTTTCGCTCCTAGTCTTCTGCTTCTTAGAAACCCCTTCTTCCTCCATGTGCCTCAACTCAATTCTCAAAGCACAGTAAACCACATCCGCATAAGAAGCAAAATGATTCAGCATCGGGGCCACAGCATCATGAATATGTATCGGTAATCCCTATATGAACCTGCCGATTCTATCCCTCTCTAACAGAATCAAGGTAGATGCATACGATGAAAGTTCTGTGAATCTTCTGTCATACTCAGCCACAGACATCCCAGAAGTACATTTCAACAGAAGAAATTCTTTAACTCTAGCATCCTTCTTGCTCTGGGGAAGAAAACGCTTCAGGAAAAGATCCTTAAAATCTGCCCATGACAATAATGATACTCTATCCCCCTGAAATCCTGGTACCGTCTTACTCCACGCGTTCGCAATCCCCTCAAGTCGAAACAAAGCAAACTCCACGTATTGCACATCTGGGCATCTCAAAGCCCGACATCTCTTCTCAATTCCTTCCAGAAACTCCATGGGTTCCTCTTGAGAATCAAACCCTGAGAACTTCGAAGGATCCAACTTTATAAACTCTGATAGCCTGACCGCTATAGATTCTTCCTCTATAACCTGGGGTGTTCCTACTAGAGTCTCGTGCCTAGAGGACGTAGAGATCTCAGGAGACTGTGGATGAGATGGTTCTGCCTCAGATAGAATTTCTCGAAGAGGTCTAAGGGGTCAACCTCCCCGAACCCTAGCTCCCCTACGACCCTGTCCTCGACCTCGAGGAGGCACATCACTTCGCTGAGCAGAGCCTTGATCTGAAGCCCTAGAGCTCCCTCTAGATTGTACTCGTCTAGGCGGCATTTAACTATTCATAAAACATAGAAAATATTTAGTTTATAAATAAATATGTTTCTGAAATCATAGGAAAACACCACTTTTGAATTTCTTTTTTGAGAGCTTCAGAGATGCCCCAACTATAGTTATGCCCGGGTTCATAACGATAATTGAGACCCCACCGAAGTATCTCTACTCTGCTTAACCATAGAAAAACTTAGCTCTGATACCAAATTGTCATGTCCCAAATTTTGGACCGTGACCGGCACAGAATATAAATACCTCATATTCTGAAAGCCTAGCACATTAAGTAAAACCTTTAAATTTTCCATAGCATTTTCAAAGTCATATGAAATATTTCCTAAGGTTTATGCAGAGCATTTTCCTTTCCAAAATAATACAAGTTCTTAAGAAGCAATTACATCAAAAGTAGTATTTATCAAACGAAGCTTCAGATCAACAGCGAGGCTCTTTACCGCTCAGCTGGAGGATTAGGGTCACCTGCACTATCTGAAGCCAAATAATGTACTCGTGAATAACGTCCCAAAAATATGATTTAAAGAATGCGGACATAAACAATGCACAATCAGGTAAAAATGTATTTCATAATATTTCATAATCTGATGCAAACTTTTCCGTAAACATTTGTATTTCAGGAAACATAACAATATGAAATAACCATTTCAAATCAATTGTTGAAATAACCATTTCTTTCAAAACCATAACCTTTCTGTAGGACTTCAACAGAACAAAAACAGACGTGGACACACAGTCCACGAGGGTAACTAACCATTCTGGTGGCTCGAAGCCACTAACTGTCGCGAGAACGAATCCCACGAAATAATTCTGGTGGCTCAAGGCCACAAACTGTCGCGAGAATGAATCCCATGAAATAATTCTGGTGGCTTAAGGCCACAAACTGTCGCGAGAATGAATCCCACGAAATAATTCTGGTGGCTATGCCATAAACTGTCGAGCTCGAGTAACCAAGGTGCACCAAGGACTAACAGTACTGCTGTTAGCAACCAGCGTTCTGTATTCCGTCCTAAAACATTTCCATCATGCGTGGGGTCTTTTTCACATGTAATGATCTCAATCGTTTCAAATACCATAATCATTGATAAAGCCATTTTGAATTTCAAAAACCCCTGCATGAACATTCATAATCAAGTTACTGTAAAAACATATGCAATTCACGTAAGAATATTTCATGAATAATATCAGTTCACTGTCAAATCTTTTTCTAAAGCCTCTTTATCCATTTTCATGCATAATTGTAATCTTTTGTAAATCGATCGAAAGAAAATCATTTCTAACGATTTAAACCATAATTTCGTAAAACTTGCTTTTCGAAATCCATATTTGAAATTCATCATTTGAAATAACAATGCATTTGAAAATGTAAATTTGTAGGGAACGTTATTCACTCACCTGCTACGCTCCTAAATCGCTACTCCTCCCACCAAACACCTGCTGCAAGATTACTTCTCAATCCCCTGATTGATACAACACATTAACATTCTGCTTAAAGTCTTCGACCATAATAAGCATCCCTAACTTATCACTTTCAACACTAATACAACATTAATCATTCAATTTAAAGATTCAATACTCCAGCCACTAATACTTAAATATAATTATATCATTTGGGTTCCAACACCACCACATGGTTCTCTGATTTAAAACCCCCTCTCGCTAAATGTAAACATATACATACGCCTAGCAGTAAAAGTTTCCAATCACTTCTTCTTTCATTAATTAGCAATATACATGCTTAGGTGCAAATAACCACAATATCCCAAAGCACATACGCTGCACGCTGAACACTCATGCACACAAACACTCACACACAGCAGCAACACAACAATATATGTACACGGTAGCAGCAACCCAGCATGCATCCAATGGTATACACATCACAACAAAAGTCTTCCTAATACAGCAAACAATATCTAAAATTTCTAAAGCAGCCGTCCACAGCACAAGCACAACAGCCACGATTGCAGAGAGAATAAAGAATAATGGTGAGACTTACCATCCTTCTCACCATTGGGAATTCACAGTAACAGAACCACGGGGTTGGGCAGAAAATGACAGTGCACAACGTCAATCCACTCCCTCTAACACTCACGGCAACGGCCTGAAATAGAGCAACGACGATGGCACCGAACAGAAATGAGTGAGCTCTGTCACTCAGCAACCGCTTAAGAGGAAAGATGGAGTTGAATACAAAATATGAACTAAAGAGCTTACCACTTCACTAACCGAATGGATCACGACAGAAGCCAGTCGGGAATTGGAATCAACAACTTGCTACAGTAGCAAATAATTTACTATAGTAGCACGAAAATGGTGTCGGACAACAGCTACACAGCGACGGCGCTTACCATGAATGTGGTCTATTGGAAGGAGTGTTCACCGGTGCTATATCCAGAACACTAAACCCGTGGCACTCCTGCGCTCTCTACTCAAACTCTCGCTGCCACCACAGCCTCGTTGACGACAGAAAAGGAAGGGAGCGGGACGGGTTGCTTTTTAAAGGCGACCAGCTGAACTTCCACGCCGTGTACTCCCTTCCCACGCCGCAAGCTGAGCCTCTGCCGTTCAACACCTACCCGTGCTGCTGCCCTACTATCTCAGCTCGCAGGAAGGAAAAATGAGGGAGAAAAATCAGAGGTTCGGTGAAGAATGGACAGAGGGGCAAAAGAGTAATTTCACGCGTCTGAGGAAAAAAATGAATTTCACTATCGCTTCCGCTGCGACTCGAACACGGGCCAAACGTTTTTCCCTTCGCCTCTTGAACCATTCGACTAACGCTTCCCATACGAAATATTCTACAATAAATATACATATAACCGTTAATTAAAATTCCTGATCATAACATCACCCATCTTCACCAAGACATCCTCAATTATACCTTTAGGATAAGCAACACTCCAATCCATAAATAACAATGTAACTATAGCTAGTGGGCTTTGATTCACCTAAATTTAATTGATTGAAAATGGCTATAGGCACGAAGTTCACACTTGCTCCTAGATCCATCAATGCATTGCAATGGAAATGTTCCCCAATATTACAAGGAATGTGAAAACTCCCTAGATCCTTCAACTTTGTAGAAATTTCCTTTGTAAGATAGTACTACAATCTTCAGTGAGAGCTACAGTATCATATTCAGTGATTGTTAGCTACTTTGACAGCACATCCTTCAAAAGTTTTGCATAGATTGACATTTTTTTTCAATTACTTCGGCAAAAGGAATGTTGATATGCAATTGCTTGAACATATTAACAAACTTTTTGAATTGACTATCTTCTTCCTTCTTATTGAACCTTTGAGGGAATGAAAGTGGTGGCATCCTAGGAAGAGAGTTAGATGTCCACCTCTTTTTCTCATCGCCTTTGTTGGCTTCTTCTTGACCTCCTTTTACCACATTGTTTTCCTTTGCTTGTTTGCGATTCTTGTTCTCATCATCTTCAACAACTATTTCTTCTTCGACTTTTTCCTCATCATTAGCCTCGGATTTATCATTGACAGGTAAAACATCATTATTTTCTCGTGAGCTCTTCATTATAGTATCTACAACATTCGGGAATTGCTTTCCACTCCTTAAATGAATTGCCTTGATTTCCTCTTCACCTTCCCTTCTTGGATTAAGGACAGTATCACTTGGTAAGCCTCCTTTAGATAGGACATTGATTTGAGAAGCCATTTAACTCATTTGTACTCTATGTTCTTGATTGCAGTATCATACAAGGCAAGTTTGGCCTTGTTTTCAGCTATATATGTGTCTTCATTCTTCAAAATCTGCATCAACATTTGCTCCATTCTAGATTAACCCTTCTTAGGCTTTTTTTGATTTGTAAAATCTGATAGAGCCATAGGCTTAGTCCAAGAAACAGAAGCGGGTTGTGGATTCAGTGAATTCCTTTCTCTCCAAGAGAAGTTAGAATGGTATCTCTAACCTCGGTTGTATGTTTGAGAATAAGGTGTGTTTTAAAGATTCCTCTACATATAATTCATCGTTTCCAAAGTCTAAGGACATCGCTCAGAATGTGTTTATCTCCATAATGTTCACTAGAGTATATGGGGTTTTAGATATCATTTATACCCATGGAGTTACCTCTCTTCATTTGCCTTTCAAGTTGCTCAAATTTCTTAGTCATAGCTTCAAGTTGCGAAGCTACATCCTTTGAAGAACTAGACCCATTGTGAGTACGGTATCCATTTCTTCTCTTATGAGAGATTGTTGCATGTCACTTGATGATGTTCTCTCTTCATATAAGTTGTATAGTTCGTTGTCTTTCATCTTTATAATATTTCCTTGTGCCGCATTGTTAAATTATTCCCAGGATGTTCATCTAAACCATTCTAGAAGGCTTCCATTAGAACATACTTCTTTTGCTCATGATTGGGACAATTTTTCTCCAAATCCTTAAACCGTTCCCAAACTTCAAAAAACATCTCACCAGTTTGTTGTAGGAAATTCAAGAGTTCCCTCTCAGTGTGACTCTTTTACCCTTTGAAATAAATAGAGTTTTCCGATCTAGAATTGAGCCATGCCTTGGCTTTGTTTTCAAAGACACAAGATAATCTCAATCATAAAGAATCTTTTTAGAGACTCCTTGTTTGAAATTCTCACAAACTTCCACAAACTTTTTCAGATGTTCACTAGGGCCTTCATCAAAGTTTCCACCAAATTGCCCATTCATATGTAACAATTGAATCATGACTGCTTGATCGAGAAATTCCAGGCTTGAATGTCAAGCAATTAGTTGCTTCAATGATAAGTTTGCCCCTCTTTATCAAGGAAATCATTCAAAATGTAAAGATCATTGTCATCTTCTTTGACCATGTTGTTTGGATCCAACGAGAGTGGTGGATCAAATGGGGGTTGTTGCATTGGCGGTTCTTCAAGTGGTGGTTGTTGATCTAGTGTGTCAGGTAGTAATTCAACTTCTTCTGATGAATTATAGCCTTCCACAATTCCTTCAAGAATAACCTCCAAACCATCTTGCATACATCACACGAGTACCAACAAATGCAAATTGAAAACAAAAAGTATCAAACTTATCAAACTAATCAGAAGAACACTAAACTAATGAAACTAAACAAAGGACCTATAGCTAAAATCATATTTAAAATATAAACTAAAACTCAATTACAGTTAATCACACAAGTGCAAAATATCAAACAAGTGTCCTAATCCCCGGCAACCGACTCCATTAAATTGTTCATCGTTTAGCTTTTGTAAGCATACGAGTCACAGGTAGTATAAAAAGTTGTCATTTCCACATAGATTAAGGCAAAAAGAGAGTGTATTCTTGTAACTATGTTTTCAATTAGGTTGAGGCACCAAATATTTGATGAACCAATGATTTAAAAAGAATAGATGTAAAATTAAAGATCTAATTGATTAAAACTAAATTGAAACTTTCACTTCAAGTAAATGAAAGCTCTAGGATTATTTATCCCCTTTTTACTTCATAAACCTTAATTAAATTACCTTCCAATCACAAGTAATGACAATATGTGTTTGTCAAAGGTTTCAAAATACTTAATTAAGCTCTCACAAGTCAAAACTAAACACTATTTTCCACTAAAATGTCCAATCTCTTGACCAAATTTAATAGAAACTAATTTATAAAACCAATCCATTTCTTCACAATTAAAGTTTAGAACAATATCTCTATTCGAACCAAATAAAACCATCCATTCTAATTAAATTTCAAGTCAATCACATTTTCAAATAAGTTCAACACTTAGGTTAGCTTTCTAAGTCTAAACCAAGTTAACAAAACAACTTAATGGTGATCAAGCATCAAGAGGTATTAAGATAGGTAAAAATTAACACATATAAGTTATGAATTATAAAAGGAGGTAATTACAAGGTTCAATCTATAAAATGGTTCAACTCAACCCTACAAATGAAAGATTTAACTACTCATAATCTTCAAAGACACCAAACTAAACAAAGTAATATGGTCCATTACAAAAGTAAGAGAGAAAATGAAAGGAGAAACAAAAAATTCAAAGATTGTAGCTCCAAATCTCTTCTTTGCTCTAATCCCAAGCCTCCAAACCTTCAAAACTTCATTCCTAAGCTCAAACTCTCTCTCTTTTGGTCTCTAGAAGTGTGGCCTTCTAGCTCTTATCAAGTTCTTATCCAAATAAATCCTTTTTTTTTGCAATAGTAACTAAAACGCAGAGTTTCAAAATTTTCACGTTCGCCACAACGAACGGTACAAAGAGGGCGAGTTCTGATTTATGAGCTCTTGCCACGGTAAGGTTGCATGCTTGCCACAGCAAATGGTACAGAGAGTACCATTCATCAGTACTCCTAGTTGGCCAAGGCGAGAGTGATCTTGGTTGTGGAGATGTGCACAGTAAATGTCATTTCTTTATATCTTGAGCTTTAACTTGTTTCCTTTGCTTCAGACTTCAATTTTCTACTTTTCTCTTTCTTCAAGGTATCTTATGGATTTTTAATTGATGTTTTCTTCTAGCTCCATCTTCCTAAATCAATAGAAATCCTTATGATATTCAAGCTTAATAAAATATTCATATTTTTTCTAGGGGTGTTCATAAAGCCCGCAGCCCGGTATGCCCACCCGAGCTCACAAAAAAAAGCCCTACCCAGCCTAATAAATATAAGGCAGGACCGACATCGGGCTACAAAATGCAGCCTATGCTTTTTTCTGGCTGGGCATCGAGTAGGGGATGCCCTGCCTTGCCTTGCCTATGAGCACTCATTCTTTTATTTTATTTTTTTACTTTTCTCCCTATATGTTACACTTGGAAAGGAGAATATGATAGCTACTAGTGATTAAAGGATTATTTTAGAAATATAAGTAGTCAAGTAAGTAAGTTGCGTCTTTTAATATTTATAACTATATTGATTTTTTCTTTCTCTTTAACTTTACTAATCATAATATCATTACATTATAAATTATAATTGTTTATTTTATTTTTTTAGATGCTTCATCCTTGTCAACAGTTGGAAAATTGATATAAAGTTACAATTACAAATTACTTAGACTTCAAAGCTTTTTTTATATGCAATGAATTTTAATACTTTAATTATTATCTTTTTATTGCCTTATTTTTAGTGGATTATAGATATTATTTAACTCTTGAAGACATATGAATATGATATTATTTTAGAAGTTTATAATTGCATATTGTTTTCCATAATATGAGCATGGCATCATAACTTGGGCATGCCCAACCCGCCCATGCCTAGCTCAGTCCAAAATAGTTAGGGCTTTTATCGAGTAGGACCAGACATCGGGCTGCAAAATGCATCCTATACTTTTTTCGGGTAGGGGTTACCCCGCCCAGCCCTGCCCATGAAAACCTCTAATTTTATCCAAAGAATTCTACTTTTTGAATTTGCTAGGTAACATGTGCTTTTTCCTAAGTATCTAAAATATGAACAATTATATCCTAAAAATGCTTAAAAGAAATGGAAAAATGTGCAAGAATGATAAGAGTTTCTGAGTTATCAAGAAGTCTTCTTTTCTAAGGGGAAATATTGCTAAAATTTTAATAAATATAATGCTTGGTTAAATAAGGATTTAGACATGAAAATATGGATTTTTACCAAGCTAAGTGTCACGTCCCAAAATTTGAGCCATAACCGGCACAGAATATTAATAAATTCATATTCCTTAACAAACTGCAAATGTTTCAAATCACTTGCAGATGTTTCCAAAATAACCAGAATCTTGTCTATAAACTAGGTGGAGCATCTAAACTTCAAATAAAATAATACAAATATTTCATGAATTTATAATTACATTATAATTACATATGCCAAAAACAATGCTTTGGATCGAATTTGAGGCTCTTCACTGCTTAGATGGAGGAATAGGGTCAACTGCACTATCTGAAGCCAAAATAATCTATTCGTTAATAATGTCCCAAAAATATAATTTAAAGTGCAAAAATAAATAATTTCAATATATTTGAATGTAAATCATGACATTTTTGTAATTTAATACAAATATCTCGGTAAGCATTTATTTCAGGAAAACCATTTAAAACAATAATTTCAAATCGATCCCTTTTTTCGTAGGACTTCAACATAATGAAAACAAGCGTGGACACATAGTCCACAAGGATAACTAACCAATATGGAATAAATATTCCAACCGTAAAATCCATATAAAAATATTTCATCAAGAAAATCAATCTAATATAACATTTACCAATCTTTTTCAAAATTTTCTTTATTCATTTTCATATATAAACATAGTCACATAATGACTCAAGTGAAAAGAAATACCAATAATATAATTGAAAACCATCAACTCATAGAACCATGTCTTTAGAAAATTATGTTTAAAATTTAACACTTTAAATAGAACATATCAAATAACAATTCATTACTAAAAATATTATTTTTAGAGGATATTATTTACTCACCTGCGATATTCCGATTTAGCTTACTTTTACTCTAAGCTTCAGGATAACATTCTCTCTTTATTTCCCTAGATTTCCTGAAAATAAAACTGTCACGTCTTGAAATTTGGACCGTGACCGGCACAGAATATGACTAGTTTCACATTCCGAAAGCCTAACACCTTAAATAAAACATACGAGTTTTCCATAACATTTTTCACGATAAATAGAATCTTTTCCAACGTCTAGGTGTTGTTTTACCCTTTTTCAAAATATTACAAGATCTTAAGAAAAGTAATTACATCAAAAGTAGTGTTTTATCAACGGCCCTTCGGATTGACAGCAAGGCTCTTTACTGCTCAGCGGGAGGATGAGGGTCACCTGCACTATCTGAAGCCAAATAATCTACTCGTGAATAACGTCCCAAAAGCATGATTAAAAGAATGCGGAAGTAAACAATGCATAAACATGTTTCAAATAACAGTTCGTAATTCAATGCAAACTTTTATGTAAACATTTTCTTCAGGAAAAACAATAATCTGAAATAACCATTTCAAATCAACCTGAAAAACAATCCTTTCAAAACCATAATCTTTCTGTAGGACTTCAACAGAATGAAAACAGCGTGGATACACAGTCCACAAGGGTAACTAACCATCAGACGCGGCCCAAAGCCACGAAATAGACGTGGACACACAGTCCATGAGGGTAAATAACCATCAGACGCGGCTCAAAGCCACGAAATAGACGTAGGTATAAAACCCACGAATAACAGACGCAGGTACAAAACCCGCGAATAACAGACGCAGGTACGAAACCCACGAAATATCCATCGAGCTCGGATAACCAAGGTGCACCAAGGACTAACAGTACTGCTGTTAGCAACCAGCATTTTGTATTCTGTCCTAAGACGTTTCCATCATGCGTGAGTTTATTTCACATGAAATAATCTCAATCGTTTCAATGCCATAACCATGGGTAAAAACCACTTTGAATTTCTAAAAACCCCAGCATGTACATTTGAAATCACATTACTGTGAAAACATATGAAATTCGCAAAAGAATTTATTTCATGAATAACATCAATTCAATGCAACTTCTGCCAAACTCTTTTCAAAAACTTATTCATCCATTTTCATACATAATCTTAATTCTCTTGTAAATCAATCGAAAGAAAATCATTTCCAACAATTTAAACCATACTTTCGTAAACCTTGATTTTCGTAAATCATATTTGAAATTCAACATTTTCAATAAACAACAATGTTTATAAATTTTTAGGAATCGTTATTCACTCACCTTCCACGCTCCAAAACCTTTATGCACTTCAACCAATCGCTTTGGATTAACCCAATACTCAATCACCTGGTATTCCCAAACAATATTAACATTTTATTCAAAGTTTCAATGAAATTAAACAATCTTTCCCGAAATCAACTACCTCTTAAAGAAATACTCATTATGTGAATGCCCTTCAAGCGCCCATTATCAAAGCGTAGCTACTTCCCTAATTTACTAAATAATACTTTCCTTATTATACCTCAAGACATGGAAATGCACTTAATGGATAATAAGCTAGCATTTCCAATGTACTGCCGTGAGCCTTTACACCTTTAACATCTTTAGAAAAGCTATAACTATAAACAACTTCCCTTCTGTCAGTTTCTCACATCCACATATACCTATATGTATACATATATAGGCCTATTCGCAGTCCACTTATTTACTTTATTTTCTTTCTTCCTTCGTTCAAATTCCTCCATCAACATTTAAGTGCCAAAATACCTGCATTCATCCTTTTCATTATCAAAACCATATCAACAACATCTATACATATATATATATACTTTCAACAACGTTCCATCTCATCCCCACGGCAACAAACCTTCCCTTTTACTATAACAGTATTATACTCACACAAGCATACATGCATACGACGCTCCCTGACCAAAACCATTTCTGCAGGGATACCACATAACATACACTGTGCAAAAATTAACACAAACATAGAGCAACAACAGCCCAGCATAAACATATATGTGCAGATAACTCTTCAACCAAGTTCATAGTCGGGAGTTCATAAACTCAAACATAGATGCATAACTCCACATCCCAAAACACTGCTCCCCGAGACAACCAATCCCCCCAAGAAAACAGAGCAAGGAACCCCCAGTTCCTTATCACAACCACAACCACCACAGCAGTGCATTTCACGGCAATGAACAATACGGCTCAACATGAAGAAAGGAAGAGGAGAGTATCCAGGATCACTTACACAGTGAGAGACAGAAATCATAGGGCACCTGACGCCGGCGGAGATTCACTTTGCATTCACCGCAACCCATGATCTAGATCACCGACACTGCTCTCCCGTGATGTTGCCTCTCACCCCACCGTTCAGCTAGATCACCCGCCATAATCCAACACCCAGTGTCCTTCACCGTCACTCATCCATCGAGAAGGAGCACAATGATAGCTCAAAGGCTTGACTTTCACTCCCTTCCTGCTTCCTCTCCTCGCAGCATATAAAAGCAACAAAAGCGGAGACCTCAGGCGATGGGTCAACTCTGATGGCGATAGAATAACAGAGTCTGAGCACACGGCACCGATGGCGTGAACTTACCTCCCTCGCCGCTCACCAGTTGCTTCCCTTTACTCTGTCGCCGCTGCATAATCTGTAAAAGAAATAAGGAGTGCGTACGGCGACCAAAAAGGAAAGAAAAAGGGGGGGAAATATGAACTTCACGCGTAAAAAAAAAACACCCCTTCAGCGTACTCAGGATTCAAACACGGGCATGCTGGTTAATTTTCGTCCACAGTGACCACTAAGCTACCTCACACACATTGAAAATTCTCTATGGAAAATGTATATATATTCCTTAATTACATTGATTTATCCAGATAAAACTCATGGCCATAACAAAAACATTAACACTTAAACATAAATTTTAATTGTAATGGATATTATATCATACATTTATTTTTTTATATATCCCAAATATTTTCATTCATAAAAATAGGACACTTGTCTACATAAACTTCTTTCCTTCCAAACATTTAAATGCTTCACTAATTATTAAGCTCTAAGAACATTGCTCTTTTTATCACCTTTCTCAAACTCCATAGTCCATCAGGAAAAATGAAATTTATCACTTTTATTCCGAACACCTTTCATTTACCACAACGACAGCAAGTCACATATATATTTTCTAACACTTGAAGCTTTAAACCCATAACCATAACTTTTACTTTAAATCTATAAATTCCAAGTCACATATATATTTTCTAACACTTGAAGCTTCAAACCCATAACCATAACTTTTACTTTAAATCTATAAATTCCAAGTTTGCACATCTCAAATTTAAAATCTTGATTCCAATTCCTCAATTAAGCTCAACACTCACATATCAACAATGTAATATACATATATATACATACTTGCCATATGGGTAACACAATATATATAAACATGTAGAGTTCATCTCTATAGCATTAATGGCGTCATCCCTTTCATTTTTTTCCATGGCATGACAACATCTTGACTATATATATATATATCCTTCCCATTTCAAGCCATTACCTTACTCTTCATATATACACACATATGTTGTTCACAATCATTCCCTATAGGCATCAAACATAAACAACACCAACAGCATAATATATGTATATATGTATCAAATCATAGCGTCCAGCCTTCTCTCTATTTTCTATTTTTGTCCACGCCATCCACAATACATAATACCTTAACAGTTGTAGATCGATGGAAAATAGGGAAGAGAATATTGAGGAAACTTACCATACACTACACACAGGGGTCTTCAGTAGTACAAAAGGAGAGGGATGCTGGAGATTAAAGGTAGCTATAGTAACGATGGTGGCATGTGACAGTAGCAACGACATGCACATGGATGGCGCCGTAGATGACAGAAGACTAACGATGACTTGATTCTACCACCACCCCAACCGAGGTACACTACTCTTCTTCTACTTCCCAAGACACTCCTCCACTACCATTCTCACTCTGCTCCTCAATGAAGATGGCAATTATAGAAGGTACGAGAGCACCAGTGGTAGCAGCACAGGCGATAGAAGTTGACAGAAATAAGGAGGTGACGACGATATATCACAGTAGTAGAAGGGTTTAGTGTGGTGAAGCTTCTCTAGATCTCTCTTTTCTCAAGGAGTCTCTATCTAAAGAAGAATAAGAAGAGAGGCGAAATGGAGAAGGGAAAGTCTTATAAGCAGGGGTTATTGTGGTAATTTCATACCATGACTGAAGAAAATAAAACCCCAATTTTGCTTGATCTGGGATTCAAACCGGAAATATCACACTCAACTACACTATCTCCAACCACTCAACTATCAGTTTACCTTTATGATATAGCTCCAATATATAATATATAACCATATTAGTATAGTATTATATTTATAAATTTTTAGGGTCATTACAATAAGAATCATGGGAAAATGTAAGAAAACCAAGCTAGAACCAAAGTCATATTTTTGAGCCAAAGAGGCAAATTACGCTCTCAGTTTTGAAGTGTCACACATCAAAATTTGAGCAGTGAACGACATAGAATATGAAAAAATTCATATTCCTTAAGTTTTAAACATTAAATAGAACGTTTAAAATAATAATCATGATATATACTCCATTTTAATCAAAAGAAAAGACATCTGTAGGAATTTTGATAAGATTGTCTTTACATAACAGACCTTCAGAAAATCCTACAACAGATAGCTAATTTTTCAAATCATATACAAACATTTTGTCAAAATAACCAAAACATTATCTATAGATTAGGTGGAAGATCTAAACTTCAAAAAAATAATAAGAGTATTTCATAAATTTATAATTACATTATAAGTAGATATGCCCAAAGTTCAATACTTTGGATCGAACGTGAGGCTCTTCACTGCTTAGCTAAAGGAATATGGTCAACAACACTATCTGAAGTCAAAATAATCTACCGGTGAATAATGTCCCCAAAAATATAATTCAAAATATGGAAAGAAACAATTTTAACATATTTAAATGTAAATAATAACACTTTTAATTAGATACAAATTTTTCACTAAAATATTTTATTTAAGAAAATCTATTTAAAACAATAATTTTAAAACCTACTTTTTCCATAGGACTTCAACATAACGAAAATAAGCATGGACACATAGTCAACGAGGGTAACTAACCAATTTAGTACGGCTCAAAGATACAAAACAGACACATGTATGAAACCCATGAATAATAGGTACAGGTACAAGACCTATGAATAACATGTACGAGAATAAATCCCACAAATATCCGACATGAGTACGAGACCCACGAATATCCATCGAGCTCAGGTTTAACTATGGTGCACCAATGACTAACAGTACTACTGTTCGTAACTAGCGTTCTGTATTCATTTATCTCTGTAAATATTTCCAAGCATGCATGGGGTCAATTTTGCATTAAATAATCACAATACTTTCCAATGCAAGAAATCCACCAAGAATACTTGATAATCACGAAACCCTACCATGAACATCAAAATAAAATCTCAAAAGATTTCTTCAACTCATATGGAATAATCATTCAAATAATAAAATTTACATCAGAATAATTCTTAAAGAAAATCAACTTAATGTAACATTTACAAAAGTATTTTTCAAAACTTTCTTTATTCATTTTTATACATAAACATGATCACATAATAAACCAATTGAAAGAAGAAACCAATAATATTAATCGAAACCATTAATTCATATAACCATGCCTTTAGTAAACATTAATGGGACTTTATTCACTTACCTGCGATATTCTGATATATCTTACTCCTGCTTATTCACTTACCTGCAATATTCTGATATATCTTACTCCTGCTTTATTCTTTGGATTAATATTCTCTTAATTTCTTAAATTTTCTGAAAGTAAAATATTCCATCAGTAAATACCATTCACCTATTTTGCCCTAAATACCATTTATTTATCACAACCACAACAAGTCCCATATATGCTTACTAATACTTAAATATTCCAATAGTTTTCCTTATCCTCTTTTGCATTTTCTTTAACGCTTGAAATATGAAACCATAACCTTTAACTTTGAAAGTTTTCAAACTTTGTAACCATAATAATTTCAAAATTTTTATCCCAATTTCATTTATATTTTTAGGCTTTAAACCTTCCCTGTGCCTCTCTTTTCAACCATAATATTGCTGTCTAAAAAAGTAACCCATAAGAGCAAATCATATATATATACAGATATATTCATATGTGCATAACTTTCATGCAGTAGAACATCACATAAATCTTCTTCTTCTATTAGTTTCAGTTCAATTTTTTTAACTAGCAGCTCTTCCACACAGTTCTTCATTATTTCCATATATTTCTAACATAACTTAGGTCCATTTAATTTTACAACTACCCAACATATTTAATTCAAATGTTCCCTCTAGCCCCCATTATCCTTTGCCTCCATACACATCTCCAAGTCTTTCTTCCACCCTCATATCATCACAGACCCTCAGTAACCAGAATGCATCAAATAACTCTCCTACCAAAACAAACTAACATGGATAAATGAGAGGAAGGATGTACAGCTTACCACACTCCTACAATGAAGTTGCACCGGGACAGAGAAGGAAGCTAGAGATCTGCAGTTGCTACAGTACAAGGCATGCAAGTCAACGGCAGTGACAGTGGACATGTGATAGCAGAGAGGGCGGACACAGTTGCATAACAGAAATAAAGAAGAAAGAGCTTCCCAACAATAATGCTTTATGCAAAAAAGGATAATGACGGCATCAGCTGGCAAAATGGAAGGAGGAAGTGTGTTTCTGCAGTAAATAAATAAAGGGGAAATTTGGTAATTCTGCATGATTGTTGACGAAATTAAAACTTCACTTTAGCTGGAAATAGGATTCAAACCTTAGACCTTTCCCTTAACTCCATTATCTCTAACCACTCAACCATCAACTTCTTTTTATGAAAATACTACAAGAAATAATATATACCTTATTAAAATTGTAATATTTATCTATGTATTTTTTAGGGTCATTACATTCTTCCCCTCTTAAGAAATTTGGTCTTCCAAATTTGAGAATATACTCACCTCAAATCTTGAACAAGTATGGGTACTTAATCCGCATCTCACTCTCAATTTCCCAAGTAGCTTCTTCCTCTGAATAATTATGCCACAACACTTTTACTGAAGGAATATCTTTAGATCTTAACTTCTTTACTTAACTATCAACAATAGCTACTGGATACTCATCATATGATAAGTCTTCATTTACACAAACTTATTGATATTCCACGACATGAGAGGGATCATATAGATATTTTTGTAGCATCGACACATAAACCGTTGGACAAATTCCAAATAACTCTGGTAGTAGAGCTAATCATAAGCTGCAACACCCACTTTGTCTAAAATCTCAAATGGACTAATATAACTTAGACTCAACTTGCTCTTTTTCCCAAATCTCATGACACCTTTAATTGGTGACATCTTAAAAAATACTTTTTCCTTAACCATGAATTCTAATTCCCTTCAATGATTATCCACATAAGATTTATGTTAGCTTTGATCTATCAATAACCTTTGCTTGATTACCTTCACCTTCTCTTTAGCATTCTGAACCAAATCTGGGCCAAAAATATCTCTGTTGCCAACTTCAAACCATCCAATTGGAGATCTATACTGTCTTCAATTAACAGTAAATGATTATCCCAGCTTCCATAGAAATCTATGATATAGGATCTCAATATATCCTGAACTATTTCAATCATTCTCTCTTATTACCTATCAGTTTGAGGATGAAAAGTAGTACTTAGATTTAATCGAGTACCCAATACTTTTTGAAATAATTTTCAAAATTGAGAAGTGAATTGGGGCCCTTTATCTAAAATGATAGACATTAGAACTCCATGCAATCACAAAATCTCAGCAATATAAATCTTTACACACCTAGCTATACTGTAAGTCATCTTCATTGGAAGGAAATAATTTGACTTAGTTAACCTATCAACAATCACCTAGATAGAGTCAAAACCTCTAGTAGTACAGGGCATGCCAACGATGAAATCCATTATTATATTTTCCCATTTATACTCAAGTATTTCCTACCGTTGCAATGGTCTTACAGGCTTCTGATACTCCACTTTAACATGTTGACACACCAAACAACATGCAACAAAGTTTGTATCTTAATTATTCTAGGGTGAATAGTATAAGCAGAATGATGAGCTTCCTCTAAAATTTACTTTCTCAAGTCTTCAACTTGAGGTACACAAATCCTGCCATTATAACTTATAACACCTTCATAGTCAATCAAAAATTCTGTAGTACTTCCTTCTTTGACCAAATCCCTTAACTTGCATAGTCTTGGATTAGAACACTGAGCTTTCTTAATATGTTTGTTTAAAGAGAAATGAGCTTGTAAATTAGCTAAAAATGCTCCTCTATTAACAATTTCAAATGACTCCCTCTTGCTTAACTTTATGAATTTCCCTCATAAGCGATCTTCTTTCAAAATTTATATGTGCCAAGCTACCCACAGACTTTCTGCTTAAACTATTAGCCACCATATTCACCTTGCCAAGATGATACATAATTGTGCAATCATAATCTTTTAGCAATTCTATCCATTTTTTCTGTATGAGATTCAAATCCTTCTGCTAAAAAATGTACTTGAGACTTTTATGATCAATGAAAATCTAACAAGTTTCACTATATAAATAATTTCTCCAGATCTTTAAAGCAAACACAACTATAGCCATTTATAGATCATGACTTAGACAATTTTGTTCATGGTTCTTAAGTTTTCTAGAGGCATAAGTAATTACTTGCTAATTCTTCATTAATACATAGCCTAAACCAATTCGAGAGGCATCACAATACACTGTGTATCCCCTAACTCCTGAGGCTAAGCTTAAAACTGGAGCGAAAATCAAAGATTTGTTTAATTTCTAAAACCTTCCCTCACACTTATCATCCTAAACGAATTTCATATTCTTCTGAGTTAACCTTGTCAATGAATTAGCTATTATTGAAAAATCCTTCACAAAATGATGATAATATCTTATGAGGCCCAAGAAACTACGAATCTCTATGACCGTCGTAAGTCGTGACCATCTTTTGACTGCCTCAACCTTGCTATGATCAACCTTGCTATAATTGTGTTTATCCGACGTGAGTACGAGACCCACGAATATCCGTCGAACTCAGGTTTAACTATGGTGCACCAATGACTAACAGTACTACTGTTAGTAACCAGTGTTCTGTATTCAATCATCTTTGTAAACATTTCCAAGCATGCGTGGGGTCAATTTAGCATTAAATAATCACAATACTTTCCAATACAAGAATTTCACCAAGAATACTTGATAATCACGAAACCCTAGCATGAACATCAAAATAAAATCTCAAAAGATTTCTTCAATTCATATGGAATAATTATTCAAATAATAAAATTCATATAAGAATAATTCCTAGAGAAAATCAACTAAATATAATATTTACAAAAGTCTTTTTCAAAACTTTCTTTATTCATTTTCATACATAAACATGATCATATATTAAACTAATTGAAAGGAGAAACCAATAATATTAATCGAAGCCATTAATTCGTATAACCATGCCTTTAATAAATCATACTTTAAATTGACACTTTAAATAAAACAGATCAAGTAAATTATTAAAAATATCATATTAATGGGACATTATTCACTCACTTGCGATATTTTGATATAGCTTACTCCTACTATATTCTTAATTTTTTAAATTTTTTGAAAGTAAAACATTCCATCAGTAAATACCATTCACCTATTTTGGCCCAAATACCATTTATTTATCACAGCCACAACAAGTCATATATATGCTTACTAATACTTCAATATTCCAATAGATTTCCTTATCCTCTTTTCCATTTTCTTTAACGCTTGAAATATGAAACCATAATCTTTACCTTTGAAAGTTTTCAAAACCATAATTAATTTCAAAATTTTTATCCCAATTTTATCCATATTTTTAGGCTTTAAACCTTCCTTGAGCCTCATTTTTCAACCACAATATTGCTATCTAAAACAGACACCCATAAAGGCAAATCATATATATATACACACATAGATATATTGATATGTGCATAACTTTCATGCAATAAAACATCACAAAAATCTTCTTCTTCTATCAGTTTTAGTTCAATTTTTTTAACCAATAGCTCTTTCACACGGCTCTTCATTATTTTCATAGATTTCTAACATAACTTAGGTCTATTTAATTTTACAACCACCCAACACATTTAATTGAAATGTTCCCTCTAGCCCCATCATCCTTTGCCTCCACACAACATATCTCCACAGAAACAATGTGACAATTAAAAACATATATACACCCAGCTTCTAGTTCAACGGATCAATCACAGCCCCAACACACCAAGTTCTTCTTCTACCCTCATAGCATAACAAAGCCTTAGAACTAGAATGCATCAAACAACTCTCTTACCAAAACCAACATGGATAAATGAGAGGAAGGATGTACAACTTACCACACTCCTACAATGAAGTTGCACTGAGGCATATAAGGAAGCTAGAGATTTAACCAACCAGGTAACCATATGCTTTACCCTGTATTAAACACTGGACTATTCTTTGAAGATAAAAGTACATCGAACCCATATGAAGGTTTACCATGAGCAAATTATATCCATTAGGCAAATATAGGTTCGATCAAGATTTGTTTCTCTGGAATACTGGAACAACCTTAATCCGATGTCGCCTTGGGATTAATTCAAAAATTTAAACCAAGGATTGCGTATAGTTTAACCTCAGGTCATTCTCTTAAGGAGCCAAAAATAAAATTAAATTTCTAAGTAACTAAATGCAATGCAATCTAAGCTAAAAAATGGGATTTATTTTGATTGACTAACAACTAAATGCAATAAATTAAAATTAGATTTAAATAAAATATTTTTGGTATTTTTAGTTTAAAGAAAGGAATAATGAATGATAATAAGTGAAAAGAGTAAATTCAAAGGTGATTAATAATAATAAAAGCAATCATCTAATTCAATAACACAGGCAATCATAGCTTCAACAGATGTGGGAGTTATAAATAATGAATTAAGAATTATAATTAAACTTTTAATCTAACAACCGAGCCACCTCGAATTGTCATAAAATATTTTCTAAGTTCTAATTTATTAACTGCCACCAGAATAATAAAATATGACTAAGATATTAAAAATTAATGCTAAATTATAACTCAATAATTCATAAAAATAGAATTTAAGCCAGCAAGAGACATAACGATCCAATAATTCAAGCCACCTTAAAAATCATGAAATATTCACAATAATCTCGATACAATGTCTGACACAGATCAAAGTAATGAAATTAAAGTTAACTAAAGAACAGTGCCAAATGTTAGGCAACAATTCAGTCACAATAATCCTCAATAAATACAAATAAATCATTATGAGCATTCCCAATAATTATAAAATTAATCCTAAGACTTAGGAATCATAAAATAATTAAAAGGTAAAAAATTAGAGTAGTTTAAACTCCCATTTAAGATCCCAAGCTCAAACCCTTGCTATTGAATTAGAGAAATAGGACTCTAGTCATGGATAGTTATTACTGTAGCGTCTTACTGCTGTTGTGTGTTTCTGGTTGTTGCACTATGGAGGTATGCTTGTCGAGTATGTGTGTGTGCAGTCAGTCGTGAGAGGGAAGGAAATTGGATGGAGTGGAGACGCAAAGAAGGTCACGGCAACTGTTATGAAATATGGCAAATAGCTTTTGTACGGCGCTCCCTGGGTGTGCTTTTTCTCTTTTCCAATTCCCCTTCAATTTTGCCGTATCCATCTTTCTCTGCATGAATGGCTTTTTAAAAACACATTGAATAAGACAAAACTTAATGGGCCAAATCGCAAGGTTTAGCCCATTGGGTCTTATTATACAGTTTCTAATTTTATGGTCCTTTGTTATCATTTATGAATTCAGATTTCTCTTAAATTCCTGAAATATAAAATCATAATAATGTAATACATTTTATTTTAAAAATAATTGTTTAGGAGAAATCATAAAAATATGACAATTACGCCATTTTTAAGCACTAATTCAATATAAGGCATATTGATTCAATTAGTGCACAAACATATAATTAAGGACCATGACAAAAACCCACTAAAATTATATGAATAAATCTATAAAAATATAAGTTTGTCAAATACCAAAAGCAAGCATGACATCATTATGTACATAAAGTCCCAAAGTACATAATCCCAGAAAAAGATTGTCCCAACTTAAATGGGATATGATAGCTTCTTTATAGCTAACATTCTTGCCAATACATTATCTATAGTACAAGGTGTGCAATTCGATGACAGTGACGGTAGACGTGTGATAGCAGAGAGGACGGACACATTTGCAGAACAGAAAAGAAGGAGAAAGAGCTTCCTAACCGCAAAGCTTTATGCAAAGAAGGATGATGGCAGTGGACAACCACAGTTGCATGGTTACACTGTGCATAACTAGAAAAAGAAAGAGTCAAATCTTCCCATGGCCAAGATCTGCACAATGGGGAAGAACAAGTCAACGAGGCAGGCACAGGTGACAAGAGCACGGACGGTAGAGGAGATGAAATCACAACAGAAATGGGTCCAAGGTCTTGAAGCTTCTCTACACTTTCCTCCTGCTCATGGTGTCAGCTAGCAAAATGGAAGGAGGGAGTGTGTTTCTGTAGTAAATAAATAGAGGGACAGTTTGGTAATTTCACATGATGGCTAAAGAAAATAAAACTTCACTTTAGTTGGAGCTGAGATTCGAACCTTGGACCTCTCCCTTAACTCCACCATCTCCAACCACTCAACTATCAACTTCTCTGTGTAAATACTACAAGAAATAATATATAGCTTATTAAAATTGTAATATTTATCTATATATTTTCTAGGGTCATTACATGAAGGGTATGACATAGAAGGTTTAAGTTGTTTCGAAATCCAAACTTATATTTGTGTTCTACATGAGAAATTATGCCAAGAACAAGAAAGTGAAAATTAAGTTAAAGAACATAACTTGATTACTTGAATGGCGATTGCTTGCTAATGAGATTCTTCCGAATATCACCCCAATTGACTAATCATGTATGTGCCTCCAAATAAGGAGCAAGAGCAAAGTGCAAGGGAAATTAAAAGGAAAGGAGAATGGTAATTTCATGATAATATTGTCATGAAAACGTGTAAAACATCATGAGTTGTGTAAATTCAATCTGAGCCCTGGAATGTATATGTGATATGTAATAATGATTGATAAGCGATTATATGCCTAATTATGGCGTTGAAAGCATGATTTTAAGATGTACGATCATTATTGTCCATTTTAAGCTACTTTCAAAGCATGGTCCATGTTTGGTTGAATAATGCACGATAAATGATCTCTAATGGCCACGATAATTTTTATATATGAACTAGACACATTAAGCTTTGCAACAAATCCTAAATCATGTCAATTAGATGTATAAATTAGAAAGTGTAAATTGATTTATTTGAACAGGATCATGCAAGAATGATGTTTTTCCATAAAAAGGACTTCAAGAGCTTTCACTAGAAATTCAGAGCACCCTCCACTATCTGTTATAAGACAATTTCAACTACTTCACACAAACTAATAAATGATAGTTAACTTATTAAATCTATATTAAATTAATAAAAAAATTTAACTTCACCCGATTAATGATGTTTCGTATGAAAAAAAAATGAGGAGTCATATTTAAGCATGAATTATAAGGCTAAAATTGACAAATAAATATTAATGATTATCTAAGTGTTTTATATTATGAAAAAAATCCTTCTAGATGATGTATAGTAAGGGTGTGTTTGGATTACTGGGGATAAAAGTGGCTTTTTTTAATTTGACTTTTGGAAAATTTATATTGGATAAAAATTATATTTTTAATATGATTTATATTTAGATTATTTTTTATATAAAAAATTGTCTTAAATGCTAGCCCTTAATATATAACAATTTTCTTTTTATTGTATGCTTATTCTCTTCGCTAGAGTTCGTAAAAATTTCTAAAGTAGATGACATGGGAAAAAGTATAAAGACATTGAGTATACAACATCTCATTGTCAGGATAAAGTTTCCTGATCATTATTCTTTTTATTTTATAAGCGTACATCCATAAGAGCTGAGAACACATGTGGCTATACATAGGACGGTAGATAAGACAAACCAAAATATTTATTACTACATATAATATATTATACTTAGGATATAATTTCCTGAGTACTATTATCAAAGCACAACATAAACGACATAATACACGATTAAAGCATTAACCATGATATGACACTTCCCATGCCAGAACGATAATTACTTCAGGTTGATCATGCTTCGGAGACTTTATGAATCCTCGCCACGCAGTTATCAATAGGCCTTGTATGTGGCAGGTACATCACAGGACTCTTTGGATTCATTCGTTCAAGCCTTCCGTACATCCAAGATATTAATTTGTCACAAATATCAATCTAGTATTTTAATATTTGTAAGAAAAGATAAAACTGCCTCAAAACTTAAAGCAAGTGGTAAATCTTGATATCAAAATTTTTAAAATTATTACATGTATTATCAATTTCATTATTAGTATAGTTAATATCTATAACTTGATATACTATTTGAATAATGATTAAAATATTGCACATATTGTCAATTTTATTATTTGTATATTTAATGTCTCATGACCTAATCCAATAAGAATCATCAATCTCATTATTAAAATAGTTAAAATTATTATACGTAGGATCAATTACATTCTTAATGCAGTCAATACCCACAAATCATGGGCAATTTTGTCTTTTCTCACAAATATTGAAATTCCAGATTGATACATGTGATCAGTAAACTTATCCTAATGGATATAAATAATTTGAACTTAGTTTTGTCTAATTAGTTATAATCTTAACCTATAATGAAAAGTTAATGAGTGTGTATGTACCGATAATTGAGAAGGAATTGATGAAGAAACACAATAATCTCCAGCTTTGCAAGCTCATTTCCTGGACACAGCCTGCTTCCTGCTCCAAATGGCATAAACTCCGTAGCTTTTGGGATAAAATTCTATGATACACAAGCATAAAATAAATAGTTAAAAGATATTGTTGTAACTAAATGTTATTAGAAATATATAATGTTAGCATATTAAAATGTGTGGGTATGCAACTCACATCCCATCGGGAAGGATTGAATTCCATGGGATTTGGATATATCATAGGATCATAATGAATAGTCCTAAACCAAGCAAGGGCTCTCCATCCTTTCGGAACAAGGTAGCCTGTACAATTCCAAATTAGTTAGTCTCACCAAAAGAAAAAATCAATGCATTTGGTAAATTAGAACCAATGATTTAGTTTAGAAGGATTTGAACCAACCATTGATATTCAAATCCGATTTTGCCTCTCGGAAAACAGTCAATGAGAATGTAACCAAACGCATTGTTTCATCAATAACCTATATATAGCATATGATGATGTTAGTCAAAGGTTTGGATAATAGTTTTCATAGTTGCAAATCATATGTGCTCGCAAGTGTGAGAGTGTGTGGTGTTAGATTAATATATACCTTAGAAAGGTATTCCATTTGCCGAATTTCCCTGAGTGTCAATCCAATTTGTGTTTGAGGCCTTCTTCTGATGATTTCTTCTTGCTCAGCCTACACAAATAATATAAATGAACACAAATTCTCCAGAACTTTACGATATTGTGGTACTAGAAGGGCAAATTCATGGTACCTTGGCCTTTTGGAAAATTTCAGGGTATTGTTGCAGGTAAACTGTTACCCACATAGTAGTATGACCTGAAGATTCATGGCCAGCATTCAAATACATTAACATAGTATCAATAACTTGTTCATCGTCCAATTTGTTTCCATGTTCATCTTCCGCATTCAAAAGACCATCGATCATGTCTCTGGTTTTTCTATAATGAACGTTTTCCTTCATTTCTTTTCTTCGCTGATCAACAACACTTTGAAATACAGCCACTAGTTTTTTCCTAGCCTGGAAAACAGAAAACAAAGTCATACACAATTTCAAGTAAAGGTTATACAGTAGAAATTGCAATTTCAATTATAGAGTAGAATTATTATACATATGTACCTTGAGGGCCTTGTGATATGCAAATCCTGGAATGTTGATTTGCATAGCTCTAACACCAAGATTTAGGGCTGTGTACTCCTTTTCCAGATTATGCATCACACTTTCTCCCTCAGATCCTAAGAAAATATGCATGATTATGCGAAACGTGAATCTTCGTAGCTCAGTTAGAAACTCAATCTCTCCCATCTTACTCCATTTCTCCAATGAAGATATGGCAATGTCTTCAATTTTAGTCAAGTAAAAGGACAAGGCATCCATGCCATTGATGGAAGCAGAAGTCAGTCGCCTTAGACGCTTGTGTTCTTCATAAGGGATTGAGATGAATGATTTCTTTCCCATGAGCTCTACCGTTGAAGCAGGCCAACCGGGCTCAAATTTCTTATCATCCATCATAACCTTCTTGCATCCTTCAGGCGTTGTCACAATAATGCTTGGAAACCCAAACATCAACGCCTTGTATATGCCAGTGTCCCCATATCTACATCATTATGTTATGTTCCAATAATTAGATCAAAAATCATATTCCTGAAAAGAATGGTAGAGAGAAAGTTTATACATATACCGACTTTTTGACAAATGAATCGACGTAGGAATCAGGGCGCCCAGATTTGAAAGCCAAGAGAAAAGACCACATATTGCCAATGATCGGCAATCCCATATCTCCTGGAGGGAGAGAGTACTGCTTATCACCTAAGGGACGCTCATGAATCCACCAATTCACATTCTTAAAAAGCAATCTCAGCACCATAAGACCACCAAAGATTGCTGCAGCCAACATCAAGGGACCCATTTCAGTGGCTATTGGGTGGTGTAGTTACTTGAGGACAGTTGTTCTGGTTTGTGCTCTCCTCTATTTATAGTGGTCTGGGACAAACTAATTTGTCCTTGTTTTGGAAAATTATAATCTTATCTTCGCATTAATCTCCTCAATAAATGATTTGAAATTTCATTATTCAATCAATTTTTTATTTTAAGATCTTATCCTTTCTTTAAAAGATAAAATATGATATATAACTCTATGCACATTTATAATGATAGATTTGAATGAATGTACAATGTATGTATTGACAACAGTTTCATTAATAATTGGTTAATACAATAAACAACTTTAATTGTTCTTATACATGTATTTATGTGGGAAATTAAATGCATATTTATTAATATATTTACCCGATAAAAGTTGCTCATTTATATACAGTTATCATGATAAATTCTGATCAATGTATTCAAAATGTATGCATTGATAATCGATTCATTCAGGCAATAAATTTAATTGTTATTACACATGCATTGATGACTAAATGAATGGAATTAAATGCATGTTCTTAAATATCTTTAACAAAAAAGGGGGTTCATTCTGCTTATTAAATTTGGGCGCTACTCCTCTGGTTCTATTTATGAGCGAGATAGTAAATTATATATGAGCTATTGATCGATGAAGGCATTAGGTCAAGGGTTAGTGGCTCAGCTCAGAGTCAACCCGTGGATCATACCTATCATTTTAAAATAATATAATTTAATACAAAACATTAATATTTTACTATGAACAAGTTAATAGTTAAATAAAAAGGACTACTTAAGCTATAATGTTTTCATACATGCATGTCTCATATAACTGTTTGATTGTAACAATAACAAAATATAACAGTGAGAATATATTTATCCTTACAATTATTCAAAAGATACAAAGTAACAACAATAAACATCACTAATAGTTAATGGTAGTTTGATTTAGTAATCCAAAATTACAAGAGTAAGAAATCCCCAAAATAATAACAAACTAAAGCAATAAATCTAGTTAAGGTAGTTTAAATAAACTAAAACTAAAAGTAAAAAAAATATCCGAAATGTCTTTTTTAAAGTAAGTTGGCTGGGTTAAGATCGTGTTGCCTAAGTTATATTGGGTCAGCTTAGGTAAAAAATTCCCCCGAGTTAGAGTGGTGACTAGACTAACTAGGTGACTGAGTTAACCCGGATGGTTCGGTATAGGCTGATCAATGAAAATCTTAAACCTCATTACCATAAAATTTAACAACTTTTCAACTTTACTCCTATTAAATATGATTTATACCCTATAAAAATAAAGTCAATATAATAATAAATGAAGGGTGAAATGGTACATTCATACAAAAATTTCTCTCTCTACAATAAATATTCTCTTTACCTTATAAATAGAACTAGAGAAGTAGGTTCAAAGCGGTTAATTTTATGTTGTTTTAATACCAGAACATTACCATAATTCCTTCTACATAAAAAAATAAAAAAGCCGATTGTTTTCTTTTCTGTCAAGTTCAAACAGAAGGATAAGAAGATTCGTGAACTCTTGAAGAATGGAGAACCTCTATTTTTCTTCTCTTTTCGACAGCCCATCGCGGTTCTTTGCTATCCGTCGCTGGGGTCGTCATCTTCCTTTTTGGTTATTCCACCTCCTCCCTCAGCCCAGCTTCTTCTTCTTTGGTGGTGACTTATGTGTGGGAAGAACAAAAATTCTTTCCCTTTGCTACGTCAACGTGTGTGAGTTAGGAGTTCAATTCTTCATTATTTTTCGTCTACGGTGGTGTTGGGTGTGAGGAGCTGAAATTCTCTTCCCTTCAGCTAAGCTTTGAAGAAGGGGGAAAATATCTAAGAGAGAGTTTACCCATTATTTTATGTTAACATAATTTTTGACACCATTAGATTTGGTATCTCTTGGCTCCATGATAGTTTCCCATATAAAACAGAGTGTTGTATTTAAGGTGAAAATATTGACCTTTGATATTTGATCCGTTTGGATAAGAGTTTAGAAAATAGTTTATAAAAAAAAGAATTTTTGGGTAACTTTTATAAAAGAGCTTCGAGAGAAAAGTTTATAAAAAAAGTAATTTTGAATAAATGAGTGTTTAGATAATTATTTTCAAAAGTACTTTTATTATTAGTAAATTACGAAAAAGAGTATGAGTATTAAATATATGAGAGATGAGAGATAAGGGATGAGGGATGAGAGATGAGAGAGGAGAGAGGAGAGATAGTGTAGAAAAGAGAGCAGAGAGGAGAGTGTAGAAAAGAGAGGAGATAAGAGAGAGGGTGTAGAAAAAAAGGAGAGAGAAGAGATGGTGTAGAAAAAAAGGAATATATAAGAAAAAGTAGAGGTAATATAGTAATTGGTTAGTCTATAAGCTCCTATTTTACTGTTCCATAAACTACTCTTACTAGTTTATCTATAACTTTAGTTTTAAACTATAGTTTGATCCAAAAAGCCCTTTTAAACAAATATAGCTATTTGTTTTAAAATTTCTCAAAACCTATGTTTTGTCTAAATTTAGGTTTAAAACCTAGGTTTAAAAAGTTTCCAAACACCCACATTGTTAACCACTAGATCTTAAACCTAACTACAAGCACAAGAGAAAGCATATAAAATATAAAAGGCTGAATAAAACTAATTGATAACTCTAGGATTTTCATCCTATTTAGCACATTTTCCCTTCAATTTAGAGATTTTGTCATGCCCCAAAAATTAAGGAGTTACTGGCACAAAATATAAGTTAACTCATATTCTGTAAGCCTTTAAATATCATAATTAACATAATAATAATCTTAAACATGCATAAGTCATTTTATAATTAATCATATATTAACATATTTATACATTTTAGAATGATAAATACTATACAATATACAATTATTATTACATCTAAAAAATACAATGGAGGACAAGAATCCTGCCTATAGATTATGTGGAACACCTACGAATTTTAATCAGCCATGAGAGTCTTCTCTATTTTGCTGGAGGAGCAAGATCAACGGTATAATCTGAAGCCAAAATAATTTATCAGTGAATAACTTCCTATTAGAAGAAATAAATTGAATATGGACAGAAGTAGTTTAAACATATTTAAATTTTTAATAATAAACCTTGATGATAAATTTCAATTTCTAAATTTAATAATAATTTAAAGTTCTAAAACCCCATTATCTACGTTTCAACGTTTCTTTAAACATAAAATTATAGTTTCCATTTCGCATCCACTATCTACCTTATATCAATACTTTCCCATCAAATACGTATATCATATATATAACAAGCTTCATTTTCCTCAACTTTCAGCAATGGTCCACATAAATCTGTTCCCAAGTTATAGGAAATTATATTATTTATATATATATTCTCTATTCTCTAACACTGTATCCTTACTCTGTTCATACCTCTTTATCTTGACAACTAATAAATGATTTATTACTAAAGCTCTTAAAAAATCTCCCATAGCCACATGCTATTACAAAAAGAAGCTTATATAACTAATCCTTCCTTCAAAGTTGTCTAATTAGTTTATCCCATTATAGCACTATAACCATCTATCATCTACAATATACTTCACCCAATGAAATTCTTTGCCAACTATTAGTGTATCCTTGCACCCTTTATATATATATATATATATATATATATATTCTTAAACTTGTAATAACTACTTCTCAAGTTTTAGACTTGCTTATACTTTGACTCTAAATTCATCTTTTAAATTCATTGGGGCACTTAAATTAAGCAAAAATCATTTCTTTCCCACTAAAATAAGACTGACATAACAAGGAAATGGGAAGGAATTGATACATTTCAATTCTATTGTCATTAAATGCCTCTTCTAGGTTTCCATACATGCCTTGGGTGTATTCAAATAATTTTGAGCACTTGTTCTTTGTTTTTGTGTCTCAGAACAGTAACATCTTTTCATGTTTAATGTTCCAAAAATTTAAACTTTACTGGCATTAATGATCATCATCTTATAACTAAAACCATAAATCATATAGCTATTGACTTCAACATGCCCATATATCATAAATTTTCTGACAGCACCCTTATTAAATTTGCATCAAGTTTTCGGATTTACGGTTAACATTTAAAACATTACTTTAATACCTCCAAACATGGTATAAGTATTTGGGACAATGATTCAAAATAGGAAAATATCAATCAGCAAATTGTAATCCATTTTCCATGGCTTCAAATTTTAACTCTTTACGCCACACACAGAGACCCATAAATTATTAACAGCATAGCCATCAACTAGCTTCACAAGATTCAACTTAAATTGGATTCAAAACAGAATTAAATCCTTTTTTTTAACCTGTCACAACCAAAAGATTCCTGTAAAATGTCCATATGCAGAATAACCTTCTTAATCCATCTTTTCAGTTAATTTACACACCAATAACTCCTTTCTTTTCTCATAATCCACATCAGCTACACTCAGGATAACTACACGTATTTACCGTAGGCAAAATAAGGAAATCCTATATACCGCCCACTTCACAACACACCAAGAAAGGAGGATAGAAGGACGGAAGTATTCTTCCCACAAATAATCACATATGACATTAACAAACCTCAACCGTAAGCTATCCTCGCCAAATCGAACCATTTAGCCTTAAAGCCCTAAATTCTAACCAATTAAATCACCTCAGATAGAGCAACCAGAAAACCAAATACATGAGCCAACCTAGAATCCAACAGAACAAAGAAGTCAGAGTCAGAGAACTCAC
This sequence comes from Leucaena leucocephala, assembly GCA_037074615.1. Taxonomy (NCBI): domain Eukaryota; kingdom Viridiplantae; phylum Streptophyta; class Magnoliopsida; order Fabales; family Fabaceae; genus Leucaena; species Leucaena leucocephala. The sequence goes on from CM073553.1 coordinate 5,232,724, forward strand.
CACCAGTGGTCGACGGCATTGCAAGCTCATCTGTTCTCTTCTGGCGTCGCTCCCATGCTTTCTCACTCTCCTATAGACACTCGCGTTATGCTCTCTTTTAAAGACAAAGAAGATGGATCTACAGCAGCGACAATGGAAGCTTCAGAGTGCACGTCTACGACAATATGAATGACAGAGGACGACAGCCTCAGCCTCTTCCCCTACCTCCAAAGACGCTTCTGCAGAACAGGGAAAGGGGAAGAGCTTCCAATTACTGAAGATTTGAACCGAGGAAGGTGACGACGGCGGATGTGTGACGGAAATTGTGGCTGGGTGGAAGTTCGGGAGAGATCACAAAACTTCTCCTCTCTGCTCTCTCGCCGTCAAGCTCAGGAACAATGGGGAAGGAGAAGTAATATCATAAAAAAATAAAGAGAGGTAGTTTGGTTATTTCACCAAAATGGCTGAAGAAAAAAAATAAATCTACTTTGAGGTGAGTTGGGATTTGAAGTTGGTACCTCTTACTCCTTCTACTGCCTTAATACCACTCAACCACCAGACTCTTGTTTGTAGTTTGGATAAAATTTGGAAAAAGGTTTATGAAGGAAAATACTTTTTGTGTAGCTTTTAGAAAAAGAGTTTATGGAGAATAGTTTATAAAAAAAGTAGTTTTGAATAAATGAGTATTTGGATAGTTATTTCTAGAAATACTTTTATTATTGGTAAATTATGAAAAATAGTATGATTATTAAATATAGGAGAGATGAGAGATGAGAGATGAGAGAAGAGAGAGGAGAGAGGGTATAGAAAAGAAAAGAGAGAGAAGAGAGGTGTATTAAATATAGGAGAGAGGGTGTAAGAAAAAATATGGGTAATATAGTAATTGGTTAGTCTACAAGCTCTTTTATTGTTCTATAAGCTATCTGACCAGCTTATTTGAAACTTTAATTTTAAACCATAGTTTGGTCCAAAAACCCTTTTGAATAAATATAGCTATTTGTTTTAAAATTTCTCAACCTAGGTTTTGTCCAAATTTAGGTTTAAAACCTAGGTTTGACGATAAACTAAACACACTGAATATATGTATTATAAAAGTGGTATTATTTATCTTATTTTTTTCTAAGGTTATTACATTCTCCCCTATTAAGAAATTCGGTCCTCCAAATTTAAAAATATATTCATCTCAATTCTTGAACAAGTGTTGATATTTAATCCGCATTTCATTCTCAATCCCAAGTAGCTTCTTCTTTTGAATGATTATGTATACACCTTCACAAAAATAATCTCTTTCAATCTCAACTTCTTCACTTGTCTATTAATTATAGAAACTGGGTTCTCATCATATGATAAATTTTCATTCACACAAACTTCTTAGTATTCAATAACATAAAAAGGGTCATATAGATACATCCGTAGCATTGACGCATGGAACACTAGATGAATGCCAAATAACTCTGGTGGTCAGTCTAATTGATAAACTACATCACCCACTCTATCTAAAATCTCAAATGAATCGATATACCTTGAACTTAGCTTGCCCTTCTTCTCAAATCTGATAACACCTTTCACAAGTAAAACCTTTAAAAATACCTTATCTCAAACCATGAACTCTAATTTTCTACTACCATGATCAAAATAAGATTTCTTCCGAATTTAAAATGTCCACAATCATTGGTTGAATTTAGCAATGAATTCAATCTCACACTTAACCAAACTTTTGACCACTTGATTAATAACACCTTAAGTTTTATCTTCCGATCACGGTTATCGCAAATGTTTATTTATACTAATAGCACATACCAATAGCCTTATTACATTATATTGTCTATAGCACAATCTATGGGTAAGAACATCTACTACAAATAAAACCATCACTTATCTAGATATCGGCTCTATTAAATGAAACTAAGTTTGGGTTGTTAACATCACTAAAAGACCCATTTAAACTTAAGCTAACAAATAAACTCTTCACAAATTGAACTTAATCTTCACTAAATAATCACTTTCCCAAAAAATCTTAACAATACCCTTTGCATATATATAACTTATATAAATGAAACACGATTGACATAGAAGATAAAGGCACTGGATTACCTAAAAGGTCTTCAATGATGCCTCAATTATGATTATGCCTAAGTTCATAATGATAATCGAGACCCCAAAGAAGAATCCTTACTCTAGGTAACTATAGGAAACCTAGGCTCTGATACCAAACTATCACGTCCTAAAAATTAAGAAGTGGCTGGCACAAAATTTGAGAGAACTCACATTCTGTAAGCTTTTAAATATCATAATTAACATAATAATAATCTTAGACATGCACAAGTCATTTTACAATTAATCGTATATTAACATATTTATACTTTCAAGAATGATAACTACCATACAATATACAATTATTATTACATCTAAAAAATACAAGGGACGACATGAATCCTGCCTATAAACTACGTGGAGAACACGAATTTTAATTAGCCATGAGAGTCTTCTCTATTTTGCTGGAGGAGCAAGGTGAGTGACATAATGTGAGGTCAAAATAATCTATTGGTGAATAATGTCCCATTAAAAAAATAAATTGAATATGGATAGAAATAGCTAAACATATTTAACTTTTAATAATAAAGCTTGATGATAAATTTCAATTTCTAAATCATAGAATTATAACAAAAAAATGAAACTGTACAAAAATCATCAATCAAATATCATATAAAACTTGTTTAAGGAAATCGGTGTAAAATGATAATCCCCAATCTCATTTCTCCATAGGACTTCAACAGAACGAATGACAAGCAGCAACAACAACAAGCCTTATCCCATTAAATGGGGTCAACTACATGGATCATACAATGCCATTGTGCTCTATCGAAAACTAAATCCTTAGATAGGTTATTGACCAGGAGATCTCGTTCAATGACCTCTTTAAGCGTTCTCTTTGGCCTTCCTCTACCCCTTTTAACTGGTGTCCATACTATTTGATCCACCCTCTTCACCGGCACATCCATTGGCCTTCTTTGTACGTGTCCAAAACCACCTAAGACGGTTATCTACCATTTTCTCTTCAATAGGTGCCACTCTAACTCTTCCCCGTATATGTTCATTACGAATCTTATCTTTCCTTGTATGCCCACACATCTATCTCAGCATCCTCATCTCAGCTACCCTAACTTTATGCTCTTGCTGTCCTTTTAAAGCCCAGCATTCACTTCCATAAAGCATTGCTAGTCTTATAGCAGTGCGATAAAACTTTCCTTTTACTTTGTCTGGTACTTTTCGATCACATATAACCCTAGTAGCCTTTCTCCATTTAAACCACTCGGCCTAAATTCTATGATTAACATCCTCTAAAATTTCACCGTCCTTCTGTATTATTGATCCTAAATATTTGAACTTATTTATTTATGGAATAACTTGATTTCCCAATCTGACTTCCAAGTTATTTCTAACTTGTCTCTTATCAAAATTACAATTCATATATTCAGTCTTATTTCTACTCAGACGAAAACCCTTTGACTCTAAAGTACTTCTCCATAACTTATGGTGTAAGGAAGCTTATGGAAAAATTATAATCCAATCCGGTATCGATCAGAGCAGTTTCACAGGAACCAGACTATTTTCTGTTCCTAATTTTTTTATAATATACCAGGATATGTATTTTGTCCTAGAAATCAATGTTTAGGCTTATCATATCATTGAAATTTATATACTGAATATTTATCTACCATCAATCCCTCAGAAAATGACCAAAATACCCTTGGTGTCTTTTCTTGCACTGTACTAACCCTAAGGGCATAATTGTCATTTCACCCCTCTTTACACTGCCTCAGGGCATATATTGGCTCTAACTAATCATATTTATACTATGTCCCATATTTTTGTCCTATCCAGAATGACCTCCATCTATCACTGGTGTAGTATGGGCATCCAAGGGCATTTTCATAATTTCGCACTTTTTCTGGACTGCTCTGGACTCTGACCCACATAACTATTTCACTACTTTATTGTGCTCATTATGGCGCCATTTGGGCCTTGGTATGGGGTCATTGGCCTCATTACCTTTATGGCACAAATCCCAATAAATCTCACCCTGATCCTATTTATCGGGTATTTTATTTCACCGTAAAATCCCGTAAAGCTTCTACAGGATTTCTTTTCTGACTCTATCAATTTTATAAATTCTTGCATTAAATATAGAAATTTTCTATAAAGTTTCATCTTATTCTACTTTCTGAAAAATAATGTAATAATTCTTCTGACTTCATAAATTTATAATAATTAATCGGGACTTCAAATCAAAATTCTTTGTTGCATTAAATTGACCGGAATATTTTTGTCTATCTACTGGTAAAATTTGGGTCTTATCTGATTTCGGGTATTTTTGGCCTGTTTTGGCTCAATTTTTCCATAATTATATTTAAGTCCCTGAACTTTTGAATAATTGCATTTTGGCCGCTGAACTTTTAGCTATTTGCATTTTAGCCCCTTAACTTTTGAAAATTTCACTTAAGGGCCTAACTTTTATTTATACCTTCTCTTTTTGCCTTCAACCTTTTCTAATTTTCGTTTTAATCCTTCTCTTTCTTCAGGACTAATTTAACCTTTATCATTTCTTCTGATCTTCGTCATAATCCTTTCCAAACCTCTTTACACTATTAATACTATACAGATAGGAAAAAATTTAGGATATGACAAACAACAATCTGAAATAACCATTTCAAATCAATCATTTCAAAACTATAATATTTTTGTAGGACTTCAACAAAACAAAAACAGACGTGGACATACAGTCCACAGGGGTAAATAACTAATCTAGCAGCTCAAGGCTACTAGCCATCGTGAGTATGAGACCCCCGCATATCCGTCGCAAGTACAAGAGTACAAGACCCACGTATATCCGTTGTAAGTATAAAACCCACGTATATCTATCGTGAGTATGAGATACACGTATATCCATCGTCAGTATGAGACCCACGTATATCTGTCGAGCTCAAGTAACCAAGGTGCACCAAGGACTAACAGTACTGTTGTTAGCAACAAGCGTTCTGTATTCTATCCAAAAATATTTCCATCATGCGTGGGGTTTATTTCACATAAAATAATCTCAATCGTTTCAATGCCATAACTATTGGTAAAAACCACTTTCAATTTCAAAAACCCCAGCATGTACAGTTAAAATCAAGTTATTGTAAAAACATATGAAATTCGTATGAGAATATATTTCATGAATAACATCAGTTCAATGCAACTTTTTCCAAACTCTTTTTGAAAGCTTATTCATTCATTTTCATACATAATTGTAATTCCTTTGTAAACCAATCGAAAGAAAGTCATTTCTAACGATTTAAACCATACTTTCGTAAAATTTGTTTTTTGTAATTCATATTTGAAATTCAACATTTGAAATGACAATGCATTTAAAAATGTAAATTTTAGAAAACGTTATTCACTCACCCGTCATGCTCCAATACCTTTACCAGTTCAACCAATCACTATCGATTACCTTCACTTCTCAATCCTCTGGTATTCTGACATAATATTATATCCATTAACATTCTAACTAAAGTTCCCAATACAAATAAAGCATCTTTAACCTAAAATTTCATTTACTTCACAAATTCCTTTGGCACTTAAGTTGCCTGAGACACAGACACATAAAAAAATTACTTGGAGAAATTTAAGGAAATCTTCAACCATTCAATAACTGATATTTTCAACATTGAATCCAATTAATTTCCAAACCTTTATCAATTGATATCAAGTTTTCATTTTACTGTTAACATCGAACCATTACTCTAACACCTCTACTTGCATCATCACCCTACAATCTTGACACTTTCTAGTTTTGCAAACATTATACCAGCCATAAATTGAGGCTTTAGAAATATCACTTAATAGTTCCAAATACTCATTCAGCATTCAGGTTTCCTTTTGGCCAAAAATGTTGTTTCCAGCTTCTATCAATTCAAATTCCAACTTCTTCAAATAGGACATAACAACCGATGCAATACAACAATTTAAACTCTATTCCACTCCTTTTTAGCACTATTTCCAGAGACATAAAAACTCTACAAATAATCAATCAACATTCAGTGCACTCCAGATTACATCTTCAACTAAGTACCATCGCTTTTGCTTTTTATTCTCTGTTAAATTTTGAATTCTAATTTCTCTCCAAAACCACAACACACATCCAATCAAAGATTACCTACCTCTTCACAGCTTTACACACACAGTCAAAAGAAAATAGAGCCACCTAACACGCCTACACATGCACACAAAGCTCTCACTATCTTCACCATTGTTCAACACACATATATAAATATACACAGTCCATAACCCAGCAGAAACAAAAATAGAACAGCAGTACTACACACTAAACCTTGGTTTATTCCTTCAAAGACTGACATTCAGAATAGCAAAACACACACGTATATACTTTTGTTAAGCACAAAATAGAGTGAGTTTATCTGCTCAAGGATAATATCCACTTCTTTCACATTCTTGGTGACTAGAGAAAGAATCCTCATTACCCAACTCAAGCTAGAAACAATCAAGGAAGAAAGAGAAGTGTGAGACTTACACAACAGAAATTCCATAGCACCAGAAGGAAGGGATTAAGAGGTTGCTGCAGTGGAAATGCCCTGAATTTAACAGCAATAGGGTGACATAACACTCCACACACTGCTTAAATTCAAACCACCAAGGAGAAGGTCATAGACTTGAGATCACTTCAGTGCTATAGGGCAAAGGACAGCGGTAACAACACGATGTTCATCAATGGCACCACCACCAAAGTAAAACTATCGGCAACACAATTCTAGGTCAGCCGATGAACACCCATCTCTGCCTCCAACGACTCATGGTTGAGATTTCCCCTAAACTCGCTCTGATTCTTGGCTGAAGATGAGGCGACCAGAGAAAACACTCTGACAACAGCAACACCAACCATGAACTGAGACAGGAACCAGTCAACAGAGACTCAACCCAGCAACACCAGATGTCATGGCATCAAGAAGTATTTACCCCAAATTTCCCTCTGTTCTTTCTCTATATCTTGCTCTACTTATCAGACAGTCAGGGACTGCAGGCGAGGTGACAGCTCTAACTTGACAACTCAGGCAGAGAAATCTACTGAAACAATGACTGGACACGACAATGATTGCGTGAAATTTTCCCTTCGCCGCTCTCCAGTCGTCTCCTTTCCTCTGATGTCACTGAGAGTTACAGAAGAAAAATGAAGAACATTGTACGAACTCTGCAGAGAAAAAGAAAGGAGGGGTAGAATTGTGATTTTGCATGCCAATGAAAAATAAAAGCTTACACTTCTGCAGTCACCAGGATTCGAACACAGGACCTCTCATTTTCATCCTCCGTCCCTGACCACTCTGTTACCTATTACTATTTGAAATTTCTACCATGAATATATATTTATCCTTTGATAGCATGATTTTAAAATTTGATAAATTCCTGAACCATAACATTCTTCCCCTCTTAAGAAATTCAGTCCTCTGAATTTGAAAATATGCGCACCTTAGCTCTCGAATAAATACAGGTACTTGATCCGCATCTCACTCTTCATTTCCTGGGTAGCTACTTCCTTAGAATGATTACACCACAACAATATCACTGAAAGAATCTCTTTTAATTTTAACTTCTTTACTTGTTTATCAATAATAGCTACAGAATACTCATCAAATGACAAGTCTTCGTTCACATGAACTTCTTGATATTTCACAAGATGAGATGGATCATATAGATATTTTTGTAGCATCGAAACATGAAACATCGGATGAATTCCTGCTAACTCTGGTGATAAGGCTAATCAATAAGTTACCGCACTAACTTTATCCAAAATCTCAAAGGAACCAATATACCTTGGACTCAACTTGCCCTCATTCCCAAATCTCATAACACCATTCATTAGCGACACTCTTAAGAATACTTTATCTCCGACCATGAACTCCAATTGTCTACGACGATAATCCACGTAAGACTTCTGACGAATTTCAGTTGTTAAGATCCTTGGTTGAATCACTTTCACCTTATTCTTTAGCATCTTAAACTAAATTTGGTCCTAAAACCTCTCTGTCCCCAACTACAACCCATCCGATTGGAGATCTATATAGCTTTCCACATAATGCCTCAAATGGTGACATTTGAATACTGGATTGATAACGATTATTATAAGCAAATTCTACTAGCAACAAAAGCTTATCCCAACTTCCACCAAAATCCATGATACAAGATCTCAACATGTCTTCAACTATTTAGATTGTTCTCATTGATTGTCCACCTGTTTGAGGATGAAAAGTAGTGCTTAGATTTACTCGAGTACCCAATACTTCCTGAAATGATTTCCAAACATAGAGAAGTAAACTGGGGCCCTCTATCCAAACTGATAGGCACTGAAATTTTGTACAATCACAAAATCTCCTCAATATAAATCTCAGTGTATCTAGTTGCATTGTACGTCATATTCATTGGAAGAAAATGAGCAAACTTAGTCAATCTGTTGACAATCACCCAGATAGAGTCAAAACCTTTAACTGTACGAGCAATCCAATAATGAAATCCATTGCCATGTGTTCCGTCTTCCACTCAAGTATTTCCAACCGCTGTAACGATCTTGTATACTTCTGGTGTTCCACTTTAACTTGTTGACACACCAACCAATGTGAAACAAAATTCACTACATCACTCTTTGTACCATGCCACTAATACAATTGCTTCAGATCTTGATACATCTTAGCTATACCAGGGTGGATAGTATAAGTAGAATGATGAGCTTCCTCCAGAATATGCCTTCTCAACTCTAAGACTCATGGCACAAATCCTACCTCGTACCTCAGAACACCTTTCTGATCAAATGCAAATTCAGTGCTCTCCCATCTTGAATCCCGCAACTTGCTCAACTTTGAGTTAGAATATTGAGCTTCCTTAATCTGGTCACTTAGAGAGAAAAAAACTTGCAAATGAGCTAAAATGTTCCTTTATTAGCAATTTCCAATACAACTCCTTCTTGTTCCACTTTATGAAGTTCTTGTACCAACGGACTTCTTTCCACTTTTATATGAGCCAAGCTACCCATAGACTTTTTGCTTGAAGTATCAACTACCATATTAACTTTTCCCGGATGATATAGAATCATATAATCATAATCCTTTAACAGTTCAATCCACCGTCTTTGCCTAAGATTCAAATCTTTCTATTCAAAAATGTACTTGAGACTCTTATGATCCGTGAAAATCTCATATGTTTCACCGTACAGATAATATCTCCATATCTTTAGGGCAACCACCATTACGGCCATTTCCAAATCATGAGTTGGATAATTCTACTCATACGTCTTATGCTTTCTAGAGATATAAGCAATCACTCATCCATTCTACATTAACACACAGCCTAACTCGATTTGAGACGCATCACAATATACTGTATATCCTCTGACTCCTAAAGGTAAGCTTAACACAGGAGCAGAAGGCAAAGACTCCTTCAACTTCTAAAAACTTTCTTTGCACTTATCATCCCACATAAATTTTCACATTCTTTTGAGTTAATCTTATCATCGGAGCCGTTATTCTTGAAAAATCTTGAACAAAACGGCGACAATATCTTGCAAGGCCTAAGAAATTACGAATCTCAGTTACCGTAGTAGGTTGTGGCCGACCTTTTATTGCCTCAACCTTACTAAGATCAACCTGAATACCGTCTTTTGACACCACGTGCCCCAATAAAGTGACTTCAGTCAACCAAAACTCACAATTAGAAAACTTAGCGTAAAGCCGCAGTTCTCTCGACCTTTACAATACTATTCACAAATGCTGCTCATGATTCTCCACACTCTTGGAGTTACTGAACAACTATTAAGATCACTGTATATCAAATCCTTAAATCAATCTCAATTTTTATATTTATCCTTAACTTAAAACATTAAAACAACAATTGATATAATCAATTACAAGTTTTACTAACTACTAATTCTGACTCTAAAGCTGTCAACAATACCATCAAAGTAGCCCATACGTCACCCTTAAGCCTTTGGGTGATCACTATATTTTAGTTCTCTCTTAAATACACTTGCAACACATGATTACACTTTAAAACATAAGTATTTTCAAACCTTACTCTCATGTTCAAAAGTTTCAATGTATTACTTTAAGACCATAATAATTAACTTCACTAAAATTCTCTTCAAAATCCCAACTTACAATATGTTGAGCACTTTACTTCAAATCTAGAATCAATAGCTATTTATCACAAACTATTAAACTTAAGTTTCAACCTTGGATAACCAGAGTAATCAAAGGTTTATAACACTAAACAAACATTTAAACACATTTATACCCCACACTTGGATTATGTATTTAACCAAATTTTATTTCTCTTAGCTTACCAATGCAAGACTTTATAGAGTTTTGAAATCAATTCTCAAGCTCAAAACTCATAGTCTTTAACATTCCAAAGTACTTTCAGGAGAACCCAAAATCATAATAACCAAAACACTAACCATTACTTGATTTTGTCTAATCAAAGCTTTAAAATCCACTCAAAACAAGTTTATACACCTCTTTTCAATGCCCTCAAACAAACTTCTATAAGTTCCTCTCGAGAATAAAAATCCATGAACTTAGGAAGATCCAACTTAATACATTCTAATAACTTGACTAAAATATTATCCACTTGAGCAACGCTATGGGTTTCTTCAAAAGGTTCATGCCTATATAATATAGAAATAACTAGGGACAGTGGATTTGAAGGTTTAGCTTTAAATAAGATTCTTATAGAGGTCTAAGGGGTCGACTTTCCCTGACACCTAGCTTCCCTATGACCCTGTCCTCTCCCTCTGTGGGCAATTCTCTTTACTGAGCAGAGCCTCAATCTGAAGTCTTATCACTTATAGAGCTTCTTCTAACATAGTGGATGTCTAGGCATCATTTAACTATACGCCAAAAATATAGAAAATATTCAATTTTTGAGGAAAATATGGTTTCAAAATCACAAGAAAACCAAAACACTTTTGAATTTCCCATAGAGATCTTCAGTAATGCCTCAACTATGGTTATGCTCGGGTTTATAACGATAATTAAGACCCTACTGAAGTATCTCTGCTCTACTTAACCCTAGAAAAACTTAGGCTCTAATACCAAACTATCACGTCCCAAAATTTGGACCGTGACTGGCACAGAATATGAATAATTTCACATTCTGAAAGCCTAATGCCTTAAATAAAACATTCAAATTTTTCATAACGTCTTTCAAATTAACAGAATCTTTTCAAAATAATACAAGCACTTTCTAAATGATAATTACATCAAAAGTAGTTTTGTCAAAAATGACGCTTCAGATCGATAACGAGGCTCTTCACTGATCAGCGGGAGGGTTAGGGTTACCCGCTCGTGAATAACATTTCAAAAACATGATTTAAAAGAATATAGAAATAAACAATGCATAATCATGTTGAAAATATATTTCATAACATTTCGTAATCTGATGCAAACCTTTTCTTAAATATTTGTATTATTTCAGGGGAAACAACAATCTGAAATAACAATTTTAAATCAATCATTTAAAAACAATCCTTTTAAAACTATAATCTTTCTGTAGGACTTCAACAAAATGAAAACAGACGTGGACACATAATCCACAAGGGTAAATAACCAATCTAGCATATCAAGGCCACTAGCCGTCGTGAGTACGAGACCCACGTATATCCGTCGCGAGTATGAGACCCATATATATCCGTCGAGCTCTGGTGCACCAAGGTGCACCAAGGACTAATAGTACTGCTGTTAGCAACCAGCGTTCTATATTCTGTCCAAAAATATTTCCATCATGTATGGGGTTTATTTCACATAAAATAATCTCAATCGCTTCAATGCCATAACCATTGGTAAAAACCACTTTGAATTTCAAAAACCCTAGCATGTACAGTTAAAATCAAGTTACTGTAAAAACATATGAAATTCGCATGAGAATATATTTCATGAATAACATCAGTTCAATGCAACTTTTTCCAAACTCTTTTCGAAAGCTTATTCATTCATTTTCATACATAATCGTCATTCCTTTGTAAACCAATTGAAAGAAAGTCATTTCTAACGATTTAAACCATACTTTTGTAAAATTTATTTTTCATAATTCATATTTGAAATTCAACATTTGAAATGACAATGCATTTAAAAATGTAAATTTTAGGGAACGTTATTCACTCACCCGTCACGCTCTAATACCTTTACCAGTTCAGCCAATCACTATCGATTACCTTCACTTCTCAATCCTCTGGTATTCTAACATAATAATATATACATTAACATTCTAACTAAAGTTCCTAACATAAATAAAGCATCTTTAACCTAACATTTCATTTACTTCACAAATTCCTTTGGCACTTAAGTTGCCTAAGACACAGACACATAAAAAATTACTTGGAGAAATTTAAGGAAATCTTCAACCATTCAATAACTGTTATTTTCAACATTGAGCCCAATTAATTTCCAAACCTTTATCAATTGATATCAAGTTTTCATTTTACTGTTAATATTAAACCATTACTCTAACACCTCCACTTGCATCATCACCCTACAATCTTGACACTTTCTAGTTTTGCAAACATTATACCAGCCATAAATTGAGGCTTTAGAACATCACTTAATAGTTACAAATACTCATTCAGCATTCAGGTTTCCTTTTGGCCAAAAATGTTGTTTCCAGCTTCTATCAATTCAAATTCCAACTTCTTCAAATAGGACATAACAACCGATGCAATACAACAATTTAAACTCTATTCCACTCCTTTTTAGCACTATTTCCATAGACATAAAAACTCTACAAATAATCAATCAACATTCAGTGCACTCCAGATTACATCTTCAACTAAGTACCATCGCTTTTGCTTTTATTCTCTGTTAAATTTTGAATTCTAATTTCTCTCCAAAACCACAACACACATCCAATCAAAGATTACCTACCTCTTCACAGCTTTACACACACAGTCAAAAGAAAATAGAGCCACCTAACACACCTACACATGCACACAAAGCTCTCACTATCTTCACCATTGTTCAACACACATATATAAATATACAATGTCCATAACCCAGTAGAAACAAAAATAGAACAGCAGTACTACACACTAAACCTTGGTTTATTCCTTTAGAGACCGACATTCAGAATAGCAGAACACGCATATACTTTGGTTAAGCTTAAAATAGAGTTTATCTAGTCAAGGATAATCTCCACTTCTTTCACATTCTTGGTGACTAGAGAAAGAATCTTCATTACCCAACTCAAGCTAGAAATAATCAATAAAGAAAGAGAAGTGTGAGACTTACACAACAAAAATTCCACTGTACCAGAAGGAAGGGAATAAGAGGTTACTGCAGTGGAAATGTCCAAATTTAATAGCAACAGGGTGACACAATACTCCACACACTACTGAAATTCAAACCACTAAGGAGAAGGTCATAGACCTGACATCACTTCAGTGTTAAGTCAGCCGATGAACAACCATATTTGCCTCCAATGACTCATGGTTGAGATTTCCCCTAAACTCGCTCTGATTCTTGGTTGAAGATGAGGTGACCAGAGAAAATACTCCAACAATAGCAACACCAACCATGAACTAAGACAGGCTCTAATTAATAGAGACTCAACCCAGCAACACTAGACGACATGGCATCAAGAAGTATTTCCCCCAAATTTCCCTCTGTTCTTTCTCTATATCTTGCTCCATTTATCAGATAGTCAGGGACTGTAGGCGAGACGATAGCTCTAACTTGATAACTCAGGCAAAGAAATCTACTAAAACAACGACTGGACATGGCAATAATTGCATGAAATTTTCCCTTCGTCGCTCTCCCGTCATCTCCTTTCCTCTGATGTCGCTGAGAGTTACAGAGGAAAAATTAAGAACATTGTACAAACTCTACAGAGAAAAAGAAAGGAGGGGTAGAATTGTAATTTTGTATGCCAATGAAAAATAAAAACTTACACTTCTGCAGTCACCAGGATTCGAACACAGGACCTCTGATTTTCATCCTCCGTCCCTGACCACTCTGCTACCCATTACTATTTGAAATTTCTACCATGAATATATATTTATCCTTTAATAGCATAATTTTAAAATTTGATAAATTCCTGAACCATAACAAAATGGGAGGATGGGAAGTATTTGTAAATGTCAAGTATGGTTTTGCAGTAGTTTTATGTAATTTATAGCAGTTAATTTTTTTTGTTCTAGTTAACTCCTAGTGAAATTAGATGTTTCTTTATTTTTTAACATTTTATTTTCTTTTGTAATTATTTTTGTCAAAGAAGAAATGTTATATTAAGCATTTAAAGCATAATACAAGCTATTCATCGCCATCATCACCCTACCTGAAAAGATATTTTTTATAACAAAATATTGTTAAGTTTAATTTAAAATCAAATTATAATGGATTGAAATTTAAATTTGAAGTAAATGAGTTTTTAAGTAATTTAGTAACAATAATTGTAAATAAATAATGGGTTGAAGAGGACACATACATAATAATGGCTAAATTGCCATCATATTGAGAGAAGAAGTTTTTAAAATTTGTCAGTTGTAAGGGCTCGCTATGGTAAGCAGTAATGTCACCATCACCCATGTCAAAAATATGTCGTGGCTTGAGGTGAATCACCATATTCTAATCTTTATGCTTATTATCCTCCATATAATAAACCTGGTGTGCCTCAGAAGCTAGAATGAAGGGCTCATCATCTTCAGATTCAACTATATAAATGAGCCTAGAATAATTGACATATATGATGCCTAAGTCATCAATAGTAAGACCCCTGAAGATGTCGTGTTTGTCCAAGAGCACTTGAAGAGAGTTAATATGAAAAGCTAGTAATTAACTCAACGATGTCAATAAGCTTTCAATAATTAGTGATGTCTCATATGTCATCGTCATTGTTGCTAGCATAACTCCTTGTCCCAAATGTGCCGTAAACCCTAGAGTTTTGTATCAGCAATCCATAGTCACGTGTAACTTGCAGAACTTGAACGCCTTAACATTATACGCAGTATACCTTCTCGCATGGTCTAATAGGCCAAGTGAAAGATTTATGAATTCAACTATGTAAGGCCTATTTTCATTGTGTATTCTTCATGTAAACTAATAAGGAAACTCTCGGTGGACTCTTTTATCAGTCTCAATAGAAGTTCACCCATATACTTGTAGCTGGTGTTAGGCATGACTTCTATACTCCCTATACAATAAAGTGTAATTTGTAATCTAAGAGTTAGATATGAATAAATTGAATTACAAGTACAAAAAAATAGTGTGCGCTTAATTTATATATATACTTATAGGAAAGGTTTAACTTGGCTATAATTTATCAGAAAATGTATGTGTGCTTGTATCTAGGAACTGTGAGTCAAACGCCTTTTAGGCCTCTAAGAAATGTAACAACATTTACAGATCTCCCTGCTTGTGTCCTCTCCCTAGTACAATATACAATCACTTGGGCATACATCAATCTTGTTGTAGTCCAATCCAAGCTTATTAATAATCTTTTTGGCTTCATAAAAAGACGGTAGGAATACAACTTGTGAAAAGCATATCCGAGCAATTCCAATAGCATGGACATGGCCTTATCTGTGATACTGCACAAGCATTTAATATCATACATTTTTACCAAGAATGACAATTTAGAATACTTTTTATACCCATGATATAGAGGCTTGTCGACTTTATTCATCAGTTCAAAAAAGTCTCAAGCAGTG
The DNA here is from genome assembly GCA_037074615.1 of Leucaena leucocephala. Lineage (NCBI taxonomy): Eukaryota > Viridiplantae > Streptophyta > Magnoliopsida > Fabales > Fabaceae > Leucaena > Leucaena leucocephala. The sequence goes on from CM073553.1 coordinate 5,248,448, forward strand.
TCACTCCTCTCAAACTTCATATTAGGGCCTTGTACTTCACTAAGAGTATCAACTTCATGAATGCAAAATACATCATGCACTGCATCATTCATAGCATCAGGTTTGATCCAATCAAACTCCCATTTGTGATATAGCCTGAGTTTACTTAACAAGCATATCATGTTATTCTCCATGTAGAGTCCAAATGACATAATTATGTGGGAAAGACTTAACAATCAAACGGTCCTTAAAAATATTTCTTGGATACCACTTGTTGAAATTACATATAGGGATATTGAATCTTACTATTGACTGATGCATTATTGAACACAAAGTCCAAGAAAGAGTTGATTCCATCTAGATATCGCTTAGTCGTACGTGGCACATTGATCTAAGTCTTATCCATTGTTGTTGTAGTAGTGATATAGAGAATATGTGAGAGTAAAAGCTATATTGGAAGTTATTATTAAGTTGAACTGAAGATTCAAGCCTTATAAAGACGAATTGTAATGGTAAAATATTTGTAATAGTTATATAAACCGCTACAAAGACACATAACAGTCAAATCATTTTAGTCCTAATTTACAGCATTTATAAATTGCCACAAAAGATAAAGCGATGGAGGGAAATTTAAATTAGAAATGTGGACATTTGCAGTGGTTACAAACTGCTACAAAATGCAATAGCAACGGGGGAAATTTAAATTTGAAATTTAGAATTTTACACCGGTTTCAAACCACTTCAAAATGTGGAAATGTTCAATTTGAGATTTTGTACATTTGCAGCGGATATAAACCGCTACAAATTTGCATGGTCATTGAAACTTTATAGTGGTTTGTAACCACTACAAATTTAACAAATGAACCTTTTTTTAATATAATTGAATTAAAATTTATGAAATTAAACTAAAATATACTAAATTTTGTGAGATAAACTAAAATTTGTGAAATCATTAAATAAAATAAAATTTATATATTTAAATTCATAATATCCAAAGTATGTAAGTAATAACAATGTTATTAAAAAAATACAAAAATCCGCCTAGGGATGTTATGCATAATCTTGCACATCCTCGTTGAGATTAGGTAGTGACGACTGCTGTGGACCCGGTAGGGGTGGCAATGGCAACTTTGGGATTGTTATGACTATTTTTGGGATGGGAATAGTAGGTAACAATGAAGGAGTTGTGTTGCCCATAATATTTTTCAATACATCCCTAAAAAAGGCATTCATCTGGCTCTAGAATTCTATTCCATATTACTAATCAATAATATATAATCAATATATAAATAAAGTCTAATTTACTAAAAAAATTCATAATTCCAGAATCAAAATATTAAACTTTGTAAAATATTCCTAATCATAATCCTAATTAACAAATAAAAATATTTCTAGTCTAACAGCACTCTTAAGTCCAACATATTAAAAAAAATAAAGTCCAACAGGTATTCCTAATCATACAAGTACTCGTAGCCCAATTTATATTCCTTATTAACAAATAAAAATAAAGTCTAACATATTAAAAATATTCATAGTCAAAAAAGTATTCCTAATCTACCTAATCATCTAAATTACGCTAAATAAATAGTTAAATGATGCAAAAAGGGAATTTTATTTTCCTAAGTCATCACGTGAATTTACCAAACTACCCCTCTATTTAATTTAACTGTAGAGCACACTCCCTTCTTCCATTTTACAGCAGACGCTGTGAGCAGGAAAGATGGAGATCTGGAGAAGCTTCGCGAGAATCCTCATCATCTTATTTTTGTAAACTTTGGCCATCTTTATGCCTTCCGGTGACTGTGTTACTGCAGTTTGCCATTGTTCACATGCTATCCTAATCCTCTTTGTCGATCTCGGCAGCTACTGAAATTTCATCAACTGATTTGCCGTCGTCGTTGTCCTTTCTTTTGCTTAGAGTTCAGCTGTTTGGTAGCTCTTCTTCCTCCTTTTTTGTGGTATCGTTATGTCGCCAGGCTGCTGTCACTCTTCCACTGTTACTGCCGTCAACTTACACGCCTTGTACTGTAGTATATGTGACATTCTTCTCTGTTGCTGTTACAGAATGCCCCTTTGTGGGAGTGTGTGATAAGCCAAATATCTCGTACTCTCCATGGATTGTTCACAGCTTTAAGCTAGAAGTTTGATGTCCTTTTTATTCTCTAGTTTTTGGATTTATGAAGAAAAGGATAGTGGAAGAACAGTTAATGTTTGGGCTCTGGAACCTCTGTTGAATTTGAAATTGTGTGTGGTAAGTCTATGGATCTTCCCTCTTCTGTTGGTGGATGTTAGCTTTGGCTCTTTATTGAAGTAGGTTATTTAAATTCTGTGCCCCTATTTGTTGAATGTATATTGCTACTGTAGGGAAGTGTTTGGACAGCATGTGGGTGTGTATATATATATATGCATAGTTGCTGATTTGAAGGATATATATACAACATATATGTTGCTAATGGAATATGGAATTGAACAGCTTGGAAAAAGAAATAAAGATAAGGTTTTTAGTAAATGATTATAGTTGTTTGCAAAGGTTTAATTTGTTTAAATTGTGGTTTCCGTATGTTAGCTTATGGAATATTTTATTTATGGGAAATCTAGGGAAATAAAGAAAGAATAATATTATGAAGAATATAGTAAGAGTAAGCTATATTGGAATATTGCCAATGAATAAATACCGTCCAATAAAATGATATTTTTAATAATATATTGTTACTTGATATATTTTATTTAAAGTCTACATTTTAAGTATGATTTACTCAATGTATGTTCATATGAATTAATTGATTCGATTATTATTATTGATTTTTTCTTCCAATTGGCTTATTATATTATCATGTTTATGGATGGAAATAGATAAAGAAAGTTTAAAAAAGACTTTTGTAAATGTTATATTGAGTGGATGTTTGTTTTTGAAATATTCTTATGTGAATTTTATTATTTGTATAGTATTTCATATGAATTGAAAGAAATCTTTTGAGATTTTATTTGGATGTTCAAGTTGGGGTTCATGATTGTGAAACATTCTTGTTGAAATTCCAATATTGGAAAATGTTGTGATTATTTAACGTTAAATTGACCCCACGCATGCTTGGAAACATTTTCAGAGAAGATTGAATACAGAACGCTAGTTGCTAATAGCAGTACTGTTAGTCCTTTAGTTCACCACAGTTAAACCCGAGCTCAATGGATATTTGTGGGCCTTGTACTCATGTCAGAGATTCGTGAGATTTATTCTCGTGCCTTCTATTCATAGGTCTTGTACATACGCTTGTTTCGTAGCTTCGAGCTTCGCTGGTTTGGTTAGTTACCATCGTGGACTTTGTGTTCATGCTTGTTTTTGTTCTGTTGAAGTCCTAAGGAAAAAATGAGGCTTTGAAATTATTGTTTTAAATGGATTTCCTTAAATAAAATGGTTTAATAGAAAATTTATATTTAATTACAAAGTGTTATATTTATATTTAAACATGTTGAATTTGTTTCTTCCTGCAATTTAAATTATATTTTTGAAACTTTATTCATCAATAGATTATTTTGATTTCAAATAGTGTTGTTAATCCTGTTCCTCTAGCTGAGTAGTGAAGAGTCTCACGTATGATCCGAAGTATTGCCTTTGGCATATTTACTTATAATGTAATTATAAATTTATGAAATACTTGTATTATTTTGTTTGAAGTCTCCACCTAGTCTATAGATAAGGTTCTAGTTATTTTGAAAAAATGTATGCATGTGATCTGAAATATTCACAATCTGTTGTAAGATTTTTGGAAGGTCAATTATATAAGACAATCATGCCAAAATTTCTACGGATGACTAGCCTTTTGAGTAAAATGGAATATATATTATAATTATTGTTTTAAATGTTCTATTTAAGGTTTAAGGCTTAAGGAATATGAACTTATTCATATTTTGTGCCGGTCACAGTTCAAATTTTGAGGCATGACAAAAGGTGTGGGCGTATTTATAGGTTTATGAAAGCGCGTTATTTTGTAGTGATTTGTACATTTGTAGCGGTTAATTAAGACAAATGAATACAAACATCTAATTGTCTCTAACACATGTCCAAGCATCAATCTTCTTGGGCAGCAGTTCTAATAGTTACAAATATGATCCCATAGTGGAATTATAATGGTCACTTTTCTCATGGGATTTTGCAACGGTTTGAACCCCTCTAAAATCCAGACAACTCATCAGTTGAGAAGTTTAAAGTGGTTTTTAACTGCTGTAAACTCCCTAACTTATCCTCTTGGATGTCTGTAGCCGTTTGAACCGCTACAAACTTTCGCGGGTTATGACGCGAATATTAGTAGTGGTTTGAACCATTACAATTTTGTTCTTGCCTTATGCTGCCAGCTTGGCGCCATATTTATAATAGTTAAAACTGCTATAAATGTCTCTAGTAACACTATTCATGGTCAAATAGCTACAAATTTACAGCGGTTCACATTTAAACCACCCCAAAGTGACACTTTGCAGTGGTTTTCACCAAACCACTACAAATCAACCGTTGCATCTTTCAGTTTTTTTGTAGTGTATATTTGTTAATTATTAATTGGAAAGGAATATCTATCATACATCCACTTGCAATGTAATATTGCTCATGTTAGGGAGTTTTACATCCTTACGATAGACCAAGTAGCAATTTATACATTGAAATAGTCTAACTAATTAAACAATTTATAATACCATCCTCCTTAAGAATATAACATAATCAAAGCAAGACATTGAATATATCAAGGACCACAAAAAATTGGAAACAAAAAAATAAAGAAAGAGAATTCAAATTTATGCATTGAAATAGTCTAACTAATTAAACAATTTAGAATACCATCCTCCTTAAGAATATAACATAATCAAAGCAAGACATTGAATATATCAAGGACCACAAAAAATTGGAAACAAAAAAAATAAAGAAAGAGAAGTCAAATTTATACATTGAAATAGTCTAATTAATTAAAACATTTAGAATACCATCCTCCTTAAGAATAAAACATAATCAAAGCAAGACATTGAATATATCAAGGACCACAAAAAATTGGAAAAAAAAAAAAGAGAATTCAAATTTCTACAATGAAATAGTCTAACTAATTAAACAATTTAGAATACCATCCTCCTTAAGAATATAACATAATCAAAGCAAGACATTGAATATATCAAGGACCACAAAAAATTGGAAACAAAAAAATAAAGAAAGAGAATTCAAATTTATACATTGAAATAGTCTAACTAATTAAACAATTTATAATACCATCCTCCTTAAGAATATAACACAATCAAAGGAAGACATTGAATATATCAAGGACCACAAAAAATTGGAAACAAAAAAATAAAGAAAGAGAATTCAAATTTCTACAATGAAATAGTCTAACTAATTAAACAATTTAGAATACCATCCTCCTTAAGAATATAACATAATCAAAGCAAGACATTGAATATATCAAGGACCACAAAAAATTGGAAACAAAAAAAATAAAGAAAGAGAAGTCAAATTTATACATTGAAATAGTCTAATTAATTAAACAATTTAGAATACCATCCTCCTTAAGAATATAACATAATCAAAGCAAGACATTGAATATATCAAGAACCACAAAAAATTGGAAACAAGAAAAAATAAAGAGAAGTCAAATAATGCATCAATTCTATGCATATATTCGGATAAGGAGATGCTAATATATTTGTTAATTATTAATTGGAAAGGAATATCTATCATACATCCACTTGCAATATAATATTGCTCATGTTAGGGAGTTTTTCATCCTTACGATAGATCAAGTAGCAATTTATATATACATTGAAATACTCTAACTAATAAAACAATTTAGAATACTAATTGAGATAATTCTAAAGAAAATTATATTTTCAATAATTCATCAGTTAATTCCTATACTTAGTAGTGTGTGTATATACAAGTCTCGAAGTGAAGAAGCAATCCAGAACAATATCAATCATCCATGGAGAAAAGAAATCCCTGCAAAACGACTAGTCGTCGTCACTTCCATGTCACTCTTTCCTATTGAAACTTGGCCCTCCCTCCACAACTGCGTATTCCATCCTTCAATCTCTTCACTGAGACACATGAAGCAAAATCAGGCCCAAAATACTGACGTAAATTCTATTTATTACATCGGTGATGAAAATAAACCGACATAGATAGTCCTTTATTAGTTTATTCTAATTATAAAATGTCACCGCATTTTCTTTTTTTCATCGTTTGATAAAACCTACGTATATTAGCATAATAGATACTCTTTTTTTTTTTGGTAGTAGTAGTAGTAGTGGTTTTATAGTTTTATTAAAATTCCTCTCATCTCATCCCCTTCCTTTCCTATAATCGCTCATTCGCTCCCATCGTTTGAACCAACACACCCTTACAACGCAATATATATCTTCAACTAACATGCATGGGCTTGAGCATTACTCTTCTTGTCATATTTATAGGGTAGGTAGAAAATTTTTATGTGAATTACTATTTTACCCTTTATTTATTATTAAGAGAACTTATTTTCATATGGTATAATGTATATTAAATAAGGATAAAATAGGAAAATTCTTGAATTGTATGGTATAATTAATGAATTTTAAGGTTTTTCTTGATTATATACCAGAAGTGACTTATAAATAGAATTAGAAGAATATATTTCTTTTTAGCTTTTTTACTAAACACAGATATCCTCCTATTTGAGTCACTATCAGGCATGAAATGTGGTCACCCTCTTCCAGTAAAACTTCGAACCTTGTGAGGAATTATCCTCTTTTACTAGACCCAATTCTTATTGGTAGCATTATCTTTCTATTACAAGCCCATTTGCCAAAAGTACCATGGCGTAAAAAAGAGCTTTTCTAAAAAATATATATGCATAAAAGCTAATGCCCTTGTAGTATATTAAACTCCTTTGTAAATAAAGGTTGTAGGTAATTTGATCCCGCTGTAAGCTTATCCATCAGAATAAGATTTTCTTTGTATTGCAAATGAAGCAACTATTGATAATGTTTAACATCGAACGAGGAGCCCCACATATATTCATAATAGCCATCAGATTTTATTAATCAAAGAAAGGAAAAATAATGTATCCCAAATAATAAAACAAACAATAAAGAAAGAGTGAAGTCAAACAATGCTACAATTTGAGGTATTATAATAAAGTAGAGATGCTGATATATATATATATATATATGTATGTATGTATGTATGTATATGTTAATTATCAGTTGGTAAGGAATATCTATCACGTATTCACCCTTGTTGCAATATAATATTAAAGTAAGGAAATATTTCCCTGCCTTAACTGCTCCATAAATCAAGAAAGCTAAGTCCATAGATACTCATATTAATTAATATTTTAGTGATAGGATTAAGTATTCAAAAACAAAAGATTAATAATAAGTCAATACTATAGCAACAACCTTTATTCCTCTACTAGTTGGAGCTAGCTATATGGCACAATATTATTATACTCTATTAATAATTAAATCTTTAAATTGTTCTCTTCTGTCTTCCGCTATCCCTTTTTAGAAGACTATATTCTGATTGGTATCCACTCTCCTTATTGGTGCATCTAATAGCCTTCTTGAGAATATTTTAAATAAAGAACTATATTCACATCATTTTACCATTTAAGCCCTATATTTAAAAAGTATATATATACACTAATCTCGAGGTTAATCGGAAGCATCTGAAGCAATCCAGCAGACTATCAATCATATCCATGGAGGAAAGAAATACCTGCATCGCCATGGTTCCATGTCCAGGCTTCGGCCATCTGATCCCAGTTGTAGAGCTTGCAAAAAGACTTGTCATTCACAATCCTCACTTCCATATCACACTCTTAATCCCAACACTTGGCCCTCCCTCCTCAAATATGTATTCAATCCTTCAATCACTCCCTCCTCACATAGACTATACCATTCTCCCACAAGTGAATCAAAACGACATCCCACAAAGTGCCGTCCATCCAGCATCACAAATTCATCAAACTGTGATGCTCTCTCTTTCATCACTTCATGATGCTTTGAGCTCATTATTAAAATCTCGAACTCATCACTTTGTTGCTATGATTGCGGATGCTTTCTCAGTGGATGCATTAGAAATTGCGAAGCAATTCAACCTCAAATCTTACGTTTACTATTCTTCAGGAGCTACGTCACTGTGTTTCTGTCTCAATTTTCCTGAACTTGACAACGATCACGACACTGTTACTACAGGGTTTCGAGAGCTATCAGAACCTTTGAAACTCCCAGGTTTAAAAGCTTTCTCTTCTGGTTTTCTTTTTTGGCTAATTCTTTTCTGATTTAATAAAACTAATAGCTATCAGAATTTTTTTTTTGGGAAAATCAATTGCAAGTCCCTATAATTTTACTTTAATTTTAATTAAGTCTATGTAGTTTTTTTCCTTTTTATTTGGTATTTATAGTTCTTTAATATAGGTATTGGTCCTTATATTCCAAATTTGTTAATTTGTAAAAGAAATGGTGTTAGTAGGTGATGACATGGCTTCCGCTGAAGATATACATAAATTAATTTTCTCATATGGATCTAAATAAAATTAAAATAAAAAATATTACGTATTATATAGAGTTGTAAAGAGACTGTTATGAACATTATAATTTTTTATTTTCATGCATGTTAATAATAAATAAATTTTATTTAATCATTTTATTTTTAATAAACCTACTTTTTTTTAGATTTTGTGGCAACTTATATGTCATTTAATCAATATCCACATCAACCCTAATTAGGAAACTCTAAGCGTAGGACTAATGCCTATAAGGAAACTCTAAGGACCCAGTAAAAAAATAAACTATATAGACCTAACTAAAAATTAAAAATTAAGTGAAACTATAAAAACCGATAAAATAATTTTCCCATATGTTTTTTGGCCTGCAACAGATATCAGAAATTAACTAATGGAACTTGCTTTCAGGTTGCGTAGCTTTGCAAGGCAAGGATCTTCCAGACACAGTTCAAGAAAGATCAAGTGAATCCTACAAAACAATTCTTCTCATCTGTAAACGGTTTGATTTAGCTGATGGGATCATAGTTAATAGCTTCCATGAATTGGAACAAGAGGTAATAAAGGCCCTGCAAGAAAGTACTAACAAATACCCACCCGTTTATTCATTGGGACCCGTTTTACAAACCGAATTAAGTAGCAAAGGGTTATCAGACTCAGAGTGTTTAACATGGTTAGATAATCAGCCACGAAACTCAGTTCTATATCTCTCTTTTGGTAGTGGTGGAACACTGTCACTTGAACAACTCCACCAACTCGCTTTAGGGTTAGAGATGAGTGGCCACAAGTTCTTGTGGGTTGTGAGACCTCCAAGTGAGTCTCCTTCTTCGTCTTATCTGAGTGCCAAAAAGGAGGACCCACTTGATTACTTGCCAAAAGGGTTCATTGAGAGAACAAAAAGTCAAGGTCTTGTGGTCCGATCGTGGGCCCCACAAATTCAAGTCTTGAAACATGAGTCAACCGGTGGATTTTTGACTCACTGTGGTTGGAACTCGACGCTTGAGGGTGTTTTCTTTGGCAAGCCAATGATTGCGTGGCCACTATTTGCAGAGCAGAGAATGAACGCTGTTTTGATAATTGAGGAGTTGAAGATTGCTGTATGGATGAAGAAAGAGAATGAAAATAATAATGGGATTGTGGAGAAGGAGGAAGTTTCTAGAATTGTGAAGAGTGTTATGGAAGGTGATAAAGGCAAAGAAATGAGCAGAAGAATTCAGTTTTACAAGGATGCTGCAGCGAAAGCTCTTAGTGAAAATGGTTCCTCTACTAAGGCCCTCTCTTGCTTAACCCTTGAATGGAAAATTTAGAGTGGCAAGTAGAAAACTTTCAAGCTTGTATTCAAGGGTATTATGGTCTTTTGATGTAATATTTCATATTAATTCAAATAAAAATTATAAGAAAATTGCTAAAAATTTTCTTCTTTGCAAAATTTATTACACAAAGGTATTTTAAGACCTAGATTTTTGAACATATGCTATTATTTTTTAACTATATGCAACATATCTTCAATTATGTATATATATCTTCTATTTTGCACATAATTCAAGATAAGTTGCATACAACTGAAGAAGAGTTAAATTTGCTGAAAATAAGTTATTGCACTTAGGACCTTAAATAAATTCTAGGTATTTTTAGGCAAAAATTTTACTATAGGAGAATTTTCAACAATTTTCTCAAAATTGTATCAACATTCCATTGATATATAGCAGAATGTTTTTAAAATTCATTCCTTAAAAATTCTTTTCAGTTACCAAACGTGGCCTAAAATATATAGGGGAAAGAATACTAGCACAATAAACTAAGGGGGAGCCCCACATGTATTTGTATTGTTGCATATTGTATTATTTATCAATAGCCATCAGATTTAATAATCAAAGTAAAACAAAATAATGTAACCCAAATAAAACAAAACAATAAAGGAAGAAAGTGGAGTCAAAGAATGCTAAAATTCGAGGCATGCTGATAAAGTAGAGATGCTGATATATTTGTTAATTATTAAATATTTGTAAAATAAGGACATGTCCCCATCTTACCAGCTCCACAAATCAATAAAGCTAAGTCATATATAGTTATATACTCATTAAGTAATCCTTCCCTAGCATGCAAGACAAGAGTTTGAAGATTAAATATTTAAAAAAAAAGCGTATTTTCACCCAATAAAAAGAGTCTCACGAACCGACATAACAATCAACATCAACTAGCAATTTATACATTGAAATACTCTTACTAATGGAGATAATTTTAAATAGGGAAAATTAATCTATAAATCTATATATTTTGACCTAATTTTTAATTAGGTATTTATATTTTTTATTATATTTTTATAATTTCACTTGATTTTATTCAAATATCTGTAATTTTTTCATTTTACCAAACGCTTATAATTTCACCTAATTTTTAATTTAGTTCATGTGAATAAAAAATATATATCATAGAAACTAATTAAAAATCAAGTAAAATTATATGAACTTACGTATTAATTTTTCCTTTCAAATATAACTGCATGTACAACAATTTACCAATTAAAACATATATTTAAAAATATATATATAATATAGAGTATCAAAGTTAAGAGGAAGTACCTGAAGCAACCAGCTGATTATCGATCGTCCATGGAGAAAAGAAATCCCTGCATCGCCATGGTTCCATGTCCAGGCTTCGGCCATCTGATCCCAGTAGTAGAACTTGCAAAACGACTCGTCGTTCACAATCCCCAATTCCACGTCACTCTCTTCATCCCAACACTTGGCCCTCCCTCCAAAACTACGTATTCATTCCTTCAATCTCTTCCTCCTCACATAGACTTCACTATTTTTCCACATGTGAATCAAAACGACATCGCTCAAAGTGCCGTCAATCCTGCAGCACAAATCCACCATACTGTCATGCTCTCTCTTCATTCACTTCATTATGCTTTGAGCTCATTACTCGCCTTGTACCAATGGTTACGAATTTCCTTTCAGTGGATGCTTTAGAAATTGCCAAGCAATTCAACCTCAAGTCGTACGTTTTCTATGCTTCAGGAGCAACTTCACTGTGTTTCCGCCTCAAGTTTCCAGAACTTGACCAAGAACACGACATGGCTTCTACAGGGTTCCGAGAGTTATCACAACCTTTAAAACTTCCAGGTTAGAGATCTCTTTTTTCTTCCCTTCATAAATTAGTTTACTCTCTAATCCTAAATATAGGAGTTAAATAATTAATTTACAAATATTAATAAATAAAAGGAAAAATTGGTGAAATTTTTCTGTTTAAAAATTTAATTGATCAGAAGGGCCTGGGTTCAAATATCGATATTCTTTTTGTATAATTCTCCAGAGCATTGGTACTTACTATATATAAAAATATATCAGGTCTTTCTAGCTAATAAAATTTCTAAATAATAACTTTTCAGTGAGTTTTCCTTACTAAAATTAGTTATTTATAAAAAAGCATGTTGGTTTGTCTAAAGTATCACATTTAATAATTTGAATGGAAACTACATTTTTTTATAAAAAAACTTTCTTAATATGTGTAATTAATAGGTAAATGCAATTAATACATAGAGTTTTAAAAAAATAATTATAAATTTAAAAAGACAAAATAAATTAAGTTTTATATTTATAACAAAATAAACTCCTCTACCATATATTATATTTGGTATAGGAGGAAATAAAATATAATATAGTCATGTGAACTTTTCAGTAAATAAAGTAAATATGAATATATAGCTACCAGCTGAAATTAACTAACGAAACTTCCTTTCAGGTTGCATTGCTTTTCATGGAAAGGATCTTCCAGGCACAGTTCAATAATAATAAAAAATACCCTACCATTTATCCAATGGGCCCCATCTTGTAGACCGAGTTAGCCACAATAAACGAGTCAGACTCAGAGTGTTTAACATGGTTAGATAATCAACCAAGGGGGTTTTCTTGTTCAGATTATTTGATTGCTCGGAAAGAATTACGTTCGCTTGACTACTAGCCAAAAGGGTTCATTGAGAGAACAAAAGGTCAAGGTCTTGTGGTTCCATCATGGGCCCACAAATCGATGTCATGAGACACGTGTCCGCGGGTGGGTTTTTGACTCATTGCGGTTGGAACTCAACGCTCGAGAGTGTGTTCTTTGGCAAGCCAATGATCACGTGGCCACTGTTTGCAGAACAATGAATGCAGTGTTAATAACTGAAGAGTTGAAGACTGCTGTAAGGCCGAAAGAGAATGAAAATAATGATAATAATAATGGGATTGTGAAGAAGGAGGAAGTTTCTAGAATTGTGAAAAGTTTAATGGAAGGTGATCAAGGTAGAGAAATTAGCAGAAGAATCCAAGTGTTTAAGGATGCTGCTACTAAAGCACTGAGTGAAGATGGTTCTTCTATGAGGGTGCTCAAAAGTTTATGATTTGGAATTTTGAATTGAATAATCTGAGTGGCAAGTAGAAAAATGCAAATCTTTCAATTTATTTATTTTATTGTTATATATTTTTGTTTAGTGGCGTGTACAACTTTTTTTCTTTTCTATACACTTGTCTTATCATTTTGTCACTGCTAAGTCGCTGCCTATACATATTGGCGGCGACAATTGAAAGTCGCCGCCTAAAGTTGAATTGTTTTGTCGCCGCCTAAAGATGATTCTGCGGCGACAGTGATGATTATGCGGCGATAAAACTGTCGTCGCCTAAAGTGAAATTAGCGGCGATAAAACTGTCGCATCCTAAAGATGATTCTGCGACGACAAAGATATCGCCACGTAAAGGTTATTCTATGGTGACATAGTGTCGCCGCCTAAAGCAACAAAAATTAATATTATTTTTTATATTTTTTTCCTATAATTTTTGTAATATGAAAAAATACAATATAATAATAACTAATCAATAATAAATAATAAATAACTAAATAAACTATAATCTAATAATATTAATAAATATTTTTATTATCATATAAAATATGAAGACATATTTAAAATTAAAATAAAATTGTTTAATTTATACATAAATTTTATGTAGAAGGTTCAATACTGTAATGGTTCAGGAAATTTGTAAATCTGAAAGCTAATTAGCAAGCAATATATATATATATATATATTCATAGTAGGAAACTTCAAAGATGAGGCAGTAGCTTAGTGGCTAAAGGCGCTGGGGTGTCTGCGTTGAACCGTGTTCGAACCTTGAGAGTTGCTGAAGGAGGGGTTTTATTTTTTTTTTCACGTGAAATTACAGAAATACCCATATTGTCTTTTCTTTCTGAATTCGTACCCTCTTCCTTCTTTTTCATCTAAGATCCTCTCAGCGATGCAGATGGAGAACAGCGGCGATGGAGGCTTCACGCTAGCGATGCCGTGCGGCCAGCCTCTGAAGTGTCCCGTCACCTCCCTCTGCTGGGTCACCGTCACTGGTATAGTCACATCACTCGGCAAGATCCAGCTCTCTGATTTATAGAGCTGTCGACAGAAATCAGAGTGTCACGGTCGGTGGGGAAAAGGAGAGTTGAGGGTCAGCACTGCTGGCACCGTGGCTCCTCTCAAAATTCAGTCTCCTCTCGACATCGATGAAGTGCTATGTTTGAGGGTAGAACAGAGGAAGAGATGGAGTTGAGCTCGATGATGGAAAAGAAAGAAGTTAGAATAGTAATGCTGAGGTCAGAGCTAAAGAGTTGTCAGCAGTAAGCGGTAAGTATCGGACTCTATTTTCTGTTCACTATCGCTGGGATTGGAATTCTATGAATTGAACTTCTGATTGTGCTATGGAAAATTCTGTTTTGGGGTTTGTTCTTTGGGGTGAGTGGAAAGCAAGGTTTTGTTCTTTGCTCTGTTTCTGGTCGAGTGAGAGAATTGAGACTGATTGTCTTAATACAACTGAAGCAATAATCGGGTTGTGAATGTATATGCTTAAGCGTGTAGAATCTTTGCTGTGTGAATAATGGATATTGGCTGAGTTGCGGGTTGGTGGTTGTGGGGCGCTGGTCAAAGGAGATAGTTATGTATATATATATCTATATGCACAGATACATATATATGTAAAGCACGACTGTTTTGGTTGAAACTAAATAAATATATATTCGTATAAGCATTTTGTTCGCTGGGAAGATATATCTATATATGTGCTGTTATGGTTGAAATAAAGAGGAAAACAGAAGATTGGGTTCTGCTAATATTGCTGCTGGGTGTGTATGTATTGTGACTTGCGCTTGTGCTGTGAAGATATAAATTGGTGTGTGTGTGTGTGGTTATGCTGAAGGAGAGAAAGAGGAACAGAGGCATAAGATGGGTATGTGTATTAAGATTTTAAGAAAGTTGGTAATTAATGGAATTAGTGAATGAAATAGAATTTGGAACAATTGTTGGTATCATTGAAATCTGATTTATATGTGTGGCATATTTTAGTTGAAGGAAAGAAAGGGGTTCTACTGCTATGCATGTCTGTGTGCGCGCAAATGAATTGGGAAACATTTGGGAAGGAGGCTTCGATCATTTTTCTCTAGGAATATATATATATATATATATACGTGCATATGTGTTATTGTTTTGGCTTGAGGTATAAGTATATACATTATTGTCAAGGTAAGGAGCTTGATGTGGATGCTGTGCATAATTGAGCTCATGGGAAATTGCTCAGATATCATATATACCTATATATAAGAGATTTCATTATTGTGTGTAAACTGAATTTGAGTTGAGTTTTGGGTTAAGGGATGCTTGTTATTAGTACAAAGGTTAATGAGCAATGTCTTTTGAAAATGATTTAATGTGATAATCCCATTGTGGATATGTGGTGATTGGGAAATGGTAGGAGCTTATGAATTGAGTTGTGGTTGTATGATTGATAGTGTGTTATAGATTGAAATGATAGTCTAAGGATGATTGATTTCTGTGGAAGCTTTAAATAGAATGTTAATATATTGTTTCGGGATACGAGGGAATTGAGAAGTGAATGTAATCGAAGTTGTTGGGCTGAAAAGAGTAACGGTTTAGAAGCGTAACAGGTGAGTGAATAACGTTCCCTAAAATTTATATTTTCAAATGCATTGTCATTTCAAATGATGAATTTCAAATATGGATTTTGAAAAGCAAATTTTACGAAAGTATGGTTTAAATCGTTAGAAATGATTTTCTTTCGATCGATTTACAAAAGATTACGATTATGCATGAAAATGGATAAAGAGGCTTTAGAAAAAGATTTGACAGTGAACTGATGTTATTCATGAAATATTCCTATGTGAATTGCATATGTTTTTACAGTAACTTGATTTTTGAATGTTCATGCTGGGATTTTTGAAATTCAAAGTGGCTTTATCAATGATTATGGTATTTGAAACGATCGAGATCATTACATGTGAAAAGGACCCCACGCATGATGGAAAGGTTTTAGGACGGAATACAGAACGCTGGTTGCTAACAGTAGTACTGTTAGTCCTTGGTGCACCTTGGTTACCCAAGCTCGATGGATTTCACCGTGGGTTTCGTACTTGCGAAGGGTAGTGGTTGAGCTACCAGATTTCACCGTGGGTTTCGTACTCGCGAAGGGTTTCCATATGCGGGAAAATCATTTATAGTCCACAATATTGCAGCATGCATGATAAAATTTGATTGACAATATGCATTATACGTCTGTACCCCTACTTCCCACAATTGCTTCAACTCCTGAATCATAGGTTGAAGATAAATATCTATTTCATCACCTGGGCACTTTGGACCAGGAATAAGAAGTGACATCATAAAGTATGGGCTTTTCATACAAAGCCATGGTGGCAAGTTATATGGCACTAAGACAATAGGTCAGATACTATGATTGGCACTCATATTCCTGAAAGGTTGAAATCCATCACTTGCTAAACCCAATCGAACACTTCTTGGATCAACAGAGAAGTTAGGGTACTGGTTGTCAAAGTGTTTCCAAGCTAGAGAATCAGTTGGATGCCTTATTACCTCGTCATTTGAGTGTTTCTCCTTGTGCCACCTCATTTCTTTAGCTATATCTCTTGACATATACAGTCTTTGTAGCCTTGGTGTTATGGGGAAATGCCTCAAGACTTTATGTGGAACCTTCTTCCCTTTCTGTTTATTTAAATTTCATCTAGGCATCTTACACTTAGGACATGATTCTGCATGTGTGTGCTCTCCCCAATACAATATGCAATCATTCTCACAAGCATCAATTTTATGGTAATCTAAACCCAAGTCACGAATTATCTTCTTTGCTTCATAGAATGAAGTTGGCACTAAAGCCCCCTCTGGGAGAACTTCTTTTAATAAGCCCAACAACACATCCATAGATTTATTACTCCAATAGTTAAGGCATTTCACTTGAAGCAACTTTATAATGAAAGAAAGTTTAGACATCTTGACACAACTTGGATAAAGTTCAGTTTTAGCATCTTTTAACAAGTCAAAGAACCTTTTAGCCTGTAGATTAGGCTCTTCATTGTCACAGTCACTAGTATTTGTATAATCCACACATGGAACTCCATATGCATCGCATATCATCCTTGTAAAGTTTTCATTAGCAGTAGCATTCTCTTTGTCATTACTAGAAGTTCTACAATCTGTCTGAAATCTTCTAATTTCCCCATGCAAGTCCCACACCATATAACTATTCCAAAAACCCTTACTCAATAAGTCTGTCTTGACATCTCTTCTCCCTTTAAATATAACATTCATGCATCTTCTACAAGGACAACATATTTGACTTCCCACGCCAAGTTGACTAAATGCCCATTCTAGAAAACCATCAACTCCTCTAATATATGATAGGTTGCCTCTGTCTCTAATATGTAACCAACTTTTATTCATTTATATTCCCTAAACAGTTAAACCTAGGATACAACAACAAAAGCCAACAAACATATCAGTATATAATGAGGTCATGGCTCCACGCAACATCAATTCCATATTATAATAACTAAGCTTTATTGATTAAATACATCGTTTCTCCATTAAGAAACAACAATATTATTCAACAGTTAAATAATAGTAAAAACAATCATACCTTAAAGACTCAATCAAAATGCAATTCGTAAAATCCATGATCAAGTCCAACCAACTAACTTGATTAGTTTAAACTTCAAATGAAGAAATTCATGATGCAATTACTCCAATTCAATCAAGGAAAAATAAGAAATAAATCTCTACTTGACAAATTAATTGGGCAATGGACTTGAAACTTCAAGTCCTTAATTTCAATAAATTTAAGGGGAAGAGACCGAATTACTCTTAATAGTTAATAGATGACAAAGGAAATGTAATTGCACATGACAAAAATTAATTACACTTGCGGAAAGTAACTTGCATATCATGGAAGCTAGTTTCATGTTACAAAGATGACTTACATATTGGTTCATATTGCATATTTTAGAAAAATCACTTGCATATTATAAACTTCCTTATTTTGTAAACGAACTTCCCTAGTGTACAAATGAACTTTCTCATTGTGCAAATGAACTTCCCTTGCGTGCAAATAAATTTTTCTATTACAAAATACTGTTGTAGAATTGTGGAAGAATTAAATTTCCCAACTACAATTACAATTAGGATACAAGGTTGTTTAAAAGAACAGAGACACCCTTTCACATCAAAGAATACAAAATGCAAAGCTGAACTATTTTAATTCCATCATGGCTGAACAAAGAGACCCAATATGATATATATATATATATGAGTATCTCTTTTAGGCAACGCTAGGGTAAACTGAACTCTCCTATAAATGGCTATAATGATTAGGATCAAGATCTGCAGTAAGCAATTTAATTCCATCAGGACACCAATTAAACATTACTATCAACATAAAACTCCATTCACTTTAACCAACATTTATTTCCTTCAGTTTTGCTTCCAGGTCATTCTCATGATCGAGATCATGGTTGTATGGACACCTATGAATCCAGAATGCCATAGAACATAAACAAAAAGAAATGTATTTGACCACATAACACTTGAGTCTGTCGGGAACTTCAGAAGCATTGAATAAATTCATCAACAACGTATTCGACCATATAGCACTTGTGTCTGTCGGGCAAATGAACAAGTAGATAATGGGCGACATTATAGAACAAGCGCAATATGACTGCACAAATTTCCCAAATTCCCCCAAATTTCCCAAATTTGATCCAGGATAGTGCGTAACATTTATGCTTATGACACAAATTGCAGAAACCCCAAGCAAATATACATGAATTTAGTCACAAAAAACTTGTGCAACGACTGAAGGAGCAACAAGAACGAATGTAACTTACTTTGAATGACAGCGATGGTCTGAGGCGAATGACGGCAAAGAGACCAATTTTTCAGGTGAAGCGAGTTTGAAGCTGAGGAGGAACGACGGATGAATGACATGTATTTAAGACTCAACGGAGCGCCGACTACCAACGGTGAGGGGAACTCGCACTAGATGACCAGGGAAGGAAGGAAGAGTTAGATGATGACTTGCAGAACGACAGTGAGGACCGACTTCATGAACGACGGTGACGATCGATTGGGAGCACAACGACTGACTGCGTGAGGAAGGGAGACAGTGCCGCTGGGGGTTAAACCTAACTGAAGAAATGAGTCAGGGAGGGGCAGGGCGAAGGTTATAAAACGTATTAGCGGCGACTTTGTGTTGTCACTGCAGAAAAGTGTTGCCAAAATTTTTTATTTTTGTTGCTTTTGCGGCGACAAAGAAATGTCGCCGCTGAAAGTGTTTTCTTCAATGACGACAAAGTAAAGTCTCTGCTAAAAGTATTTTTTCAGCGGCGACAATTAATGTCGCCACTGAAAATCTTGAATCAGCGGCGACTTTTTTTGTTGCCGCTGAAAAGTCGTGGCCAAATCTATATCTTTTTGTAGTGAATTTCTTAGCTTACCATTGATCCAATCAATTTCTCTTCCGTGTTCCATCAAATATGCTACTAGCTTTTATTACCTCTTAGATCTTAAATATTCCTTTAGTTTTTAATATAGAATTTAATTTAATCATTAATTTTGTTCTTAAATATAATATATATTTATATATTTATCAATTTTTTAAAATTACCCAATTTATATTTTTTTTAATAATAATCAAGTAACAAAGAGATAAAGGGAGTTAAGAAAGATAATTAGGTTATTTTAGAAAAAATATATCATATTAATGAACTTAACTAATTTCTTTAATCTAATCAAATTATTTAAATAATTTTTATATTAAAAAATGTATGAGTATATGAGCTAATTGAAGAATATGCTTTGTTCTAACTATAAAATTCTAATCCCTTTGCTTGCTAAATTTATAAAAAAATTCAAATAATTTATATTTGACTACATATATTAGTAAACATTTTCATCTACATCAGCCTGAGTGATACTTGAGACAAATCACACAAAAAAATATCTTTACTTTACAAAAGCCCTCGTCCCAAGCACGTCGGAGGCTAGTAGCAAGCATCTCATGAATACTTGAGTTAGTATTCCGATGTACTCTTTCATTTCGCCTCATTCTCCAGGGTAACCAACATGTGATGTTTAGAAGTGAACATTTGGTTTTTTGGTTTGGTAATAACTGAAAAACTCGAACAACCAAATTATGCATATTCTTGACACAAGACCGAAGAAGCCAAATAATTAAGCCAAATAGAAGGAAATTGTTGGAGTCCGTACCTACCAAATGAGCACACAATCCAACTTGCATTTAAGAATATTGTCCTTAAGATTTATTTCATGTTAACCGGCTTAGTAAAGTGGCACTGCCTAAAATTAAACAAATCACTACTCTTGCTACAAAAAAGAAAATAGTACTGGCAGAAGAAAATAGAACAGAAACCAAGGAAGACATCAGAAAGGCCAACGTGCTTGATCACTCTGACAAAAACACTAATGCAAAGTGACTCTGGGCACGTCGGAAAACACACCTCCTCCCAAGACCAAACGGACACACACCTCTATTTCCAAAGGACAAAACTTTTAGCATGTGTTTTGACCAATTTATCAAAATGATATTTGATAAAAAGTGTCCAATACTGCATCTTACTCATGCGCAAGGGGAAAATCACCCGATTTTTCAACTAAATTTACCATCTGTGCCCTGTTGTTGTTCGTAAAAATCACCAGATTTTTCAACTAAATTTACCATCTGTGCTATGCTGTTATGTGCGTGAGCCTACCACCCTTTAAGCACATTTACTAGCGTATGATAATATGTTATTTATGAACTTGGATTCTTACATCCCTAAACAATCTTGGATTCTCACATTCCTAAACAATGTGGGACTTGTTTCATTTCAACCGCATAAAACATCGATTTTCACAATAAAAATAATGGAACTAAATGAACTGAACAGCTATTTTTTCCCTCATTTTGTGACTTTCATAATTCCAGTATTTCTTTTCTTTCAAACGACCTTCTTATTAAGTATTTTCAAGAATAAGCTTCATATGTTGTAACAAGTTTGTCAGGTAGGAATTTGCTGACTTTAAGGTGAGCCATACCTGTTAGCTAAATAGAGTAGATACAGTTATGAAGGATTCACAATAAACATATAGCAATGAAGTATATTTTCATACTCACTTCTTCTTCTACTACCATTTGTTTTCTTCCTCTTCGCAGATACCTATCAATTAAGCAACCAACGTAGATAGATCAATCCGTTACCAACGAACGACGTCGTGTAGTATCATAGTCTTTGAAGCTTCCATGGAGAAAAGAAATCCTTACATCGCCATGGTTCCATGTCCAGGGTTTAGTCATCTAATGATCTCATTGAGTTTGCAAAACAACTCGTCGTTTAACTCACTAACTTCCACTTCACTTTCTTCATCCCCACACTTGGTCCTCCCTCCCCAGCGGAACATTCCATCCTCCAATCTCTTCCACCACAATTAAACTTCACCATTCTTCAGCGGGGTGTTCGGCTGCGCCTTGTCAGCCGCCCTATTTTGGGTACTTTCCAAATATTTTTTTATTTCTTTTTATCATTAGAATCTACATAAATAAAATTGTGATATTTTATGGGTAAAAAATAGTAATATTTTCAATTTTTATGACTTTTTAAAAATTTAATACTCTAAATCATAAAAAATTAGCATATCAAATCTACAGCGTTTTTTTTTAATTTTGAAAAATCATAAAAAATTGAAAACATCGCTATTTTTTTCCTACAACATATCAAAATTTTACTCATTTTATATAGATTCTAATAATAAAAAAAATATTTGGAAACCACACCAAATTGAAGGGGCAGCAGAGAGGGTGCATCCGACACCCCAAATTCAGAGTTTTGGGGGTGTTAGCTGCCCCTCATTTTTTGGTACTTCTCAAATATTTTTTCTTGTTTCTCTTTATCATTAAAATCTATATAAAATGAGTAAAATTTTGATATCTTGTAGATAAAAAAAAATAGTGTTGTTTTCAATTGTTTACGATTTTTTAAGTATTAATACTTAAAAAATCCTAAAAAAATTAGCATATCAAATATGCATCATTTTTTAAAAAATCTTTGACTCAGTCCCCAAACTTTAACTTGATGAAATTCAATTTGTATATCTTTGACTTAGTTACAACTACATCTTTTGAACTTTAAGTAACACAATCTCTAATTTTTTTTAACCATTTAAAATATGAGAAATTACTATAAGGTCATGAGGAAAGGATTTAATTACTAAAAAGTCTAGAGTAGAATAAACTTGTTATCAATTGTTGCAATAAAATTTGTTATTATTAGCTCCTCAATTATCATTGAATTTTGGATAATTAAATATCTTACTTGATACCTCATTGTAATTCCCTCTTTAAAATATTAATCTTTATATTTTAGAAAATAAAATCTTGCATTCCCTCGTGTCCTATATATAAGCAATTGACAAAATCATATAATTCAAAATATTAGTTAAAATTAGTTAAAATCAATAATGTGTAATAATGTAATTTTCTTTTTAAATATACCCTTACCTTTATTTATAAAGATGATGAGTGGAGAGAGAATAGGTGAAAAAAGAGATGAGGGAGAATTAGTGAGTAAAAGAGATGAAAGATATATGTAACTAATAGAGGTTAAAAATGAGAAAAATACATTAAATTCTTAGACAAACATAAATTATTGCTTATATATAAGAACAATCCTATGTGAGAGAATGCTATTTATATATATATGACTAAAGGGAGTATCTTGTAAAGCTTAAGGATGAAGTTACAATGAGTTTAAATTTAGACACTGTGGTTCAGTTGAGTCAGCATTGTAAGGTCCGAGTTGTATTGACTCAAAACTATAAGTATTGAAAGATTAATTTTCTCAATCAATAATATTAAATGAATATTAAAGAACTGTAATTACTTCATTCAGGTTGCATAGCATTAGATGGCAAGGATCTCTTCAACGCAATTCAAGAAAGATCGAGTGAATCCTGCAAAGCGGTTCTTCACATATGCAAGGGATTGTATTTAGCAGATGTTATGATAGTGAATAGCTTCCTAGATCTTGAACGAGAGGCAATAACATCTATACAAGAAACTCATAAATACCCTCACATTTAGGCGATGAGCCCCATTTTGAATACTGAGTCAGGTACCATAAACGAGTCAGCCTCAAAATGTTTAACATGGTTAGACAGTCAACCACCAAACTCTGTTCTGTATGTTTCTTCTGGGAGTGGAGGGACACTGTCACAAGAGCAGCTTAACGAGCTAGCCTTAGGGTTAGAGATGAGCGGCTTAAAGTTCTTGTGGGTCATGAGGGCTCCAAGTGGGTCTTCTAGTTTGGGTTATTTGAATTCACAAAAGGAGAGCCCTCTTGATTTATTGCCAAAAGAGTTCATCGAAAGAACCAAAGATCAAGGCTTTGTGGTCCTATGAAATTGAGACATGACTCCACGGGTGGGTGTGTTCTATAATGGCAAGCCAATGATTGTTTGGCCACTATTTGCAGAGCAGAGAATGAATGCAATTGTTCCAGCAGAGGTTTTCAAGGTTGCAATGTGGCCGGAAGTTGATGAGAATAATAAGAATGGGATTATAGTGAAAGAGGAAGTTTCAAGGGTTGTGAAATTGATAATGGAAGGTGAAGGCAATAAATTACGTAGAAGAAGTTCAAGTGTGGCATGTAGAATATGAGTGGCAAGTAGAAGAGTTCAAGTTTCTACCTTAGCTCATGAATCTAAGCTTTCTATGGTAATTTTCCCCCAAAAAATAACGGTATTTACTCCATTAGATATCAAGAAATTTCATGTTCGATAATAAAGCCAAAGAAAAGGTTGTTTTACTTACTAGTTAGGTCAATTAACTATATTTTGTTTATATTAAGAATTCTTAATTTCTTGTGTCATTATAGTAAAACGCCTAAGTTCGTTTTTTCTTTCTTTTTTTTATTGTGAATGTGGCTAATAATTTCTCTGATTATGCAAAATATGCAAGAAAACATGTCCAGTTCTTCACGTAATCCACATAGTTAAAAATAGAAGGCCAACTAATTAAGAAGAGGAGAAGGAGGCTAAATGTATTATTTAACCATTAATTCTTTCTCAATTTCTCTCTCTCTCTCTCTCTCACACACACACTTCCTTGTGAATTTTCCTTGTGAATTGTAAAATCCCAAAATTTGGGTAAAGAAATAATTAATAAATTTTAGAGAATAAATATTTTTTTTTTTGAGATTAAACAAGCTTAAAGAAATCTTTCAGGAAAATGTTATAATAATAGATAATTCCTAAAACAATATTGAGGACTCATAAAATTTGGGGAAAATCATGAAAATGGTATTTTAAATACCTAAAAATTATGAAAGAAAATATTTTCTTAAACGAGGCTTAAATAAATTAAGATAAAATTTTCATATTTTTTAGGGTTAATTTTTTTGAAAAATTTAAGAAAAATAATCAGGAGTTATCGTTTGTCCTAAAAGTTTTAGAGAAATTAGGTTGAAGAAGCTATAAAAAGTTCCAAATTCTAACATATGATATAACTTTTAAGAAATTCAGAGTGAACAAAAAATTTTTAAAAAAAAAGTATGATTTGAGCCCAAAATTAAAGTAGGAGACAAATAGACTTTATTAATTTAAAGATTTGGTGTCACATAACGACATAACCCATTTTCCTTCCACGGGCTTCTCCTGTCAGATGTCTCTTCTGTGTCAAACGTCACAGGTACTCTTCTCTTTATTTCTTCAAAGCCCCCTCCTCACTCTGCAAAGGAAAGAGAGAGAGAGAGAGAGGTGATCAGTGCAGAGCAGCGGTACGGTGAGTTTGGAAGTAGACAGAGCAACGGTGAGTGCAGAGGGAGCCAAAGAAGGAGACGACCGAGGACGGAGGCCGGAAAAGGAGTGTCAGGAACTCTCATGCAACCAAGGATTTCAACTAAGGCGAGTCTTCTAATCTCATCCTCACATTCAGTTTGTTCGATCTTTGCGTTTTGGGGATGGGTTGTTCGATGAAAGTCGAAGCTAAGCTTTTATTGCTGCAAGTGATTTCTCTGGTTCTGGTTGCTGATATATATGTGTGTGTGTGTGTGTGTGTGTGTGTGTGCTGTAAAAAAAAAAAAAACAGAGAACGATGGTGCTCTTTGTTCTGGTTGCCCAACTTTGCTTCTCTGTTCTGCTTGAATCTGACGTGAACTGGAACACATTCTGTTGAAGAGTGAAGCTTGGACTTGTTGAAAATCAAACTGTGGTTAATGTTCTCGATTGTTGGAGTTTTTAAAGAAAGTATACATGTGTGAATTTGCTGCTATATTGAGTCGAAGAGAGTGTTTGGAAATGAAATTCAAAATTAGTTTTGAAATTGGAATATTGGGTTTCTTTATGTAGTTATGGAAAGTGTCTCTGAAATAAAAAGGAAAGAAACATAATACACACACACGATGGCTGTGTAGGTTGGGGATTATAATACCTTATTTCCTTTTGCAATATACGTGTTTTCGGTATCTTAATTAAAGCTGGAACATTAAAAAAAAGAAGGAGGTGTTGAGGCTACTGTTGTGTTTTTATTAAAAAACAAAAAGAACAAGAAAAGAAACAAGAGGAAGACGTAGGTGCTGATGATATGGGAAGTATAAAATATATATATATATATATATATATGTGTGTGTGTGTGTGTGTGTGTGTGTGTGTGTGTGTGTGTATTAGTAGCTTGCCATGAGTTGCCATATGGATGAAAAATGAGTAAAGCTAATAAAGTTAAAAAGGGAAAATGCGAGTTATGGAATAATTTTGAGAAAATCTGGAAAGTATTTTCCAGATTATGAAGGAGGCTATATATATGGGACTCTTTTGAGGAATAAATGATAGTTATATGCTTACATGATGTGAGATATTAGAATGATGTTTAGAATAATGTGAATGGCTTTAATAAGTCAAAAGGGAGAAATTAAGACTTTAAAATGGACATAGCCGATGTTCGAATGTATATAGTTGATTAATGTTTAGGATAAAGATTGGCGTGATGGGTGGGTATTGTATAATGGACATAGCCGATGTTCGAATTTTAAAGCCAAAAGTTTGATATTGGAATAGGAAGGTCATTTGAAGTGCAAGTGTTTATTTGGGAATATTATAATGGACTTTTGGAAGCTGGAAATTTCCAGATTATGGATAAAGGAAATTATAAAGCAGTTGTATGATAGAATATGAAGGAAAATAAGTGTGTCCCTTTGTTCCCTAGTTGGACAGCAAGATTGACCAAGAGAGAGTACATTTTTGGGAAATTATAATTTCCATAAAGCTTGCTGTTGATTATTTCTAAATGTCTAGCAACTATGTTAGATGTTTAAACTATGGTTAAAGACTCTAAATAGTGTTATAATGTTATTCATGAATTAAAGGAAAAAAAACTTTGCCTTAGTAAATGATTTTAGTAAATTTAAAAGAAAGGTAATATAGTTCAAAGAGATAGAAAAGATGTTGAGTCTCAGGTATGAGAGAGATATTTGTTACGAAGGTTATGTACTAAAGATTAGTACTAACATTCCCTATCTAAATAATAATTATATAGGTTTTAATATTTGCCCAAGCTTAATTATTAAGGAAGCAAGAATAGGCGACTGTTTCGGCGTTGATTGTGAACCATGTGATGGTTGATTGGTATATATGTTGTGATGCATGAGTATTGCTCACCATCCGGTTGGAAGGACACTTGTCATATGGGATGGTTGGAAGTACAGTACTGAGTGGTTGTATGTACATTTGATTGAAATCATGTTTAATTGGTTGTGGATATAGCTTGTTTTTCATGCTTTATGAATATGTGTGTGTGTATATATATATATGAAGAATTGTTGTTATTATGAGGATTCTTTGAATATCACCCTTTTACTTCCATAACAAATAGTAAAAGCAAGTGGGTCAAGGGCAAGGGACAGAGATAGTAGAAATTTGTAGATAAAGTAGTATAGATGTTCCATCTTAATTAAGTAAATTATGTTTTGATTAAGCAGTATAAGGCTTGTATATACATTGGTCAATATATGTGTAAGTCAAGGTTAATTTAGAAAGAAAGAAAAGAAAATTTTCTTATGGATTTTTCAAGCTCTTTACTATAAGTTTTTCAAGAAAAACCTTAATTAAGGTACCAAATTATAAGATGTTACACTAATTGATTTTTTAGATAAATTAAAAAAATTAAATAAATTATTTCCAAAAGAGTAGTATATGTCATTACTAATATTAATTGATTTCTATAATTGATAAATAAATGCCATAACGACCAGACAAATTTCTATAATTTATTTATTGTATTTTATTTTTTTTAATCTATTAAAAGAATAACTAACTCTTATATTAAAAATCGAAAAAATAACGGATTCCAATATTAATATTAACATTTAGTTTATCAATATCATTCTTGCTATTTTATATGAGGTTAAGAAATTATCTATCTATTCCCTCAAAACAAATTTCCAAAACTTTCAAATGGGTTGTGTTTGTAAATGCAAATAACCATCCATTGTTATTTATGACAAATAACAATACATTTACCAATTCAACTACGCTCTTATCTATCTATTTTTGGTCATAGCCTTTGCCAAAAATACATATTTCTCTCCTTATAAATTATGGACTAAATTTCAATACCATTTGTAATCAAAGCTCCAGTATACTCGGATCAGAAAGATATGGAAAATTCAATGTCGTCGTTGATTTTGTTTCTATCTTTCTGCTTCGTTTCATCACAACAAGCTTTGATTGCAAATGCCATTGGTGAACATTATCCCTTGGTGCCAGCACTTTTTGTATTTGGTGATTCTTCTGTTGATTCTGGAAATAACAACCATTTGAACACACCAGCAAAGGCTAATAGATGGCCTTATGGCATTGATTTTCATAATATAACGGGTCGATGGACCAATGGAAAAAATATGGCTGACTTCATCGGTATGTTTACTTTCTTAGTAGTGGGTTAAATACTTTTTTTGTCAGTTACTACTCTCATCTTAATTATAACAGTTAGTTTCTTTCTTTTAGACAGATTAAGACAAGTAAATGAATAAGCTAATTATAAGTTATATAAGAGTTAGTTAACTAATTTAAATAGATTAAAAAAATATATAATATAAATTCATCTTGAAATATTAGATTTGACTATAATTAATTAATTAATTTAGCTTCTTTAATCTATCTAAAAAAATTGGCTAACTTTTATAAGTATGATCAGATAGAGTATATTTATTTCATTTTAAGCAAGCTTTGAACTATTGTTTGAATTTAGCCCTTTATTGTTTTATCCGTTAATTTTAGTTTTATTTATAAAAATGAATGTGCGTTAAAACGGTGTGAAATTAACCGTAGATCCTACAAAGTCAAAGAAAATCTATGATCTAAAATAATGGTTTCTACCCTCTTAAAGATGGACGCAAATAACATATCAAACTATAAGGGGCACAATTTAAATAAAACAAATTTCAAGGATCTGTTTCAAAATTGAGCTAAATTAAAAGAACATGTGGATTAATTTTCCTAAAATAAAAAAGATAATTATCTGTCGAGCTTACATCTTATTATATCTTCGAATGAATTGAATATAGTATTTCATAATAGCTAGTATTTATTTGTAATTGTTGTAAATTTCATCGAATTATTCCAAACAAATATATAGTTGATGAAACATTGGCTTATATATTTCAAAGCTTTTAATCCTTGAATATGCAAAGCTTTTAATCCATTAATTGAATATTATCCAAATAATACAACACTTATTATGACGTTTGTTTCTATCCATACAGCAACTTATTTGGATTTACCACTAGCTCCTGCATACTTAAACCTCTCGGATAGTGAAAGAAGTCAGATTACAACAGGAATAAACTATGGGTCTGGATCATGTGGGATCTTAAACACGACCGGAATGGTAAGAAATTAAATTAAAATGAAAATTATTTTTCTGTGTCTAATTTTAATTATTAATTTAAAAGGAAAATTTTCCCTATAAGTTTTTCTACAAGAGCAATGTTGCTCCAGAAAATTTTTTTAATTCAAGGTTGCCCCAAAAATGTTAAAATAGAGTAATGCTGCCCCTTAATTACGGTTAAAATATTAATGACCAATATTATTATTTTTAAATAGTCAACGTTAATT
Organism: Leucaena leucocephala; assembly: GCA_037074615.1. Classification (NCBI taxonomy): domain Eukaryota; kingdom Viridiplantae; phylum Streptophyta; class Magnoliopsida; order Fabales; family Fabaceae; genus Leucaena; species Leucaena leucocephala. Next base: position 5,277,422 of record CM073553.1, read on the forward strand.
TTTTAATTGTGGGAGGTAATATTACTATGTTTTGAAATTTCTAAGGCAACATTGATCACACAAAAAAAAACTTTCGGGACAACCTTGAACCTAAAAAAAGCATCTTGAGCAAAATTACTCCAGAGTAAAAAATTTTGGGACAAATTTGTACTTTAACCCTTAATTATCTATATATAGTGAACATTTAATTATCCATTTTATATATGTTGAAGGGAGAATGCTTAAGATTATCAAAACAAGTAGAATACTTCAAATCAACTGTGAAAAAAGATCTTCCAAAAGCAATAAAGGATAAAGAGAAGTTGCACCAACACTTGGCCGATTCCATATACTTTCTCTCTATTGGTTATAACGATTACCATGATGTGATGAGTCACAACATGACCAACAAATACAGTTCAGACAAGTATGCAGATTACGTTCTTGATGAAATCACAAAACATATCAAGGTACATTGTGCATTGTATTGATTTTGATCATGTAAAATATTTCTCTAGTCCTATTTATAAGATAGAGAGAAGATTTGTTTTTTTGTCATTTATAAGTCATATCATTAAAGTTTTCATATAAATGTTCTATCTCTTATCCTTAATATAAGAGATATATAACTAATTTAAGAATATTAAGATATGTGAAATAAATATGATTTAATTTTTCTAAAATGTCATATTTCATCATGACCACCTTTAGACAAAAAAAAGTCGTTTGACATTTTTTATTTAAAACTAAATTTAATTTCCTAACTAGCTCTTATATTAAAAATCGGAGAGAGTACAATTTTAAATAGGGATAGATTAAGGAAAGTTGTTAAAAATGTTAAGGCAAAGAGTTACTGAGGTTTAAGGTTTTTCTTGGGTATGGTGAAATATGTTGTAAGTGACTTCTAAATAGGATCAAAGAAGTATTAGGGTTTATTAAAATTTAATAGCGTTGTACTCCTCTGATCCTTAATCTAAAATATATTTAACTAATTTAATTATATTAGTTAAGTTAGTTAGTTTATCTTATTTTTTTTAAAACACCCCAATAATCTTTCTTAATTCACTCATTCTCTCATATTTTGATTATTGTTGAGGGAGTACCTATAGAGATAATTTAGAAAAAAAATAGATACATATAAAAAATATGTCTTATATTTAGAATTAAGATTAACTTTTTAATTATGTGTTATATTAAGGATTTGAGGAATATTATATATTGTGCAAAAATTGATATAATCCTTGATATCTATTCCACAGACAATTTATCATCTCGGAGCGAGAAAGTTTGTGGTTTTGAGCGTTTCAATGTGTGCTCCTCATAATTATACAGAACCAGCTTGTAAATCAAGATACTATGCAAATAAGCTTCCTCAAAGGTTGCAAGATTTACAAAGAACACTCGATGGTTCACTGTTTACAGTGTATGATGTCTACAAGGTGCATAAAAGGATTACAAAAAATCCCCAAAAATATGGTAAGTAGAATTATTTTATTTAATTAGGTTCTTGTTATATATATAACTAGTCTTGTTTCAATTATAATAATTTTGCTTTCTTGTAGTTAGTAGTTATATGGGTTTCTTCACATGTACAGGGATCACAAACTTAGATGATATTTGTTACACGGATGGTGGACCTGTTTGTCCAGATAGATCAAAGTATCTGAAATGGGATTTATATCATCATGAAACTCAAGTGGCACATGAGATAGCTGCAAAGGCATGCTTCCATGGAACTGCTTGTTCTCCTTATAACATCTTGGAGTTAGCCAAGGCACCAATCAAATGTCACCATAAATAAATTGTAAAAAAAAAAAAGTGGTTTAACATTGAAAGTACTATTTCCGATTTTTCTTGTTTGAATTTTTCAATGAAATTATATATTAATTCATAAAGAGCCAATGAGGCAAAAGAAAAATGAAAACAAGAAATCCGTTACATTATTTTTCCTTGTGGATTTTGCCTCTTGTGCACCTTCTTCATTGTCACACCCTGAAAATTTAGGTATGACCGATTCGAAATATGAGAACACCCCACGTCTCTAGCCTTAGGTACTATTATATAATTTCACAATTATTCACACTTAAGTACCCTTAAGCTCAAATATTTATAATTTGGCCCATGTACGCTTCAATTTCATGACTTTATTGGTATTTTGCATGTACTTTTAGATATGTTTTACCGTCCAAAGTTCATTCGGAATCTACCAGCACTCTATATTTACGCCTATCTTGTTCTCGGTTTCTGGCCTATCACTACACTGAGAAAATCCCAATTATTATCTGAAGGGTAGTTTTGTACTTTGGTATTTTGAGACTTTCGTTTCTTGCTTCATTTTTTCCTTTACATTTAGGTTCATATTCGCTTTTATTTTCGCCCTTGAACGTTTCAGTCTCCAAAAACTTTTATAGTTTAGCCCCAGAATCCTGTTCATTTACAATTTAGTCCTTAGGAACTATTCTATCTTTTATGGACATTTATGTGACTCATACGCAATTGGGCTTAGGAACCTACTTAATTTAAGCGTATTTTTACACTTTAACGTATTTTTACACTTTAAGGTCTAAAATTTAGGATATGTTACCCACGAACCTAATTGGACATGTCATACGATTTTTTTGTCCGAAGTCTATTTTAACATTTTTCTAACCAAATTATATTCCGAACTCAAAGCAGTGGCTAATAATAAGTTTACATTTTCTATTTCTCTCATTATTATTGCCAAAATATAGTTCAAACAAAACCGTTGGGCACGTGCTGAAATTGTGTGTGCCTCATCTATATCCATTTGGTAATTATGGCATCATTGATTTATTGGGTTGATTTTGATGCCTCAAACTCAATTATTCCCTCATGTCCTTAATATAAAAAATTAGTTGATTAATTTGAGTAAATTAAGAAAAAAATAAATAAGCTAATTATAACTAATATAATAGTTAGTTGACTAATTTAGTTAAATTAAAGAATATATAATATATATTCGTCTTGAAGGTTTATATTTAATCATAATTAATTAATTTATTTTTCTTCCTTAATCTACCTAAAAAAAATTAAATAATTATTATATTAAAGACGGGAGTAATAAATGGTAAACTTGTTAATTACTTATTGTCATTTTAAGTTGATTCTGAAATCTATATATGGCCTTACAAATCTTTGAAAACAATTATCTCTGCAATAGGCTTAATCAGGATTTAAAAATGGATCAATCAAATCATAAACATGAAGTAAAGAAAGGAAGTACTATATAATGGAAAGCTAAAGTCTTAAATTAATTATAGTTTGATTATTTTTACTTAAAATGATGAAAATTTGGCCATTGTGAACAAATAAATTAAATTATCAATCAATAATTGGATATGAGATTGAAGAAATTAATTGAAATTGCAAGCATATAAATTGTTTGATGTTATGAGAGAAAGAAAACATAAGCTAACTTTGAAAAGTCAATTATTGAAGTGTAGATGTAATTTAAAACACTAATACAGAAAAAGAATACTCAAATTTCAAAATAGGCCCTTAATAAAAGTATAATGATACATCACTAACATAGAGTTGATCTAACAAAATAAGGCATCATTTGATCCTTATGAGTCTTAGAGTAGACACGGATAAAAAAAAGCGTCCAATACTGGTTGATAATATAAAAAAAAATTAAGATACATTAAATAATGAAGAAATTGAATTGATTATGTCTTGTGTCGTGTTGAATTTAGAGAACAAAAAAAAGTGAAATTATACGTTATTGTGAATATAAATTTTAGATGTATGTTAAAAGTTCAGTATAGTATTAAAAAAGGAAATAAAGCAGATGAAGAAAGAACAATATACCAAAAGATCATATGTATATTATAGAGGGAAATTATTACATACATGACATCTGCATATATAGATTATTGAAAGTTATGGCCAGTAATTATGTATTAATTACTCAATTATATATAGATAATTAATTCTGAATCATCAGTGGCCTAAACCTCTTGCACCACATTGGTTTGGCATTCACGATGAACTTAGCTTCATTCTGATTTGCCATCAGGTAGACTGGAATGTACGAATAACGAAATATCACTTTCGCGTACTTTTGTCGGTTGCCATCACCATATGGCGGATGATACACCCTCTCGATGCACGGACCGAACATCCTGATTACCACAAAAGCAAACAAACAGTGATAGAATCCATGGTAATTTGTTTTAATCACTATCTAATAATCAACGTGTGTGTGTGTGATATATGCTGTTTTTTACTAAACAAGATAATTAACAGAGTTAGATGGTTCAGCAGAACCAAGCAATTTTACATATAAGCAAGAATTGGCTGTGCTGTATGAAGATTTGTCTTTTACTTAACGATATAGATGGATAACTTGAAGGGGGGAAGATCTGAGATTTTACTCTTTTTTATTGGATAACTTAATGGTATGAAACCAGCTTGATCAGTGGTTTGATCAGTTGGATTGTCAACCGGATTAATTAGTGGCTTGATCTGAATTAGAAAACTGTTTTTATCCTTAAATCATGTTTGATTGGAGTTGAGCGGCCATTAAGCAAAAACCTGAAATTAAACCGAACTTGAAATGGCTTTTAGAGAACCGGACATGTGTTGGGCATGACAGAAAAAAAGACTAAAAAAATTGAAAAAAAAACTGTAAATTTTTTTTAAAAAAAATATTAAGTTGGGTTGGACTGGAGTTGATCCACCATTAAACCAAAACCCAAAATATCAATGATTCGACCGTCCCTCTAACCAGCCGATTGAATCATGAAAACTGAGATATATTGGTCTTTATAGGTTTGACATTTGATCCGACTTTTAAAATATTGGTCTAAATCACAAGCAGAACTATGTTACTGCTCAATAAAACAACGAAGAAATGAGACTGAAAAAACAGTGAAAGGAAAGGAAAATTAAAGGGAAAGAAGAATTTACGAAGTGAAGAATTGAAATATCTCAGTTTCAGAGAGAGGAAAGCCTTCAGCAAAAGTCAGGAAAAGACTCCTATCTTCCTCAGGTGCTCTGTCACGCACTGGATCCCACTCCCTCGCAAAAGGATTCAACTTCGAACCTGATGAAGGCCCATTTCCTGGCTTCACCGCTTTCATGGATTCAAAACCACCTGATGAATTCATCGTTACTTCCTATCTAGTAGAGAATGAGAGAAGTGATGAGGAAGATGGGACTGTGCTAGGGTTTATATAGAAACAGTTATGAACTGAGAATTTAAAGTATTAAATGAAGTTTTTAATTTCTGTTCAGACTATAAATGCATATCCATATGAACAGAAAACTAGTGGCGTCTGCTTTTACTACTGCTTATGACTGTTTTAGGTTCTTTTTTGGGTCAAAGTTCAGGTTCCAAATGTACACATTTATAAGTATTTAATATGTGAATGTGTTAACTTGACATCTGTATATAATATAAAAACTCTAATAAATTATATTATTCATAAAGTATAAAGGGAAAATCACTATTTTATATTACATATAAATAGATTAAATTAGGAAAAAAAGACTTAATGAATGTTATTTTTGTTACATTTTTAGACAAAATGAATGTTTATAGTTAATCAGCATGTTTAACTACACTGCAAATATATAAATAGGATCACCAAATAAAAGAACTATCAGATAATATAAATAGCTATCAAGAAATATGGATGTGAGTTCTCGCCCCTTAATTTCCTTCACTTCATTACCTAAATGGTTTTAAATTTTGATAGTATGACTTCAATAAAACAAATAAATCATTTTTATGACTTCAAATTAATAAGTGATGATATACATTTGAAATGCTTAGATCTTCTTTTCATATAGATGGAAAAGAAGCATTTTTCTCATTGATTGATAAATCAATAGAAATTGAATTATTTGTACTATTTTTAAAATTTATAGGTGAATTCCTAAAATAACCAAAAAAAACAATTATGATGGAGAAAAATATTATGTGATAGTCTATAATTAAGATTAAGAGGTGGTTACGATTTAATGAGGGTAATTGTAACAATTAATAAAGGAGTACAGGTAATTTTTGAACATTTAAAGAATTTCAATAAATTTTTTGATATATGTAAAGTGATAAAAGTGAGTTTTATATTTAGGGATAAAGGGAGTATTTTATATCTACCAAATGTAAATTAAAATGCACAAATGTTATATTTTGTACCATTATTCTTGTGATTTCTGCACACTAAAACAAGTGTAATAACAAGTGTAATTAGTCTTTACAAATATTCCATTTAGTTCCTAATATAAGTCATCTCAACTAATTTATCAGAATTATGAGATGATAGTTAACTTATTAAACATGTTTTAAATTAATTTTTTCAAGTTCACCGAAATTTATTTAATAGTAAGGTTTTTAAGGAGAGATAGAAATATAAGGAGTCATATTTAAGTATTAATTATAGGGACAAAATTAATAAATAAGTATAACTAGTGTTCAAATAAAGTACGAGTAGATTACATGTGCTAGTAAAGCTTTTTAACATTAATTGCTTAGGATACCAAGCCAATAGTTGTAAAGAAAAATAATTCAATTAACTCCTCCAAGCTATAAATTGTTTTTAAAGGAAAAAAAAAAGTAAATGTGAACCCCAATCACCAGCTTAATTTCCCTACATTTATAGAAGTAAATGCTTACCATTTAATATCTTTATGATATCATTAATTGCTTAGGATAACAAGCCAATAGAAGTGAAGAAAATTAATTCAAATAATTCCTCCATGATACTCCTTCTAGAATCATAGATAAGCCATGATAGAGAAGATTGAAGAGGGTCCAAATTATAAATCTCTTATCTAAATGTCTCAAATGTTAATTTTTTTGCCAATAATGCCCATCAAAAATTACTATGAATCATTAATTTAATGGGATAATTTTAATCATAGAATGAGGGACGTTTTTGAAAAACAATATTAATTCATGAGAAATTTAATCTAGTTTAAGTATTTTAATTAACTATTTTTTCTTTTTCTTAGTGACGTAGGTAACGTGACCTATATTCGAGATCTCTATTAACCAATGTTTTTCATAAAGATCAAAAAGAGTATGTAGAGGAAATTGACAGAAAAATGAGAGGAACAGTAAAATGTACATTTTTACAGTCATATTTCCCATTTTTTTCTCTCTCTCAGAATTCATGAATGTGCTATTTTTCTAATTCTATCTATAGGCTTTTTTATCATATAATAGACCTAATATCCCAAAAGCATGGTCTCAAGTTTAAACACTAGCGATTGACAAAAAAAACATGTTAAAAGAATTGCCTCCATTTAGAACCCTGACAATGTTAAAATTTGAATTATTGAGTAGTATCGTAATAAATTAAATGGTTGGCAGAGAGGGGGGAAAGAATGTATAAATTAAAAACCTAATTTTCAACAATTTTATAAGCATCTCTTCAACCTTTATCCAAAATGATAAGTTTTTTTTTATTATTATTAATAAGACATTGAACAGTCAAATACCATATGCAGAAAGTACATAAATTTTTAGACTGAAATAAATACTGGTTTTAATGCTTACATGAAACATGAATAAATAAAAACCTCTACTCCAACTTTATACACATCTCTGTAGCCTTTTATCCTCCATATGAATATTTATACATATTCATATTTTGATGCGATCTCCTTATGTGATTTTTTTACCTCAATTATCCTTCGATTCTCTTTCAGATTCATATTCCGATGCCAAATGTGGTCGATTTTGATTATGTATTTAAGTTTATGTCTGTTATTAGTATACATGTAATTAACCCCCTTAGTCCAAATAACAGTTAAGCTGATGTTGTGTTGGACTCTTGTTAACAAAATTTTTGGCTAGTTAGTTTTGCCCTTCTTTGGTTTTATTTAGTGATTATAGCTAATTTTTTTAAGAAGCTATTTGGTTTTTCAATTAAACTGACGTAATTGTTTAAATGAAAGAATAATAACTTTCTCTTCTAGTTAAATTACTACCACTCAAAGTATTCGTGCGAGTTTTTATACTAATATTCTCTCTTTCACTAATATTTCTGCCAGGTGTAAGTAGTCCGCTTCTTCACAAATATATCTATTTTACCGATGTGGCATAGGGGTTACATCTTGTATGGAACTTAATAGTATACCAAGAAACTAATAAGTTTAAATACGAAGCAAAGTAAAATAAACCAAATTTTATACCCGAATATTCGACGGCCATACTTGTTCAATTTATCCCTCTCAACTTGGATGCCGTGACACCCTATCTTTAGAGATAAAGAGGGGCGTAAACTTTTTTGTAATAGTATGCCTACTAGTTGATGAAGTAATTTCAAGATATAAGGCTTTCCTATTATAACAGGCTGTTCAAAAGTATCCCCTAACTCGCGGAACTTCTTCATAGTGGCTCTGAACGTCGGTTTTGGGGCATGGGAGAAGAAGAAAAAGGCTTATCCACTCCCCGAATAGTACTATAAGAATCGGTACTGAACATCCTCTTGAGAAATAAAAAGGAATATGAAAAATTCGATATTGCTTTTGTTCTTTCCAGGCAATCTAAAAATAAAGAAATAGTTAAAATGGAATCTATTCCAAACATATACTCCTAGTTGAGGAGTTACTTAGAATGCTGCCAAATGAATTTCGTTAGGATGAGGATCAATTCAATTAGAATTAGTTTTGAAATAATTCATTACATTGATATTTAGAAAATCCAATATCAATAAACCCATTTTACCTATACTATAGTCACCAATTTTACCTAAAAATTATCAGTGAACATATTGAGCAATATAAAAACGAATGCTATCCATAACATCTATGCCAGCCCGTTGGTGTCAATTAGGTGGTCTGTGGATTTTTGTTGCTCTGCACGGTGCTTTCGGACTAATAGGTTTCATGTTACGTCAATTTGAACTTGCTGGATCTATTTTTCGTGGTTTTATTTAGTGATTATAACTAATTTTTTTTAATCGAATAATATAGAAATCAATCAAAGACAAGAAGGCGTTGTACAGCGGAGAAATTCTGAATCAGGTCATGCACAACTTGTTATGCCAATATCTTCTATACCACCTCAAGAGTAAACAGCTTCCTAGAACTACAACGGGAGGTAATAACATCTCTGCAAGAAAATAATAATAAAAAATAGCCTCCTATTTATCCTTTGGGCCCCATTTTACTGACCGAGTTAGCTACAATAAACGAGTCAGACTCAAAGTATTTAGCATGGTTAGATAATCAGCCACAAAACTCAGTTATATACGTCTCTTTCGGTAGTGGCGGAACACTATCACGTGACCAGCTTGATGAACTTTCATTAGGGTTAGAGATGAGAGTGGGCACAAGTTCTTGTGGGTTGTGAGGCGTCCAAGTGGGTTTTCTTGTTCAGATTATTTGATTGCTCAGAAGGAATTAGGTTCGCTTGACTACTTGCCAAAAGGGTTCATTGTGAGAACAAAAGGTCAAGGTCTTGTGGTCCCATCATGGGCCCCACAAATCGATGTCCTAATACACGTGTCCAGTGGTGGGTTTTTGACTCATTGTAGTTGGAACTCAACGCTCGAGAGTGTGTTCTTTGGCAAGCCAATGGTCACGAAGCCACTGTTTTGCAGAACAAAGAATGGATGCAGTTTTGATAACTCAGGAGTTGAAGATTGCTGTAATGCCGAAAGAGAATGAAAATAATAATAATGGGATTGTGAAGAAGGATAAAGTTTCTAGAATTGGGAAGAGTTTAATGGAAGGTGATGAAGGCAAAGAAGTTAGCAAAAGAATCCATGTGTTTACTAAAGCACTGAGTGAAGATGGTTTTTCTATGAGGCCGCTCAAAAGTTTGTCATTTGAAATTTTGAATTGAATAATCTGAGTGGCAAGCAGAAAAATGCAAGTCATTCAATGTATTTTATTGTTATATATATATATATATATATATTTGCTTAGTGACGTATACACTTGCTTTTCTTCTCTATATATTTAAGAACAAATTTTTCTTTTCTAAATATAGTAATGATTGAGGGATCTGTTTTGATCTTAACTATAAAATCTCAATCACTTTACTTTTTTAATTTATAACTTCTTTTCAAATTATCTATATAAAGTTTTCATCAATAGGAATAATGATTAAAGAAGTATTTTATTTAAACCAATACATATTTATTAGAAATATCTAACTTAATATTTATAAATTAGTTAGCTAGTTTCGATATTTAAAATTGGAGGTATAAACCAAAATGAGTGATGTGAAGAGTTTTGAGTAGCCACCCAAGGGTCTCCTATGAGCCAATGTGTTCCAAAATCACGTGTGGTATGTAAGGATATTGTATACTTGCTGGAATTGTTCTGTACGTACCAGAAAATTCTCAAACCATATACTTATAAAAATAAGAAAATAGGTAAAAAGTCTTTATTTAAAAATTTTATTAGTTAAAAAATTTGAAATCGAGTACTAATACTCTGTGTAAATTCTCGTACTTTTTGTGTTAAAAAAATATCGACACAATCTGAACACCATGTCCAAAGCCTTCTTCGCCAGGAAATCCGCATTCGCGTTTTCATGTCCAAAGCGTCCCAATCCCATTGCATTAAGTGTTGTAGCTCAAGTATTAGGCTCCAATCCTCATGCAGTTCTAACTCTGCAACTTTCCTCGGCTTGATTGATACTTCAGACGAATAACAAAATATCTTTAATTACTTTCGCCACTCGAGATCTATAAGGGAACGTTGCTGCTCGTGTCATGCATCTCATAATTCCTGTAATTTCGGCTAGGCCTCGTGAATACTTGGGTTAGTGTTCTGATGTACTCTTTCATTCCTCCTTTTTTTGGGATACACGAAAGTTTATGAGTTAAATCTTGAGAGCTCATTCAGATCCGAATATGTTTCTAAACTCGAAGAACGCTTAGAAGAACGCTTATAGAGATACTTTCATATTACCTACTAACAAAGTATTACTCCTCAAATCAGTAGTAGGATTTAAACTCATGATCTCATTGGTTACTCTGTATCAACTCTTTCATTTCTCCTTCTCCTGAGTAACCAATATGTGACGCTAAAGATCTCATTCAATCGCCCACGGCCTGTCTCCTTGTCTTTAGTTTTGTACCATAACCAGTCCATAAGATCAATTTAATTATAGGTCAGCCATTAAAAATGTATATACTGACGTGCAATATCATAGTCTTTGAACCTTCCATGCAGAAAAGAAATCCCTGCATCGCCATCGGTCATCTAATCCCAGTCGTAGAGCTTGCAAAACGAATTGTCGTGTCTCTCTCTTCATCCCAACACTTGGCCCTCCCTCCAGAACTATGTATTGCTTCCTTCAATCTCTTCAACCTCACATAGACTTCACTATTCTTCCACGAGTGAATTAAAACGACATCCCACAAAGTGCCGTCCATCCAGCATCACAAATGCATCAAACTGTGATGCTCTCTCTTCCATCACTTCATGATGCTTTGAGCTCATTATTAAAATCTCGAACTCGTCACTTTGTTGCTATGATTGTGGATTTATTCTCAGTGGATGCATTAGAAATTGCGAAGCAATTCAACCTTAAATCATACGTTTACTATGCTTCAAGAGCAACTTCACTGTGTTTCTGCCTCAAGTTTCCAGGACTTGACCAAATTCACGACATGGTCTACGGGCTTCCGGAGAGCTATCACAACCTTTGAAACTTCCAGGTTACAGATCTCTCTGTTTTTTTTTCCTCCTTTAATTCTATTACTCCCTAGCAAGATAACTAATTTGTATTAATTAAAAAAATTAGTTAAAGGAACCATTTTCGGTGCTCATCGCTATAGTGGGATTTGCACTGTTCAAAACTTCAAATACAATTCCACAGTCCAGATTTCAAACTTTTCAACTAATAATTTTTAACTAAAAAATATTTTTAAAAAATAGAAAGTTAAGAGATTATCTTTTATTTAAGATTACGTACACATTAAAATAATTTTTTCTTTAAAAAACTAAAAATAAAAAAATAATATAAACTATTGAAATTAGATCTATACCATACAATGGTGATTAGCTCTCCAGTCCACTTAGACTAGAACTCATTGTATTAGTTAAGTTAGTTATTTATAAAATATTTGTGTTGTTTTAATAAAGCATCTCTTCTCATTTGCATAGAAACTACTTCCTAGATAGAAAACACCCATGTGGAATCAATGTAGAGAGTTTAGAAAAAAATTATAAATATAGAAGATAAAGTGAATTGAAGTTTTACATTTAGAACTAGACCTCACCCTATACTAACTCAAAGGATTGGAGGGAGTAAAATATAATATAGTCATGTGAACTTCTTCACTAAATCAAGTAAATATGAATATATATAGCTACCAGCAGCTGAAATTAACTAATGGAACTTCCTTTCAGGTTGCATAGCTTTTCGTGGACAGGATCTTCCAGACACAGTTCGAGAAAGATCAAGTGACATACAAAATAATTTCTTCACATATGTAAACGGTTCAATTTCGCACATGGCATCATAGTGAACAGCTTCCTAGAACTACAACGGGAGGTAATATCATCTCTGCAAGAAAATAATAATAATAAATACCCTCATATTTATCCTTTGGGCCCCATTTTACAGACCGAGTTAGCTACAATAAACGAGTCAGACTCAGAGTATTTAGCATGGTTAGATAATCAGCCACAAAACTCAGTTATATATGTCTCTTTCGGGAGTGGTGGAACACTATCACATGACCAGCTTGATGAACTTTCGTTAGGGTTAGAGATGAGAGTGGCCACAAGTTATTATGGGTTGTGAGGCCTCCAAGGGGGTTTCTTGTTCAGATTATTTGATTGCTCGGAAGGAATTAGGTTCGCTTGACTACTTGCCATAAGGGTTCATTGAGAGAACAAAAGGTCAAGGTCTTGTGGTCCCATCATGGGTCCAACAAATCGTTGTCCTGAGACACGTGTCCGCTGGTGGGTTTTTGACTCATTGCGGTTGGAACTCAACGCTCGAGAGTGTGTTCTTTGGCAAGCCAATGATCACGTGACCACTGTTTGCAGAACCAAGAATGAATGCAGTGTTAATAACTGAAGAGTTGAAGATTGCTGTAAAGCCGAAAGAGAATGAAAATAATGATAATAATAATGGGATTGTGAAGAAGGATAAAGTTTCTAGAATTGGGAAGAGTTTAATGGAAGGTGACGAAGGTAAAGAAATTAGTAGAAGAATGTAAGTGAGGATGCTATTACTAATAAAAAAATATCATATTAAATAATTTAATTAATTTTTTTAATTTAATTAAATTATTTAAATAGGTCTTACATTAAATATTAGAAGAGTATATGAATTAACTGAGGGATATGTTTTGATCTAACTATAAAATTCTAATTACTTTACCTTATAAATTTATAAAAATAAATTCAAATCATTCATATTTGACTACATATATTAGAAAGCATTTTCATCAACGTTGCTCAGCCTCAGTGATTCTTGAGACAAATCACAAAATATCTGTACTTTACAAAAGCTCTCGTCCCAAGCACGTCGGACGCTAGTAGCATGCATCTCATGAATACTTAGTTAGTATTCTGATGTACTCTTTCATTCCGCTTCCTTCTCCAGGGTAACCCACATGTGATGTTTAGAGGTGAACATTCGATTTTTCGGTTTGGTAATAACTAAAAAAATGGAACAACCAAATTATGTCAAGTCTACAGCAGCTCAGGCCACAGAGAACGATGGGTCAAAATAGCTACAGTACTCACGTGTTGCTGACCTTCTTTGCACTTTCCTCTCTCGCTCACGGCATCACCTGGCCCAAAATGGGAGGGAGTGTTTCTGCAACAAATAAATAGAGGGATAATTTGGTAATTTCACGTGATGGCTAAAGAAAAAAATTTACCTTTTGGCATAAGCTGGGAGAAGACTTCTCACTCAACTCCTCGATTTCCAACCACTCAACTATCAATTTCCTTCTGTGACAATACTACAAAAAATAATATTCATATTAATAAAGTGATATTATTTATCTATTTATTTTATAAGGTCATCACACCAGCAAAGGCTAATAGATGCATTAATTTTCATAATATAACGAGTCAATGGACCAATGGAAAAAATATGGCTGACTTCATCGGTATGTTTACTTTCTTAGTAGTGGTTTAAATACTTCTCTTCAGTTATTACCTCTAGTATTAATTATAATACTTAGTTGATTTTTTTATAGATTAAAAAAAGTAAATGAACTAGTTAATTATAAGTAATATAAGAGTTAGTTGACTAATTTGAATAAATTTAAAAATATATAATATAAATTCATATTGAAATGTTAGATTTGACTATAATTAATTAATTTATTCGACTTCTTTAATCTATTAAAAAAATAAACTAGCTCTTATAAGTAGGACAGGATGGAGTATATTTATTTCATTATGAGCAAGTTTTGAGTTATTGTTTGAATTTAGCCCTTTATTGTTTTATCCGTTAATTTTAGTTTTATTTATAAAAATGCATATGCGTTAAAACGGTGTGAAATGAAATGTACAAAATGTACATCCCACAAAGTCAAAGAAAATCTATGATCTCTAAAATAATGGTTTTTACACTCTTAAAGATGGACGCATATAACATATCAAACTAGTATTTATTTGTAATTGTTGTAAATTTCATCAAATTATTCCAAACATATATATAGTTGATGAAACATTGGCCTAAATATAATAATTTCAAAAGGCAAGGCTTTTAATCCATTGATTGCATATTATCCAAATAATACAACACTTATTATAACGTTTGTTTCTATCCATACATCAACTTATTTGGATTTACCAATGGCTCCTGCATACTTAAACCTCTCGGATAGTGAAAGAAGTCAGATTACAATAGGAATAATCTATGGGACTGGATCATGTGGGATCTTAAACACGACCGGAATGGTAAGAAATTAAATTAAAATTAAAATTCTATTTCCGTATCTAATTTTAATTATCATGTTTTTATAGAAAATTTGCCCTGTAATTTTTTACTTAAGAGTCATGTTGCTCTAGAAGTTTTTCTTAGTTTAAGATTGCCCTGAAAATTTTAAAATTGGGCAACGTTGCTCCTTACTATTAAAATATTAATTGTCTAACATTATTACTTTTTAATAGTTAACATTAGTTTTTTAATTAGGTGAGGTAATATTACTACGTTTTAAAACTTTTGCGGTGATGTTTAACCCCAAAAAAAATTCAGGGAAAAATTGCTCCAGCGCAAAAATTTCAAGGATAATTTTGTACCTAACCCTTAATTATCTGTATATAATAAACATGTAATTATCCCTTTTATATATGTTGAAGGGAGAATGCTTAAGGTTATCAAAACAAGTAGAATACTTCAAATCAACTGTGAAAAAAGATTTTCCAAAAGCAATAAAGGATAAAGAGAAGTTGCACCAACACCTGGCCAATTCCATATACTTTATCTCTATTGGTTATAACGATTACCATGTGATGAGTCACAACATGACCATCAAATACAGTTCAGACAAGTATGCAGATTACGTTCTTGATGAAATCACAAAACATATCAAGGTACATTGTGCATTGTCTTGATTTTTCACCATGTAAAATTCTTCTCTAGTCTATTTATAAGATACATAGAGAGAAGATTTTTTTGTCATAGTAATAAATCACATCATTAAAGTTTTCATATAAATGTAATACTTCTTATTCTTAATATAAGAACTAGATAACTAATTTAAAGATATTAAGATAGTTATTTACAACAGGTATGGTTGGATTTTCTTAAAATATCATATTTTGAATTTGGATAGAAAAGTAAAGTGGAATGAGATCTTATATTTATAAACAAATCTAACCTCCCAACTAACTTTTATATTAAGAATAGGATCAAGTACAATTTTAAATAGGGTAGATTAAGGAAAGTTGTTAAAAATTTTAAAGCAAAATGTTAATGAGGTTTAAAGTTTTTCTTGGGTCCGATGAAATATGTTAAAAGTGACTTCTAAATAGGACAAAAGAAGTATTAGGTTTTATTAAAATTTAATAACATTATACTCCTATAGTCCTTGATTAAATTAAATAAGTTAGTTAGTTTATTATTTTTTTAAAATACCTCAACAATCTTTCTTAATTTTCTCCCTTCCCCATCTGTTGATTATTGTTGAGGGAGTATATATAGGGACAATTTAGAAAAAATAAATAAACATAAAAAATATGTCTTATGTTTAGGACTAATATCAACTTTCCAATTAGGTCTTATATTAATAATTGAAAGAGTATTATATATTATGCAAAAATTGATATAATCCTTGAATATCTATTCCACAGACAATTTATCATCTCGGAGCCAGAAAATTTGTGGTTTTGAGCGTTTCAATGTGTGCTCCTCATAATTATACAGAACCAGCTTGTAAATCAAGATACGACGCAAACAAACTTCCTCAAAGGTTGCAATATTTACAAAGAACACTCCATGGTTCACTATTAACAGTGTATGATGTCTACAATGTGCAATAAAAGATTACCAAAAATAAGGTAAGTAGAGTTATTTTATTTAATTATGTACTTGTTTTAGATATATATATATATATATATATATAACTAGTCTTGTTTGAATTGTAATAATTTTTCTTTCTTGTAGTTAGTAGTTATATGGGTCTCTTCACATGTACAGGGATCACAAACTTAGGTGATATTTGTTACACGGACGGTCGACCTGTTTATCCAGATAGATCAAAGTATCTGAAATGGGATTTATATCATCATGAAAATCAAGTGGCACATAAGATAGCTGCAAAGGCATGCTTCCATGGAACTGCTTGTTCTCCTTATAACATTTTGGAGTTAGCCAAGGCCCCCATCGAATGTCCCCATAAATAAATTGTAAAAAAAAAACAGTGGTTTAACATCGAAAGAATTATTTCCGATTTTTCTTGTTTGAATTTTTCAATGCAATTATATATGAATTCATAAAGAGCCAATGAGGCAAGAGAAAAATGAAAACAAGAAATCCGTTAAATTATTTTTCCTTGTGGATTTTGCGTCTTTTGCACCTTCTTCATTGTCACCCAGAAAATTTAGGTTTGACCGATCCGAAATATGAGAACACCCCACGTCTCTAGCTTTAGATACTATTATATAATTTCATAATTATTCACCCTTAAGTACCCTTAACCTCCAATATTTATAATTTGGCCCATGTACGCTTTAATTTTCATCTTCTTTTTTAACTTGGACTTTTCTTCTCTTTAAAGCACCTCATCTGTGCTTCCCTCAGGACTTTATCGGTATTTTGCATGCACTTTTAGATATGTTTTACCGTCCAAAGTTCATTAGGGATCTACCAACACTCTATACTTACGCCTATCTTGTTCTCGGTTGCTGGCCTATCACTACACTGAGAAAATCCCAATTATTATCTCAAGGGCAGTTTTGTTATTTTGAGACTTGCATTTCTTGCTTCATTTTTTCCCTTTACATTTAGAGAAAAAGACAAGAAAAGCCCATTTTAATTTCAGAATGATAATTTGGACATATGAATATTTAAAATAACAGAATGGACAGGAGGCACAATCTGTCATTTATAAATTTGTGTGCAAATACCAAATTACCCCTAGACTAAATGAAGAATATATTACTACATCAATATGAAGAAGGAACAGTTGGTGCAAATGGAAGACAAAGCTTGCAAGACATGCCTTTGGTTGAGCTGAAGCTGGAAAGAAGGAATTATAAGTAAATTGTTGACACAAATATTCTTCTTTTGCTCCTCTGAGAATCAGTAATATTTTTTTTATTTTGATGATTACTTTTGGGAGAAAAAGGTTTACAAATATTGTAGCGGTGACTGGTTTAAGAAAGCAATGACTAGTTTAGGAAAGTAATAGGAGAAATGGCAAAATATTTCTAGGCAATACTTGAAGCATGGAGAAATCGATGCATTTATGGGGCAAACATGGATATGATTAGTGTAAATGACGATGTGTTTGTGTGTTGCATTCCATTGTATTTTGCATTGGGGCATTCCTTTTCAGCCCATTCAGATTGAGCTAGAAATAGTAGTCATTTATGAAAGATCAGTCTTTTGATTTTCGCATGAATCATAATGTTTATAGTAAGACTAACTTGCAAATCATGAAACAAAGTAATTGAGTCATTTACTACTCTTCTAATGGTAATTACAACTTCATGAATGATTTTCCCAACTTCAGCTAAGACATTTAATACTCCGTAAAAAAAGTTAACTGCAATTGATTGAGTTATTTATTATTCCTCTAATGGGATATTCAACTTTAGAAATGATCTTAACAATATCAACTAAGACATTTAATACTTTGAGAAAGTTATATGCAATGAGTTGGGTCATTTACTATTCTTATAATAGGATTTACAACTTCAGTAATGATTTTAACAACTTAAGCTAAGAAATTTACAACTCTATAATAAATAATTGGTATTGCTTTCGAGTTTATAACTCCTGTAATAGAATTTACAACATCTGTAATGGTTTTGACAACTTGAGTTAAGACATTTACTAATCCGTAGAAAAACTTACAACCTTCATTATATCAATGAGTTTTGTGCTGTGGCTATCTTGTAAACTTATAGCCTGCATTACATCAATGAATTTTGTGTTGTGGCTATCTTGTAAAGTGTTGAATGATGATTGTTAGGGGTGTAAGATTGTGATAAATGTTTTGTTTGTTGCAGGTTAGTGGGCAAGATGACCTATAGTATTGGGTCACATCTTCAAATGATTTTTTTCCATGTAGGTGAGAACTTTGTTTGTAATGTTGAAGGTTGAATTAAATATAATGGTGGGATGTGAAGGTAAAATGGATAAAGGAGGTGATGACACTTAAAGAATTAAGGATAATGATAGGTGGATGGTTTGGTATAAATGGTAATAGTTGTGTCATAAAATATATAGTGAAGTTTGATGAGAGGATATTACTACATCTCAATGATGATTGTGAAGTTTACAATCTTTTTTAGTTTAATGACAGCAGTGCACATGTTTATGTAGCAGTTAACGTAAATGCAAAAGTGATGGAGAATGTAACTAATGTTATACACATGACTCCTGTACCTTATAGAGGAGGGGTATGTGTGTGTACATACATATAAAAGAGCCCTACATGTAAATATTGGTTCACATGAATGTAGCTGTGCGGAGTGACAAATGTCAAGCATTCTATATGCATACGCTTGTATAGACATCAAGGCACTGCATCTCAATGTCTACGCTTATGTTGATAAATGCTACAAGACTGCATCTCAGCAAAAGATTTATAGTATGACCATGATTCCAGTGGCGACAATTGACATGCCAAATCCTACTGACTATCAGCTGCATCACACAGATGACCAAACATGTCTAACACTATCTATTATAAGTAGACCACCAGAAAGGCCTAGAATTAAAAGGATAGAGTCTCAATTCCAAAACAAAAAGATATATCACTACAGCATATACTACTAAGCTGGCCACACTAAAAGAACATGCAAAAATTCAAATCCAACTTGAAGTTGGCTGTCAGTACATGAGGAATAATTTTTTAGTATTCATGTTATCCTTTTTGAACATAATGTTTAGGGTATAAGAAGAAAATGTATAATGCATGGAATATGATGTATAGTGTTAATGTTTACTTGTCATTTGTTCATATGTAATATAAATGTTGTCATAGGCAGGATAATTTTTTATAAGTCCCTAAATTAAGTGGTCCATGTGATCAATGAAATTGTGCAGTACATTATGGCTATAAGTTGCAAATATTATAGCAGGTTTTGCAACCTCATCAGAAAAGTGGCAAATCAACTATATTAGTTGCAAACCTCATAAAATAAGTTGTAAATCTTATTGTAGAATTTGCAAATACCATTGTCAGAATTATAAATACTATTGGGAAAGTTGCAAATCCCATTATGACAATTATAAATCACATTGTCAGAGTTGCAAATCCAATTTTGACAGTTGTAAATCAAATTTTCAAAGTTTCAAATCTCATTGTGGAAGTTACAAATATCATTGAGGAAGTTGTAAATACCATTGTCAGAGTTACAAATCCCATTAAGGAATTTGCAAATTCAATTGTGGCAGTTGCAAATCCCATTGTCAAAGTTACTAATACCATTAAGGAAGTTGTAAATACCATTGAAGATGTTGCAAATCCCATTGTCAGAGTTACAAATTCTATTGTGGAAGTTACAAATACCATTGTCAGAGTTGTAAATCTTATTGTCAAAGTTACAAATCCCATTGTGGCAGTTGCAAATATTATTGCCAGAATTGCAAATCTTTTTGTTAGAGTTACAAATCTTATTGTGACAGTTACAATTCCCATTGTCAGAGTTGCAAATCTCATTATGAAAGTTGCAAATACTATTGTCAAAGTTGTAAATCCCATTGTCAAAGTTACAAATCCCATTGTGGCAATTGCAAATACTAGTGCCAGAGTTACAAATCCCATTGTGGCAATTGCAATTCTCATTGTCAGAGTTACAAATCCCATTGTGAAAGTTGCAAATATCATTGAAGAAGTTGCAAATACTATTAAGGATGTTGTAAATCTCATTATAAAAGTTGCGAATACCATTGAGGAAGTTACAAATACTATTGAGGAAGTTGCAAATCCCATTGTGGTAATTGTAAATCCCATTGTAGAACTTGCAAATACCATTATCGGAGTTGCAAATACCATTGTAAGAGTTACAAATATTATTATGAGCGTTGCAAACCTTTTGCATTACTTGCGGACCGCATTGAACGAGTTACAAATATCATTGTGAAACTTGCAAATCATATTATCAATGTTGCAAATACCATTGGGGATGTTGAAAATCCTATTATGAGATTTACAAATACCATTAGCAATATGTGAGGAAAAATATGTACATAGTCATTACAAAATTAAGTCATAGTCATTAGAAAGTTTAATACTACTAGAAAGTGCAACATTAGTTAGTCAATGGTTGAACTTTTCAAAAATAAAATATTATAAAAGTTAGACATTATAACAATATAAACATCATTTGGTCGTCGTGACACTCTTGCTTTATGGAAGTAGGCTTAATGCAAATTCTCGCCTTGAGTTAAGCCCGTGATTAACTAGCCACCACAATATGTTTCATCTAAACTCTGCAACGTGTTCATCATCATAGTCAAGTGTAATATTGAGCTCCTATTTAGTCAACCAAATTAGTACATGTACCCTACAGTCTCCCCTACATAGACAACAATATCAACAATATAAACAACTTAAAACAAGTAACCCTCTACATAACTGAATACTAACTG
The DNA here is from genome assembly GCA_037074615.1 of Leucaena leucocephala. Taxonomy (NCBI): domain Eukaryota; kingdom Viridiplantae; phylum Streptophyta; class Magnoliopsida; order Fabales; family Fabaceae; genus Leucaena; species Leucaena leucocephala. The sequence continues at coordinate 5,298,633 of CM073553.1, forward strand.
ATTCAATGACTCACAAATTGTTTTGAAGTGGAACTGGGGCCCAAATAATATCACCATTCATCTTCTTCCCCTTCTCAAGGAGGTTAGGTTTAACTAACCCAATGATATCATAGTTACTGATGCAGCCAAAATCCCACGAATGACTACTTTTGCCTGAAAAGCCTTTTGAACAAGAGCAAACCATGGTGACATTGAGAATCAAAACATTTTGTAAGAAAATTCCAAACAAAAATATAAGCAATGGAACTTTGTATATGAATTATAGATAGTCAATAAGACAACAACTAGTTTCAAATTTTAAAGTTAATGTAATTTTGTCTGCATCACACTACTTTAATGCAATTCCCAATTTGTTGAAAGAAGTATATTTAGTTTAAAATACCATCTTATATTTTGTTGGAAAGCCATCTCATATTTTCAGTCAAATTTATAATTGAACACATTGATATATTGTATCAATGCTTTTAAAAAAGGAATAGTAAGCTTTAACATAGAAGTTCTGTAGCTAAAATTAGTCATTGCAAAAAATCATAGGTCAACGAAGGTTTTGGTTGTCAAGCCATATGTTCGAAATAGGATCATAAGCAACAGCCCAAGAAACAAAAATTCAAACATAAAGGTAGCCACAAACCAAATGAAGAGTTTTACAATATTGCGATGGATAGGTGCTTATGCCTTCATTGGTATCCATATCCGCAGTGACATAAAATGACATCTAATAATTCAGTGTTACTATATCAATAGTGTCAAAGAAAAACTTCATGTGGACATCTAGATCCCTTGACCTTTACTAGTACAATTGTATATGCAAGAAGCTACATAGACGCACTAGTCGACAAGCATAAAAGTACAAAAAATAGCGTGTGCTCTAATGGCAAAGATATATCAAATTGTTACAAGCATAAAAGGACAACATAAATTACTTTAGAGCAAATGAGAATGAGAAAATTCTCTCCTATAAATGTCATAAGCTCTCTTTCTAAGAAAATCACTTTCCCATCTATCACATATAACTAAAAATACTTTAATTCACATTTTTCCTTTTCTCAAATCTTGATTCCATCTACCAAATGCAAACTTAATTCCAATATCATAATTTCTATCATGTTAACTATTCTAGTCTACCTTACATAATTTATAATCCACTCAAATCAATTTTAGGCTTTTATGGTTTCTAATTACAGGTATCATTATCAGGAATGGTTCCATAAATCTTTTATAAAGTCCTTTATCAGTTATATAAAAATAAATAAGGAGACTCCAATTACTGTTTGCATGGTCCTCAAATACAGTGATTAGTAATTTCACCTAACAAATTCTTTCAACTATATTTATTAACTACAAACACATGTCTGCAGAATACCAGCATAACACAAGAAAAAGAACAGAGCGCACATAATGGCTGTTAACTACCCAAAGGACAAATTCTTACAAAGACTCATATATATAACCTCTAAGTTAATGTCATTTTCATATTTTCTTCCTCTTTCAAGAAAGAAAATGAATCAGAAAGTGTCACTCACTCACAGTACACAGATGTTCAAAACTAAAAAGTAATTTGGAAAACGTTAGATTGATAGATGTCATATAGATATCATATAGATGTTAGATATATATACATACGCATACACATGCTAGATCAATACACAAAATAAAGGTATCAAACTTTTCCCTCATTTCCTCAATGTTCTTCTAGAGTCCCCACCAAAGCAAATGAGGAGATGCTATTTAGCATACTTGGGCATATGCTACGAACATAGAGGACAACACCAATGTTGTATAGGTTGTATATAGAAAATAAGAATTATGCTCCAAGAATCATAAAATATAATAATTTATGACTGTATAACTTAAAAAGAAAAGGCTTAAACACAACATTTTAATAGGAAAATGTGTCAGTTTAATAGTTCATCTTTAGAACTAAACTACAATGGTAGTTCTCCTAAATACATGCATCAGTGATGTATACACACCAAAATGACGAAAAGCACAAATTTCAGCAGTCATCATTTTTTGCAAATACAATATTCAAAATTGAAGAATGTGAGGGAAAATATTTAAGAATAATCGGTCTAGAATCCATTGTATCTGTCTATTGCCATTAAAAGTTGCTGGAGCACTAATTGAAAGGTTCCCATAAGAGAGATGAACCCTCTAACACAGCAATAAAGTGCATAGAGGACTTATTTAATTTTCAAGCCCTAATCTTCCTCCTAATCCTAAACGCACAGTGAGATTTGACAATGACAATGAGTGTTTTTTATTTAAGCTTCGATGGTACTATAATATGCATTCTTAGCTTCATTCTCTCATTTTTTTTCTTCAAATGCTTCTAGGAGTAATTTAGTATTCTCACCATAATTTGTAAAAGACAGATTGGGCATGCTGCCCAATCTGTCCTTTTAGATATTTATATGCCTAAATTGTCTTTTTTTTTCAGATTCACATGGTCTTTATTTGTTTTTCTCCCTTACATTTAGGTCAATATTCGCTTTTATTTTCGCACTTGAAAGTTTCATATTCTCTAAAAAAATTTATAGTTTGGCCCCAAAAACCTTTTCATTTACAATTTAGTCCTTACGAACTATTCTATCTTTTATGGACATTTATTTGACTCATACTCAATTGGGCATAGGAGCTGCTTAATTTAAGCGCATTTTTAAATTTTGTCTAAAATTTGGGATATGACACCCACAAACCTAATTGGACATGTCATACTATTTTTTGTCCGAAGTCCATTTTAACATTTTTCGAACCAAATTATATATGTCCGAAGTCCGAACTCAAAGCAGTGACTAATAATAAGTTTACATTTTCTATTTCTCTCATTATTATTGCGAAAATATAGTTCAAACGAAACCGTTGCGCATGTGCTGAAATTGTGTATGCCTCATCTATATCTCCATTTGGTAACTATGGCATCATTGATTTATTGGGTTGATTTTGATGCCTCAATCTCAATTACTCCCTCCTACCCTTAATATAAAAAAGAACTAGTTGACTAATTTGGGTAAATTAAGGAAGTAAAATAAATTAGTTAATTAAAACTAATATAATAGTTAATTGACTAATTTAGGTAGATTAAGGAGTATATAATATAAATTCAGCTGGATGGTTTGGATTTAGTCATAAATAAATAAATTATTTTTCTTCTTTAATCTACCTAAAAAAATCAACTAAGAATTATATTAAAGACTCTAATAGTACATTGTAAGCTTGTTAATATGGCCTTACAAATCTTTGAAAACAGTTATGTCTGCAATAAGCTTAATCAGGATTTAAAAATGAATAAATCAAATCAGAAAACATGAAGTAAAGAAAAGGAAATACTATATAATGGAAGGCTAAATTCTTAAATTAATTATAGTTTAATTATTTTGACTTCAAATTGACGAAATTTGGCCATTGTGAGCAAACAAAATAAATTATCAATCAATAATTGTATATGAGATTGAAGAAATTAATTGCAATTGCAAGCATATAAATTGTTTGATCTTATGAGAGAAAGAAAACATAAGCTAACTTTGAAAATTCAATTATTGAAGTGTAGATATAAATTAAAACACTAATACAGAAAAAGAATACTTAAATTGCAAAATAGGCCCTTAGTAACGGTATAATGATACATCACCAACACAAAATTAGTCTAGCGGTGTAAAGTATTATTTGATTCTTATGAGTCTTAGAGTAGACATTGATATAAAAAACAGCCTGGTTGATAATATAAAAAAAAAGATTAAGATACATCAAATAACGAAGAAATCGAATTGATTATGTCTTGTGTCAAGTTGAATTTCGAGAATAAAAAAAGTTAAATTCTACGTTATTGTGAATATAAAGTTTATATGTATGTTAAAAGTTCAGTATAACATTGAAAAAGGAAAAAAAAACAGCTGAAGAAAGAACAATATAACCAAAGATCATATGTATATTATAGAGGAAAATTATTCCATACATGACATCTGCGTACATAGATTATTGAAAGTTATGGCCAGTAATTATGTATTAATTGGCCAATTATATATAGATATTAATTAATTCTGAATCATCATTGGCCTAAACCTCTTGCACCACATTGGTTTGGCCTTCACGATGAACTTAGCTTCATTCTGATTTCCCATCATGTAGACTGGAATGTACGAATAACGGAAGATCACTTTCGCGTACTTTTGTCGGTTGCCATCACCATATCGCGGATTATACACCCTCTCGATGCACGGACCGAACATCCTGATTACCACACAATGCAAACAAACAGTGATAGAATCCATATTAATATGTTTTAATCATTATCTAATAATTAACGTGTGTGTGTGTTGGGTTGGAGTGGAGTTGTTTTAATCAATGATAGTATACATGCAAGTTGGGTTCGACTGATCCACCATGAAGCCGAAACCCAAAATTAAACGAGAACTCGCAACGACTTGTAGATAACTGGATGTGTTTTGGGTATGACGGTAAAAAAAGACTAAAAAATAAGAAGAAAAAACCTGTCAAAAATTAAAAAAAAATATTGATTCTCTTAGAAAGACCAATAAATTTCTAAACCATTGGTAGCAATATAGTATTACTTTATTAAAAACTTCACATACGGTTTTATTATGTTGACAATTAACTTATATATTTATTTCTTATATATATTATTATATATACATATAATTATTTTTTATTAAATTATTATATCACGATTCGACCACCCGGCTGACCAGCCGATTGAATCATGAAAACTGAGATCTTTTGGCTTTTTTGGGTTTGATGTTGGATCCGACTTTTAAAACTTGCTAAATCACAAGCAGAACTATGTTACGGCTCAATAAAAAAGCGAAGAAATGAGACTAAAAAAAAGTGAAAGGAAAGAAAAATTAAAGGGAAAGAAGAACTTACGAAGTGAAGAATTGAAATATTTCAGTTTCAGAGAGAGGAAGGCCTTCAGCAAAAGTCAGGAAAAGACTCCTATCTTCTTCAGGTGCTCTGTCACGCACTGGATCCCACTCCCTCGCAAAAGGATTCAACTTCGAACCTGATGAAAGCCCATTTCTGGACTTCATCTCTTTCATGGATTGAAAACCACCTGATGAATTCATCGTCACTTCCTATATAGTTTTAGAGAGAGAGAGAATGAGATAAGTGATGAGGAAGATGGAACTGTGCTAGGGTTTATATAGAAACAGTTATGAACTGAGAATTTAAAGTATTAAATGAAGTTTTTAATTTCTGTTCAGACTATAAATGCATATCAATATGAACAGAAAACCAGTGGCGTCTGCTTTTACTACTGCTGATGACTATTTTAGGTTCTTTTGTTGGTCAAAGTTTAGGTTAAGGTTTATCCAAATGTACACATTTATAAGTATTTAATATTTGAATACGTGTTAACTTGACATCTGTATATAATATAAAAATTCTAATAAATTATATTTTTCATAGAGTATAAAGGGAAAATCACTATTTTATATTACATATAAATAGATTACATTAGGGAAAAAACACTAATGAATGTTATTTTTGTTACATTTTTAGACATAATGAATGTTTATAGTTAATCAGCATGTTTAACTACACTGCAAATATATAAATAGGATCACAAAATAAAAGAACTATCAGATAATATAAATAGCTATCAAGAAATATGGATGTGAGTTCTCGCCCCTTAATTTCGTTCATTACCTAAATGGTTTTGAATTTTGATAGTATGACTTCAATAAAACAAATAAATTATTTTTATGACTTCAAATTAATGAGTGATGATATACATTTGAAATGCTTAGATCTTCTTTTCATATAGATGGAAAAGAAGCATTTATCTCATGCTTTAGATTTTGAGTGATAAATTAATAGAAAGTTAATTATTTGCACAAATTTTAAAATTTATAGGCGAATTCCTTCAATAACAAAAAAAAACAATTATGATGGAGAAAAATATTATGTGATAGCCTATAATTAAGATTAAGAGGTGGTTACAATTTAACGAGATGAACATCCACATTATAATATTCATAACACTCCCCCTTAAACATTTATTATTTAATAATGTGCCTCATTAAAAATGTCAAATAGGAAAAACTCTGTGGGATAAAAACTTAGTGGGAAAAAAGTACATAGTTAATTGATACACTCACAGCGCTGCATCATTAAAAACTTTGCTAAAAAAACCCACTAGTGGGACAAAATCTTAGTTAAAAAAAAAAAGAGTATAGTGTGTATCAATTGCCTATTTTTTGCAACGTCAATTGATATCCCTGAATCTATAAAGTCTGATATCATGTATAATCTTCTCAAATACTATTGCTGGAAGTAACTTGGTGAACAAATATGCTAAATTTTCTTTGGAATAGATTTACTGAATATTAATCTCACCATTCTTTTGAAGATTATATGTAAAAAAGTATTTTGGAAAAATATATTTTATCCTATCTCCTTTGATATATCATTTTTTTAGTTGGATAATACATGCAGTATTATCTTTATATAGGACTGTTAGGATCATTTTACTAGATGACAATCTACAAATGGTACGTATATAATGTATTATCAATCTTAACTATACATATTCTCGATTTGCTTCATTATTGCTAGTATTTCTATATGATTAGATAATGTGGCTGATATGGTTTGCTTCATTGATCTTCATGAAATAGCTATATCATTACATGTGAATAAATAGAATGTTTGTGATCTACCAACATGTGGATCAGACTAAAATCTAGCATCGGCATATCCGATAAAGTCAAACTTGTGTTCATTCGAATAAAATAATCTCATATCCATAGTACCCTTCAAGTAACAAATAATGTGCTTATAACCCCATTCCAATATCTTCGTGTTGGTGTAGAACTATATCTTGCTAGTAAGTTAACAATAAATGATATATCTAGTTGTTTATGACTAGTAATATATATAAGCATGCCAATTGCACTAAGATATGACACTTCTGGGCCAAGTAGTTCTTTGTTACATTTTTGAAGTCTAAAGGGATCTTTATATTTCTTCAGAGATCTCACAATCATCAAAGTGCATAATGGATGTTATTTATCCATATATAAATATTTTAAAACTTTTCTCGTGTAGGTTTCTTAATACATGAAGATTCTATTTTTCATATGTTCAATTTGTTATATTCAAAGGCAAAATTTTATTCTTCTTAGGTCATTTATTTTAAACTCTTTCTTTAAGCAATTCACCACTATAGAAATCTCTTCAAGAGTACCAATGAAATTTATGTCATTGACATATATAGCAATTATAAAAAATTCATTTCTATATCTTTTTATAAAAATGCATGGGCATATATGATGATTCTTATATCCTTCTTTCAATAGATATTCACTAAGTTGATTATATCACATGCACCCTAATTGATTCAATCTATATAAAGACTTATTTAACTTAATTGAATACTATTCTCAAGAACTTAAATTGTATATATTTGGGAACTCCAATATGTTGGAAGACTCATATAAATGCCATTGTCAAGTGAGCCATACAAATAGGATGTAATAACATCCATTAGGTTCAAATCAAGGCATTTATTTACTTCCAGACTAATTAGATATTGAAAAGTAGTTGTATCCACCACTGGTGAGTATGTTTCTACAAAATCAATACCAGGTCTTTGTGTAAATCCTTGAGCAACAAGTCATGCTTTGTATCTTAGTAATTCACCATTTTCATTTCATTTTTGTACAAAAATCCATTTGTATCCTACTGGTTTTTATCTTCAGGTGTAAGAACCACATGGCCAAAAACTTTTCGCTTTTCTAATGATTTTAATTTTGCCCCAATTGCATCTTTCTATTTTGGCCAATTCTCTCTTTGTTTGAAATCACAAATAGACTTTGGTTTATGGTCCTTCTCATCATTTATTACATCAACTGCTATATTATATGCAAAAATATCATCGATGTTGACTTGATCCCAATCCCATCATATTTTATTAACAACATAATTTATTGAGATTTTATTATTTTCACATATTTTAGGTACTTGAGTTTCTTACAGAATTGAGATATTAGTATTGTAAAAGGACTCTTCTAGAGTCACTAAATTTTCTTAAATATCTTCAACTTGGCCATCTATATTTGTAGCTTATTTTCTTTTATGAGGATTTTTATCTTTGGAACAGATGGACTTGCAATGCTTCAACCATGCTTTTGATCCATTTACATCAGTAGATTGTCCAATAGAGACTTTAATTCTAATAGGAGCATTCGCAGCTGGAACATATGACTTGGTCACTTTCTTGGGGTTAGTGAATGTGTTTGACAATTGATTAGCTAGACTCTATAAATGAAATATCTTTTGAACTTCTAGTTCACATTGTTTTGTACAAGGATCAAGATGAGATCATGATAATTCATTCCAACTAACCTGACTACTTATTTTCTCCCCTAATGTTGGAAAAATTGATTCATCAAAATAACCATAAGCAAATCGAGCAATAAATAAATCTCTTGTTGTTGACTCTAAGTATTTTATTATGGAAGGAGATTCATATCTAACAAATATTCCCATCCTTCTTTGAGGACCCATTTTAGTGCGTTGTGGTGGAGCAATCAAAACATATACCGCACATCTCAAAGTCCTTAGATAAGAAATATTATATTCCTGACCAAAAACTATATATAAAGTGGAGGCATTGAGATAACTAGTTGGCCTTATATAAATTAGCATCGCTACATGTAAAACTACATGTCCCTAAATAGATATTGAAAAATTTGATTTCATGAGCAATGGTCTTACAGTCAACTGCAAACATTTAATTAATGATTTTGCAGGTCCATTTTGTGTATGAACATGTGCTATAATATATTCAACATCAATCTGTAGAAACATACAATACTCATTGAAAGCTTGTGAATTAAATTCATCTGCATTATCTAGACATATTTTCTTAATGGGATCATTTAGAAAATATGCTCTCAATATAATTAATTAAGCAAGTAATCTTACAAATGCGAGGTTAAGTAAGCAAACATGCGATTATCTTGTCGATGCATCAATTAAAACCATAAAAATCTAAATGGTCAGTGTGGTGGGTGTATCGGCCCACAAATATCTCCCTATATACGTTTTAGAAATATGAGAGACTTACTTTCTATTTTTACCAGTAATGGTTTAATAATTAGTTTCCTTCAAAACATGCAATATATGAGAAAATATAGGCTTGTGAAATTAATTGTCTTTTCAACAAATGTCCGCATGAATTCTAAATTATTTTTTGCATCATTATTGTCCCAAGATAGCCTAACCAGCCATGTCAAATATTAAATTTATTCTTACTTACAAATTTATGGTTTACAATGGCATGTGTTTCAATTATACTAATAAATGTGTAGTACATATTAGAGGAAAGAGCAGGGAATTTTTCCAATACATATTTTTACTAGAAATCATATATGTTATAACAAGATTGTAATGATCTTAGAAATTATGCAGATATGGAATCATTTTCTTAAAGTATATATATTATTTCTTGCAGTGAAATTATAGAGAGAATTGAATAGCAAAGTGGTTGGGGACTAAGGAATTTATCTTGGGGTACAGTGTTCGATTCCCAGCTCCTGCAGCAATAAGGTTTTATTTTTTCCAGACATGTGAAATTACCAAACTGCCCCTCAGTCCTTTTTATTTCTGCAATGCGCTTCCTCCTACCATTTTATGCAGAGCATCCGAGAGAGAGAGGTGATCAGTGCATAGCAATAGAGGCAGCGCGAGGACGAGAGGAAGCAAGGGTTACCGACTACGGTGGATTGATGGTACAGTGGGAGTAAGAGAGAAAGACAGAGAGCGACAGAAGAGAGGAAGGAAACTGAGCTCGCGACGCTGGAGATGAAGCTGCAGAGTCATTGACTGTTGGTGGTGAGTTCTCTAACTCTGTTTTTATTTACCATCGCTGAGATTCTTGAGTTCTGGGGTTGGCGTCACCGTCGCTGCTGTTCCATTTCATTGTCAGGTACTGTAGCAATTCTAGATCATCAACCTCCTTCCTTCTGTTAGCCGTGAGTTGTAATGAAATGAAGGTAGAGGAATAGAGTATGGTTGTTGTGCATTGCAGTTGATCGGAGAGTTTTGGTGAGTGTGTGCAGCTACTATTTGACGTCCATAGGAGCTCAGTTTTTCTCTCTTCTTCTACGTCTGACGCCCTTGTCGCCACTGAAGCCACCATGTGTGGTATATGGTAAGCTTCCTCAATGCCTTTCACCATTTTTTCCAACAAGCTGCGAGTTTCTGGTTGGGTTCTGCTAGAAAAAAAAGAAAAAAACAAGCAGACAGAGGAGCTGGATGCTATAATTTTGGTACATATATATATATATATATATATTATGCTGCTGGTGTTGTACATGTTTGATGCCTATAGGGAATGGTTATGGACCGCATGTGTGTGTGTGTGTATATGAAGGGTAAGGTAATGGTTTGAAATGGGAAGAATATATATATATAGTCAAGTTGTTGCCCTGCCGTGGAAAAAAAGAAGAGAGAAGGAGAAGGAAGGCTGGATGTGTGTTTATATATAGATATATATGTTGCTATTATGATTTAGAAAGAAGAATAAAGAAGATGGGATTGCTACTGATATGCCTGTATGTATGTATGTATGTATGTATGTATGTATGTATGTATGTATGTATGTATGTATGTATGTATGTATGTATGTATGTATGTATGTATGTATATATGTATATATGAATTTGGGAAACTAAGTAAAGAGGGATATTGATGAGTATATGCCTATATAATGTGAGATGTTGGATTTATATTTAGAATAATTATTGAAATATAGGTGTTAAGTTGAATGAAAGAATATGAAATTAGTAGGGACTTTTGAAATTAAGTATGATTATAAAGTTTAAAAAATTTTAAAGTTAAAGGTTGTGATTTTATATTTCAAGTGATAAATAAATGGTATTTGGTGCAAGAGAGATGAATGGTATTTATTGATGGGATGTTTTACTTTTAGAAAGATTTGGAAGTTAAGAAGATAATATTATTCTGAAAAATAGAGTAGGAGTAAGCTATATCGAAATATTGTAGGTAAGCAAATAACGTCCCTTAAAAACAGTATTTTTATTAATAACTTATTATTTGATGTATTTCATTTAAAGTGTTAATTTTTAAATATGATTTACAAAAAAACAAGTTATATTAATGCATTGCTTTAATTGTTAGAAATGGTTTTTCTTTCAATTTAGTTATTAAATGACCAAGCTTATATAAGAAAATGAATAAAGAGAGTTTTGGAAAAAGATTGTTATAAATGTTAAATTGAATTGATTTTCTCAATGAAATATTCTTATGTGAATTTTATAATGTGGATAATTATTTCATATGTTTTAAATAAATTTTTTGATATTTTATTTTAAATGTTCATGCTGGAGTTTTGCAAATTTCGAAGTATTCTTATTAAAGATTATTGCATTAGAAAGTGTTATGATTATTTCATGTCAAATGGACCCCACGCATGCTAGAAAGGTTTTCAGAAAGGACGAAATACAAAACACTGGTTACTAACAGCAGTACTGTTAGTCTTTGGCGCACCATGGTTAAACCCGAGCTCAATGGATATTCGTTAGTCTCGTACTCATACTTGTTATTCGTGAGATTTACTCTCGCACTTGTTTCTCATAGGTCTTGTACCTGTGCCTGTTATTCATGGGTCTTGTATATGCGCCTGTTTCTCATAAGTCTTGTACCTATGACTGTTATTCATGGGTCTTGTATATGCGCCTGTTATTCGTGGGTTCATACATGCGCTTGTTTCATAACCTCATGCTACACTTGATTATTTACCTTTGTGGACTGTGTTTACGCCTATTTTTGTGGCCTCGAGCCGTGTCGGATTGGTTAGTTACCCTCGTGGACTGTGTTCATGTCTGTTTTCATTCTGTTGAAGTCCTACAGAAAAATTATTATTTTGAAACGATTGATTTAAATGGTTTTCCTAAAATTAAATGTTTACCAAAATATTTGTATCGAATTATAAAATGTTATGAATTACATTTAAACATGTTGAAATTGTTTATTTTTACCTTTTAAATTATGTTTTTAGGACTTTATTCGCGAGTAGATTATTTTGGCTTCAGATAGTGCAATTGACCATATTTCTCCAGCTGAGTAGTGAAGAGCCTCACATTTAATCTGAAGCGTTGATTTTTGACAAATCTCCTTTTGATGTAATGATAATTTCTGAAATATTTGTATTATTTTGTTGAAAGGATATATGCTCCACCTAACCTATGGATAAGATTCTCGTTATTTTAGAAAATGTTACAGGTATTTTGAAACGTTTGTAGTCTATTGTAGGATTATTGGAAGGTCGGTTATACAACAACGATCCTGCCAAAATTCCTACAAAGGACTTGCCTTTTTTATTAAAATTATAATATATTATTATTATCGTTTCAAACATTTTATTCAAGGTTTTAAGCTTAAGAATGTGAATTTATTCATATTCTGCACCGGTCATGGCTCAAATTTTGGGACATAACAAAGATATTCTTAGTTTTTTTATTTGTTGTTTCAATATGGTATCCATTTATGCGGGTATAGTTGAAACTCAACAAATTACTATTAGATTTAGAGGAATAAAATGCACTATCAATGTATAATTGTGTTCCTCTAGTTAATAATATATTAGCTCTTCCAAACCCCTCAATCATCTTTATACTTCCCGATATAATATAGACATTAGCTTCTCGCATCACCAAAGAAGAAAAATATTTTACATTTCTAAATATTGTATAAGTTGTTACACTACCAATGAGACATAAATCATCTTTATTAATGTCAATGAGTGTAATTTTTCATTAATAGGAACATAGAAAATAAAAAAGAAATACAAATAATTAATGAAAAGAAATACTCATAATTTTATTTATTGGGAGAAATAACTTCATAAAAAGTAAAAACTTTTTTTTATTGAGAGAAGTATAAACTTTATTATAGAAAAAGGAAAATACACATAATCACAAAAGTTTAGTTTATTTTTTGGGCACTCTCATCACCATCAATTCTTTTATTATGATCGGAAAAGAAATCAGCGACATCTAAATTAGTCACATCCATGTTGCCATAATTAGAATAGATTTCTTCACTAACAAAATTCGTTTCTATCTTTAGCTCTTTGCTTTTATTTTTATTTTATCTTTTGCGCAATTCTTTGTATAGTTCAACCAAATGTCTTGGTATATGTCAAGTATGGGCCCAATTGTTATGGCTTTAAAATTTTAATAGATAAAATTATTTTAGCAAAGGAATATGTATATGTTTGTGCGGGAAATTTCAATATGAGCATATTAATTGAGTGGTTTAGCATTATGGATTCAACTTTAGGGTTCCCAGTTCGAGCTCCAATGCCTGCAGAAGGAGAAGGTTTTATTTTTTCCTGGCGTATGAAATTTCAATATTACCCCTCTATCCTTTTTCACTGCGCCGTACCCACCATTCCTTCCATTTTCTCTGATCTATCGGCGACTCAGAAGGAGCACAGCAGGAGCGCAGGGAAGAAACGTCACGCCATCTTTACCGTGCGATCAGAGTTTCCTTTCGCCAGTGTCGTTGCTGTGCTATCAACGACAGCCATCGCACGTTTTTCCTCTTCTGGGCTATATAATTCTCCCTTCTTTCACATTCTCTGTCGTTGGCAACGAGAGATAGTGAGAGCAGGGAAAGTTTACAGAAAGTTTCGCATCACTAAGTCATCGCTTTGTGATTAACGCTGTCCCCTGTTGTCTGAGGGGTTGCTGTCATCTTTGGATTTCTCTATTTCTAGTGGTGGCACCGTGCCTCATCTCTGTTGGCGAGGACAGGGAGCAAAGAAGCAGAGAGGCGAAGCAGGGGGATTAGACGTGGTTGCCGAGGGTGAAAAGAGTGAATGGAGAGTTGAGTCTTCTTTGGAATCAGTATGGTGAACTCCGGTAAGTGCCCGACGCTGTCTCTGTATTTGTCACTAGGATTTTGGAAATTCTGGGGTGTGGGTCATTGTGGTGATTCTTCATGGTTAAATCGTGAGCTTGCCGAGCACATTGGCGATGTGTTTTCTGTTAGTGCTGTGAAGGCTTTAGTGTGCAAGTCTTTCTGTTGAATGTATGTGTACGTGTGGTATTGATCTGTTTTGGGAGTAAAGGTTGTTAATTGGAATGGGTTGAACAAATGACCCTTATGGTAGCACTCCTAGAGATAATGAGAATGCATCAAAGCACTAATTGATAAATGGTTAAACTGTTGCTATAATCCTGATGTAAATTCTTCTTTTTCTGGTTGGGCTTTGCTGCTGTCAATGTTTCTAAGTGATTGTCACTGTTGCTGTTTCAATGTAAATATGTACGTTTAGTGCTGGTTCTGGAAATAGTACTTATGGATATATATATATATATATATAGGCCATGTATGCTGTGTTGTGTGTGTGGTTGCCTTGTTTTGGGTTTAGTTAACTTGGATAACTTTTGGTTGTTGAATGAGGATTGAGGAAAAATTAAAGGGATGATTGAATGATAGTGCTGTAGAATGAGAAGGAGATAGATAGCATTCAGTCTTGTGTGGTTGTTTGAGATATGTTTGTTGTTATTTTTGATATAGAAAATAAAGAGGAAAGGCATGGCTGGCATGGGGGTGTAGATGCATAACGTTTAGCGCTGTCAAATTTTATGGAAATGGTTAAGGAAAACCAAAGCATGGAATTTTGGATGGAAATAGTTAAAGAATTGGTTAGGCAACCTATCCTTGAATAATTAATTTGTGTTGGGAATTGTAAATCATTAAAGTATATTATGGGGTTCAGGTAATGTTTATTTAGATGTTGGTTAAACTTAAATTTTGATGCATTGAAGGAATTTTGATATAAATCAAGTGATAGACGGGTGAAGTCATAGTCAAGGCCAAGTAAAGTCTATAGGATCATGTGGAGTTCGAATGATAAGAATAAAGGAAGATGGGAATTGCTGTTGTGTGTGTAAATAAATTGGGAAGCTAATGAGTATGTAAATAACTTGCAGTAATGGTAATAAATTAGAAGTACTTGGTATAGAAGAGGTGGATTATATTTCTTAATGGGATAGGGAGTTTGAGAAGTATGATGAGCTTATTTATCTTTTGGATGTCCGTTAAGTGTGTTAGAAGAAGAGTTGAGGACAAAACATAATTGGGTAAAGATTAGTCAAATTTAATGTAAAATTTGGAATTTTTCATGGTTAAGGGCTATGGTTTTCATATTTTAAGCATTATAAAGGAAATAGAAATGGTGAAAGTTATAAAGTTGTATAAGGGTTGTGTTTAAGGTTTAGGATGAAAATGCTTGTCGTCATGGTTGGTTGTTGATTAAGAACGATTATTTTGTGGAAACTTTGAATCAAATGTTAATAGATGTTATTTTGGGATACCAGGTAATTGAGAAGTGATTTTAATCGAAAGTGATTGGTTGAAATGGGTAAAGGTTAAGAGCGTGACAGGTGAGTGAATAACGTTCCCTAAAAATTTACATTTTTCAAATGCATTGTTATTTCAAATGATGAATTTCAAATATGGATTTCGGATAGCAAGTTTTACGAAAGCATGGTTTAAATCGTTAGAAATAATTTTCTTTCGATTGATTCACAAAAGATTACAATTATGCATGAAAATGGATAAAGAGGCTTTAGAAAAAGATTTGACAGTGAACTGATATTATTCATGAAATATTCCTATGTGAATTGCATATGTTTTTACAGTAACTTGATTTTGAATGTTCATGGTGGGGTTTTTGAAATTCAAAGTGGCTTTATCAATGATTATGGTATTTGAAACGATTGAGATAATTACATGTAAAAAGGACCCCACGCATGATGGAAATGTTTTAGGACGGAATATAGAACGCTGGTTGCTAACAGCAGTACTGTTAGTCCTTAGTGCACCTTGGTTAACCGAGCTCGATAGATTATACCGTGGGTTTCGTACTCGCGAAGGGTAGTGGTTGAGCTACCAGATTTCACCGTGGGTTTCGTACTCGCGAAGGGTAGTGGTTGAGCTACCAGATTTCACCGTGGGTTTCGTACTCACGAAGGTTAGTGGCCTTGAGCCATCGACAGTTAGCGGCTTCGAGCTGCCAGATTGGTTAGTTACCCTCGTGGACTGTGTGTCCACGTCTGTTTTCGTTCTGTTGAAGTCCTACGGAAGAATTATGGTTTTGAAAGGATTGTTTTTAAATGATTGGTTTGAAACGGTTATTTCAGATTGATTTGAAATGGTTCTTTCATATTGTTTTTTCCCCTGAATTAAAAAAGATTTATGGAAAAGTTTGCATTGAAATACGATATGTTAATCGAAACATGTTTATGCATTGTTATTTCGCATTATTTTGAATCATGATTTTCTTGGGACGTTATTCACGAGTAGATTATTTGGCCTCAGATAGTACAGGTGACCCTAATCCTCCCGCTGAGCAGTGAAGAGCCTTGTCGCAGATCCGAAGCGTTGTTTTTGAACAAGATTGATTTTAATCTTTATAAAGTACTTGTGTTATTTTGATAAAAAGGTAAATGCTCCACATAGACCTTAGAAAAGTTGTGTTTATTTTGAAAAATGTTATGGAAACTTTAAATGTTGTATTCGAGGTTTTAGGCTTTCGGAATATGAAACTATTCATATTCCGTGCCGGTCACGATCCAAATTTTGGGACGTGACACCAATGACCTTTGCCACCACAACGATGACATAAATTTTTAATATAATTATCATTCACACTAGTTTTCTTTATGTGGTTATCATCATTATTTTTCCACCTTGACTGGGAACCACAACCACGGCCACGTTGAGCCCAGCCACAGTCGCTTCCATGTCCACATACCCAACCACGGGATAATTTATTTGTCACTACGTTCACTTTTGGGAATGCAGTAGAGCTAGTTGGACGAGATTCATGATTCCTCGTCAGAAGCTCATATTTTGTTCAGCCACTAAAAGGCAAAAAATTAGTTCACAATGTTTTTTGAAACCTTGTTCACAATATTGTTGCTAGAATAGCACATTGGATGCATGAAATGTAGAGAATGTTCTTTATAACATGTTATCATTAGTAATTTTTCTCCACATAGTTTCAGTTGAGAACTAATTATAAATAGTAAAGAATTATACTTACTAACTGATTTAAAATCTTACAAACATAAATGCATCCAGTCATAAAGAGCTTTTGGAATAATCACAATTTTTGTGGTCATACATTTTTTTTATGTTGTTCCAAAGAACAAGTGGGTCTTTGACAGTTAAAGACTTAGTTTTTAGTCATTCATCTAGGTGGTGGTAGAGAAAGATCATGGCTTTGACTTTGTTGGATTCTTGATTGCCTTTCTTGATAATATCTCTTAAACCCATGGCATCTAGATAAATTTATTCATCTAGTATCCAAGATAGATAATTCTTTCCAATAATGTCAAGAGCTAAAAACTCAAGTTTTATAATATTTGACATGAAGACACTATCAAAAAATGTAAAAAACAAAAATTAAATGGAGATCGAGATTAAGAAGGTTGAATAATTAGGAAATAATCAAATATGAAAATATAATTCAACATGAAAGTAATATAGAAACTCACCTTCCGATGATAGACTTTATAATAACATCAATTTCTAGAGTAGTCATGCTAACAACGTATTGTAAAACTAGTCAACCAATCAATAAGATTAAGAAAGAAAAGATGAAGGTAAGAAAATGATAGAAGTAAATTGTATTATTTCAGTTGCTTTACAACACAAATGATATGTCATATTTATAGATATAATCTTACATATAGGTTATATCCAAAATTAAATGATAAATAGTGGGCAATAAAATTTATGAATGACCTAGTGGAAGTTACAAGCTTAATGTAGTAGTAGAGGAGTAATAGAGTACTGGAAGTTATTTAGAGATATTAAAGAGAAAGAGGGAGATAAACATCCATATTCTAATATACATAACAAAAATGTGATATATTGTCCCTTTATTCTTGTGATTTGTGCACAATCTTCCCTCTAAAACAAGTGTAATAAATTAATTTACAACTCGTCTATGCAAATATCCCATTGGGCCCCTAATTAACATAAGTCATCTAACTAATTTATTAGAGTTGCAAGATGATAGCTAACTTATCAAACATGAATTAAATTAATTTTTTTTCAACTTCACCCAAATTTATTTAGGAGTAAGATTTTGAAGGAGAGATAAAAATATAAGGAGTCACATTTAAGTATTAATTATAGGGACAAAATTAATAAATAACTATTAAT
Source organism: Leucaena leucocephala (assembly GCA_037074615.1). NCBI lineage: Eukaryota > Viridiplantae > Streptophyta > Magnoliopsida > Fabales > Fabaceae > Leucaena > Leucaena leucocephala. Next base: position 5,316,867 of record CM073553.1, read on the forward strand.
TAGTCTTCAAATAACTTGTGTTATGGACTAAACAATTCTTTTTAAAATGACTTATTATATAGTTATATTATAGATAAATAATTTAGTTTTTTTTTTTTCAAAAGCATGTACGAGTACATTACAAGTAAAGCTTTCTATCATTAATTGCTTAGGATACCAAGACAATAGTTGTAAAGAAAAATAATTCAATTAACTCCTCCAAGCTATAAATTGTTTTTAAAGGAAAAAAAAGTAAATGTGAACCCCAATTACCTGCTTAATTTCCCTCATTTATAGAAGTAAATGCTTACAATTTAATATCTTTATGATATCATTAATTGCTTAGGATACCAAGCCAATAGAAGTGAAGAAAGTTAATTCAAATAACTCCTCCATGATACTCCTTCTAGAATCATATTTAAGCCATGAGAGAGAAGATTGAAGAGGGTCCAAATTATAAATCTCTTATCTAAATGTCTCAAATGTTAATTTGTTTTGCCAATAATGCCCATCAATAATTACGCAACTTAATTATGAATCATTAATTTAATGGGATAATTTTAATCATTGAATGAGGGATGTTTTTGAAAAGCAATATTAATTCGTGATAAATTTAATTTAGTTTAACTATTTAAATTAACTATTTTTTTCTTTATCTTAGTGACGTAGGTAACGTGACCTATACTGGAGATCTCTACTAACCAATGTTTTTAATAAAGATAAAAAAGGGTATTTAGATGGAAATTGACAGAAAAATGATAGGAACCGTAAAATGTACATATTTACAGTCATATTTCCGATTTTTTCTCTCTCAGAATTCATGAATGTGGTATTTTTCTACAATATCAAATCAAATTTCTTTCAGATTTCTCAAATCAAATCTATCTCCGTATGTGATTTTTTTGCCCTCAACTATCCTTTGATTCTCTTTCAGATTCATATTCTGATGCTAAATGTTGTCGATTTTGATTATGTATTTAAGTTAACGTCTGTTAGAACATGTAATTGACCCCGTAGTCCAAATAACAGTTAAGTGATGATGTTGTGTTGAACTCTTGTCAAAAATTTTGGCTAGTTAGTTTTGCCCATCTTTGATTTTATTTAATGATTATAACTAATTTTTTTTAATCAAATAATATACAAATTAATCAAAGACATGAAGGCGTTGAACAGCGGAGAAAATTCTGAATCAGATCGTGCACAACTTGTTATGCCAATATCTTCTATAGCACCTCAAGAGGTTGAAGCTGCAGTTGATGATGAAGTAAGTTTTTGTTCTTAATGTCTATCGAATTATCAATATAATTAAACAAAATTATATATGTCATTGTGGTTGAACATCTGAAACCATATTCAAACTAAAGTGTTCATGCCATGAAGCAAGAATATTTAATAGTTAAATTTTATCATTTATTTCTTGTATATGATTTGGTTTCATTATGGATCTAAATATATTGATCATATATTTGCCCATTTCTTCTTGTGTATATAATCTGGTTTCATTGTTATCAGTGTATAAGTCCTATATTTGATTTGATTTATTTGTTATGCCCACAGTAATCACTTATGCAATGATCTGGTTTTGCTGTTCCTATTTCCCTCAAAAAACATTTTATAGATTTGATATGGTTTTGTTGTTGGCACGATATTTCTCTTATGTATTCTCTAGTTCTATTGTGCCAACAATCACTGCAAATTAACCAACTTTTAGTACCAACATCAAAAGTTACCATTCAACTTTCAATGGCGACAAAAGAGGTCTCCGCAAAAAGATGGCTTTTTAGTGATAACACAAATTTTGGTGTTGTCACCAAAAACATGATTTTTAGCGGTGACAATATGATATCGTCGCCAAAGGTATCACTTTTCGCGATGACACGATGTGCCCACAATATTTATCTTTGATGCAATCCACATTATTTATCATTTTTTATTTGATTTTTTTTATATCCATACTATTTTTGAGTCTACTATTTCTTATTCACATTTTGTCATGGCCATGATATTGATGTTTATTTACAACTAATTATTTTCATTGGTGTTTGTTTATTTACAGACTCAAAAGAAGAAAGGGAAAAAAGTAACTACAAAAATTGTAGCACAACACTCTACCTCATATGAGTTTCCTCATATCTGCATTGAAAACAACATTGACTTAGAGAATGTATGTTATTACTTGGCTTTTAATTTGGATCTCCCCATTCATAAAATATTAAATTTTATTTAATTTCTTCTCTACTTATATACATGTCTTTGGATATATATATTATTAAACAATCTATATTAAAAATAATAATGATATGCAGTCAGTTATATGATCAAAGTGCAAGCAACACCAATAATAAGGATAATCAATTTTCCTTCATTGAAAGACTTGAACATTGAACTCTTCAACAAAGGGAACGCAACAATGGGATGCGTGATGTTGTAAGTTGACTACTTTTTATGATAGAAAGTTTTTGTTTCATAATAAACGATATAGGAAAAGAAACATTGTAACTTATTTTTTATAGAAAAGAAATTTGATGATATTCAATATAAGTTAATGCAATATTTATATAGATGAATGACATGCATGCCTTTTATATATCAATGAGTTTGAAATTCGTTCTCATATAATAATTGCATATTGTAGGGTATATATGTTTTAGTCGACTAGGTTTAGTTTATATATTTTTTTCTCCAGTTGTTGTTGAGCTGAACACAACGTTATTTTGAGTTTACAAAAAAAAAAGGAAAAAAAATAATAGTCCTTTAAATTTTGTGCTTTAGTAACTATGTTTTGTTAAATTATGTGTGTTTTATATATAAATATTCTATTTATTTATAGATTAATATTATTTTTAATTAATTGAACATTATTCTTTTCAGGGTTATAATTATAAATACGTTTATAACTAAATTAAATTAGTTTAATCATGATTAGATTAACTTCAGTTTAACTATAGTTACACCCCTACTAGCCCTTAAACCACTTATTATCAGTTCAATGACCGGTCCATCAATATCTTTATATATTCAAAGTTGTGAAGATAAAATAATACTCCTCGTATCCTTAATATAGAACCTAATTGGAGAGTTCATCTTTATACTAAATATAAGATATATTTCTCATATTTATCCATTTGTCTCTAAATTATCCCTATTGATATTCCCTCAACAATAACCCAGTAAAAATATTATATTAATTATGTTATATTATAGAAGATGGTTAAGATATTATAGAAAAAATATGTTATATTAATTAATTTTATTATTCTAATTAAATTAGTTGAATATGTCTTATATTAGGGAGGGAGCAGTATTATTTGTTTTTTTATAAAGTGTGCAAGTTTATTTATGGTATATACTTGTTTTTCACGCAGTATTATACTCATGTGTTATTTGGAAACTCATTTAAATCCATGAAGGAAGTTCTGAATTTCATGATCTACGAAAAGTATCCATCAAGGCCAAACAACAAAAAAGTTGATGAGAAGATTGAAGTTGGGGTGAGCAATTTTCCTTTTTTTTCAAAAGCATTAATTAATTTATGGTGTGTAAACAATCTGATAAATAAAATCTTAATAATTTGTTACTTAATTAGCATCATAAAATGAAGTTTCAAAATAGAAAAAAAAAGTATTGAGATATACACACACACACACACATAATTGAAGTAAGGATTTAATAAGCATTAAATGTTAAATTGTTGCTGTGTTTGTTTTCCTTATAGGTAGCGAGTACTGCTGCAAGCAATGAATCACTGCGCAAAGAGAAGCGAAAGACTAGTGAGGATTAAGATGATGACATGTAAATATGCGTCATGAAGTTCCTTGCATCCATACGATTAAATTCTCTAATTTTACTTTATTATGTGTCATATTATTTTTAATATATTAATTTAATTTAAACACATATGAAGAAAACAGTACACATAACTAAATATGATTAGAAAATTTAACGAAATGGATCCAAAAAATATATGTATAGTCCTTTTTTAAAATTTTATGAAATATGGTTCATCGGTGAAAGGGAAGGATGGCACTGGTGTTTTTGAAAAAAAAAATATAGATAGTTAGGTCTTTTCAAAACATAAATACATATATTTAATAAATTTTATATCATATCAAATATATTTATTACTTAAATACATAAAACTTTCTAAACTATAAATTAGTTGTATAAAATTTTCCTAATTTTTAAAAATTTAAATTAAATATTACAATATTTTATATTTTAATTATTAAGCCCTTACCATCAAAATTACTATTAAATTAAACAGTTTTTATCATATCATATTTTTTATATTTTTTATTATATATCACATCATTTAAAAACTAAAATTTAACAATTTACATATAATTTTAAATAATTTTTTCTATTTAAATAATACATAGTCAAATAAATAATTTAAATGTATTTTTAAGTAATTTTTATACTTGTAAGTATTCATTTCAAGTATAAAAAATATACTTTAACTTTCGTATTAAATATCAAGTATTATTTAAATATTTTATTTTAAATATTTACAAAAATCTAAAAGTATATGTTAGCGGTCAAATGTTATTTTTAAAATTGTGTGATATGATAAAAAATATAAAATATAAGATATGATAAAAAAAATTTAACTTTAATATTATTGGTTTGATAACCAAAATATAAAATGTTAGTGTCTTTAATTTAAACTTTTAAAAGTTATAGAAGTTATATACAAATGACTCAAAATTTAGAGAGTTTGGTGTAATTTAGCTCTATATTTTGTATATAAATATATGATTGAGTTCTATTCAAATATTATCAAACTCAATTAAAAATAGTTCTTTTAAAGTGTACATTCATGCCAAAAAAATTATTATAAAAAAAATTAAATAAATTTAATACTAATAGTCATTAAAGTTAGGATATAATTCTAAAATTTATAAAATACTTATAAAAGATTTATAAGTAACCTGTCAATTTATAAGAACATATTTTTTATTATATGTGCTTTAAAACCAGCGTATACCTGTATTCTCACCCCCAACTTCTACTTCCTTTTTTTATTTTTGGTTACAATTCTACTTCCTTTTTTCTTTTCATGAAAATAAAATGGGCCGTAAGTCCAATCACGTACAAGAGTCTAAGCCTAACAAATTGTGTTTGTTCGATTGCCTATGGACGAAGAGTCTAATGCAAGTAGGACGTAATGAAAGTTTTTTTGATAGATAATATTATAAAATTTTTATAAATATTTTATAAATTTTAGGAATATATCTTAATTTTAATAAAAGATTAATATTAAACTTACTTAAATATTTTTACATAAAAAAAATTGTGTTTGTTTAAATTGATTTTAAAATCAATCAAATCGTGAAAAAATATTGATTTAATGATGAGAAATTGACTTATAGTTTATAAAGTTGTTAATTTAAATTATGTTGTCAAAATAATAATTTTATTGGTATGCCATTTATAAGTATTTTTATAAAAAAAAATTGAATATAGAGGTATACGCAACTCACTTCAACTTATGTAAAAATAAAAACTAAAATCAATCAAATCATGAGTCTTCGCACATAAAGAGGTGGCCTAAACAATTTTGTCCTGATTTTAAAATCAATTATTGATTATCGATGGCAAAATTTTGGGTTTCTTCAAGATAATTCAAACACTCTTATCGTGCCAAAATTTATTTTTAACCCAAAATTATATTTGCCATAAGCCATTCATACAAGTTTTTCTTAATTTTTTTTACTAAAAATCTATGCTACTAAAATATCCAAAATCAATTTTATCACGTTAATCCAAATAAATTTGAATCCTTATACAAAATTTGTACAATTTTTTTTTTGTATAAAAATTTTTAAAAAGGAGTTAGATTTATCTATAATTTAAGGGTAGGGCGAAGTCTCTCTTCCTCCTAGGTGATACTAATATCGGGTAGGACGAGCCGTCTATTACCTTTATATATAAATTTAAGTACCTAAAAGTTAGAATATCTCCTAAACGCTATGAGTAGAACCACAGTAAAATGGTATTATTGTTTGAATTTTGGTGTAGTACTGCCTCAGTTGTTTTGGGGCCGATCATGGGCCATGAGCTTCAATAGCATTATTGTTACTGTACAAAATTGTTTAGATTAATTAGTAATAGTAATTTACACATGAAAAATTGTAACAAAAAAAGATTTACACATGAAAAATGATTTTGACTATGACTATGACTATCATCCAAAGATTTTTAGTTTATTAATATTATTTTCAATTCTCAAGCATGCATCAGGGTTTTTTTTTCTTTTTTCTTTTTTTTTGGGCTGAAATTGAATCATCGAATTAAGTCATACAAAATATCCCACATTTGTTTAAAGTTTAAAGCATCAATAAAAGGAATTCACACAAAAACAAATATTGATTCAGTCTTGTTAATAGGGTTAAATTTAGCAAGAGAGACTAATCAAATTTCTACTGAAAGATATACCCATATTTAATAGTTAAAAATACCTCTAATAAAATTGGAAGGTTATAATTAGAATTATTTTTTTAATAAATAAATTACTAAAAATGATATAGGTTAATATGATAACTAAATAAGGTATAAGGGTGTATTTTTAATATTTTAATATAATTGCTTACAAAAATTTCTTTTAAAAAGTTAATTCCAACTGGTTCTATCCAATTGTGATTAAGGTTCTATCATCAATTTTTACTTTTGATTAGATCTTCGGATGACTAGAGATCAAAACCTTAGTTTTTGAGGGGGGGAAAAAGCTTTTTTAATGGCTTTCCAAACACTCACTTGTATAACCCTCTCACTTAGGTTTTTACTTGTACTTTTTTTCCTTCAATACAATTCCGATATTTAAAATTTTAATTTAAGATTTTCTACTCTTGAGTTTTTTTTTCAGGGATTTTCCTAAAAAAAATTACAAATATATATATATATATTTTGGAATAAATCCCGCCCAAACGAACACATGTTTCAGCGTTTGTTTTGACCTCTTTATTTCCACGTCTTAGGAATTCTATGGATTTTGAATATATTTCCTCGCTTGGGTGACGGAAGGTGACTGTTTCTTTCTGTCTAGGAACGGTATTTCCGCTCCAGTTCCAGGTGCTGCCTGTCGATTGGAGGTACGAGGGACACGGTGCTGGGGCGGCGGTAGACCTACGTGGGGTGGAAATAGCAAATTCCATCCCAACAAAACCAACCTATTCCCTCAACTAGTGCCTCCTCTTTCCCATACCAAAGGGTTATCTTTCTTTACTCTCGCTCGCCGTACTGAGAGAAGCCCCGTGGCCTCTGCTTCCTCTCCCCTATCCCTCTATCCGAGGGTTATCTTGCCTGAAAAAGGAAAAAAGAACAATTTTTTCGGTATTTCCTTTTCTCTGATTTCGTCTCTTCGGTTTCATGCTTTTTCCTCCCTTTTTTTGGGCTCTCTCTCTTTCTTCTTGTTTTTTTTTTTTGTATAGTTGAATTTCTTTCATCCGATCGTTTAGATTTGTGTTATTTTGGTTGAGACTTTTTTTTCTTTGTGTGATTTTGGACCTGTTCATTTGTTCAATAAGAATTGTTTGACCTATTTAATGTACAGTGGCCTTTTATGTATAGTTTCTCAGTGCACATTTTTTTCTGCTTCTTTCGATAGACTCTGCTTACATTTGGAATTTTGGGTGCTCAGTTTCAACGAATTACGGACTTAGGTTTTCGATTAATTTCGATCGACGATTTCATTTATTTTTGGCCGGGTCTTAGTTTTCAAGCATGAGTCTTCAGTTCATATTATTTTGTTTAAACGAACTTATGCTTTAGATTGATGATCGTGTTGGTCAGGTATAAGTTTACCTCATCATTAACATTGGAGAGTGCAGATCAGTCTTTCTCTTTTCTTCCCCTGGGAGCATCGTATGCAGTGTATTATAACCTGTTCATAAAAACACTCTTCACCAAATCTAATTTAAGTTGTGGCATGCAGCTATATATTTGCTAGCCTTAGGGAATAGTTGATATTCCTGTACATATTAGTGATGGGAAGTAGATTTTTTTGGGGGAAAAAAACGTGCTATAGATTTTAGTTGTGGAGGTTGTTGATTTTACTAACCCTTTCTCCTCCTTTTCTGGGAGTGTTGGCTTAGTGTTAGTAAGGTGTACAAGTCATGTTTGGGCGTGCACCATCAAGGAGTGATAACACCAAATATTATGAAATTCTTGGTGTTTCAAAAAGTGCCAGTCAAGATGAACTGAAGAAAGCCTATAAAAAGGCTGCAATCAAGAATCATCCAGATAAAGGTGGAGATCCTGAAAAGGTGAGTGTTATGGTCTTCACTGTAACTTTTGTATGCTAGACTCCATGGTTTAGTTGCTGCTGCTTGGTCATACTGTGATTCTTGTCATTGCAGGCTCTCCAGAACTGCAATTTCTTTTGCTTTGTTATATAGCAATGTGTTTTTCCTTCAATTTAAAACATTTGTTCCCTCCACAAAAGAGTGAGAATTTTGGTTCAGCACAAGATGAAGTAGCAATATAAGAAACAGTTAATTACACTTCTCTAATTGGTCTTAGTAGATTTTGGGATACAAATTTTACAATGATTAATGCTCAGTACAATTTTGTTTCAAACTATTTTGCTCTTTAATTTGACTTAACTGTTGATGGATCTCTCAGTACCCCTTATCACGTAATTGTTGAAACAAGGCCTGTGTTTATCATATAAATGCTCTCTGAATCGACCATTAAGTCAGTTTGAAGGAAAAACTAAAAGTATCATCAGTTCATTTATATGGATTTCCCTGGATACCTGCTAACTGCTAAGATTCTATTGATGCAAGTTATATCGTGTTAGTCATGGGGCTGCTATATCATATTCTTATGTTTCTTCAGTTACTAAAATTTGTTGTTGCCCTTCCTGGATTGATGCTAAACATATGCATGTTGTATCAGTTCAAGGAGTTAGCTCAAGCATATGAAGTGCTCAGTGATCCTGAAAAGAGAGAAGTGTATGACCGGTATGGTGAAGATGCCCTTAAAGATGGAATGGGAGGAGGAGGAGGTGGCCCATTTCATAATCCATTCGATATATTTGAGTCATTCTTTGGCGGGTCGGCCTTTGGTGGTGAGAATTTCACTTTTATGCTCAAGCTATTTCATTTTCTTTTATCAGTTGTCTAGCAACAATGGTCAGCTCACAATTACAATGACCTTTTAGGCGGCATTAATTCACGTGGAAGAAGGAAGAAACATGGTGAAGATGTGGTGCATAGTTTGAAGGTTTTTTTGGAGGATCTATATAATGGGACCACAAAGAAAATATCTCTTTCTAGAAATGTGCTTTGCCCAAAATGTAAAGGGTAAGGACCTACCTTGAGGATATTTTGCATCAGAAATTCTCTTGAAATATTTAATTTATTCTATGTTCGTATTCCTTGTGCTGTCATGTCTCAGTGACGTCCCTGATTTTAGGACAGGAATGATATTGATAATGCACAAGTATACATGTATAAATTGTATGTGTATATATATTCCCATAGTAATGTATAATGAAGGTGCATACCCAAATACATATTTTTTCTATTAGAAGAATGTGGGAATATTTTTTCTATTTTACCTTTGAATAAAACTGTTATGCTTAAATTACTTCCTATGGTGATGTGACCATGATAATTAATGCAAAATCATACAAATAGCTGATAATTATCTACTGAGACGATAGTTTCAATTTTTCATCTAATACATGCTTAAGAGTCTTCTGTCTAATTAACTCTAGGGATTTTTTTATTCGAAAAAGGGTTCAAATAGTTTATTAACTGTCATTGATTTTTATGCTATATTTTTTGGCCATTAGCTATTATTTAGGTTTTAACGTTTCACTTGTGAATCAGGAAAGGTTCAAAAAGTGGAAATACAGGGAGTTGCTATGGATGTCAAGGCACAGGTATGAAGATTACAACAAGGCAGATCGGACTGGGTATGATTCAACAAATGCAACATGTCTGTCCTGACTGCAGAGGAAGTGGTAATGGAAACTTAAAATCTCACATATATTGAGTTGCTTTCTAGTATTTCAGCTTCTCCAACTCATTTTCATTGTTGTAGGCGAGGTCATTAGTGAGAGAGATAAATGCCCTCAGTGCAAGGGGAACAAAATCACTCAGGAAAAGAAGGTGCTAGAGGTGCATGTTGAGAAAGGGATGCAACAGGGTCAGAAGATTGTGTTTGAAGGACAGGCTGATGAAGCTGTAAGTAAAATTCGAGACTATTTTTGGGTTTGGCAATGTATTTTGTAAATTAGATTAAGATGGCTTGAACTTGCAGACCTCAATTTAATTGCACATGTTTTCCTGTGGCAGCCCGACACAATTGCAGGAGACATTGTTTTCATCCTACAAGTAAAGGAGCACCCCATGTTCAAGAGGAAGTATGACGACCTCTATGTTGAGCATAACCTGAGTTTAACTGAGGCACTTTGTGGTTTTCAATTTGTCATTACACATATGGATGGGAGGCAACTCTTGATCAAATCAAACCCCGGGGAAGTCATCAAGCCAGGTACTAACGGATCAATCTCATGAATACGCTTTGTTGTAATTTCATTCTTTTAATTTAGCCCTCAATGGTCAATGTTAATTTTGCTTTGTAGGTCAATATAAAGCGATAAATGATGAGGGAATGCCACATCATAACAGGCCTTTCATGAGGGGCCGTCTATACATCCAATTTAATGTCGATTTCCCAGACTCAGGTTTCCTCAACCCTGACCAATGCCGGTTATTTGAAACCTTGTTACCTCGGAAGCCAAGCAAGCAGTTGACTGATATGGAGCTGGATGATTGTGAGGAAACCACTATGCACGATGTCAACATTGAGGAGGAGATGAAGCGAAAGAAGCAACAGCAGTATCAAGAGGCATACGACGAAGATGATGATGATGAGCCATCAATGCCTCGAATGCAGTGTGCTCAGCAGTAACAGGAATTTATGTTTACCCTTATCTGGTTAGAATATTACGTGTTGCTATATCCTATTTTGCATGATGCAGATATCATCGTATCTTTCTTATCTTAGGGCTCTGTTGGTGATGAACTGATGATATTTTGATTTACACTCTGAACGTTTCACTATTTATCTAAATTTTGCTTATAATGTTTAGCATATAAGAAAAAGGTTATAAATGCTGTGTTGGAAGTGGTGCTATGGAGATTCCATATCCCTAGCTGGTCAGGTTTGCTTTGGAGTGAGCTTCCAACTTTCAGTTGTTCAGTTCATACCTTGCGTCCAATGTGCAAAGAACTCGTGAAAATTCACTGAAGTCAGCGATTCAGGCGACAGTTTACATTGATGCTTCCATTTTGGTGAGTTTCTGTTAGTTTTTTACGCCCATCTCAATTGTGAAACTGACACATAAGAATCTGAAGTTTATTAAATTGGCCTTAATTTTTTTATATACAAATTCATATTTTTCAACATATATAGCCCTATTTCTCACATAATCTGAACAAAAATGTTCGAAATCCGAAATTGTAATAACTCAAAATAATGTTCTAAATTGTGGTGATTGAAATTGAAAAATTGGTTCAATCGTAATGGGGAAGAGGTGCGGGGTCCACTAATCACATCCGTGGACATCAGTATCATGACTTAAGGATAAATTACGTGACTTTATTATTATTCATGCAAAAGAAGAAATTTCGCTACAGGTGAAAGGTTCAAGGATCCAGCCAGTGCATGGTTGAAGTGGTAAGGGTGAATACTGTTCCGGTCTTTTTTCCATTGAAAATGTTATTGGTTTTTTAATGGGTGGGGCGATTTGTTTTTTTTTTAACACTTATAAGATAATATATATAAGAAAAGTTTTTGGATACCTAAAGTTTTTATGCGAAAATTTTTGAAGTAAAATTATATTTTAACCCCTTAGAATCATACAGAGAATGCTTCGTTATTTTATTAGTATTTTAACCTCTTCTCAAAATTAATGAGGTTGATATATTCACAAAAAAAATTATAACAAAGTAGCAGCATTTAATAATAGATTTTATGTGACAAATGATAATAGGTCCATGTTCCAATTATTTGAATTAGGATCTCATAATCAAGGTGTATGGCTTGAGTTCTTAAATTTACCAATATTTTAAAGTAATTTGTTTTTTTTTAAATTTCACGGCATAGTTTTTTTTGAGTAATGGTGATAAAACACAAATCCTTATGCACAATTTTTTTATATTAATTAATATTTATTCCTTTATGATGCCAAATCCCTAGAAATAAAAGAGTCAACTTCAATTTTAATTTAATCTTATAAAAGTAATACCCCTTGCATATTTTAGAGGGTGTAAATCTCATCTTGACCATGGAAATATTTTCATTTGCTTTTAGTTTAATATTTCATTAATATTTATTTTAACACTATTTTGTTTTGAAAATACAGACTATTCAAATATGAACTAGGCGGTATGGTATAAAATGTGCACGCCATGAACATCTTTAAAGGAATTAGACCTTACAATAATTTTTATTCTTTTATTCAATTGCAACAAATGTCAATGCTTTCTATTTTATATTGAAAACCTCAAGCAACTCATATTTAAGCAGATTTGGGTAAAATATAAACAATTAGATAACAACTCATGAAGGTGTGCTTCAATATGTAGTGATGATCACAGCATCATGCTTGCTCACACACACACACACACACACACGCATATAGGTCTTATACCCAAAGTCTTAACTTAGAAAATATAATATCTTCTACATATTATTTTCTATTTTTCTTCATCTTAGTAAGCGTATGACACACACTTCTTAAGTCAAGTCAATGTGTATTCTTCTCTCTTATTAGAATGAGTCATTTTAATAGATCTAGAGGTAAGCATTTGAAAATTAAGAATTTTTTATGTCAAAAAAAGATTTTTTTAATCTTAATTATTTTTTTTTTATTTTTTTTCATCATTTACACTACGCCAAACTTTTATATGATTCTCCTTTTTCTTTTTTTTTCTTTTGCCTTTTCTACATGTCTTCATATTTAAAGACTTTTGTAGACTAATTTTTTTTCCAAGAATAAGGAAATAAAGAAAAAATTTAGATAAAGTTTTTTGTATTCATTTTATCAAATTTTCTTATCCCACTTTGTCATGTGTTCTTTTTTTTTTTTTAATATTTATTTAATTTAAACCCACATAAAAAAATTACACATAGCCAAATGTAATTATAGAATTTGAAGAAATAGATACAAAGAATTTGACAATAAGAACGATTCAATTATAAATTACAAATTTTTTGTATTCATTTTATCAAATTTTCCGATCCCACTTTGTCATGTGTCCCTTTTTTTAATATTTTTATTTAATTTAAATCCATATAAAAAAAAGCACACATAGCCAAATGTAATTGTAGAATTTGAAGAAATAGATATAAAGAATTTGACAGTAAGTATGATTCAATTATAAATTAAATTGACACGTATAATAAAGTCGTATTTATATAACCATCAAAGCTACGATATAATAAAGTCGTATTTATATAACCTTTAAAGCTACGACTTATTAGTCTTCGTTATTCAAAGATAGTAAACAAAGACAAAATATTGTTGACTGTGACATTGAAAAAAATAATATCTTGTAATTTGCGATAATGAAAGTGCTAAATATGACAATAATAATAATAATAATAATAATAATAATACCGACAACAACAACAACAACAGCAAATACAACAACAACAATTTATATTTTTATTGTTCATGAGATTAATTTTAATTTTTGAAGTCTTTCACTATCAATTGTATAAATTCTGGATATACTAAAGTATTATTTTAGAAAATCTTATTTTTCTAAATGCTGAAATCCTCCAACCAAGTGAACAAACAGTAAAATTCATTATTGTTGAAAAGAATAATTTATTATTATTATTATTATTTAATATGTAAATGTCTAACCGTAATATTTCAATTTTTATTCTTATAGTCAAACATAATTAAAATATTATTTATCAATAATTAAAAATTTATAATAGATTAAACGTATTATTTAAAGTTTAGAAATATATGAAATTAAGAAATTAAGAAAATAAGAGAGAATTAAATTATTGATTGTTGGGAATTTTATTATAAAGGGTTAAAGAAATTATATGGGTTTAAGGGTGAATAAATAATCATTGATCATCTTAAATGATTGATGCTATAAGATATAGATAGATATAGGGAATATATCTGTAATAATATAGATATATCTTTGATTAAGTAAACATATAATAATATACATATTTATACTATGATGATAATATAGTATAAATATATATAAGAAAAATATTGTTTAAATTTTAAATTAATATATCTGATAGGATTTTGGGGAAGATAATAATAATACTAAAAAAAATAAGATCACATTATATAATATTTTAATTTTAAACCTTATGAATTATATAGAAGCACCCTAAATCTAGTTTTAAACTCTCATTGTCATTAGGGAAGAGCAACGGGCGGGATAGATTGGCCTGATAGTCAGCCTGTAGCTCACCTGTGAGATCTTAACTGATCACGGCCTAACTCATGCCTGTAAACTAGCCCGTTTAAGCATGAAATAAATAGGTTGGGCTAAACCCGTTTATGCTAAAGTAGGTATAAGCAGCCCGTTTGTCAAAGATGATTTTTTTTTGTTTATACCTATTTGAAGTTCTAATAATAAAGAGAATAAAATAACAGTGTGCGTATTATTTGATTGTTCATACTAAAATCACAAAGAAAACACCATAATCATAACTACAAGTTTATAACTGCAGTCCATAATGCACACATAATATGATTATTCATAATCTTCATTCTTCAATTGGATTAAGATCATGCATCAAAAGCTTTGTCAATCATTGTGATTGGAAATTATTCTAAACTCATTTTTCTTCCTGTTGAAAAGAAGAAATACAGACATATTCAAATTAAAATAGACAGAAGCAATATAGAAAGATATCATCCTAATCTTGTTAAAATAGACAGAAGCAATATAGAAGGTCAAATTAAAACAGACATAAGCAATACAGAAAGATATCTTCCTAATATTATTACAATTGATAGAAGCAATACAAAAGGTCAAATTAAAACAGACAAAAGCAATACATAAAGATATCTTCATAATCTTGTTAAAACAAACAGAAGTAATACAGAAGGTCAAGCTTTTAAAACTTTGTTTCCATGAATTACATAATTGAAGTAAACTTTGTTTAATCTTCGTAAAAGTTTTCACTTGCAAACACTTTTCATAGACCTTTGATCATTATGTGAATAAGCAAACTTCATTAACTTATGCATTTACATAGAATATGCAAAAATTTTGAAAGGCTTTGATGAAAACTTAAGAAAATTTTGGTCAAACTTTCAAGAAATTTATACAACAAATCTCTATAAGCAGAACAACAAATTCCATAATTGAAGGAAAAGAGCAAAGTATACATACAAGATTCGGAAAAAACTAACAAACATTATGAATCCCAAAACCATCATACATAGGACCTTTCAATTGAAACATATGCGTGTAAATATTTTAAAATAGAGGAAGTATATGACATTTAATTAGCTGCCGCATTATTCATTTTCCTTGTGCACCCCAAGATCTTCACTTGCCTCACATTATTAGGAAGAAAAAAAATAAAGGGCTCTTCAAAATAGAAACAATACCCATTCAAATTGGTATCCTTGTAAATTGAGAAAGCAAGCATCAAAGTTTCCTTCAAGTTACTAATTGAACTTGTTCTGTTTCTACTTATTTGTTTGGAAAAGCCTTCTTTGTATTGACACAGAGATGATTGATGATAATAGTGTTTAAAGTAGGTTCAAATTCATCTACTTACTTAGAAATGGCAATTAGGTTCAAATAAATGGTAGCAAAACATGGCGATTAGGTTAAAAATATGGCAGCAAACCAATATAAGCAAGATTAAAAGTCAAGCTTATCTAACCCATACCAGAAGATTAGAGGAACAGACGTGACATGAAGGGGAAGGGGAAGATTAGAAACAATAGACTTGTTATCCTTCTGAGATTCTGCAGGGGAAGGGGAAGGGGAAGACGTGAAGCCGATAAGCCTTGAAGAACAGAAGAAGGCAGTCATGGCCTGTCTCTCTCTCTTTGACGCTCGTCCTTCAAGCCTTCAAGTGAACTTGCCAAGACACCAACTCAGGGACTATTCACCTTCACCGTTGTCCGCTGTCGTGCCGCTGCGCTTTCACTATGAGAGTGAGAATGAGAAAACCTGAAAGTGAAGACTGAACAAAACGAAAACCTACCCTCCTAATTAACCTATCTAAATAAAATATTATATTTAATTAATTAAAAAAATATAAATATGGGCGAGCTACAGGCTTCCTAATAATCAGCCTATAGCCCGCCCACATATTTTACTATTTCAGCCTGTTTAAACCCACCTGTTACAGGTCTATTTTAGACGGGCTCAATACGGGCACGTTGATACCGAGGTCAGGCGGGTTCATCGAGCTGCGGGTACTTTGCTTAGGCCTAATTGCCATCGAGTTTCTCTCTTTACTTCTATTAGAATGTAGTTGAGGTTTTTGAGTAACTTTTGTTAAAGTATTATATTGTGTTGATGTTGTTGTATATAGGGCTACTAGACTCATGGCAATTATTTATTGCTTTAGCAAGAGGTAATTACTTTCAACTCATGTGTGCTTATATGATATTTGAAAGTGATTTGATATATATATATATATATATATATATATAAATTTATTGATATTGATATGATTATATTAAGAAAATTTGATTGATGATTTTTATTGAAAATAATTTTGTGATACTTTAAGTTTAATTTGAAAAGTTTGAATTGAAATTTAAAATTGGTTATATTTTGAGATTAGAAATTGAATAAAGTTATTATTTTAAGAAAAACTCTATTGTAATATTTATTGGTATTATTAGTTATCAATATATTGAAATTTTGATTACTATGATTATCTTTATAATTATGTATATAGTGATTAAGGATTAATAATGATGGAGTTGTCTTTTTACCATGTAGTACATCCTCCATTTGAATTGATAGTTAACTTTTGTCCCACTAGATTACTGAGGAGTTGCGACACCCTACCTGTGTTACTGAGGGGGAATGAACCCATGGTTTGATCTTGTGTTATGTGGATTTTGGTCAATCCATAACATTTGGCCGGTTAATTTTTTGAGTGGCTAGTCATATGGTAGTTATCACTAGCATTTGGATTCTGTCGGTGTGTATAAGGCAGTTGTGTTAGTTTGATAGGAGGAATTGGGGTGGTTTATCCATTTGATTATATTATAATAATATGTTATTTTATATATATATTAATTTATTAACTGTCATACTTAACACCTCACGAGCACATGTTAGTATACATAATGAGTATGAGTATGATTGTTAATTACTGAGATGTTTATTTCACCCACACGTTATTAATATTTTTCAGCTGATAGTCTCGAGTTAGGACCTCAGGAAAGGTTTCAGAGATTTGATTAAAGCTATATCATTTGTATAGCATCATCCTTTGAATTTATGTATAGAATACTTGTATATTGCCACAGTATAACTCATTATGTATATTATAATATGATATAATATTATATTTAGATTTTAATAAAAGTCTTTTTATAACCATGGTAGTATTATTTTTTAGATTTTAGTAAAACTCTTTTCTATCATATTTAACTCTTTTAAAATTAAAGAAATTTATTATAAGTATGGTTATATTGTTATTAATTTATATTATGAAATAAATGAGTCTAAGTAATTGATAATAGTAAATAATTAATAATAATTATATTTTAAGAGGATTTTAGAATAACCTAATATGTTAAAGAGAGAGACCTCAAATGATGTTGAGAATGATAACTAGAATTTAAATTTTAGGACATTTGCTATGATGTATCTTTTGAAGAACTGCAATTTTTACCTTATAATTTATATCATTATATGTTTTTCATCTAACAATTAATTTTATATGTGAGAAATCAAAAATTAGAAAAGCTTGCTTATAGTGTAACCTGTAAATTAAAATACATAAACGATGTTTTAATATAAATAATGGGATTTGAATTCATTCTCTTACAAGATATGAGTATATAGCTTTATATTTTCCAGCTAAACTAAGAATTATTGGCACAAAAATTATTATTAAAAAATATGTTTAAATTCATTTGAAAATAATTATTACCTCGTATCATGGTATTAAAACTTAATCTAGGTCAGCCGTCAAAACGGTAAAACTGGCGCAGTAACCTCTAATCAATTTGTTCAAAAATTTTAGATGGTCAACTGAATTAGATTTTATATTTTTTCTCCTTACAAAATTTGACATTATGTCATTTTGAGTTCCAAAAAAAGCAGTCTATCATATTTGTTATTTAATAATTTTGTTTTGTTAGATTATGCATAATTTATACATAAATATTCTATTTATATGTGAATTAATATCTTTTTATTCAAATATTAATCTTTTCTAGGTTATATAGTGAATCTTTTATATTTTTTTAATTAAATATATATTTTATAATTATAATTGGATTGATTGAATCATTAATTTTTAAACTATTGTTTCAACTGGTTGAGTTATGAGTTTTGAATAACTTGTGGCATTGAAGGGTAGTTTCTTCCTTCATAAATTTGCCTAATCTTGTCCCCACGGGCCCTTCATCAGTAGTCACTGTATCTTGTAGCTAGGTACATATAATGTGGGCAATAATAAACAAAGTTAGGGACATTACTATTTTTACAAATAAATATTTCAATAAAAGATACAAAAATACACATTTCTCTGTTGAGTCTTTATTGATCACAGAGCCATCCATGTGCAGCTCCTTCCTTTATATATAACATGATACGTCACCCATGTTTCTGTCTTGTACACAAATCCTCCTCTGTCCTCTCAATCTCTAACTTTGTTTAATGTTTAATCATTAATTAAATTTTCCTACTTGACAGTTGCAATATCCACGTTCATCTGCCCCAGTGATTATCAAATCTATATATTCTGTGTCTGATATTTTTTTATTATGACCTTGAAAATTCTGTCTGATATGAGACTTATAAGAAATAATACTATTTATAAATTATCACCCATGTCCATGTGGTTGATAATTTGATTTACAAGATATAATCTTTTTTTTAAAGTATAAATATCTTTTTATTAGAGGTAATTTTATTTAAAATATTGAAATATTAGTCATTTCTACTAAATAAACCCTATTAGTATAGATACAATCTAATTATTATTATTATATTTTTATATTTTAAAATTCATCCTATTGCTATTACATATATTAATGATAATTGAGTTGTATGAGTGAGTGCAATGTGCTATAAACAAATGCCTCTTTGGCCAAAAAAGAAAATAGATAAAAACAAAATAGGTACTGAGTCTTAATATAAAAAATAATTAAAAGTTTTTTTATTAATTTTAAATATAAGATCTTAATTCGTTTTATCTTTTAAATTTATAATTTATTCTTTAAATGATCCCCATTGATTAATTGCACATATTAATTGAGGGTTTCCATGGATCCAAGCATTCAACTATTCTCTTTTTTCTCATAATCTCATCTCCACCCTTAAATAAAAAAATAGATGGTTCAAATTTAATATTTTATAAAACTATTATAATAAAAAATAAATAAATAAAAACTGTTAAAATTTCACCTACACAATTCGTAACTGTAATACAGAAAAATAGAAAGATTTTAATTTATAAAATATTATAATAATAGTTTATAAAAAATATTAAATCTGAACCATCAATTTTTTGATCTTAGCGCGGGAATTAAATTCTAAGAAGAAAAGAAAAGGATTTATATAAATTAGTTATTTAATTCCTACATTTAAGATAGAAAGAAATATCATATATTTAGTGTTTATTTAATATTTAATATTTCTATTATTCTTAATATAATATTTATTTAACATTAAATAATTAAATAATTATTTAATTAGAATAAATATAATATGATTTCCTTTGTAAAACAAATTAGGGATATAAGATTATTAAGGCAAAAGGTGAAAATCATTCACTCATTATCTCTACACATTAACAGTGAAGAGAACAACCCTAAACTCTTAAAAACTAAGAGATGAGGATAGATGTTAGAGGGAGGACTCTCATCCCACAAATCGAACACATTAACCAAAAACCTTTTGTATATAATCCATCTTAACTAACTAATGTCTCCTTAATTTCTCTAACCCTTTTGAAGTATCTATAAATAATATTAGATTATATATTCTTAATTGCCTTACCTGTTACGTTTAGATGAAGTACCAGGTTCCCCTGACATTGGTGTATTTGTGTGTGTTAAAATTGAATTTAATAAATAATAAATAATAAATATAAAATAAATTAAAATATTATATTTAAAATAAAATATCCTCCTGACTAGCTTCTCTAATTGGGTCCCATTGGAGTATTTAATTATTTGCGTGTTGATTCAGTTGTCTTCTTTCTCATGAGGACCAAAGCCCACGTGAGGAATTGCCCTTGGAGAATTCATCGCAAACTGGCCATCAAGTTGTTTGATAGTTCTGCATCACACAGTGAGACAACAGTCCTTCTTTGTTTGTTTCATTGGCTTTGTGTGCTCTCCAAGTTTTCAGAAATTCTAAATTATAATAAAATACACTTATAATTACTTGGTAAATAAAAAAGTTTGCATTTCGAATTCCCAGCTGGACTTCGTTAGGCATGGTACACTGGTACAGCTTTAAGAAATCAGACGTCACTTTTTCTTTTAAAACACGATAAAAATATTTTTAAAAATTAGAGTAACAAAATACATTTATAATTTCGAGTTACAACTAGACAAAAGGTACACACAATTACCGTAAATTTGTTAAGATAAAAGATTTTTTTTATAGAAATAGAAATACAAATATAAATAAGAGTAAAAATAGAATTATATTAAAAATATATTTTAAATATTTATTTGATAGAATAAAAATAAGTATATAATTAATGTATATTTTTTTATAATTTAAAATATTTTTTATAACTTAAAAATGATTAAATTTACTTAAAAATTTTATAACTAAGATAAATTGATTTAAAAATATTTAATTTTATTTCTCTCATCTCAATTTTTAATTTTTTTAATAAAATTAAAATGATTTAAAATGTTAAAAGTGAGAATGAAAGTGACTTCACCATACCAAATAAATAGAATATTCTACTTCTACTTCTCACCTACCAAACATGCCTTTAAAAAAATATATTGTTTTATTTATAATTTATAAATAATAAAATTCGTTATACATTTTATATATTATATAGGCGGGTCCTTGTTCGATGTATGAATCTGATCTAAAAGTATGAGTGGTAACTTGTAAGTAATAATAATAATTAGTAATATCTATCGTTTATGAATAACGTAATTTACAAATTTTATATTTTATATTGATATATAGATTGACTTTGGGATTGATTATTTTAAAATATTGTGAATTTGAATAAATTACAGGGATTGTTTTTGGAATTTTATTGAAAACTACATAACTTCTTTCATTTTTTATATCAATACAATTCTTTCATAAATTTTACTACAATTATACCGTTCTATATTACATTTTAAAAACCTAAAAATAGAATTTTTTATAAGCAAAAATAAAAGTACTCAAACATGTTTTAAAAATCTCAAATTAATTTTATAATTAAAATCAAAATTTATTTCCTCTAGTGGAACAAACAAAAGTAGTAGTATGAACAAGTGTTTAAGGGTTCAAATCCTTTTCTGTAAGAATAAATTAAAAATTATTTAATATCCGTGTTTGTAAATTAATTAGAGTACTTAACTAAATTATTTATAAATAATTGGCACGATATATAATTCATATCAAATTTAGGGCAAAGCATGCATTTTGCTCCCCTTTAAATTTTTCGTATTAATTAGACTTTGATATGAGGTCACACCGGAGAAGGAATAGTTGATCCAGATCAGTCCGTAAGTGCACATTTATAACTGGTTCAAGTTGAAGACGACTTGCCAACAAGATCCTATTTTATTCATTTGGGTTTTCAAAGCAAGGTATTGAAAACATGACTAACTATTACACCGGTCGAGACGGTTAATTTAAGAGTTCCATGAGGATTCAATTGAATTCAGCCTAATCATAATTAAAATATATAAAAATATTTATATTTAACTCTTAAAATATAATATTTAAATAAAAAAAGTATCAATTCACAAATAAATAGAATATCATTAATTATTAATCAATCAACTATCTTATTAAATTTTTATAATACACAGTTCAATTAAAAATATATTTAAATTAATTCAATTTAATATTTTTAATTTTTTTATTTATAGGTCATAATCAATAGTCTCACTAGATATTTGAAGGATTTTGAGTATTATGATATTAATTAATTAATAATTTTATCAACTAATTTTATGATATTTTAAATTTTTAACTATAGTAATTATTCATAATAACTATAATAAATTAATTTAATATTTAAAAAAATTGAGTCATATAATATTTATAGTAATCTCATAATGTCTAACTATAATAATAATTTATAATAATTAATTAATTATAATATTTTTTTCTCCATTTGAAACACATGGGAGAAATGTATATGTCATGTGTATAATCAAAAGGACATAGCTATTAAAGTATAAACACGACAAACTACTTTTCTTTTTTTTTAAAAAAAAATATTTAGAAGTACTTATTTTAAAATTATTTTTTCTAAAAGAATTTAGGACAATTTATCTTCAATTATTGAAACTCTTCTCTAATTATTTATAATTTATTTTTAATTATATATAAAAAAATTTAAATAAAAACCATTTGAGAAAATATTTATTCGGTTCTTAATATATAACTTATTTAATTGATATGATTATATTAAAGAAATTAGTTAATCTATTATATTTTCTCTAAAATATTATAATCATCTTCCTTAATTCTCTTATTTGATTATTGTTAAAATAATATCAATATAGATAACTTAAAAAATTAATAAATATATAAAATAAATCTTATATTTAAAATTAAAATTATCTCTCTAATTTTAATTGGGTGTAATTTTTCAACGTGGTTCTCTCTATTTATAAAAAGTTTAAATTTTTCAACTTGCTCAAGGGGCTGAGTCTCATCCCCTTGAACCAAACCAGCCACCGTTAGTTAATTTAAGGAGTATTAATTCTAAAAAATAAAAACATGTTCAGTAAAACATAATTGATAAATTTAATATCATGTCTCCCTTCAAAACTATATGTTAATATATAGATAAATAATCAATAAATTTATGACAAGCCATACCAAATTCACAATAATTAAATCGTATTATTTGTAAGTTATCATTGATTTGGTTTATTCTTCACATTCTGTAGAATATATACACACAAAAAATATGTTTAATCAATATCAATATAATAATATATACTATAAAATTTATAATGAAAAACTCATTATATATTTTATAATGAAAAACTCATTATATATTTTATAAGTCACAACCTCATTCTGCTCACAATCTAATTTACTTAAAACCTTATTTTCTTAACAACAATAAATTATTCCCTCTAATTCTAAATTTAAAAATTAATAGATAAATTTACTTTAATTTAATTTAAAATGTAGGATTCTATTTATTTTTTCTTTTTTACTGTATTTATTAATTTCACATATTAAAGGGTTTTCAGTCAAGAGTGATTTTTCGTGCAAATGATTAAAATAAATATTTTATAAAAAATAATATATATTTTTTTATAAATAATTAATTTAATTATTTGTCAATTACTCGTATATCTAGTAATAAAATAAAAAAAAATACCAACTATCAGATGAACCAAAGAGTCATAAAAAATAACTTAATTATTTTTTTTAATTTTTATAAATTAATTATTTAGATCTTATTTTTATAATTGGAGCGTGCAATTAGATTTCCTAGAGTAAATAATTTTTAGTGGACCCAATTGACCATGGACCCATAAAATGCAACGAAGACAGAATCATATAGATAATAAGTTCCAATGTAAGTGCATCAACGTGAAGATCGTGGTTTGAAAAAGCATGTTCTACCACTTAAATGTACCTCACCTAAGAACGAAGACCTAGCTCTTAAAACGAGGCCTCAACTCTACATAGTCCTTTTGAATGTCAAAAAAAAAAAAAAGAAAGATAAAGGACAGTGTGATATACGTAAATATTTGATAAAATTACGTCCCCAAACAAAATATGGAAAAATGATATTTGAGTCCCATAAAAGCAATTGAATGATAAAAAAATTCCAATAAATACTATAATTCATTTTAAATCTCACGGGACTTCACAAGAATTTTTTCTAATTGTAAAAAGAGTTAAATGGCCTTGTGCTATAATTCATTTCACGCTCTCTTATATATTCTTATTTGAGTTATTTTGTGTTATTTTCCCCTTGAAAATTAGGGATAATCGTATGATGGAGGAATTCTGTTGTTGCTATATGTTGCCACTTCCCATGCACCGAGCACGTTTTGAATTTCTGGGAGTGATGAATGTCACAGTAACATGCCTGCTTGTTCCTTCTCTGAGTCCTCATCTTTCTACCTCCATCACGAGCTCAGTATTCTCTTATCTTCTCTCTTTCCTCCACTTTAATTTCTTCATATGATTTTTGTTTTGAAGTAATGATTGCTTATAGGTAATTTTGATGATTTCTTATGCTTATGGAGGATTTTAATGGTGGATTTCTGTTTTATGTTGTTTGGTTTTCATGGAAATGAGTATTTCTTCTGTGTAATTTTATAGAATCTCGATGGCAATGGATGATCCCCTCAGGAGGATCCTAACGATATTTTGAATCTCACTCAATCTGGGTATAAATGGCGCTTGATTTTGCCTACGATGGGACTAACTATGCAAGTCTGCTTCCCCTTCCATTTTGTAGGTTTGGATCATTTGGTTTCTCTTTTATGAAGGCCTTAGTTAGTTACCTTTATGACTTTTTTGTGTCTTTCTTTCCAGTTAGCTGGTTCTAAGTTCCATTATCTTGCTGAACACTAACTAATAAACTAGCAATTCGGTCTATGAATTGTTGTTCCTATTTACTTTAGTATTGAACACTGATCAAGCTCCCAGAAAGAGAAAAAATTTGTCCAAGCCCAAGTCTGACTTCACTTTTCTATTTCATCCTAAATCTGATTAAAATTACAGAACCTAAAGATTATCAAAATATCAAACATTTTTGTTCAGACAGGAATTGTAGTTTTTTTAGAAAAGACTTTCATAGAATAGTACTCTTTTAAAAATCAAAGCCTCTAACAAAAATGTTAAACAACATTTCCTATTGATATGAAATGTTTAACAATTTCCTATTGATCTGAAATGTTTAACAACATTACAAGAGTAAAATAACAATCTTCACTCAAATTCTATGGCTTAGGCTAGAAAACTAAAAATGTATTCAGGTCTTAAATTTAAGGGCAAACTCTAGTTTTTTTTCCTAGTCTATGATCAAATCTAATTTCTAACGGCCTCCATAAATTACAAGTTTAACATTACTGTAGGTTGCACACTTTACCACACCATTAGACTATGACAACTTGGAAGAGATTCATGCAGCTTTGAATGGCATTCTTCCTTCTGATATCCGAGTTAGGGAGATTAGCCCAGCATTGCCTGAATTCCATGCACGATTTTCTGCAATAAATAAGGTCTACCATTACAAGATATACAATGATACCATCATGGACCCATTTCAACGGCACTTTGCTTACCATAGTGCCTATAAACTCAATAGCACTGTCATGAGAGAAGTTGCAAAATATTTCATTAGGGAGCATGACTTCTCTGCCTTTGCCAATGTATCCCACAATGATCGGGTTCCAAATCCAGTAAAGCAAATATTCAAATTTGATGTGATAGATATGGTAATAGTCTATCTCTAGTACAAGGCTTTTTGCATTTTTCGCTATTTAGAGTTTTGCACTATAAGGACTCTGATTTTATCTTCTTTTTGCAAGAATTCTTATAAAGCTAATTATTTTAATATTTATATGTAGGGAGCTCTTTTGCGGCTAGAAGTTGAAGACTCAGGTTTCTTATACAGACAAGTACGAAATATGGTAAAGAGTTTACTCGTCTAGTTCTGAATGAAATTCTTTGTTTGTTTAATCCAATGAGTAGAAAGCTATTGAGTTTTACAAAATATTTATTGTTTACTTGTTACTTAGATTTGCATTAGTATTTCATATGCAAGAATTATTTTGACTTGCTAGAAGGTGGGGTTTGTTTGTGGAAGTTCAAAGTATTTCTAAAGTGGCTTTTGGACGAAGGTATTTTAATTTTTAATTTTGTGAGAATGTGAATAATAGCGTTCATAAAAAATTGAATACGAAACATGAAGAAAAATCAATACTCTACTCCCTTTAAATTATTTTTAACTCATGAATCTTATAAAATGTTGCTTTTTTATCTTCTAAAAAAATGCCTGTAGTTTTGTTTGTGATCTTGAAGCCCATTTTAGTTATTGTCCGTAACAATTTTGATCTATGTGTAATGTAATGGTGGTTTGCTCATTTCCTGTTTCTATTCACAGGTGATGACCATGGTAGGCAAGACATTGGTTCAAGATGAAAAATGAAATGATTGGTTTTGTCAGAAGACATATCTTTTCTGCACATTTCATAGGAAAAATATTGGCTCATGCAGGTGCCAAAGAGCCTAGACATCAGAAGAAAAAACTTATTAACCCAAGCATTTTGGACTGTGAAATTTACAAACAATATATGTAATTGAACACATTTGAAGAAATATCAAGTTTTTAAGTTGTTGCGGAAAAAATGTTGTCGTGTTGAATAAGCAGGTGTTGTATTTTATATCAGATTCAACAAATGCATCAAACTCAATAATATATTGGGAAATATTAACAACTGAACCAATAATAAATGACAACCTCGTGGTGAAGGAATGACAACTGCACCACTTATAACAACTTCCCGACGACAGTACAGACAACAACTGCACTGCAGAGTGACAACCATTTATTCAATGCATAACAACTACACCAATACTAAATGACAACCCCGTGGTGAAGGAATGACAACTGTACCACCTAAAATAATAACTTCCCTATGACAACACAGACAACAACTACACTAATTGACAACAACTGCTTTATTGAATATAATATCCCAACCAGTACCAATTGACAACAAAATATTAACAAAATAATAAAGTTATCACTTCTCTTACATAATCATTATATGAGTGGTTGAGTTGTTAATAATTTGTGTCTAGAATAGGTTGTCATTACTTATAGTTGAGTTGTAACATCAAGCCAAAGTTTGCTATAGCTATGCACTCTCACTTAAACGTACTACTAATCATCTTACTTTGCTTATATATATATGTTTAGTTCAACTTTGTGGTCTTTTAAAATCCATTAGATATTTTTCTTTGGTGAAAGATAATTTGATTGCTAATCTAATTTACTTTACAATGAACCCCATCACCTGCACTAAGAACCCAATCACCTGCACTAAGAACTCCATCAGTTATACTTACAATCCTAGCACCTGCAATAACAATCCCAGCACCTGCAACTAACAACCCCAACATCTAAAATAACAACCCCAACAACCTTCACTAATAACCCTAGCACCTTCACTAAGAACCCTATTACCTGAAATAATAACCCAAGCACCTGCAACTAAGAACCCTATCACCTACACTAAAAACCCCATCAGCTCAACTAACAACCCCAACAGCTGCACTAACAACCCCAACACCTGAACTAACAACTCTAACACCTGAAATAACAACTCCAGCACCTGCAACTAAGAACCCTAGCCCCTGCAACTAAGAACCCCATCACCTGTACTAAGAATCCCATCACCTGCAAGTAACAACACCATCAGTTGCACTAACAACCCAGCCCCTACACTAACAATCCCATCATGTGCTGGGGTTGTTAGTTACAGGTGCTAGGGTTATTATTTCAGGTGTTGGAATTGTTAGTTCAGGTGTTTGGAATTGTTAGTGTAAATGATAAGGTTGTTAGTTGCAGCTGATGGGGTTTTTAGTGCAGGTGATGGGATTCTTAGTTACAGGTGCTGGGGTTCTTAGTTGCAGGTGCTTAGGTTATTATTTCAGGCACTGGGATTGTTAGTGAAGGTGCTAGGGTTGTTAGTGAAGGTTGTTGTGGTTGTTATTTTAAATGCTGGGGTTGTTAGTTGTAGGTGCTAGGATTGTTATTGCAGATGATAGGATTGTAAGTGCAGCTGATGGGGTTGTTAGTTGTAGCTGATGGGGTTCTTAGTGTAGGTGATGGGGTTCATTGTAAAGTAAATTAGATTAGCAATCAAATTCTCTTTCACCAATGATTATGATATAATTAGTTGATAGTAAGCGAAAGAGACATGCAACAGTAAGGGTGAGTAAGTGGGAAGGAAGCACCCAAACGTAGCATTTATTAGACAATACCACCAAGGAATATTAAAGAAAGTGGAGTCAATTATTGGAAGTAGTATGCTTTGTAGTTTGTACGTGTTGTCTCTACCTTTTATATTGAAAGTTTATAGCCAATTCCATGATTATCTTTAGTCTTTATTACGCTAAAGTTTGGGTTTTCTTTTGTTCTAGCATTAACTTTTGAAAACAGAATTCGGAAAAGGCTATTTTCAAAGGCACTCATTCTATAAGAGGTTTTGTTCCATTAAGGACTCCTTTTAATACTTTGACTGCTATTCCCTCCCATCCTATTCAGAATCCAATTGAAATGAAACATTCATGCAAGAAAAGCCTTGATATCAGTATGGTAGCACAAGACACAATTGCAATTACTTGTAAGAGACAATTACTTCTAAAGCTACTTGTTGTAAACCTAATCTCTATATTAACATAATCATGAAAAATTATATATGTATAATTTGAACATGATACAAGAGCTTACACGATCCAGTAAACTAATAGGAACCCATTTAATTTATAGTTTTTTTTATGAGCACAACGAATCACCAGGTGTCATAGACGCCCTAGGAGTACTTATCCTTGAGCCACTTGAAGCCCTTCCTCAAGGACCTTTTGGCCTTACCCTCCACACAGTACATTTTATAAGAAGCAACCCTTTTCTTCCTCTGAAGCTGAGGATGAACAGTGAAGTTCTATGACTTGGAAATACTCTTCTCTTTCTTCAAGTCCCTCGAGCCTATTTGTGTTTGTGCATAGGAGGCACTGTAGCACCTGAGGTCATAAGGCCTTGAAGCTCCGTTGTAGCTCTCCATCTGCATCATCATCACTTGCCCATTTTCAGAACACGTTGATCTGTTGTTGTGGTCCTCTGAGCAAAAAGAAAGCAATAGCCAGTTCCAACTGATGCTTCCCTAATAAGACAAGCATTTTTTAAAGCAACTGCTTTATTCTTCTCATGGAATCCATTTCAATTTCTCCTTAAAAATGTACTATGTTAAAACAAAAACCATAATATTTAGAAGATACAGGAGGAAAAACAAAATAAACTCAAAGTCTCACCTTGCCCTCTTTCCATTTTATAGGTGTAGTAGTGATCTCCAGAACAATCATAGGGCACCTATGGCGAGGGCATCTCCGGTGATAGAGAATGTCACAACAGCTTGCTAAAACGTTGGAGGAAGGTTGAGAGAATATGAGCAATAATTGTAGAGAGATATAGAGAATATTGAGTTAGTCGAATAAAGAGAGAGAGAAAGTCCTGATGCTAATGAGAGGAGCTTACGAGAAAGAGAAAGGAAAGGGAAAATGTAAATCTTAGGGACAATTATGTCTTTTTACAATTAGAAAAAAAAAATTATATGAGATCCCATGTGACTTGACATTAATTATGCCATTTTTTGGGATTTTTTTGACATTTTATGCCTTCCATGGGATTTAGATGTCATTTTCCCAAAAAATATTCTTATTGGTTTTAATTTGATATATCCCATTTCATACCAAGTACATTGTATTTTGAAACCTAATAAGTTGAATGACGTAACGGAATATGATGGCAAATTATAACGAACCAAAATAAATAATAGAAATTCCTATTGAAAAAATAATACAAATTAAATAAAAAACACAAAAATGAAGACCACCCACAAAGTAGTGTTTTGTGAATCCAATGTCAAAAGAGTGATCCAACGTTAAATAATAATAATAATAATAATAATAGTGAAAGCGTAAAAAATAGAATTTATTTTATGAATTGAAGAGTCACTTACATGTTTACAAATTACCACTTGTTAATAAAAGCTTTAAATCAATAAATGAATTTAAATCTAGTAAAAAATTAATGCCAACGACAAATTTAAATACTCGTTGGTCAATAATAAAAGAGGGAATAAAGCACTAGAAGTATGCATTTTTAGGTGGAAATTAAATATACAAAAAGACCTCAAATCTTATTTAGTAATTAATTATTTCCCACATGGCAAACAAATTAGCCTTACAAAAGCTAGGGGTGTGCAGGGCCCTGCCTAAAAAAAGTATGGGCTGCATTTTACAGCCCGATGCCTGGTCCTGCCCGGTAAAAGCTCTAACTATTTTGGGTTGGGCATGAGTGGGCTGGATATGGGTGGGCTGGACATACCTAAATTGCGATGTTCTGCTCATATTGTGAGAAAAAAATCTACAATCATGAATTTATAAAATAATATCATATTTATATTTTCAAGAGTTAAATAATATATATAATTCACTAAGAATAAGGTAACAAAAAGATAGTAATTAAAGTCTCAAAATCTATTGCATATATAAAAAAGAAATATTGAAATATGTAGAGGTCGGATATTTGTAGCGTTATTGCAACACCAAAAATCGAATACTTGGCAAGTAAAGCAGAGGAGTAACTTTGGTATCTACATGAATATAAAAGTTATATTTAATATTTTAAAAATGAGCAAGGAGAATTGTC
This sequence comes from Leucaena leucocephala, assembly GCA_037074615.1. Lineage (NCBI taxonomy): Eukaryota > Viridiplantae > Streptophyta > Magnoliopsida > Fabales > Fabaceae > Leucaena > Leucaena leucocephala. The sequence goes on from CM073553.1 coordinate 5,347,677, forward strand.
AGCTAAAGTGAAAAGTGTAAAATTATAAATAAAATAAATTAAGAAAAAGATTTTAAAAAATAATAAATATATATATAGGGCCAGGATAAATGGGTAGGGCAACATACCTTGCCCAGTGCCCTGCCCAAATACATTTTGAACAACTTTTTTAGAGTTGGGTTGAGCGATTTTTTTGTGGGTTTAGATGAACAGACCGGATCATGGGCATTGTGAATACCCCTAACAAAAGCTAGCCCATATTGTTTATATTCCTCTTTCTTTCTCACAACCTTTTTTTCTTCTTTTACTTTTTTTTCTTTTATTTTTTCTTTCTTCTATATATATATATATATATATTAATCCATTTTCTTTTCTAAAGAATCACCAAAGCTCAAGCACCCCCACCATTTTTAAACCCCATCCCTCTCATTATTCTTCAGAACTGTCTCAGAAATCAACATGGATGCCACACCCTCTTCTTCTTTTTCGTCATCTTCTTCTTCATCATCAACGTCAATATCAGAGACAGATTCGTGTTTGAAATTCAAGCATGATCAGTCTGAAAGTGATGATCTGAATGGGAAGCAACAGAAAAGCAAGAAGAACAAGAGACAGAGAAGTGAGAGTTATGATAATAATAATTCCGAAGGGAATGATAATAAGCATTCTACTTACAGAGGTGTGAGAGTGAGAGCTTGGGGAAAATGGGTTTCTGAGATTCGTGAGCCCAGAAAGAAGTCAAGAATATGGCTTGGAACATTCCCTACTGCAGAAATGGCGGCTCGAGCCCATGATGTAGCCGCTTTAGCCATCAAAGGCCAATCGGCTTACCTCAATTTCCCAGAACTCGCTCACCAGCTTCCCCGGCCCGCCAGCTCGTCTCCCAAAGACATCCAGGCCGCGGCTGCAAAGGCGGCGGCAGCCACCACCACATTCGATGAGGTCAAACACTGTCAAGCCGAGGCTGAAGCCGGAGGAGCCGAGCCGAGCAACGGAGAGCAGGCCACTTCTTCTTCTTCTTCCTGTTCTGTTCCTGAGGACGAAGACACATTGTTTGATCTTCCAGATCTCTTCACTGATGGGGACATTAATGGAGTCTTCTCGTATTCTTCTTGGAATTTATGTGCAATAGTTGATAGTGGTGGTTTAAGGCTTGATGAGCCTTTTTTATGGGATAAATATTAACGTTATATTTGAAAAAAAAAATTACTTATGAGAGCGAAAAAATAAGCATTAATTCAGGATTTGGAATGTATATTTCGTCACTGTATTATTTTCTAGACATAACCTAATTGAGGCGAAAAGAGTCAGTATTGCAATGTTTATGTCTGAATGATGAATAATGAATGAATGTTCTTTGTTGGTTTCTTTCTCTCTTTCTTTCCTTCCTTTCGTTTTATTGTTTTATTAATTTGTCGTTTTATGAGAAATTAGACCGGGAGCAAATATATTATTAATTGAATATCTCATTTGCTCATAATTTTTCTAAAGATGACAAATCGGTGGGCTCCATGTTCAATAATAACGAGGAAGATTCTGATTTTGTTGTAAAGATAGATTCCCCTACAAGCTAGCTAGATACTAAACACACTTCATGTACTAATCACATCTTTAATTACCAACTAATTTAATTATATAAGTATTTAAATTTCGTTTATGATTTTTAATACAATATTGGGATTTTATCATCCATTTTTTTTATCAGTTATACCTATCATCATATCAAATCATCTAATTAACTCAAACTTAAAAATGGCGTAACAAGAAAGGTAAATGAAAGACTCTAAAAATATTTTTAACATGCACGATTATATTTAATCGGTTAATTAATCCCTTTTATCTGGGCAAAAAAAAAAAGATAAAAAAATAAATAAACATTGATATAGTGATAATTTGAACATGTGGGCAGACATATATATATATATATATATATATAACAATATTAACTTGTAGTATTGATAAATTATAAAATACATAATTTGTGGAAAACGTATTTAATTGTCGTTGTAAAAAGTGATATGCATGCAACAGCTGGCACAATTAAATAAAAAAAGGGGTTACCCTCAGTTTTAATTGACTTTAATTAATTTAAGCTTAATAGTTAATCCACATCACTCCGTCTCATCTGAACGAAATTAATTAGATGAAAATATATATTTTTTACTTGATTGTAATCTTCTACACCATGATTATTGATTAGGCAACTAAAATATATGTTAGATCCCCTAATTTTAAATTAAATTTTAATTTTAATTTCTTAAGTTTATAGAATGTATCTTTAGTTCTTTAGTATTAACACCGGTAGTCTTGTTAACGGAAGATGTTACTCAACAAATTTAAATAGTAATTTTATAATTATATGCTGATAAATTATATTTAAAGTTTAATCCTTTAATATAATCTATATAATATTTTTATGTTTTTAAAAGATGAGTTGGTGACATGAGAATGACTCTTCATTAAGTTTTATTTTAAATATTTTTTTTAATTTATAAATTTTAAATTAGAGATTAATATGTCAGTATTTAATTATAAAGTTATTATAGTTAGTATTTGCAATTAATAAAAATAAAAATATTAATATTAAAGAACTAAAAATATACTTTAAAAATTTAAGAAAGAAAACTGAAATAAATTTGAGGCCAAGCATAATTTTTTTATCTGATTCAATTCCAAGCTGGGAGGTTCCTCACAACATCTACCACAAGATAAACTAATTTTGTTAAAAGTAAAAGTGTAAATAAATTAATTAGAAAACAAATAAAAGGGCCATATATATATATATATATATGTATGTATGTATATGTATATCTATACACAAACCCCAATGAGAATCATTCAAAGGCATTATATTAAAATAATGCTTAATTGATGACCTCATTCTTGCACAGATCCAAGAAAGAAAAATAAAACAAATTTATAAAGAAAGAGAAGACGACCTCACCACCATCTCTGCTACATGTTCTTTTGTACACTGATTAATAAAATAATTGGCCACGATTTACTTTGCCATTGGCTAATTACTATATATATATATGTATGTATGTATTCTCTCACAATGTCATTATCAGATTAGAAATTCAAAGAGCAATCATAATCTTCAGTTTTTCCCTCATAATATTCTGCAGAAGCAAACAAGAAAGATGATAAGCATATAGCCGACCGCGTATGTACCTCGTTTGAACTTATCTATGACTTATAGGAGGTACTAAATAATCTAGAGAAATTACAAAATGAGCCCAAACAAAATGAATAAATTGTATGTAAAAACTTAAAAAAAAAAAAAGATTTACAAAAATTTAGCAAGGAGAGTGCACCACGTACGTGCATGAGTTATGTCACTACTAAAAGTTTGATTTATGGTGGCAGCATTTGGTCATTGCTAAATGTTATGTTTTTTGAGATGACTATTGTTGTTGCGGTTGAAGTTTTACTTTTAATAATAATTTTGTTAGAGTTGTCATTAAGAGTTAAATTTTTTTGTCACCATTACAAGACAGATTTTTAGAAAAATTACCGCAAAAAGTTAGATTAACTGTTCTAAAAGAGTTATAACTATTTTTTTTTTCTTTTTTAGTGAAAATTATGGATTATACCACTGATCGAAATGTGAATATGGAAGGCGGCAGCTGTGTCACAGGGAAGAAGTTGGTCGAAATGAAAGGAAGAGAGCATTTGTATAAATTAGTTATGGATGCAATATACATGGGAGGCTATAATTTTTTGGTACTGAGGTGCTTACAAATAATTTTTAGTTTTAAGGAATCTTACTATAATTAATGTTGAACATGAGGCCCTCTTTGTACTTTTCCCAAGAATGCATATGCCTTGCGACAAAAACTGATTGCAAATATTGGAACGATCCAATAGCAAGTCTTTGTGGGGTCTACTTGCTGGTACGAAACATGACTTTTTTTCTCAATGATTACAACCATTAATTAGCCAATATGATAATGACATTAATTATTGATTACGTTCTTAATTAACAAATAATTGGAGATGGGTTTTATTAGTCCAAAATGAAAGAGACGTTCGGCTCCAAGTTTAGCTGTGTTGAAAAATGCATCAATGCATATGGTACGAGGAATTAAAACAATACACGCAAAAATATTCACGAGGTTGGTGTCTTAATTTGTCACATTCATCTTCATCACGGGCATTTAACATATTGATATAAAGTTTATGAATTCTCGGGTTTGATGACTAGATTCTATTATACTTTATTCAGTTATAAATATAAAATTTTATTTATAATATAAATTATAATATAATTAAAATATTATATTTAAAATTAAAGAAAATATTTTTTTATATACTAAAGTTTAGGTGAGTTTAATTTTTGAGATTAGGGTATGTTTTTAGGTTTAAATTGTATTTATAAATATATTTATAAATTATCTACTAACAAAATTTTTAATAAAATTTTTTTAACTTGTGATATTATGATTTATGAGCTAACTTTTTAATAATAGGACTAACTTTTATTGGCAGGTTCTGTTATGTGTTTGTGTTTTTTTTTTTTTTAACAATTCTCCTTGGTAGTTAGGATTGGTTCATACTTGAGGACTAAAAATCAAAACTCCAACCCTTGTTTAAAGAAGAAAAGGCCATAGGAAAAGAAAAAGACTTATGAGAGCTTTTATTTTCCTGCCTACAAGAGGCTTTCCGAAACGCCCCCTATCTCACTAGGCGCTTATGTTTTTAACTGATATTTATAAGTTAATAAATATTTATAAATAACAAAATTCCCTAGTTTTGTAAATTTCTCGAAGATTTGTATTTTATCTGTAAAATGTGAGTGAAGATTTTGTAAATATAATAATATATAAATTATTAAATATTAAAGTACTAAATTTTAATAAGATATTACCAAAATATTTTATCAAAAGTATTTTACAACCCTTCATAAGAGTAATCAGATTCAAGTTCAGAATCATATACGGCCTTCTTCATCTCCTTTAGCTATATATGTATGCTTTAAGCTTATGCTTGTCCTTCTTCTTCCCATTAACCCTCTTCCTCATTGAAGAATTGAAGATATACTCCTACTTGATGTAGCAAGGATTTTTACACTTGTAGCTCAAGTGACTTGATCATTAGCTTCCTTCTTTATAGCATCTTCCTTGAAAAATAAATGTCAATTATTGAATTTCTTCTTTCAAAGGAAATTTACAAATATCAATAAATAGAGCAACAAATAAATATAAAGTTAGTCTAGTAATATAAAATCTTACTAAATCTATTTGAATTTCAAATTTAATTCTTAGATAAGATAAAAGAGATAATTATGAACTTTAAAACTAGATACTTAATAATAAAATCTAAAAAATAATATTAAAAAAATAGACGGATCAAGAGATTTATCATCAAGCTATTGTTCTTTATGATCTTCTCAATCATCTTCTTAGAAGCTTTAAATTAATGCTAGGGACATTTTATTCTTCTGTTCTCAATCCTCTCTTAGCATGGCCAGCTTGCCTTCATGTTCGCCAAGCGCTTCCAAATATGACATCTGAGTTCATGGAAACTCCTCTTGTTTCTTTTATGGTGTGAGAAAAATGTATTTTTGTCAACTGCATTTAATGCGTGTCAGAAGCCTAGTTAATGACCTAAGTGTTGTTAACACGTTAAGTACAGTGTAAAACTGAAACTTCCGCTAGCTTTTTTAAGTTAACGATCTTGTGCTTAAGTGTAGAAGGAAAGAAAGAAATCTTTCGAAAACCAAATTAATTTGTTAACGTGTTAAGATTCTCTTAGAGATGCTTCAAAATATTGGAAGTGAACTTCAAAGTTAATTAAGAAAAATGAATAACTTCAATGTCAATTTTTTAACAGAATATATAATATTATTATGTTTTAAAATTTTAATGGTAACATTAAATTCAATTTTTTTTAAAGTAATATTACTCTTCAGTAAAAGCTCTGGAAATAAATTTATATCTTAACTTAAAAAAAGTATTGCATCTAATTAATGCTTTACTCTCTAAATCATGAGTATGCTTTTTATACATGTTTTTATTTTCTTTATATATTTTATAATATATATATATATAGAGAGAGAGAGAGAGAATTGGGTCTTGGTCAGGGATAATAAATAATGTGATTAGCAAAATCTGAAAGAATTATATTTTTTTGGAACAAAAAGATCTTTAACGATCTCTTTAAGAATTATTATGCAAAATCACATGAAGAAGAAACCTAAAAACTAATTAAATGAACCAGATTTTGAATCTAATTTTTGAAAAGAACAAAGTAGGCATGCAAATTGCTTTCCACATTAAAAGTTGCACTTTATTAATTCAATTCCACATGGTCTCTGTACCAATGGAACATCAACGTTTAATCTCAAATTTAAAATACTTTTTAGTCAAAACATGTTAGCTGCAACTTGTAAGTATTTTTGAAAAAAAAAACAAAAAAACATATAATTTTCCATGTTAATAATATCGTCATGTCAGAAATAATTTTATTTATAGAAATTTGAGTTTTATTAAATTTTACATGTGATTAATGATCTATACATTATGTAAATTTACTAACTTAGTGGCTCGTCCTTATCTTTTATTTCTTTTGTTGCTTTATTTTTTTTTTATGGATTCCAATTATTATATGTCTGTTTTTTTATTTATGTTATTGTTTATGCCTTTTTATGTCTTTATATCACCATAGAACTTTACACTGGAAGTGAGGATTATTTTATAAATTTTAGAGGTACATTCAATTTTCTTAAAAAGATTGATATGGGTCATCATTTATATATCCATTTATCAATCCTTATATATGTTTGATCCACTTGAGCTAGATAAAGCTCATTATACTTTTCAACTCTATTTAAATTATCGATTAGGATTGGGTCTAACAGAAAAAGTTGATTTCTCATAATGTGATAAACTAAGATTTAAATATCTGCTATGAGAAGTATTTATATTTAATGTTTAATAATATCTCGAATTGACTTGCCTCTAGTAGGCAAATACTTGTGAATATATACAAGAAAAAAAAACGTCAAACCTAAATTACATTGCAATTTTTTGGGCCATCAAGGTTTCGTTAGAAAGTAAGTACTCAAACTGAAATTCATCCCAGGGAACTAAATGCATATTATCTGTTCCTACACTCTGAGAATGTATTAGTCATAAAATTTAATGAGAATCAAATCACAGTGTTTATGCTAAACCTGAAGCCTGTGAACCACACCAAAAGATGAGAAGAATAGAAAGATAACCCTAGTTAATAGGTCCTACAGGAATTGATCAATAGTGAAGGATTAATCAAAGTAAGGGACATTTTCGCTGGAGATAGATCCAGAAGAACTGGAAGATGAAGACAAGGATGAAAGAACAACAGAAACAGCAGAAGGTATTGAAGGTTTTGGAGGAAGACCTTATTGTGGTTCTGCAGAAGAAATGATCTGACTAGTAGCTTCTCTATACTTGTGCTTTAGAATCTCAGATCTTGAAGCATTTAGATCCAGTTATAATGTCTGAACTTGTTGCTGCAAAGCATGCATCCATAAGCTGGGTCCCTCAGCCTCAGAAGACTGCTTGCAGCATCTGTTATTTGGCTCTCAGGCACCTCCTATACATGATGCAATCACAAATTTGATAAGAAATTGCAAAAACTTCAAATGTTCCCAAAAACTTAAAATATATATCAGTACACACACACATATAAACTTAGTGATTGATATGAGGAATAAACCATTAGCATCTTGGAGACATTGCCTGCACCAAATACTTTATGAACAGCAGCCAACTTCTGTGAATTGAAGAGGGAAGAGAGACAGATAGAAGGAGATGAAGAACAGAGAAGAGAGAATTTACAAGACGGAATAATGCTTTAATGAATTAAGACTCAACAAAAACACATATGGCATACCCGTAAGTCTTATTTATAGCCTAGGACTGAACCTAACTGACTCTTACCTACCCTGACAGTCTGACACTAACTAACCAACTACTATTTATTAACATCATTTACATAACATTCTGAGGCTCATGGGGTGAAAGGTAAGGAGAGAAAGGGTATTCTTCAGCACATCTTCTCAGAAGCTTACGTGCAGCACAAGAAGTGGAAGTTGTCCATGAAGCTGCTGGGCATAGAAATTCCTACTTCCCATTTAATAAGAAGCTTCTGCCGCCTCTGCTGTGCTCTTCACTATCACTTCTGCTCTTTCTTTTTTACGTTTATAAGGAGACAGTTTATTAAAAGGGTAGGTAAAATGATACATAAAAAGTGGGCTCCCTTACAACAAGATTGTAAAAGTGGAGCACCACGAAGCAATGCATCATAATCTAGATTCTAGACAAAGATGACTTTGGAAGAGGCCAATGCAGCAGACAATCACTGAATTCTCAGAATAAAATGTTATTCAAACAACCTCTAACTTAATTCTTATTAATCAATGCTCAAAAGTTTCGGCATACATAATTCAACTCAAGCATGGTTTATAACAGAATAATTGGCGATCTATAAATAATGTTGCAGTTCCAAAAATGGAAGGGACTAAATGTAGCTTACGTAAAGATAATGAACAATAATTTCATGGAGGTTGAAGCACTTCTGAATGTCAACATTAATGACCAATCGGTGCACTTGTTTCAAAAGTAACTACCAAAATCAAAGATTAAATATCAACCAAAAACTGTTCATGCTATTCGCATCAGAACCTGGTTCTTTTTGCCTGCAGATAAAAGCACTTTTCCATCCACTGTATCTACAGCCTCTATTCTCTTGTCTTCCTTGTTTACTCGGCTATTGTTGAAGTAAATGCCTCCTTGCTTCAACATTCTGTGCGCAGCAGATTTGCTGTAAAACAAACCAGCAGAAACTGATAGATCAACCAAAGACCAAATTCAAAACCTCATCATAAGCTAAAGAGAAAGAGGGGACATCCTCAGCAATCCCCTCAATAGTTTTCCAGTCCAACTTTGTCTGAGATCCTGGTCTTAATGCTTCTGTTGCCTTAAGAGCTTCATTTAAACCATCTTCCTCATGAACGAAACGGGTAACTTCGGCAAGCTTCTGCTGAATGGTATTAGGCGCATAACCAGGTTTTGCCATCTCTCTCTCCAACGCGTCTATCTCTTCAATATCCGTAAAAGCAAGAATTTTCATAAACCTCACATCAGCATCTGGAACAGAAAAAAAAATACTGGTAAAGCTTGTAAGGAGACAAAAAGGGAGGGGATAACCAAATAGTGCCATCCTCTGATTTATCAAATTTGGTACCATGGCTTTTCAAGAGAAGAGGAAATGTCAATCCATAGGCACCCTCAGCCTGCAATATTTTTCGAATTAACTCGGTCCCAGCAGTTATGTTACCCCATTGATCCCTGCCCCCAATTTGAACATTGACAACTTGGTTATTGAACAAGTATAAGAAATCATAGCCCTGCAACAACCGGTAAGTGCACTATCCTAGATATTTTATTAATTATTATTGTGAAATATCTTGTTAATTGAAATAGATGGATTACATCATTATATTATTAGGATATATTTGGAAATTAGAAATTCTAGATTTGTTAGTTTATTAAATCTAGATTTTTTGAATATTACAATAATTATAATATATTACAGATATTATGATTTCCTAATTTGAATAAAATATCTCTTTATTGTGGCCTTAACTCAGTTGTACCAAATATAGTTTATCATATTATTCAGTAAAATACCTATTATTATTATTAGCCTTGATGAGAGGTTATAAATATGATAGCCTGATTTAGAGTTAAGGTTAGTGATATTGAATAAAAATAACAAAATAGATACCTTGCTCTCTTAAGGGTTCCTTGACTGAGAACGACTGCTTCTAGACCATCATTGTGCCTATCTTCTAGTAAGAAGAATTTCTAATTATTATTATTTGTGTTCTTTTAACCTTGTGCTTTGTATTTCTGTACTATTTATATCAAAGTTAGGGCATTGTGATTTTCTGCTTCAGATTAGCGAACATGTCGAGAGGTATTCGTTCAAGTCTTCTACTGCTCTATCTTGTGGACCATGTAACAATTTAATTACTATTTAGTTATGTGTTTGTCCAACATTTGACATCATAACTAGGTTCTTTGATTCTCTCCTCTAACTGTTAATTTATATGTATGATTTATTATGGATATATTTTATTTTTGCTATTTAGAAAATTATTTTGGGAAAATTTGATACGAGGATCATATGTGTTGGTATGAATTTTTGAGAGAACTTTTGAGTTAATGGGATGGAAGGAAATGTTCACTTTTCGATGAACCATGGCCAACTTCATTAAGGTTTTGAAAAAATCAATTTCAAATTTTGTTTATTTTAAAATGCAAATTTAGTTTCAATCTAAATGCCAATTTGGTTATACCGTTGGGTATAAGGACGGAAGGAGGTAAAACTGTTCCTTAGATGAACACCATCACCTTATTTGTCAAAACGTGGTGAACCTGACTTTGTTTTGGTATGAAATCGAAACTTTTGTTTTCACTTTTAGTCCAATTTTCGTATGAAACCTGCTCGTAAACACTTGGCCATGATTTTCTGGGAATTTGGCCACCAAAAGACATTGCTAGAACTCACCAGAAAAAAAAACCCTTATTGCGTTCAATTTTGGGTTCAAAAGTCAAACATTTTTTATTTGATTTATGAGCAATTTTGGTAAAATCATTGTGCATATTTTGTTTGCCACATTTTTCTGACATTCCTCCGTCAAAATTATTTGTTGGGCTCAATTTTAATTGTAAATTTTAAATGTATAATTTTTGAGTCGTGCCTTATTTATTTAAGCAATTGTAATTTATTTTATGCATCATTTATTATATTTAATATAAGGAAAGTTTAATTTTGGCTATTTTCTCATTCTTGAAAAACTATAGAGTTCATTGTCGTGTGTTATTTAATTGTTTGAATATTTGGATAACTAATTGGACAATTATATAATTATCAGAATTTCACCAAAAAATATAATTGAGTGAAAAAATGCTGAAATTGAATTTATAAACAATTGTTTAGATATATAAAATAGTAAGAGAATTTTAGTTATTTAATCTCTATAGTAGATTAAAATGACTATTTAAGTTCTTGTTAAGCTATGTACATATTTTTGTTTTAAATGTGCTTGATATTTGTGATTAGTATGATATACTTGAACACTAGCCACATCATCCCTATTATTGTTGCATACATAATATAATCCCATATAACATTATAAAATATCAATTATAATTAAATATACAGCTATAACTTATCTTTACCCACAGATAGATAATTATAGTTGCATATCTAATTAGGATATAGTAGAATGGCTCTATTTAGATAAACACATGCTAGGCTGGTATCTTTACCCACAAATAGATATTAGTGATACGTATTTATATTTTGTATGCTTTATTTGTGTTAAGCATACATGGCACATTAATTGGGACTGCTTCAAAACTTATGTGAGTTCATTTGTCCTGTCCAAACTTGCAGTTCCTATTGCTAATCCTATGATTGTTACTAATGTTAATAACAAAATTATTCTAGATGGTACTAACTATCCTGACTGAAAGGATGATATTTTATTGCAGCTTGGTTGTTTGGATATGGATTTTTCTTTAGGGTTAATGAACCTCCTAGGCCTGTAAATGATTTTGATGATCAAGATGCTAAAAACTAGTATGACCATTGGGAGCGATCTAACTGCTTATCTCTTATGCTGATAAAGACATGGATTGCAAGAGGCATTCGAGGTGCCATTCCTGAATGCAGAACTACCAAAGAATACCTGCAAGTTTTAGATAAACAGTTCAAACCATCTTACTAACAAATGGGTAAAACTATTATGTTTGAATTATGTTCTATGAGACTTGCAGGTATTGGAGGTATTAGACAACATATCATGAAAATAAGAGATCTTTTCTCTGAGCTGAAGTCTTTCAATATAGAACATACTGAGCAGTTTTTGGTGCAATTGATTCTGAATTTGCTTCCTACTCAATATGATGCTTTCAAGGTATCATACAACATACATAAAGAGAAATGGACAATTGATAAATTGCTGGCTATGTGTGTTCAGAAAAAGACTAGATTGCTGATGAATGGGAAGTTGTGACCTAAGGAAGCTCATTTTGTTAGAGGTTCCAAGGCTAAAGGCAAGAAGGGGAAGAAGAATAATAAGAACAAACCTTCCAATAACTTAGCTGTGGATAAGAAGGATGTTAAGTACTTCTTTTGTAAGAGGAAAGTATATATGAAGAATGAGTGTCTCAAGAGAAATGTTTGGCTAGAGAAGAAAGGCAATTTTTTTATCTTGTGTTGTATTTGAATCTCTTTTTTCTTCTGTTAGTAATGACACTTGGTGGATTAATACCGATTCTATGATCCACATTGTTACTACCATGAAGAGCTTTCTAACCAGCAGACCTCCACGTCCTAATGAAGGAACAACCTTATCAGGCAGTGGAAAAGAAGACTCGGTGAAGGTGGTTGGAACCTATATGATTGTCTTACCTAATAATTCCATTTTAGATCTTTTTGAGACATTTTATATTTCCTCCTACAAGAGAACTTGATTTCTATGTCTAAGTTAATTCCCTTAGGTTATGGAATAAACATTTCAAAAGATCTTATATTTTTTTGTAAAGACATTATTTCAATTACAAATGTGGTTATCATTGATGGTTTATTTAAAATTGTTCCTGATTTGTAGCAATCTTCAGTTTTTACGAATGGTAGTAAATGCAATGTCATTAATGATAATTTAATTAGCATGTGACATAGGAGATTTAGACATATATCTATTGATAGAATCAAGAGGTTAACTAAAGATGGTGTTCTTTCATCCTTAGACCATTCTGATCATGGTTTTTGTGTGGACTGTATTAGGGAAAATCATACCAATAAGTCACATAAAGGAACTAAGAGAAATTCTGAATTACTTGAGATTATACACAGATATTTGTTATCCTAATTTAAATGCACATAGTCAAAAGTATTTTATTACCTTTTTTTATGATTTCTCACTATATATGCATGTATACTTGCTTTATAATAAAAGTAAAGCACTAGATTCCTTTAAGAAATATAAAGCAAAAGTAGAAAAGTAAGTTGGGAAACCAGTTAAAATTTGTGAGATCAGATAAAGGTATTAAATATTATGGCAGATATACTAGTGAAGGATAAACACTTAGTCCTTTTGCAGAATTTCTTCAAGTGCAAAGGTATAATTACATAATATACAATGCTTGACTCACCTGATATGAATAATATAGCTGAAAGAAGAAATAGAATCTTGCTAGATATAGTTATGAGTATGATGAATAACTCAAAACTTATGGTTTTCTTATGGAAGAAAGCACTCAATATAACTACATACATCTTAAATAGAGTTTCAATAAAGGCAGTGTTAAAGACACCATTTGAAATCTGAAAATGATGGAAACCCAGTTAAATCACTTTAAGGTATAGGATTGTCATGTAGAAATAAGAGTGTACAATCTATAGAAAAAGAAATTGGATTCTATGACTATTAAAGTATATTTTGTTGGCTATACTAAAAAGTCTAATAGTTACAAATTCTATTGTCTTTTCTACCTTCAAAAAAATTTGTGGAATCTATGAATGCTAAATTTTTTTAGAATGACGTGATTAGTGGGAGTGATCAATTGCAAGATGGTTATATATAGCATGTAACATCTTAATTTTTATTCTTATATTTAAACACAATTAATATGTTATTTATCAATAACTGACAATTTATAATAGATTAAATACATTGTTTAAAGTTTAGAAATATATAAAATTAAGAAAATAATAGAAAATTAAATTATTAATTGTTGGAAATTTTATTATAAAGGGTTAAAGAAATTATATGATTTAAGGGTGAATAAATAGTCAATGATCATCTTAAATGAATGATGATATGATATATAGGTAGATATAGTAAATATATTGGGAATATATATAATAGTAATAATATACATGTATCTTTGATTAAATATACATATAATAATATACGTATTTCTAATATAATGATAATATAGTATAAATATATAAGAAAAATATAATTTAAATTTCAAATTACAACATCTAATAGGATTTTTAATAAGATAATAATAATACTGAAAAATAATAAGATTATATTATATAAGATTGAGATTTTAAACCTGATAATAATAATTCTATCATACTATTATTGTGGTTTTTGAGTAACTTTTGTTAAAACACTAGTTTGTGATTAATGTTGTACAAAGAGCTATTAGATTATTCCTTGCTTTGGCAAGAGGTGACCATTTTCTAATCGTTGCGTGTGTTAATATGATATTTGTGAGTGATTTGATATATATATATATATATATATATATTGATATTGATATGATTGTATTGAGAAAATTTGTTTGATGAGTTTTATTGAAAATAGTCTTATAGGACTTAAAGTTTAATTTGAAAAGTTTAAATTGAGGTCATAAACTTGTTATATCTTAATATTAAAATTTGAAGAAATTTACTATTTTAAGAAAAATCCTTTTGTGATATTTATCAAGCTATTGATATTTTGATTAATATGATTATTTTGATAATTATGCATTGGGGATGGATGATGATAGAGTTGTATTTCTATCACGTGATATAGCCTCAATTGGAGTTCTATAGTTGGCTTTTGTCCTACCAGTTTATTGAAAGACTTGCCCACCTGTTTACCCAAGGGAATGAACCCACTATCCAGTAATGTGCTATGTAGATTTTGACCTATTTATAACATTTAATTGGTTAGCTTTTTGAGTGGCTAGATATATAGTAGTTATCTTTAGCCCATGGGTTCGGTCTGTGTGGATAAGGCGATTTGGTTAGATTGATGGGAGAAATTTGAGTGAGTTATCCATTTGATTTTATTATAATAATATTATTTTCTATATATTATACTTTATAATCTATCCCACTTGATACCCCATGAGCACATATTAGTATGTATGATGAGTATAATTGATGGTTATTAAGGAGTTTATCTCACTCTATTTTTATTAACATTTTTCATGTGATAATCTCATCTTAGGACCCTAGGAAAAATTTTAGAGGCTTGATTAAAGTTATATCAATTGTATATCCTTCTCCTTTGAATGTAAGTATATAATACTTGTATATTGTCATAGTAAAGTTTATTATGCATACTCTAATATTATATAATACATATTTTGGATTTGATTATGTGAGTTCGTCTTAAGGATAATATTCTAAATATTCATGATAAACTATTCTAAATTATTAATTATTTTTTCAATTTTATTAAAATTGCATAGACTCTTACATTATTTTTATATATACACTTTAATTTAATTTTTAATATCTTTGAGAATATTTCATAAAAGATTATATTATTACATTTTTATTAATTAATATACATGTTTATATAAAAGTATAATATTTATATTATAAAATCAAATTTACTCTAATATCTATCTAGTTATAATATACAATTTATAAAAGATTCAACAATTTATATGTCATAAATAATTTAACTCATCTTATTCTTTTTTTATCATAATTATTTGTTTATTAAGAAAAATCTTTTTATAACCATGGTAGGGTTTCTTTTAAATTTTAGTAAAGCTCTTGTCTACCATAGTTACCTCTTTTGAAATAAACCAAATTCATTTATAATATTATTTTTTATTTATATTGTGTATAAATATGTCTAAGTAATTAATATTACTTCTATTTTAGGAGGATTGTACAGAGCAAACCACTAACACTTACGAAGGAACATCAATGATCCATGACACTCCTCAGTTAGAGTTGTTATAGAACATGTTCTATAACTCAAGTTGACAATGGTGGATATGAGGAACATATTCAGGTTGATCAATCCATCACACAATCACAAAATGAGATAGAAAATGTTCCAAATGAACATCCTCAGCCAAATCAAGAGATTGGATTAAGGATGTCAACAAGAGAAAGAAAGTCGGCATTACTTAGTGACTATATAGTGTATCATATTGAGTGTGACTATGAGATAATTGTTGAAAATGATCCATTGTTATTCTCTCAAGCTATGCAAAGTATAAACTCTGAATTGTAGTTTGATGCATTGACTGATGAGATGGAATATGTGGCAAACAACCATATTTGAAAACTTGTAGAGTGACTTAATGGGACCAAAACTGTCAGATGTAAATGGGTCTACAAAATCAAAAGGGACTCACAAGGTAACATTGATCACTACAAGGTTATGTTGGTTACTAAAGGTTTCACAAAAGTGGAAGGAGTTAACTACAGATAAACCTTTTCTCCTATATCTATAGAGGACTCTTTCTGCATTATCATGGCATTGGTTACACATTTTGATTTAGAGTTATACCAAATGGATGTTAAGACTGTATTTCTCAATAGTGAACTTGAGAAAGAAGTCTATATGAGGCAGCCTAAAGGATTAATTGCAAATGGCAAAGAACATTTAGTTTACAAGTTGAGAAAATCAATCTATGGCTTTAAACATGCTTCACGACAATGGAATTTGAAGTTCAATGAAGTTATTACATCTTTTGGCTTCATTGAGAACATGATGAATCAATGCATATACCATAAGGTCAATGGGAGTAAGATCATATTCTTGATTTTGTATGC
This sequence comes from Leucaena leucocephala, assembly GCA_037074615.1. Classification (NCBI taxonomy): domain Eukaryota; kingdom Viridiplantae; phylum Streptophyta; class Magnoliopsida; order Fabales; family Fabaceae; genus Leucaena; species Leucaena leucocephala. Next base: position 5,364,240 of record CM073553.1, read on the forward strand.
GACTGACATATTGCTTGCAGCAAATGATTTAGGGCTATTGAGAGAGATGAAATAGTTATTGTTCAAGAGTTTTGACAAGAAATATATGTGTGAGGTATCTTATGTCATTAGTAGTAAGATCCAAAGAGATAAAACTCAAGGTCTTCTAGGCCTATCGCAAGAAACCTATATCAAAATAATTCTTGAATGATTTAGGATGGAAAATTGTTCACCTAATATTACACCTATTGAGAAAAGAGATATATTTAGTTTAGACCAATGTCCTAAGGATGATCTTAAAACGAAATAAAAGGAAAAGGTGTCATATGCCTTAGTAGTAGGAAGTTTAGTGTATACATAGGTTTGTACAAGACTTGATATATTTTTTGCTATGTGTATGTTGGAAAGATACCAAAGTAATCATGGGAAGGCTCATTAGACAACTGCAAAGAAAGTTTTGAGGTATGTTCAAGGTACAAAATATCATATGCTCACATATAAAAGAACTAACAATCTTGAAGTGATTGAGTACTCCGATTCTGATCTAACTAGTTGTTGAGATACAAGTAGATCTACTATTAGATATATCTTTCTATTAGCATAGTATGATATATCATGGAAAATTGTAAAACAAATACTTGTATCTCCTTCTACTCGTGATGATTAGTACATTGCTTGTTTTGAAGCAAGTTTACAAGAAATCTATAGAAGAAATTTCATTACCAGGCTTAAAATTGTGGATATAATCTCTAAACCTATTAAGATGTATTGCGATAACAAAACTATAGTGACTATTGCCAATAACAAAAGGAGTGGGAGTAAAAGTAAGTTCATCGAACTGAAATTCCTTTACTTGAAGGATAGAGTAAGCGATGGCTAAATTTCGGTTGAATACATCAATACAAAGGAAATGCTAGTTGATCTTTTGACTAAAGGGATGCAACCGAAAGATTTTGTTTCACATGTGCTGCATATGGGATACATTTTCTCTACATTTTAGTTTTGTATACATTCAGGGTTTGAGATTGATAAATATTGTGATAGGAACCGAATAAACATTCAAGTTTATTTATAAGGTTTTGATCCAATAAGTAAGGATACTGCTTGTATGCATGGAAGGTAATACTCAAATGAAGAGGACTCATCACCATTATTCCTATAGTATTGCTTAAATGAACCTCGATATGAAGACTGACTTTATCATGCGGGTAAAGTGGAAGAATATTAGATATATTATTATTATTATAAAATTTCTTGTTAATTCAAATAGACGGATTGCTTTTGGATATTATTGTGATATATTTGAAAATTGAAAATTCTAGATTTTTTAGTTTATTAAATCTAGATTTTCTAAATATTGCAATAATTATAATATATTGCATATATTATAATTTTCTAATTTGAATAAAATATCTTCTGATTATAGCCCTTGACTTAGTTATACTAAATCTAATTTAGGATATTATTTAGTCAAATTATCTATTATTATTGTTATTGTTGTTATTATTATTATTATTATTAACTTTGATAGGAAGTTATAAATAAGATAGACTAATTTAGGGTTAGAATTAGTGATATTGAATAAAAATCACAAAATAGATACATTATTCTCTTAACGGTTCCCTTATTAGTGATAGTTATTCTTAGACCATCTTGTTATATCAAAGCTGAAGCTCTGTGATTTTCTGCTTCAGATCAATGAACATGTTAAGGGGTATTCGTTCAAGTTTTTAGCTGCTCTATCTTGTGGACCGTATAACCATTTAATTAACAACTTCCTTCTTGAACAAATATAAGAAATCATAGCCCTGCAACAACTGGTAAGTGAACTCAGTATAACTCATTCCTTGTTCCGACTCCAACCTCTTACTCACACTTTCTTTAACCATCATTGAACCCATCCTCGCATATTGACCCACTCGTTTCAGAAAATCCAGTAAACTATTCTCCTTCCATCAATCGTAGTTATTCAATATCACAAGCGAAGGATCATCAAAATTGGAATTCGCGTTCAAGTAATTATTACGAGTACCACCCAGAATTCTTCTAATAATGTTGCTAATACCTGCGATGTTCTTCTCTAGAGTGTCGGCGTCAAGTTTAGGTCTCTCGAGGGTCTTCCCAGATGGGTCTCCGATACGAGTGGTGGTGCCTCCAATCAGAGCAACAGCTTTATGGCAGCAGCGGCGGAACCACGAGAGCACGATGAGTCAAAGAAGGTTACCCAAGTGTAAGCTCTCAGCTGTGGGGTCAAAACCACAAGAGACCTGGAGGGGTCCGGCAGTAAGGTCCGAACAAGCTTTTCTGAGAGCATCTCTGGTAACGGACTCAAGTAGGCCTCTTTCCTCGAGGATTTCGATGACATTGCGGTGAAGCACTCGATGCTGTTGTCGGGGTCAGAGAAAGGTGAGATTTGGAGTATGCAAGTGGCCCTGGTGAATTGAAGACGAAGGGAAGTAGATAAATTTGACGAAAAGCAAGAAGATGAAGAAGGTTTGAAGGGAATGAGGAAGAGCTTGGTGGGATCGGAGAAGAGAAAGGACCTCGAAGCAAGAATGGGCCATTCACTAGTTCGAGTTGCGGATTGAGCAGCCTAATTATTTTTACTTAATTAATTAAATCAATTTTACTATATACTCCCTCGCGTCCTTTTTACGTATCAAAATTATACAGTTTAAAATATTAATTAAAAACAAGAATTATGTAAAATATGTATTTTTTTTAACTATACCCTTATTTATTTTAAAGAGAGTGAATGAGAGATAATAAATAAAAATTTATTATAGACATACTAAGTGAAGCACTTTAATGAAGGTAAAAATTGAAAGACAAACTTAATATTTAAGATAAAAATGATATATTCATTATATTTAGAATCATTATATAAGAGAGAGTATTCCTTATAAAAATGAGATGATGGAGTGTAAAAATCATATAGAAAGATAAACTTCACTACACTTCCATAATCTCAATTAATTAATAACTAATGAATATTTGTATAATCTATTTTATTTATAAAAATTTAACCTGTACTCAAATTAAAATAATTTTAATGAAATTATGATAAAATATTATTTTTCATACTTTTGAAAAGAAACACACCCATAATAAATTAAAGAGAAAATTAACCTTTTAATGCTCCAATTTTGAATCCACTTATAACTCAGTTCATCAACTATGATTCGGTACAATTTAATCCCTCAACTTTGGACTCTATTCCTTGAACTTTTAAATTTTTATATTATTATCCTTCTCTTCTACTACTTCTAGACCAATATATTAGAAGTCTTTTATAAGGAAGCATTGGTCACAAATATAATAAGTAAATATGGTTATTAATGAGTACTTTTCCCATTTTACCCTTGTTACAAAATACTAGAAAGGATGAGAGAGATTTTTAAATGCAAGAGAGAGTGTGTGAATGGAAAGAGGTGACATCATAAATGTCATGCCCCAAAAATCAAAAGGTAACCGACACATAATATAAGAGAACTCACATTCTATAAATCTTTAAATATCATAATTAATATAAAAATAATCTTAAACATGCATAAGTTATTTTATTATTAATCATATATGAAATTATTTATACTTTTTAAAATAATAAATACCACACCATATACAATCATTATTACATCTTTAAAAGACAAAGAAGGACATAAATCCTGCTTATAGACTACGTGGAGCATCTACTAGCTTTTGATTAGCCATGAAGGTCTTCTTTATTTTTCTAGAGAGCAAGGTCAGCATGCTATCTGTAGCCAAAATAATCTTTCGGTGAATAACGGCCTATTATTAAAATAATTAAAATATGAAAAGAAAAAAATTAAAATATATTCAACTTTTGAATAATAAAACTTGATGATAAATCTTAATTTCCAAATGATAAAATTTATAACAAAAATAAAACTTTAACAAAATCATTAATCAAATCTAATACCCAGTAAAACATGTTTAAAAAAAATAAGTTTAAAACAATGTTTCTCCAATCTCATCTTTTTCATATGACTTCAACAGAACAATTTATTTAACGTAGACATACAGTCCACGAGAGTAACTAACTATTCAAGCGTAGCTCAAAGCCATGAAAATAGGCACAAGTGCGAAACTCACGAATAACAGGGGCAGATACAAGACCCACGAATACCAGGGCGTGTTAATCAATCTCACGAATATCCGGCGTGAAAACTGTGCTACAAATATCTATTGAGCTCAAGTTTAACTATGGTGCACTAAGGACTAACAGTACTACTGTTAGTAACAAGTGTTCTGTATTCAACCTTCTTAAAAACGTTTCCAAATATGCATGGGGTCAATTTAACATTAATAAAGAACAAGATATTTTAATATTGAAATCTCATAAACAATATTTCATAATCAGGGACGGCAGCATAAAAATTATTGTACAACTTTTCTTTAAATCCTCATGCATAGTAGAAAATTAAAATTAAAATTAAAATTCACCATTTGAAGCAGCACCAATCCATAAGGGTCGCTAGTTAAAAAGCCACTTGTTTACGAGCCTTTAGTTAAGAATACGAAGCCCCCCGGGCTAAAGCCGACGCCTCGATCTATCGCCACTAGTTTATAAGCCCCTAAATAAGCTTCCCCCAATTCCAAGGCCAACCACCCTTTCTAACCTTCACTTCTGAGACCATGGACGAACCCACCAAAAACTTGGCCTCCGTTCAAATATGATGGAGCTCATATGAACACAGGGAGCAGGCCAGAAATACACAACTTTATTTCATATAATCAATCACAACTGAGAGAATGGACCATGTGTTTGTAGCCAATAAACGCACACATACATACATATATATATATGTATATGTATATATTAAACAGAAATTATAGTGCAAAATACACAAGTGGTCAAATATTTGACCACAAATTGCATATTGATCATGCACTCACTTATTTTTATATTACCAAAGTATACTTAACATATATATGATATTCGTGTTTGATCATAGATAGCTTGGTGGATTCTACACATTTAGCTTCTTAATTAACTGGAGGCTAGTCCACAACACGTATATTTATTTTATTAGGTATATGTATCTTTCTATTAGAGATAATCATGTTTGAGGCACTGTCCACAACAAGTATTGAATGTATTAATGCCCTTGAGGCGGTTCCCCTATTCCTGGATGATTATTTGGCGGATCTATCCCTCTCGGGTCTTCTTCTGGGTCATTGTCCGGTTCTTTGATTTCCGGCTTGTTATTAGGTGGGGCTCTTTGATTTCCGGCTTATTAGGCGGGTCAATCCCTGTCGCGGGACATGCGTCCGATGGACCTGCAAAGCTACAAGTGAAAGTGATGAGCAACACCACTCCAAAGAGGAACAATAGCAAGTGTTTGGAGGACATTGTTGAACTTAGCATGTGTTGATGATAGAATTCAATGACTAAAGGCTACAATTCAAGTTATAGCATAATGAGGGAGGGCCGTTGATGTGGAGATATTGTGCATCCAATAGATATTTTATTTTTAAAATAAATATCATTTTCGTTTAAATATTTTATTTCTTTTGGTGGACAGATTCATTAAAAGTCATTGTTAATTTTTTTTTATTACCAAAGATTAACATTCAGATTCTTGATCTTTATGGATTACTGGGGATTTTAGATTTCAGAAGGACATCTATGTATGTTATAAAATTAGTAAATGATTATTTAATCAAAACCCAAATTCTAATGAAAACACGCGGCAGCAAAATATTAATTGTTAGGCGAATTATACTCTTTCACACACACAGGAATTAAAAGTGTAAAAATTCAGGAAAAAAAAGCAGATAAAAATGAACCCTGAATTAGTTTAGCAAAGAAACCTTTCCCCCCACTTATTTTGGGTGGGGGAGATCCTCTAAAGTCATTGTTAATATTCCATGTCTTATTTTATTGTCTCTTTTCCATTACCAAAGATTAGCATTCATGTTGAATGTACGGGAGAGATATTCAAAGAAACAAAAGCTTTTGATGAATGAGGTAAAGAGAAAAGTCTATATTTATTTTAGATTTCAAAAGGATGTCTACGAATTACTTCAATCTCTAATATAAGAAATATTTAATTAATTTAATTATATTAAAAAAATTAATTAATTATATTAAAAAAATTAATTAACTAATTTATATCAGTAATTGAGGCAGCACAAGCAAATAAAAAAAATAGCGTTATAAAGAAGTTGAATAAAACACGAGGGATTTCCAACTTTCCACATGTATGAATTCGTGAAAATATAGCAATCGAGTTAACACCAATCAACTTCAACAAATCTACTTTATTTTCTTTATCATCATTTTATTTATTAAATGTATTTTGATAGGGAAAATGTCTTAAAAATACCTATTGAATTTATAAATTCTAAAAAGGTTATCCTAATTTCTCAAATCACAAATTGATACTAATGACTAAATAAAAATTTTAAAATGTTTATTGTCTTACAATTTTACCCGTTAGCTAAAAATCATAAATGAACCCCTCTAGCTGGAGACACCAACCAGTCAGCCGTCGTTGATGGGCTGCCGGAGGATCAACACTGACAACCTACAATGGCTATTGTTTTTGGGACCAAGGTGAGGAAGGTGTGATTTGATCCCCTTGAGTCCCAAAAGGTAAAGTAACTATTGGGCTATCAATGCCCTATTGCAAATGTAAAAGACTATATAAGTTAACTATTAAACTTAATATTTATATTAATTTATTACTTTTATAATAATATTGACTATATTTTTATAGATATTTATCACAACAATAATAAATTGATAATCACTTTTTTCATGTGTCAGTTTTGTTAAAATAAATAAATCTTTATAGTTATTTTGGGTGTGAGAGATCCTTTGAAAGTCATTGTTAATATTCCATGTATTATTTTATTGTCTCTTTTCCATTACCAAAGATTAGCATTCATGGTGAACGGAAGAGATATTCAAAGAAACAAAACTTTTTATAAATGAAGTAAAGAGAAAAGTCTATATCTATTTTAGATTTCAAAAGGACATGTATAAAATATTCTAATTTATAATATATGACATATTTAACTAATTTAATTATATTAAAAAAAATTAGTTAAGTTAGTTAATATAATATATTTTGACTGAAACATCATAACCATATTCTATAAGTATATTCCTTCCTCCTTTACTTGATTATTATTGAGAGATTATTAATAGGAATAATTTGAAAATATATATGATAAATATAAGAAATATGTCTTATATTTAATATTATAATTAACTCTTCTATTAAGTCCTATATTAAGGACTGGAATATTATATAATATATATAATTGGTAAATGATGATTTAATCAAAATCAAAATTGCTGAAAAAATAAAGTGGCAGCGAAATAGTATTAATTCCAATGAGTGAACATTATACTATTACGTTCAGAATTTATTGAAAAACTGTATATTCTAATAACTAGCATTGAAAGAAAAAAAGCTAGCTCTTCAAACTTTTTAATTGACCAATAGAGAGTCATTTTCACCTCACAATTTCCAGCCAGTAAGCACTACATATACATTTATATTCATCAACCAATCAACCAATATATAAATACGCGCGCTCACATATACGCACTTATATTTGTATGAAAAGCTAAAAAAATGCATTTCTTCATTAAAATAAGTTATATATATAATAACTTGATACAAACACATACTATATATGGGCAAACCTTCGCTCAGTATCCTAATTTTTTTTTTAAGTGGGTCCAATATTCTAAGATAATTTATAGTGTACCCAATATTTTTAAAGTATTTTCTCATGATCTCACATTGTTCTAAAGGAATTTATGGTATATCTAGTATCCTGAAGTATTTTCTCAGCTGCTACCACTGCCCTAAAGTAATTTGTGGTACAATTTCACCCTCAAAATATTTAAAATAATATAATCTTATCTACACTAATAAAATCATTAATTTTGACCGTTAAATAATGATTTAACTCCATTTTGTCCTCAAAAAAGCTGACTTGATAAGATGACTCAATTCTCTTGAATTTTTCTAGTCTCCACACTTTCTTTTTTTCTTATTCTCTCTCCTTTACCACTTCATTCCATCTCATGCTCTTTCCCTTCTTCCCTTTAACTCTTCATTTTCTTATCAATTTTTGGTAAACAATATGAAAAGAAGATAAATGATTATTTCCGTTCAGAATTTTGAATAACATAAAAAGAATGTCACTAATTATTTTATTTGCTAGCTAGAAATGTGTAAAAAAGAAAAAAAAAGGAAAGCTTGAACAAAGTGAAAAGATCGCTATGAATTATTTTATCTATTAATAGATATTAAGGAATCTAAGAAAACAAACAAAGAACAGTGTATTATATATTTTAGAATACTACGTGCACTGGAAAAAATACTTGAAGATACTGGGAGCATTAAAAAAAATACTTTAGGGCATTGAGTGTATTTAATAAAATACTTTAGAATACTGGGTGCACTATAAATTATTTTAAGATATTGGACGTACATGAAAAAATACTTTAAAGTATTAGGTGTACTATAAATTACTTTATGACAATGTACGTGAGAAAATACTTTATAACATTGATACACCTTAACCCTATTAAATATTTACATCAGTAATAATAATAATAATAAAAAAAAGCATTATAAAGAAGTTGAAGAAAACGCAAGAGGGATTTCCAGCTTTCCACATTTATGAATGCGTGAAAATAGAGCAATCGAGTTAACACCAATCAACTTCAACGTGTAATTTATTTTCTTTATAATCATTTTATTTATTAAATCTATTTTGATAGGAAAAACTATTTAAAAATATCTATTGAATTTATAAATTCTAAAAAAGTTATCCCAATTTTTCAAATTCCAAATTGATACAAATGACCAAATAGAGATTTTAAATTTTTTATTGTTTTACGATTTTGTCCGTTAGTTAAAAATAATAAATGAACCTCTCTAGTTAGAGACACCATGTTTGTTGGCCGCCGGATCTCCAACCCTGACGGTTACCGTTGGAGGACCGACACCATCAACCTACAGTGGGTATTGTTTTTGGACCAAGTTGATGAAGGTGTGATTTGATCCCCGTGAGTCTCAAAAGGTAAAGTAACTATTGGCTATCAATGCCTTTTGTTATTGTAATGTAAAAAACTATATAAATTAACTATTAAACTTAATCCCTATACCAATTTATTATCTTTATAATGCCATTAACTATATTTCTATAGATATTTATCTTAACAATAACACAATTGACAACCACTTTTTTTTATATGTCAAATTTATTAAAATAAATGAATCCTTATGGTTATTTATCACTTTTGTAACATTATTGACTATATTTTTATTGATATTTACCATATATTAATAATGCAATTGATAACTATTTTTAAGATCTCATTATGACTATTTACTAATTTTGTAACATTATTGACTACATTTCCACAGACATTTACCATTATAGTTATGCAATTGACAATAACTTTTTTTTAAAATTTTAAATTTGTTAAAATAAATCCCTATAGTCATTTACCACTTAAATGTTTGTAATACCAAACAATAATAATTAGAATATACAATAATTAGAAGTGATTGAAGAGATAAATATATAGTAATATAAATTGGATCTAGTGAAATGGGTTAATCCTATTAATATTTGAATCTTCCTTGTAAGATATACCCACATTAATACATGACAGTGTTTCAAAGAGGACTACCTCTAATAATATTTTATTTAATAATTGTTTTAAATAAAATAATTTTGTATTTGATAATTTTTAAAAATAACTGTCAAATGAAGACCAGGACTAAAATGTAACAGAAAAGATCTCAAATTCAGCATTAGAATATACAGCTTTCAAATCAGTTTGTACAGTTAGACAATTTACTATCAATTAACTATACTATTAAAATCTTATAATACACAGTTCAATTAAAAATAAATTTATATCGACTTAATTTAATATTTTTAATTCTTTTATCTATTAGTCACAATAAATAATCTCACTCGATTTTTGAAAATTTGTGAGCCCCATGTTAATAATTAATTAATAATTCTATTAATTGATTCTATAATATTTTAAATTTTTAACCATAATAATAATTAATAATGATCATAAACTACTTTGATCTTTAAAAGATTTTGAATCTCATAACAATAATTAATTAATAATTTAATTAATTAAATTATTAATTCTATAATATTTTAAATTTATAACTATAACAGTAAGTTATAATAATTACAAATATTAATTAATTATAATATATTTTTCTTTTTCCCTGTACAACTCACAGGAGAGAACTCATATAGATAGGTATGCCTATATGTATAAAGCACGCAAGTTGGCACGTTGAGATAAATTCTTTGGAAGTTATATCCATACAAAGACAAAACCAAGTACTTACGTTAATAATATTTTTGTAGCAGTTATGTACATTTTAAAGCTTTTATTGGATTAATATCATCCCAAAATTATTAAAAAAATGAATAAAGTAACTATTTAAAAAACTAACTTAGACTATTAATATTTTTAATATTTAGGGGTGATATTACTCGTTTTTTAACACTTCAAATATTGTTGATTAAAGAAAAATTTCTGAATACCTATAACTCTTGCGCAAAAACTTTCTGAGTCAAATTGACCTCAACCCATATATCTATTATGTCCAACTTTCCCAATCAATTCCATAACCACATGAATTTTTTGTTTTAAAACTTCATCATTTAATTCTGTTAAGCAGCGATTCTTTTTATAGTTAAAATTTAATTATATATATAAGAAATTAAAAAAAAAAACTATTTGCAATCGTCAGACTGCCTATCCAATTCGTTTCTCTCCTTATATATTCGCAATTTCTCCTGGCATGCAGAATGTAGACGACACACTAGGGAAAGTTCCTCTGAATGGCTTATGACTGATTATTTTAACCATTTGATTATTTTTTATAACCTTACGGTCATTAGTATTCCTTATAATAACTAATGAGTATTTGTATAATCTATTTTATTTATAAGAATTTAACCTGTACTCAAAATTTAGATCAGGTAGATATCAAAATAAGTTTTATGAAATTATGAAAAAATATTATTTTTCATACTTTTGAGCATAATAAATTAAAAGGAAAATTAACCTTTTAGTGCTTCAATTTTAAACTACTTATAAATAAATTTTTTAACTATGATTCGGTATAATTAATCCTAATACTTTTGACTCGCTATCCCTAAACTTTTAAATTTTTATATTATTATCCTTATCTTCTACTTCTTCTAAACCAATATATTAGAAGTCTTCTAAAGAGAACTATTGGTCCCAAATATGTAAGTAGACATGGTTATTAATGAATATTTTTTTTTATTTTACGCTTATTACAAAATACTAGAAAGGATGAGAGAGATTTATAAATATAAGAGAGCGTGTGAATGGAGAGATGTCACATATCATAAAGAACATATTTAAAAAGTAACGTTACTCCCTCGTGTCCTACATATAAGAGTTAAGGAGGGAGTCTATTTTGACTATAAATATAATACAATAATCCACTCTGTCTCTTAAAATTGTAATCTACGTCCCAAAATATCCATACATGATTGTATATATTGAGAGAATTTCTATCAAGAGTAGTTAAAAGGTACATAATTAAAGATAATATTTTAGATAAACGAACGTACAATTATTACAAATAAATAAATTAACTATTTTTATTAATATCTCTAAATTAGCTAAGTGAATCTTATATTAAATATCAAATGTAATATTATTAACAAGTAATATCAAATGTAATATTAAATTAGCTAAGTGCATGGGCAGGGTTGGGCTGGGCAGCCCCCCTGCCCAGTGCCCTGCCCAAAAAATGCACATGCAGCCCGATGCCCGACCCTGCCCAGTAAGGCATGGGCGGGTTGGGCATGCCCAAGTCATGATGTCATGCTCATGTTATGAAAAAAATCTGCAATTATGAACTTCTAAAATAATACCATATTCATATGTCTTCAAGAGTTAAATAATATCTATAATCCACTAAGAATAAGAGGACAAAGATAATAATTAAAATCTTGAGATCCATTGCATATAAAAAATAAGCGTTAAAATATAAATAGTTTATAATTATAACTTTACATTAATCTCCCCAATATTGACAAAGATAAAATATCTAAAAAAATAAAATAAATAATTATAATTTGTAATGTAATCATATGATAATTAACAAAGTTAAAAAAAGAAGAAAAAATTAGTATAGTTATAAATATTAAAAGATACAACTTACCTACTTAACTACTTATATTTTTAAAATTACCTTATAGTTACAAGTTACTATCATATTCTCCCTTCTAAAATAGAGAAAAAAATAAAAGAAGGAGTGCTCAGGGCAGGGCAGGGCAACCCCTATGCCTGGCGCCCAGCTCGAAAAATACATTGGCTATATTTTACAGCCTGATGCCCAACCCTGCCCTATATTTATCAGGGTGGGCAAGGTATTTTTATTGCAGGCTGGGCAGGGCATACTGGGCCGCGAGCTTTGTGCATAGCCCTATTAACAAGCATAAATTAGATAAAATTTATCAATCTAAGACATATTTAATTATTTAACTACTACCACCTTGGTTTGTGTGATTTGGTAAAAAAAACAACTCATCCTATGGGTGGCAATAATGATTAATAACACTCCTTCCAGATGAGCTCCACGTCACTAAAAAGGGAAGAAAGTACCTGGAGAGAGTAAAAAAAGAAAGTTGCAAAAACTGAAAAAATAAAGAGGATAGGCGAGTTGGATTGGGGAGATGAGAAGATTCTGAGAGATCACAACCTTTTGGAGCATCACCCACTGATCATAAAACCCTGATGAATTAAAATCCACCATTTGAGTCAGCACCAATCCATGAGCCTCGCTAGTTAAAAAGCCACTTGTTTACGAGCCTGCAGTTAAGAATATGGCAACCGCCGGGCTAAGGCCGACGCCTCGATCGATCGCCACTAGTTTATAAGCCCCCAAATAAGCTTCCACCAATTCCAAGGACACCCACCCTTTCTGACCTTCACTTCTGAGACCATGGACTAACACACCAAAAACTTGGCCTCCTTTCAAATATGATGGAGCTCATATAAACACAGGGAAGTAGACCAGAAATACACAATTTTATTTTATATAATCAATCACAACTGAGAGAATGGAACATATGTCTGTAGCCAAATAAACACACGCACAAATACATATATTAAACAGAAAATACAGTACAAAATACAAAAGTGGTCAAATATTTGACCACAAATTGCATATTGATCATGTACTCACTTATTTTTATAATACCAAAGTAAACTTAAAAACATCTATATGATGTTCGTGTTTGATCATAGATAGCTTGGGGGATTCTATATATTCGGCTTCTTAATTGGAGGCTGGTCATCAACAATTATTTTTGTTTTGATTGGCACATGTATCTTCCTATTAGTGGCAATCATGTTTGAGGCACTATCTACAACAAGAATTAAATGCTCTTGACGCCGTCCATCACCTATTCCTGGATGATTATTTGGCGGGTCAATCCCACCCGGGTGATCACGATCCGGCTCATTGATTTCCGGTTTATCATGCGGGTCATCAATTTCTGGCTTATCTTTACCCGGATCTTTAATTTCCGGATTTTCATTAGGCGGGTCAATCCCTCCTTTGGTACATGCGTCCCATGGACTTGCAAAGCTACAAGTGAAAGTGATGAGAAACACCACTCCAAAGAGGAACAATAGCAAGCGTTTGGAGGACATTGTTGAACATAGCATGTGTTGATGATAGAAATCAATGACTAAATCAATTTATAGCACAATGAGGGAGGGCCGTTGATGTGGAGATATTGTGCATCCAATATATATTTCATTATCAAAATACATATAATTTTCGTTTAAACATTTTATTCTTTTGGTGAACAGATTCATTAAAAGTCATTGTTAATTCTTTTTTTATTACCAAAGATTAACATTCAAATTCTTGATCTTTGAGGTATGTTAAAGAAGAAAATTTACGTGGGATTTTAGATTTCAGAAGGACATCTATATATATTATAAGATAGAAAAAGATTATATAATCAAAACCCAAATTCTAATGAAAACGCGCGGCAGCAAAATATTAATTGTTAGGCGAATTATACCCTCTCTCTCTCCCTCTCACGCACACAGGAATTAAAAGTGTAAGAAAAAAAAAACAGACAAAAAAAGCAGATAAAAATGAACCCTGAATTAGTGGAGTAAAGAAACCCTTTTTCCCCACTTGTTAATATTCCATGTCTTACTTATTTTATTGTCTCTTTTCCATTACCAAAGATTAGCATTCATGTTGAAGGGAAGAGATATTCAAATAAACAAAAACTTTTTATATTCATTTTAGATCACGAAAGGACATCTATACGTAATCTTCTAGTGTTTAATGTATGATATATTTAACTAATTTGATTAGATTAAAGAAGTTAATTAATATGACATGTTTCATTGAAAATATCATAACTATCTTTCATAACTCTATCACTCTCTCTCTTACTTGATTATTGTTAAGGGAGTATCAATATAGATAATTTAAATATATATATATGATAAATATAGAAAATATATCTTATATTTAAGAATAACATCATCTGCTCAATTAGATCTCATATTAAAGACCGGAGGAGTATATAATATATATAATTGATAAATGATGATTTAATCAAAATTAAAATTGCTAGAAAAACCAAGTGGCAGCAAAATAATATTAATTCCAGATTCACATTATATTGTGACATTCCTTTGAAATGCAATGGTGATGAAGAACAATAAACTCTTCAAGAGAAGCCAATGGGTGACTATTATTCTATTACATTCATAATTTATTGAAAAACTGTATATTCTAATAACTAGAATGGAAAAAAAATTCTAGCTCTTCAAACTTTTTAATTGACCAATAGAGAGTCATTTTTTCCAGCTAGTAAGCACTACATATACATTTATATTCATCAATCAATTAACCAAGATATAAATACACGCGCTCACATACAAATACGCACTTATATTTGTATGAAAAGCCAAAAACAATTCATTTCTTCATTAAAATAAGTTAGATATATATATTAAATTGATACAGACACATTTAAATATTTACATCAATAATTGAGGCTTGCATATATGAATGCGTGAAAATATAGCAATCGAGTCAACACCAATCAACTTCAACAAATCTACTTTATTTTCTTTATCATCATCTTATTTATTAAATGTATTTTGATAGGGAAAATCGCTTAAAAATACCTATTGAATTTCTAAATTCTAAAAAAGTTATCCCAATTTCTCAATTTCTATAGATATTTATCACAATAGTAATGTAATTGATCACCACTTTTTTCATATTTTAAATTTATTAAAATAAATGAATTTTTATAGTTATTTACCACTATTTTTATAACACTTATTTACTATATATTAGTAATAAAATTGACAACTATTTTTTAGATCTCATTATGGCTATTTATTAGTTTTATAATGTTATTGACTATATTTCTATAGACATTTACAGTCATGCAATTGGCAACAATTTTTTTTAGATTTCAAATTTATTAAAATAAATGAATCCTTATATATAGCTATTTACTACTTAAATGTCTGTAATACAAAACAATAATAATTAGAATATACAATAATTAGAAGTGATCGAAGAGATAAATATATACTAATAGAAGTTTAATATAATGAAATTAGTTAGTCTCTTATAATATGATGAATTAAAGTTTAAATATCCGTTAGAAGATGTACATTAGTACTTAACGGTGCTTCAAAGAGGACTACCTCCAATAATATTTTGTTTAATGGTTATTTTAAATAAAACCATTTTTTTATTTGATAATTTTTAAAAACAATTGTCAAATTAATAAAGACCAGGACATCAAATGTAACAGAAAAGATGTCAAAATTCAGCGTTAGAATATACAACGTTCAAATACAATTTATACAGTTAGACAATCAACTATAATATTAAAATTTTATAATGTTCAGTTCAATTAAAAATAGAACTTGTCAACCTAATTCAATATTTTCAATTCATTTATCAAATAGCTTCAATCAATAATCTCAAATAATAATCCCACTCAATTTTTGAAAAAAATTGAACCCATATTAATAATTAATTAGTAATTCTATTAATAAATTTTATGATATTTCAAATTTCTAACCATAACGATGATTCATAATAATCATAAACTACTTTAATATTTAAAAGATTTTGAATCTTATGAAGATAATTAATTAGTAATCCAATTAACTAATTTATTAATTCTATGATATTTTAAATTTTTAACAATAATAATAATTTATAATAATCACAAATATTAATCAATTATAATGTATTTTTCCTATTCCATGTGGCATGTGCAACTCACGGGAGAGAAAACTCATATAGGTATGCATATATATATAAAGCAGGCAAGTTGGGACGCTGAGATAAATTCTTTGGAAATTAATTCCCTACAAAGACAAAACTAAGTACTTACGTTAACAATTATATCATTTTCAATAATTTACACATGAAAAAGTGACTTTGATTATAATCCTAACATTTTTTATTTTATCAATATTAGTTTTCTAAAAATATCATTATGTTATAACAAAATCTATTCTACTTAAAATTATATTTATAAATTAATTTTTTTTCAAAATTTATTCTTCTCATTTTTAACCCCAACACACACTAGCTTAAACCTAAATGGGTATGAAAACATTAGCCACTTGATTATTTTTTATATCCTTCTATTCATTAATATCTGACGCTTTTTCTGATTCAATAACCAGTTATCAGAACAACTAATTAACCAGGATTATTTTCTAATAAGATAGAAATCAAACTTCAGTTCTCTAATTTTATGATCCAGTGAGTCCACACCAGTAGATCAAGTATACTTGGGCTCAATACCTATTATATATGGAAATGTAAAATTGAAGAGACTCTTCACAAGAGAAGTCAATGAAATTATGAGAAAATGGCCATATCACTAACAAAAAACAAAAATACTACTAGAAAAATCACCGACATTATTTAATTTCTACTTGATAAGCTGGAACTACTACATGTAAATTGGCAATATGTATAAATGGACAAAATGAAGAACGCGTTTTAATCCATCAAACAATTCCTTATCCTAAACCTGTCATGTACGGATGCACCTCCCTTACAATTTGTACGTGGTCATTTTTACATCTTGGTGGGAGCCAGAGAATGGTAATTTGGGTTGGGCACCAACCCGCCATTTGTTGGGTTGCTAAATTGATAACCTATTTTGGTACAGGCCTTTCTTATCCGTACTCATCAAACTCATACCTATAGTGGACTAGCTCGTTGGGTTAGCAGGTTAGTCTATTTTTTTATTTTTTATTTTTTATTATTTATATTATACTTTATTAATTTTAGAATTTTAACCAAGTTAAAATCTATATTATATTTTATTTATACTAACTTTATCTTATTAAGTCATTTATATATATATTATTTTATTATTATTTTACTTGTGAAAGATTTATCTACAGATAATGATAAAGTTAAAAAAATATATATTTTCACAATTTCAGATAATGCTTTGAATCCAATTAATATTGATACATATAAATTTTTTAAAAAATATATATATGAAAATATTTTTTTAAAAAAAAAGAGATATATATAAATAATTTTAAAAAAAATAAAAATCTAGAAGCGAGCCTCTTAAATTTGACCCACTTCTAAGCCAACCCATGGTGTATCAACCCATATTTTCCACCTCTAGTGGGAGCTTATCCTTGAACTCTTTGTCAGTAATGCAATCCTAGTTAAAACTAAATCTTTTCAATCATAATTAAAATATACAAAAATATTTATATATATAATCTTAAAAAAAATTGTATTTAAATAAAAAATTAATTTACAGTGAATTATTCATGTATAAATTATATATAATTAATTTTTTCCCAAAAACTACACATAATTAATCAAAACAGAGTTACATAATAATAACCTGAGTCTCTAATAAATAACTTGGCAACTCCGTATCTAATGTCGGAAGGAACCGATCCCATTCCTACCTCTTCAATTCCTATATTACTAATCACCAACGATTCCAAAATAAATAAACATGTTCATTCCCAGCTAGTAAGCGTTATCCATATTCATTGACCAATCACCCAAAACAATCATATTTTTATAAAATTTTCTAATGCAAGCATAAATAACTAGTTTTTCTTTTAAATAAGTGAATATATTTTTAGAGTGACATATATGAATAAGTGAAACATCAAAAATAATTCAGCCCTAAAACAAGTTAGATACATATAATAATTTTTTTACCAGCGAAAAAGATACATGTAATGGTAATTTGATGTGTCTCTATTATATATTATATTAAAAGATGGAAAAAAGATTTCCTATTATCCACATGCATGGAACCAGAAATTGCGAAGGAGTTCGCACCTACCAACTAGCCTTGACTTTATTTTTTAATATTATCTTATTTATTAAATGTATTTATTTTAACCATAAAATATATTGGATCCATAACATCTCAAAACCTACTCCGTCCCCAGTTCCACTATAAATTGGCGCCATAGTCTGCTATTTGCATCAACACAAGTTGAGTTCAACAATGTTCTCTAAAAGCTTGCTCCTGCTCCTTTATGGAGTGGTGTTTCTCACCACTTCTGCTTTTGCATATTACTATCAGCCTCCCACTTATAAACCTCCAGTAGAAAAACCACATATGTACAAGCCCCCAATTGAGAAATCATTTGTTTATAAGCCTCCATTTGAAAAACCATTTGTGTATAAGCCACCAGTGGTTAAACCACCTATTTATAAACCTCCAATTGAAAAACCACCAATCTTTAAGCCCCCAGTACAAAAGTCGCATGTTTACAAGCCTCCGATTGAGAAGTTTATATTTATAAGCCACTGGTTGAGAAATATCCTGTTTACAAGCTACCAATTGATAAACCACCTATCTATAAACCCTCAATTGAAAAATCAGCTCTTTACAAGCCCTCAGTTGAAAAGTCACCTGTTTATAAATCACCAGTTGAGAAGTCATCTGTTTACAAGCCCCCAGTTCAAAAGCCTCCCATTTATAAACCACAAGTGAAAAAATCACTTGTTTATAAGCCACTAGTTCACAAACCACCAATTGAAAAACCACCTGTTTACAAGTTACCCTTTGAGAAGCCACCTGTTTACAAGCCCCCAGTTAATAAGCTACCTATTTACAAGCTCCCACTTCAAAAACCTCCTTTTTGCAAGTTCCCAATCTAGAAACCTCCCATTTATAAGCCATCAGTTGAGAAACTACTTGTTTATGAGTCACCTATTTGAAAAGCCACCTATTTACAAGCCCTAAGTTGAGAAGCTACATGTTCACAAGCCTCCAATTGAGAAACCTCCTACTTACAAATCACCTGTTGAAAAGCCATCTACATATAAATCTCCTATTGAGAAACCACCAATTTACAAGCTACCTGGTAAAAAATCGCCAAGCTATCAACCACTATCTTATGGTCATTAGCCTCTCCAGCAACCATGAACTAAGTATCTTGTGACCTTAATCATATTTTGGCATTTTAAAAATAAGCGATCATGTGATCTCGCTACACTTACCAATTACATCTTGCATTGGCATTGTTGTTAAGTATGTATAAGAAAATTGTAACATTGATCGGTGGTAAAATTGTCTCTCTGTTTTTTTTTCCTCCTTGCACAAGTGTTTAATTATCAGTATATGTTGGTAGCTATAATTCATACTAGACAATTATCAGAATACTTCCAGTCGAGAAAGTGAATTTTAGATTTAAAAAGGAAACTAGAAGGATTAATAACTAGAGTTAGATGCAAGTATCTTTAATGTATATAAAATTAGAGAGCCAACATTAAATTAACATTATTTAATAGTATCTTCTCTTTTATCTGTTATAAAACATCTTTTAGAAGGATTTTGTATTTTATTTTATAAATCTTGTAGATGTTAATAATAATTAATATTTTTTTATTCCCAAAGTGCCCCTTGACTTCTCTAGATAGATTCATTAATTAGCTTTGTTCCCCATGAATGAGAAACTCTTGTGGACCCAGAAAACATCCTCGGGTATTACCGTATTAGGGAAATAATTTTGGCAAAGTTAAATCACAAGATAAAAATATTTTATAAATTAAAAACATTAGGAATGTCAACTGGCATATTTAAAAAGATTAAATGTTTTATGAACATCAACTATAACTGCTTCTTTAAAAAATACGAAATAGTTAAAAAAGACATAATAATAAAGAGAATAATTGTCATAATTTATATTTTTCAGAAATAATAAAAATAGTTCTTAATTCTTTTCACATCCATATTTAATATTATTATTAACAAGATGATTTACAAAATTAATCCAGGTGGATCAGATCCTTAAATCTTGACCTAATGTTGCATTGATTTGGTTATTGTAATTTGTTAAATGTAAATATTTATAAATACTTCCAAAGTTGAGTTACAATAAAGCATTTTATGGTAGTTTAAAAAGTTTAAAAATAATCCATGTGGATCAAATCCTTAAATCTTGACCTAATGTTGCAATGACTATATTTAAAAACATGTTGGTCTTAGTCAAAACATGATCAAAGTAGTATAAAATAAAGTAATTAGCTGTCTTAAGTTACATACAAACGGGGCTAAAACTAAAAACGGATGAATAAAATTACTAAATTGTCCTTACTATACACTCCCTCCGACCACAACTTAAAAAAGTATCTATTTTTATTTGCCTAAAATAAGCAAAACAACCCCACTTTAAATGCAATTAATGCATATTTTCAATGGTGCCCCTCATTCAAAATTAAAAGAGGAGTAACTAAAATTGTTGCTATAAATAACCATTGCTAACAGGGGCATTTGCAGAAAAAGAATTCACACATAAGAAAATAACTTTCTTAAATATGGTAAAATGATTTTTTTCCTCTCTAATTGAGACCAGAGAGGTGTAGAATCTTTCAACTTTTTTTTGACAGAATCTTTCAACTTTTTTTTTGACAGAATCTTTCAACTTTTTTTTTGACAGAATCTTTCAACTTCCATAACTGCACAGTATTCAGAACCAAGGTATTAATTACTAGTATAATTCTTCAAAAAAAAATCAATTTTATACACCCCTTCAGTCCTGTTCATCATCAAACGAAACAATTCTAATCAAGGTAATTAAAATCAAAAGTTAATACAATTTTGAATCCTACAAATTTGCACAAATTTTAATTTTGCTCCCTCAAATTTCAAAGTGAGTCATAATCCTTATAGTTTCATAAGAGCTTGAGTGTTTAATATTGTTAAGGACTAAAACCCATAGTTTAAAAATAAATCTTAAAAATCAGAACTAAAATTCGTGCACTTGAGAAACCAATAATGATATTAATCCTAAAATAAATCAAAGGCCAATTAAAAGTATAGATTAATAAGGTTGTACATAAAACCCACGAACTTATACGCTCACCTGAGCCTATAATAAAAATAATCTGCCCAACCCGATAAATATAAGGCAGGATTAGATATCAGACTACAAAATGCAGCCCATGAATTTTTTAAACTGGGCACCGGGCATAAAAGCTACCATACCCTACCCATGAACATCCCTTCTTTTATTTTTTTTCTATCTTAAAAAAAAATATAATAGTTACTAGAAACTAAAAAGTAATTTTAAAAATATAAATAATTAAATAAGTAAATTGTATCTTTTAATATTTATAACTATACTAATTTTTTATTTTTTTAACTTTATTAATTATCATATAATTATATTATAAATTATAATTATTTATTTTATTTTTTTTAGATACTTTATCTTTATCAATATTAAAAAAATTAATATAAAATTATAATTACATACTTAAATTTCAACGTCTATTTTTTATATGCAATAGATATCAAGATTTTAATTATTATTTTATTATCTTATTCTTAGTAAATTATAAATATTATTTAACTCTCAAAGACAAATAAATATATTATTTTAGAAGTTTATAATTGTAATTTTTTTTCACAACATGAATATGGCATCACGACTTAAACATACCCAGCCCACCCATACCTAACTCAAAATTGTTAGGGCTTTTATCAGGTAGGGCCAAATGTTAGGCTGCAAAATATAGCCCATGCTTTTTTTTAGGCAAGGCACCGGGCAAAAAAATTACCCAGCCCAACCCATGCATGCCCCTAAAGATTAACTAGACCTTGGTCTAATTTAGCACCAAAACACATTTACGGCTGGGCAGGATACAGTCTTGAAACACTGAATCCTAAGCAAATGCAATGCAAATAATCAAGTTAACAAATTGTGAACATGAGATTGTCTTCAAATCAAATCAAATTACAACTATATAAAATATATATATATCCTAACAATCAACAAGGACTACATAAATTACAGGCTTTGAAAGACAAAATTGAAACGACTTTATCTAGAAAAATCTAACATGTATACAAAAACCTGTGAAAAAGCCCAAAAATGTCTATGGCCCTTTCCATTTTAGCAGAGGAAACAGAACACTTCCAAGAGCAATTTGCAAGGATGGCGTTTTCAGGCTAAGAAAAATTTGAACTACTAATCCCAGTGAAACACCAACCTCAATGACCTTTTTCAAAACATATTCAAGATTCCTATAGCTCCATTAAGTCATCTTCCCAGTTTTTCCATAAAACAAAGTCATCACGAAACTGGAAACTCCAAGTTTTAATCGGATGATACTAAATGTTAATACCAGAAAAAAAAAATTCACAGCTTTGGTCCAAAGGGAACAGGAACCAACTGACTCCATTGTTCCTTACCTCTACTGCTGCTAATATAAGAACACACTTGAACTTGTGGATAACACACCCGCCAGATTTTGGATCAAAAAATTTAAATGAACACTGGAGGTGTCTAGTCATCGACATGCAGGAAAGAACCAACTGATTTTCCAGTTACAAATAAATGGGCTTCACATCATTAGGCCCAAAGCTTGCAGCACATAATGGACACTTGCGTTGCTTACTCTCGACAACTTTCTGGATACATGGATTGCAGACCAAGTGATAGCATTTTGTAATTACAACCTAGCACCAAATTACAAACATGTGAGGGCTCAGGATGATAAAGCGGCCCAATATGTTAACTATGTTTCACCAATATAAATTTCAAAGGGGTAATTCATGAGAAGCAAGTCAATAAATTCCAAGAGCAACTTGTTTAACAGGGCGGGCACTGTTAACGAAATGCTAGTCACAGAAGGTCTTCAATTAACGGGCAACTTTAATGATCCAGTGAGTCACAGTAGATAGTGTCAAGAAACTATATTCAAGGATGACACTTCCACACTCATTGAAGTAAAAGATAATTCGAGATCATTTTCACATCCTTTATACATAAATTAAGATTTCATCATTATCTAGAAGTTTTATAAATATCACTGTCACTATCTTTTCTGTGTTATCCTTATCCTTTCAGGATTCCCTGGCCTTGGTTGTCATTTCAGTTTTAGTAAGCTTCACCATATATGTTGTCCAAGAAAATATATTGTATTGAACCAATAAAATTTTAAAGTCACTTGAATATCACAAACAGACCAAGCCAGTAGGATAAATTGGAAAATGGTCAATTGATTTGAAATTTACAAGAACTGGCTCAGTGCAAGTTTGTAGGTACCCAAGAAAGATTGTAACCAAGCCACATATAAAACTTCAACTCATGTCAAGTAAACAAATTGAAAAGCCAAATTTACTGGTATTGGTAACACCATATTACATATATCACTAAGGGATACAAAAGACATTTAAATCTAACCCACTACTAAGGTGAAGAGAAGGAGGAAAAATAGAAAGGAACTTATCTAACATAAGTACTTTAAATCAGTTATTGTTTACATACAAAATCAATAGTGTTTTACAATTTTTAATTATTTTTTCATGCAAAAGACAAACAGAACTTAACTGGCCAATTACTTAATTCAACTTCAATGTGCTTCAAAAAGTAATGATTAAGTGTAAGGCCCATCACAAATTGACATACTTGTAGAACCTTCAATCATGTCAATTTTTCACCCTTTCCATGTCAGAAAACGTTCCCAGATAACATATCAGGATGCCAAATAAATAAAAATCAAACATTCAAAACAGAAAAAGGTTTACCTCTTTTGTCCTGTCTTGGCAAACACTGCACTTGACAATTTCCCTGTATTCTCCTAGTTCCTGCTGAAGCTTTTCAATAACAGAGGAGCCCTCAATCTGTGCCTGAAGATAAGAAACCTTTCTCCTAGCAACCTCCAGCTCCTCCTCTAATCTTTTCCTCGAAAACCTGATGACAAGGGAGTAACCCCCTAACTGTTGTGTCCTAAATGCTAAGGAAGGAAAAACCTGTATACAAACACAATACCTTTCTTTCTCTAAGTCTACTTGTAACTCCATGCAAGTTACTCTATTAATACCAACTTTTGATTGCACTTCCTCCAGAGTTTCTCTGACTTGTTGAGATGATCTTCTGACATCCAACAACCTCCTTTGTGTATTTTCCAATGTAACAGAACTTTGAACCTTATTCTCCTCAAGTCTCTGACACTGATCTGAACACAACTTTAACTGCATATCAAGTATAAAAATTCAATGCCATATTAACACCCGAAATAAGATTAAACGAGACCCAGCTACCTGGTCATCAATCCTGGCAGTTTTCATGTCATAAAAATTAAGAGATGCATTCGATTGCTGGATCTCCCGTTCAATGGCCTGCTTCTCCACGATCAAAGATTCCTGTTTTTGTCTTGCCCTCACGCCCTCTAGGACAAGCTGCGTCAAAAGAAACAAACCCACAAATTTGTTGGACAAGAGATAAAATATTAATAAAACAGAATAACAAGTAAATAATGAAATAATAAATTCTAGTCCTTGATACAAAGTTCAACAGTTGGCATAACCAATTAAGCGCTTTTTGGTAGGTTGAAAACTGAGGGATGGAAAAGGAAGATGGCTTCCTTTCCCTCACAAAACACGTTTGGTGCACCCATTGTCCAGGAGGCCAATTTCCCATGGGAACCGGTTTTCATCTATTCATGGGATGCCTCCTGCCTTCCACTCTTTTGAGGCATGCAATTTTCCTACCTAGGAAATTCCCAATAAGCCCCATCATCTTCTTCCTTCATCATCATTGAAGGCCGTTTAGTGAAGGTCGTTCAGCACTGGGAGTCACCCTCACTTCTTCACGTTGTCCACAGGTCTGCTTGTCACTGTCAGTTGCTTCTTCAGCGTTGTTTGTCATCCACAGTATTGAGTCTTTCTTGCTCGGTCCAATGACATCAGTTTTATAGTTATTCTCCAGATAGGGTTTCAAACTCCCCATTTTTGGCTTCAAACTCTTGGACAAGAGATAAAATACTAATAAAACAAAATAACAAGTAAATAATGAAATAATAAATTATAGTCCTTGATACACAGGTCAAAAGTTGGCATAACCAAGAAAGCGCTGTTTGGTAGGCTGAAAATTGAGGGATGGAAAAGGAAGATGGCTTCCTTTCCCTCACAAAACACGTTTGGTGCACCCATTCTCTGGGAGACCAATTTCCCATGGGAACCAGTTTTCATTTATTCAGGGGAAGCCTCCTGCCTTCCACTTTTGGAGGCATGCAATTTTCCAACCTAGGAAATTCCCAATAACCCCCATCGTCTTCTTCCTTCATCATCATTGAAGGCCGTTTAGTGAAGTCGTTCAGCACTGGGTGTTACCCTCACTTCTTCACGTTGTCCACAGGTCTGCTTGTCACTGTCAGTGGCTTCTTCAGCGTTGTTTGTCATCCACAGCATTGCATGTTCCTTGCTCGATCCAAAGACATCAGTTTTCTAGTTATTCTCCAGATTGGGTTTCAAACTCCTCATTTTTGGCTTCAAATTATCCATCTCTGGGTGTCCGTCTTCATGCACTGCTTCTCTTTAGTTCTTCCCCAGCGAGCAACAATAAAATGTAAATTTGTGAAACCTTCAGTGTAAGTTTTTTCCTTAGGATTTTGATTTGTTTAAGGGTATGAAATTTCTTTTATTGGCAATGCTGACCTGAAATTTCCATATATGTGAATATTGATGGCAATGACGAGGGATGAAGATGAGGGAGGTTGCTTTTTTTCCTAGTCTCGGGCTATTTTGGAGATTTTATATTTTATATCTTAATTTTTCTTTTTATAATTTATCATTTTCCTTTTCTTTCCTTTGAATGCCAAACGTGCATGCAGCCAGAATTTTTTCCTTCCCTTCCTTTCCATCAAAATGCATTCTGTCTAGCAAACGGTCCCTTAGTCAGATTGTAGTTTGCTAGTATGTTTGTCGTTGTTAAGGCCAACAGTATGTTAATTTGTCAATGTTAGAAAGGCCCAACAGCCTACAAAAAACAAAGAAAGGCCCAACTGAATTCTATTGGTATGAATATTTATGGAGAGGTAAATATACAAATGTTATGCATGTGATTAAATGGAAACCAATTGTGATACTCTTTGTAAAAAGCTTGGAGCAATTGGATTACATGCTTCAGCTTAAGAAGTGGTGTTAGAATAGTATTAATATTAATTTATCTGTATGTTTAGTTACCTAGTGGGATAAGGCTTGTTATTGTTGTATGTTTAGTTAGACTATCAGTCCCACAATGGTTGTAATCAAGCTATTCAAATTCTCCCTATTATAAATATATGTAACGCAAGCCTCCCATATGAAAGCTTTTCAAACCATTCTCTCTTATTCATTATAGCAAGATGGGAAAAGAAAACTTGGTTCATTACCCCAAAAAAAAATAGATAGACAAATTACCGTGAAAGTCGAATTAAATATAGATAATATTGACCAATTAAGAGAAAAAACAAAGGCAATTTTTTTTGCCTTAGAAAGCAAGCTACCTTGATGTTGTAGTCATCTCTTTCAGTAATCTGGTGCAACAGATGCTGGTTTTGGGTTTGCATATCATCATATGCTTGTCCAATAGTCTGCAGAAATATAAATTCTCAACACTTTAGACCAATATAAAAATTATGTAAGTTAGAAAATGCTAGAAGTTGTTCAATTAAATATCATCCTCATTTCCAGAGAAGAAATCAAAATAGATCTTGTGATGAAGAGTCTAACCTCTATTTCAGATAAGTACGCTTCAATTTCCTCACTTTTTGATTTCAAGACATCAGAGAGTTTGCCCTTCTCCCTGAAATAGTATGTTAAAGGTCAATGATACATCAATCTTAAAACAAATTAAGCCATAGACTAGATTCCATTTATTTAAATCAAGAATAAACAAATTTATCCAAAAACATGATGAGTAAAGCAAGATATCATGTCACCAAAAGAAAATTAAATTGGGCAAAAACCTCATTTTCTTCCTTCATGTTTGAAGTTTCAATTTAGTTGGTTGATTTATTTTTGCTTTGGTTGTCATATAAAGTTAAATTGGTTAAAGACCTGATTTTCTTCCCTTATGTTTGATCTAAGTTTCAATTTAGCTTTGGTTGTCATATAAAATTAAATTGGGCAAAAACCTCTGAAGCAGCAATGAATCAATAGATGACCTTTTTGAAGCATCTAATTTCTGTCTCAAGTCCACTATCTCATCTTCAGCAGTAGCAAGCCTCTGTTGAGATCTAGCCTCTGCTTCATTTGCCATCTTAACTCGAAGCTCTAAGTTGTGTTCGCCAAGAGAAGATTTCAAACTTTGAACATGTGCCCATGCTTTGTATTCTGAATCCCGTGCCTCCACAACATCCCTGCAGACATGCAGACATGCAGACTTCAATAGTGTTCCATATTAATCAAATGATCTTCCAGAAACTATAAAACCACAGATTGGCTACCCAATTTATCTGAGTCACTAGCTTCACCAAAAAAACAAACCAAAGAAAATAAAAGAATTGAAAAGAAGGAAACATTGGTCAAAGCCAAACCTGTCCTTACGATAAAAATTAATTAGGACAAAAAAAAATAACAGTGATTTATCAGAACAATTCCAGATTTGTCCGAACCTTGAATCAATGGACTCACGTCTATACATTTCCAGAATCAACTTCAACTCTAGCTCACTTTCTCTCAAATCATGTACCTGCACAAGTTGCCAAGACAAGAAAGCTTATCAAGAGAAACAGGTGAATATAGGAAGTGACAATCAGCAAAACCTAATGCTAAACTTGGGAAATCTCGGATAAAAAAGGAATGTTAAAGGTTAGGAGTCGGATCATCAAGGAGTTCCAAGTCCATTCCTATACACATTTTCTGTGCATTGTACGAAGTTTGAATTTGTAAACATTGCTTGTGAATTTAAAAGAAAAAGTTACACGATAAAGGAAAAGACCCTAATGGTATATATCCAAATTCTGCCACATAAGTCGTATCAAGAAACCAGTCAAATATAATATCAGAATTTCTATAATAGGGAAAAATCAGGTAAGAGAAATTTTAAGGAAGGCCATAGAAAAAGTTGGCACAAAATGAAGTCCTATTTTCTTTTCTGGTCAAAACATGGGGTACTATTAATGGCCTCCCAGGTGTTCCGGCCATGGTACTAAAACTTATACACCAATCAGACACACAAAGGAACAATCAAGCCTTCATAGTATGACAGTTTTGTCACTTATGCGTTTCTTCTTTGCAACTATGCTCGTGAAGGGCATCATATCTTTACATCAATTGTGATTGTGTTTCCAAATTTCTAGTAATGATTCTTCTCTCATTGTCAAAAAATTAAAACGAAAGTAAACATACCACAGCAAGCAGGCTCTGTATCCCAGCAAGTTGATCAGAAGATTTATGAGATAAAGCATCACATTGCTTTACCTGTAAAAGCAAAAACAAAAATACAAAAGTGAAGACTTGAGACAGTGTGCCAATAATATCAATGCAAATTAAACAAACATACACACCTTCCTCTCAAAAATACTAGTCAGAGACTGTACATCTGCACGCAGAGAATGAATGTCTGAAGCTGCTTCTTTATACTTGCTTAATTTACTTTGCATAGATCCCATTTCCTCAGGAAATGAAGAAAGCAGGGATTTAAAATCTGCAATAATTTGCTTCCTTCCTAAACGAATGAAAGAAACTCCATCACAAATGTATCATACATACAGCATTAAGGTAACTTGCTAAAATGATAAAAAAATAAATAAAAAGTCCTGTTACCATAAAAAATGCGTTAAAAAAAATACAAACCTGGTTCCCTTGCCGCCTCTTGCAGTTTATTTTCTATCGCATTTCTCTCCTCGATTTTCTTCTTTATTTTAGTCCCTAAATCAGCCACTTTAGATTCAACAACTGACACAGACCTTTGAAAAACATCTACCAAATCACTCTTTATGTACCACTCTCTCTCCCTCCAAGCAAGATTGTCCTTCTCAACCTACAAATTCAGGAGGAAAAATAACAATACAGTCATATCAGAAGCAAATCTCAACAAATAGAAAGCGTTCAAAAGGCATAATGAAACTACCGACCAGTTACAACCTGTAGTTTCTTGAATAAGGTCTGATACTCAAGAACTTCTACTTTTGATTGTTCTATCTGATCTCTTGCCAGTTGGAATGCATGGGAAGAAGTAATACACTTCAAATTCTTTACTGTGTTCTGATGAAATTATCCCAAATCAAATACTATAAACCAAAAAAAAAAACGGCAAATGTCTATGACAAGTAGACAAAGATTTACTCAGTAAAAATTACAGGAGCAGAGGTAAACAGTAAAGAAAACTAACTTGTAAATCACACATTTGTTGTAATATTCTTATTCTTTCCTCATGAAAATTTTTCAGTTCCATTAGTCTGGAGGATCCTTGGTCCTGTAAAACTCAACAATTAAGGTACAATTTCCCAAAAATCTCAGAAAAAGATAAAATTAGAAAATTAGAAAAAATACCAATATCTCCTTCAAAGAAGATTCCATCTCATGCATATCCTTTTGCTTGTCTCTGATCTTATCACTAGCAGCATGCTTAGTTCCGACATTTAAGACAGGGAAAGCTGCCCCTTTTGCTACATCTCTCTCTGCCTTAAGAGTTGCCAATTTGTGATTACTTTCTTCTAGTTCTGCAACAGTGCTTGCCAGTTCCCCTACAAAAAAAAACTGCATTTTTCAATTCTATAATATATGAGAACCACTCCATTTTTCCTCTCTCTTCCCTGCTTTTCTAAGGACATATTCAATATGCAGAATGGAATAGAGCAGAAAAAGGAATGGAATGACAAAATAGTTTTGTAGATGAGAAATGTCTTTTATGCCCTTAGATTTAATAAAAAAAGTAATTAAAAGGAATAGTTATTGTTATGTAAAGTCCAACACAACTAAATTAAATCCTTCATCAACTGCAAAAAGGTGGGGTGCGGGAAGGAATGGGCAAGAAGTAGCATAAGAAGACTAACAGAGAGTACATGAAACATGGAAGCAAATAATCCAACTTCATTTAAAACCAGACACGTTTTCCCGTGCATTGCATAGAGTCTAAACAAGATGTTGCACAGTTACTGGCTTATAAGCAGTGTCTCTTGCTATAGATTTTATATATTGAATATCAATATATTGACAGACACATTGATTTAAATGTGCTAGAAGTACAACTATTGGGTACTAAAAGAAATTTGATAGAGAAAGAAGAACAGCTTAAAAGGGTGTGGAAGATATCCTCAAACCAGACCTGACAAGGACAAGCTCATAACAGAGACAAGTAACAAAAGCACAATAAACTAAAGTGTGGAAGAGTTGTCCATATATACAATACTAACCCACAACATTTGCAACGGGAAAAAGTAAGAAAAGCAATGTAAAACTTCAGAGTGGTAGAATCTATTATGTTTTAATCGACCAGACAAGTGGAATTTATCAACTTCCTAGGAAGTTGAACGACCAAAGAAAAATCCCCCAACCAACCAGCCCCTTAGTTATTTACTTATAAATAGGGAGCTCAAAATGATAAATTTAACATGATAGTAAAGTTCGATGATCAAGAACATAGAAGAGAAATTTACCTTTCAATCTTTTAAGCTCAACTTTATTTTTTGAATCAAGATCTCGATGACTTCTGAACTCACTGGCCAAAGACTTGTGCTTTAAATGAAGCTCAGTAAATGCCGATCTCAAGGTTTTAATTTCCATATTTAGATCAATGGAGGACTTCTGCCCACACATACCTTCAAACAGGAAGTCTCAAAATGCGAAGAGGCGACTCAGGAATAAGACAAGAAGAAAATCATATATAACAATCTTTTCTTACCTTCTCCTGGGAGTTTTGTTAACACTGCAGCATGCAATCCATCTTTCAGACACCAAACGTTATTGATAGCTGCCACAATATTTTGCATAATGTTCTTAGCTTTTTCAACAGTAACTTGTCTCTGCTCTTCCATCTGGTTGACCCAACTATATGTGGAGGAACTTTCAGTTGCACCAGTTTGCTCAAGTCGACTAAGAAGATCATCCTCGACAGTGGATCGACTACCAACTGGCAAAAATATCAAAATATCCTCATTGGCAAACACATTCCCAGCATCCAGTCATTATAGTCGCACAATTTTCCAAGTAATACCAAATATCTAATTTTTATAAATCTTGCTGTTATCCCCATCACCAAAAAAACGTAACCAGAAATAATACGTATAAAGAAACTTTAGTGGCATGCGTGAAGATCAGTTGATTAAAAAAGCAGGAGGTGACACAGTATAATTACTAGCCCAAGAAATAATTAGGACATATAGAGAAAAGATGTCACCTATGAAGCGCACTCAAAGAACGGTAAATGACTTTGTATTGAGCTCATCCACATGACCTCAACAAAGATGACCTTCACAGCTCAGTGCATTAATCAAATCCATAACATTGTAAGCTTAATTTGTATTGTAACTTTTATTGGAGATCTTGCATCATTAAAATGTTAAGCAATCTGACTACAATGCACATCACTGTGAAGAGTAGATGAGCCAAACACCGTGAAGTATAGTTTCCCTATCAATACTTAAGTGTCAAAGTCTGAACACAAGTAGCCCAACATCAATCCAGGTAAATTAAGTTTGACAGTTGTAAGTGTATTTAACCATTTACAAACAACATAATGCGCTCAACGTTACCAACAACATAGAGAATAACTAACCTTCCGAAAATTTTACAGTTACTTTAATGTGGCAATTATACAAGACTGAAGACACAGACAAAGTTCCTTAATCTGAATGCAGACTTGTTATTATTTGGATATCTGTTATTATCTCTCAAGATTTGTATCAGCCTTATACGCCTTATTTCCCATGATTTTCTGCCCAATAATCACAGGAGTGAGCACTTCTAAGTTATATCACTTCTGTAATCCCTCTATTGAATCAATGAAAGAAAACCCTAGTCTGGGAAATTTCATGACAAAACCCAAAAATGATCGGGAAGATGGGCAGCACGCTTCCCATCGGCTCAAAGAGCAACACTATTGTGTCAATGCCAAACAATGCCACAACCATCATCTGACCAGGTGCCTCTCAATGCCCTTGTACCCAACAGCAAACCGCCAGGAAATTTCCCTAAAAATTATGATTGGGCATATACTCAACAAAAACAACTTCCTTCAGTGGTCAGTGTCTCGTGAAATTACCTTACTGGCAAGGCTACAAAACCTGCAGATGCACATCCGAGACTTGAAACCTGGATTGTAAAAATTAATATGGTTATGGCATGGCTTGTTAACTCCATGCACCTGAGATAAGTGAGACCTATTTCCGTACTCAATCGACTAGAGATACGGGATGTAGTGAGAAAACCTCTTCATCAATGGAGAATACATCGACCCTTTTCCAACTCGAAGGGATGCAGCATGAACTCAAACTGAGGGGAAATGAGTGTCACGCAATGCTACAGCTCCTTGTTGAAAATATGGAAACAGATTGATCTATTTGATAATCACCAGGGGTCTTACATCGCTGATTTTGTGTACTACTTTACAACATGCAAACAGTTGAAAGGGAAAGAGCTTACACGTTCTTACTTGGCCTAATTGCAACATTTGAAGATGTCAAGACAAATCATGGGGACTCACCCTATTTCCTCTCTCCCTGAAGCCCTTAATCTATTTAAGAAGGAAGAGATAGGAAGCAATTAATAAAAAGCCACTCCCATCAATCCTGAGCCATCTGTCCAATTGCGAGAGGGCAATTTCTTAACCCAAAAAGCAAGATATCATTTTAGTGGTATGATCATTGTAACAAAAATGATCACACCAAGGAAATACCACCAAGGCTCTTTATTCAGAAGAACTCAACTAAAGTGTTCAAGTTACTCAAGCCATACTATGGATTGAAATAGGAGCACAATGCATAGCTTGAGAGATTCACAGAAATTCTGAAGCATCTGGGTTAAGCTCAATGCCAAATAAATCATGTCTACACTAATAGTGTATTTAGAACACATAGTAATCACAAGAGACGATACTGAGGGTAAATTACCTAAAGTCCTTGGGAAATGCACTTGACGTATAAGACCTAGGTAGTCTGAGATAATTCCTTAGAATGGAGATAGGAAGATCACACAGCGGGATACAACATATTAAAAGAAAGTATACACTATACGCTGGATCAATCAAAAGAAAATGGGATGCTAAGATAGAGCAGCAGATAATCCAATAGATGTCTAATACAAAGAAAAACTAAAAGCAAGATCACATGGTAACAATGTACAGAATTCTAGAATACCTGTAAAAGACTCCTGGGAAGAGACTATTCTTCGAGGGAGGAAGAAACTCAAACCATTGAGGTGCACACAAATACAGATTGGGCAAGATCAATCTTTGCTAGAATATCCTCACTAGATATTGCACCTTTATGTGGGGCAACTTAGTTTCTTGGAAGACTATGAAACAACCAATTGTTGCTTGAAGTAGAGAACCAAAGATGAATATGGAGCTTGAGAAATATGTTCACTGAGATTTGAGGCTACTAAAAGAATTAAGAATAAACGTCCTAGTTTCTGCCATAGTGTTGTGTGATAAATGGCTACAATTGGAATTGCCAAGAATCTTCTACACCATAATAAAACCAAACATGTAGAAACAGATCATAATTTCATCAAAGAGAAAATGGACTGGAGCATCCTTAAACTTTCCTATACGTCCTCTAGCACACAAGTGGCTAACCTCCCCATGCACTCCCAAGAATTCAATTTGAAGAACTTAGTGGCAAGTTGAGAATGCCGAACATACATTCTCCAACTTGAGAAGAAATGTGGCCAATTATGCCAACCCAAAGACACAGGCCCATTAGTGATATGTAAAATATAAATAAATAATTTAAATAGTTTTATTATTAGAATTAGTATTAGATATTCTGCGATATTAGGATTAGATATAATATATATATTATAATATATTAGAATTAGATATATATCATGATTAGATATTATGATATATTAGTATTAGATATTTAATTAGGATTAGGATTACTCATCACTTAGAAATAAGGGTAATGATCATCAGTCTTGTTATAATATGGCTTGATTTTGTTTTGAACTCTTGAGAATTCATTATGATTTCAGTTTCTCTTCTATTCTCTTTCTATTCTTCTCTATTTCCCTTTTCTTTCTACAAATATATAACAGTAGTATCAGAGCGGTTGTTCCTTGGCCACTCACAAGAATCAACGACAAGATGAGCATGAATATAAAACGGTGTCTCCAGAATATAACGAGGAATCTTGATAGGATGAGCATAGATACAGAGCGGTGTTTTCAAAATATGGCAAGCAACCTTGATAGGATGAGTGCCCTTCTGCAGAAAACTCAACCGGTAAAGAAAAATATGGTAGAGTCACGGAAAATATTGCAAAAGGAAAGGAATATTTCTGATGACCAATAAGAGTGTCTCGCAGCTCAAGAAGATGAGTCTTCCATTTCGGGATCTATTGATGAGCAAAAAGATAGGCAAGAAAGTCCCAAGAACTCCAACCAGACTCAAGATTCTAATGCAGTGCAAATAACACTTCATGAAGGGTCGCAAATTCAATTTATCATTTTCCAAGATGCAATAAGTTTCACGTTTAAGGGAGATCAATTTTCATAGTACAACTGATGGTTTGTAGGAACCTTCACACATAACATGCAAAAGGGAAGTGATGAAACTAAAGTTTAGAGCTCATGGATAAAGTTTAGAGTTCATGGATCATCAAGGCTCAACTTTTGCGAGGGGTTTAAGAGTGCACTTTGCAACATGTCTTCAAGCTTGGCATCAATAACGCTGTCGATCTCAAATCTCCTAGTCCAGATTTGGTTCAAAGGGGAATTGATTAAAATGCATGTTGGCTCTAGTTTAATATCGTTCTTAGTACTTGACCCTTGGGGACAAGGGTCTTTTAGGGAGGGCGTATTGATATGTAAAGTATAAATAAACAATTTAAGTAGTTTTATTATTAGAATTAATATTAGATATTCTAAGATTAGATATCATAATATATATATGATGATATATTAGGATTAGATATTATGATATATTAGTATTAGATATTTAATTAGGATTAAGATTATCCATCACTTATAAATAAGGATGGTGATTATCAGTCTTATTAGAATATAGCTTGATTATATTTTGAACTCTTGGGTATTCATTATAATTTCAATTTCTCTTCTATTCTCTTTCAATTCTTCTCTATTTCACTTTTCTTTCTACAATTATATAACAATTAGCTCCTTAATCTGATTTCAATATTACAATTATTTTTATTTACATTAGATTTTATGTGATTATCTATTTCAGGACTTGTATCAGATTTATTACGTTTTATTTTCCCATGATTTTCCCTTCAAAATGGTAGACATTAGTGAGAGTAGCACACATACATATTCATGGGCATAGCCCAACTTATGTAACAAATTGCAAAAGATTGCAACTTGAGGTATATTTCTGAGTAATTCAGCTTCCACCAAACCCCAAATCAAAATGTAACATGGCAACATTAAAAGCAACACCTAATAAGACTGTAAAGCATGAAATCCCAGCCAAAATACAGTCACGCCTAAGCGCAACAGAAATTACACTGGACTAAAACGAAGCATTGAATGGATTTAAGCCCTTAAACAAACTCAAAATCCAAAAAGGATCTCCAACATAAAACATGCTAAACTAACACTTCTATATTTACATTAAAAAATTACAGATGATAACAAAGCAATTACGAATCTGAGGACAAGAAGTCCTCTCAAAACATGGAAATAAAATTGAAGGTACATTAACTTAGAGTTTTGCAATCCCTTAGTATGATAGCAACATTTCAAATGAGTCCACGAGAACTAGAATTGGATTTTGCACAACTTTAGTAGGTTTTCTTTTAAATAATATTTATATTGAGCATTAAAAATATGGCACAGCAATTAACATCACTATCAAAATGATCTAGTCCATTTTGAATCAGTTTCTTCTATATAACATACAAATAAATTGAACTTAACAGGGTCAAATGTCCCTCAAATTATATTACAGTTTGATTTAAGTTTTACATCCTTCCCACCAAGAGAGAAATTATGGCTGACGTTAATGGACAAAAAACCAGCAGCACTTCTATTTTTAGGTAAGAACAAAAACAGTATTTTCATACACGCAATCAAATGAAGAATTAAACATATTGGGAAAAAAAAAACACAAGGCGAATATGAGAAAATTAACATGTTTTCTAAAGTAAATGACCCTCACCACCTGTGACTGATCTAACGTTTGTATGCAATTTGCTGCTGCTAGACTCAACCGTTTGAGCAGAACATGACACCAAATCATCAATTACCTGCATTTAAGAGATGGGCAAACCTCAAATTGTAATCCAGTGATATAATTCAATATATCAACAAAGGGGCAAAAGCTACCTGTTCCCAAGACTTCTTGACCACCGTTAACATGGAATCATATGAATGTTGCCTATCCTTTAGCTGGAAAACTTTATTCTCAAGCGCAGTATATTCTAACTTCTGAGTTTCTAATTTCTGTGTAAGCTTTTGATTTTGAAACTGAAGAACAGCAATATCAAGCTGCATCATAAGAAGAGAATCCAAAAATTTAAATGGAAGCAGTGCTTAATATTGACAATAACGCCAAACTGAGATGACAAAGTGGCTTCAAAAAGAGCAAGTTACACAAGTTTTTGTCTATTGAAAAACTTACTATCCTAATTAGTCTTTCCCGTTACCACTCTCAACATTATTCTACCAAGGCTCTAGATAAATACGCTAGACAAGGAAGGAAAAATTAAAAAATCCAAATAACGGTTTAACAAGAGAATTCTATCCCTAATCATGAAAATCCAAAATTTTGAATTCCTGCAATTAAGGCAATCACAGTAACAACTCTACATACTACCAGGGTTGACAAGATTGAGATCTTACATCAGATCAGCACAATTACTTTTCAGAGCAAAAGCAATTATTTTCCAACCCAGCTTTGAATTTTTACAAAGTAATTCAATTAGATAGCAGGAAGCTAAGAGTGCTAGAAAGGAACATAGTCAAAGAAACCAAGGGCCCAAAAGAGGATGAACAGATGCATTCTGGGTCTTGTCATGTCAATGGAATCGTAGCTGTTCGATAGATCCGACCACACATCACCCATTTAGTTGGCATAAACTGTTGACCCTTCAAAATCAAAAGTGGAGTCTTTAACAAATATTGGGTGCAGAAGGATAGTTCCCTCTCCCACACAAGACGATGATTACAGGAATGATAATTATGAAAATGATGGAATCAATAGTGAAATCAGATGCTTGATCCCAAAATTTGATGGGTAAGAAAGACTGAATGGCTTCAGATTCTTGATCTGCTCAATTTCATTATAATAGTATAGGAATCTCTGAAAGAAAATGTGGTGGAAGAAACTTCGCTTCCGCCGAACAATGCAAACAAACTAAACAGGATGGAGGTTTAGGTTTAGGGAGATGAGTTCAAATGCAGCATGTCAATTGGATTGGCTAATAGGGCACGTGGTGGAATGGTAAGCGTTCGATTGGACAAAACGTAAAACCCACCGGGACAGACCAGAATTCGTTTGCAAAAAGAGGGAGAAATTTGGAATCTAATGACATCATTACATCAGCAGGCATTCAAGACGCATTAATATTATGAATAAAAAGATAACAAGCATAATGCTGAGTGAAAATGTGATGCGTAGAGTAATAACCTCCAATTAAAAAAAGGGCGCCCCAACACACAAAGAGAGATATATGTAGACAGCCTTACCCGCATGCGGAGAGGCCATTTCCAAGATTTGAATCCATAAACTCTGTTACATGGCAACAATGCTTTACCATTGTTGCTCTGAGACTCACCCATTTATAAGCATAAAATTGGGCCCCCCATTTACAAATTACACAGCAAGACAAATGACCTCAAATCGACGAATTAAAGTTGGTGTCTGACTAACCATGATGCAAATTCAACATGAATAAAATAATAATTTGAGAAAGTTGTGAAATAAAACAAATTGAAAGCTTCTTGACCAAAAAAAATTACACATGGTTTCTAGTTTACAAACACACCTTGCAGAAGCCCGGGGGCAGCAAAAGTGTAGAGAACCAAAAGTTTACATCACAGATTTGTATTCTACAGAATATGATACCTTATTTTAATTCAAGCAAAAATTTCTGGTTTCCATTATTGTGTAGAGTAAAATCTAAAGACATTTTCAATTATGATCAGGCTATAATTCAAGCACCATATAAGACAAAAGTATAACAGGAATCTACCGCAAGGAGAAAGAAGAAAATGAAACGCTATGAATTGAAATAAAAGCTTCTGATCAACATGGAAAATCCTTAAGTACAAAGGCTCAACCTTTTTGTCTTCAGAAATGGGCAAGATGGGTAGCTTCTTGGCCGTAGCAGCTGCAGCTGTAGGGGACAAGGAGCTCAAGTGACGCCGTTTTCTGTCCGGTTCACCCATGCTCCCCATTGATACGCACACCACAAACCCTAGACCCACCCAAAACCGTTCCACTCACATTATAAACCAGAAAGATTTCGTTGAAACTCTTCACAACATGACAAGACCATACCAAAACAATCAAGAAAGGTTTTTTTGAAGCACAACCAGATTATCAAATCCAATTCTCGAAAACCCTAATTCAAACCCACTGACCCCATATCCTAGTATAGCAAAAATAGTTTATTTTCCACAATCTTGAAACCTTGTGAAGAATAAAGCCCCCTTTTTCATTCTTTTGTTCATCGCCCCTATGTCTCTCTTTCAGGGCTCTGCCAGCAGTTCTAATCTCTCTCTGCCGCTCGAAGAGGGAGGGAGAAATGTGTAGGATAGTTTTTTTTTTATTTTCTTCGTTTGTTTCGTTCGAGAAATCGTTGGAAGGAATTTTGGTAATATTTGGAGGGTGATTTCGGGAGAACGAATTGGTTTGAGTATGATCACAGTTCACAGGCTTGCACAGAAGAAGGGTGTGGGTCCGCTTTGGTATTTAATTGGTTACACGTGTGGGAGATAATGCCGCATTTACAAGCTCAATCTCCTCACCGTTGCATTCTTTCATGGTTTAAGGTGATGTGAATGTTTTATTCTTTATATAAAAAATTTTAAAAAAAATAAATTTACCTATTATTTAAAAATCAAATAAAATTTTATTTTTTTAAATAATCTTAATATTAGATAAAATAAATAATTAATTTTCAGATAAAAATTTAAATATTTAAAAATTAAAATATTAAATATAAATGCTTGTTAATCTTATAACGAGACATTATAATAGGTTAATATAATTTTTATTTTTAAAGTTATACTCATTCTAATTTTAATCTTTTAAATTATAATTTTACTTTTTATAGAATAATTTAAATTTTTATTAAATTATAAAGATTAATACGTTAAACAAAAAAATTTAAAGAACTAAAGTATATTATCTAAAATTTGAGAATTAAAATTAAAATAAAAAAATTAAAGATTGTATAATTTTCATTATAATAAATCATCTAAAAACAAAATTAAAAAGAAAGAAACAAGGAAAAAAACATAGTCCACGTTGCTTCCATTGTCCACCGCCTCTTAGATTACAAAGTAATGATTAATCAAAGATACAAAAACTTTTATCTAACAAAATATTTAGTTGTGAAATTTTCTCTCAATTATTCCGCCATACCCTACACTAGTATTTAAACTATATTGACGTTATATTCTCCCTTAAATAGATCCATTAATAAAATTAATTTAGTTATATTATACAGGTTTGGACCACAGGTTATTAGTGAGTTACTATTATCCATACCTTACCTTTCTCTTACCACTTAAGATAACTTTAGGCCACGTTAAAACATTTTTAATTACAATTAATGTTTTAATTACAAACATGTCTCGGTCAATAATTTTTTTTAAAAAAATTGTTATAAATAAACAAATGTAGAAAATAATATATATTCATTATTTTAGCACCATCTTAAAAATTGAGTCATAATATTTATCTAATACTTAATATAAGAATTAATTAATTTTTTAAAATAAATTAAATAGATTGAGAAGATATAAATTCAAAATAGTAGATTTTAAGTATAGGAGATCGTCTAAAAGTGGAGGACATGCTATGGCAATTGAATATGAAGAACCCCATACATTGGTTTTGTGTTCATAATGATTTCGATCGCAATTGAAATGTATTTAGATCAATAGAATAATAAGCATTTCCTGGGCCATCAATCAATAGGGTTTGTGTCTTTCATTAAGGGCACTCTTGTTTATATTGGCAATATTTTTTCCACTAAATTACAAGACTTATATATCCCTATTCATCAGTCCTATCAATATAATCTATTTTATATCATTTAAGGTAATTAGGATTACAAAATATAATCTCCTATATATAAATCTAACCAAATACTCTGTTGTATCATGATTATATGTAATCCCTTTTTATGTAGTGTGTATTTGGGATCTAATTTTAAGAATATATTTTAATATCAAATCATGATTTTGTGAGATAAGAGTCAAACAAGATTTTCTAAAAAAATCACTTTTAGAACTCAAATTATGGTTTGAGTCAATCAAGATAGTTTTTGCAACAAACACTAGCGACAAGGGTGACAATAAAGCCCAACAATAAAGAAGATCAGCTTCAAGGGCGACAAAGAAGATCAGCTACAACGGCACGAAGAAGACCAGTTGAGAAGGCACAAAGAAAAAGACCACGCGATGGAAGAGAGAAGAGAGAAGATAGTGTGAGAAAAATAAAGATAAATAGTAATTGAACAGTTTATAAACTCTTTTACTGTTCTATAAACTATTCTTAGAAATTTAATTAAAATCATTATTTAATCCATAAATTTTTTTAAAATAAATATAAATATTTATTTTAAAAAATAAATTAATTAATATTTAAACTATAAACCCTTTTAAAATCTTGATTTAGATTGTATCTAATCATACACTTAGTCATACATTTAACTTTTGACACTTTCTCTTGTTAACAAAAAAGAAAAACACTTCAAGACAAGTTTCTTTTTGCCAAGGCAAGACAAGCAACTATACAAAATCTTATTATTTTAAAATGCATATATAATTTATACAATAATTATTAACAACGTTTATAGCATTTTCTATAGTCAAAAAGAATTTTTCCTAGATTAAAATTGCTTAAATCTTATTTGAGATAAACTATTTTACAAAACAAATGGAATGCGATTAAATATATTTCTATGATATGTATGGAAAAAATCTCATCATTATCACGCAAGCATTTTCAAAAATTGTAATAGAATTAGTTATTACTTTCATCCTTGAACATCCTAGACTTAACTAAAAAAATGGTCACCCTCCTGTAAAAGTTTAATCTCAAAAGTTTTAGATAAGGCCTTACCTAACTAATTAAACCCCCCCTTATATATATAATTGGATTTAGATATTGTGTGTGTAATTTTAATACATTCTTTTAATTTTTTAGGGTATTATAATTATGAAAAAAGTCACTTACTTTTTTAAAATCATTTTTGAGAAATTTTAAGATGTTTGTCTAATCTTTTTAAAATAATCAGAATTTGAAATAAAAAACGTTTTTTCATTATTTTGAGAAGCAACTGTAAACAAAAACAATTTTTTGTAATTGTAACTAAACACAAAATAACTTTTATTTTTATAGAATAGATAAATAACAAATTACTACCTTTTTTTCAAAAAAAACAAAAACAAAGAAACACTAGTCTCCGTGTTTGCAAGGATAAGTTTTACATCATCTGAATCTACATTTTCATCTATACTAAACTTCATCGTATTGATTTTTGCCAGGACTAAGAAAAAAATAAATCCCAAGTATTGTAAGTGTGTATATATATATATATATATATGTACAGGTACAAAACACGGAAGAAATGCAAAGCCTAATTCGCATGATTCATTCATCTTTCATTGCAAGCTCATGCTTCTTTTTCTGTCCCACTTCTACAAGAAGAGTCAAGAGAGCCTCACAAACCTGAGATGCATCTCCTTCTACAGTGTCATCTTTTAGTGAAGAATAAACCATCCAAGCATGATCCACTTTTCGTTCAGGCCGTACCACCACAGATCCTGGAACTTCCGCGTCTCTGCAAGTCACGAGCCCGTCGCTCTTCTCGCCATACCTTACCTGAAGCAGCTGGGCACAAGCAGCCATTGCCGCTCCTAAAGGCATCACTACGGGGAGTTTAGCAGGTTCCCCGGCTGATAAAGGATTCATGGGTAGTTCAGCATGGGCAACATGAGATAATGTGGCTAAAACAGCCGGAGAAATGCCGGCCTCAGTATGAAGAGAAACCACAGGTAGTTCTTTTGGCAGTTGGTGCTCCTTCAAAAATTCCCTCCTCCTCTCATATGTCAGGTCTTCCAAAGCACGCATGTCACCCTTTGCAACAAAAAATAAGTTCAATACAGAAAGTAACCTTGTATAGTAGAAAGAGATAGTTTATCAGACTGTTTATCTTACACCATTAAGTATATGCAGAAAACTATGACAATAAATTAAAACCAGCTGCTTCCACCATATAATGACATTATTCCGTTTAGTATATGAGACCAAATGACCAATACATAAATCAATTGGGATTTACATGAAATAACTCTTGAACACATTCATAATAAATGAGTAAATAAGATGTCAGCACATAACTACCATGCCCCAGACTCATAAAGTGAAACAATGCAAGCTCGGTACAGCTAACAGCTTTGGATGAAATTCATATTAACCCTTCCGTTCAAGGGAGAGATGGTTTTATTCTTTTTATATAATATCGTTGGATGTTTTGAGTAAGGCAACAATTTGAAACTAAAAGAACACCAAATGAAGAAAGCAATTAACTGACAGAAAATATAGAAGAAATTATTTGATGGAAGAAATAGAATACATCAAACGAGGATAAGGAACCCTCAATAGCAAGGTTTATAAACTAAACACATATTAGCTCAATAGAGATTTCCAGTCCCCTTATAAATCAATAAGGGACACACCAAATGCCGGAAACATTTTATTCAAAATTCCTTGCATTCCTTTCTAAAGATGGCCAGTAGAAGCCTGCACAAATATCACTTGGCCGCCTTAACTCCTTACTCAAAACAAAGTCATTGAACTTTTTATTGTTATTCCAAGTACTAGTAGAATGTGCTACATATGCGTAACTTTATTCAAGCCATAAACTAGAGTTCAGTTTAGGATGCTAACTAAGTAACTTAGCCTCTCATTAATTTCTTTCTCTATCTAAGGTGTAACTTAGGCCAAGCCACGAAGATAGGATGGGATCTGGAAAGAATAGAAGGGAAATGGCAAGAAGAAAACATGAGAAAGGAAGATAAGAGGTACATATGTGAATGATCTTTTGCCTTATGTTTCCATTTCTGTAAGTTTATTGAAGAGATAATAATGATGAATAGGAATAGAGCATTAATTAATTATTTCTAAATTATGGATAATAGATGAACAGGGGAAAACTATACTCTCCAATTGGTTAACCTTAATTTGATAATTAAGATATTTCCGGAGTCTTTATCTATATCCTTCTTCTCCTTACCCTCTCCCCCTCTTTCTCTTTGCCATTGATCCCACATCAGATGATCAGCTAGTTACAACTACTTCCGCAACAAATCCTGGATTTTATTTACTAAATCAATACATAAATGACAACAAGATCCTTGCTAAACAATCCAACACAAGCGTAAAAGGAAAAAAAGAAAAGGAAAAGGTAACTCAGCATACCTTCATTATTCTACAGATAAGAATCTCTGTAAGTTTCCGTAAATTTACATAATCCCCAAGCTGTCCTTCTCGCAAAAGGTCTGAAGCTATAGGGCTACCACCATATGGACTTTGTGCTAATGCCAATCCAGCAACTTTATCTTTCAAGTCAGACCAATACAATGATAAAGCAGCGGCTGCATCTACTCCTCCCTTGCTATGCCCAAGAAGCAAAACACGTTTATTGGAGCCCCAGTAAATTTCCTCTATGTACTCTTTTATCTCTTTGGCATTTTTCTCAACTGAAGACTGATAAATGATCGATCAACATTCAGTAATAGTAAGTATATAACACACTGACAAAGACAAATACATATAATGTACACAAAAAATACACTTTCTTTTAATTATTATAATCATTTAATATTAATTATTAATATTGCATTAATTACTCTACTAATATACCTCACTGTGAATCTTTGCAATATGACAGGTTAAACCCATCTTTGAGAAACTGGCCTTTGTATTGACAAAGTACAGTGGTCCATGGTTACTAAAAAGACCTGTTGCCAAAGAATGTAACACAGTGGTTTATAATCAATATCAATAAATAAATATAGATGATTATAATGTTCTAGGTGGTCACACATGCAGAAAGTCTCCCTACAGCTACATCTCTCATACCCCTGCCCACAGTGAGAGAAAGGGGAGGGACACTATCATGGCTATC
The DNA here is from genome assembly GCA_037074615.1 of Leucaena leucocephala. Taxonomy (NCBI): domain Eukaryota; kingdom Viridiplantae; phylum Streptophyta; class Magnoliopsida; order Fabales; family Fabaceae; genus Leucaena; species Leucaena leucocephala. The sequence continues at coordinate 5,409,077 of CM073553.1, forward strand.
CATGATCTTTGCTACAATCAGTAGTTTAAAGATAAATCACAAATTTACCTGGAATTAATAAGTAAACCATTGAATTCGGTAACTTGTGAACACCATGCCTGACCAATGTAGAAAAAGCTGAGGCAACAAAATAACATCATCCAGTAGATCAAAGCAAGACAAGAAGATCCAAAAAGGGTGTGTACCTGATGTTGTCAAAAATTTCCTTGAACCTCTCCGTACCATCTTCAACTGGGGGCATGTCAGGATTGTGTTGAAGCCAACCAATATCATCTGCAGAACCACGTACAGTCCTTCGAGCTCTCTCGATAAGGCTGAAGTTATCAAATCATATTCCAGTGGCCCCATATCAGAAATTTAGATGTAGACATCAATGCTATGAGTTTACATGACAAGTAAAGCAACACAAACAACATAATTCGTTCCCATGATAGCCTCATTAAGAAGAGTACAAAGCATAAACCAAATATATATATTGGTTTGGGGAGGGGGAGATATTACCATTAGTGTTTCCAAGCATCTTCAAATTATTTCAATTAAGATGTATGGTCCAAAGTACCAATGTCATATATATGTTAGATAGATACCACACGAATAGGTTCTATTATATACCAATGAACCCATATATAAAAACGATGAAAATATATTAGTTCAATTTATCATATATTCTAATATTGAAAGTGATGTGGCATGCATCCTGCAAGCTCCATACATCCCACACGACCTACAAGTCCCACAAGAGATCCACATTCTACAAGTGGCCCAAGAGCAAGCCCTAGGCATACATGGGATGCATAAAGATTCTCATTTCGACGTGAAAACTAAAGCCCAAGTCATCTATGTCCAATTTGTGCAAAAGCCCAACTTCAAAGCCCAGGATGAGCGAGATCAAGAACCAGGCATGGATTTGCAAGGCATGAAGTCCATCCATCGAGAAGAAGACCAAATCGTCCCAGACCTCCAAAGAGTTCAAGGTGATCCCTATGTGCTAAAATGTCAAGGCTTGATCAAGTTGTGCTAAGAATGCTTACATGAAGAATGTCACTGAAGGTTGCATGGGTGATGATGTGGAAAATTGCATATGCGGAGGATGGCATGGCACCCCTAAAACCACCTTGGCATGTGAATAATAGGTGTGTGCACAAGTGGAGGCAGTTATCATCAAATATACTCACAAATAGAGGCAGTTAGCAAACATTACCTCTGGAAAATAGAAATGCCACTTTGACCAGTATGATTTGAAACTATGAGTGTGCCAGAATTTTGTGATGGATCTCCTACAGAAGTCCTTGTGATTTCATCCTGCATATGTGAGGGTGCTGAAGTTGTACTTGATGATTCGGTATTTCTTAAACAGTTTCCATCAGAAGATATTTGCTCAGTAGCTGTAGCAGAAGATGCCTCAGAAGAAAATCTCTGCATCTGAATGCCAGCATGGGATTCTCCGGGGGAGTACTCTACTGTAAATAAAAAACTTAAGCAATGCTCAGCTCAATGAAAAAAGAGTGTGAAATAAAGACATTATGAATAAAATGCATCAGTGATGTAAGAAAAACCAAAGTCCCAAATGCCAAACAACAGCCTCAAAAGTTTATGAAGAGATTAGAACAAGGTCAGTTCTGAAGATCCTTTGGATTCAGTAGTTGGATAGTCTACCAGAGATATACTAAAATCAAATTTTATCAAGATTACTGAATTCTACATCCAGATCACAGCATTCATGAAGACTTCAAAAACTAGGGGAAAAGATCAAAAAATTTCTTGAAAGCGATTAGATATAAAATTATGTCTCAAGCAAAAAAATACAACTTTCACAGCTGTTGTTCAACATATTGAATTCTCGAAATAAACAACTTGAAGAACAAAAAATTTTAAATTAGTTGGATGTGATATAGTTAATGAAAAACTTTTCTAGAAGGTCTCAAGTGCCAAAATAAGCTTTTAAATTATCAATCTCACTCTTTGCCTAAACAGGTATAGTTACATATCTTGAATTTGACTAGAGTTCCAAAGCAACATAACTAGTGCAACATTTCTATTTGGCATGCAAAACGCAACAGTTCAAAAGTATACTACTGAAATAAATTTTTCTTCAGTAATATGAAAGCAGATGAACTCAAGAATATTCACTTTTCTCTCATACAAAAAGCCTCAATCAATCCAACGTCGTAGATAGTTAAGAGTGATTGGCTGCAAAATTCTCCCCCAAAACTTTGTAAAGAAGAAACTGTATAAGCTACACGATTCACAAATTGGATAAATCAAACTTACCCGCATAATCAGAAAAACAACGGGTAAAGTAGGATGTTGTTTGTGCTAAATAAGAAGCCGCTTCATTCAGAGCTGGTACAGACGTAAACAGCTGAGGAATAACCCCGTCATAATTATCACCCTTCATGTAAAATGATTAGCGGTAAGAAATTTGTACGCGTAAAAGGCTCAACCTTATTGGTATTCTTTCTTATAATTAGGACACCCATCTTGAACCATCTCAGTTTATTAAAGTTCATGAAAAATTGATTCTAAAAATTAAAGAGTGGCATAAAAGGGCGGAAAATTAAGACTTACCATCAATGGTGTGCTTGATTCCCCATTACGGGGATTCCGCTCTTGCGCCATTGAAACCAATTTCTGCCAAATGCAAGAAATTGAATAAATATACATTAATCAAGCGCAAACTTAATAGCAATAAATTAAAACAAGAAACAAAGGCAACAAAATAACAACAAATCCGAGTTTCTATTTCAATCAATTCGTCTTACCCAAGCTATTGTCTAATTGCTAATCAACCCAGTTGCAATTAAGAAGATGGATAAAGATTGGAAACTGGGGAAAGAAGAATCACAGCGAAGTAGAAATAGCATAGCCCGAGATTCAAATCTTTGAGAGGAGATCGTTACGAGAGAGGGGAGACATTGGAGGGGAATTAACGGTGAAAGAGGAAGCCAAAGCTACGTCGTTTCGTTTCCTTCGTCACCGTTCACGCATGGTCGTCAGAGAATTGTTCCATTTCGCTGGTATACGTGGGCCCACATTTGAAGTTAAGGAAGTCCAAGCTAATTTGCTGTCAGTTCTTAATTCATCCAAAAACAAGTTATTGAAAACATTTTAATTTTCTGAAGGGAAAAGAAATCTGCATGTGAATATATATCTAGTTTACCTCAATTTCATATATAGTTTTTTTAGTTTATTTTGTTCAAATTCGTTCTTTATAGTTTAATTCATTAGTATTGAATAAGAGTTTAAAAAATAACTTATAAAAAAATTTAAATAATTTTTAAAAAATATATTTTTAAAAAAGAATTTATGAAAAAGAAGTGATTATGAATAAATGAGTATTTAGATAGTTATTATTAAAAGAATTTTTATAATTAAAAAATTATCAGAAATGATATAATTTTATTAAAAAAATGAGAAATGCGAGAAAAGAGAGATAGTGGAGAAGAGGAGATATGAGAGTAGTTGGATAAGAGAGAGAAAAGAGGGTAGAGAGGGTAAAAAGAGAGCGTGGAGAAAATAAATGAGAGATGAAAGAGGGTGGATAAGAGAGATGAGAGAAGGTAGAGAAGAAAGAGTGGATAAGAGAGATGAGATAAGGTAGAGAAGAGAGGGTGCAAAAGAGATAAAATATATGAGAGAGAGTGGAAAAAAAGTAATGATAAAATAATAATTGAATAGTTCATAAATTTTTTTACTGTTCCTCATGCTAATATCAATAGTTTATTCAAAACTTTAATTTTAAACCATGATTTAATCTAAAAGTTTTTGTAGATAAATATAAAAATTTATTTTAAAATTTACTCAAATTAAAATTTAGACTAAAAACTCTAATTTTATTTCTTTCCAAACACACACATTATAACTATTCATCTTTAAATATCAAATTCGTTATTTTAATTTATAAAATTTTATGGACTTTATAGAATTTTCTTGATCTCATTTAACTTTAACACCTATGTATTTTGATAAATGAAATTTTATAAAGGGTATAAATTAAAATTATCAGATTAAATAATAAGGTTTTATCCAAACAAAATAAATTATAAGAATCTAATTTAAAATTGAGATAAATTATAATCTGTGGATTAATTTTTTCCCTCTCTAAATAATATAGACAACTCAGTACAAAAAAAAATGTAGACAACCAATTTTTTTTTTATAAAAGAGAATTTGAACTCTCATCAGTCACCATTAATCCATTATTCATCTTTGGCACCCTTTTTCGTAATTTCTGAATCCCTTTGTCAATTTCGGCAACAAAAATATTATCACTGACTCTATTAATTTTTTATGAGAAAAAACTGAAAAATGTCCTGTTAAAATTATTTCTCTCATACAAGTCCGCCCAAATGATATTTTAATACAAACTACATGAGATGTAAAAAATGACATATATTTTTCACAATTTTCCCCATTATAAGATATATATATATATATATATATAAGTTTTTTTTGTCACCTTATTAAATTTTTTATATAAATATACAATTATTTTATTTATTGGGCATATTTTGATAAGAGTTTAAAAAATGACTTATGAGAAAAATTGCTTTTAGACAACTTTTAAAAAATAATTTTTAAAAAAAAGCTTATAGAAAAATAGTTCTAAATAAATAAATATTTGGATAATTATTATTATAAAAACTTTTGTAATTAAAAAATTATCAGAAAGTATATAATTTTTTTAAAAATATGATAGGAGAGAGTGTAAAGAAAAAAAGGAGATAGGAGATAAGAGATAAGAGAAATGGTGTAAAAAATAAGTGTAAAATAATAAATTGGTAGTCTATAAACTCTTTTATTATTCTAGAAGCTAATATAAATGGCTTATCCAAAACTTTAATTTTAAATTATAGTTTAATCCAAAAATATTTTGAACAAATATAACTGTATATTTTTAAATTTTTCTAAATCAAAATTTAGACCAATTTTTTTTAAAACATTAGTTATGATTCTTTCCAAACATATATTATTTTAATTTTATACTCTTGCGATGAAGTGTATACTAAATAATAATAAAATTAAAAAATTAAATTTTTAAAAAGAGATAATGGACAATTTAAGATCTTTTTAGTTATAAAATATATTAAAAAATATTTATAAATAGAATTAGAGAAGTAGTTAAATTTATTTTGTTCCAAATACAATACATTTTTCTACTGAGTTAATTTGTTGACTATATATATGAGTGAGTATAATCCTCAAGGCTAGCTCAAAACGATGGGTTGGGGCCAAATATTCAATTTTTTTTAATGTTTAATCTCAGATAAAAGTCAACAAATTGCAAGCAAGAACATATATATTTAAAATTTTATAATATAATTTCTTCCTCTTAATATTCAGAAAGGGATTAACTTTAACTTGTTTCTTGAAAAGTAGAAAAAGCATATGTCAATAATTTTCATAATTGAGAAAAAAATCACCATTTAAAAAGAGCTTATAGAAAAGAAGTAATTATGAATAAATGAGTATTTAGATAATTATTATCAAAAGAACTTTTATAATTGAAAAATTATCATAAAAGAGAAGAGATGAGAGTAGTTGGATAAGATAGAGAAAAGAGGGTAGAGAGGGTAAAAAGAGAGCGTGAAGAAAATAAATGAGAGATGAGAGAAGGTAGAGAAAAGAGGGTACAAAAGAGATAAGATATATGTGAGAGAGTGAAAAAAAATAAGGATAAAATAATAATTGAATAGTTCATAAATTTTTTTACTGTTCCACATGCTAATATCAATAGTTTATTCAAAATTTTAATTTTAAACCATGGTTTAATCTAAAAATTTTTTTAGATAAATATAAAAATTTATTTTAAAATTTACTCAAATTAAAATTTAAACTAAAAACTCTAATTTTATTTCTTTCCAAACACACACATTATAACTATTCATCTTTAAATATCAAATTCGTTATTTTAATTTATAAAATTTTATGGACTTTATAGAATTTTCTTAATCTCATTTAACTTTAACACCTATGTATTTTGATAAATGAAATTTTATAAAGGGTACAAATTAAAATTATCAGATTAAATAATAAGGTTTTATCCAAACAAAATAAATTATAAGAATCTAATTTAAAATTGAGATAAATTATAATCTGTGGATTAATTTTTCCCTCTCTAAATAATATAGACAGTTCAGTCCAAAAAAAACATGTAGACAACCAATTTTTTTTTTATAAAAGACAATTTGAACTCTCGTCAGTCACCATTAAAAATTAATTAAATTTTAGGATATCTTTAATATTTTTAATTGTTTTTATTGATAGGTATAAATTTGTTAAAAGTGATAATAAGGCAAATTCTGACTAACTAAATTAGGGAAAGTCCAATTTCCCATTCTCTTTTCTTCTCCTTACCTCAAAATCTCTTGATCCAAAGTCTAGACGGATTCCAAATATTCGAAATGGATCTCTCTTGCATTATCTTGATGAAGTAATTTTAATTATTTTATTTAAAATGGCATAAAGTAAAAAAATATTTTCTGTTATAAACTTAAAAATAAAAATTTAAGCTAAAATAAGTTACCCTAGATGGAGAGTATTCGTTATTTATGAATAATATCATCAATACTAGATGAGGTAATATGGGTTGAATGTGTAAACTTAACCTATCAAAAAGTGGTAGATTAGATTGGCAAAATGCTTACCCATTAGAGGTAGACTTTTTTCAATCCAACTTATCAATTTACAACTCACTTCTTTTATGAGGTATGCGTCATAAATCCTATGATGTTGAGCCAATATTTTTATACATTTCTTATAACACAGAAAAGAAGGGGGGAAACAGAAAGTAAATTATGAATAAGGCAATTAATTAAATATACTTATAGAAGCATTCCATTTTTTTCTTGATGTAAGAATCATTGAAGCGAGACATTTCATTGAAAAATCGAAACCCTTGATCAACCATGGAGTTCTTACAAAACCCTCTGATCAAAATATTCTATGTATACGTGTCTGGTGCAACTCCATACGTCCTGAGCATTTCATCATAAAGATCGTTTGCCATATTCGTCCGACCCCGTCTAAGCTATATAGAAAAAAGACTGTTGAATGTGATCACAGATGTTGAAACACCCATTGTCTTCATAGTCTGAAAAAGCTTTGCCGACTCTTCAAACAACCCAGCTTGACCATTACTCCTAATTAAGTTATTAAAGAACTGATCATTAAGCTTAACAGCACCATTGGATCTTAGGTCAATTGAAAACAAAAAATTCCGAGCTACATTAAGGTTTCTTCCACAGCCCAAAATTTCTAGCATTATGAAATATGATCGGTCATTGTGAGGGAAACCCATATCGTGTACCCACTTAAAGAATTGAAAGGCTTTGGATGAATTTGAGATAAGGCGAAGAGTTTGAAGCATCGTGGTTTTCGACAGAGTGGGGCAAAGTGAAGATAAAGAGGATGCCAACTCATTTGACCAAGGTTTGTAATTGATAAGCCTAGCCATGACTTTGGCCATTTTCGATCTGGCGAATGATTTTGGTTTATCATCTTTGTCCATTTCGTCATCCTCGCTAGTAATTTCCCTCGGATTCGAGCAAAATTGCCTGAATTTCAAAAGGGATTACAAGAACCTACTACACACTAGTCATACGAAATGCAGGAAATGAAAAGAAAAGGGGGGGGGGGGAATTTCAGTAGTGCACCTGCCAGACGAAGAAAGCTGAGAGAAGGAATCGAAAATTGGGGCGAGGTAATGCTTTGACAAATACTACCGACGAACCACTACGAGAATGAGAAACGAAAGCCATCAAACTTCCTGCTTGCCGTCCTCGTTTGGTAAATGGTAACAAAGTTCCTCTCTGCAAATTGCTTCAAAATTTTCACCTACTGCACAGGACGCGCAGATATATGCTTCAAGAATCTAGTTTAGGACTTTCACATTTTGGTAAAGGTTTCGGGCAAATCCTTTGATTGACTCACTAGATACCCACACGTGGACTAAAACACTACGGAAGGCTCTTGGTCACGTTTACACGGCAAATGCACTTTGAGAAATAATGAAAACAGAGCGTCAAAAACAGAGAAGTATTGTTCTTCAACCCACAACATTTTTGTCCGTGTATGCACATATATATAGCCTGTGGGGAGGAGAGTTAGATAACTTATCTAACTCCCTCATTTCAAATTAAAATGTTCCCTCGGTTCTCATGTAAACGGCTCTCTGTTTTCCATCGGTCGGGTCTAATCCACCATGGGTGGATCGCCCAATTTCCTTACATCTCCCACTCACACATGGTGGATTAGATATTATGGCTCAAATCTCATTTTCTTCCTTCTTTTATACTAGGTGATTTGCCGTGACCGCGTAGGCATGACGTCTCATTTCGGGCGTTTGTACTAGAAATCCCCTTTACAGAGACCAGAACAAAGCAACTCTTTAGTGCAACTCGATCAAATAAATTATAGTACCTTTAATGTCCTAGATTTGCCCATATACACTTTTCTCATGGCTAATCTAATCCCTCTTGAGTCAGTATATAACTCAGATAGCATCCACTTATGCATAATATCCACACTTATGAAATTAACAAAATAATATCACAAGAGACCGGTCACAGACACTAGCATGGATATGTATATTCTGGCAATCTTTCTTTTGCCCATATATCATTTTGATATGAATCAACCGCTTTCCTAGCATAATACCTTTGGTTCATATATAATTTGAGCACAGGACATATACCAAAGCAGCAATCGCTGAAACATACCTCCATAATATTATCAAAGTCAAAGGACATTAATGAAAGGATTATACCTTTCTGGAACTCATACAACAATGAAGCAGGGATTGATTCACTTGCTTTCCATTTGTGGTTCTTTAGCACATGTGGTATGAATCACATATTATGGTGTTCCTCTTATCCTTAAAGAGTGTACATCGTTTTGATTCTATCAATCACACCGTACAGACTTAAATCTAAACACTCATAGTATCTAAACCCAAACTCTTCAATTATATTCACATAATATGACGTCAATTTTTGAAGAATTTGTCATCTGGCAACAGGTTTTATGGATTTGAGAATCTATTGTTCGATTCATACCCTTACTCATGGATCTCATCTCGACTCACTGCACTTTTAAGCCAAGGCGACACTTATTGTGTTTCTTCTCTACCATATCAGCACTCTTGTTGTTTTACTGGTGAACACATGTCTCATCTTTGAACGCTTCTATAGCATCAAAGGCGATTGCTCGTGTGAGAGAGCTATCTCTTTCAACCTGTACGGCATACTAGACATTATATACTTTTACCTAGACATATAAGTAATAATAAATGACATGATATCATTAATAAAAATAAAAGTATTACATACAGTCTGTAACTTTACATTTTTAACATGCCAATGGCTTTTACATGTTTCTCGACTATTTCTTTGCCTATTGGCTTGGTCAGGGGATCTGCAACCATACATTTTGTTGAAATGTATTGTACAGCTACAATTTTCTATGCTATATAATCCCTCACAAAGTTATACTTTATATCAATGTATTTGGTATTGCTGTGATACTTAGGGTCTTTTGTGTAGGCTATAGCTGCAGTATTGTCACAGTGTATCAACACCGGATTGGTACTCTCGTTCCCAAATCCTAGGTACTCGATAAATCTCTTCAGCCAAACAACCTCTTCCGCTGTTGCAGTGCATGCCACAAACTCAGCTTCCATAGAGTGTAAAGCAATGCACGTTTGCTTCTTGCTACTCCAACATATGGCATCGTTGTTAAGCAAGAAGGTGTATCCTGACGTCGATCTTCGTTCTTCTTTATTATCGCCTACATCAGCATCAGAATATCCGATTAGGCGTAGATCACTTCCTTGATAACATAATGCATAGTCAGCTGTGCCCTTTAAGTATCTCAAGATCCTTTTCACTGTTTTCCAGTGTTTCTCACCAGGGTTGGACTGAAATCTGCTAACTAGCCCTACGGCATAACAAATATCTGGCCTTGTACACATCATTGCATACATCAGGCTACCAACGGCACTGGCATATGGAACTCTTTCCATTTGCTTTTTCTCTGATTCAGTTTTGGGACACATGTCAGAACTCAAGGCCACTCCAGTAGCCACAGGGATATCCATGGGTTTGCATTCACTCATATTGAATCGCTCAAGTATTTTATTGATATAATTCTCTTATGAAAGAGTGAGGATTCTCTTGGAACGATTCCTTCGAATCTTGACTCCAAGTATGTATTCTGCTTCACCCATGTCTTTCATCTCGAAATTTGATGAAAGCCATTCTTTAATAGCTATCACAGAGTCAAGACTATTTCCAGCTAATAGTATATCGTCTACGTACAAGGATAATATCATAAAGTTACCCTTAAACCGCTTAAAGTAGACACAGTTGTCTTCCTCTATCATATGGAAGTTATATAAGGTAATCGCCTTATGAAACCTCAAGTACCAGTGTCTGGATTACTGTTTTAATCTATAAATGGATCTTTTGAGTTTACACTTCTTGTGTTCAAACCTTTTTTTAATGAAACCTATTAGTTGTTACATATAGATTTCTTCATCCATATCACCATTCAGGAATGCGATTTTTACATCCATCTGATATAACTCTAAGTTTAAACTGTTTACTATTGCCAGAATAAGTCTTATTGAATTGAAGCGCACAACAGGTGAAAAAGTATCCTCATAATCTATACCTTCCTGTTGTGTATATCCCTTTGCAATCAATCGAGTTTTGAATTTGTCAATTGATCCGTCTACCTTTCTTTTAATTTTGAGAACCCACTTGTTCCCAATGGTTTTACGCCTTTTTGGCAGATCAACCAATTCCCAAACTTGGTTTTTCATCATTGAGTCCATTTCCTCTTTCATTACTTTCTTTCATTCCTCCTTTGCAGGACTTGCTAAGACCTCATGAACAGTGCGAGGTTCATCATCCCCTTCTAGAGTAACTAAGAGTGCTTCTCCTTCTATTTGGAAGCGTCTCTTTGGAATACTTTCCCTGTTACTCTTTCTGGTATGAGCAATTGGCTTATCTTTTCTCATTTGTTTCGGTCTTTGTGTTGACCGTTCTTGGCTCCCACTCAGATTGACATGCCTAGACAATTCTGGTCTATCAATTTGTTCGCACTGTCCTGTTCTTGAGTCTCATAAAGAGATACAGTGCAGTCAACATCTCCCCTACTGGAAAACTCCATTTAAATAAATACAGCATCTCTTGATTCTGTTTCAGTCAATGTTCCATCTTCAATTTTACTTATGAATACATATCCTTTTGAGAGTTTAGAGTACCTTATAAAAATACATTTCTTCCCTCTAGGATATAGTTTCCCATGTTTATGAGAATTGTCATGGTGTATGCCACCGAGCCCCAAGGTCTAAGTATGTTTAGATCTGCTGACGTTTGGTCCATAACTCGTAGGGTGTGGAAGTGACTGATTTTGAGGGCACACGGTTAAGTATGAAAGTTGTCGTCAATAAAGCATCACCCCAATGTGAAATTGGAAGGTTTGCCTGAGCCATCATAGACCTAACCATGTCTAGAAGAGTTCTGTTTCTTCTTTCGGCAACCCCATTCTGTTGAGGTGTGCCAGGGATAGTTAGTTGCCTAATAATCCATTTTTCTTCACAGAGCTGTTTGAATTGATCTGAAAGGTAATCACGACCTCGATCAGTACGTAATGCCTTGATTCTATTGTCCATTTGATTCTCTACTTCATTCATGTATCGTCTAAAGCACTCTAGTGCCTCGGATTTATGTGAAATCAAATAGACATGACCATATCGTGAAAAATCATCAATAAAGGTGATGAAATACCAAGTTCCGTGTCTTGCCCTCACACTCATTGGACCGCAAATGTCAGAATGGATTAATTACAATGGGTTTTCAACTCGTATTCCCTTACCGAATGATTTCCTGGTAGCCTTACCAGCGAGACAGCTTTCGCATAATGACATATCCATGTTAGAGATCACCCCCAACATGCCTTCTTTAGCCAGTTTAATCAATCTATTTTGATTAATATGTCCTAGTCTAGCATGCCAAATATTCATATCAGGATTATTTGAAGTAATAGCAAAGTAATCATGAACATTAAAATCATTAGCAAGATCCAAAATAAACAAGCTTTGAAAACGGAAAGCTGAACCCTAAAATATTGAGTTGCTACAAATGTCTGTAACTTTTGCCATGAAAGTTTACATTAAACCCAAAGTCTAGTAAGCAAATTACAGAAATTAAATTCCGTCAGATGTCAGGAGCATGAAGCACATCATGCAGTATCAAGGTATTTCCACTACGCAAAACAAGTTTGCAAGTGCCAATGCCTTGAACCTCGATCCTTGCATTATTGCCAACGAAAAGCCAATTGCTTTGATATGGCAACCGACGGTATTCCACGAAAGATCCTCGATCTCGACTTACGTGGTCTGTGGAGCCTGAGTCAATAATCCAAGAAAAAGAAATAGGTTCTGTCAGAAAAACAGTGCTAGAAATAAATGAGACATGTGAATTCACATAATTCACTGTTACCTTTTCGCTCTCAGCCTATTTAGAACAGTCACGTGCGAAATGTCCCATTTTCTGGCAGGCAAAGCATTTGACCTTTTTTAGGTCTAACTTTTTCTTGCCTCATTTCTTTCCCTTCTTCTTGAACTGTTGCTTGCCCTTCTTGGGTGGAGGACCGCCTTTCTTCTCATTTTTCTCAGATTTCTTGCCCTTTTTGGATTCAGGCTTTGATTGGAAATGATCAACACCTTCGATCAAATAGGCTTGTCCAGTGGCTTTATAAGCCTCCAAACATTCATCCTCTAGCTCCAAATGCTTAGCTACATCACTGAAAGTAATGATATTTTTATTATGGGTCAGACTAACTTTCATGTGCTCCCAACTGGCAGGGAGCGATCTGATGATAGCTTGCACTTGCTGTTCATCAGATAGATTATGTCGGGCTTCCTTCAATTCATGGATCATTGTGGACAACTCTCCTAGATGTTGCCTTATAGGATTATTTGGTTTTAACTTATAGATATCGAATTTAATCGTCAACCTTCTAAGCTTAGTCATGGACACTCCTCCAAACTTAACCTTTAAGGCAATCCACATTACCTGTGCCGTTCTGTGTGTCTCAAACTCACACATTAAGTCATCAGCCATTGCGCTCAGTAGAGTGATTCTTGCAATGATATTCTTCTTTTTCCAGGATAGGTAGGCTTCCTGGTCTCTCATGTGTTGGGTTGTGTTTCCAGCCTCAGGTTCTACCATGGCCATTGTCAATGGTTCAATGGCATCTTGCTCTTCTAGAATATATTGGACCTTTCGGTGCCAAATATCCTAGTTGTCCCCGTTGAGTTTTTCCCCCTTGTTTAATTCAGCAATAATGTTCTTTGATGCCATTGTTCAATATCGATTTTGGCACAAACCTTTCCCACATTAATTTATTGAACCATAGAACATTTAAGTGAATTTACATATATATAGCACATGTAAAGTATACAATGTCATATACTTTTATTAATTTTTAATCAAAAAATAATAATATCACTAGACCCATGATCAGGAGAATACATTTGTAACTCCCATCACACAAGCACTAGCAACGCCATCATTTTCTATCAAAATTAATATAAGTACTTGTCTCATCAAATATTACTTTTCAGAATACTCATCATCTAAAAAAGCTCCCACTTATAAAAAAGTTATACATGAATCATAACATAGATAAATAAATAAAATGAAACATGTTTCTCTTGCATACAAGGCATGTAATAATGATAAGTTTTTACAAAGAAAGAGTAATGAAACATGTCTTTAATAAAGCAAAGCAATAAAAATCAAAGTACAAGCATACATCATTTGATATGAGTTTTACAATATTCTAGCATTGCTTTTTTTAGCTTCTTAAGCTCATGAGGTGGCTTTTTAAGGTTAGATACAAATTCTATTCTTCTAAGCCAATTTTTCTTGCTGATGCGTCCTGGTTTGGGCTTGCCTCTAACTCTTGTAGCTCTTATAAATTCCATTATGACTTTCAAGTAGAATTCAGTATGCTTCTTATCTGTCATGCCTTCAATGTATTTACCAATTAAGCCATTAACGCCTTTCATGTTTGTTACCATAACTGCATCTCTTTTAGCTATGTTCATAGCCAAACTAGGGGTAAGAGATTGATTCACTTCTTCTCCATCATCAACTTGAAGTTCACCGTTAAGAGTAGGCATTATCTTGGAGTTTAAATCTGAAGACACCATTAAAGGTTATAGAGGAAGTGGTTCGATGGGGAATAATGTTTCCGAGCACGGTTCAGAATCATCTCTTTCATCTGGTTCCTCTTGTAGAACTTCCTCCATCAACTCCTCTGGGTCTTCTTAAGAAAGATTATCAAGATCTTGCTCTGGATCCTCCTCAAGTTTCCCCTCGGGATCCTCTTGAAGGTTTTCCTCTAGGTTATTGAACTCATCCAAAAATGAGATATCATCATTTAAAGTATAACCCAAAGATTCAGTGCTAGATAAAATCATTTTCACCTAAATAATAACACATATTAATTATCATAATTTTCTAGAATTTTTAAACAAAAAAAAGCCAGAAAATACACTGAATATTTATCAATAGGTCTAGAATTGCCTCCCAAATTAGGCAAATTATATATCAAAATAAAGATCTTAATTTTACAGAATTTTAGGAACAAACCGCACCTCAATCGGAGGTCTCACGCTCCCTCACGCACCCCAAGAAGGAAAAATTCAAAAACTGAATGAAGCCCACTCTCGGCTGCTGGCATGTGTACTGCACGCTCCAGTCTGGTGCTGCCACGTGTCGCCACCAGAATTTCCCCAAATATATTTTTTTATTTTTAAATAAAAATAAAAAAATAATTAAAAAAGATTTTTTAATTAAAAAAATAAATTTGTTTTCTCTGGGCCTCATACAGCCCAAACTTCTTCTGTTTTTTTTGTGACTAGGCTGGACGCAGCCGAGTCCGTCGTGAACAGTGCCCTGTAAATTTAATTTTTTTTTATGAAAGAAGCAAAATGGTGTCATTTTGGGGATGAACAGTGTCATCCCCTATCTCCAGCCGGATCTGCACATACCCGACTAGAAAACGGGTCAGGTCCGACGACCCGACTCATTTTTTACTCATAACTTCTCCGTCCGACGTCCGATTTTGACATTTTTGGTGTCATTTTCTTTGTTTTTTCGTGCTCTACGCAATGGGATCATTTTCAATGCCTAAAAACTCTATTTTCTAATGACCCAATTTCAAAAACGAAAAATTTTCAATTCGATTTACGTTGAAAATGCTTCTCTTTATCGTTTAAATGCATGTTCTATGCATATTATCACTAAACAAACACTTTAAGACATATATTCAATAGAATAGTGCATAACCAGAAAAAAAATAAAAATACAGAGAAGCATGCGGAAGCGAATAACCATACTCTGATGCCACTGAAGGTTTCAGGCGTACCTGGAATCCTTTGATTGACTCACTGGATACCCACACGTGGACTAGAACACTACGAAGGGCTCTTGGTCACGTTTACACGGCAAATGCACTTTGAGGAATAATGAAAATAGAGCGTCAGAAACAGAGAAGTATTGTTCTTCAACCCACAATATTTCTGTCCGTGTATGCACATATATATAGCCTGTGGGGAAGGGAGTTAGAAAACCGTATCTAACTCCCTCATTTCAAATTCAAATGTTCCCTCGGTTCTCATGTAAACGACTCTGTTTTCCATCGGTCGGGTCTAATCCACCATGAATGGATCGCCCGTTTCCGTACAGGAAGAGTAGAATTGAGTGTCTCCCTCCTCCTCTTTTACCAAAACAAAAAATTGGAGTTAAACTTCACCTCATTTTTAGGGGCACTTGATATTGTAATATTATTAGTGGTGCAATTAAACTCTCAATATTTTTAATTTGATCAATTTCCTATACCCAAACGTCCGTTAAAACAGTAGATAGGTAGGTAAATTTTTTTTCTTTTTAACTACACCATCTTCTTCCTCCTTCAGTGACAAAAGCTATATCGTCTGAGTCGTGTCAACCCCCACCAATATGGGCTCCTCCTTATACCACCTATTACCTTCCATGGTAACACCCTTGCATCACCTCCTACACACCTTCACTTGTGCATTCCACTGATGCTTCCATCACCTCCAACTCTCTCTCCTTCACCCTACCAACTAGAAGCACAACCATCAAACTAGCCTCTGCCACTTTACCCATCTTTAACCTGACTGACGCACTGCAATGCACTTAGTAGCGGGATTTCATAGACCAATTCGGATTCAACGGTGTCAAAAGTTAAAAGGATTTTGAGGTCAATGTTAGATTGAAGAGAATCGCACACCTGGCCGGCAATGACAAGGCAATTCTGGTAGACCCTAGAAATGACAGTGGCCTCTTCAATAGAAGGAGTGGAAAAGCCTTATCGGATGAGAGAAGGAATTTATTTCGTTTCTAGGTTTATGGCAGTCAGCGTCAAAGTAAGCTTTGTTTACTGGCAAATGCTACTCATGGTAGAGACCCAATCAATTGGCAAGTATTTCAATTTGAGCAGCAGTGTCAAGGGAGCAAGAAGGGAAAGGGAGGTCTGAAGGGTTGATAGAGTTCGGGTGTGTTATGGTTGCCTAGGAAGAAGGATAGGAAGAAGGAGAAAGACGATGGTGAAGTTAAAAATAAATAAATAATTGCCTACCAACCTACTGTTTTAACGGACGTTTGGGTACGGGTAAAATTAATCTAAATTAAAAATATTAAAGATAAAATTATAGCACAAAACAAAATTAAAATATTAAATATTATTTTACTAAAAATTATAAATATATCTTTAAAGAGGTCTGATGCATTTGTAAAAAATATTATCTATAAATATTAAAAAGTAAGAAAATTTTACTTGGTATTCTAGGAGGTCAGCGAAGGTTTCGAGCTCAGCCCAAAAGTTGTTAGGGGTTGATTTTCAACCAACTTTCTGAGGGATGAAATCGAAGATGGCATAACCTCCTTGCTGTCGATGGTGTCACTGATGAGGCTATTAGAGGAGGGCCCTACTCGACCAACTTTGGAATATTCATCAATAAAGAATATATTCTATGGTGATTTAGATCATCCTTATAAGTTGTATGGCAATACTTGCAAGCTGCTAAATGTTCTCTATTAGATTCTTCTAATGACAATCTAACCAAGTGATCACATACCTCTTATATGTGCTTGGGTTCTCTTTCTTTTCTATTTGTACCCCTACCTTTCACATTTGTTTCTTGTGCAACAAATTCTATTTGTGTTTGGGTGGTGAGGGTGGGAGTGGGAACATGAGAAGTAGAAGGGTAGGGAAAGGTGAGGAAAGATTGAGAGGTAGGTGGAGGAGATATAGGAGTATAGTCAGGGGTAAGAGTTGTACTAGTTTTATTATGGACATGACTAGGAGTTGGTGATACAATAGAAATTTTAAAAACAGTTGAAGTTGAAGTATCTTCAAGAGAGGATGATGATACTTTAGAAACTTGATCATCCATTTAAACAAAGTATCTTTAAACTAAAATTAGCTATGGAAACCTCAAATTAAACAACCATTTAAACATTATTATCTTACTAATGAGTAATGGAAAGAATGAAAGGATATCAATAAGATTATTGTATTAGGCCTTCCAGAAATAATACCATTACAATAATCTACAAAAAAAAACAACTCAAGATGAACCAGTATCACAGGACATAGCTAACCCTTTTATAAATAATCTACAACTAACTACAGGGATCTTGCCATCTAGATCATCAAAAATCATTACTTGAACTGAATGCTGATGTAGACTATGAAGTTTAATATCCATAATTCAATTTTAGTCAGAGTACATATCAAATAATCAGTTTAATATCCATAGTTAGTGAATGACATCGATGCATTACTTAGAGACAATATTATTTCTTTATTAGATAAATGAACACTTTAGAAGCACAAGGGACACTATTTGATGTTATACAGGGTGAAGCTGGATCATGTTATATAAAAGGACCAACAATTGATATCCTCTCCATGCCCAATGACTACTTGATTTTGCTAGACATGGTTTAATTGGAAGTTTGCAGAATAAAAAGACATGGAATTGAGACATGAAAATCATTCTTACCTTAAGTAAAATTTCTCATTTTCCATATGGCGATCAATTGCAACTTTACAATCACGTCTAACTCTTAGGAACCTAATTGTCCTCATTCTCTGTCCATAAGAAAGAGAGGTGTCATTGTCCTCATTCTCTTAAAAGTTAAAATCCACTAAAAAATTCCAACAGGGCATACATGATTGTGATGGCAATAACATCTCTATTTAGCATTGGACTTGCATGCTCAGAGGGATCATCGAGGGAAAGAGCAAATATGATGGACATCACAAGGAGGCTAATTATAATTAGAAATGCATTCCATTATGGTGAATCAAACGAAAATTGATTCCAAATCAAAGAATGGGAAAGTGATACTTGAAAACTAATGTTACTTCGCATATAATATTATAGTGCAATCTTATCTATAATTTGTTCTTTCAATATAAAAGATACTGCATAAGAGAAGGCATTCATTTGTACAGTAGAAAATTAAGAACATAAAAAGATGAGGCATAATCAGAGGTAACAGTGGAAGTGATTAATTAACACGAATAACGATATTCATAGATTTCGACCCAAAAACAATTCTTCATATACAGGAAATGCGTGAGTTCTGGACCAGAATTTAGCGAAACTTGCATAGAATAAAGCAAATATACGAGCAAGACCCATAAATTTCTATAACAAACAAATCTCATAGTTTCCTGTGAGGAATAATGTGCAAATTGCAAACAACTAGAAGAAGACATCAACTCAAGGAAGTCAAATTAAAAAAAGGAATCGCAAAGAGATAGAGATCTAGACGAAGATAGAGAAGAATCTGAAGTCCAGCACGAGAAGAGTGAGAAGTGGGCTTCTTTCAAGATTTAAACATCAGTGACAAGAATGAACAACGTCGTCGCTAGAAACTTGCAAGAGCAGGAAGGTAAGGAACTGCCAAACTAGTCGACGTGTGTAGCGTGGGCGGAAAGCTGGAGACTTGAACTTGAACTTACAATTTTAGAAATTAGGGCAAAGGCAAATTAGTCAGTAGTCAGATAGATATTATAAATTAAAAAAATATAATATATATATCAGGCTTGGCCAAAATGGGCAGGGCGACATACCTTGCCCGGTGCCCTGCCCAACATTTAGCTCAGTCTAAACTTGCCCAATTGTATTTCGGACCAGTTTTTTTGGACTGGGAAGGGCTATTTTTCTCTAAACTCGGGAGGACACATCGGGCATTGGGCATCTTGAACACCCCTACTACTCGTGAGGGAGACTTAGATAAGAGAAGACAGTGAAATAGCTTATGTGGCAATTTTAATGAGTCAGAGATGACGTGGAGTCACAGAACTTTAACACCTTTTGCCTCTATCTAACAATTTTAAACACGGGGAATTTTTTTTTGTTGCCCACTCGATTCACTGGAGCTTTGTCCCGACTATATCTGGATCCGATTCGAGTCGCGGACCTAACTATGGTGGGTGAGTCTCCCAATGAAAAATTTCTGTATATGTCAAAGTTCAAACTCGAGACCTCACTTAAGCGATACCAAGCCGCTTAAGCGAGGTCCGAGTGATAAGTGGCTCAGTATTACTTAAGCGAGGTCTCGAGTTCGAGCCTTGGCGTATGTAAAAAATTCCCGTTGGGAGACTTACCCACCATAGCCAAGTGCACGACACTAGTTAGATCCAGATGTAGTCGAGGCAAAGCTCCAGTGAACCGGGTGAGTAACAAAAAAAACACGAGGAATTAATCTAACAGAAGAAACCCAAACAACTCAATATAAGGGTACAACAAAACAGTCGAGGAACTTGATTCAAAATCGATAAAAACTATAAGAATGTCTGAATTAATTTTTTTAAAAAAATTATAAATTTAAAAAATAAAGTGAATTAAAATCTTATAAACAGAAATAAAATTCTTATACATGTCTTTGATATAAATAGATTAAAAAATCAAATAAAATTTTACATATAAAATTGATTAATATCTTATATTTAATATCAAATTTAACTTTATAACTACTCTTAAGATATATTTAGATGAAGAGAAAAATGAAAAGACAATATGGGAGGAGAATATCATAAAAAAAAATTAAAATAGTAAAAACACTTACTATTTTATAAATTTTTTCTTCTATTATTTTTTTTTTCTTTCTAATTTCTTTCCATTTAAATATAGTTATATTAAATATTGGAGAAAGTATTATATTATATTAACATATTTATTAATTACGAGTATTTTAAGATTAAACGAAACAGAGCGAAATGAATGAAGTGAATTAGATCGAAAAATTATTTATCACACGAGACCAAACTAAAGGTCATCTTTTTTTTATACAAAAATTTAAAAAAAATGTTAAACCTACCCACGATCTAAGAATAGGGTAAAATCTCATTTCCTTTAAATGATACCAATATCGGGCACGATAAACTGTCTATTACCCTCAGACGTAAATTTAGACACTCAGGAACTAAAATACTTTCTCAAGTGACACGACTAAAACCACAATAAAATAATATTCCCTAAAAATCAAATATACTTTAAATAGTCATATCTCTCAACTAAATGTCAACTTAATCTTAACTTCCTAACGATATTATATTTTTTTTTGTATAAAAATTTTTAGAAAGAGATTAGACTCACCCATGATCTAAGAATATAACAAAATATCTATTTCTCCTAAGCAACACCAATATCAGGTAACGCAAACCATCTATTATCCTCAGGCGTAAACCTAGGCACCAGGGTTAAGATGCCTCCTAAGTACCGTGACTAAAACCATAATAAAGTAATACTCCCCAAAAATTAGACATACTTTAAATAGTCACATATTCTGTTAATTATGAGAAAGTTCATGTTAGGAAAAGTCTATTGGTCCACCTTTGATGGATAAGCAGGTAACTATTACAGGGCCTCCTTGTAATGTCTACGTCCACAATATTTTGTGGAGGCCTTTTTTTCTTGTTTTAATAAAAGGAAAAATAATAAATACTAAAATAGGATAATTATTAATTTTAGACTAAGTATTATCAACTTTAAATTAATTATTACCAACACAATATTCTAGTATTTATCATTTTTTAGAGAATCGTTTTGTCATTTTCCCTTAATAAGATTGTCTTTATATCCAAAAAAAATTAACAACTTCATGGAATACGAAGGTATGCTCATTTCCTCCAGCTAAGTTACCAAGAAAGTGAGAAGAATATATACATTATGGGAGGCAGAGCATGATTCCCAAGAACTATCCTCTTTGATACTTGAATCAATCATAAGCTTTACTGAGATTGTCGACGATAATAGTATCTGTAACAAAAATGTATGAACCTCATCATATAAAACCCAATGTGCACAATATAATATACTCCCTCTTCCTAAATATAAGATCTAATTAATTTTATCTCTAAAAATTGTAATTTCTTACCCAAAATATCTATATATAATTGCCAATATTAAGGGGTTTTATTAAGGATTGTTCAAATACACATAATTAAAAAAAGATATTTTAAGGAAATTAATAAACAATCATTATAAATAAATAACTAATTAACTAATTTTTTAATTTATTTAAATTAATTAAATAAATATTATATTAAAGAGTGGAGGTAGTATATATATGTGAAGAGAGAGAGAGTAAGAGCAATACACATATATGCTGGTGCCATAAATGGAAGCATATTTTCGTAGAAGACGCTCGATGGCGTACCACTCAGAACGATCTGATCCATCTTGATAACCTATACGGGGCATGTGTATTGATGCTTTGAAAAGGGGGGGGGGGGGGGGGAGAGAGAATGAAATATATGTTAATTCCATTCGTTACATAGAATTTTCATGAATGATTTAGCTTTCAAGTAGGTATAAACAAACTTGAACAAGAAAGACAGTTTAGGAATCAGAGATTAGATTTAGATTTATATGCTCTATCTATGATGATGTCCAAGCTCCAAACAATCTCTAAAGCCTGCTTTTGTTTCATAACATGATGGGATAATTTCCATTAATTCTATATAAGCTTTCCAAGAAAGAACAAAACTTAGTCCATTTGCCAGTATATATTAGGTCCAATTCCCCAATCAAATCGTGTCATGTGATTTTTATTATTAATGATGGTCCAACAGAATTTTGAAATTTTTATTAAGAAAATCACACATGACAAAATTTGATTGGAAAAATAGATATAAAGATAAAAGCAAAACGAGCTAAGTTTTGTCCTTCAAGAAAATACTTCCTAGCAGTTTCACATCATTGATTTACAGGGTCATTTTGGGAAAGAATGTATTAATTACTCTTAAAAGTTGGCAAAAATACTTAAAATTTGAGAAGAGAGACCATGTCTAAAATATGACTCAGAATGGAGGAAGTACCAACCGATGAGTAACTAACAGGGATATAAAACCCTTCCTCAAAAGCAACATGAGTACTTTATCAAAAGAAAAAAAAAAGCAACTTAAGTAGTTATTAAAGAAGGCGAATCAATCCACTTTAGTACCTAATATAATACTCTTTGTATGCTTAATTTATCAGCTATTTAATTAATTTAGATAAATTTAAGAAGTTATATAAATTATTTAATCATAACAAATGTGAACTGATTTTACTAAAATATCCCTAAATAATATTATATTATACATAAATTTATAAGTTAGATAAATTAGTTTAGAGAAAATGATAAATATTAGAGATAAAATAGATTGAGGTTTTATATTTATAACTAAAATCATCCCTTTAACTGGTTCTTATAATTAGGATAAGAGGAATAGTTTATACTGATCAATGTGAGTTTAGGCATCCCATGCCACCATGGCCCCCTTCACTGTCACTTTTCAAACGTCTTACCTCAAGAAAACACATATTTTGCTAAGTGCTAAAATTCATTGACTAATGGAGCTATCACAAGACTTCTTGTTACAAAGTATCACTCATGGATACCTTTTTTTTTTTTTTTCCGGATACTCACGCATAGATACCTATTAATAATGAAAATATTGACATTTGAACCTTTCCTATAAATAAACTATATAGCAGATATAGATCAATACAAGGAGGTAATGCACCAAGAATCAGTATTGCAGTGGTAAAGAAATGCTTAGACTTGCATCGCTGACAATGGGGAGCAAGAATAATATAACAACAAATTCAACGTCAGACATAATGAATAATGAATTCGGAAGAATGTTACCAGAATTTTGATTGGTTGAAAATGCTGCTTTGGATAAGCAACTCTCCAAGTGGGGAAGTGAGATCGAACTCCGAGGAACTTTACGCCTTGGATTATAAGACTGAACCACAGCTAAAGCAACCCAAATGGGAGTAGTTGTATCCATATTTTGTTCATTGCAGTCATCTATAAAGTAACATGAATGTGCTTAGTCAAAGTTGGGTGATAGCATGTTGGACAATATGTGGAACCCATAAACAGCTATTCACATCAGAAAGATTAATTACAACTAAAATTTAAAAAAATATTTTATTGTTGTTTGTTAACATGGAAAGAGACTAAATTCAGAAGCCGACCCCAAATAAACAAGAATGAGTTGAGAATGTGTTTTGCGTTGAGTTTAATTTTCCTCATAGTCATCAAAATTATTAAAGATTTAGAGACCAATAGTTATTATTGCAAAAAGCAAATTTAATGGTATTGAGTAAGTAGTATGCTATAAAATGATTAGAGTACTATGGAGACTTGATATTATTAGATATTAAGCAATTGATCAATATCTAAGTGGAATAGGAAACTCTATCCCAAATGCTAGCTATTGAGTAATCTATCCTACTCAATGTGAAACTTATTATTTCATACTACCAAGTCTCCATCAAGTACATATAAGAAACAAAAATATGCCCTTTTCTTCATGGTCACTATAATAAATCAAAACCATGCTTCACATCTAAGATTAAACGTGGAGTACAATGTCTGATCCTAGTTCAGCAGTCAATATCAATAATTTCTAAGGTTACTTAATTTTAACAATTCACCACCTCAATTTCTCTACAAAACTATCAATTTATAATAACGGAGTAAATGGGGAAAAGAAATTAAAAATTCAGTAAAAACGTCCCCATATTCTTAAACAAGTAGGTGTAATAAGATCCCAGGAAAGAGATATCTACCAATGATAATTATATAATAACACGTGGGACGATTTCCTCTGTTAGAGTAGATGGAGCAAGGACTGTCTAATAATGGCTCTAAATTAACATGAAGCATCTGAAAGGCATGCAATTCATTTTGCCCTTGCTGGCAATTCTATCTTACAAATTCAAAGTGCAAGTTCTGACCTTCAAGCTTTATAAGATGTAGGTCCCCAAGATGCAAGTCCCCATGTGCAGAAGCCCGTTCATAGGCATCACCAATGCTCAAAGAAAGCTTGTTAAGTGCATTAAACATTCCTCCACGGCCCCAGTTTCCAGAGGTATCAACACAGCTGTAAAATCCTCAATTAAGCCAGAAAAAAAGTCCAAAAAGTATGAAATTATGGGCATAATACTTAGACCATCAACAATTCATCCTATCTTCAGTGCTAAAAAGTTAATAAACTAAGGCTGAGAAAGTACAGTAAGCTAAAAGTTACAAGTGAGCAAAAAATCAAAAAGAAACTCACAAATGCCTTTTGTTCTTGCAAATTCTTGGAGTATTACATTTTGACTTTACTCTTCTGTGCTAAGAAATAAACTAGGAAATCACTATAAAGTTCCAAGGAACAAATGTAAATTACCAAAAAGTCCTACAACATGTGAACAACATGCAATGACGAGTTTGGGTACAGGAAATTATAACAGTTCCATCCTACTCACTTGACATGAGACGTTTTGATAATTATATTCTTTCTTTAGAATCTCAGTGATTTTCCCAATAAACTAAAAGCAACAGTACGATGGTATTAAAAAATAAATAAAACATAAAGGGAGACACACACAACAGCATTCTGCATATAATGTTTCAAAAAGCCTTAATGGAATAGTAG
Source organism: Leucaena leucocephala (assembly GCA_037074615.1). Classification (NCBI taxonomy): domain Eukaryota; kingdom Viridiplantae; phylum Streptophyta; class Magnoliopsida; order Fabales; family Fabaceae; genus Leucaena; species Leucaena leucocephala. Next base: position 5,434,118 of record CM073553.1, read on the forward strand.
AGAAGACCAGAAGCTAAGCCACAGCCAGTTACCATCAAATAATTAAAAAATATGCAACTAAGAACACTATTAATATAATATTAGTTTAAAAAATAATATAATAATTAACAGCTTGTTAAAACAGAATATAAGCTGCAGGGTGGCAATTATAAAAGAAAGTTGACCTGAATATTATGGCAGGTTCAGACGGACAAACGTTCAATGGATCTGTACAATCTCCATACACAAAATGAACAGATCCAGCATCTGATGGATTACCACCATCTGGAGGGATGATAGGGTCATTCACATTCAATGAATGGTATCCAAGGGCTTCCCACTTAGACAGCTTCTTTTCTTCCGCTTTCTTCTTTGCAGCCTCAAGTTTTAGACGCTTTTCATCATCCAAGATTCCTCTATTCCTCATTTCCATGATTGAGTCACCACTTGATTTTGACAGTTCTTCGAATTTTTTAACCCAGGAAAGATAAGAAGCCTCATCAAGACTAGGATCAGAGTTAAAAGAAGTAGAAGCTCCTTCCTTAGTGTCATATGATTCTAGAAGATTTCTAGGGTTGATCTCTAATTTTCTGTCATCCTTGTCAGATGTATGTACATCACGCATTGCAATCACCTTGTCAGTCATAGCATTAATTTCTGACAAATCCATGTCCCCAAGCTCTCCATCATTATTTTCATTAGGATCACACATATGTAGGCCAAATATGATGGATTTTAGATCACCAGTCCCAACTCCAGATTTTTGTTCATCTTGATGTTCCTGAATATTATCACCTATAACATTGAGGCTAAGCTGCAATTTCTTCTCTGCCCTCCGCATGATTACCTACATTATAACAAATTCAAATTCTAAAACATAGGAAAATCGCTTCTGTTTTCAAGAGGTTAAAAAAATATAACAAAAAATAGAAAGACACCTCCTCTGCTGTTTTTTCTGTAACAAGGTTTATGCACAATACATGGTTCATCTGGCCAATCCGATGGGCTCGCTGCAACGCCTGCTTGTCTACTTGAGGATTCCAATCTTGCTCATAGAATATAACCTGCAAAATGCAAGTACAGTAAATTCTCAATATATCTTTTATATTAAAATACTTCAGTCAATCTGTTAAAAACATGGGATCCCAAGGACTTAAATCATACAGCTATATTCCAATGGTCAACTGTAACACTTCCACATATACGAGCACATGCAACCATGCATATGTTTGCATATAGACGCACACAAAACCTACACACACAAGAGCATGTGCACATGTGCTCATGCAAACACATGCACTTTTTCCATCCCAATATAAAGAATTACATAAGGCATTTGAAAAAAGATTCCATATTTGGAAAGGCAAAAAAAAACAAGAAGGAAAAACCCTTACAGTTTGATGAGACTTACCGTATCCGCAGCCACAAGATTCAATCCAACTCCCCCAGCTCTTGTTGTGATCAAGAAGACAAAGGCTCCATTTTGGTCTGCTTCAGAATTCAAAACTGAATTAGCTGATGGGCCACTGAAACTTCTTATTGCAGCAAAGCGCTCCTCAGCCCTAATTGACCCATCAAGACGCACATAGGAATATTTTCTTAACTCCAGAAAGTCCTACAAGAATCAACAAGCATTCCATAAAAAAAAATTAACCAGATAAAGAGAAGGAACTTTATGCGTTTGGTAGGGATCTAACCTGCAAAATATCAAGTGTTTGGGTCATTTGAGCAAAAAGAAGGACACGATGTCCAGAATAATGTAACTTCTGAAGAAGCTGGTCCAGGATCAACAATTTACCACTGGCCTGGACAGGCAAAAATTTAAAGCAAAATGTATTTTTAGAGATAAAGTTCTTATGTATATAAGAAGAATCGAATGAAGAATAGATATTTGGTCAGCAACATCTTACTTTTAAGTAGGAAATAGGTCACTTTAATTTGTCCAACTACAGGGAAAAATTGCCTCTTCAATTTTCATATATTTCCATTATATCCTTATGTTTCTTTTGGCAAGTGGGAAATGCAATGCAAACAGCAAGTTTAGGATAGTGGTCAAACAGAAATCAACTAATTCATCGAAAAGTGAAAACCAGAATAAGTTGGGAGTGCTGATAATCCCCTCTGTATCATGTAATAAAATTGACATTACCAGTTACCTGAACCAGATGTTCACCCTCTTCATAAGGCTCAGGCTCAATACCCGGGAAAAGATAAGGATGACTACATGCTTTCCTTAGCTGGATCACCTGCAGAAGTAAATTATATTTTTTCCCTTGTCAATAAAAATATAAATGTAAAAACCAAAATATAGAATTGCTATAAAGCAAAATAAGAAAAAGAAAACAATTCGACCTCAGGCCAAATGTAACACATAAACAGAATAATGACGTAAAGAAACCAACTCTCCCTTAAAGTTTAAGATAACGAGAATTGTTTTTTACACCTTTAGCATCCTCCTCAAGAGAAATTCCTTCTGGTTCGAAAAATCAAGAAGTAAAACCCATTCAAGTCTTGTGATGAAATTAATTATAAGTATGTAAATGAAAAGGACAAAACTCCTCACTCGTCCAAGAAATTGGAGTTTTTGAGAGTTTGTTCAGGACAAATGGAAGAGCTTGGAAGAATTACAGGAGTTCACAGTCATGCACCCATCAAATTCAAATGAATGCGACTTATACATATATGATAATTCAATTATACTATCAAAGAATAATAATATATAGGGATCCAGTAATGCCAGTATAAAATATCGATCTGTGTCTCCAATCTATAACTGAACAAATTATGACAAGTTCCATATTGATAAAGTGTATTATAAACCATAGGTTAACGCATCTACCCTAGCATAAAATGATAATTCAATCAAATAAATATTATCCGCATGCCCCATATAAAAATCACAAATCACAAGTCCTAAAACCAATGCACAAAAAAAATTTAGTTTAACCCTAATAAATGTAAATACTTTTAATCAATCTCTAAAGCAGGAAAACAAGGCTGTTAAAAATTTACTGTTTACAATTCTGTTAAGCAAAACAATTACAGCCTCTAAACTCAATTTGGCATCTGCTCAAGTAACAAATGGAACAATAGAAATTGCTCTACCTTACAGAAAACAGAGAAAAAGAAGAGCTTGAATGCTTGGCTTACAATATTCTGCAGAGACTGATGATTTGAAGTTCCAGAAGATAGGGCGAGTAACTTAGAAAGCTCCTTCCTCAAAATTGACATGTAAACCTTTTTTTGCAGGCCAACTAGGGGTGCCATACTGTCAAATATTTCAGTATTCAAAAGGATGACTGTGAAATTCTAGTGATCACTTATCAGAAAATAGAGCATGAATTGACATATAATTGTTTATAATTGCTGATTCAAAATCTTACATACACAGTTATCTCAGTGAGAGATGGTAGCATGAGAGTTCCACTCTCTATAAGCTTTGACTTGGTCCGTCGAAGCATAAAAGCTCCTAATATACTTTTCAGTATCTTAAGTTGCTCCTTTACCTTCACAGCATTTTGAACTGTTCAGTAACAACAACTGCAGAAGTTAGAATGAGATGATCATGAGATGTTAATCCTGTTTCATGCTAATTAAGCTACTTTTACACCATCACAGATCATGCAATTGGATGAAAGGTCTTCCAACTTATGATAACGATCTCGTAGTATTTTTCCTAATAAAGGCAAAATTTGGAGCATAGTTAACACTAAAAAATGTATAATTATAATTCCCTTAAAATATACAGACCATATATCAGAAGACACATCAATATCAATATCCAATAAAGCATTCATATTTCAGATACTAGAAGTATGCAGCACGCTTCTGGAATAATGAAAAATGTTTGGAATTTAATAATACAAAGTAAAAATATGAACAATAATAACCTGATGTAGGATCACTGATGTCCTTGAATGAGGAAAGGAACTGCTCTAGTGTACCAAAGACAGAAGGCATACAAAAATACATCAATGCCCACAGTTCAGAAAGGTTGTTCTGAATAGGAGTACCAGTCATCAACAACCGTCTTGGCATGACATAGCGCTCTTTGAGAACATTATATAAAACCTGTTAACGAGCCGGCATTTCAGAAGCAAGCACAAACAATTTTAGCAGGGGGTCATTAAACGTCATTTTAAGTTTTCAGAATTACATTGCCCAATTGTTATCAACCCACCAATATGTACTATATAAACAACTGGTGGGCCAAAAAAGGTTGATCAAGTGAAATATCTGAAACTAAAATACATCTTAAATAGATCATATTAACACTCATTACCAACAACCATGGAAGTTTTTATCTCAGCTCTAAGGTTTGTAACTTTTTTCAATTTAATTACAAACTCAACATATATAAAATCAAAAATTTTAAAGAAAAACTTTTTAACGTATAAGTAAGTTTGCCCAGCCATACCCAGTCAGGGTGATGCCAAGTGCTTATTGGATAGGAGACATAATGACTACTGTTTCATTAAAATGACTCATGATTAAACAAGTTCAATATACAGAAGCGTGAATTTAACAAAATACTACACAGCCATTTTACAATGTCTTCAACTTACACTTGAAGGATTTTTAAGTCTTTGAGCTTCATCAATAACTGCATACTGCCATGATATTTGAGAAAGAAAATCCTGATCGATCAGTGCTATATCATAAGTTGTTAATAGGACATCAAAAGGTAACAAGACCTGGCAAGGAATTCAGTTGCAAAATACATTAATAGACATAAACATAATATAATGAGAATTTCACATCTTTGCCCAAAAAGCAAATGCAGTTAACATACAAATGAACAACTGAGTCTCTTCCCTTACATTGACTGCTGTTGACTGTCCCTTTACATGTTCATGAATAATCCTGCGTAGGCGGCACCTGTCTTGTTTCCCTCCAACATATTTGATTACTTTTAGTTTGGGTGAAAATTTAACAATCTCAGAAACCCAACCATCTGTTACACTTAGAGGACATAAAACCACTGCAAAAGGTAAAAGAAGATAAGCAAAAGTAAAAGATACATGCCAGAAAAAGTTAAGGTTTTCAAGCTAAATAAAGATTTCTTCACTCACAAGATGGTCCAATTGACAACTGGCACTCTTTTAAATAGCTCAATAAGGAGATAGCTTGCAATGTCTTGCCCAGTCCCATCTGCCAATGATTATGACATGCAGTCACAGAAAAATAAATGTACAATATTTAAAAAAAAAATGTGCCTCATTGAAAAAAGATTGTGTCCCTGGTTTTTCATGCATCTGCTCAATCCCAAAGGGTCAGGAAAAAATAAAAATCAAGCATACGACCAACTGATGACCATCTTCAAGAATCAATATAACAGAGCTCAGCAGATGTGAATGAATGCAATAAAATGATAAACATCAATAAAACAAAACATAAGAAGCCATATAAATTTTCAAAATGAAAAGTTGGCATTGCACTCCCAATATGGACTGTAGGATATAGGATGAAGTAACTAAAATATTTTTAATTATTAACTTAAACTAGCACTTTGGCAGTTATAAATATCTGTCTTAGAGTAGTAAAGGACCATTACGATGTACATAGTGTTAAATATCGTATAAGATTCATTGTACATTTTTGTACTCTCTTGTACTTCTGTATTTTTTTTTTTATACTTGTAAACAAGATGTTTGTGCATAGTCACATAATCCAACACATTCTCCCATTCTCTTTACCTCTAAGTTTCACAATATCAGATAATGCTTATTAGCATATATAAGAAAATAATAGAGTAGGGCCAGAGGAGTACGAAAATAACTTGTGTATATCATAAGAGAATAAGAATAAGATATTATAAGGAAACATAAATAGCCCAGTTTCTGCATTTGGTCTTTAGAAAGAATAGATAACAGGAAAGAAAACTAAACAGAAAGGAATAAAAAACAAAAATGAATATTGAACACCAAAATAGAAATAATGGAAACTGAAGACAGAGAACCACTTGAGCCAAAATATGGAAGGAGTCGTTGGCTTGTAATTGTTAGACCAATCAGATGCCAAATATTTTCCCTTTCCAATAACTGATTAGTGTCGGTTATTAAATTGAAGGAAGAATACCTCATCCCCTGCAAATAAAGTTGACATTTCAATCACCAACAAGTTACCACCACACTGCGAGGCACACTTGGAAAATTAATTGAAAAAATAGAACACTAAATCCATATCTTTCATTCGCTCTTGAATAACACAACATTTGAAAAGAGAAACTCCTCAAACCAAAACATCCCAATTCCTAGTATAAATTTCTCAGACCTTCTAAGAATCCCAAACACTTCAATAGAGATGAAAGATGAAATCTTACCAAGGAGAACGTTGACGCCAAGTTTATACCTTCGTATGAGCCACGAAACTCCCTCCATTTGGTGAGGTTTAAGGGTCGCCTTGATCCCAAGCTCTTGGACGTTAAGCGGTGCGTCGGCGTCGCGTGCGTCATGTTCAAGAATGATTTTCGCCGCAACTTGGAGCCTCTGTTGATAGTTCATATTCAAGTAGTTGCAGAACCAGTGAGTACCAATTCTCAAACTCGGTGCGGTGAGTGGGAGTGCGAGTTGGTGCTCCAGAGAGGTGAGAAGTTTGAAAGAAACAAGTTTGCGAGGGAAGGGCTTAACTTACCGACAGAAATAGCCTTCCCGGGGGAATTTTGTCCCGGCGATGTCCACGTGTCCTGTTTTGTCACGATAATTTTGTTTTATGGATTTTGTTTCGATGACTTTTTGGAAAAAAATTTGTACTTAATTAAATCTCAATCTGTAAACTAAACTTTAATTGATGCAATTAAGTAGCTATAATTTCGATTCGATGTGAAACTCAATCGGCAAAATTTGAGCCGATACAGCTTAATTTTAATTATTTAAAATATTAGTTTTTTATATTTTTAAACAAATAAAATTATATTTTTTTTTAAATTTAAAAAATTAAAATTTTAAACAATCAATTAAATTTTAGGGACATAGTTTTAGTAAATTAAAATTTAAAAATTAAATTATAAATTACTATAAAAACAAAATAATTGTTATATTTTTTCTTAAATTTTTATAAGTAGTCATATTTGATAATCATTTTATTTTTATTTATAATATATGTTAGGATAAAGATATATCTAATATTTTAAATTAATTTTAAAGTATTAATTATATTTTTAAATATATTAAAATGTTAATTATTTATTTAAAATTAATTTAAAGTGATGGATGCTCTATATTCTATTAATAAATAATAATCATAAAATAATTAATATTATTTTTAAAAGTTTCTCTAAAATCTTAAATAAATGCAACGAAGGATGGAAATTAATCAATAAATTTATGGTGGACATGAAGGAATTAAGAGAAAATGAATATTCAATTACATTTTTATGGCTTTTTAAATGTAATTTATGTTATTAAATATGAGTAAATTTAAAATTTTATTTCATTTTCTGTCGAAATTAATGGCTTAACCAATAACCACCCTTCCTTAATTTTGACCATGCAAGTGTTTTATAATAAGGATAACCCACACAAAACGGAGAATAAAAAAAAAAAACGAGAACATGAGTTTCTTCAACCGAAAACAATTGAAAATAACCGTAAGAAACATTCCCGGAACAAGGAGTGGAAAAGCGAGAGGCAGTCACTCAAATCGTAATCAGATGTAATTAAAGATGCTTTCTCTCTGAAACCAACGGATTCAGATTCCGATTACGACCTTATTTTCCTTTCAGGTTTTGCCCAATGTCACCAACATTTTTCTCAATCCACGTTTTTCCCCTCGTCGCTTAGCTTCCTTAGTTTTCCCCCTCTGATTCTCTTTCTCTCTTCATTCATTCTCATAAATTTGTGTTTTTCCTTGCAGTGGTCGCCGGACAAGATGGCAGAGTGGCAATCGAGGTACGTAAAGTTGACGAAGGATCGAGGGCAATTGCAGGATATCACTCCCGGCGAGCTTAATCAGGCCATTGAGGTTCCAACGGTTAGTTACCCTTTCTCTGTTTATTGCTCTTGACGTATTTCAGTTTTTATTAATTCGTGATCTCAATGTGTATCCGATTTGGGTTTTGACATTTGAATGTTGGTTTCTTCTCCGTCCTTCATTTGTTTGTTTCACTTCTATGGGAGATCAAGAATTTCTATACTCTTGGGTCTTTGGTTTACAATTTTTTTATCGTTTCACATGCATTACATCAAGTTTGAGAAATAAGTCACTGAATTTGTCGCTTATAATATGATTAGTGCAGCATGTTATTGATTTACATATATTCTATTGCTGCATTCTACTTTCTATGATACTGTTGTTTTTAAGAGAAGCGCAGTGGTTCATCTCATTCCATACACGAAATAAGATTTCGATGCCCGCATGCGCGCGAAACACACACACACATATATATATATAATATTTTTACGAGCAAGTAAAAGAAAATATATGAAAGAAGCGTGCAGCGCAATAAAACACAACAGAGAATCAACTTTCTAAATATTAGGTATCAGAGGATTTATTGCAGAAAGCAAAGCATGTTTAACAGTTTATCAAAGCAGTTGAGTTAGTCGTCCCAATTGGCATATTAATTATATATCTTATATATTTGTTCAAAATTATAACTCAATGTTATTATTTTATTTTTTTATTGATGATAGTAGCTATACCTCTGGTTCTAGTTCTAGTATTTAAAAGAAAGAAGTATATTTATGAATCAAAAGAAAAAACAGTATATCTGGAAGAATGAAGTGAAGTAAATAATGGGAGTATATGTTGATTATTTAATGTGGACGAAGTGGATCAATTTGTGAGGAGGCTGTTGACTAAGAAATTTGCCATTTTCCATTGTATTCGTAGTAATAATAGTGCTACTAATATTATTATTAGTGGTAGTAGTAATATTAGTTAGTATTTTCATTTCTAATGAAGAATATTATTTTCAACAGTTAAACGTTCATAGGTGTCAAGAATGTGGACAAGTCCTTCCTGAAAGTTACGAACCTCCAGCAGATGAAGATTGGACAACTGGAATCTGTGGTTGTATCGAAGATCCTGAAAGTTGTAAGATTCTATCTGCTTTTCTAAAATAAAATTATCGCATATATATAGATGTTGCATACTTCTCTTGGGAATTTATTTTCTTTCCATGTACTATGAAAACCTGTTAAGCAGTGCAAACTGTGAAGAAAGGTTTTGAAAAGATTGGGCAAGGTAAAGAAGTGTATAATGCTCCAATTTGCTAAGAGTAAGAATTCATGCTAGATGTGCATAGAGATGGTACCATATTATGTAAGAGGACCGTAAGAGGGAAGAAGAAAACTGCTTAGGTTTCCAGTCTTAGCATATTATGCTCAATTATCATGAAACTATCACTACTGTAAGAACGTCTGGGGGCGAAACAAAGGATTTTCCCATAAGGATTGGTCTACATCAGGGATCATCCTTGAGTCCTTATTTATTTAATCTAGTAGTGGATGTTCTAACTAAGCCTATTCAAGAGGAAATCCCTAAGTGCATGCTTTTTGCGGACGATATAGTTCTGGTGGCGGAATCAAGAGAAGAAATTAATTTTAAACTTGAGTTATGGAGAAGTACTTTAGAGTCGAAGAGTTTCCGTCTGAGTAGAAGTAAGACTGAATATATGCATTGTAATTTTGATAAGAGACAAGTTAGAAGTAACTTGGAGGTCAAATTGGGAGATCAAGTTATTCCACAAATAGATAAGTTCAAATATTTGGGATCAATTATACAGAATGACGGTGAAATTTTGGAAGATGTTCATCATAGAATTCAAGCCGGGTGGTTTAAATAGAGAAAGGCTACTGGGGTTATATGTGATCGAAAAGTATCAGATAAAGTAAAAGGAAAGTTTTATCGCACTGCTATAAGACCAGCAATGCTTTATGGAAGTGAATGCTGGGCTTTAAAAGGACAGCACGAGCATAAAGTTGGGGTAGCTGAGATGAAGATGTTGAGATGGATGTGTGGACATACAAGAAAAGATAAGATTCGTAATGAACATATACGGGGAAGAGTTGGAGTGACACCTATTGAAGAGAAAATGGTAGAGAACCGTCTTACGTAGTTTGGACACGTACAAAGAAGGCCAAGGGATGCGCCAGTGAAGAGGGTGGATCAAACAGTATGGACACCGGTTAAAAGGACTAGAGGAAGGCCAAAGAGAACGCTCAAAGAGGTCATTGAGCGGGATCTCCTGGTTAATAACCTATCCAAAGATTTAGTTTTTGATAGAGCACAATGGCGTCGTATGATCCATGTAGCCGACCCCATTTAATGGGATAAGGCTTGTTGTTGTTGTTGTTGTTGTTCTTTTTGGTTGTTCGGGTTGGTGCTGCTACTGCTGCTGGAGCTAATAACATAGCATTGTATGTACAAATACAAGGTTATGAGTGAAAATAATGTAGAAAAGTGTATATTGCTTGTGATGGCCTGAGATTTGTTAGCTCTAGAAAATATCTTTTCGTATGACATAAAAGGGGGAATGGCCAAATTTTTTCTATTTCAATTGCTGAAACTCCAGTAGCTGTTTAAGATATTTTTCACAGGATTGATATCTTCCCTCATAAATGATTGTAAACTTCAGTGTACTAGAATTGGAGAGCTTGCCAATGGTATAGTGGCATGAAAACTCTCCTATAAATAGAAGATCACAGGTTTGACCCCACTTTTAACCTCAAACCTTAGTGCTTGTTCCTTTAATTTAACTGCCTATATATTGCCTCCTTGTCCTTGAGATTTCCAGAATCCTCTCCAATAATGGTGCTTGATTTGCAGGCTGGACTGGATTATTCTGCCCATGTGTTCTATTTGGGCGTAATGTTGAAACAATGAGAGATGACATTCCTTGGAGCAATGCCTGTGTTTGCCATGCTATGTGTGTAGAAGGTGGAATGGCTGTTGCAGCTGCAACAGCATTTATGAATGGTATTGATCCTGACACATCATTCCTCATTGTTGAAAGCCTGCTTTTCATGTGGTGGATGTGTGGCATTTATACTGGTCTATTTCGTCAATCTTTGCAGAAGAAATACCATCTCAAGGTGATTTCATTCAATTTTATTGCCACTTGGGTTTCATCTTTCTGAAACAACACAAGTTTACAGGAATTTATTTTTAAGTGGTGCATTACAGGAAGTTACTTTTACCATTCTTTTATACTTCCAATCATTTTATACTTTATGAAATAGTAGAAGCCTTATGCACATCTAACTTGTAAATCTTCTATTAACATCATGTTAGATATTTGCCGAGTTCGTTCTTAGGGTTCCTTTGATGTCCCTATCTTTAATTTAGAGGGTATCACTGAAATTGATGTCAGTAACCCTTTTCAGCGTTCCTTACCTAGAAATGCTTGTACAATGTAAATATTTTTGTAGTTCCAGTGTGTGGAAATAACATGAATTCAAATCTGTCTTCTCATATATAACAACTCTCTTCGTGGTCTCCATATCAACACGGTCATTTATTTAACTGTCGGATTAAGATTTCTTGTAGGAAATAGACCAAATACTACACATCTTCCTTAATATAAGACCCAATTAATTAATTTGAGAAGAATAAAAAAGTTAAATAAATCACTTTAAAAATATTTATATTTAGTTTTTCTCAAAACTAATTTATCTAACTTATAAATTGATATATAATTTAATAATACTTAACATATAATATAATTAAATTATTTATTTAATTTCTTTAATCTTTAAATTAGTTAACTAAATTATATATTAAAAAAATAGAAAGTATATACATAGTGACCAGTAGAACAGATCACTTGAAGTTGCCAATGGCTAACTTAACATAGGGTCCACTACGAGCTTGAACTTATTCTGTATAATCTATATTCAATTAATTGAAGACCCTCTCCAATTTATTCCGTATAATCTATTCAATTTCAATTTGGCATACTGTTGTTTTCAGAATTCACCTTGTGATCCCTGCCTGGTGCATTGCTGCCTGCATTGTTGTGCCATATGTCAGGAACATCGGGAGATGAGGAGCCATCTATCGCATGAGTCTTCTGAAACCGTTACTACTCCGCCACCGGTTCAACAGATGAATTCTGGTTATGGTGAGAACAAGGAGTCTGCACCATCTTCTACAAATACTGGGCATAGCAACTTGGAATTGCAGCCTATTTAGGAATTTGCTACTTAATGAGGTCAAACAATATTCATCCTCCTCTCTGCTTCATTGTTTTGAAATTTAATTAATTCTTTCATTATTTATCAACGCAAGAACTTGTAGTGTCATGATGTCAGTGCTTACATCTTTTGGTAAGTAAAAGGAACACAGTATTATTTTTGCTACAGGTCTTATTTGTAGTAGCACTAAAGTGCAAATTGACTTCAGCACCAGTTAGCAAGTACCAATTTTATGAGAATCATGATATTGTATGATACAACTTCTTTCCTGCAAATGATGTTCCATCTCATTTGCACTCTATCCAATTAATCATATCTTGCTTTTAAAATAAAATGGGGCAATGGATGACATGGAATATAGTACCAGAATCTCTAAGACTTGAATCTTGATTTCTTCTTTTCTATTTCACTAATAAAGTCGGTTTTCATGATCATCTATTGACAACTATGCCTTTGTGTTAAGGGTTCAAAAATTAAAATACTAGTAACGGGAGCATCTTAAATTATTCAGTATCACATGTTAGTAAGGGGCGATTATTGTGTGGGTGTGCGTGAAGATGAAAGGCAGCAAAAACAAGCTTCATAAACAATGTATAATTGATTGTCTATGTTATTATCTTTTATTTCAGAGACAAAGCACAAAACCAATGGGAAAGAATCAAAAGATTATGAACTCTAAAATAATTGACTGGCAAGGTAAATTTACTGAGGATATAGTAGTCTTTGTGAAGAACATTCAACAATGAAATGCACTAGCTTGTGGCTTCATAAAACTGAATGGGTCGTAGCTTATGATCAAGGGTTTAATATTTAAATTTATAGTTCACAATTGTATCATACACAAGAGAATATCCTATCCTTCCCATAGCAAAAAATACACTTATAATTAAATACTGCAGGGGAAGTACTAAACTAATACTTAAAGCGTTGAGCAAAATAACCTAAACAATAGATGCCCTCTAATTCTTTTGAATTTCCCTATGAAACAGATGAACAATGTGTTCAGTCTCATTGAATTCCTTTGATTGCTTTCATCTCTATTAGTTTTTGCCCATATGGCATCATCTTATCAACTCCACAGAAAATTATATAATTTGCCAGAAAATGAAAATATCAAGGCTTCATGAAAGATCCTTACAGCTACGGTAACACCAAGATAAAAGAGGTGCCTTGAAGTCAGTCATGAAAACTGCATGCTCTTGAACAGCAGCAAAGGGAAATATACACAGTTTTCTCCTTGCAGACCTGTCACAATGCGCTAATGCTGGATCTTTATTGATCTCATCAGGCAATCATAGAGTAACAAATATCCTATACAAGAGGCAAACTAACAACCAAATAGCAGGGATTCAAATTAAACCAACTAAACATTAATTTTCAGATACCCTGGTACCAGCCCAGCGCAGTATAAAGTAAGGATTGGTGGCTATAAAAATAACTTTACCATACACTATTTTTCAATATTTACTTTTTTCCATAATCAAAATGAATAAATCAGAAGGTAAAAATACAATATCCAGGAGTTACCCCTCATCGTGAAAGATGACAGGTTATTCAGAGATGTTGAAGATGTATTCACATACGGAATGAGATAAGAGAATAAACTGAAACCGAGAAAACTCAATACAAAATAATGGATGAAGAATGATTGACCAACTTCACTTGACTGCAAATATGTTTCATTGCCTATTCCAAAACATAGACTGATATAACTGTTTTTCACTCTACAGCCAAAATAATAGAGGAAAAAATAACAAAAAGACAAGGAAAGATTGTATCCCTCCCAGTTCTACAACCCATAAAATATCGGACATTACACCGCGCCCAGCCAATAGAGACAGCATTGGCATATTTTATATATGATAGGAAATCACCATTTTGGTCCATCCTCACTGTTAACCCTGTTTCTCCTCCTGTATGAAAAACTCCATATTTTCTGCCAAGTTAGAAGAAAGTTTAATCATCACCCACCATCCTCTATAGCAATGCAAAATAAATTAAAAATGGAACGGAATACAGACTCCATACCACTGACAAGAAACTGAGACAGCTAAAATACCCAAAAATGGCAATAACCTGACTCATGGCATGCAATTGTGACTCACCCCATGCCCGCAAATTTATGCAAGGACAGGGTCCCATGAAATTGTAATTACCTCAAAATGATATGGCTCGACTGATAGCTAACTTGGCCCATTCGGCTGATTCCTTAACCAAATGATCATCAGATGACAAACACTCCTTGAGGAAATCTTTGCTGGACACAGATTGCTGAATCAAGGGGCCAGCACTACTACCCAACGTATCAGCTAAATCTCCAAGTACCCCAATAGCTGTCTTTGTCACAACATCATCCCTAAACAAACAAAAGGAAACACATTAAAATCCAGGAATTTAACCGACAGAATAGTTGAGTACAAAAGTTTACTCACATGTCCTTCGCCATGTACAAACTATCCAAAAACTGTAGTATATAAGGAGCATAGGGCATCAAGAGTTGAGTCTTTGGGGAGCCCTTAAACCCTTGGAAGATTCCAGAGTATGCCTCTAAGATTCCATTTCTCAAGGAATTTGTGTATTCTATCATATCATCATCTGCGCCTGATGTGTGAGCAGATAACTCAGCAGCACTCTGAAGCATAGGCATAGCATATAACAAGTACTTCTCAAAGTTTTCACCAATTGCCAAAGCAATATCCCCAAAACATGAAAATATAGGAGGCTTTACAGATCGATGCAGCTGGTTACTTGACAAATCCTTCAGAAGTTGGGTCATTATTCCATCACAATAAGGGGAAACCTTTTCCTCCAAGGCCCTGCATACATCACCAACCACACCTACCGTAATGGCACAAACCTGGTAGTCCTCAAAATTTTGGAGTCCCATCTCCAGATATTTGTAAAATTCAGGCATGTATTTAGCAAAATCAGGGCCTGATGCATAAGCCAGAGCTCCAATGGCAAGCATAGCCTCCTCAAGTGCCGTGGCACTTCGAGAAGCAAACACTCTTAGGAACAGGGCCATCATTTGGTCAGCATACTGCATGAAGTGAAATTTTGTTGGCTCAGATGAACCTAACTTTTGTATGATAACCTGCAGGCAACCGCAGAGAAGGCCTGGTAGTTCATTTTGCCCCTCATCAGTAGAAAGGTTTTGTTTCTCAAGAATCTGGTGGAGCTCCATATTGATGAGGGGAACTAATTGAAGAACCAGTGGAGCTGTTTCATCAGTAGAAGACCTCACTACTTCATTTAAGGCTTCATAGGCTGCTGTTCGAAGGCGTGATTCTCCAGCATCATCTCTATGAGTAACAGTAAGAAGGGCTTGGACGATATCTTGAAAAAAGGGTGTCAATGGAGAGGATGAAGATCCAGCATCCTCATAACCTTGGGCGAGAAAATAGAGAGCACCACATGCCTTCTCAGCAACATTGGGAACATCTTTCATGCTTTGAAGCAACACTGTAACAATCTGTTGGCAATTACCTTCAGTGATAATTGGTGTTTCCAGAGCTGAGCCATGCAAAAATTCAAACATTCGTCCAAGAGTCCAGGCAGTAGTATCCTTTACATGATTATTTGGATCTTTAATTAATGCAGTGAGCATAAAGTTCAAAGCAACATTTACAAGAGGTACAAGTTTATCAGGAGATGGACCCTCAAGAATGGAGCCGAAGGCATATGTAGCAGCTTCCCTTTGCCTCCAATCTGGTTTTGTTATATTCTCTTCAATGAATGGCATAACTAAAGGCACAATATCATCACCAACTGTCCGAGCAACCAAGCCGAGACATGTGCCTCCAGCCATAGCTATGTTCCAAGCCCCTTCATCCTGATCTTGATCCTCTTCTTGCTTTAATAGCGTCTCCAATAACATGGGAACAAGAGCTGGAAGTGCCTGCTTAATAAAATAAAAGCACGGAACATCAGAATCACCACTAAATTCTCCACCATATTCTTCTAATATATCTATTTCCTCATCGCATATTGAACTCCAGAACTCAATAGCCTGAAGTGAAACTGGCTCCTCATCTTCTTTCACAGCCTTGGCAGTAATATTGAATATGTCCTGCATATAAGGAGCCAACTTTTCATAGTAGGTTGATGAAATGGCAACCAAACACTCAAAAGCTGCTCGTCGAATCTTCAATTCAGGGGAAAGAGTAGCCTCACAGACAACTCTCATGATGTAGTCACGCTCCATATCATTCGAAAAATTGGCTTGAGCAAAACCCAAGGCATTGTACAGGGCTTGAATTGCAGCAAGCCGGACATCATTGTTAGTTTCAGAAGAATTCATGCCCTGAACAACAGCCGTGAGTATCTTGTTTACATGGTCCTGATCTACCACATCTGGGGAAACTTCTTCACATATGTACCCAAGAGTCTCCAGAGTTGCCTGCCTTGTAGGAGCAGGAAGTTGAGGGATATTCGACAAGAGAGATCCTATCAACTCGGGCCATTGCTTGTGGGGCAACTCAATACCAGCAACCTTTGCAATAACTTGTGCCGCAGTTGATCGAGCCTCCAGAGAAGGGGAGGAAAGGGTCCTTAACAACAATCCTTTAATCTGAGCTCTTACTGTTGGGTCCAATGATAACCATCTTTGGACAAACTCTATCTTTCTATGCTGTTCTTTTGCATCCAGAGCATTCTTAAGAACTAAACCTGCGAGCTTCCGACTCTCCACAGGTTTCTCATCATTTGCCAATTCCCCAGAAAGAGAAAACAAAAAAGTTGGAAGATTCTGTTCTTGAAACTGTTTTAAATTTTCTTCTGCTTGTTTCCGTACAGTGCCATCCACAGCTTGTGCATTTAGAAGAATCTGAGTAACCTCCATGGCCATCTGAACCTGGAGCATACAAATCTAATCAAGTAATTAAAGAGATACAGAATCCTTAAAAAACTAATAGCAACAAAAAATTAACATGAAAGAAACAGAAAAAGAATAATGAGATACGCCCTTAAATATTTCCGACTACTTAAGTAAGAAGCAATAGATGGAAAATGCAAGGAGTTAAGTTCGCTGCAGTTTTCTAACTCTTCGCAGCAAACATACATGACATCACTTCGCTTGTTCTAAATATCATTTCGGAGAGAAAATCAATTTTTAAGAATCAGATGACGATCACATACATCCAAGTAAGTTAGCAAGGAAAAGGAAACAAAACAGCAACCCTAAATCACTATACTTAATATTACAGAGAGCGAATCAATTACAGAGACCTTACAGTGAAATAATGAATAAAGCTGGGTATACTGAGAAGAGTGAAGGAGCGAGGGAACAAAAATTCAATACTATGAGAAGCGCGCGGCTATTATGAAACCCTAGAAGGGCGCTGGAGTGGCGCTACTAGCAGGGACGCCTATGCTGAGAATATTTTCATTAATTTTTATTGAAAAATACGCGCTTTCAGGGGTAGAAAGCAATCGGGTCCGTTGATTCAAATCCAATCATCTACGGTCCAGTTTGAAATGCATTTCATCTTCCTTTCCATTTTGAACTGTGTTGTCTTTAAGTGACACGTCAAGTCCCATGCGCGTGGCTTACACTCCAGTAGAAAGGCAAGCTTTTTATGGGTGGCGTTTTGTACGCGCTGTGTTGGCAGTGTGGTGTTTGAGGAGAAAAGAATAGTGGAGAAACAGATGTACACCTTGAGAAGCTTTCCCCTTTTTTTCCAATATCATGCCACAAAAACTGTGAAAAACAAGGTTTAAGTGTATTTAATGTAAGATCGTTGTTCTATTTGCGTAGCTAATCTCTCGTAGAATTACAAATTAGATTAAGGGCTCATTTAAATAAAAATTTATAAAATAATTTATAAAAAAAAGTTTTTAAGTTAACTTTTAAAAAAAAATATAAAAAAATAGTTTTCAATAAATAAGTGTTTAGATAGTTATTTTTAAAAGTATTTTTATTATTAGTAAATTATAAAAAATAGTATGATTATTAAATATAGGAGAAATGAGATATAAGAGATGAGAAATGATGTAAAAGAGAGATAAAATATGAGAGGTAATATAAAAGAAAAAAAGACAGATGAGAGAGTGTGTAAAAAAGAAATGAGAGAAAGGAAAGAGGATGTAAGAAAAATATAGGTGATATAATAATTGTTTAATTTATAAACTTTTTTACTGTTTTATAAGATATTCTGACTAGTTTATCTGAAAATTTAGTTTTAAATCATGATTTAATTTAAAAGTTCTTTTGAACAAATATACCTGATTGTTTTAAAAAAAAATTAAACATAAATTTTATTTAAATTTAGGATTAAAATTTAAATTTAGAGAGAAATTAAACACACGCTAATTTGGATTGAGATATAACAACAGGGCCCATTTAAATACCATCATATTATCCAAATTAGTGTGTTCTCAAATAATTAAATTTATAAGTTTTAGTTAAATTAAAAGAATTTTTATTAGATGATTTAATAAATTAAAAAGCAAAGATGGATGTACCATTAAACAGAAAAAAACTACAGAGTAAATAAGAATAAATAATATTTTTTTCTATATTCTCACATACTATCCTCTGCTTTCATATGTCTTTATAATATTATCGATTTTATATTACTTAAGGTAATCAATATTATAAAATTTAATTCCTTTTATATTATATAAGTCCAAGCAAATGTATGAATCAATTCGTTACATCAAAATTACATGTAATCTCTTCTCATATAATCTAATAAAATTGTCTATTAGCAAATTTCATAAATCCTTTCCACTCTTATCGTATAGTCAACAAGAATTTCATTAGTTAATGTAAAAGTCAATTATAATAGAAAGGAGCAAAACTAACTAATTTTATAAAGGGTTCAACATATAAAGACAAGGCTCCATATCGCATTAATATGGTAGTAAAGTATTCATGATGATAGAAAAAGATTGAATCCCACGTTTAATCAAAACCTTACACCAAAGTTGTTTGGAAGCTGAATAAGCAATTCCCAAAGCATCTGGGTTGGGACGCAATTAAGGCCCACAACATTTATGTTAAGCATTAAGCTCATACGTATAAAATTAATCTAGAAATAGAGATTCAATTTAATAGAAAAAATTAATTTTTTATAGCGTGATAAATAAATATTTAATTATTTTAATCTAATCAAATTGATTAAATATTTATATATTAAAGATAGAAGGAATAGTTAAAAATTATGTAATTCTCCAAATAAAGTTTCTAATCAAAAGCATGCTCAATCGAGTCAATATGTAACAAAAGAAATTAAAAGTGGCAAAATTAGGAGAAAAGAAATAATTGAGGCACCTTCCCCTTGAAGACATAACTAGTATTAGTAGAAATCACAAGGGGAGACATATTGTCTCAATAACGGTCAATTCAATTAATGCACATGCTAGTACACCTAATGAAAGTGTCAAGTGGATATACAACATAAATATAAAAACATGTAATACACATCCTTTATGCTTTTCAAAAGTCAATATTAAATAACTTATTGGCTACTAATAACTCATCTCTAGTCCTAGTTTACCCAATTAGTCACTACTTGTGAAATCCCTGTGTTCATGCCAATAAGTTCATCTACATGATGAATACAAGAAGCTTATAAGATCCTATATACTTTATTTTTTAAAATTATAAATTTTTTAAAGCATTCCTATATAATTATACATATTAAAAAAATTTTAATCAACGATAATTCAAAATATATATGATTAAAGGGGGATATTTTAAAAAATTAATAAATAATAATTGTAAATAAATAATTTAATGAACTATATTAATTTATCTAAATTAATTAAATAGATATTATATTGAGGAATGAAGTTCCTATTACTTTTAGTATTCGTTTCTCATTCCTAAACCCAATTTTAATTAGTATTTAACTCTATCAACCTATTTGAATTCCTAATTAACAATCAACACTTCCAACTAATTAAAATCCTAAATTCCATTAACCTCGTTAACGTTCTTACAAGAGACCCATCCGCGAAATGTTTTTCTGAATGCCAATAGATGGGCTAAGCCCAACATATTAACATTGGTAACCAATGAATTCATGCATCAATTAATTGACATATATAATAAAATATATACTTATAGTTTATAAAGATATAAATTCAATTTTTATTATTATTATTAGTATTTTTTTAATAAATTATCTTATAAATTTTCTATAAATGCTCTCTAAACCCTGAGGTTATACTCTAATTTTAATAAAGTACCGATATCAA
This sequence comes from Leucaena leucocephala, assembly GCA_037074615.1. Taxonomy (NCBI): domain Eukaryota; kingdom Viridiplantae; phylum Streptophyta; class Magnoliopsida; order Fabales; family Fabaceae; genus Leucaena; species Leucaena leucocephala. The sequence goes on from CM073553.1 coordinate 5,454,436, forward strand.
ATCTACCTAAATTTTTTGTACAAAAAAAAAGAATGACAAACCAACAAAAGTTGATCTAATTGATAAGGAGTTGGCTCATAATCTATAAGATTATGAATTCAAATCCTACTATAAATATAAAGACCTTGTATTGACAATCTATAAGTACTTTTATAAATATTATTTGAGCTAAACAAATATACCCTACCCCTATTGAACTATTGAAATCTAACTTAACCAAACTTTTTATATACCAAAAAGATAATAATAATCATAAATCCCAACAAATTTTACAAAAAAAAAAACAAATCCAATAAAGAAAGCTAATTTTAAAATCCCCAAACTAGTATTTTGGGGTGCGTACTGCGCACTCTCTTCACAACCATGGATTTTTTCTGTCACCTTTTAAGCATTCCCTCCTGTTCATCAGTTTAAAATGATAGGAGATATATATATAATTAATTAGAGTAAAAATAAAAAGATATATATTGAATAATAAGACAAATTAAAATTTACGCTTATAAAAAAGGGTTAAAATATAAATTTATTTTAAAAAATTTTGCTCAAGAGCGCTAGATATATATAAATTTTTTATAAGTAATATTGCCCTAAAAAATTTCAAATCATATAATGTTGCCCTCACTGTTATTAAAATTAAGTTTGACTGTTAGTTAATCAATATACTGATATTATATCCATATTATCTTTTATTTTAGATTAAGGGACAAATTTGTCAAGAATTTTTTACTTATGAGATCTGGGTATCCAGAAATATTTTTTTTGGTTCCCTGTCACCTTTAACATTATCTATATTCAGTTTAACTAAATATACTAAGTTGATCAGTACACATATCATTCACTTTATTTTTTTTCAAATCATATTTATAAATAAATAAATAATTAAAAAAAATCACTCTAAGCACCATTGTTATTATAATATCACTCTCAACATACTAGATTATAATAATATCTCAAAAAATAACATATGATAATCCTATATGTTATCTTTTTATATTTATAAATTAATATATGGACGTAGTTATTCCCAAAATTGACCCCTTCATTCATGCTTTTTAAGAATTCTCGTGAATCCCATTATATATGTTGTCTTTTATATTTTTCCACTCTACTTTATGCTCAAAAAATATACTAAAATGAAGTATTGTCTCTCAAAAATGATATTATATTAACGGCTAAGTTTGGAGTAATGCATTTATATAATTTTTTTATTTATAAATTTGATTTTGAAAAAAATGAGGTAATCGCATATGGATTGGTCAACTTAGTATATATAGCCAAATTAACAGTTTAATTGAACTTGAATAACGATTTGGGTAGCATTAAACCTAATAGTTCTGAGTGAAATTGAACTTGGATAACTTTCGGATATCCAGCGCTCCTGAGTAAAAATTTCTGAGGCAAATTTGACCTTATCTCAAAATAAAGTTGATATTAATGAAATGTCAGCATATTGATAACAGAACAGTTAAATTTAATTTTAGTTAACAGTTAAGGTGATATTTGTACGATTTAAAAATTTATAGGATAACATTATTTCTAAAAAAATTATAAATATCCAGTACTCTAGTAAAAAATTTTGGCATAAATTTACACCTTAACCCTAAAAAATCCAACCATAGTTTGAATCTTATATTTTTAACTTGAAGGAGTATATGATATAGTATAATTAAACTCTCTATGATTTTTTTTATTAATAAAATTTAAATATTCAACCTATATTTCACTTGCAAGTAATATCAGAAAATACTGACATGTCCAAGGATGAACAACTTATTTCACTTGCAAGTATAGGAGGTATCTACACTTAGTTGAGGAGGAGATGTTTGGGATTTTTTAAAATAATTATTTTTACGCTTTACAAAATAAAACTCTTTTTATATATTTGTTTTGTACTGCATAAAATTTTAAAAATAAATTGATCCAAATATTAACAGATATCTGAGTGAGTTCTACAATGAAAGTGTTCGTGAATATCTGTTCATTAATTAAGGTGGTTGATTAGTTTTTATTTCTCCAAAATTCTGTGAAATATCTTGAAGTGCTTTCTTGTTTGTTTCGATGGTATGAATTGGGGAAAGATGAAGTGGGGTGAAGGAACTAAAATTAAAAAAAAAAAAAACAAATCTCCAGTCAAGTATTACCCTTTTTATTCCAATTTCCAACTTATTTATTTTCGAACAATATATCAAAATCCCATTTGAAAATTTTCAATTGAAGGATGTTACAATTTATATATATTATTTTCGAATCTTCCAATCATATCGATATGAATACTGATGTGATTGGATGAAAATATTCACATTCTTTCATTATCTCACAGGGGTTCAAATATAAGCTATATTTTGTAAAAATTTTCAATTTATATTAGTTTTTTTTTGTTTGCCTTTTTTGGTTTTGCATTGCTAGCTTAGCTTGCTTTACAATCAAGTGCATTTCAGCAAATTTAAAATTGGATAGTGATGGCAAAAGTAATTTTTGGAAGCATCAATGATAAACTAATTGGAAAATTATCCATAGACCCCAAATCTGAATTTCATTTAATATTAATAGGTGATAGGGATTTAATATTTACAAGTTTGATTTATGAATATGAAAGTTTACTTGTAAACATTAAATTATTAAATTTGACATATAAATGGCACAATTCAAATTTTAAATATAAAATTTTGACACTGAAATATAATGATTTTTTTTAGCGGGTCAATATTTTTTTTATTTTTTCACAACTTTTCATTTTTAAAATTTTTTTTTTGCCTGACCTAAAACCTGTCTGATTCTCTAAAAGTTATTTCAGTTTAATTTTTGGTTATTGTTTGGAAAGAGAGAAAACCTAAGTTTTAAATTTAAATTTGGATAAAATTTAAATTTTGAGAAATTTTAAAACATACAGCTATATTTATTTAAATGGATTTTTGGACTTAACAATAATTTAAAAACTAATATTTCAGATAAATTAGTCAGAATAGCTTATGGAACAATAAAAGAGCTTATGAACTACTCAATTACTATATTACCCTTACTTTTTCTTATACTTTCTATCATCTCTCCTATTTTTTCTTACACAATCTCTCTTTTTTTTTCTTATATCCTCTTTCCTCTCTCCTCTCATCTCTCATCTCTCCTCATTTAATACTCATATCATTTTTTATAACTTATCAATAATAAAAGTACTTCTAGAAATAACTATCAAAACACTCACTTATTCAAAACTACTTTTTTTCATAAGCTGTTCTCCAAAAATCCTTTTGTAAAAGCTGTCTAAAAGCTTTTTTTTATAAGATATTTTTTAAACTCTTATCCAAATGAGCCCTAATGGTAGTGCAACTCTAATTCACCTCTCAATTATGAAAATGATTTTCTAATATAAGGTGAGCCAATAACATTATAATTGATGATTCAACTGATTAAGGGTATGTTTAGATTAACTTTTAGAGAATAGATTCTGGGAATAATATATTTTAAAAATAGAGATGTTTGGATGATTAGTAGTAGAATTACTTTTTATATTAGTAAATTACTAAAAAATATATGATTTGATTAAAAGTATAAGAGAGGAAAAAATGTAAAGAAGAAAGAGGAGAGACGAGATAGGGTAGAAAGGAAAGATGAGAGAGGGTAGAGAAGAGAGATAAAAGAAGAGAGAGATTGTAAGAAAAAATAGGGGTAAGATAGTAACTGGATAATATATAAGCTCTTTTATTATTCTAAAAACTAGTTTTAATAGCTTATTCAAAATTATAATTTTGGCTAAAACTATTTCTGGATAAATATGACTGTTTATTTAAAAAAAATTAAAATTTTACCTAAATTTTTTTTAAACTATAATGTCAAACACATGCTAAACTGTCTAATCTACCTTAATTTTACCAATAATATTATAATACACCCCCAATAACACCTTCCATATGGCCCAAGAAACAAGATTACTGACGTACACAGGACTGAAGATGTTAGATTCACCACACTTACCTTGGAAGGCAACAAAGGGATTATAATTACAAGTTATTCTAAATGCATATTAAATCCCTCCTATATAGGTGCGCCTCATCTTTTCTTATTTTGGTACAAAAGCTTTGGAAAAATATTGATCTAAAAGTAAGATAAAATTTCTATTATTTTATATTAATATCAGGTAAAATGAGTCATTTATTACTCTCAAATATAAATTTATGTGCTTAAGAGTTAGGATAATTTTTTAAGCGTTATGACTAAAATTATAATAAAATAATATTCTTTAAAAATTAAATATATTTTAAATAATTATATATATTATTTTTTATCAATTAAACTTATGTACAATAAGTAAATGTTATCATCTCAACCATATGTTTATCTCTCTTCTTACATTATGTCGGGTCCTTCTCCACTTACCAGCCCAAACCCTAACAGCCTAACTCACAAGCGACCTACTCTGCACCAGCCCAAACTGAAGCAACGAAAGGGGTGTTAAATCCCTGGAGGCGAGGGGCGCATCAACTAGCAGAATCCCGAGTAGGGCGGACGCTCCACCCCAACGGTCCCGCAGATCCCGTCGAAGATCCCGAAGATGCATCCGACACCCCGGGAGTCCTACAGGGGTGCTGATAAGAGGAAGACTGGGTGGACTTGGCAGAGGATTGAACATTTTCTACTCATTCACTAAACCCATTGTAGCTTCTGAATACACTCTTATCAATAATAATAATACCAGTTCTTCCCATATACAGTATCTTCTCTTTTATTTGTTGCATTCATCTTATTCTCCTACTTGATCTTATTTCGTTATTAGAGACCCAACTTAACGGAAATTACCCCAACCACACAGTATATTGTCGTAACAACAAAAAAATTAATCAAATCCCATGCATCTTGAACGAGGACACGATGGTAATAGAGTCTCCGTTATAATACTAGATGATATGGAACTAGCACGGGACAAAAGTCATCAAATACACAAAAATTACCAAATACACTCTGAGATGGCACAGTTGATATAAAGAAGTAAAGAAGCAAAACAATTACTAACACAAGTTGAAAACGATTACTTAAAACAGCGCAAGTACATCAATTCCATATTGTTAAAGTAGGAGTGTGAATAATATTTATGGTCTGGTCTATCTGTTCGAGCTCAAAGAAAAATTATCTAGTTCAGTTAAAAAAAATTGTCCAAAATATATTTAGGTAGGGTAGGGTTAGGTCAAGTGTTAGATAGGGTAGGACACTGGGCAAAATATGATGCTCTGCCTATTTAACCCAGCCCCATATTTTTTTTATTTTTTCTTAAAATTTTATTTTTTTTAACTTATTTTATTTGTAATTCTATAATTTTTACTTCAGTTAACAACTCTTCTTACTCATTTTAAAGTACTGAACATAATTCTTATATTTCTATAGATACTGAAGTTACTCACATGTTTTACTGGCCAAGCATTCAATTATTGATATTATAATAATGCTACAGATATCCGACCCCTTACATATTTCAATCTTTCCTTTTTATATATGTAATTAATTTTAAAATTTTAATTACTATCTTTTTATTATTTTATTTTCAGTGGATTATAGATATTATTTAACTATCGAAGACATGATATTATACCTAAAATTATGCTTATAAATTAATTTTATATTTTATTTCACTCGGTGCTAATCTAAGCAAACTCGAAACACGTGAGAGCTGCTCATGAGAAATGTGGTTGAGAGTTTCATAATTCATTTAATCAAAACATGAATGTCGTCTGGTTGAGGATCTCATAATTAATTTTGAAGGACATCCGAAGTCCATACATGCAGTTGCTTTCTCTCCCTCTAAAAGGCCAGAAAACATTCACTCTCTAACGAACTTTTTACCTAATTCTAAAAAAATTAAAAAATTAATTATTTATAATTAATACATCAATAATCTGTAATAGTTTCTCTAAAATATTTTTTATTTAATTGGATTATCAAATTTTAATTATTTAAATTTTAATTTAAGATATAAACAAATGAAGGAAAAATAACACATTTAATAGGTATATTCTTAAAAAAATATTTAATGTAGTAAATAAAGTCATATATTAAATATAAAATCAAAATTCTAAAAAAGATTTATATTTAGTATTAGATGGAGAAAATAACTATGTTTAGATAGAGAAAAAATAAAATTAGAGAAAAAATAAGGAAGGAAATAAGTTATTTTCAATTTAAAAGAAGTAGAAAAATAGAAAGAATAAACAAATGTAGAAAAAATATGCGTGGGACCTATCATATTTTCTCTCAAAATTTGCTCCCTAAAGATGGGGAGATTTTAGAAGGAAAATTTTATCCCAACAGCTGCCCTCCCCTCACAACCCTTGCATCCTCCTCTTGTATCTTCAAGACACATATTGTTCTTTAGGAACATAAGACTAGTTCCTTCTCTTTGTGTTAAAACAAAACTTATTGAATTTTAATAATATTACTAATTACATTTTTATTATATCAATTTCTTAAACTATTATATTTCATTTCAACTCTTTCATTTTTACTATAAACTTTTTATTATTTATTAATAATGTTGGATAATGTATTATTTATTTAATTTATTTTATTATATTTAATATTAAAAAATTCCACTTTTTATTTTTTACTTGATAAACAAATTTTTACTAAATTATTTGATTTTAAAATATAGTAATATACAAATATATATTTAACCAAATAATTTGATTATAAATCATTTGATGATGTTAATTTAAATATGTTTTTTTTCATTTTGATATTTAATTTAATTTAAACATAATATATTTTGATATAAAAATAAAAGTATATTTTAATTGTTTAAATATTTACTCATTTTCTTTTTTTCCATTTTTCTCATCCCATGTTTTCATTCAATCCTTTCCCTACCAAAGAGTCTCTCTATTGAGAGCCTTTTCAATTGTCCTCCATTTAGTTAAAATGACATAATTTTAATTCTAAATACAAGTAGCATATATTCCATCTATCTCTAAGCTTCTATATTATTTTATTTTTAATATAAAATTATCGCGCATGTGTTTTAGTCAAAACTATTTTGTTTTGAAGTAAATAAAAGGTAATGGGGAATACCTTCAATAGTGAGGCCATTAGCCATTCTTTCCCCTTTCAAATAAGTGAATAAAATATATTAATTATATAACTAATTTATAAATATTAAAAAAATTAATTAAATTAATTAATTTTTAAAAATACGTGTTAATTTCTTTAAAATATTTAGTTTAATTATTTATATGTCTCTTAATTAAAAAAAATTAATATGTACGATTAGTAGAATTTTTTTTAAAAAAATAAAATTAATTAAAATTTAATATATAATATTAAAATATATCTCTATTAACTGTTATATAATTGAGGGAGAGTAAATGAGCAGTAACGGCCTCGTTGTAGGTTGCAATGGCAGCTTTAAACAAAGCCAATATACTCCTACGATAAAAGTTCTGACAAATCTCCAAACATTATCCCTCATCTATCAAATTTCATTTCATATATATATATATATATATATATATATATATATACACATATGTGTGTGTGTATGTGTGTATATATATTATAGTGTGTATTTAGATAATTTTTTAAAAAATAATTTATAAAAAAAGTTTTTAAATAGCTTTTAAAAAAATACTTTTAGAAAAAAAAATAGTTTTAGATAAATGAGTGTTTCAATAGTTATTATTAAAAGTATTTTTATAATTAAAAAATTATCAAAAGAGTATAATTTTATTAAAAATATGAGAGAATAGATAGGAGAGAGGGTACAAGAGAGAGGAGAGAGAGTAGAGAAGATAGAATAAGGTGGAGAGAGAAGAGACAGTAGAAAATATAGAGAAGATATGAGAGATTATGTAAAAAATAAGGATAAAATAATAATTAAATAGTATATAAGCTCTTTTACTATTTTAAAAATTACTCTAACCAGCTATTATAAAACTATAATTTTAAACAATAGATTTAGTCTAGAAATCATTTTAGATAAATATGATTGTTTTAAAAAAATTTTAAACTAAATTTTAGTGGATAAGCCTTTTTAAAATTTAAATTTAAAAATTTTTCAAACATGTGCATAGAGATAAATAGTTGTAATGTGAATGTCTTCTGCATATCCCTTCAAACTATTTTACACTTAATTTTTATGCAAATTCTTACATTTGACTAATATTTCATTCTGGTTAATTATAATATTATTTTTAATGTATAATAATAATAATAATAACTATTTTCTTAATTTCTTAATACATTAGTATATTCTTTTAAATTTTATTTTGATTCAATTACATAAAACTTCCTTAAACTCTAAAGTTTAAACTATATATAAATAACTCCCTAAATTATTTAAAACTTAATAAATAACCACACTAAACTTTTAACCTAATTGTGCCAATGATCCTCATCTATTAATTATAGATTAACTCCTTTAAACTTGAAGGTATACTGTCTCTAATCCACAATAAAAGTTATTTTAAATAATTTATATTAATTAAAAAATGATAATAATCAACTCATTTAATATATCATAAATTAAAAATATAGATTATAAAGAGAGAGAAAATCCAAACAATTAGTAAAATTAAAAATAAATATTAATTATAAAGGCAAAATTGATAAATTGATAAAATATAAGTGACTTATTATTTTATACCAAACTATTCTTACAGATACGACTTATATTGTAGATCAGAAGAAATATATAGATAATAATAAATAAAATTATGAATAAATGCATAAAAAAATAAAAAATGGACGCAAAATGTGTAAGCTCTAATACTCAGATTCAAGTAGTAGTAACTTTCACTTGACTTGAACATGCGAGATTATCATTTGAAAAACGAATTTTACGTGCTATATATATATAAGAATAAATAAAAAAGAAGAAAAATCCCAGCTTGTAAAAAGCCTGAGGCATGATTTTCCCTGATAAAACGAACAGACACTATTTCTGGGAAAATCCAAGTAAAGGAGCCGATTTCCCTCTTCTACGTTTACCAGAACCCAAAATTAATTACAAGCAGTAAAAGCTGAAAAAGTAAAAGCACAAGGACATTGGCCACAGTCCCATTAATTAATTAATTAATTAATTAATTAATTCTGAAAATATACAATATAGTTACTACTAAAATCCTTCAATTTATAGACACTTGATGATGAGATCAATATAAAGAAACAGATAGTTAACTTAAAAATTAAAATTTCTGGGGAGAAATTTATATAGTTACAAGTGGAAGTTCACTGTGTTACTTATTAATCCTCCTCCATCAATTTCCTAAGGTATTTATATATATTATATATATAATTAAAGGCATGCAAATTGCTCTCTCTCTCTCTCTCTCATTCATTTTGATAACTACCCGCTTGAGAAGAACAGTGAGCTTGATGTTGCCGATGGACTTGTCCTCTGATTCTGATAAGCCGTTTGCCGGAAATAGTCTGGTGGAGACACCGCCACTGTCACCGATGACATCGCCTGAGCTCCGGAGTCCTGTGGAGACCCTGCAAAATCATCCCAGAAAATAAAAAAAGGAATTAGCTAGTGAAAAGAAAAAAACTATAACTGTGCATTTTTTCCCCAACCATAAAAAAGACCTACAACTTCAACTCATCTTACATGATTATCAATGTTTATCCTGAAAAGGTACTTTCATAGTAACCAAAAGGAAAAATAAATCTTCCTATTTCACAATTAGCATAATCATTATTTAATTAATTTAAAAAATTTAAAAAATAAGATAAATTAATTAATTTGAATAAATATCACATAATTTTTTTAAAATATTATTATACAACATTAAATTAAATTAATTTTTAAAAAAATAAATATATGAAAATCTTATATTTAAGATGGAATTTAACCTAAGAATAGCTCCTGCTGCTGGTAGTGAATGTTTTTCTTTGTTGCATGAGTATGAATTAATTGGAGTTGAGTCACATAAAATCAACTACAAGTTGAAACTCTGCTACTGCTTAAAGAGAAACCCAATATATATCTTAAACATTTAGATTTAAAAATGAAAGCTTTTTAGTTACTGCTTACTTGTAACACTTTCAAAAGTGGAATTTCGTGAATTCTCGATCTGGGTTTTCATGATTTCTGGATTTGGCTGCTGGGTTTTTCTTCGGCGACGATTATGATCTGCAAGTCTCTTCCTGCAGCTTCGTTTTCCATTGTCAAACTCAGAAAGAAGATGGAACCTGCAGAAAAAACCAACCCATGCAAACACACACACAAAAACACATTATATAAATAAAAATAAAAATTACTTCTTCTTTTGCGGAAACATGTTGAAGAGCAGGATCTTAAATTTATGTATGATTATGAATGAAGGTGTTTGTGACAGTTTATTAATAATGATATTCTTAATAAGTAGCAAGACAATGCAGCACGTAAACTGAGAATGGAAACCAGATGTTTAAAATTTAGGGACGCAAATGCCCTCGGGATTTCCCCATGTACGACGGGGTTGGTTCAATCATTGTTCTTATCAAGAGCCTTCCGAGCGCATTCCCGTCTTTTCATGTGGCTTTTGTTGCTCCTAACCATTCTGGGAAAGAAGCAAAAGAGTCACATCATCGTTTTCTGGTTTTGAAAGGCAAGCGGAGAAGAAGAAAGAATGGTGAAAATTGGGGTTTGATGAGAAGGCTATTTCTGTCATTTCGAAACACACGAATGGGTTCTTTCTTTCTTTCTTCTTCTTGTTGATGGTGAAAAAATGGGTTTAATTTCATGTATGGATGGAATCAAATTTGCTCAGTTTTGCTTTCTGTTCGTAAAATTGCACTAATACCATAAGAAGCAAAGGCAAGAAAGTACGAAAGAAAAGGGAAGCAAGAGGGAAATTTCTCTCCGGACGTAAATGCCCTCGGGATCTGCCCTTGTACGGGGACGAAGCCAATGATTGGCTTTGAGGGCACAAGTCCGGGAGGGGTAATTCCGTCAGTTCAACTACAACCTGCTACACTGTTGGCAGAATCGCTGGGTTAAGCCGGCGGCGATGACTGTGGCCGCCTTGGAGTGAAACTCGCACACCTTGTGACGGCGGTGGTAGTGCTTAGCATGTGATAGATCGGCATTGCAGCCTTCGGCTTGGCAACGAGGCGAGTTTGAAGCCGCCGCCATCATCATCGACCCCGGTTCGGCTGGCCTGGACCGGCGGTAGAGTCGGCTCACGAAATCATCCTCCGACGATGAGAAGTATGTGCGGCCACCCAGGTTGAGCCCAATTCTCGACGCTGGGAAGTCAGTGGACCGACCCACGTTCTCAGACTTGGGAACGACCAGAAACCCGCCAGGCCCACAGTGGGAGCCGGCGTTGACGCCCGGAAGCGGGTCAAGAGAGAGCAGGGGAGGAGGAGGAGGCTGTGGTGGAGGGAACGAAGAAGAGGACGCGCCGGGGAAGGCGCGTGGGTCAAAGAAGGAGTGCTGAATGTTGTGGTGGTGGGGTTGAGGGTTGAAGTGGTAGTGAGAGAAATCAGCGGTGGAGCTAGCGGTGGTGTGTTGAGTGGGCCCTGCCGGCTGGTGGTGGTGTTGCTGATGAAGAAGCTGCTCCGGCAATAACGAATGAGAAGTGTAGTGGTCAAAGATTTGGCGGCAGGTCTGGTCAGACTCTGCACCGGCAGTAACCCCAGCTTCTTCATTTCCGGCGAGCACTATCGTCGACGGAGGATTCCCCCATTCGTATCCCAACATCTCTCTCCCCCTCTCTCCCCCAGAGGAGTTCCACCAAGACGACGCCGTTTCTACTTTCTTCTACCTCCTGAGCACAACAATACCTCCACCTGCGAAAGTGAAACTAGTTCAGAGTTCTTCGCCCTTAAAACCAAAAACAACACTTAAATTGTATATTGTTCAGTTTCTTTCGTATACAGACATATATAAGAGAGAAGGGAAGTGAGAGTGGGGAAAAGCAGTATGAAACTGAGTGAAGAAGTGAGATTCGGTCTGAAAAATAAAAAAGAAAACCCTAAAGTTGCAGGCTCTCTACCTAAGCTACGACTTCCATCTGGGTCTCTCTGGTTGCCTCCTTACACACTCTAATGTTGTGTTCAGTAAGTCTTTTCTCTCTCTGAAACTATATGCATGATGAGTGAGTAGTGTTAAAAGATTTCATTTTCACCCTCTAAAAGCTGAACCCTTTTCTCCCTCTCTCTCTCTCTCTACAAGCTTTCTCGTTTTTCACCTTCTCTCTCTCTCTCTGTTTGTGTTTGTGTTGGTGTGAGGGAAACTGAGTTATATGAGGCGGCTTCTGCAGACAGAGAGGGTGATTGGGGGTGAAGTGTACTGAGAACGTAGCCTGGAAATTACTATTTTATCCATGCCAAGCTCTGCATAATTAGAGACTGAAGTGAAGATAAGCTTTAATACGGTGGTGGTGCCATATTAATAATATTGCAGAAGAGAGAAGAAATCTGAATTAGGAGAAGCGGTAATAAGTGGAAATTTGAAAAGATGATATAACAGCCAAAATTAAAAGGATATATATATTATATATGTGTATGGTTGATGTTATTTTTTGATTGCATCGTTATTTAATATTATCTATAGTATATTTAATATTTTAATGATTTATAGATATATTTCTAATAATTTAAACTTATTTATAATATATACATTATTTTAAAATAATATTAAGATACTAAAATAGATATATCATAAATAATATTAAGATGTTAATAATATTATTTTATCTTAAAATATATAGAAAAAAATATTATAAGATCCTGATAAAAGAATAAAAGGTAAAGTAACATCTAGTTCTATGACATTACTTATTAGTTACATTTAATACTATAATATTATTTATTATATATTTAATATTTTGATGTTAATTTTTATAGTGACTAATAGGTAAATATGTTTGTAAAAATAATATATGAAGAATTATTATGAGATTTTAATAAAAAAATATAATCATAAAAGTAAATAACAAAAAAATCTATTACTACTTATTTATTTTGAGATTTTTAATAATTATATTTTGTTGTTGAGAACTCATAGTAAATAATTTTTTCAAGAAAATATGATAATGAAAATTTGAAGTGTGAATATATATATATATATATATATATATATATATGACTCAAATAGTAAAAAATGTTTGTGATAAGAAGTGGAGTGATAAGAAAGTAAGAGCTACATAGAGAAGAGGGGTAGTGTTTTTTTTAGTAAAACAAATTTAAATAGATTTAATATTAATTTTTTATTAAAATCAGAATATAATTTTAAAATTTAGATAAATTCTTATATTTATTAAATATGAGCTCATAGTGTTAGGGTATTTTTAAATTAGCTTTTAGAAAATAAATTTTAAGAAAAATAGATTATGGGAAGAATAGATTTTGATAATAGAAATGTTTAGATGATTAGTAGTAGAATTACTTTTTATATTGATAAATTACTAAAAATTGTATAATTTGATTAAGAGGAGAGATGATAGAGAAAAAATATGATAGAGGAGAGATAAGAGATAGTAGAGCAAAGAGAGAAGAGATTGTATAAGAAAAAATATGAGTAAAATGGTAATTAAATAGTTTATAAATTATTTTATTTTTTTAAAAGTTAATTTCAATAACTTATTTAAAATTATAATTTTAACCAAAATTACTTTTAGATATATATAACTATTTATTTTAAAAAAATTAAATTAAAATTTTACTAAAAAAAACTTTTCAAACCAACCAAACACACAATCTCACGCCGGGGGGCCATTAAGTATCAGGGACCCCACGATCAGTTTGTCAAGGCTCTGCTTCGTTGTGGCCCAACACAAAAAACAAGATCGTCATAATTAATAGTTCTCATCTGTGAGCTTCATGAATTAAAATTGCCGTGTCATTTGATGCATCTCTTGGGCACGTTTTTTTCTTTTCTTTCTTTCTTTTAAAAATCACATTTTATTAATAAAAATTATTTCTTTTCAACAAAAAAATAACAATTATTTCTAACTTTAACCATTTAAATATGAGTTTTTAAATTTAAATCTATTTAAATAGAAAAGTAATAAAGAAGCTCGCAATGAAAAGGTTATATTCTTGTCTAAGAAAATTATTACCAATAACTTGATAATATTTAAATTTTACTTAATTACATAGTTATATATAAAAATCACATTTCATTAGAAATTTTATATTTGATAACATTAATTAAAATATTAAAATTTTATAAAAAGACCCAAAAGCATTCTGGCTAACCTAGATTCACATGAATGAGAGTTGAACTTAAATAAAACAGGATTTTAAAATGAGTTTTTTAGCCTCAACCCTTTTAAATCCAAGCTAGTCAAGGACAACTCTTTAGAGTTGACTAATTTAAATAACAGTAATTTGAATATAATTTTTATAATAAATATATATATATTTATTTATTTAAAAATAAAAAAAATATTAATTTAAGGTTAGGAGTACTAAGAAAAAGTTAAAAATTTACCAAACTTGAATCAATGATTATTGAATTTGATCAGATGATTTTTTTAAAAAAAAAATCATTCAAAATTACTCACATGCCAGAGCTAATTACAGGTAACTCCAATGATAAGCTATGATTTTGTCGGACACGTACTGTTATATCATACTCATCAACTTAATGGTATAGATTTTAGACAACAAATAATTATAACACAATTTTCAATAATAAAATATCATTCTTAATAACATAATTTTTAATTTTGCTCACAAAAAAATTCGAAGCATGTTTGTGAGAACATTGTTTGAGTTGTGGTGTTCACATATGGTCTCATGAGCCTCACTTAACTAATCCTATGTAACAAAAAAAGTTTTTTTTTCAAAATTAAATATAATTTTCATCTTATAAGAATATCATAAATTTATTATTAATTTTAGGGAAAAAAATATCATAGTGATAACATTCAAAACACACACTACAAGTGAGCCTTCTATTAATTTTAAGAAAGAATTTATAGGATTCTAATAAAAGAATATAATCACTAAAGTAGATTCAAAATAAATTAATAACTATAAATTTATTATTATTTTTAATATTAGAATTTATTATTACATAATATTCACTTGTTATAATTTTTTTGATAATAATTATATTATTTTTTTAAAAAAGTATAGTAATTTCCTCTAATATTAAGGAAAGCCATTTCAACCATTAGTTTCTTGATTTTAAAGAAAAAAGTAATATTTAATATAATTAATAATAAAAAATTGCTAAAAAAATATCTTCTTACAAATATTTTTGCCTAAAATATTTTGAAAATTGTGAAAGGATCAAGTATAATTTATTTTCATCCAATCAAATGCAACTCTTTTTCAGATATATACAACATATTTTTATCTATGTATAAAATATAAAATATTTATATATAATTAAAAATATGTTACTTAAAATAAGTAATATTTATTCAAGAATTTAGATCTTTAAGTATCTTGAGATCTTGTAATATGGGATTTTCTTATAATTTTTTATTAATAAAGTATATTATAAATTATGGATCTTTCACTTGTCAATTACATTTCCCTTATTTATTTGAATTATAATTTGGAATCATCATCACTTTGTTGCTTTTGATTACAATACACTTTACAATTTTTAGGAAAAAATTGAAGGGACTGGTGGTGAGAATGCAGGTACTTGTGCTGTGTTATTTTAGTGTAAGTAGGTATAATTTTCACTGTTAAAGTTTGAAACCATGTGATTATCTTTTGTTCTAAGCTAACTTTATTAAAAAAAAAGAAAAAAAACAGAGGCTACTCATTTATATAATTATTTTTGTCACTTAATTTGAAAAGTTAATATTAAATCTTTTAAATTTTTAATATAATATATTTAAATAATCCCACTATTCATAACGGCTCTTTAATTCTAGTTTTTTAGGGAAAAATCAGTTATAATGGAACTAGCCCTACTCATTATGACAAGATCTTGGTCTTTTCATCAAAATTATTGTAGGCATAAATTTAACTACAATTTTCTGATTTTTTATATATTTTTTTCGATAGTATTCTATTTATTTCTTATTGAAGTGACTTTTTTTTTTAAATTAATTTATATAGCTAAATGGATATTAAAATCCAATTTGCCAATCCATCTACTACCATCAGTACAAAATAATAAACAGAAAGCATTAATGGTACAATTCTATAAGAATTCAAATTAAAGAATATTTAGTTTTTAATTTGTTTATTTAATTAAAGTATCAAATTACCTTAGTTATACATATTATTTAGTTTCGTACTCACCCCCATGGAAAAAACAATGAAGTTTTCTTGCAAAAGGAAAAAGAAGAAACTTTCCTATCTTACGAAATTAAAGGAGAAATTTATTAAAACTTCCATTGAAGAGATCTTAAAGCTTATTTAGATAAGATTTTAGAAATGAGTTTATGAAGAAAAAAAAGAGTTTTTAGACAGCTTTTAGGAAAGGGCTTTTAAAGAAGAAAAATAGGAGAGAGGGGAGAGAGGGTATAAGAAAAAATAGGGATAATATAGTAATTAGTTAGTTCATAAACTCTTTTAATATTTTATAAGCTATTTTAACTAACTTATCTGAAACTTTGATTTTAAACTATGATTTAGTCCAAAAACCTGTTTGAACAAATATAGCTATTTATTTTAAAATTTTTTAAAATCTAGATAAGTTTGGGCTCTTCCCAAACACACATTTAATTTAATTTGTTCCTTGTAGCCTGCCCAGCGCTACCACCGTTGTTTTGGCATTGTAAAGTCTCATCTCATCCTTAATAAAATTTTGGAAAATATTTTTTATTTAAATGAACTTAATTAGCAACTAGTAGTGTAAAGTTTCCACATTTGCTCACATTATTAATATATTATATCTATATATACTATAAAATCTATAAGAGAAACTAATTCAAGAAGGCGTGAGTGATTGGAACTATCATAACTTAACTAAAATGTGATTAGCTTAAATTTATAAAATATGACAATATTTTGTGCATATATATGTGTGTGTGTGTGTGTGAGACAATTTTAACAATCTCATGAGATTCTTAATTAGAACAAAATAATAAAAATAATTAAACTAAGGAATCAAGCTTT
Organism: Leucaena leucocephala; assembly: GCA_037074615.1. Lineage (NCBI taxonomy): Eukaryota > Viridiplantae > Streptophyta > Magnoliopsida > Fabales > Fabaceae > Leucaena > Leucaena leucocephala. The sequence goes on from CM073553.1 coordinate 5,471,431, forward strand.
GACTATATATACAATAACCAACATCATGATATTCAACTGTGACAGTTGAAAGAAATTAAACACCCTAGAAAATGGGAAAACTAAATTGAAAGAGTATTTTTTTTTCTAATACTTAAATTTTACTCAATAATATAAAATAATCAAATAACTGTAAAAAATGCGAGAAGAATAAGAAAATGAGACAAAAAGATTTGGTCAGGACTAACTTCTCTACTAGCCTACTACAACTCTCACACACACACACACTTTACATAAAAGTTTTAAAGAAAAATAAAATAAAAGGAAAGAAAGAGTGACATCAAAGCCAGCAATATCGAAGGAATGCATATAGAGAATTAGGGTTTGGTTTTTCCCATTTAAGAGTTAATCTAATTCTAATTGTACCAAATATAGGATAATTAATTTGATACTGATATATTCCAAAAGGTTCTTAGACTATCATTTTTCCCACAAGACAAAATCCACCTACCAATGAAGCACCATAGAGAAAAAACACCTAACTACTAAAGGAACCCATCAAAATACTGAAGAAAAATACATGGGAAAAATAGTTAACAGCAATATAATTGAGTTAAGTAGAAATTACTCAATTTCCTTCAAGTCAAGTCAAGAGTTTAAACCTTATAAATAAAAAAAAATCACATCAAGAGAGTTTTTACTAATTGAACCTGACTAAAAATGATTGGGTCATATTAAATAATATGGGATATCAAATAACTATATACTCTCTCTTATCCTTAATATAATATCTATTTAACTAATTTAAATAAATTAAAGGAATTAGTTAAATTCATTATTTATTATGATTGTGTATTGATTTCTCTAAAATACTATATATTATCATGTGTATTAGAATGAAAACTCCTTAATCTATGTGCAATTATATAAGAATATTTTAAAGAAATTATAAATTTAAGAAATAAAATAAATTTAAATTTTATATTTAAAATTAAAATAAATTTTTTATCTAACTCTTATAATTAAAATTAATAATGATAATAATAATAATAGATATAAAGAGGTGAAAAAGCTATTCTTTTTTTAAAAAAATTAATTATTTTCTATACTAGATGTTGCATTAATCGGGGTAGAAATTCTACGAACAGTTTTTCTCCACCAAGTGAGGCAACGATTTACCATAAGTCAAGGACATGAACTCACCATATCGCAGAAGAAGAGGTCGCGTAAAATGTGAAAGTTGCAGTACTAATAACTGATACTATTTGTTGATCTCAAGATGGTGAAGAAATCGATGAAGGTACTACCAAGGGAGGGAAGAGATGAAGATTATTTATTTAACATGAAAAAGGGTTGAAAGTAAGAATGGGTAAATTCACTGTTACTTTTGCAGAAAACAGTTATATAAGGAACCTTCCGTGGGCTCAATCACATCCATATCTTTCAATAATGTTTGATCACTTTGAGAACTCAGAAAATGATGCTTAATGCTTATTCACTTGCAAGTACTTCTCTGCCATTTCAATATTGGGACCCCAATTTAAGAAACTCACAGCTTTGCATAATGGGATCGCCCCCGTCATCCACCCCACACTAAATTTAACTAAATACATTTAATTAAATTAATATTTATCATTTTAAAACTCGATTTTGACTGGGCCAATTAGATTAATGAACCAATAAGTCAATATCCTCATTAATATGATCAAGAGTTTTAGACAACCAACAGAAGTTGGTGTAAATAATAAGCGATTTAGTATCGTTTAAGCGAGGTCTCTAGTTTAAATTTTGACGTATGCAGAAAATTTTTGTTGAGAGACTCATTCACTATAGCCAGGTGTACGACGCGGGTTAGATCCGGATGTAGTCAGGGTAAAGCTCTAATAAACTAGGTAGGCAAAAAAAAAAGTTTTAGACAAATTAATTGGATTAAATTTTCTCTCTCTCCCCTTGATAAGCATAAAAATGATGTCGTTTTGAGTTTAAAAAAATAGATGTCCTTCATATTTATGTTTTATTAATTTTGTTTTGGTGAATTATGTGTGATTTATTCCTAACTATTCTATTTACTTGTAGATTAATATATTTTTATTTAATTTTTTTGGAGTTATATATGAATATTTTTGTATTTTTTATTAATTACTTATACTCCATCAAGTCCTTGTTATAAAATATAAAAATAAAAAAATCACATTTATTAAAATGAGAGGCGATAAGCCTTCAGTTGGCAAGAAATTATTTATAATTTGTAAGATTGTGAGTTTAAATCTCACTGTTAATATGAATACTTTATTAGTAAATAACCTGTAAATATTTTTTGAATTTAAAGACATGTCATACCCTTGGTGACCTCCCAGAACCAAAATCACATAAATTTTCATTTCCAATAAAAATGAAAGAAGATAAAAGGTATATAGATTTGGAAAGAAAGAGGTAAATAAAAGAAAACAAAACAAAAGTGAACAAAATAAAGTCGTAGGAGAAACATTAGAAATGTTTTTAAGTCCCAATTTGAGTAAGTAATTATAAAATAAATAAATAAATAATATAAACTTCAAGTGAGTCCGTTCAAATAATTTAAACTATATCGATATAAAGCAGAAGCTATAGCCATAGTTAATAAAGAAATTTAAGAATATTAACAACTCAGGATGAAACTAACATATATTTAGTTTAGTAGTATAAAACTTTATTAAATCCTTTTATTTTTTGAGTTTGATTTTTAGAAGAGTTACGTATATTGAGAATGATAGCTATAAGTCTTCAAACTGAATAATTAATAATAGGATCTAAAAAAAATTTAAAAAAACATCTCTAGATGATAAATAATTAAAAATATGTTATGGATTTGAACAAATTATTGAACCATTAATTTTCCAAATTTTGAGCAATTTTACCAGATTTTTCACTGGTTTTCTCTTAACCAATTTACCTCATTCTCCACTACTTAAAAAGGGGAGAAATGTTCCATTAATGTACATTCATTTGTATGTGTTGGGGCCAACTCATTGTCAACCAGATGATTTGATTGGAAAATTTTAGCCAATAAATCATGTAGTTTTCATTATATTTTACGAGTAATAAGACTCAGGTTTTGCAAGAGCAGTATTAAAACTGCATGAAAAATGAATGTGAATTTAGTTAAAATGATTAATTATAATATAATCAAGTAATTGTGCTTGGTATGTTGTAAAAATGTATGAATTTTTCACTTCATACTTGTGTTAAGTAGGATGAAAATATAATATTAAAAACAAAAATCCTCAAATAACCATAATAGAAGACACTATAGTTTTTAAATTTTAAAATATTTTGAATTAACTTTGACAAGAAAGTACATTAACATATACTTATCTCACATAAAATTATTTTTTTGAGACACTAATAAAAATATTTATTTTAATTGTTTAAATAGTTATTTACTAATATTGAATAGTAATATTTTATTGCAATACAATTGTCACAGCTTTTACAAAATTCTCGCATCAACACATTTATATACAATATAAACCATTGCAAATTGTTGGAAAAAAACTTTTGTAATTATTAAGTTGTGATATTCATGAGTCATAAATAATTAATATGGCTCAATTTGTTATATTTTGTAACATCTTACACTAAATTGTGAAGATAATAAAGAAATGATGGTAAAAGAAAAAGAAAATGAATCTCTATATTTATATGGTCAAAAAATTGGTGAAGTCAGCTCATTACTATTATACTATTAACAATTAACTACTAATCAGAAATTTATATCACTAGAGTTTGGAAATTTTGCCAATAAAAGGAATAAATAAAAATTGTAAAATAATATTTTATTTTATTTGTTATTGTGAATTTTATGTCTCCTCCTTTCATGTCATTTATGGTCTTTTGGTGATAGGGTACGTTTGGATAGGGTACGTTGGGATAGGGTTTTAGAAAAGGGTTTATAGAAAAAAGGGTTTTTGTACAACTTTTATAAAATGGCTTATGAAAAATAATTTATAAAAAAAAAATAATTTTGAATAAATGAGTATTTAAAATATTATTACTATAATAAATTTTATGATTAATACATTATAAGAAATGATATGAGATAAAAAAAATTAACTATGCATATCCTATCAGATCATCTCTCTCACCTTCTCTCTCTAGCAAACAACAATGATGATGGAGGAGTTAAAAACGAGACAACGATGGCTTAATGAGAAGGAGCTGAAGACGACAAAGCTAGACAGAGGAAGAAGTTGAAGACCAGTGACTGACGCTACTTAGTGACCCATGCGATGATAGAGCTAGACGACGGAGGAAGTTAATGACCCAGCGACTCACCCTGACGACGGAGCTGGACGAAGATGGGCAAGCGACCCTAACAATGGAGTTGGATGACAATCGACGAATGACCCAATGACCCAATGGAGATGAGTGGGACAAAAGGAGGAAAAAGAAGAGTGTAAGAAAAAATATGGGTAAACTAATAATTGGGCAGTCCATAAATAATTTTACTGTTCTAAAAGTTATTTATAGGAGTTTATTCAAAACTATAATTTTAAATTTTAATTTGGTTCATAAATTTTTTTAAATAAATATAACTATTTATTTTAAAATTAAAATTTAGAATATAAATCATTTTAAAACTAAAATTTCAAAGTTTATCAGCACATAATCATGTATTGCACTTGTCCTTTGGATTCTTTGTCTCTTGATTTTTCATTTTCGCTCGACTTAATTTTGTGGATAAAAATTGTAAATTCGTCATTTGCTTTTACTATTTAAATACTAACAATATACTGATAATATCCAATTAACATAACTTGATTACACGTATAACTAAAAATATGGTTATAGACTTATAAATAAAAAAAATAAAATTTGACAAAAATATAGAAAAATTAAAATATGCATGCATCATTTGTTGGTATTTATTTTATATGCAAAATGAAGCATTTTCATGTAAATATTTAAAAAATTATCTCTAATATCATGTTTAAATATATTATAATAAAGGTAGAATAAGAAACTTTTCTGGTTTACTATTTTTCACAACTAGCTAGTAGTTCTAAGAAAATTTTAAATTTGCATAAATAAAAAATATAATTTTTTTATAATAAAAAATGTTATTCAATTTTTTTGTATAATATTTTTGCAATATTGGGACAAACACCAGAAGCTTTGAGGTTAGTTTTATCCAAAAGAGAAGTGACAAATGAACTAAATGAATTGATAAAAGCACTCTGAAATGTAACACAATTTTTTTTATTTATAAAATTAAAATGTTTTAATAAAAAAAAATGAAGATTTAAAGACATTTTACTATTAATTTATAAAACTTATGTGAACTTTGAATTAATTGTATGCAACCCCTCCCCTCTAACATTTTAAAAATTTAAATTTAACCCCTCAATTTTTTATTTCTTTATAACGAATTCCTTTTCATTAAGTCATGACACATATTATCTCATGTGACATCATATATAGCTTAATAATGTTATAAAATGTCTCTAAAATTTAAGCTATTTACATATAATACCTTAACATTGTAAAATTTAAATGTATTGAAAGGGCTTCTATGTAATTGTCTAAAATTTATATGAACTTTGTAAAATTATATTTATTATAACAATTTCTATTAAAAAATATAAAAATAACTTAACGGTAAGAGATGTAGAATAAATAAGTAAAAGGTTAAGAAATTAAATATAAAGTTTTACATGTTTTGGGGAAAGAATTGAAAGTGGAAAAATGGGTTGGTTTGTCAAAAATAGGCCAGTTCATTTTGGGAGCGGGTCAGAAAAGGGGCTGGATGTGCGGCCCGCCCCAATACTGCCAGCCCGTGGGCCCACCTTTTTTTTTAATTTATTTTTTAATATTTTTAAAATATTATTTTTAAACTTTTAGAATACTAATAAAAAAATTTTAATGTTATATTAGTATAATTAAAAAATTATTAATATTATACTCTTACAAATTTCTACTTTTTATAAAAAAATCTCAAATTTTATAACTATAAATCTAAATAAATATTAACATAATATTAACCAATTATAATATATCAACATATATTAATAAATAATTAATTATATTTACTAGTATTCAATAATAAAAGTATTTAAAATTATATTTAAATAAAATAAATAATAATATTAATAATTTAATTTTAAAAATAATCTACTTAAAAATAGGTTAGTCTACCAGCGTTGGCAGGCTAGACAACCCACCTAAAATGATCTGCTCTTGATCCGTTTTGATGAAAAATAAGCTCAACTTGTAGGTGAAACTTATTTTCCCAACTCTCCTTATATACCTAGTATAAAGGGATTTTGTAAAATTTAGTCTTAATTTATTGTAAGTCTAAAAAAAAGAAGAAAAACAAGGGGCACGATAGTACTGAAGGAGAAGAATACTAGCTGATAAGTTACCGTGGATGCCCAAGAACGCGGCACGCGTGACCTCGAATGGAAACGTGTGAAGACCCTTATGGCGAGTAGGATTGATTTACGTAGTGGTGAGAGTGGAGGAGACAAAGTCCAAAATGTATATAATAAGAGAGAGAGAAGGGAAGAGTATGTGTTGGTGTTTGGGTGGCTTTTGGTTAAGAAAAGGCTGACAAAGACATTGACTTATTGTACGGAATGTCTGCTACTTGGTCTCTTTATTTAATGCTTTCCTTCTTTTTTTAATAATAATATTAATAATAATAGGAAGTGTCCATGGAGTTCGGGAACCCTTGCAGCTTATTGAAAATAAATAAATTTTTGCTTCTTTTTTCTTTAGTTAATTATTTTAATTTTAGTAAAATAAAATAAATATTTTTTATAATATAATTAATAGTTAGAAAATAATCCATCTAAAAGTGTAGAGATATTTTATCTCTCTTAATAAAATATTTTAATACACACAACTTAATTTAAAAAATATTAAGAAAACTTAGATAATAAAATAATTAATATTATGAAAAGAATATTACAAGATCACTATCTATGTCAAGACATAATCTACATTTGATATGGCTCATTACGCGTGAAATTGGAAGTTTATTAACACGTGTTATAATATAGTGACATGTCTAGTTTGTTTTACATATACCAGGTGGCATAATATCTCGGCTAAGTGTTAATGGTGATGTGGCTGGAATGTTGCCAAATGCCTATTTACACGTTTGAATAATTTGGGCCTACGTCTTCAAGGCGACTTTTGTCTGTACATTTTTTTTAAATTTAACTTTTTTAATCAATAAAATTTAATATAATTAATAAATAATTAAATCTTTTAAATATAATATATTAAATTATAATTAAATTGGTAAAATTTATTTTAATAATTTATATACTATAAGATTATTAATTTTTAAACTATCAGTTAAAAAATATTGTATAATTGTACTAAACAAAATTTAGCTTTTAGAATTATGAGAATAATTAGTTAGATAATATTGAATTCTTTTAAATAAGATAATATATGTGTCTATAAAAAAATAGCTTTTGGTTGCTATAATTGTGATTTATTATTTTTCACTAGAAACTATTCAATCTCAATATCTAGATAATTTATTAATATTATAATTAAATATACTTCTCATCATTTTAAGTTTTTGAAATACTGTAATCTAATATCTTTCTTTACAATCAAATAATAACACCTTCTATTTTCTTATAAAAAATAGTGTGAAAACTTATATTTCACAATTTATATTTAATATTGAAATATCATAAGTGTTATAATTATTTTGAATGATTAAAAATATTATCATTTTTTAATTCTTTATCATAAATTTGTCTAAATATTATTAAAAATATTAAAATCTGGCAGTAATTTTCTTAAGACATCATCACAATAAATTTCCAACTTTTTAGTTAAGGAAATTTCAAACTTTTTTTTAAGTACAATATCTTCCTCTAAAATATAATTATTTTTAAAATATTATTAAGTATTATATATCCCGCACCTAATCGTTATTGGTTGGCAAAATATGGAGTAATATAACTTTTTTGGACCTATTTCTCAAACATTGATTAAATACAATTTATTTATTATAATTTATTGAGTTAAGGAATTATGAGGGTTAATTATTATAATTTATTAAATTAAAAAATTATAAGGATTCAGTTGTAATAAATTAAAAAATTATAAGGTTAAATTGTTCTGAGTAAAAAAAATTAGAAGAAATTGAGCTAAATTAAATTTTATAGACTAAATTAATAATTAAAAAATTCAAAGAACAAAACTTATATTTCTAACAAAATAATTATATATTAAATTCTAAAATATTATTTTCCCCATCAACATCTTCCAAAACCTATCAATAACTCAAACTGAAAGGTCAACGGAGCCATTTACTAGACATCACGGCCCTCACGTGAAAATTGATGTGGCATCCTAATACAAACAATTTTAAAAAAGTAGGCCTAATTGCTAGACTTCCTCCAACTTTCAGCCTATTTCTTTTGGAAATATATTGTAAATTTTATGTTTTTAAATTTTAAATTTTTCTATAATTTCTATTATGCACTATTATTTTAGAGAAAAATTAGGAAACCCCTTGATTTTTTTTTTGTGAGAAGACCTATGTCAATGTATCATTAGTTCAATATTTTATGAGTATAAAATTTATAAAATCCAATATTTTTTTTTATAAAAATTTATTAAATATTTTTTATCAATAAAATTTTTAACTGGAGTTTTTTTCCAATTTTCCATTAAATTTATCAATAAAATTGCAGGGTTTATGTTCCACAAAATTTTATTTAAAGTATACTGATCATGATTTATTTAATAATGTAAGTTTTTTTTTATAAATTTTACATAAATTAAATACTTAATATTTATTTAAAAAACATAAATTATTCATAAATGGGTCTATCCATAGATCTAAGTTACTTCCCAAGATGTCATGAATTTCCAAGTTTCTCTATAAAGGCATTCGGTGCATTTTCTAAAAAAAATAATGTAAAATGATAACATTTTTCACAACTAATAAATTGGACAATATTTATTTCTGAAATTTCAAAGAATATGTCAAATAACCTGTTTAATAAATTATAGCATGACTACTTATAAGAATAATGTATTACTATTGCATAGATTAATGAGACCGAAAATGGGTATTTATTATTACTATTGTACTGTTGAACAAAGGACTGTAAACATAAATCATAGATGTGATAAAATTATTATTTAAAAAATTAAATGATTTTGTTAACCAGTTAGTAATGTTAGCACATAAATGAAAAATTAAATGAATTAAATTATTATATAATGTAAGAACTCTGTTTATTCCTCAATCTAAAAGTGAGAATTTGTTTTTGTCCTAAAAAGTGAGAATATTATTTATGTAATGCAAGTTAGGATTATTATTAGTCAATTTAAATGATGTATATTTTTAATGCGAAATATTTTTTTAATAGATTTTGACTCGTTCAAATTAATTATTTAATTGGACAGTTAAAATTTATTAAAAAAATATTTTTTTCTTTAAAATTAAGGTGATGGGTAAGAATCACAAATAGTCATTTTAGAAAATTGGGCACCTAGCTACCTATTCCATTAGATAAGAAATATGTTTATCAACCATTGTCTTTAAGTTTAATTGGCAAAATATGAGACATGTGACTATTTAGAGTGTGATTGATCCATAAAAAATATTATTTTATTATAGTTCTAATCATGGTATTTAGGGAGACATCCTAGATCTTGGGTACATAAGTTTACACCTGATGGTAATAGACAGTTCGTTCTACCTGATATTGGTATCACCTAGAAAGAATAAAGATTTTGCTCTACCCTTAGATTATAGGTGAATCTAACACTTTTCTAAAAATTTTATAAAAAAAAATATTTATCAAAAGTGCAAAAGTAAATCATTGCACTTTCACTAAATAAGTTAGGCAAGGATTTAGTTTTCCTTTTTCAACGATGAGGCTGATTAAGAAAGTATTTATTAAATGCGACACTGGCTCATAATTGAAACAAACAATTAATTAACAGGCATCCTATTAAAAAATATTAACAAAAGTGCATTTGTATAGTCCTCTAAATTTCAGTTTAGTCGCTTGATGTTAACTGTTAATCTCATTAACAGAAAATATTCATTCAACGAATTTAAATGGTAACTTTAATTAAATTTTGACATATTAATATTTATTTTAAAATAAAACCTAATGAAGACCACGTAACTTTCAATATCAACCATTCATTTTTTACAATACAAAAATATTATATTAAAGTATTAAAATAACTCATTTTTAATATATCAAAATATTATATTAAATTATTGGATTTTAAGCATAATTTATTTATATTTAATTATGAAGTTACTATTTAAATTGGTCGATACAATATTTTCTATTTATAAACTAATGGTATTAACATTACTATTTGAATAACTAAATTAAAACTTGATACAAATTTTAAAAGGCTAAATATATAATTTGAAAAAAATAAAGTTGGCAATTTAGCATATAATATTTTAGCTAAAATATACAAAATTTATATGAACTTTAGATTAGTTACATATAATCTCTTTAACCTTTAAAAGTTTTAATTAAAAACTAATATTTTATATTTTAATTATTAAATTTCTGTCCTTAAAATTGCTGTTAAAACTAAATTGTTTTACTATGTCATAATTTTTATATTTTTTATTATCTATTATATCATTTAAAAAATAATATTTATCACTTGACATATCATTTTAATTTTTTAATTACTTAAAATAAAAATTATTTAAAAAATATAAAATATTTAAATAACACTTAATACTTGATATGTCATTTAAAGTATTTTTTAAATACTTCAAATATTAAATATTTAAAAAAAATATTTATTTAATAATGTATTATTTAAACAAAAATAGAAACCGCTTAAAATTATACATGTAAATTTTTAAGTGTTATTTTTTAGATGATGTGTGATATAATAAAAATATAAAAAATATAACACGATAAAAACTGTTAATTTTAACAATAATTCTAAATATAGAAACATGATAATAAAAAATATAAAATATTAATATCTTTAATTTAAATTTTAAAAAATTATAAAAGTAATGTACAGTTTACTCAAAATTTAAAGGATATTTATATATTTAGGCCTAATATTTTCCTTATAATTCCAAGTTTAATTATATATATCAATATACCATTACAATAAAACAATAATTTTCGAACGGAAATTTTCCATAGACAACAAAATGGAAAGAATATCTTACGGAAATTCTAAGGCTAAAGAGTGCTGAAGATGATGAGAAATATTTGAACATTTTATTATATAGAGACATTATTATTGAACTAACAAGTGCCCATATAAATAAATTATTACATTATTCAACAAAGACACCTTATTGAATACTTGTCGTACATGCGGAAGAAACTTGTTGCTGCTAATAAATTTTTAGTGGCCTATAATGACAACGTTGACTATTCCATCAAGCCCTTAAAAAAATAAATGTCATAATTCCAAATATAGATAGTGGATGGAACGCAGTTTTTCTCCACTTTTTTTAAAACACATTATTGTTCATTCTATTAGTAACACTATTATAAGCATGTTATATTAAAATCTAAGCTTGGGTTGTACGATGATCATATCAGTAAATCAGCCTTATAACTAGTCTGATCAAAAGTTGTATGTAAGTCAATTTAATTAAATCTTATTTTATTTTTCTCTCTATTGAGCATAAAACAATACTATTGAGTTAGAATAAACAGTAGTCTATTAAATTTATGTATATATAAATATCCTATTTATTTATAGACTAATATATTTTTATTTAAGTGTTATTCTTTCATGTTTATATATGAATATTTTTTATAGACGTTATAATTAAATTAAATTATTAGATTAAGGTGTAAATTTACTATAGAAATTTCTATTTAGGAGTGTTAGGTATTTGAAAGTTTTTTTATGAGCGATATTATCTTAAAAATTTTTAAATTGTAGCAATATCATCCTAACTATTATCTAAAATTAAATTTGACCGTTAGTCGACCAATATATTAATGTGGCATACTATGTCATTTTTTAATTTATTTTGGGTTAAGGTGGATATTGGCAATGGAAGTTTTCACTTTAAAACGTTGGTATTCAAAAAAATTTTAGGTTAAATATTACTGCATATATTATCCAAATTTAGCTTCATCGTTAATTTGATCAAATATATTGAATTGACTAATCCACAAATCTTCCACTTTATTTTTCTAGAAGTCAAATATAATATAAAATATAGGACTATCATATGTTATATTTTGAAAAGTTACTAGAGTATGGTTTGTTGAGAGTAATACTCTGATAACCATTGAGATTGGATGGATGCTTTTTTTAATTTTCTCCTTATTTATAAATATAACATGGGGAAAAATAAAGTGGATGATATGTGTACTGACCATCTTAATATATTTGGTCAAACTAACGATTAAATTAAATTTATATCCTAGTCAGTGTGACATTAAACCTAAGAAAATTTTTCAAATACTAGTGCTCTTAAGTGAAATTTTTTAAAATAAATTTATATTTTAACCCGAAATAAAAGATGACGTGTATACCCTATAGTATGTCATGTCAATATATTTATCAATTAACTGTTAAACTTAATTTTAAGTAACAGTTAGGGCGATATTATTATAATTGAAAAATTTTTAGGGGCAACATTGCTATTAAAAAAACTTGCAAATATCTATTAAAAACTTAACTCTAATGATTGGTTCGAGATCAGTACCTTGACAATAAGCTATCACATTCGACAGATAGGAAAGTAGGATTTTTGTCACCAGGACAATCAACAAGAGTTGGATATAAACATTTATTCGTTCTAATTCATCGCTTCTTGCAAGTGCGCATCTTAACGGCTTTCTTTGTAGCTAGCTTTTAATGATACATTTGAATAATTGACAATAGCTTGTTTTTTTACATCTAAATTGTTCATAGTTAATAAATACTCCTTCATCATTTAATATAATAATTACTTAATTAATTAAAATAAATTAAAAAATTAAATAAATTATTAAATTATAATAAATATAACTTAATTGTCTTGAAATACTTATGTGTAACATTATATTATATGTTAGTTAATTTATCATGGTTGAGAAAAAAATATTAAATATGATCGAGTCCATGTGAAAATATTTTATAAAAACATTATAGAATTTCGAACAAGGGATTAAAATAATTGTGTAAGGTATTTTGGGACAGAGTAAGTATTATAGATTGATATTGATATTTTTTTTTATAAGCAAGTCACAGTTAATTGAAACTAGCCATGATGATTGGGAATCAAATGCAAACACATGTAAAAATAAATTAGAATTAGACATAAGAAAACTAAATACTGTCATAATTTGAACCCTTAATTATCCTGTCTCTAGTCCTTTCTAAATTTAATTAATTAAGAATTCTAATCAATCAATGTAATTAAAATACAGAAATTTTAATTAACAAATTACATTATTTACAAGTCATAAAACCCATTTCTCAAACTAAAACCTTGTGTACTGCAGGGACTGACATTTTAGTTTCAATATAAATACAGAATATATATATATATATATATATATAAAGTTATGTTACATGTGGATATAGGAGAATTCAATTTAGTGAAAAGAGAAATACAAATAATAGTAAATGTCAAAACCACCCCAAGTACCTGATCCAGTTCCTTTTATATAGCATTATTTATCTTAATTTCTCTTCTACTTTTATTTAATCATTTTTTGAGAAGTATTAATTATATTTTCTTTTCTACATTTAAGTACCAAACATGATCTGTTTTGGAAAAACCCTAATTATCTAAAATTACAAATAGAATTGAACCTGAGACTTACTATTTACAGAAGAATTTACATGGTACTAGATTGACTTCAATATCATTGGCTATCTCAATACTATCTAACGTAGGATTTCCATATTTCTTCTCACAGCAAGTTAATTCTATTCATACTTGACATCTCAACAAACATTCCGTCGCTGTTAATTGAACTGGCGATTTGTTACATCTTTTCGAACCCAATGCTATCCTTTTTTGTAAAAGAAATAGAAGGCCAGACATTGATAATATAAAGTTACGAGTGAGATGAAACTCAAGTTTTCGCATTTATGTAGAAAAGCTTTAATGTTACTAAACTTCAAGATCAAAATCAGTGCTTCTGCTCATATCAAGTCAATTCAGCTTACACTCGAGGTCTTAACAAACACTTTCACCGCTGTTGATTGAACTTGCTCTATTTGTATGCATAAAATTCTGAAGACGCAGTCATCATATTAAGAAAAATTGATGAGTATGAGTATATAACTAAGCATGGTTATGCATTATACGCACGTATTGTTAAGCAGTGAGGAAGTGTGTGTGTGTATGTAGAGAAAGACATAGAGGGTAGAGAGAGATGGAGTTTGATTAAGAGAAAAATGACAGTAACGGGACATGCAAAAGGGAACAGAAGAGTTAACTTTGCAAATCTTAGGACAGAAGATTTCATAGAAAAATGGACCCCCACAGGGCATATATATATATATAAAAGAGGAAGAGGTCGCTGTAATGGTGGCCATAGGGTGAGTTTGTTGGAATTATTCCATCAAAGAAAAAGGGTGTCTTTGTGTATGGCCATTGGCCACCACTTTGTCTTTCCCTTTCTTTTCTCTCTTCGCTTTCTTTTTCCCCCAAACACCTTTCTGACATCACCACCACCTCATTTACTCTTGCTTTGTCTTTTCGTACTCCCCAACAAAATCCCTTTAATTATCATCTTCATCATCCTCCCATATGTGAATTATACTGGTAACTCTCTCCTAGTTAGTCCTCTCAAAAGTTTTGGGCGAATCCATTGAATTAGATTTTTTACATATTTTTCTTTCCCCTTACTTTACATGAAACCACATTGTTTAGAATTAAAACAATAAAAGTATATTAATTTTGTTTTATTTAAATATATGTGAGCTTATTCACCAATAAAATTTTTATATTAGTGGTGAGATTTAAATTCATAATCTTATATGTTATAATCGAGTCAAATTCTTATTAATTGGATTGTTGACAAAATAATAACAACAATAATATGTGTAAATTTGGAACCCTAATCTCACGACAATTCATCTCTTAATGATGAGTTTGAATCCCATTGATCTTGTTAAAAGAGATCTACTTTGAGATCTATGAACCATTATTTCACTGATATGAATGATATACTTCTCAGGGCATCAAGATATATATATATATATATATATATATATGCACAAAAGCAGTTGATCATTATCACAGTGAACAAACTTCAAAAAGTGATATTATTGAAATCTGGGGACATTTGTGAGGACCCTACCATTGAAATTTCACCAAGGTCTCTGTAATTTTGATGGCAAATTTTACTTTACTTGACCCACCACCTGCGAAAGAAAATGCACTAAGAGAGAAGAAAATGAAAAGGGTGTGATCATACATTTCTGGTATATATAAGCAAAACAACAGGTGAAAAAGCTTCCACCATGAGGGACCACAATGAAATTTCAAGGTATGGAGAACCAAATATATATCAGTCCAAATCTCAATAATCCCTTGTGCATCTTTATGGATACAAAGAAAATATACGTCTCATTTGGACGATACTTATTGGATGTGGACAGACTTTTTTTTAAATAAAAAATAATTTGATAATTATGAAAATTTTACTTTATTTTTAATCAGATTCATACAGTTTTTCTTTATTTTTATTTTAATTTTTCCAGTTATAAATATTATTATTTATATTCATAACCTGTAATTAGGACTAATGTAGATACTGACTAAACTAAATATAGTTTATTTTCTTTTTATTAGGTCCTTACAATTTAATTTCCTTAATTATAGGCATTATTTCTTATATTTATAATATATTAATTAGGGATGATGTGGATGCTGGCAAGTAAGTTGTCTCAATTTACAAAACAAAAAAGTTTTTAAAAATAAAATGATGTAATAAAATTTATTCATTATTGACATAAAAATAAAAAAAAATATTATGCTCATAATTATATCCTTGCATCTATATGTAATAAGTAATCTAGTAGATTTTAATTTTATTTAGATTTAGATTTATATAGTAAAATTAACTAATGTGTATATCGAGTAAGAGTCACATCATGTTATAAAAATTATTTTTTTATAAATAAATAAATTATGAATATAGGGATTAATATCTATAATTGAAAAAATTATAAAGACTAATAAAAAGAAACAAAATCAAAGGATCTAATTAAAAAGAGATAAAATTATAAGAATTTGTATATTAATTTTTTCATGTAATGATCTAAACTTAGAGGTATAATACTCTAAACATCGCTTCAAGTGAGCTAAAACTAATTGATTTAATTTAGGGTAATGATATTATTTTTTAATTATATTAAATATCCTAATTTTATTTATAGTATATCTAATATTTTGATATTAATTTTTTAATATTTTCAATAATCTAAATCATAAATAATAATAGGGCGATGGATGTGTAGAAAAATAACATAAATATTAATTATTGTTAATGTGCTAATTTTATTATTAATTATTATTAACGTGCTAATTACTCATGAGAATTTAGAAAATACTCCACAAAAGACAAGTTCAATTTTTTTTTATTATTAATGTGCTAATTTTATTAATTATTAATTTATAAATATTTCAAGATATTTAAACAAAGAAAAAGAAAAATCGATTCAATATATGTAAAAGTAGGGAAGCAAATGGCATTGAAAGGGAGAGAGAGTTTGATTTAGTTACTTTTACCCTTATATTTGAGAATTCAGAGGCAGTGTCCTTCCATGCAAACGTCACTTCTTAGGTCCATAATGGCGTTTGCCCAATTTGGTGAAACACGGGTACATCCATTCAAGGACCCCACTTTCTTTCTAGTGCCTTCGTCTTCATTTCCATCTATACCTAACATCTTTATTTTTTTTATTTATAATAATAATTATTCATGATTGATTGATTATATTCATTCCTTTTCTTGGACTCAATTTTTTTTATAATTTATATATTTTTTGATTAATATATTATAAAACAAACCGACAATTCAACAGGTAAAGATGTTGGGTAACTTAAAGGTTCAATTATTTGCCATTATATTGGTCCAAACACACCCTATTGTATTGGTCCAACCAATTCTAATTAAATCAGTATATTTTTAAATATATGCCAACTATTTAAAAAATAAAAATAATAACAATAATATATTAAAAACTTAATAACAAGGAAGAATAGTATACCCCTCTTTGCCTGCAATGACTTTAGCTAAATTACACATGGCTCTTGTAAAAATTGAGTTATGTGCAAATAAAATTTCTCTCCCTCTACTTTTAAATTAGTTGAGATAACTCCTTTTGTTACTAATTCATTACTACACTATAGAAGCATAACATTTTAAAAAAGTTTAGCTACATAGATTCTGGAAAAAATGTATAGCCTTTATTACAAGTTATTTTGATGAGATATTAATTATATTTTTAAATATTTTTTCTTTTTAAAGTTATTAACTATGTGAAAAAATATAATACAAAAATTAAAAAAATTCATTTACGTATGGGCAAAATTGAAATTTCCTTTCATTCTTTTTGGCCAAGAAAATATCATATTATGGATTATTGAAAATTTCTTTCATTTGTAGACATAGTTAGTGGCTTAATTATGTTTTCTTTGTAGTAGGAGTGGCTAAAGATACTTTATAAAAAGGCTAATATTAAAGGGTTATATGTACTTCATCTAAAATTTAAAGGAGTTATATATTAATATATAATTAAGGAGCTATATTATAATAGATGTCCATGTTCCACAATTTAAATAGACTAATTAGGGACATGATCATTTTCATAAAATTGAAAGTTTGGAGGGTCTAATTTCAAATTTGGAAAGGGAAGGTGGCTTAAAATTAATATATGTATGTAAAAGTAAAATCTATTCGCACACTACAATTCACGTGCATGCATATATTATTTTGGGATTGTAAATATATTATCTACTATTTTAATTATAAAAGCTAAATAAATAGTTTATTTTAATCATAAATATAAGACTCCAATCCATTTTATGGTCTAGATTTATAATATTCCTCTCAAAGTATCTCTTTATAACTCTGCACATATATAAAAGAGTTTCCATCAAGAGATATTTCTGATGCCCATGATAGTAGATAGTATTTTAAGGAAATTAATATATAATTATTATAAATAATTAATTTCACTAATTTTTTAATCTATCTAAATTAGTTAAATAGAACATATATTAAGGATTATAGAGAGTTTTAATTAATCAATCCCTCTGTATTACAATTCCTGTGCATTATTACTTTGGGATTGGGTAACATCTCGTATAAGAAAAATTTATGCAATTTATTCTACTTCCTTCAACCCATTTCTTTCAACTAGATATTTTCCCCTCATACAACACAAGAAGATATAATAATTTGCGAGACTTTTTTTTAAAATTAAAATTTTCTGTTATTAAGAAATTACTTTTTTTTTTTTAAAAAATTTAAATCTTATAAAACTATGTGAAGAAACTTCAACAGAATAATTAATTAGTGTTGCATGAAGCTTATGAAATGTATGCATAAAATTGTGGGTAAAAAAGGAATACAAAACTTGAAAATAGTAGTACTACCTTCTATCATTAATATAAGATTTATTTATCTAATTTAAGTAGATTAAGAAAGTTAGTTATTTATAATTATTATATGTTAATTTCTCTAAAATACTCTCTTTAATCAGGTCTATTTGAACTATTTTTAATATAAATCTATTTAATATATGTAATCATGTAGAGATAGTTTTAAAAAAAAATAATTTTTGGAGATAAAATTGATTAGAATATTATATTTAGAATTAAAATAAACTCTTTATTTAGCTATTATATTTAGGACTTAAGAGAGTATTATTTATATTGATTTTTTTTTGGTGACAAGGGTGAAGACAACGTTGTACAATATTTATATATAAATCAGAGTAACAAATTATGCCCCTAAAAATGGTTAAGGCTTTTGCATACAATTGCAACAAGAAGAGAGGGGCACAAAAATTCAACAGAGACATAACCACAAAAAAATAGACCCCATATATTATTAAACTCATATACTCATTTGATCTTTAATATAAAAATTATTTAATTAATTAAATTAAATTAAAAAAATTAGTTAGTTAATATAAGATATTTTTCTAAAAAAATTTAATATTTTTTCTTAACTCCCTCACTCTATCTCTTATTTGATTATTATTGAGAGAATATTAATATAAGTGATTTGGAGAAAAAGTTGATAAATATAGAAAATATATCTTATATTTAAAATTGATATTGATATCAATTCTCTAATTATATCTTAAATTAAAGACTGGAGGAATATATGTATTATTATATAGTGCTCATTCCCAATATATAATATAAATCATAACTTAAAAAAGAAACAAATATGAATATAAGAATATAAAAACTTTGGCATGTCATTCTTATTATTATGTCAGAACAATACTTAAAAAGACGTATTTAAATATATAAAATTAACAAATGTAATAAAATTTATACCAAACCATATAATTTACAAATTATGAATAATAGAACTTATTTTAAAATACATGTAATACAAAAAAGAAGTACTCGTATAATTAAAATTCAAAAAGTAAGCCGCACATCTGGACTTCCCCAAATGGGCTTCCACTTGAACTTTTAAAAGTCAATTGGATCTAAATATTTTTATCATCTTCAAGTGATCCATCAGACCCAAAGTATAGATTTGTAGGAATTGGCTTTGTCCATGTGGGTTTGAATTAGCTTTCTTTCTTTCTTTTTTTTTTTTAATTTACCAACGGAGGGTTAGATATAGAAACATGAGCTACTTTCGGAGAACCAATATTCAAATTTTTTATAAGAAATTTATCTATATTTAGTATCAGATTATATCTCGAACATGATCGCCTCTAATAGGATAATATTTAGTTCTTAGAAAAATAGAAAGAAAGTAAAGAAGGCAAGTAGACTTTGAATTGCTCATTGAGCCACAAGCTCTACACGTTGTTCATGGCATGATCATGACCACATTTTGTACATTATATAACACTATTGGGTCCAACTCTCTAAGCTTTGACGGTGTTATAATTTCTTTTTGGGTTACATGATGGTGATATGATTGACAATTATCATGCCAAAAACCAAAAGAGTATCATGTTATTGGCCTATGCATTACTGAGGCAATCATTTAGCCCCAGTATTGGCAGAAACACGAATGGGCAAAAAAATCAATTAGCCTGGGCTCACCTGCCGGCTAACCAATTTTTTTTTATCCATGCGAGACTTCCAGTTGAATCTATTAGAATATAAGGTAGTCCCATATTAATTAATTAAAGGTATATAATGGTAACTATGTCTAAAAAGTATATAATATTAAGAAAATCTTATTAAATTGACTTAAGTCGAAAGATAACTCCCAATGACAAAATTAGGGGAGGAGTAAGGGGTAGTCACCCCTCCTGTGGGCTGGAACTCCTCTATATCCTATTTGCCTACTAATATTATAGTTTATTTGTTTATCCCATAATTTTTTTTTAAAAAAGTTTGCAGTTCTTGTCATTAATTTCTAGTTTCGCCACTTATAGTCCCAATACATATATCTAATCCTAATGAAGCCCATGAAGAACGAAGAATCAATTTTTTAATAGGTTAAGATGTAAAAATACTCACAAAATATTCTGCTAGAGCTGTTGGCTCCTAAATTAATTTAACTATGGAGTAATTTTGTACAACGTATCAATTCTCAAAAGCGGGGTAAAGATCCCCAATTTATAATATTAATGGAGGCCAAATATCTGTTAAGTAAGGGATGTGAGTCCCACATGTTATGTCAGGTGTAATTTTTTGTTGGTTATAAATTTTTTAAAAAGAGTTTAGGTTCACTTACAATCTAAAGGCATGACAAGTCTCCATTCCTCTTAAGTGATACTAATATCGGGTAGAACGAATCGTTTATTACTCTTAGGCGTAAACCTAGGCACTCAGGAATTAAAATACTTCTCCAAGCGCTGGAATTAGGATTACAATAAAGTAGTACTCTTCAGGGATCGAATACACTCTATATAGTCGTATGTCTCACCCATTCGCCAGTTGAACTCAGAGACGATGGGTGTGTCATGTGTAACTGAGTTAGGGGCAAAAATACCCATCTAATACTACATTATAGTATAATTTCACCCATCAACTCAAAATATTTGCAATAATCCCCACTCCATAATAGTCACTGAGGCACACGTTGACTGTGAATGTAGAAAATATTAAAATTTTATTTGACCTAAAATGTAGACATGAAAACATGTGTTCAAATTTTGTCTTAGCTGACACAAGCTTTATGAACATTTTATTTTATCACACTTCATAGCCATATAAACACCCTTCAATTCAAATCTGAAAGCTTGTTGACTCTTTAAAAATGAAGAACGAAGGGGGAGGGCAGTGGAGACAAAAGAATACAACATGTTTGATCCACATCCCTTCTTTAACCAACGTGTGATCTCTGGTTTGGATTGGAGATTTTTGCACCGTTTTTAGAGTTAACGGGTAGAATTGCACTGTACTTTAGTTTAGGAGACTAGCACCAATTATCTGTGAGTTCAATTGGCGAAGGAGTGATACATGCAACTATTTAAAGCGTATTCGATTATTAGAGAGTACCGCTTTATTGTAGCTCAAGTCGTGGAGCTTGAAGAGGTATCCTAACTCTTGGTGTGCAAGTTTACGTCTGAGGGTAATTGACAGTTCGTTTTTTTTCTGACATTAGTATCGTCTAAGAGGAAGAGAGACTTCGCTCTATCCTTAAATCATGGGTGAGTCCAAAACCTTTTTAAAAAATTGTGTAAAAAAAGTTTAGGATACTAGCCATTCATCACAAAATATTGAGAGTATTTTTATATCTTAACCCCGTCTTAATTTACTTTTCATGAGTTATTGTTCATTATATATTATTAAATCTGACTTTGATAAATTATAATTAAATTAAAGAAAATGGTATAAGAGATGTAAGTCTCGAGTTGAATCTCTTTGAGCCTTCTTTAAGAGAAAAACTTGATATTGTTATAAAAATAAGAAAGTGAGAGAGTAGAAAAGAGAATAACATGACAAGAATTTTGAGATGAGAGAAATAGAAGGACAAGAGAGAATTGGAGAGAAAGAGCCCCCTCAAGCTTTTTCTTTATATTCAAGTTTACAATCACTTGGTATATATTCACTATTTATAGGCCATAAGTCTTTAAATTCTATTATAAGAGTTATACAAAGAATAAATCTACATAATTGTGGAATATTATAACATTTGAAGGTTATGTATATTAATCATAGAAAACTCCTAAGTTATTCATTTGTAGGTTACATCACTTTAGTGTGGAAGTCCAAAAGGCAACCTAGAAAGTTATGGACATCTACACTTAATATTGCAATATTCATAACACTCCCTCTTAAATGTCCATAAATAAATGTGTCTCATTAAAACCTTATTAAGAAAAATCCTATGGGATAAAAACCTAGTGAAGAAAAAAGAGAACACGATATTTATTTAAGTTGCCTTATTAAAAACCTTTTCAGGAAAACCTAGAGAAAAAAACTCTTAAAATGAAGAGTACATCAAGTATTTGTTTACTCCCCCTGATGACGTTGTCAATTTATGTCTTTGAATCTACGCATTCCAATACTAAACTCTAACTTCTCAAATGGCTTAATTGGTAGTATCTTACTAAACAAATATACAAGGTTCTCACATGATCGAATTTCTTGAACATCTATATCATCATTCTTCATAAGATTATGAGTGAAAAAGAATTTTGGAGAAATATATTTTGTTCTACCTCCTTTTAATTGAGCTATGCATGCTGTATTATCTTCATATAATACTATTGGAATCCCTTGTTTTGAAAGTAGATCACCTATTCTTTAGATATGTTGGATTACTAACCTTAGCCAAACACATTCTCGACTTACCTCATGAACTGTAATTATTCCTGTATGATTTGGTGAGGTAGCTAATAAAGTTTATTTATCGAACGCCAAGATATAGTTGTACCTCCATAAGTAAATAAATATCCTGTCTGAGATCTACCTTTATGTGAATTTGATAAAAATCCTGCATCTGCATAACCAATAAATTGTGATCCGGATTCATTAGAATAAAATAATCCCATATCAATTATCCCTCGAAGGTATCGAAATATATATTTAACTCCATTCCAATGTCTTCTTGTTGGAGAAGAACTAAATCTTGCCAATAAACTCACAACAAATACAATATCAGGTCGTGTTAAATTAGCAAGATATATTTGTGCCCTTATAGCACTAAGATATGGTACTTCTGGATCAAGAAGTTCTTCATTTTCCTCTTGAGGGCAAAAATGATCTTTTTCTTTAACTAGCAATCTCACAACCATTAGAGTAATTAATAGATGTGCTTTATCCATATAAAATTACTTTAATATTTTTTAAATATAAGCTGATTGATGAATAAAAACTCCATTTGTTAAGTGCTTGATTTGCAAACTGAGATAAAATTTTATTTTTCCAAGATCTTTTATTTTAAATTCTCTCTTTAAACAATCCATTGCTTTTTGAAACTCTTCAGAAGTTCCAATTATATTCAAGTCATCCACATAGACAGCAATTATAACAAATTCTGATATATTTCTTTTTATAAAAACACATGGGCTAATTGAGTAATTTATATAGCCTACTTTTAATAAATATTCACTTAGACGGTTACACCACATTCTTCCAGATTGTTTGAATCCGTATAAGGATTTATGTAAATAAATTGCATAATTTTCTTGAGAATTCTTACATGTTTTAGGCAATTTAAACCTTTTTAGGGATTTTTATATAAATTTTAGTATATAAAGAATCATATAAGTATGCTGTAACAACATCCATTAGACGTATATCAAGTGTTTTATGCATTGCCAGACTAATTAGATATCTTAAAGTAATTGTATCCACCACAGGAGAATATATTTCTTCATAATCAATGCCAAGTCTTTACAAAAATCCTTGTGCTACAAGTCGTGCTTTATATCCAACAACCTCATTTTTCTCATTTCGTTTTCGCACAAAAATCCATTTATACCCAACTGGTTCAACATCATTCGGTATTTGGACTACAGGTCTAAAAATTTCATGTTTTGAAAGTGAATTCAATTCTGCTTGAATTGCGTCTTTCTATTTTGGCCAATCATTTTTATGTCTACATTATTCAACTAACTTAGGTTCAAGATCCTCACTTTGATTAGTTATTTCAACAGCAACATTGTATGAAAAAATATCGTCGACGACTATATTTTCTTGATTCCACCTTTTTCCCGTAGTGACATAACTTATCGAGATATCTTCATTATTTTTATGTACCTGGACCTCTTCTGGGGTCTTTTGATTTGTTATGTCCTGGGTATCTCCTATAATACCAGCCTCCTCAATTTGACCATCTTGATTGTTTACTCTTTTTTTTAGGATTTTTATCTTTGGAACCGATTGGTCTACCACGCTTCCAACGTGGTTTAGTTTCAGTTGCACTTGCTACTTGTTCTACAGGGATATCAATTCGAATTGGAGTATTTTTAGCGGAATATGATATTTAATAATTCTCTTGGGGTCAGTAAATGCATTTGGCAGTTGATTTGCAATATTTTATAAATAAATTATTTTTTGAACTTCAAACTCACGTATTTGTGTTCGAGAATCTAAATGAGGCAACGATAATACTTTTCATGTGATTTCTTTATCTAGCTATTTATTATCTCCCCCTAATGTTAGAAAATTTATCTCAACAAAATGACAATCATCGAAATATGCCGTAAACAAATCTCCTATTAACGGTTATAAATACTTGATTATAGAAGGAGATTCATAACCAACATATATTCTTAACCTTCTCTGAGGTCCCATCCTTGTGCGTTATGGTGGAGAATTAGGACAAATACCGCATATCTAAAAATTCTAAGATGAGAAATATTTGGCTCCTGACCAAAAGCCAATTGTAATGGGGAGAATTTATGATAACTTGTTAGCCTTATGCCTATAATTGTTGATACATGTAAAATTACATGTTCTCAAGCTGAAATGGAAAATTTTATTCTCATAAGTATTGATCTAGCAATCAATTGGAGGCGTTTAATTAATGATTCTGCTAAACTATTTTGTGTGTGGACATAAGCAACAGATTTCTCTAATGTTATTCCAGTTGCCATTCAATAATCATTAAACTTTTACGATAAAAACTCACTCGCATTATCAAGACGAATTGTCTTAATTGTATATTCTGAAAATTGTGCTCTTAATCGAATTATTTTAACAAGTAATCTAGCAAATGCTAAATTACGTGTAGATAACAAACACACATGTGACCATCTTGTAGATACATCTATTAAAACTATAAAATATCTAAATAGTCCACATGGTGGATGAATAGGTCCACATATATCCTCTTGGATACGTTCTAAAAATGCAGGGGATTCTATCCTAACTTTTGTTAATGAATGTCTTGTAATTAGTTTGCCTTGAGAACAAGCAACACATAAAAAATTTTTAAATTGAAGAATCTCCTAACTCTTCAATGGATGTCCATGTGAATTTTCAATAATCCTTCACATCATAGTTGATCTAGGATGGCCTAACCGATCATGCCAAACAATGAATGTATTTTTATCAGTAAACTTCTGGTTTAGTGTAGTATTTATTTTAATTATAATAATATTTTTATAGTACAAACTAGAAGATAATACAGGTACTTTTTTAAAAACACATTTTTCTCTATGTCTAACAATTATAATATGTAGATATTCAATATTTTTCTCATCTATAGTCTCAATATGATACCCATTTCGGCGGATATCTTTAAAACTTAACAAATTTCTTTGAGACTTAGAGGAATATAAAGCATCATTAATTACAAAATTTATCTCTTTGGATAATATTATCATTACTCTTCCGGAGCCTTCAATTAGTTTTGTATTATCCACTATAGTATTGATGCTTGCACCATTTATTGTCAAATGAGAAAAATATTTTTTATCTTTGAGTATGGTATGTGTTGTAGCATTATCTATGAGACATATATCTTCATTCTTGTGCTCAATAAAAGAGAGAGGAACATCCATATTCTTCATCAAAAGAAAATAAATATATCAAAATATATTATTAGCAATAATGCTCTTAAAAGAAGAAAATAAAAGTAAACATAAATAAAGCATAAAGCATAACTAAATTAAGATAAAATATAAATAAACATAAACTAAATTTATTTATCTAATCATGATTCTCAAAGAAATCAGTCACTTCTAAGTGCCATAGGATCAAGGTCATCATATAGCTCATTGGTATCATAATTCTTATATGCAAAATTTGCCACAACATCATCATCTTAGAAAGTCATATTTGCTTCCATGTTCTTTAGATTCTTTTTTATGAAGGCTTGATAAAGCTTTGCTAGATGCTCTGGTGTACGATAGGTACGCGACCAAATACCCCTTCATCCCATACCTATAACATAGATTTTCTACAGTTTTTGAGGGATCACTCTTGTCTTTTTTCTGCCCTTCATTATGCTTCTTCTTTTGGTGGGTATTTGGATTATAATTACTTCCACCACCATGATAACGGTAATTGCCACGTCCCTTACCACGGCCACGATCGCGACCTCGACTGCGACATGGGCATAAAAAATAGCGCGTTCAGTCACATTTGCTTTAGGAAATGGATCTGATCCAGTGGGACGGATCTCATGATTTTTCATTAACAACTCATTATTTTGTTCAGCCACAAGAAGACATAAGATTAGTTCAGAATAATTTTTAAAACCTTTTTCACAGTATTGCTGCTGCATGATCACATTTGAAGCATGAAAGGTTAAAAAAGTTTTTTCTAATAAGTCCTCATCTGTTATTTTTTCACCACATAATTTCAGTTGAAAATTTATTTTAAAAACAGCTGAATTATATTCAGATATAGATTTAAAATCTTGCAGCCTTAAATGCAACTATTCATAACGAGCTTTTGATAAGATTACCATCTTTTGGTGATCATATCGTTCTTTTAAATTATTCCACAATTCTAACGGATATTTTACTGTTAGGTGTTCAGCTTTTAGCCCTTCATGTAAATAGTAGCGAAGAAAAATCATGGTCTTAGCCTTGTCTTGACTGCTTATTTTATTTATAAGTAAAATAACATTCCATAGATCTTTGGCATCTAAGTAGATTTTAGCATCTAACACCTAAGACAGATAATTTTTTCCCGAGATATCAAGAGTATTAAACTCGAGTTTTGTCAGATTAGCCATGGATTGAACTTAAATTTTTTAGAGCAATGTTGTGCTGATAACATATTATAAAAATTAAAAAGTGAGAGAGTGGAAAAGAGAATAACAAGATAAGAATTTTGAGATGAGAGAAATGGAAGGACAAGAGAGAATTGGAGAGAAAAATGGGTGACTATTTTTCTTTATATTCAAGTTTACAATTATTTGGTATATGTCCACTATTTATAGGCCATAAGTCCTTAAATTCTATTACAAGAGTTATACAAAGAATAAATCTACATAATTGTAGAATATTATAACATTTAAAAGTTATGTACATTAATCATAGAAAACTTTCAAGAAATCATTCATTTGTAGGTTACAGAGCTTTATAGTAGAACTCTAAAAGACAACATAAGAAGTTATAGACATCCACACTTAATATTGCAATATTTATAACATATACAAGGATTTACAAGTCAAATAGCCATTTTTATAAGACCTTTTGATATTTCAATAAGCATTAAATATTTTTTTATATATATACTATATTTAATAAGGGTAGTGAGAGGGGAAAATTTAATATAATGATAAAATTTAGTGTAGTTAGTAAATTAATATTAAAAACATTTTTATTTTATAATAAATTTAATTTTTTTAACTGTTTTTATTATTTTATGATTGACACTTCGGATAATTCCTAACTCTGAAAGTATATGAAGTTTCCTAAACCATCCGAGGCATATATTCATACTATATCCAGCAGTCTCAGAAAAGTAAGTAATCATTAACAGTATATCAACTCAGTTTAAATTATTTTTTCCCCTTAATTTTATTAAATTTTAATTATTTTTTGCCTTAACTTTCTTTGTGTATAATCCCATTTTTAATTTAACTCATGTCTTGGACTTATAATTTCTTAGATCCTCTTCCATAATCTATCTATAATTTGCCGAGCCTATCTAAAAATTCACAAAGAACATTAATTTGATGATAACTGGAAAATATTTCTCGTGAAACTGCATTATGTGCTGGCATACACACACACACACACACACACACGTGTGTGTGTGTGTGTACTGCAACAAACTGTGGTGTGGGTTCCTCTTCGGTTGTGAGGTCAATTTCACTGCGAATTTATCTTCAGCGTTTTTTGTTTGTTATCTTTTTATAAACTTATATTTCTCCTGTGAATAGAATGTAAATAAAAAATTAATTCCCTTATATTCTTACATTTACATTTATATATATGTTTGAAAAAATAACGTAATTCAGCTCAACAAAAAAAAAATAACGTAAAACAATGTTATTTTACATGGAGCCCATGTCATATCAATAATAATTCTTTATCATTTTGTTTTATATAAGTTTCCTAATATATATATATATATATGTTCAATTTTTGAATATAGGGTATTTGAATTAATTGGCAAGCTATTGAAAACTGCATCTAATAATTGAAATTGTAGTTGAATTGAAGTTAATCCAATTATAAATAAAATAATTTAATTTAATTTAATTTAAATATATAAAAATATTTATTTATATAACCCTGATAGAAATAATTTTTAAATAAAAACTATTAATCTACATGTAAATAGAATATTCGTATAAATCATATATAATCTTACAAAAAATATGGTTACTAAAATATAAATATGATAAATTTGTTATTTATTATTTATATTTATCTGATTTTTAATATAAAACTTAATTTGTAATATAAAGGACTGAAAATAACATTGTTTTATGCTCAATAAAGGGAGAATATATATAAACCAACCTAATAATAGATCTGTTTAAAATGATTAAGGGATTGATTTATCCGTTTACACTGATTGGCTGACACCCATATATGCAAATTGGAAGAATGTTTGAATCAAAATGGTAAAGCAACAGAAGTATAAAAGATTGGAGTCATCTTTACGTCGAAAGCTTAGAAAAGGTGTTTTATGTGATTGCTACCGTTAGGTTTCGAGAGGTTTGAGTCATCACTACGTTTATTATATATATGATGAACTGCAACAACTACCTTCATTGTTAGACTGACTGAGACTTTCCTATCCTTCGAGAGAAAACTACTTCTTACTTTTTTCTAGTGTCGGTTGCACAAGAATATATCCACTTTTCTCCCCCACCCCCCAAAAAAATGTATTTTAATATCTTTAGTTTATAAATATTGAATTTGGGTTTTATGAATTATACGTATTCATTGAAAGCATGAGGTCTTAAATATTACTACGTACAAATGTAAAAAATACTTTTAAAAAAACTATCCTTAATTGAGTTCGACAATACTTGAATCTGATTCAGTCAAATAATTATATTAAAAAAGGTAAAATAAATTAGAGAAAATGACAAAAAAAATCTCTAAAAAATAATAAATACTAAAGTAGGGCAGGATTCGTAATACATGACCTATTGTTAATAATAGACATTATTTAAAATTTATCATTTTTTAGAATATTTTTCTTTATTTTCCAAAAAATTTAGGACCTATGAATTGAAAAAAAAAAAATCATGTTGGGAGAAGTTCTCCTACTTACAATTCAATCGAACTTGAATCTTGAATCTGGATTAGTCAATATAGTATTAAAAACCATGTGCTTGTTTCTAGGGGAAAATAAAAAGATCTATATTAAAAAAATCTTAAATTATAAAATAATTGATATTAAAAAAATCAGGAACCGGACTCTAAATTAAAATTTAGAGCTCTCATTAATTCTTTCAAATGATTTTAAATGTAATAATATTGGGTTTAGAAATTATATTTTTTTCTTATATTTAAACACTTTATCCACAAGACTGGCCAACTTCTTACTTTGACACTAGTTAGATACTTAGAACATCCTTCAAGTGATCGAATTTGTTTTATTCCTAAGTTACTTCCTTTGTAAAGCATTTTGGTGACGAGGTAGCACACCTTTGTCAAGTTTATCCTCTTTTCTTTAACTTTCTCTCCATTAAGAAAATAAAAACTTTTATACGTGTTATTGAAGACTGATAATATTCAAACTTTTGATCGTAGAAGATTCCCCATTCAAGTAATATTCATTTTCTTTCCAGGGTCAAACATTTCCCCTTGATCATTTTCTTGTAAAATCTGGCAACAAACTAATGATAATAATTCCTTAATCGGTAAAAGGTATTATTTTTATTCTTTAAATTTATAGTCTCTTTTCAATCTTCAAACCCTAATGTCATTAATAAAAAATGTTTACATTAAAATTCTAAATGTTAATAAAATATTTTTAAATACTAACATTTAATTTTAATTTTTAAAAATAATAATGAGTGACCAACAAAATCATCTTTTAAAACTAAGGGTATTAGGGTTTGTAGCCTGAAAAAGAATAATGTTCTTGTCCTTAATATAACTTAACTTATAGTATAAATATTAAGGATGAGATGAATATTTTATAAAATTAATTAAACCAAATAAAGTTAAATGATGGAATTGAAATATACACTTTTGTCTTCTTAATCTTAATTTTTAAGTCTTGATATTGCGTCTAAGTTGATGGGAAAATATGATAAGATAATTAAATAATTCAATAATGGAGGATTAGTCAATAAAGTAATGATGACTTACGAGTGATAAGTGACTATTAAACAATAGCGACATTTGTTTCCATTATTATTCATCATTTATACATAATTTACTCATATACCTTAATAATTACTCATATCCAAAATGCTTCAAACTCGCCATAACATAATCATGCATTAACTATTAACTAATTCTAGTTATCATTGTTGACTCTTTATATATATATATATATTTCAAAGCTTTCTTCCTCATCCTTCAAACCTGAACCCAACAACAAACACTTTAATCCCATAATGTTCTTCTCTCTCTACCCTTCTCTCTCCTCCTCCTCCTTCATCTTCTTCTTCCTCTTCGCTTCGCCATTACAATGCATTCTCTCAAGAACTCTGCAGCATCACTCGTTTCCTTCAATACCCACAAAAATCTCCATTGCTGATGAACGGAGCTTCCAACGCCTTGTCCATGCTTCAAGAGGCAGTTACATCACTGGCATTTCACATATCAAAAGATACTTTTCACATTTTGGCTATCTTCCACTGCAGAATTACAGTAATAGTTTCTCTGATGTTTTTGACGAGGGATTCGAGTCGGCGCTTGTGCGGTACCAGCGGAAACTCGGACTCGTCGTCACCGGCAAGCTCGACTCCGACACACTAAACCAGATCGTTACTCCAAGATGTGGCGTGCCAGACACAGTGCATGGTCATCATCATCATCATGGCTTGCAGTCTACGAAACATTTCATGTATTTTCCAGGAAAACCACGGTGGGTACGTTCAATGCCCATGACTCTCACGTACGCTATCTCGCCGGAGAACATAATTCATCAGAACCTGAGCTTACGTGAGATAAGAGAAGCGTTTAAACGTGCGTTCTTGAGGTGGGCGTCGGTGATTCCGGTGAGTTTCATGGAGGCTGAAGACTACGGTTTCGCAGATATCAAAATAGGGTTTTACAGTGGCGACCATGGAGACGGAGAGCCGTTCGACGGAGTCCTTGGCGTGCTAGCCCATTCATTCTCGCCTGAGAGTGGGAGGCTCCACCTGGACGCGGCGGAGACGTGGGCGGTGAACTTCCGGTCTGAAAAATCACCGGTGGCGGTGGATTTAGAGTCGGTGGCGACGCATGAGATCGGTCATTTGTTAGGGTTGTCTCATAGTACAAACAAAGAAGCTGTGATGTATCCAAGTTTGAAGCCAAGAGATAAGAGAGCAGAACTAAACATGGACGACATTAAAGGAGTTCAATCTCTGTATGGATCAAACCCTAATTTTAGATACGAATCGTCATTAGAATCTGATATGTCTGCGAATGAAGCTTCTGAATTGGGAGGCAAATCTTTGAGGAGGATTAACGTTGTTGGTTTCATTTTGTTTTGTTCTGTTCACATTTTTTGTTTATGTTTATAGTTTTTGGTTACTTTTTCTACAAGCATTGGGATTAGATAGAGATACTACATATATATATATATATATATGATGATGATGATGATGTTGGGTGAAATATATAGCAGAATAGTGTAGAGATTAGAGATTGATGTGTGTACCTAAAAAGTCATAAAGGAAAAAAGATTTGATTGGTGATTGTAATAACATGATTTTTCATTATAATTTTTAACGAATTTTTGTATTTGTGTAAAGTGTATCAGATAAATTGTCGTTTATCGATAGGGTTTTTCTTTTCTTTAATTTTTTGTTAATGAAAGCCAATATAAAATGATCAACATCTTAAAAGCTGGATCAAATGTTAAACCCAAAAGATTAACTGTTCAAGGTTTTCATGATCCAACGGATAATTAAATAAAAATAATTATATATGTACATAATACAAGGTTAATAGTAAGCATAATAACATCACAATATACGAAGTTTTTAATAAAATAACATCATATTTATGAATATTAACTGAAAATATATTGGAATTTTTTAGAGTCATTTTTTTATGTCTTTATTAAAAAAATTTCAGGATAGCCCGTGATGCTCAAGAAAATCATCCGGTTTTCTAGAAAGCGTTTTGATTCTCAGCTTAATTTTGGGTTTCGGCTCAATGGCGATCTAACCCAGTTCAATCATAAAAATGGTTTTTCGATCCGAACCAAACCTTGTTATTTTATATTTTCTTACCATCACGTTCTGTTAGGCAATTTTCGCTCGGGTTCCTTTAATCTAAATATATATATCTTCAAAATTGGTCTCTTTATGTTTTTTTTTGGTACAATGGTCCCTTCATGTTATCTTTTCTCAAGCGAATCTCTGTACTAAAACTTATGGGTACTCATGTTGTTGTAACTTGGGCTTTGCATATGTTTGGGCCAGTGCACTTGATAACTTTATTCTCTTTAAGTTTTTCCTTTTCTTTTGAACATGTTATAACTTATTTTTTAATTAAAGGATATTTTTTTCTTCAACATAAATATTATTCTATTAAATAAATATAATTATATTTAAAATATTATCAAGTATTAAATATAAGTATATCTAATAGCAAGTATTCGAACCTTAACCCCCTACATTATGAAGGATTAATATTTTTTGTTAAACCAAATCACTATTAATAAAAAGCAATTTTATTAAAAAGGATAAAATAAAATACATAAAAAAGCCTGCGAGTATGTAGGGTCTTGCCAAAAGTATCCCATCAATGCACCAGGCCCATTGTGAGTTACAATGAAACAAATAAACAATAATAAAAGCCCACGATTTTGTAAGTTGGCATAAAAAGTACAAAATATATTTATATTCTATAAAGATATGAGTTTAATTCTTATTGTTATTATAAATATTTATATAGTAGACGATCTCATAAATCTCCTATAAATATTCTCTCTATAGAGAGGTATCTGACTTTAGTAAGAGATTGATACCAAATCTATCTAAATTTTTTTATAAACAAAAATAATAAAAACCAACTAACGAGGATTGTATATAGTGGAAGGAGGTTAATCCCTCATAATGTGATGAATTAATCTTTAAATTACAATTGAGAGAGATATATATTTAATATTTAATAGTATCTCAAATAAGATTATCTATATTAGGAGAATAT
This sequence comes from Leucaena leucocephala, assembly GCA_037074615.1. Classification (NCBI taxonomy): domain Eukaryota; kingdom Viridiplantae; phylum Streptophyta; class Magnoliopsida; order Fabales; family Fabaceae; genus Leucaena; species Leucaena leucocephala. The sequence continues at coordinate 5,505,223 of CM073553.1, forward strand.
CTATATTTAAAAAGACAAATAAATAAAAAATAGTGCCAGTTAGAGTCTAACTTAAAAGCATCTAGGAGTGCTGTCGATGTACCCACACCAGGGCGTTTTGGAGGAAAAAATTATGCCATCCTCGACTTTGGGATGGTCAATGCATTAAAAAAAAGGAGATCAAAGATAAATTTATACTTTAACTTTAATTTGATTTCAAATTGAGAGTTGAGACTACAAAAGTTCAAAATTTTAGTAAAAGGCCTTTGGTCATATCAAACTACATAGTTCAACTAGTTGGTAAAAATTGATTAATAATTTATAAATTTTTAAATTCAAATTATGTTGTTTATATAACGATTTTGTTGCATAGACAATCTGTAAGTACTTTTATAAATATTATTTAAATTTTAATACATACTATAATCTTCATAATAATAATCTTTGGGGATCCAATCCACCTAATTATACACACACACACACATAAAACAAAGAGGAGCAAATTTTCCCTATTGAAGTTTTTTAAATTTGTTGGTCTAAAACGGGCATGTTTAGATTAACTTTTAGAGAATAAATTCTAAGAATAATATATTTTAAAAATAGATATGTTTAAATTATTAGTAATAGAATCACTTTTTATATTAATAAATTATCAAAAAGGGTATGATTTGATTAAAGTATGAAAGAGGAGAGATGATAGAGAAGAGAGAGGAAAGATGATATATGATGAAGAAGAGATATAATCTCTTCTCCAAAAACCCTTTTCTATAAGCTGTTCAAAAACCCTTTTTTTCATAAGCTCGTTTCTAAAATCCTATCTAAACGGGTCCATAATATTATATGATTGTTAAAAGATAATACTACATAAATTACATGGAAAAAGAGAGCAAAATTAAAAGAACTTCAATATCATTAAAATTTGACATGTAACACTAGCTTTATCCTCCTAGGAATCGTAGCCCCTATAATTCATTAATTAAATATATAATAACAGGGAAAACTCATTCCTCCATAAACTTTTTCAAGACGAAAGCAAACGAAAAATAAAGGTGATGCTAACTTCAATACGTTGAAAATCACTTTATTGGATTCAATAATCTTAATAATTAATAATAATAATAATAATAATAATAATAATAATAATAAAACAAGTAAAGTTCATATACTTTAGAATTTAGGAACCGGCCATATGAGTCTCAATATGCTCAATACACACATCTAAATGCAGACACGGAAACACACAACAAAGTGCATAGAAACTTGAAAATGATAACATCAAGACACTGACCACAGAATACTTTTCTTGTTCTATTACAAAAATATTAAAATAAAATAGTTTCTTCAATTAGAGACATTGCTATATATACATACCTATGGAGTATATATCACATGAAGTGATGAAGATGATTATTTTTTAAAAATAAATTAAAGTATACGGTTTTTTTTTAATTTTTTAAATTCTACAATTTTTTTTACGTTTTGAGATATGTAATTTATTACGTTTGATAGTCATGCACAAATTTTAATTTTATTTTTAAAATTTACAGAAATTTGTCTTAATATATTAAATTACATAAATCTTTGAGTTTTGTTAAAATTACGTATAAGACTCTAGGTCTTGGTCGTTCTTTTAATGATTATATATAAATATGAAGTTCAACCCTATTACGTAGACTACTAGGTGGCATTTTCAAGAAATAATGAAATTAATGTTAGCGTTTGGTCACAAGGATAGGTTATCCTCATGCTTATTTCAATTAATTTAATAATGTACTTTGTTATAAAATATAGAAGCATCATCATGGATCAGATTTCATAGAATCCAAGATCTTCACAACGCAAACGGAGGAAGAGATAAAGTGGACCATTATAACTTCATTTTATTAGCTAACCATTTCCATTATTAGCTTTCAATTAATATTTTTGTAAGATACAACTCCTGTATTTTATATATTATCGTGTCGTTAATGGACAATATAATGTATATTATTATTATTATTATGTTTTTTTAATACAATTAACATTTCCCTTGGCTTTCGGTATTTCCCGAATTCTCGATCAAGAAAATAACGTGTTCCTAAACCCTAAATTAAACTCTACAAACCATGGTTTTTTAACCAGGCTTAGGTTGTATTCGATAAACGGTATCTCTATTCTTATTAGAATTTTATATTAAAAAATATTAATTGCTGTAATTAACTAATTTAATTATAATGCACACATGTATATCTTACAAAAATAATTTTTAAATTAACATATAAATGTGTGTGTAAGGCATGCATAATGCATGCACATGATAATATAATATAATTTTGAATTTATTATTAACTTAATTAAAAAAATACACATTTGATTCTATAACTCTATTTAGGCATTATTTAGTTGGGGTTTTTTTTTGGAGGGAATGATGGGGAGTAAGGCTGTTTGGTTTATAAAATAAAGGGAAGGGGAGAGGAGGAAATTTTTTTGTCTTTTACTGTTCCCTTTTTCACTCTCTCAACCCTATAAAATTGGGGGGTTTTGGACAAGTAAGAGACTTTTGTCCATGGCAATTTTTGGATATTCTAATGCTACCCTCCATTCATTCATTCCCCTTCAGCTGCTTCATGGCGGATGACAACATTTTGGCCTTCCCTTTTCTTTTATCTTCCTCACCTTGGAATAGATAGATCAGAGCTCTTGAAAGCTTCCATAACAGAGGAGTTATCATCGGTCTAAAGATTCATTGTCGGAGATGACCTATAGTTTCTCATTCATCCACAAATTAGCCCAAAAAAAGCCCCGACAAAGAGAGAAGATAGGTAGTGAAGAAGTTTATTAGAGGAAGGAAGCAAAGAGGATGTGCTTGTGGTGGAAGAAGAAGCGAGAGACGTAAGAGAGTGAAGTAGTTAGTGGTTGAGTGTAGATTTAGGGTCCATTTGGATTCTGGACTGCAATTGGGTTGAATTTTATGTTAAAAAAAAATAAGAGACACATTGGGAAGAACGGAGTAGTAAAGCAAGAGAGGAGGTAGCTTCTAGGAAAATAAATTTAATATAAAAAAATAAAAGTATATTTATCAATTTTTAATTAACTTCACTCCCTTCTCTTTTTGTACCAAACAAGAAACATTATCTCTCTTCTCTTACCTTCACACCCATAATATTTCTTTACCTTCCTTAAATTAACTTAACGTACTATCCCCTTCGTTGAACTAAATATAGCCTTAAGGTTTCAGTTTATTTCTATAATTTTATAAAGTATCTTTTTATTCTTTAAATCCTAAGTTTATTAGTTTCAAATGATAATTTTTTGTGTCAATCATTGCTATTTTAAAAACTTAAATTATATATATATAAGCATTGGTTACTATTTTATTAATATTTAAAATTTTGATATTTTTTGTTAACAAAACTAATAGTGTTGAGAGCCACCTCTTTACCACTTTATTTTGGATCAAGGAAAATTTAATTCAATATCAACTCACTTTATGGACTCACTCTTATTGATACTCTTTTAGTAATAATCAAATTAGATAAGGAGGGAAGGAGTTAATGATAATGAGTATGTTATTTTAGAAAAAAAATCTGTATTAACTAACTTCTATAATTTAATTAAATTAATTAAATATATTCTATATTAAATATTAGAGAAGTATATAGATATCTAAAATCCTAGGAGGTGTGTGAGATATTTAAGACGACCAAGGGATAATTGAAAAACTTAAATATTTTAGCACTATAGATAATCTGCAGATCAAATTAATAATAAAGTTGGCACTTAAAAATTTCGATAGAAAATATGAGTTACTAGTATATCTAACTAGCACGAGCTTCTCTTATAAACCATCAAACCCTACAAATTTAGCGAGGAAGGCAACCACATAAACCTTGGCCACACAACTACTTGAGCCATATTACGTACCAATTGAATATCAACTGAAAGATCAACAGAGATTGAGTATAATAGAATAGGTTAATTCTTCATAATATGATGAGTCATGTTCCAATCTCTATCAAAAGAAGTGATCACATTTAGTACCTGATAGTACATCGAATAAATTTACCTACGATAGAAGGATAACTATGCTTAAAAAAAATAAAGAATATCTACTACTAGAAAAGATATTTATCACGGTGCTAGCTGATGGTAGTTAAAAGAAAAAACGTTGTAAAGAAAAGGCAATGACATATTTATAAATAATTCATATTTTTAAAACTTTTTTATTGTGGTTTTATATAAAACTATCATTAAATTATCGTTTAACTTCGGTTCAACTAAAAATCACTGTTAAAAATCAATTTTACATCAGTTTTAATGTAAAACCGCCTTGTAAAATTTCACAAAATTTTAAAATCCCTCGCCCAGAGTATAGTTTCAATCTCACTTTTTCACAACCTTGTCTATTCTGTTGCTCTGCCTAACAATGACAGACTTGCACAAATGTCATTTCCCGCTTTGTCTGTTCTGTTTCAAATTTTTTGAATCAGTTTGTGCTTGTATCAATTGTTTTGTTATTTAATTTGTTTGTTATAAATTGTAACATATATTATATGCTATCTTATCTTACTAAAAATTTCATTTGAACACAACAAGTCTTTTGCAAAATAATTCAAGCAAGTAGTATTAAAGAATAACAATATTTTTGAGACAATACAAGTACTAGTTACAGTACAATGCAAAACAATAAGGTTGTGGTTGTGGTCGAAGTGCTATATTTTGCTAGTTTAAAAGATAAAAAGTCAACATTAACGTCCATGCCATATTATGGAGTGATTAAAGAGACATAAAAAGTTATTTACTCTAAGTTTAAAATGTCAGTCTTTAAATGTAAGTGGTTAATAATAATGATGTCCAAGTAGATGAGAAATTTGGATTTATTTTAGTCAATTTTCAGAGAGTTAGATACCAATATGAGTCATTTATTTTAACAAGTTAGCAATTTAAGGGGTTTATGTCTCCAATTTAGCAAATAAAGATCTTTTTATTGTGCTATAAGGTTAAAAAAAAGACTCCTAAATGCCGTATGAAAATTATATATTAATGACAGTTAATAATATAACCGCCCGTTAAATGTATTATATTTTAATGATGGTTTTATATAAAAATTACCGTTATAAATTTAATATTTAACAAGAATTTTAAAACTATAATTAAATATTAAATTTATAAGAGCGATAAAATTTATGTTACTCATAAAATTAGTGTGAGATATCACTTTTAACCTCCGGTAAAAGTATTTTTTTCAAATAATGATCAACTCAAATGAAGTGTATTACACACACACACACGTATATATATAAATCCAACGTTTTAACGTACTTTGAAAATGTTTGTACGACGAAACCAACTATGTATATATATATATATATATATAATTCATACTTTAGATACGTATTATTATTATGAAAAACTTGATATTATTATAAAATATCAAGCTTTTCTCAAATTATTCTATATTTAACGACCGACCTGGTGGACAATATTATGTGTAAATAACGTAAGGAATCGAAATAGGTCATAAAACCCCCATATAATTTAGATTCACGTTTGTCCTATAAAGAGAATCAAAATCTTGGCGAGTGCGTTTTGCAATATGTGGCTCCTACTCACTTAAATCATTGCCTTGAAGAATGGAATATATTTGACTGGGAACTTGCATGTGCAATCACCCCCCCACAACACACACATATTATATATATAGAGAGAGAGAGAGAGAAAGAGAGAGAGGCATGTGAGTAGTAGTGTTCATGAAAGTAAGGTCGTGTATGACCATATGTGAGAGACCACTCTTTATAATGCTATCAAATTTGCTCACTCCCCAACTTAGAGTCATATTAAAATTTGTACTATATATATACACACACGTATTTTTAACAAGGTTTGTATAAATATAATTAAAATGCTACATAGGATGTGTGCGTTTGTGTAAATTAATTAAGAAAAGCTTATTGCTCACTCATGATCAGAATCTTGTGGAGAAAAGTAATGTAGTACGTAGAAGATCTAAAGAAAATCTGAAAGAAGGAAGTTGGTGGGATGATGATGGAATAGAAGAAGAAAGGGAAATAGGAATACAAAGGAATTGAGCAGGAAAAAGGAGAGGCAAAATTAAAGGTGATATGTGATGTCTCTCTTTTTTTCTTTTCTTCTTTTAAAACTCTTTTGTTATATATCATCAAGAATATTTGGCCTTTGTGTACGTAGTTAACATGTGATAATCATCATAAATTTCGATTATTCTCATTTCTGGATTATTTCATAAGACTAGGTTGATTCCCATCATTTCGTTTAGTTTGTTTGCAATTAACATGTCTTCGGTTCATGCAATATTAATAACTTAAATTTTAATTTTAATTTAAAAGTTTACGTGAATTTAAATTTTTTTATCAATATTCTAGAAGTATTGAAAAAAGAACAAATATGTCCTAATTATTAAAAAAAAATTAATGTTGATTATTAATATTTTTAATAGTTAGTGGTAATATTGTTTCTTCAACAATAATCAAGTTAGAGAAGGGATAAAATTAAAGAAGATAATTATTGTGATTTAGAAAAACTATGTCATATTTGTGATATATTTATTTATTTATTATAACTATTTAGATATTAATTAGAATAATTAATAAATATTTTTGAGTATGGCCTATAATCATTTTATACCCAGTTTAAGGTGGGTAATTGATTCAATTTATTAAAGTTAATTTTTCGATAATAGATATTAATGTGAAATGTGCTATAATTTTTGAGTCCTGAAGTGATAACCTAAATTTTTTCTCTAATAATAAACAAGTCAGAGGGAGATAAAATTAAGGAAGATAATTATGGTATTTTAAAATATATTTTATATTAATTAACTTAACTAATTTTTTTAATCTAATTAAATTAGTTAAAATATCTTATATATTAAGGATTAGAATAGTAACTATCAGAGATAAAATATTAAGATATTATATTTAAAAATAAAATTAACCCCCACTTGTCATATGTCTATGATATTGATATGTTGACAATAAGAGATGAGGAATTTGGGATGTAGTTTTTGTGTTCACTATGAGAGTTGAAAGAGGAAAAGGGTTTTAGTTTGTTGGTTTCTCATAAATGGCCAAAACAGCAACAGGCAAGGAAGCCTTATCGGGTTCTTTACTTCTCAGATATTTTTCATTCTACCCGACAACAATGTTCGTACCACCTAATTTATTTTTTGTTTTTTATTTTTATTTCTCTCACAAAAAAAATATTAACAAAAATAAAAAATATATCCAAAAAGTCTCACTCATAATTCACTTAAATGAATGGCCTAGAAACATCCACCCACTTCACACTTCACCATAAACATCAACACCAACCTTTTCATTTCCTTCATTTTCTAAGTAAATAAAAAAAATTATTATCACCATCAGTACTTTATTAACCCTCAAAATTACTAAGCATATAATTTTTTTTGTTTAAAAAAAATTGAGTAACTAATTTAAGAATTAAACTGGACATGTTTGTCCATGTGATATAATAAAAACAATATTTTTAACTTGTAAATAATTAATATATTGTATATATTTTTATACAAATTTAAGAATAAATTTGTATATATTTTTATACTGATATTATATGTACATTGAACATCCTACACAGTACAGGTCCAAAACTGTTTTTTTTTTTGGAAAAAATAAAAGAATAGGATCTATAGGAAGTAGTAAAAAAAATTAAAAAAAGAAAACAGTAATAAATAGATTATGGTTTAGCTTGACATGGACAATAATAGGGAGGGCCTAGCAATTAATTAAAGGTCTTGAATGAATCTGTAACAACTATAGCTAAACCTTCAGGTACTATGAATTCTTGGCCTCAAAGCAACCCTTTGCATTCAATTTCCTCATCCACGACACACTCAATTCAATTCATTCACAAAAAACAAAAAAAATCATTTAATTCCCTTTTTCTCAGAAGGAAAAAACACTTCCAGATCTTTCATACTCATAAAAAATAATCGTACAATATCTAGTTAAGTCAGAAACTATATAAGAGATCATCCGTATGTATTATTATGAAAATCTGATCACTTTTCTTTTTATACAGTCAACCAACTAGTACGGTGATTTTTCTGAATCTTATTATTAAATATATGCAACTAATTTATAGTATAAATGTTTTCTCTTAGACTCAAGACTAATTCTAGGGCGGATTTATGTTGTTGTAACAATTCTGTGTATGTCGGTAGTACAAGAGTCTTTCATATGTACCTCCTCGTACTGTTATATATGATAATCACTTTAAATATATTAATATGCTTAAGGATGTAACTTGCTGTGAGTAAGCCAAAACTAGGAGAAGCAAATCAATTAAGCTTAATCCACTTGTATTATAATCACTGTATACTTTTGTCCAAACAGGACCCTAATGATAATCCTTAATCGAACTTAATCCTAATTGCGTCCCTGTTTAGGATTCTATATTTTATATTATATTATAAATATCATTCATCTGTCCAAATGTATTTCATGCACGACAGCTACTTCACAAATCACATGTACCATGCAAAAACCCAGACCCATGATTTAAATAATCCAAAACAGAAGTGTGAAACACAAGCTAGTTTAATTTCTTTGTTGTGCTTAATCATCATTTTATGTGGTCAAAGAAATCAAACAACCTATCCACGTAGGCACAAAAATGAGAAAGATGTGAAACTCATGACATATATATACACACACACATACATGTGTGTGTATGTGTGAAACTGGGAATCATCTAGTTTTATTGCATGAGATGTATTCTGATAGAAATATTAAGGTGTGAATCTATATATGCATGTCCTAATCTAGGACTATAACTAGATAACTGTAGGATATATATATATATATATATATAATATTATAGAGAGAGATAGGGATGACTAGTGGAAAAAGAGAGAGTTTTTATTACTGAGAAAGCCACTAAAAAACGAACACAAGTAGCTAATACCACTCATGATACTCTCACACACAGAGACACACCCTTGGTGATTAAGCTAACCATATTAACAAAGCTAAACATCACATTTTGCAGAGATTAAAAAGTCACCTATATATATATATATATATATATTAGTTTTCTTCTTCTTCTTGATTTTGGTACCTTATAGTTTTCATCTTTCTCTTTCTCTCTCTGATCTTTTGCCTAACACATAACATCCTTGAGAAGCTTGTACCTGCGGGTGGTGGGTCGGGGCGACGGTGTCGGGCTCTTCCCCTTATCGGAGCTGCCGCCTTCTTCGCGATGATGAAGATCGCGATGCTGCTGTTGCTGCTTGATTCTCTCGGTGCCGGAATATTCTGACCGGTTGGTGGAACCCACATCGATGCTCGCGGCGGCCGCTGGCTTCTTACTATGTCTGGAGTTCTTCTCCTCGCTTTGGCACCAATCGCACAGTTCGATCTCAGGTAATTCGCCATAGTAGTTACTACAATACCTGCAAAACAAAATCATCGATTTATAACTAATCGCGATTCAGCAAAATCAAATCGAACTTTAAAGCTTAATTCATACATGAAATAATAACATTCAACAGCGATCATCGTCCTGCATCTTGCCTGTATATATATATATATATATGCATATACGTCTCTTCGATATAAACAACAAGAAAGATTAAGCTAGAAGTTTCTATCAAATTAGCTGTATATAGAAGACGGAGGAGGAGGAGGAGAGAAATCGAAGAACATACGAGTGCTGGGCGCGATGTCGGCATTTTCTGCAACGGAAAAGCTTGTCAGGGAAGCCGATGTCACCACACATGCAGCAAACAGTTTGCAGATCCACCATGGTTGTGCGCCAAGAACACACACAGAAATAGACTGACGAAACACTACCAGAAGAAGCCGCGAGAGAGACGGAGAGAGAGAAGTAGGAGGATTTGGATAGATTTGGAAGAAGCAAGAGAGAGAGAAATGAAATCCAAGGCCAAAGAAAGGAAGAGATGGAGAACGCAGGTTGCGGAACTGAGACGAGAAATTCTGCAAGCGAAAGAAAGAGAGGAAAGAGGAGAGAGAGAGGGAAGGGAGCTACGGAGGATTTTATATGGAAAAATCTGCGGCAGCAGTGGGCTTGAGACTTTGAGTCGGTGTATCTTAAAAAACATTAAATTAAAAGTATCAGTATTAGATTTGTTTAAGACTTATAATATAATTATTTTAATCAAATTTAGAATTATAATTAAAAGTTTATATCGTGGATTTTCCAAATATACTTAAAAGATTTATAGTAAGTTTATATCAATATTAATATAAGGTGTTTAGTTAATTTATTTAAAACAACGCTAAATAATTTCATAATGGATATAATAATTTTAATTTTTTAAAATACTAAATTACTAATATTCAATTATTTTGATTTAACTTTAAGACATAATCTTTTGACTAAAATAGAGGAGTTAGTTGAGGGATTTATTTTAACTTATAAAATTTTAATGTATTTTATTTTTTAAATTTTAAATTTTTTTAAATTATATATATTAATTGAATATATTTTATGATTTTTTATCATAATAATTAAAGAAAATATTTTAAAAAATCAATACATTTTTAATATAAATTATTTAATTAATTTTTTTATATTTATAAATTATCTATTTAATTTTTAAATTTAAAATTGAGTAGAATAGTAAATAATTAAATGCTGGAATATATTTTTAAAGAAAAAAGGTATGGGAAAAGAGGAGAGAGAAGAAAAAATACACGTACATATACACATATAGAGGTTGCTTGCAGTCTTTTTTCAGTTAGAGCAGGCAGGCAGCCCCGGAGAGAACCTTAAAAGAAGAAGAAGGAGAGAGAGAAGGGGGAAAAGACAATTGTGTCCCGGGGGTGCAGGGTATGAACAATATTTGGTGGCTATTGAAATTAATTAATAATTTGAAGTAACGAAGAAGAGAGATTGGTGTGTTTGTTGTGAGAGTGAGGGAGCGTGGAGTAATTTGAGAGTTATGAATTGTGGGGTTAAGGGAAGGAAAAGTGGGATAGAAAAATGGGAATTGAATGAACGGGTGGTGGTGAGTGTGTGGGTGTGGCAGTACCTTTCATGACTCACGCCACGCTCTTTCCCTTCCGCCCTCTCCTCCACGCAATTCCTAGTTCCCTACATTCTCTTCTTACCCAACAAAACCCTCTTTTTCTTTTTTCTTTTTCTCCCTTTTCCATTTATATAAATTATATTTAGAATCTAATACTCCTCCGTCTCAAAATATAATATCCCTTCTGACTTGTTTTTTTTTTAAAATAATAAATATATAAGAGATATATCTTTTTAAATATATTATTATTTATGGTGGTTAAATAAAAAAAATAATGATAAGAGAGAAATCGTTAAAATAGATAAAAAAATGTATTTTTTGTTTAGTTAAGTTTAAAAGAGATTTTATAAAATAGGATACTTATACATTTAGAATTATCCGGATGAAGTTTCAACAATAAAAGCTTTCCCTATTTACTCTCACTCTCCTTTCTCATAATAATAGTACTTGTTTTTAATAATTATTATAAAAAAATTATATTTAAATACTCATATAGTTTATTAAATTATATTGGATAATTATTCATGTTAATGGGAAATGTTAAAAACTTTATAAAAGTCATATCATTTTTAGTAATTATAAATTTATAAGTGATTTTAATAAACAAAATCTAAACATAATCAAAAATTTTAAAATCACTTATAAAAAAAAATTATCCAAACAGAAATTACAATTAACTAATATGATTTATGATTATTATCATTTATAAAAATATCATCATCTAAAATTACAATTGTTTACTATTAATACGAACGAACAAATCAATAAATAGTGGTTCGAGGCTCAGGAGTCCAATATACTTGAATTGGGATCAATATAATTATAATTCAAATAATATTTATTTAAGATATTTAAAAATATTGATATATAACTCTAAAATGAGTAATATTTAAATTAAAAAAAAATAATCCACAAGTCAATATATGATTAATATATTAATTACACATAATCCAACATAATTAAATTACTAAAATACAAATATATCGAATCGTTATTTTTTAATTTAAAATGACATTTTAGCTTAATACATGGAGAAGGTAAAAATATAATATCTAATATAACCAACCCGTCCAAAATTATTATATATATATATTTATAAGTGGGAAATTGTGTGATTCACAAGTTAAACAGGTTAAAAAAACTAAATTTCTTGAGATTTCTCAATATTTAATTTTCTTATAAGTGATTTATGGTAATTTTTCCTTTATATTAATCTATCTTAATGCTTCATCTAGTGGTAGACTCTTAGATCTTTTTTTACTAAAAATATTCACATAAGTTACTCTCAACAAAGAGAAAATAGTAATTAATTTTGATCCTTTTGCGTCATTATTTTTTCACAAAGAAGTAAATACACTACATCACTACAAAAGCACGAAACATTCTTTTTATTCACTTTGTATCTTTCTGATTATTTTTTGTTTATTATAACAGTAAAAAATAATTATTGATACTTTTTTATATGCAGGTCCCAAAAATTCCAAAAAAAAAAAAAACTCCCAGAAGTTCAAGCCCCTGTATTTTCTTGTAGCCGTGGGTTAATTAATAGTTAGAATTACTTTACTTAATTTACTATATTAACCAACGATTGTGATAGATACGTATGTGGTTGACAACGAAGAAGCTATTACTGACAATTATTTCTGTATAATACTCTAAATAATTACTTAATACGTGTGTAGATTTAGATTCAAGTATTTCTAAATTTAGTTAAGAGTAACCCTCTAACCATCATTTTTTTTAAATTCACATCATTCAAACTCTTGGTTTTTAATTTAAAAAGGGTTAAAATATATATTTAGTCCTTTAAATTTGTATCAAATTTCATTTTAATCCCTTAAGTTTATAAAGTAGACAAAAATTTAATTGCAATTCACTTTATGAACTTCATTCCAATCGAAAAATCTTAAGGGCACACTACTTGAACACCAAATTTAGTAATTAAAAACCCAAATTCGAGGGCTTTAGAAGTTTTTTGATAAGGAAATTGGGGGGGGGGGGGGATGATGAGTGCACAGAAAAAGCTTGAAATCCATCGATTGTTTTCAGATTTTGTGGGTCGCAGAAATGGATTTCCGATGTCTGTAATTTTTAACCGGTATATTTTAATTCTAAAATATAAAAATATTATATGAAAATTTAAAAGATTAAAATCTAATTATACCAATTGTATAGTGATCACTTAAATTTACTGAGTCAACATTTTTTATTAAGTGATCCTATCGGTGTTAGAATTATATGACTAAAAATATCCTTTATAAACTTAAGGGGTTAAAGTGAAATTTGATATAAAGTTATAAGATCAAACGTATACTTTAACCTTTTAAAAAAAAAGTAGAATTCCTTCCACTTAATTCAGCCATTTTTTATATGATTTTTGTCATCTTTTATCTGTCAGTTTTCCTGAACCCTATTATCATGTATCTGAACAATTGATTAATCCAGATTGAGTACTTATGGAACCTTTCGGTAACCAGCTCTCCCACCAAGATTTAGGTTATTACATTCAGAGCTCAAACCCAAGACCCGATTTATGCTAGTAAGACACCAATCTAACCAAACGTTTGTTGGTAAATTTAGCCATTTTTAGGTAACATCCAATTATCTAGATGATGTTGTTTGCCATGGTATTAAAACTCAATCTAAATTAATAAGTTAGATATGTGAATTGGTATACATGTCTTTTGATCAGTCCAAACAAGAGTGTTTAATGGATCAACAGAGTTACATTTTATATATTTTCTCTCTTATTGTTAAGCTTGAAATAATGTTGTTTTAAATAAAAAAGAATAAAAATAACAATCCATCAAATTTATACTTTAATTATACAAATATTACTATTTTTATAATTATACAAATATTTTAATTAAATTATATAATTTTAATCAGGACTAGATTGACCTCAATTTAACTATAAATAAACCACTAATCATTGAATCCTTGTTAACCAATTTAATGACTAATCCAATTTTTAATACATTAGGTTTGTTGACTTAAAAAAACCTACTAGATTTGATTATTAATCTAAATTTCTAGTAAATTTGTCTAATACATGTTAGATGTAACGTTCTAATTTTTAGTTTTATATTTAAATACAATTAAGATATTATTTATTAATAACTGAAAGTTGAAACTAAATTAAATATATTGTTTATATTTTAGAAATATATGAAATTAAGAAAATAAGAGAAAATTAAATTATTAATTGTTAGAAATTTTATTATAAAAGGTTAAAGAAATTATATGAGTTTAAAGATGAATAGATAATCAATGATCATCTTAAATAATTGATGATATAAACTATAGTTAGATATAGGGAGTGTATATATAATAATATATATCTTTGATTATATATATATATATATAATATACACAATTATACTATAATAATAAATTACCATATCTAATAAGATTTTGAGGAAAAAATAGTAATAATACTATAAAATAATAAGATTAGAATTTTAAACTTTATAAATTATATATAAATACCCTAAGACTAGTTATTAACTTCAATTGCCATCTAGTTTCTATTTTCACTCCAATCAAACCATAATGAGGTTTTAGAGTAACTTTTGTTAAAGTACTAGATTATTTGTGACTGATGATATTGTTCATATGGCTACTTGACTTGTAGTAATAATTGTTTATTTTGGTGAAATGTAAGCAATTTTTACTTGTTGTATGTACTAATGCGATATTTGTTAATGATTTGATATAAATAAATCTATTATTTATGATATTATTATATTGAAAAAAATATATTGATAATTTTTATTGAAAGTGGTATTGTGGGACTTAAAGTTCAAATTAAAATTTGAAACTTGTTATATCTTGATATTAAAATTTAAAGACAAATATTATTTAAAAAAAATCTATTGTGATATTCATTGATATTATTGATTATCAAACTATTAAGATTTTATTAATATGATTATTTTGAAAATTATGCATTGAGATTGGTGATGATAGAGCTGTATTTCTACCACGTAATATAGTCTCTATTGGAGCTCGATGATTGATTTTTATCCCACCTATTTACCGAGGGGTTGTGATACCTCAACCTGTTTATCAAGGGACAATGAACCCATAGTCTGATTATGTGCTTTATGAATTTTAGCTGATCCATAACACTTGTCCAGTTAACTTTTTAGGTGGCTAGTCATATGCTAGTTATCATTAGCCTATTAGTTTGGCCGGCGGAAATAAGACATTTCGATTAGATTGATGAGAGAGACTTTAGTAGTTTATCCATTTGATTTATTATAATAATATATTATTTTATATATATTGTACTTTGTGATATCTCACTTGACACCTCACGAGCACATATTAGTATGTATGATGAATATAATTGCTGGATACTGAGACGCTTATCTTATCATATTTTTATTAATATTTTTTAGATGATATTCTCAACTTAGGACCCCAGAAAAATTTTATAACTTTGATTAAAGCTATATCAATTGTATAAAATTTTCTTTTAAAATGATGTATAGAATATTTATATATTGATATAGTATGTCGATCTCATTTTGCATACTATAATATTATATAATATTTTATTTATATTTAAAAAAACCTTTTATAATCATAATAAAATTCTTTTAAAATTTAGTAAAATTCTTGTATACTATAGTTATCTTTTTTAAAATAAATTAAATTTATTTATAATATTTTTTTATTTATATTGTATATAATAAGAATCTAAACAATTAATAGTAGTTATATTTTAGAAAAAATTTATATTGGAGATTTTTCAGGAAGACACCCAAAAGACATTAATTTTTCTGTATAAAAAATAATTCTTAAACAATTTCTGATTAAGTAGTATGGGGTTAAATGTTAATCAGCAGACATCATGTGAGCATTTTTAAAAGACCTTTGAAGGAACCGATGCTCATAACTTGATTAGTAATCAATGCATGTCATAAAGAGTTGCGACAACAATCAGATTTGAAAAGTGGGGGAAGATTAATTAGTTAAATTTGTGGCTTTGATTTATATTAATTTAAATCCTCAATTTAAAAAAAGAAAAAGAAAAAAAGAAGTCGGTGGCACGTGCAATCCATGCGAACAATTTAAAATATTAGTTAATTAGTTGAGTTTTATATCGTGTCCAAAAATGGTTAATTTTTAATGATTTAAAAAAGAAAGGAAATGGATCATTGCATCACAAAATTGGTAAATTAATTATGATTTCGGTCTGATTGATTCAATAAAAATTAGGCTACACTAATAAAATAAGTCATAGACGATAAAAAAGACAGTTTAATTAGCCCTGAACCAGTTGTAGAAATTTGTCCTTATATGTAAATATTTGGAAAAAAAAATTAAAGAAAAGTCCCTAGTAATTTCTTTTTTTTAAAAATGGAACCTAAATTAGAGCATAGGTACCATGTCTATATAAAATTTGAAAAGTACTTATAACTTCTACATATAAAAAATAGTCCGTTCTTCCTCATTGAGGGATTTTTTCTCAATTTTATTTAAAATATTTTTATTTTAATATTATATTTTAAAATATTTATATTTAGTCTAAATATTATTTTACTTTGCCAAATAATCTAACATTAAATAGAACTCCACTAATTCAAATTTATTTAAACAAAAGATAACTTTTATTTTAACATGACTTTTTTCCCATCTATAAGGTTCAAGCTTGGGACTTTAATTAAAGCCTAAAAGGCATTGAATTCCTTCTATAAATCATTATCTTACCACCATTCTTATGATAAGTATTATTTTACAATTATATAATATTTAACTTTAGGATATTATATATATAAAGTATATTCTTTTTGTTTTTAATATATAATTTATTTAATTTTTTTAGATAGATTAAAAAAAATTAATTAATTATAATTAATATAAAAATTAATTGATTAATTTGAGTATATTATAGAGCATATTTTATAAATTTATTTTAAAAATATAATTTAATAATAATTAATTAATTTTTTAATTGTTTTAATTTTTTAAAAAAATTAACTAAATTTTGTATTAAAATTAAGCGGAGTACATAACATGGTCGTTGGCACCTAGCTATTGTTAGACTTAGTCAACCTTTTTTGTCCTATCCTAAGTTTTAAGTCCAAGTTAAGTTTCCATCAAATTTTTATTTTGTGGCCAACAAGTTTCCAACAAACTCACACTCCGCATATCCTTTACGTGTCCGATCAGATGCCAGCCTTTTCTATTTAACCTTTCTCAATATTATCCGAATTTTTGTTTTTTTTGGAGAAGGGAGAAAGCCTTGAATATGTTCTTCAACATTTTGTAATTTTTATATATTTTATACTCTCTTTTTTTGTCCAAAATACTCTATCAATCTGACATAAAATATAAAAATTTAAGTTACTTTTAAATACTTTATCACAATTAAAAAATAATAATTAACTTATTAAATCCATCTTAAATTAAATAAAAAATTTAATTTAATTTTTATTTAAATATTTCTCACCTCACTTCTGATTTTCGATATTTAGTGGGTACTATAAGTAAATAAAAATAAATTTAAAAAATAGTAACTAATAACTTTTTAGGTGACTTATAATTTTAAGGATATCTTCTAGAAGATATCATAAGTTATCTTCTCAAAGATTTTTTATCCAAAATACAAGTTATTTTTAGAATTTAATGTACTAAGTAGGAGATAATACTAAACAATATTGTAATATTTTGATACGCTCCATTAATTGTTGGCAAAAAATGAATAAATTTAATTTATGAACAAATTTTTAAATTTTTTAATATATATAAAATTAGTTAAATATAATTTATATTTTAAATAAAAAATAAATTTATAAAATGCCATATTAGTCACTATTCATCTGATTCACAACTCCATCATTTAGTTGCTCTTTGTTTTTTTATAAGACAATTTTTAAAAGTTATGATGTTATTATAATTATTTTTTTCCGTGCAAATAATTTTTAAACATTATTTATAATAAAGAAGAATATTTTGGTCTAAAACTATATTTTAATACTCAATTAACATTTAAAATATATAAAAATAAAATCTTAAAAATAAAAAACAATCTATTTTACGTAATTTTTTATATTTTATATTAGATATATATGTTAAAAATATAATAAATTCAAAGAAGATTGTATTTTACTCAAAATTTGTTATTTCAAACATTATTGTGACATCATCAAGATTTTTTCTTGGAAAAAAAATATTTTGAAGCATAAAAATGAGTATATAATTAGAAATATATAATAATGTACGTATGACTATTTACAAAGAAACGACTAAAATTAGATTGCCACTGTTTTTTAATAACGGTTGAGATTTCAATCATAAGGGAAAATGAAAATGAAAATGGACAGAGTATCTAAATCACCGTATGAATATAAATATATATACACAAACAATACAGAATTTATAATGAAAATTTTTAATAGGTTTTTCATTTTTCTCCATTAATAACATGTTTTTTTACTGTATTAAAAAATAATTAATTATCTCAGTCACTCTCATCCTCTCTCTAAAAATAAAGATATTTTTTAAAAATAAAATAATTTTTTTATATATTTATTGTATTCAACTAATATTTTTATTTATATAACTCAGTTAGGGAGTATAATTTAAGATATTGGAGTGTGATTATTTCTCTTCTCAAATCCTAAATTCTGAAGAGTGTCATGTGTTGAGTAATTAGTTGAGGACAGCCAGTGTTGCATGCGCACGCGCGCGGAAGTGAGAGTGGGGATTGTATTGAGGTAAGATGGGAGAGAGAATAGGAGGTAAAAACAGTAAAAAGTAAAAAACGGTTTAAGTGGGAAAAAGGCCATAAAAAAAGAACAACAAAAGGGAGAAGCGGTCAACTCCGTAGACGATCGTACCTACTATTCGTATGCTTCGACGTAGGGACAATTTCGTCATTTAGTTATTTCTCACAAACTTTTTAGGAATCTCGTATTCCCCAGGGTACACTTCTGTTTGGTTACCTTTAGCAAAGGCTACGACGCCATAGATGGAACTACCAAAGTAGAACGTAGTCCTTGTGGGGCTGTACTCCACTGTTCCGCTCCTGTATCTGTCCAACACGCCATTCATCTCCACCGTCCATCTTTATTAGGATAATCTATTCTAAATTTTATTTTTAACATTAACATTAATATTTATATATAAATTATATATTTTCTAAGTTAAAACAAAATTAGTCTAATAATAAATATAAAATATTTCTTAAAATAAAATTAATCTAATTATGATTTTGTTCTTAGATTGCCATATATTACTAGATATGTTAAATTATGGTTATTTTAATATATTTGTAAAATAGACAAATCATTTTATTTTTCAAATGTTTTTTACAAATCATAGAAAAGTCTATGTAATTTTTTTAATCATCACAAATCAAATATTGTCCAATTCAATTCTCAATATATATTTTTTAAAATTAACTTAATTGATGTCAAAAATAATGATTCTCTCTGTTTTTTAAAAATAAATTGTTAGGAATCCTTTTTGGAGTTTGATGTCACAACTTATCCTTTAGGGGAATGATTGTCACATGAATGAAAGGTATTTAAAAAGTTGAATTTAAGATAGAGTAAGTTTAGTATAAAGGAATTTATTCCGTTTTTCATAATTTAAATATTTTTTTATTTAAAAAAATTAAACTTTTCTTTTGGACATAATTTTCTCATGAATAAACAAACTAAGATAAAACGATGCGCATGATAAACGGTTAGGATTAGGAAGGTACATAGTACATATTTAGATTTTAATATATAAAATAAACAAACAAAAAGATGTTGGAGATGATAAGCATGATGTGGGCCCAGGTCTCCTTTTTAGTCTTCCCTTCCCTTAAAATATTTCCCATTCAAGGGTTTGGGGCCCTCAAGGCCTCAATAATAATAATAATAATAACAATAACTTCTCCAGTATTTTTTCATTTATTTTGCCATTTTGTTTTCATTTTACTTTTATTTGGAGAATGATGAATCCTTGGAAGGTCCTTGGAAAACTGTGCTTTTATATTTTTGGTAAAAATTTGTAGGAAACTGTTTATTGTATTAGTTTTTTTTAATTTTTCCAAAAGTGAATTGTAATTATTAAGTTATGATATCGATATTTAAAACATTTCATATTTTTGTCCTTTTCAATAAAAATAAAATCTTTTTAATAAATGTCACATATGAATTATTGGTGCTTTGTCAAGGTTAAAAAAGAATTATAGGATGCTCTTGAAATTAAATACATTTTTATAAAATTTTATTTTTTTTACATGAGGAAGGTTTAAACCATATTCTAGTCACAATAATTTTAGGGATTTACAGTCATTTATATTACAATTCATAATTACATTTTAATGCAAAAGAAAATAATAATAATAAGCTTCTAACAGAGTAACATGTGTTTGTGTGTTTTTACTATCAATTTATTACTCCAGGTAATATTTTCCCCTAAAGATTGGATAAAAAAGTGTATGTATTACAATTTCATATTTTAGAAAAAAATAATTTTCAATTTTAATAAAGTCTATGTAGTTTATTTTGTTTAAATTAAATTTTTATAATTTGATAGTTATAGAGATTTCATGATAAAACCTGTTAATTTTAATTTATGAAATTTCATGGACTTTATAGAATTTTTTTTAGTTTCATTTAACGCTATTAGCTTCAATAACTCATAAGTTTTTTGTACTAAAATATTTAATTAATTTATAAGTCTTTTGGGTTATTTTTTTCAGATAATCTTTTGGGAGTTAGATTTCTTCCTAAAGTCTTTGTGATCCCAAACATGTCATGTGGCTCTTTAGGTATGTAAAATAATATCAAGCCAGAAATGGAATATAAACGTAAAGTAGATAAAAACCACCATTTGTATTATTAGATAAATATAATAAAAATTAAAGTTATTATTGAGTGATATAACATAAGTTAATAAATATTTCATATTTAATTTTTATAAGAAAACATGCATTTTAATTTACTATTATTAGCTAATATTTTGTGGATTAAAATTATTTATATATACGCACGTTATTGATGTTTTAAGGCAATACTTGCTGTGGCCAGAAAATGACAATATTTGAATATTTAAGTAGTGTATAATAATATTTTCCCCAAATATTCATTCCAATTAATTTTTCCTTTTTTAAAAAAATAATTCTGACTATTTTTGGAATAACTTCTGAAAATATTAAGATTTATAGAAATCTCATAAAACATATGAAAATTACTAAATAATAAATTATTTCTTACGATTATATAAATAAATATAAAGTAGTTTATGTATTTGAAAAATGCTCTCAATAATAAATTAATTTCATAAAATCGGTAAATAATGTAGAAATATTTTTTTTAAAAAAATCAGGTGGTATTTCCTAAGAGACTAATAAGTTTAAACAAGCATGCCCAAAATTAAAAAAAAAAAAAAAAGAACTTGAAGAGTGATTGTCTTCCAATTTTGCTACCAAAAACATAATTATTTGAAATAGAAAGTAATAAAAACGTCAATGATTATAATCACTCAATTAATTCCTATAATCGTTAATCTAAGAGGTATGTCAAAAACACAATAATTTTTTAAAAAATTTACGATTTTAATTAATTGTTTATACATACAAAAATATTGCTATAAAATAAAATACAGAGATAATTTAAATCATAAGATAGCAAATTGAGTATAAGTCGACCATTTTCATATATATATATATATATAGATTACAATACTTAACTTTCCATTACCAAACAGTTGCTATCATTTTAGTTAATCAAGAATTCAATTCGGTAAGAAAAAGAGAAATCCTTAGATAATGATCACTTTGAAAATGATGGTTTGCTTAAATTGAGGAACCACACTGCAAACAAATTAAAGTTTGGTAACCCTTTCCATCAACAAGTTATTAACACACACACACCGACAAAAGAAAATTCTAACTACAAAAATTGAATGTACTCTTTCTAGTTCATGTGTTTATTTAGATTGGAGCTTAATCGTGTTAAATTTTATAGTCATTTTTATATTTATGGTTTTTTAATATGATATTACGCTCACATTATTTTGAATGAATAATCCATCTTCTATTAAATTTATTTTGAGTATATATATTAATTATTTGTAAATCTATATAGAGTTAATTTATAGTGTAAAATTTTATTAGATTCTTTTAAATTATGAATTTGATGGATTCTTAAAATAGATGTCTATATTAAAAAAATTATAAATTATAAATTTAGATATATAGGATATAATAAATAATATAAAAATATAAAAATTATTTTATATTATTAAATATTATTTTGCACATCAATGCAGTACTTTTCGTACCTTAAAGATCATTCTATCAATATAAAATCTTCTTTGATTGATACGCTATGACAAATAAGGCTTTTAATATCAGTTAAAAAGGATTTTTTATGTCGGTTAATGAAGGGAAGTAAAATTGAGCGACATCATTTGTGAACAATTCAATTCTACGTCGATTGTTTAACTAACAAGAAAAGGCTACTTTTTATGCCTGTCTTTAAAAATTAACGTAAAATGTTTTTTAAAAAAAATCCTGATTTTCAAATGGACGTTTTCGATGGAGAAGATGAAGATTAGCCAACCAAATATAAGGAAGAAACCCACATGACCCAACAAGAAACGACATAGAAGAAATTCTGAAGGGGAGAATGTTTAACCTCATAATCTAAACCAGATCTTATTGCGCACCTTAAGATGACGACGATGGGAAGTGTCAAACCTCATATCTAAAGTGTGCTCTTATGTAGAATTTTCAAGCAACACATACAAATCATCTCTAGTAAAAAAAATTAACAACGACTAAAAGTGATATTTTATAATAATTTTTATAAGTAACATGAATTATACTATATTTATAAGTCTAATATTTAACAGAGATTTTGATATTAAAACCGCTGTTATATTATAATACATTAACAAAAGTTATATTATTAACAGTAGTTAATATATAATTTTTTCATGGCATTTAATAATTATTTTTTATTATTTATAACTTTTACAAGTTTTTTTAATTATTTTTTATTTATCATTTTATGCCACTTGCATTTAGTATTGTCAAAACAGACTAATTAATTTTATGTATCAAAGTAAGAAGTCAGCAATCCCAAAATCTAAATGGTCATATAATAATATGAATTTGTAAATTTTAAAATAGTAACTGAAAATATATTTCATCACGTTTACAAACTAATAACTAAATGTAAAAACTAAGAATATTAATCATATAATGAATTAAGTAATCAAAATGACATTTATTACAACAGAATAAACCAATTTTCTACTAGTTTGTATCCACTCAAATTCCTTCACAATAATCATCCCTAACAGCATATTCATTATCTTCAAAATTAAACTCTGTTGTTGTTATAGGTCGAGAAGTTGTGAAATGCAAGGTTTCGTCAAGGTTGAACCCTAAGTCATTGTCGTCACCAATCGCTTGCATTTTATCTTGGAGCACTATAGAAAGATATTTATTTGTTGTATTAGTGACATAAAACACTCGAATTGCTTGACTTAAACAAATCTAAATTTCTCATCTACTTGGACAATATTACTATTAACATACTTACATTTCAAAACTGACACTTTAAACATAGAGTAACTAATCTTCTATATATCTTCATTAACTCCATAATATGTCATGGATGCCAATGTTAGTATTTTATCTTTTGAACTAGCAAAGTGCATCACTTAGGCCATAATCATAACCCATTGCTCTGCATTGTACTTTTGTCATCTTGGTCTTTTGTGAAAAAAGAGTAGACATTTATGTTATATCATTCCCAATATATAACCTCAAAACGAGGCCCTAGAGCTAGCATTTGTATTGTTTAAGAAGGATTATTATCCTTTAACACTTCTTGCTTGAACTATTCTACAAAAGGCATGTTATGCTTATTAGCTAGTTGCATATCACTCTTTATTGGGTTCATGTTCTTGAGCATATTATTGTGAGTATCCAAATGTGACAGAACTTCATTTTTATTGTTTAAAATATAAATATGTGATTGCATCACCAATTTACAAGACATGCCCTTCATTTTGGCACCACGAGTTTTACTACCTTTTCTCTCCTGGTCATGTCAAAATTGAGGAAGTCCAACTGCCTTTACCCTAGTAAGATATAAGTTACAAAACTCAACTGCCTCCTTAGCTATATATCTTTCAACAATTGATGCCTTGGGTCGATAAGGAATTTTAGAATATCATTTAAGAATTTTCATGTATATCTTAAATGGGTACATCTACCTCAAATACACAGGGCCACAAAGTCTAATCTCATGTACCCGGTAAGTAATCAAATGGAACATGATGTCAAAAAATACTGGAGGGAAGTGTATCTCCAACTGGGAGATGATAACATAACATTCGTTCTCCAATTCATCCAATTTAGCAGGATCAATCACTTTACTGCAAACAACATTGAAGAATATACAAAGTCTAGTAATAGTGCTCTTCACATCATCTTTCATAATACCTCAAATAGCCACTAGTAGTGATTGTTGTATCAACATGTGACAATCGTGGGACTTCATTCCTGTTATCTTTAAATCTTGCATTAATATACGCTTCCTAAAATTCGATGAATACCCTTATATCACCTTAATATCATACAAACATTCACATAAGCTTATTTTTTTCATATTTAGATAACGCGTGTGCCGCTAGGTATAAATAAACTCTCTTACTTTTCTCTCTTTGTTATAGATATAGAGGTTCTCTTATTCTTATTTCAACTAAGTTTCATCTAGCATTAACCCCATCCTTACTCTTTCCACTGATATGCAAGAGCGTGACAACAAGGCTCTCATACACATTATTCTCCACATGTATGACATTTAGACTGTCTCATTTCAAGACTCCGCCAATATGGAAGATAAAAAAATTGATATCTTTTTCCATATATTCATTTCAAGTGCTTCTTCTTATTACTTTTACCTAAGGTAACATGAACACCTTGCAAATGTCGATACACTTCTTCTCCAGTTAAAGGAACATGAGCCATTTCATATTTATGTGAGCCATTAAATTCCTTCTTTAACCTAAGATAAAGGTGGTGTTGGCTAATAAACCTTCTATGGTAAAGGTAGATTGTCTTCTTTTCATACTTGAGTTACATGTAATTAGTGTCTTCTTCACATATGGGACATGCTTTATGGTTCTTAACACTATAGTTTGACAAATTTCTATATGCCGGGAAGTCATTTATCCTGGTGAAGATCATGGCACGGAGTTTAAATGTCTCTTGCTTTTATGCATCAAAGACATCAACACTTTCCTCTAATAGTTTCTTCAAATCATCAATCAAATGTTCCAAGTACACATCTATATAATTTTCTAGCTGTTTTGGCTCTGAGATCATCAAAGACAATATGATATACTTTCGTTTCATACACAATGAGGAATGTAAGTTGTAAATCATAAGGAGAGCTAGCCAAGCACTATGTATGCTATTGAGATTACAATAAGGATTGAATCCGTCCTTACATAGCCCAAGCCAAATATTTATGGGCTCAGAACCAAGTTTAGAAAATTTTTAATCTATTGTTTTATATTGAGGAGAATTAGCTAGATGACGAAGTTGTCCATTGTTTATTTTTTCATCAGAATGACATCTCAAATTCTTTGTATCTGTGCGTTAGCAAACAAACATTTAAACTATAGTATTATTGGAAGATACCACAACGCTTTCGAAGAAGAGACTTTGGTAATCTTATTACATTATCACTATCTTTCTTCATTTTGTATCTTGAAGTGCCACATTTAGGGTACTTATTCAGCTATTCATTCTTATTTCTGTACAATATGTAGTTGTTAGGGCACGCATGTATCTTTTTATATGACAAACCCATTATACATAATACTTTATTTGCCTCATACATTGATCTTGGTAGTATATTGCTTACAGAAAGGGCATCACTCAATAATTCGAGCAATTCTGTCAAACTATAATCGGTCCAACCATTTCTCAATTCAAATTCATCAATAGCAACATAAATTTTAACCTTATGTACTTATCTTTACTCCCTGATTACACTGACTTCTTGACATTATTTAGTAAACTTTCATGTATAGGAGAGTACTTTGGAAAGGATTCGTCTCTAATGTCACGAAACATATATGGAATTATATCCACAAAGTTATCGTTCACAACTTCCTCAAACAAAGGAGTCCTCTTAATTTCACCGTGCCAAATCCAGTATATATATCTTAAATTTATCTTATCACATATAAGATGCTCTCTTATATCAGGAATAGATAATCTGTTACAATTAAAATAGTTGACACAATGACAAAATAACAATTTATCCCTTTTCCTCAAAGTATTCATTTGAGCAGACTCAAGAAACCTTTCTAACCCATCTTCATATTCTTTAGTAGTTCTCTTAACTTTCATCTAACTACGATCCATTATTCCCTTATATGTAAACAATCTCAAATAGTAACCAAATCCATCAAATAGAAAATAAATAGGAACTAATATTTTTTATAAGCCAGTTAACAAATAAATAAACTAATAGCACAATTGACAAAAGCACAAATAGATTTAGAAACTTTGAAATAAGCACCCACAAACAAATAGGAATCAATATAACAAATCAAAACTACAAATATCATCTCTTCAATATAAGGATAATAACCTATAAAATATATTACAGTTTATAAACAACAAACATAAAAAAATATTAAGAAAAATGAGCAAATAACGAAATTAGACGGTGACTTACGGCATTAATGACGTATAACGATGATGGATATAGGCACCAAAAATATAAGGAAAACGCTGGGAAATGACATCTGTGCAAGTCTGTCTTTGTTCTGTAGAATAACAGAACACACAAGACTATAAAAAAATAAAATTAAAATTGTACTTTGAGCGAGGGATTTTGAAAATTCGTGAAATTTTACACGACAATTTTAAACTAAACTGCCATAAAATTGAATTTTAACCGTGTTTCTTAGTTGAACAGCTATTAAATGATAATTTAACAGCGGTTCTATACAGAACTACCATTATAAAGTTTTACAGATACGACTTATTTATAAATATGTCACTATTTTTATTTTTATGATGTTTTTTCCTTTAATCACTATGAGATAGTAGTGCTTTTTTTAGTAGTAGATCTATTAGAATTTTCAAGCACCACATGTCCAAAAAAGTGAGAACCTAATGCCATAAAAGAAAGAAAACAAAAGAGAAAAGATGAAACTTACAGTAGTGACAGCGGAGGAGTGGTGGAGACAGCCGAAAATTTTGACGAAAACACTGACAATTAGGGGTCGATGAAGTTTAAAGTATGGGGTACCGTTTACGAGTGGGGGAGACCACGACTCACTTAAAAAACTAAGTGAAACAAGAGGTGGCTAGGTTGAAGTTTGAAATGGTTAAATTTGTAACATCGGTTAGTTTTATCAAAAAATTGATGTTGTAAGCCAAAACAACGTCACTTACAGATAAGAGATGTTGTTTCCAAGTTTTTTTCCCCACTAGTTTTAATTATCACGAAGACTTATAACGTCGCTTTGTCATAAAATTGACATAAAAAATCTTTACAATATTACAAAAATAACACCACCATTTTTTAACGTCAAAAGTTCATATAACCGAGGTTAAAAACCAACCTCATAAATGGTTTTTTGTAGTAGTGATAATATGCAAATTTATCTACAAAGATTCCACAGGAACAATTTGAAAAAAACTAAAAGACTACAACTACTTAATTCACAATGTAGATGAACCTACGAATACAATAGCTTAACAAGGACAAATTTGACAATTTGATGACAAAAATATTTTAATATCAGAAGCATTAAAATAATGATCTTTAAGGAATTAAGTAATAATATAGGCGTGTTCAAGAATTTTATCAACTTATAAGCAATATTCTCTCGTTATTTAATGAATAATATATATATATATATATATATATCAAATTTATAGCAAATTATATCATTAACGAATTATAAATAACATTATGTTTTTTTGCCATCTATAAACAACGTAACGTGACTCGCATTCATTATTGGACGAACCAGTTGACGTTGTTCATGCATCTATATAATAAATTAATTAACTAAAATGGACAATATACATGAACCTAAATAAAGACAATAGCTTGTTTTTGGAAATATGGAAAAAAGTTTGACAATTCCACGTCAACAAAAATATTATAATATTAGAATCATTTAAATAATGTTCCTTAATTAAGAAGTTTTGTTTTTGCCAAAATTGAATGATATATGTAACCAAAATATTAATAAGAAGCAGTGATTCAATAGCGATTGGTCTGATCAGGGTTAAAATGAAGTTAAATTAGTCATAATTAAAATAATATAATTTAATTAAAATATGTAAAAATATTTATATATATCATATATATAATTATGAAAAAATAATATTTAAATAAAAAATATTAATAACTCATATATTTAATATTCATGTATAAATTATGACTAAAAAATAGAGTTGTTAAAATATAAATATAATAAACTGATATTTTTTAATTTAAAATAATATCATTTTAAGAATAATATATATAATTTAATTTAATTAATTGTGATCAGTCAACGAATTTTTTTAATTTAGGTAACTGATCAAATTGAACAGGTGACCCGTTCATCAAGTCACTAGTTTAATTCGAATACAATGTATGTAACTCCTCCCACTAAAATTAATGATAAAATCACAATCACAAGTGTCAAGGAAATGGGAAAAAGGAGAACTACTTGGTTACCACAACTTGGCCGTCACGCTCATCTTTCCGTCTAGAATGATCAGCAAGAAAGTGACTTGGGATTAAATTCTGGCTCTCTTATTTATCAAGAGACAAATAATAGTACTACATCTTTTACGTACGTGAGTTATGACCGTTTAATTTCTTTAAATTTATTTACATTTTTAATGATAGAAAATTGAACTATATATCCAAAATAATTGGGCAATTTTGACGACTTATTAAAATTAAAATAATTCCAAAAATATAAAAAATAATATTGTTTTCTTTTGTTTTTCAATAATGAACTAATAGTATAGTTTTCTAGTGATGTCTTCATCACAATCTCATGTATGAATTTGATAATTTATTTCCATACAAACTAATCACATGATATATATATTTTGATAGGAACAAATTAAGAGAATATAAATAAAATGATAAAAAGAATATAAATTCTGTTTTCTGGGATTATTTACTCTCTTAAAATGAATAATTGTATGACCAATCATAAAAAAATTTGTATGACTTCAAATTAGTTCAATAATACACCAATATATATATAATGGTAATAATATATTCCACAGGACTTGTGCTTATTTTAATTTATTTGTTAGTGATCATAAAATTGTTATGTAGATTAATTGGAAGCTTGTATTATTGGTTGAAATTAAATAATAGTGCTTAGGACTTTTCATAATATGTATAAATTGTATTTTATTAAAGTAGTTGCAAGGAACCTCAATCTAGGAAATAGGGTTTTGTGATGTGGATGGATCATCACAATTTGTCTGAAAAAGAGACGAAGTTGATAGATACATGTGGGGGTGGCCAAGTTCCTACCCTTTGTTTTGTTTTGTTTTGTTTTTGTGGGGTTGGGGAATGAATTCTGTATTATAATTATAATTTATAAATTAATGGGAAAAAAAGAAAGGAAACATGACAGAGACTTTAAAAAATTATAAATACTAAAATGATATAGTTACCAATAATAGATCAAATATTACTAACTATAAATCAAACATTACCAACATAATGTCTTACGATGACATTTATCATTTTTTAGAGTATTTTTATGTCATTTTTTCTAATAATTTTCTTTTAATTTTAAATCTTCAAAGTAATGAGTAGTTAAATTTCAATAATTTATAAGCAAAGTGAATTAAAGAAGGAGAAAACACCAGAAAATACTATTTGAAATTTAAAATTTTAAACCAATAATTCTAATTTCACAAAGGATAGATTGATGGCATATAACAATCTGTCATTTGAAAATATAGGGAAAAGATAAATTATCCTTCTTCTTTTTCTCTTTCTTTCTCTTCCCTCTTCTTTATAGAACTTTATTTTTTATTTTCTCCTTAATTCTTACTTTTCTTTTGTCGCTGTTCCTCACCTCTCTCCTTGCAGCCATCGATAGGACTAAATGTTGGAGATGAATGAATGTAGTTGCAAAATGGAGGCTAGAGAGAAGTGGTGCCATCGCTCTTCTCGTGTTGTTGTTGCTGTTGTTTTCGTTCTGCTTATGTGCTGAGGCTTTCTCACCATGCTTGTTCTTGCTGTCGGTGTTGGTGTTGAGATGAATGGAGTCGGCTGTTGTGGATCTGACGATGGGTGTAGTGACGAGGGGAGAAATAGATAGCGTGATGTGATAAATGGGTGAATGGTGGCCTAGAGATAAAGATGATGATGGATGGAGGAGTGGGTGATGTGACTGGAGAGGGTGAACGTCTTGAGAGATAAATGGAGATGATAAGATGGCGTGAAGAGGAGAGGGAAGATGTCGACTGAAGAGAGAAATGGATGGAGGCATAGATGTAGTCAATTACTCATTAATTTGAATTTTTGTCATATCAAACTAGACTTTAACCCTAGACTTGTATTAGAAGAAAATAGAAGAGGATTATTATGTATTTATTATCAAATGATTTGTAAAATTGAAATTTTCCCTATGTTAACTCGGGATTTAATTTCCACATCATATCCACGTCATCAATATATCATCTACATTTGATTTTTCAACATCATCTCCATCAAAAGAAAAGGAAAAAAAGAAAAAAAAGAGAGTAAAATATTTTGACTACTCTTCAGTTATGCCTTAAATACAGGACTTCTTCTCTATTTTAAAAACACACAGTTTAATCCAATAGCTAACAAAGTTAGGAACATTTTTAAAATATTCTAAAAACATATTTTTAATTAAAATTTTTATTTAATATTTTATCCCATTCTAATAAAATCCGTAAGATTTATATTAAAATATATTTTATTTCCTTTTGGTATCCTTAATTTTTATTTTCTTATTTTGCAAATAGTTATTTACTGAATGTTTTTAGTCTAAGATAAAGTAATTCAGTTAAATTTACTTATTTTTTGAATAAATATATGCTTAATATTTTTTATTAGATAACTATATATTTAATTAAATATGTTTATAAATGTTTGTAGAAAAACATGTGTTTAGAAATTTTAAATTATAAATTTAAATGAGTTACACAATCTCTCAAACTTACATCGTGTCTACTATATAGAGAATAAAAATGTGTTTGATATAAAATAAATAAATTTAAAAAATAAGATGAAAATTTGAAATTATAGATTTTACAATAAATTCAATTTAATAAATTTTAAAATTAGTTTTTAGCTGTATTTTTTTTGATGATTTAGATAGATGGAAATAGAATTTTAAATATAGAAGGGAAGTTAGTATAATATGTATTTCAATTTAGAAAAAAATTATATGAGTTTTTAAAATAGAAAGGATGTCTTTGTAATTAAAATAAAATTAAGGGACGGTTAGAGTATTTACTAAGAAAAAAAGATATCTCACCTCCCCATGAGTTTCATGGCAAGAATATACATAAATAAATACACACACACACACACACTTAAAACTTTCCCTAATTATTTTTCATAATTTTTATGGATCCCTTGTATATTTAAATAAATTAAACTGAACTAGACATATGATTTAAATTACATTTTTTTCTTTTATTCTAAAAAGTTTGGACCATTCATGTTTAATATAAACGCAAGTGAAGATATAGATATATTACACCCATTAATTCTTAAATAAATTTTAAGTATATTTGAGAATTGGAAAATGCAATGAGGATTTTTTTTTTTAACAATTTTGTATATTTAAATCAATATTTGAACCATATCTACTTTGAAAATATAATATTACTTATTTTTTTTATTTTTTTTGGTTGCCCACCCGATTCACCAGAGCTTTGCCCCAACTACATCCGGATCCGACCCGCGTCGCGCACCTGGCTATGGTGGGTGAGTCTCCCAACGGGGATTTTCTGCATACGCTAAGGCTCGAACTCGAGACCTCGCTTAAGCGATACCAAACCACTTACCACTCAGACCAACCTTCGTTAGTTAATATTACTTATAAAATCCGATGAATGTGTCCACATCTAAAACGTCGTCTTAAGTCTTAAAAAGAAAAGTTAGAGTCATTTTCAAGATCTCGATTCTCCATCAACATTGATCCGAATCTCCTTTTTCTCTCTATTTTATTTGTCCTTTTCACTATCCGATCAAAGCATGATTTAAGCTTTATTGAAGTTAATTAATTAAGATTGAACATTTGACGGCTAACTAAAGCTCTCTCTTTTTTTTAATAAAATATTAATAATCATACACAAAGGAAGTAATAATATCCTTTTGTCTGCAAGTTGAAGTCAGATTTTTATATATAAAATAATAAATAGCATAATTAAATAAGTGGTTATGCTCACTCTTCATTTCAAGTTGCAATTAATATTTATATCTGCAAGTGGCGACTGGCGATGATATTTATAAAAGTACTATTTAAAGGTTATAAGTTAAATAATTAATTTATATAAATTAAAAAAAATTATTTAAATTCGTTATTTATTAAACAGGTTACATTGAAAAGCATGCATGATGCAAATGAAATACATCCATACTTCGTGCCTCTTTAGTTTTTTACAAAATTATTGCTTGAAGAGTGCTTGTAGCTAAATTATGGTTTGCCCAACAAATTAGTTAAACATTTATCAAATTTTCAAAAATATTTTTCAATTGTCTAAAACTATAATTTTAAATAAATTTTAAAATTAGTTTATAGGCAGAAAAAAAAACTTTTTAGTTGTGTAATGACTATTTTAACCCTATTTTTTTCTCTATCTTTTACCCTATATATATTTTTTTGATAATGTACCTATAAAAAAATTATTCTCATAATAACTAACTATTAAAATATTTATTTTTTTAGAATAACTTTAAAAAAAACTATTTTCTATAATCTAATTTTTATAAATTCTTCTATAGAAATTAAATCAAATGGGCATTCAAGTGATAAAGACCGAAAAATTAAAATCATCCCGCTAATTAGAGTAACATTAAAACTAAATTAAATATTAGTAAGATTTGATGAATGTAACTTATATCTGGCTGCATGCTTTGCTTATATTAGTTTTTTTAAATATTTATTTTTTTGGTAATTGTAATTTACAACGGGTGTGTTTCTTCGTGCAAAAGAAGTAAATTAAAGAAATATGTGTATGCTATTTGAGTTGTTCGTTTAAAACTCGCCTTAGGTGATTTTAACCTTTAGTCCTTAGTCCAAAAGGAAACTTGGTAACAAACATTCTTAGATTGTTATATTTTTGTATATTTCTTATTTTTCATTAATTAGTATTTTATTTCAGTTACAAAGTTTGGCACGTCAATGACGATAATAAATTATTCTAAAATTCTTTTTTTATACAAATAACTCTTTTTAGCTTTAGATTATGTGTATATATAACCATATGACATGTCATATTTTATTTATTTATTTATTTATTTAAATTAAAGTGGCAAACATTCATAATTTGAGGTTACACTCAAAATCGAACTCACTACTTTCCATTTACCAAAAACTTTTTATATAATTAAACAAGAAGACTAAGAACATGCATGCCATATTTTATTAGCAAAATAGAAGATTAATTGGCAATACAGTATATATGATATGAACAAGTTTTATGGTCTTGAAGGTCAAGACATTGATGTGAACATGGAGCCGGTTTGATTGTTGATGAGTACCCAAAACTCATCCCATAGACTCTGCCAAATCAGATTTGGATGATTTAAATTTAATTTTTTATTGCTATTTGTTTTAAAAAATTATTTTAATAGCTATAGAATCTTAAATAAACAAACCTCTTAATTATCATTTTTCAAAAAAAAATAATTTTTCTTTAAAAAATACACTTGAACATAATTTTATTTTAATGGGTAAATAATTTTGTTTATTTAAACCAATAAAACTTCAGGATGGATGCCATTTTTCTTATTTACTTGGAAATTTTGAGAGTTGTACTTTATTTATGTGCTTTTATTTTTTTCACTTATAAATAATTATATTGTTTTTCAGGTGATATTGTAAAGATATTTCTAATTAAGTAATATTAAATACTCTAAATCTTGAATTAAAAATTGAATGTTTCTGAAAATAAAATTATAATCGGATGAGCAACATCTTTATCTTTATTAGAATCTTGTGAGCCAATTCAGCAGCAGTAACAAACTGAAAATTAGTTTCGAAGATTTGCTATCAAATTAAAAAAAAATTATCATATTCATATTATTTTAACAATCAAGATGACATGCAAAAATTATATTTACAGAAAAAAATACGCCAACTCATTTTTTTATATGATATTTGATACTAATAAATTATATTCCGGCATTATCAAGTATTAAATTGACTTAGTTCTTTAGCAGACCTTTTTGCATCATTTTACATTTTTTTTACTTATATTGTTAATTTTTTTGGGTTTTATGTAATTTTTTTAATTATATTATTATTTTTAAGTTGAGTTGCCTTCTACCCGTGATATCGCTTATATTTTTGTTTTTATTATTCTTGGATTCTTGAGATAAGCGTGGCGTGTTGAGGAATGATGTCAACGACTACCATTAGAAAAAATGCTGGGAAAGTAGAATGTGATCGTTTAAGACAAAATTATTAATTGACTAAATATAAGGATATTTGACCAAAAAACTTTAATAGGCCAAACAAATATTAAAAAAAAATAAATTCTAAAATTAGTACGTGTGGTATGATGCAATTAAGATATCCAAATTAAAATATTTAATTACTTGATAATTTTTATTATAGTATAATTCAGAACAAACTCCCCTCACCTAGTGGGTAGATACAACAGTCTGGCCATCAACTTTGAAATATTGGGCATGGTGGGCCCAATAAGTGAAAAGCTTAGGAGCAAAAGAGCCCTACAACAAGAAGAAAAGTGTTAATGGGCCCCAAATGGGCCCGACTACCCTCAATGCCAGTAGCTCACTCTGTGTGTGGGCCCATAAGTTGCCTCCCATCCCAAGGCGTCTAGCAAATCTGTCTACCCCTCAAAGGGCACGTGGGGAAGAAAGCTTGGGAGTGCCTTTTTATTTGAAGCTTGACCGCTAGTTCCCGTGGTGGTTGAAAGCATTGAATATAGTTCTAGGTAGTACTGGCGGAGGGGTTTGTCCTCAATCAACCCCCATCTAATAAATAATACTTTATATAGTTCTAATTATAAAAAATTAGTTAATTTTTTTTAAAACTTAAAGAAAATAAATAAATAATTTAATTATAATAAAATATAACTTTTCAAGATAATTTTATATTATATACACCTCAATTTATCTAAATTAGTCAATTAACTTTTATATTAGTTACAATTAATTAATTTATTTAATTTTTTAAGTCTATGTAAAAAAATTAACTAGATCTTATAATTAGGACTAGAGATAATATAAAAAATTCTTTTAATTAGACTTAACTCTTTTTTTGGTACATAATTTTTTTAAAAAGAAGTTGACCTCACCACGATCTAAAAATAAGATAATTTTTTTTTACTTAAGCAATATCAATATCAGACAAGGTGAACTATATATTATTCTTATATATAAATTTAGACATCTAAAAATTAAGATATCTCTCTAAATATAATAAATAAAATTATAATAAAATAATATTCTTTAAAAATTAAATATATCTAACAAAATTGTCATTTATAGTTTTCGTATAATCTAAACTAAAACAAAGCCTGCTAGGCAAACCCGTTTTTCTTTTGTGGTTTTTAATAACAAACGTAGGCCCTTGAGGTTTGAATAATGAAAAAACGGAAGCCCTTGAGATGGTAACAAAACAGACCCAAATTAACTTGAAAGCCCTCAGCTTACCAACAAATGAAATAGCAAAAAAAACAACCAAAGCCCTCTCAAGATTCAAAAAGCTTACCAACAAATGAAATAGCAAAAAAACAACCAAAGCCCTCTCAAGATTCAAAAATCAGAGTTAATATAGATAATAAAAAATAAATTTATACTACGCAAGTTCAATTTTTATTATTTTTTATAAGAACTCTTTTAATAAATAATTTTATAATTTTTTATAAATATTTTTTAAACTTTAAGACTATGACTTAAATTTAGTTGGAGGCTGGTAAAAATTCACCTAAATTTTTATTTATGTAACAAAAAAAAAATCGCCGCACTCAATACCGTTCCCTCTCCAATTAGCACAAACGAAAGTTACTGTTTAGTGTTTATGGCGATGGCGTATTATTTGAATTGCTCTCGTCGTCTTATAGGAACGTCCTCTCTCCTCTGTCTCCTTCCTAAAATTCGGTGTTAAATCAACGAGCCATTCTCCACTTCGGAATGCCTCACCAACAATGCCGCTTCAACGTTCATTCCCTTCGTTTAGCAGGTAATTTATGTATTCCAAACCTCTAGACCCTTGATTTTTCTTCATGGCCTGAATTGTACAAGACTTATACATTTAAATTTCTTGTAATATGCCATTTTTTATTTTGATATAAAAAGATAGTTGTTACTTAGTATAGAAGGGCGTGTGAGCATTCTTAGCGATTTCATGTTTATTCCTAATAATTGTTAGCTATGTTTGTGCATACATGTACATGACCAGTTTATGTGGTTCTTCCATTAAGAATTGCTGAAAGTTGGATTATGTCTTGTGCTAACAATTCATATGCTATCTCTGACGGACCTTCAGTGTACAAGTTAGGATGTGTGCAATCACTTGTGCCTCTTCACAGTGTTGTGGCCACTGCAAGAATGATATCTTATGTTAGTGTAGATTCAAGGAATTGTGGGACTTTTCCTGTTGGTGCCCTGTGCTACAGCACTCAAGGACCCTAAAATCTTTGTTTGTTTGGGTAGTGAGTGATTATTTCCTCTTCTTTCCCTTTGTTTCTGTTAGGGAAAAGAAGAAAGCAGAACAGAAATGAAAAGAAAAACGCACAATCTCTTTGTTTATGAGTTTTAAGATCTGTGAAGTACTTCTACGATGTCCTGAGTTTTGTGATCAACTGAAGGAAAAAAGAGTAAAGACCCATGTTTGCTTATTGGGGATATGTTGGGAAATGTTTGTTATGAATTCAGTCTCATTTTCCCCCTTCTTGCACCATATACTTGTATAAATTAAGTTTCCTTGGCTTTGTTTTTTTTTTTTTATTCTCGGACATAACTTTGATGCAGTAATTTAGGTATTGGCAGATCGACTCCGTTTGAACCCACTTTTACAGTTGCCACTGAACTTTGATAGGATTACGTTTCAGCTCTCAGAATTCAGAATTCAAATCCCAAATAAGAAACTTCTTTGTTGAAGGTTTTCAAAGGCAGTGTTTCCCTTATCTCCGTTACTGTTTGTATATTGTTACTCAAAAGGGAACTTCAACCCCCAGCTTGCTATGTGGCTGTAGATATTGCATTTATGATCAATGGGCGATTTTATGGTTAAACTGTAGGCCTGTTCCTTCTATTTGCATATGTTTGCATTATAATAGATCGTCCAGGGGGAGTGCATTGAAGCTTGAATCTGATGAGCACAAAAGACATCAATTAGATCTTCTATCATGCATTATGTACTCAGAAAGAAAGTATTCTTACTTACTTACTATATCATTTATTTAATTAATTTAATTAAATAAAAAATTTAGTTAAATTTGTTAATGAGATATGTTTTTCTAAAATACCTTAACCATATTTTTTGATTTTCTCATTCTCTCTTCTCTTACTTGATTATTGTTGAGAGAGTATAAATAAGAATAATTTAAAAAAATTGATAAATATAAAAAAATATCTTATATCTATGCTCAAGATTAATTCCTTAATTATATTTTATATTAAACATTGAAGGGGTAATATAAAAAAATGTGACTGAATGTAGAGTTCACATCTCCTTATATTTTTAACCTAATTTTCTCTCTTCTGTATGTCATATTCATTCACTTTTGTGAATATAGAATATCCAACTTGCAAGGGATATGGGACTGTGATCATATTTCTCTGTAG
The DNA here is from genome assembly GCA_037074615.1 of Leucaena leucocephala. NCBI lineage: Eukaryota > Viridiplantae > Streptophyta > Magnoliopsida > Fabales > Fabaceae > Leucaena > Leucaena leucocephala. Next base: position 5,543,275 of record CM073553.1, read on the forward strand.
TAAGGTCAGGGTTTTGCATGATTTGTTATTGTATGACCTGCTTTGAAACACATATCAGGGCCCCTTCCATGGAACAGGTAGCAAACTGTACTAATGTTTATGTTCATTAATTTATTTTGCAAGCCCGTATCTGAAATCTGGATCTGGAGTACCCATGTTTGGCATGAGCCTGGGTCATGGGCTTTATTGGCATTGCCTCTGTAGTAACTTGCACAAATTGATATTTGTTCATGTCTTAATATAAATATAAGAATTAATTAATTTTTTAAATAAATTAAAAAAAAATATATAAAAATAAGTTAATTATAATCAATATAAAATTTAGTTCATTAATTTAAATAAATTAAGAATTATATAATATAAATTCATATTGATGAGTTATATTTTATTATAATTAACTGATTTATTTAATTTTTTTAATATATTAAAAAAGATAATTAACCTTTATATTAAAAAATATATATTTTAAAATAATTATTTAACTATAATTTTTGATGGGATTGTGTCTTACATCACAAAAAGTCTTACATTTGTTTTTCAGAAAAAGCAACTTTTTACTTATAAGAGGTGATTATATTTTTGGGTATGACAGTATGAAACTTGTAACAAATTTTATCATGAAACTTGATTTTGTTCTTGGTAGAGTAATAAAGGTATCTAACAACATTAATTTTTCAAAAAGAAATTCTGTTTGTGTATATATATTAAAATGTAATATAATCTATCTTAATAAAATAGATACTATTTGGAGAGTATTTGATTTCTGTGAAGTATTATTTTATTGTAATTTCAATCGTAACACTTGAAGAAATATTCTAACTCTTGGTAGAGTCAAAAAATTGGCTAGCCCGCCAGCACTGGCAACCTGTGCAACCTGCCCCAAAATATTAGCTCGAGCCCGCGGTGCCCCTTTTTTTTTAATATTTTTAAAAAATTATTTTTAAACTTTTAAAATATTAATAATTTTTTTAATATTATATTAGTATAATAAAAAAATTGTTAATGTTATATTCTTAAAAAAATTATTTTTAATAAAAAAATCTCAAATTTTATAACTATAAATCTAAATAAATATTAACATAATATTAATCAATTATAATCCATCAATTCATATCAACAAATAAGTATTCAATAATAAAAATATTCAAAATAATATTTAGGTAAAATAAATAATAATATTAATATTTTTTTAAAAAAAAGAGCTGGTGGGCTAGGAGGGTACAACCCACCTGGCCTTTTTGTAGCCCATTTTATGGGAAAACAGGCTTATCCCGTAGGTTTAACCTATTTTATCAGCTCTAGCTCTTAGGTGTTTAGGTTTATGCATGGGGTAATTGACGGCTCACACTGCCAGACATTAATATCATTTAGGATGAAAGAAGATTTCACCTTACCCTTAAATTGTGGGTGAATCTAACTCCTTTTTAAAAATTTTTATATCAAACATAAAAATATCAAGACAAAGCTTTATTTGGTGGTATTTTCAGAAAAATAAATACTAATAATCTGAAGTTATTAAGTGGGATTATATGCAGGAATTTTTATTTATAGAAATTTTTTATATTAATAGACTATAAAGCTATTATTATGATTTTATTTTTTATAAAATTATTATTATGACCCTCTAGTACTTGAGAAAATGGCATTGAAGCATTTCGGAAGCAACGAAAACAAGTTGAAGGGACCAAAATTTATAAAAGTACAATGAAATAACCATCTATAACTAAATTTAGGTAATTTACAAATAATACATATAAAATATATAGGCCTCGATTCTGTTTTCCATTTTTTTTATATTCTTAAAATGATTTTATAAAATTATTTTCTAAGACAAGTTTTGGGGAAAAATCTATTTGAATGATTTTTCCTAAAATTTATATTTGAGAACAAAAATTATAAAAATTCATTTGAAATGACTGTTTTTAAAATCAACTTAGAAAAGAAAACAAGAAAAGAATTTGGACAGAATTTCCATCTCTAACCAATCTAGTGAGGGAACATTTTCCATCGCAAACAGATCATCACTAACTAATTAGCGATGGAGATTCTGTCACTAATTATCCATAGAATATTTTTTATGCTAAGGTAAAAGGCTATCGTTAATTTTTGGGATAATCTATTTTTGCCACGGAATATTTCATCACTAATTGAAAAGATATTCCATTGTTAATCATTGACTAATTTATGATTTTTTTATTGAAAATTAAATAATAAAAATAAAATAAAAATTAATAAAATAAAGGAACAGTAGCTTTCATATTTTTTATTTTTTAAAAAATAAATTTTTTAAATAGTACTCCTATAATCCTTAATATAAAATTTAATTAATTTTTTAAAAAAAGATTAAAAAAATTAAATAAATAAATAAATTATAGTTAAATTTAATATTTTTTAATATATTTAAATTATTCAATTAATTTATATATTAATTACAATTAATTAATTATTTTAATTATTTTAATCTATTAAAAAAAATGTGTCTAGAATCGAAGGCCCCAGCAAATATTAGGACCGTTTTCTTTTCTCTTTTAACATCAAATGGATCTTGTTATAGACCGTGAGGAAAGTCCTATACCCAGCTTCAAATTCAAATCCTTTCCCTTGTTCTTCCGGGCGAAAGCGCAACAGCAGTTGCATCGCGTCGCGTCCTTCGTCTCTCACACACTGCAAAGTTCCTTCTCGTAGCAGCGGCTAAGTATTTCGCCGCCGTGTGTATGCTGATCAAATCATTACCAAAAATGTTTCCGATATATATGATAGGAGTAATTGATGTAGGACGATGCAAAGCTTCGAGTTTGCTTAAGCATCAGATAACCTTTTCGGGCCTGAGAAATAATACTATACTTAGAGGAATTAGTGTTATGACATTTTCGTTGCTAGTTTGTTCTGTATAGTTGTAATCACGTGTTGACGAAGCTGGAACGTGAAATTCGGCGAGAATACGATGGAAGCTTTTCAAGCACTATAGAATATAGCATGCCATGGGAAATTGGAGTCTTCAATTTAAAGTTCTGAGTCTTGAACATTTGAATATCAAGCCTTCGTTATCTGTTACATGGGTGAGACTCCTGCCTCTGTACTCAGCCAATTCCTTCCCAACCGAAATCTCAAGGTCCAAGCTGAATCCCTGGGTGTTCGTAAAGCAATCAACTCAATCTTCACTTACCTCAGAGCGGGTCGCCTCCGAAAAGCCGTGTCCTTACTTTTCGCTTTCCCTGGACCATTTCCTCATTCCCTGTATGCTCATATGTTCCAGATATGTTCCTCTCATCGAGCCATTGTTGAGGCTCGGAAGGTCGAGTCTCATTTGCTCACCTTCTCTCCTACCCCTCCGGTCTTTCTTCTTAACCGGGCAATTGAGGCATATGGTAAATGCGGTTCTTTGAATGATGCCAGGGAGCTGTTTGAAGAAATGCCTCAAAGAGATGGTGGGTCTTGGAATGCAATGATCACGGCCTATGCGCGGGGGAGTTTCCCAGATGAGGCATTGTCATTATTCCAATGCATGAATAAGTTGGGGGTTTATGCAAATAATATCACATTTGCCAGCATTCTTGGTTCTTGTGCTGCGGTATCTGAGCTTCATCTTTCAAGGCAAATTCATGGGCTTATAACAAAACAGGGTTTTGATCGCAATGTAATTCTGGGGAGTTCCCTTGTTGATGTTTATGCCAAGTGTCGGGTTATGAGTGATGCCCGTAGAATGTTTGATGAGATCCACTATCCTAATGCCATCACTTGGAATGTGATTGTGAGGCGGTATCTTGATAATGGTGATGATCGAGAAGCCATTATCCTGTTTTCACGGATGCTCTCTACCAAAATCAAGCCTTTTAACTTTACACTCTCTAATGCTCTTGTTGCTTGTTCGAGTATATCTGCACTAAAGGAGGGGATGCAAATACATGGAGTTATTACTAAACTAGGTTTTCAAGAGGACGATATTGTTTCAAGCTCTCTTATTAACATGTATGTGAAGTGTGGTGAACTAGATACTGGTTCTAGGATTTTTGATCAGCTTGGCTCAAAAGATTTGGTCGCTTGGACTTCAATTGTGTCCGGATATGCAATGAGTGGGAAAACACAAGAGGCAAGGAAATTTTTTGATGAGATGCCCGAACGTAATGTGATCTCATGGAATGCAATGTTTGCAGGATATACCCGTTCCTCTGAATGGTTAGAGGCGTTGAATTTTGTATATTTGATGCTTGATGAAACTAAAGCATTGGATCATGTTACTCTTTGCTTGATGTTAAACTTGTCTGCCGGACTTTCAGATCATGAAATGGGGAAGCAGATTCATGGTTATATCTATCGACATGGCTTCCACACCAACCTTACGGTTAGCAATGCCATTCTTGACATGTATGGTAAATGTGGGATGTTGAATAGTGCCAGAATTTGGTTTAGCCAAATGAGTTACTGGCGTGACATGGTTTCTTGGAATGCTTTGTTGACTAGCTTTGCTCATCATCAGTTAGGTGAGCAAGCCTTGACAATATTTTTAGGGATGCAGTGGGAGGAGACAAAACTGACTAAATATATGATTACAACCCTTTTGACGGCTTGTGCAAATACCTCTGCAGTTCACCATGGCAAACAAATTCATGGATATATAATTAGACATAAAATTGAGATGGATACTATTATTATAACTGCTTTGATATACATGTATTGTAGATTCCATTCTTTTGAGTATGCTTTTGAGGTTTTTAAAGGGGCAGAATTTAGAGATGTGGTACTTTGGAATTACATAATATTTGGGTGTTGTCACAATCATAGGGGTCAGGAAGCCCTTGAATTGTTTAGGATAATGGTGGGGGAAGGCACCCAACCAGACCATGTGACCATTCATGGTGTCCTGTTTGCTTGTGTAGAGGAGGGCCTTGTTGAGTTTGGTACCCAATGCTTCAGGTCAATGAGCAATGAGTTCTGTATCTTGCCTCGGTTGGAGCACTATAACTGCATGATTGAACTCTACAGCCGACATGGATACATGGATGAACTTGAAAACTTTTTGAAGACAATGCCTATTGAGCCTTCAATTCCAATGTTAACCATAGGTCTTGACGCTTGTAAGAAGTATGGGTACCCAAGATTGGAAAAGTGGATTATGAATCAAATTACGGATTTTAAACATTAATTCTATCTCAATTCGCTGAGCATAGCAAAGGAGGCAGTTAGCTCCATATTTCAGCTTAGGAGTATGCCCTGCAGTGACAAGTTACAGAACCATAGACCTCTGAGTGACATTACTATAGAAAATGGCAAGGCCTGTCAGTCATGATGCTCACTAATTTCATGCATTGATGCAGTTATGCGGGATGACTTTATCACGTGCTTGCAATTGGCAAGACAGTCTCCTTTTTTGTCTTCTGAAAGAAGGCGGATTAAAGGAAAACAGTAGCATCATTATTTCATAAGAACTGAGAGGTATTGTATACAATTTTTCTGCCCATTTGCCACTAAGTCGTCCAAAGTAATTTTTCCTTTGTCAAAAGGAAACTTGTCCTTATCTGCATTTCATTTCAGCCATAATTCAAATTTGAAGAGCAGACGTGGGAGGTCATTTTATCTTGGTCCTTGAGTCTGCCAAGATCATTCAGTAGCGGCACCTGCCCCCCCTTTTTTTCACTCCACGCTGTCTTTCCTTCTGTCTATTCTGACGTTATCATGGTCTTGATTTGCAACATTTACTTCAGGGATGGCTTTACTTGGGAATCTAACAAGAGCCTGGTTTTCAACTGAGCTGATATTCATTTTCTTTCATTTTACAATGCAAGAATCCAGATATGCATATACTTCTCTTTTTGTTTGTTTGTTTTTGTTCCAGAATAGTTTTCATTATCTTACAGTATTTGTGTTCTACCTTAAGGCATCTTGAAATACAACTTTAGGATTGGGATTGTAAATTTGGAGGAAGTCCAATGTGTTTATTGATTCAGCCCTCTATTTGGACTTTGATGGGAAAGATGACGACATTTCTGAGCAAGTCTAGAGAAGACCATCAAAAGTTAGTTTATCCACCTAAAATGTTTCTATGTTTGGATTTCAAAATAAACAAGGAAATGAAAGGCATAAGCTTTAGCTTTAGAGTACTAAAGAAATTGGAAAACGCTTAAAAGTAGACTAAAATGACAAGGTGTACTAGATGTAGTTGGTTTATGCTTCTGATTGGTGGTGTTTGAGACTGAGTTCAATGGAAAGTTTCTGACATTGTGTCACCAAACTGTACATTTTCTTTTTCTTAGGTTCAATTTTAAGAAGTTTCTATTGCTTCTGTTCCTAACTCTCAGTGCCATGCTTAGCTACGCATTATCACTGGTGGTTTTTTTTTCCGATTTAATTAAGGGATATAATTCCTTTTAAAGCTTAGAGCATAAAGGGTTTTCACATTTTCTAACAAGTGTACTCCCCATGATTTGAACTTATGTTTTCCTCCTTTTTGGGGTGTGAGGTAGATCTGCTTACCACTTCAATGTTAAGATTAGAGTGAAATTGAAGAACTTACATGATATAGAGAATCTAAATACAGAGCAGTACCTTTGATAGAGGAGGTGCTGATAAAAGAAGCAATTGAAGCAGAAAAGTATGCAGCTAGCTACATAATACAGAGGGATTAATTATATAGATGCCCCTTTTCACTTCTGTAAGAGGGGCACCATTTGGCAAAATCCTGTATTATTCTGATCCTTCTTTACAGATAAAGAGGAGCTTCTTGGATGGGCTGCTGCTGCTGCTTCTTCTGCAGATATTTTGACCTCTAGGTGTTTGACTTTTTTTTTAGTTTCTTCTCTAATGGTAATATTAGTTTATTTTTCAAGGAAAATCATTGAGCTCCTCAAGAAAGGAATGTAATCACTAACAAGTTCCACATCAAGTGAGTAATATATAATGATAAGATTTTGTGTAGAAAATAACAATAGATTTATACTGTTCACTTGTTATGAGACTTTTTGATTATTATATTATCTCTTTGATTTTTTCTTTGTGCTCACTTCGGGTTCAAAGCAATTGTTATTGGGTAGTTTTAGATTTGTATGCTACATCACTATAAAAGATAAATTTAAAATTCAAATTAAAACAATAATTAAGATGCTCCATATATTTAAGCTTACAAATATGTTTTGATAAATATTTTGTTAAAAAATGCAGACATCAAAAAGAAATAAGCTCGACTAATTTCACGCTATCAATCACATGTCTCAACCCTATTCTTTTTTGGGGTAAGTTTTGGCATAACTGACAAATAAGTTAGAACAGTTGTCATTAGGTGGCTTCAAATTTGTATGCTACAATACTACACTATAAAAGAGAAATTTTAAATTTGAATTAAAAAAATAATTAAGATGCTCTGTATGTTAAATCTTACAAATATATTTTGACGAATATTTTGTTAAAAAATTTCAGACATTAAAAAGAAATAGACTCAACTAATTTTACGTTGTTAATCATTTGCATCAACTATATTCTTTTTGGCCGAGGTTTAGACATGATTATCAAATAAACTAGGATAGTTGTCATTAGCTGGTTTCATATTTATATGCTACATAACTATAAAAATTCAAATTCAAATTCAAATTAAAACAATAATTAAGAGTCTTTGTATATTAAAGCTTACAAATAAATTTTGACAAATATTTTGTTAAAAAAATGTATACAGAGGCATTAAAGAGAAGCATGCATACAGCTAATTTTAAGCTGTCAATCGCATATATCAACCCCTCAGCAGAGTTTCGGCATGATCGTAACAAGTGTTAATATAGATGACTTTACATGTGTATGCTAAATCATTATAAAAAGGGATTTTTTTTTTTACAAATCTCCGCATTCATATCATAGATTTTCCTTCATATCTTCCCCTCTTATTAGAGAAATGCATACGAGGTTATCTCCATAATGGACATGTATATACTGCAAATTTATAATAAGTTCTTCTATCTAGTTTGCTTGTAGAATCTACTATGTAATTTGACACATATAGATTTTTATTGTTTTTATTTGACACCATATATATATTTTCTTTGATGTAGGTTAACATTGTTGTGGAAGGCATGGAAATATCAGATGTCTTGTTCACCTTAATGAGCATGATGTATTTACTCACATTCTAAACATTATAAGTGAAGATGATCATGATATGCACTGTTACAAATATCTTTCCACTTGCTGCATTTGATTTTCCTTTCCTCTGGGACCCTCTGTAGTGGTTGAAGATGACCAAAAATTGTGTTTTTGGAGCTTTTTGCTATCCTAAATTATTAGTATTGGCTTCAGCAGACACACTTATTATTGCCTCTTGCATATTCTTTATCTGGTTCTGCCCTAAAGCTGTGACTGTAAAACTCGACCTAGATTGGAACGAGTTTGGTTCTATGGTATATTCTTCAGAGAGATTAATGTTGTTGTTACATGAAGTATTAAGGATGTCTTGTTCTGCGGATATCCAATTTGCTGCTAAGTTTTTGGGAGGTTTATCACTCACTTTCCAAACATCATAAGATTCTCGAATTCTAGGGTTCTAGAAATCATGTATAGATCAGTTTCTATATGTACAGGAAGTTGCATGAACTCAATGTAAATTCACTCTTCTCATGAAATATCATATTTTTTTTACTACATTGGTATAGAATGGAAAATTTAAATTCAAATTAAAATACACTCACCTAATTTCATCCTAGCAATCACATGCATCATATAATCTCAGCTCTTTTCAGTAGAAGTTTCGGCATAAATGACATGTGTTATTTGATAGCTTCACATCGGTATGCTAAATCGCTATAAAAGAGAAATTCTAACCATGACTCAAATTAAAACAATTAAGATGTTTCATAATAATTTAGTTACTTTTAAAGGGAAATAGACTCACAACTAATTTCAAACTGTCAATCATATGTATCGACTATTTTCTTTTCAGCATAATTAACGGATGTGAATATAGATGGCTTCACATATCTATGCTAAATCATTATAAAAAGGGAAATTGTTTGACAAATCTCCTCATTCATATAAAAAATTTTCCTTCATCTCTTCCCTTCTTAGAAGAACACACATGAAGTTAGTACCATCATTGACATGGATCTACAACAAATTTAGAGGGTAAGTTCTCGTATCTAGTTTGCTTGTACAATATACTTTGTAATTTGACATATATATAGATTGAAGCTCAATTTTCTTTGTGTGTAGGTTAACACTGTTGTGGAAGGCTTGAAAATATCATATGGTCTAGTAAATGGGCTAAGACGTGTAATGGGCTACCAGATCAGTGGAAATCCAGAGATTTCTTCCCTCCCATGTGTGCAAACTGAACATGGACTGGGCGCTGTTTTTTTTTTTGTACAATTTTTTTTTAAAAAGGGGTTAGACTCACTTACCATCTAAAGGCATAGCGAAATCTTTCTTCCTCCTAGACCCTATCAATATCGGGCGGGGCGAGCCGTCTATTACCCTCAAGCGTAAATCTAGGCACTGAGGAGCTATGATGTCTCCCTAAGTGCAGCAATTAGAAGCACAACAAAGTGGTACTCCTCAGAGATTGAACATACTCTAAATAGTAGCATGTTTCATCATTTCGCAAGTTGAACCTATGGACGGGTGAGATAAACGACCATTTGGAGTGTGTTTAGTCTTTGTGGAGTACCACTTTATTGTAGTTCTAGTTGCGATGCTTATGGAGCCATCCTAACTCCTAGATGTTTAAGTTTACGCCTGAGAGTAATAGATAGCTAGCCATGTAGAATATTGATATCGCCTAGAAGAAATGAAAACTTCGCCTTACCCTTTAGATAGTGGGTGAGTTCAACCTCTTTTTAAAAAATTTTGTACAAAAAAAAGAGCTTTTCATCAACCTTCACTTTAATGATCATTAAACGTGTTAATGATGGTGTAAACTGCCTATTTAATTGTGTTCATGACTGTCTTAATGTGCATTAACTAGTGAGTTAAATGCCATTAAACGTACCCATGGTGGATGAGTTCAACCACTTTTTAAAAATTTTTGTACAAAAAAAGAGCTTTTCATCAACCTTCACTTTAATGATCATTAAACGTGTTAATGATGGTGTAAACTGCTTATTTAATTGTGTTCATGACTGTCTTAATGTGCATTAACTAGTGAGTTAAGTGCCATTAAACGTACCCAATGATGGGTGAATTCAACCTCTTTTTAAAAATTTTTGTACAAAAAAAGAGCTTTTCATCAACCTTCACTTTAATGATCATTAAATGTGTTAATGATGGTGTAAACTGCTTATTTAATTGTGTTGATGACTGTCTTAATGTGCATTAACTAGTGAGTTAAGTGCCATTAAACGTACCCAATGGTGGGTAAGTTCAACATTTTTTTAAAATTTTTTTATAAAAAAAGAGCTTTTCATCAACCTTCACTTTAATGATCATTAAACGTGTTAATGATGGTGTAAACTGCCTATTTAATTGTGTTCATGACTGTCTTAATGTGCATTAACTAGTGAGTTAAGTGCCATTAAATGTACCCAATGGTGTTGTTATCCGGCAGCCTATAAAAGGGTCATGAGGCCGAAGTTCATTATAACTCTTTGAGCTTTTGAACAACTCTCTTCCTTCCTTTGGTCTTTAGTCTTGCTGAGTTCTATCTAGTGTTTGTTTAATCTTGTAGAGTGATACATCTTAATTTTCTGGTAGATAAGGAATAATTCTTAAGGGTAGTGTCCTTGAACACAACTTAAACCACATAGTTTTGTTGTTGTTATAGGTGTTGCCAATTTGTTTTGTAAGTTCTTCTATCCAGTTTGTTTTGTATACTCTACTTTGTAATTGGACATATATAGATTGAAGCTCAATTTTCTTTGAGTTTAGGTTAACATATTGTTGTGGAAGGCTTGGAAATATCAGTTAGTACTTACAAAAGATCATGAATTTATATTCAGTTCTTCACCTTAATCAGCATGAAGCGTTTACTCCTAAACATTATATAACATGGGATTGGACCAAAATGATCCTGAATAATTTGGTTTGCCTTTCTTTTGGGCTCGCTCTGGAAGCATTCAAGGCAGAAATTGTGGCCGCACGGAGTCTGAATGAAAACGTCCAATTTGCTGCTGAGTTCTTGGGAGGTTCTTTCAACACTCACATTCCAAACATTATATTCCTTTATTATTTAATATAACACTTATTTAATAAATTGTATTAAATTTAAAAAGTTAATTAATTTAGTTAATATGAGATATTTTCTCTAAAATAATTTAATCATCTTCCTTAATTTCCTCTCTCTATTATTTAATTATTATTGAAGAAGTGTTAATAGTGATAATTTAAAAAAAAATTGATAAATATAATAAATATATCTTATATTTAAAATTAAAATTAACTCTTTAATTAAGTTATATATTAAGGATTGGAGGAATAATTCTTTACATATGAGGGTCTAGAAATCATCTATGGATCAGTTACTATTTGTATTGGGCGAGAAAATCATGTATATGTCAATTCAAGGCAATTAAGTTTTTAGTTTAATTAAATTAAAGCCTTTTATATTTCCAACTTTTGACAAGTACCACTCGTGTTCATTTTATTAGTTGACTTCACGTTTCTATGCTAGGTCACTATAAAAGTGAAAATCTAACTAATATTAAAATTAAAACAATTGAGATGATACATAATTATTTAATTAATTTTTATTTAAGCTTACAAATATGATACAAATAGTTTTTTAAATCACACCTAATTTTGTGCTGGCAATCACATGTTTTTTAGTGGAAGTTTCCTCAGCATGATTGATAAGTTTTATTAGATGACTTCACATTGGTAAGCTGTATCACTATATAATGAAAATTTAACAAATATTTAAATTAAAACAATTAAGGTGCAGCATAAATTATTCAATTATTTTTATATTTAAGCTTATGAATATGCTTTGTATGAATACACCCACCCCCCAAATTTCACTTTGGCAATGCCATTTGTATACGTATGTATGCTTTTGATCTTTGATGAGAACACAAATAAGGAAGAAATATTGAAATTGTTTGAGGTAGTTTCTCATTTAAGTTTCGTCCCCGTGAACCGTTCAAGAGTATGGAGACACAACATAATATATATATATATAGATATATATATATATATATATATAAGAGGTAAATCGTGTAAAGTTTTCTCATTCATTTCATGTCTTAAACTCATTCCAAATTAAAATAGTTGTAAAATGAAACGATTGATGATTTGCCATTTGTCAATGTTAAATATATTACAATTTCTAGTTTCATCAGTCCTTTTTTCTTCAACTGTACTTTGAAGTCACTTTCATGAGAAGAGTGAATTTCCGAATTGGCTTTTATGTAAAGTAAATCCATGTGAGCTCATGCCTTCCTCTATACATATAGGAACTGATATATAGATTAATTATAGACCATCATGTGTAGAGAATTCGAGAATCTTATACTGTTTGGAATGTGAGCGTTTAACCACCCCAAGAACTTACCAGCAAATCGGATATCCCCAGGACCAGGCATTCTTACTACATTTAACAACAACGTTAATCTTCCTGAAGAATATGCCATAGAACCAAACTCGTTCCAATCTACATAGAGTTTTACAGTCAGGTGTATCTGTAACGTAGATGATCCTACAGAATGATCCGTTGTTACAGTCACAGATTTCCTCATTTCCTCTCAAACATAATCCATTTCTATATATAGATTCATGGTGAAGAACTACATATAAATTCATAGTTTTTCTAAGTAACAACTGATATTTCCAAGCCTTCCACAACAATGTTAACCTACATCAAAAGAAAATTGAGCCTCATTTATAGGGTGCCAAATAAAAAATCTATATCTATCAAATAAGGCAGTAGATTGCAAAAGCAAACTAGATAGAGGAACTTACCTTGTAAATTTGCAATATATACATGTCAACTATGGTAATAACTTCATATCTATTCTTCTAAGAGAGGAAGGAAAATCTTTGATATGAATGGGGAGATTTGACAAATAATTTCCATTTTATGGTGATGTAGCACATTGATGTGAATAGGAAAATATCCGCTGAGAAGAAACATGGTTGGTACATGTGATTGATAGTGTGACATTAGGTGTGGGCTTTTTTATATAAAATAAAAAATAATTAAGAAATTATGCAATATCTTACTTGTTTTATAGTGATGTAGCATGCAAATGTGACGCCATCTAATAATACCTATCATAGATGATTTGTCAATCATGCCGAAACTTCTAATGAAAAGAACAAGGTTGATAGCATGAAATTAGATGAGTCTATTTCTCTTTAATGTCTTTAGATGATTTTTTTTATAGAAAAACTATTCCTCAAAGCATATTTGTAAGCTTAAATATAAAATAATTAAATAATTATGCATTTTTAATTGTTTTTATTTGAATATTGGTTACAATATTTCCCTTTTTTATGGTGATGTAGCATACCCAAATGAAGGCATCTAATAACACCCGTCAATCATGCCGAAACTTCTATTGAAAAGAGCAAGGTTGATGCATGTGATTTCCAATGTGAAATTAAATGTGAGTCTATTTCTCTTTAAAGTCTTAATATTTTTTTGAAAAACTTCATTCAAAACCTATTTGTAAGCTTAAATAAAAATAATTAAATATATGAAGCATCTATTTCAATTTGAATATTGATTAGAATTTCCCTTTTATAATGATGTAGCATGCCAATGTGAAGGCATCTAATAACACCTGTCAAACATACTGAAACTCCCACTAAAAAGAGTCAAGTTGATGCATGTGATTGCTAGCATGAAATTAGGTGAGTGTGTTTCTCTTTAATGTCTTTATATGGTTTTTTAAAAGAAGTTATTCAGCAATATAGGCTTAAATATAAAAATAATTAAATAATTAGGCCCCATCTTAATTGTTTTAATTTGAATATTTTTTTTTAGAAATTTTCTTTTATAGTGATGCAACATACCAATGTGAAGCCATCTAATAACACTTGTCAATCATGCTAAAACTTCCACTAAAAAGAGCAGAGTTGGCGCATGTCAATGACAGCGTGAAATAAGTCAGGTTAGAGCGTGTTGCTCTTTAATCAAGACACTAATGGGCTTAGTAAGGGTGAAGTAAGAATTTGGAGTCTTCTAAGCAAGATGAGTAAAGTCAGTTGAGGCAAAAGATACAAGTTTTAATAGTTCTCAGACAAAATGTAATTAAGAGGAATTTTGGGCAATAGTGCAATTATTAAAAATATGCCCAAAATTCAAGACAATTTCTATAAAATCCCAAAAAATAGAAAAGATATTTATAAAGTATTTTTTAGGCTCCAAAAATTAATTAAGATGAAATCCATCAAAAATATTTTATTGGCTTTAAAAGTCTGTTTTCGGGTTAAATCGAGAGAAAAAGTGCCTAATTTTCAAAATTATGCCAAGATCTCATAAAGTTAGAAAAAAAATTATAAATAACTAATTTGGGAATTTAGAGAGTTTGTGAAGGGATTTATTTTCCAAAAATTGAAATGTACAAGTTTTTGAAGCACAATTTGACCTCTAACTATTTTTCCTTTATTATTTGGTAATTAAGAGCCTATTCTACGAATTTTATTAGGCTTTGATAATTATTCCAAAGCCAGGAGAAGAAGGGAAGGCTTCAAGAGCTAGAAAAACTTTTAGTCTCTTATATTAATTATATTGTGCTTGGTTGTTTGTATGTTGAGTTGTCATGTAGGATCAATGTTGCTCGGAAAATTTTTTGAATTCTATATCACCTTAGAAGTATTAGAAAAGGAGGAAAGCTAACCTAGACACAAGTTCTTCCTAGGGAAAAGGCAGGGTAGAGCATAGAGTTGAAGGCTTTTTACAAATTACAAATGCCTTTAGTTTGATATTTTTTTATCCTATTTATTGAATCTTATTATTGGGAACGTGGAACGCAGAATCCCTTGAAGTGCTATAATATAAATTATCCAACAGAGGCGATGAAAGTATTAATTGAATTGACGAATGTGCTCTGATTAATATTAGGAACACGCAACAAAACACATTTCTTAGCAACCAGAAATTAAAATAGAAGATAATTAAAATAATTGGTAAAAGTAAATCGGGTTGAAAGTCTTACCGAGCATATCTTGAACAGAAATACAAGCGGTAAATTATGTAAATTTTTCTCAATCATTTCATTTCTTAAACTTGTTACACAAATTTTCATAAAATGAATCGATTAATGATATGGCATGCTACATATATAACAATTCATAGTTTCATCAGAGTCCTTTTCTCTGCAACTGTACTTTGAAGTCTCTTACATGAGAAGAGTCAATTTACATTGGCTTTATGTAAATTGAATCCATGTGAACTTATGCTTAGCTCTATACGTAGAAACTGTATAGATACTAGTATAGAGTTAGTTTAGCGATATAAAGCATCACTAAATCTCTTTGAGTCTCAAATTCAATTCTTAAAGGAGATACTATACTAAGACGAGCAGCCATAAATCTCAAAGCTAAATACGGATCTAGTAAATAGTATTAAGAAAAAAAAAGAAGAAACTGTATAGTTGATTTCTAGAGCTTCAGTAGAGAATTCCGTAATCTTATAATGTTTGGAATGTGAGTAAACCCCCAAAGAACTTAGCAGCTAATTGGAGATCCCCAAAACAACAATATTAATCTCTAAGTACACTGCCGATGTAGAGATCTAATTGAACGTTTTCATTCAATTTCTGCCTAAAATGCCTTCAGAGATGGTTCGGGCAAGGCAAAAATACACTACAGGGCAAATGCCTCAGGATCATTTTGGTCCAATCCCAACTAAGAATGATCCAATTCGGAATCTTTAATGTTTAGAATGTGAGTAAACCCATCATGCTCATTAAGGTGAAGAACTAAATATAAATTCCTGGTCTTTGTAAGTAGGAACTGATATTTCCAAGCCTTCCACAACATGGTTAACCTACATCCAAAGAAAATTGAGCTTCAATATATATATAGGTCAAATTACACAGTAGATTGTACAACCAAACTAGATAGACGAACTTACACTCTAAATTTGCTGTAGATACATGTCAATGATGGTAATAACTTCATATGTGTGCTTCTTAGAGGGGAAGAGATGAAGGAAAATCTTTGATATGAATAAGAAGATTTGTATTACAATTTTCCTTTTATAATGATTTAGCATCCAAATGTGAAGGCATTTAATAACACATATAAATCATTCTGAAACTTTCACTTTAAATAATATGGTTGATATATATGTGATTGACAGCGGAAAATTAGCTGTGAGCCTATTTTTCTTTAATATCTTTGTATGAATTTCTTTAACAAAATATTTGTCAAAAAATAACTAAAGAACTGTTTATCATTATCTTAATTCTTTTAATTTGAATATTGGTTAGAATTTTTCATTTATAGGGATGTTGCATATCGAAGTGAAGCCATCTAATAACACTTGTCGTTCATGCCGAAACTTCTACCGAAAAGAGGAGGGTTGATGCATGTGATTGCCAGCATGAAATTAGGTGTGAGTGTGTTTCTTTTGTGTTGTTTTGAACAGGGTGTGACCGTGTGAGCTTGTTTCTCTTTAATGATGTAGTATATAATTGTGAAGCAATATAATAACACATGTTAATCATGCCAATATTGTCTTTGTATGAATTTTTTTTAGCAGACTATTTGTCAAAACATATTTGAAAGAATAAATATAAAAATAACTAAATTATTAGGCAGTATTTTAATAGTTTTAATTTGATTATTGGTCATAAGTTCTCTTTTACAGTTATGTAGTATGTCAAGGTGAACCTATCTAATAATAACTGTCAATCATGCCAAAACTTTTTCTAAAAAGATTGATGCATGCGATTGACATCGTAAAATTAGCTGCGAGCATGCTTTTTTTTTTTTAATGTTTTGTATAATTTGTTTTTTTTTAAAAAAATTACTCCTCAAAGCATATTTGTAAGCTTAAATATAAAAATAATTAATTAATTGAATTTAAATATTGGTTAGAATATTCCTTCTTATAGTGATGTAGCATACTAATATGAAGTCATCTACTAACACATGTCAATCATGCCGAAATTTTCATCGTAAAAAGCAAGGTTGATGCAAGTTAATTCTAGTGTAGAATTAGGTGAGTCTGTTTTTTAATATCTTTCTATGAGTTTTTGTTTTTGAAAAAATGATTCACCAAAACATATTTGTAGGTTTAAATATAAGAATAAATAAATAATTATGCATCTTAATTTATTTAATTTAAATATTGGTTCAAATTTCCCTTTTATAGTGATGCAACGTACTATTATGAAGCCATCTAATAACACTTGTCAATCATGCTAAAATTTTTATTGAAAAGAGTAGGGTTAATGCATCTGATTGCCAAGAAGAAATTAGTTGAGTCTATTTATGTTTAATGTCTTTATATGAATTTCTTTTTGAAAAAACTATTCATACACAACATATTTGAAAATTTAAATAAAAAATATTTTAATAATCATGAAAATCTTAATTATTCAAATTTGAATATTGGCCAAAATCTTCCGTTTAACATTGATGCAGCATACCGATGTGAAACCATATAAAAATACCTGTCAATCATATTAATAAAACTTCTAGTAAAAAGAGCATGTGGTTGATGAATGTGATTGTTAGTGTGACATTAGGTGTGCGTCTATTTCTCTTTAATGTTTTTCTATCATTTGTTTTTCAAAAACACTATTCATACAAAAGCTATTTGTAGGCTTAAATATAAAAAATAATTAAATTATTATGTAGTATCTTAATTGTTTTAATTTGAATATTAGTTAAAATTTCCCTTTTATAGTCATGTAAGCATAAAAATGTGAAGCCATCCAAAAAGCACTTGTCAATGCTGAAGCTTTCACTAAAAGGTGCAGGTTGATGCATGTGATTGCCGTGGTGAAATCACTTGTCAATGTCTTTATATGATTTTTTAGGGAAAAAACTATTCATCAAATCATATTTATAAGCATAGTATAAAAATAATTAAATAAATACACTCCACCATAATTGTTTGAAATTGAATATTGCTTAGAATTTCCCAATGTAAACACATCAATATGAAGCCACCAAATTTGTAAGTCTCACAAAGCTGATCTAGAATTTACATATACTAGTGGAAATACAAGGCTTTAATTTTCTATAATGTTTGGAATGTGAGTGTTTAATCAACCTCCCGAGAACTTATCAGCAAAATGTCCATTCCCTCTCCATCTTTTGAAGATCAAGAAGAAGCTCTCATCTTCTTTCAACTTAAGAAACAGTAAGACACAACAGATAAATATTAGTTTGAAACTTTCTGGGAAATAATTACAACTACCTAATAACAACACAAGAATATTTAGTCCTTGGACAAGAAGATAAGTAATTTAATTGACTCCTTTCATTAATTCATGCATTTGTAGAGTTCACACACAATGGATTTTGTGTTCACATTATTAGTTATAGTAGTTGCACAATCATCATAACAGAGAAGATTTCAGCATTAATAATTTTATCAAACTAAAAAAAAACTATTCAGAGAGACAAAACCTTCTTTGGCTGGGAGGTTTGCTGAGGAGGCCTCACGCCTTCTCTTGAGGGCTTCAATTTCAGTCTCATTTTCTGCCATCTGTGACGAAATGCTTCTAAATACCCTTTGATTAACATAATGTTTAGAATGTGAGTAAACTAATGCTCATTAAGGTGAAGAACCGAGCATAAATCTATGGTCTTTGTAGGTGACATCTGATATTTCCAAGCCTTCCAAACAATGTTAACCTACATCCAAAGAAAGTTTATCTTCAATCTATATCTGTCAATTACACAATAGAATGTACAAAGCCGAAGCCAAACTATATAGAAGAACTTACATTATAAATTTGAAGGATAGGCATGTCCATGATGGTGATAACTTCATATGCATTCATCTAAGAATGGAAGAGATGAAGGAAAATCTTTGATATGAATGAGGAGATGTGTAAAACAATTTCCCTTTTTATAATGATGTGGTATACAAATGTAAAGCCATTTGAGGAAAAGAGCAGGATTCATGCACATGTGATTGCCAGCATGAAATTAGCTGGAAGCACGTTTCTATTTAATCTCCTTATATGATTTTTTTTTTTTGAAAAAAGTATTCATCAAAAGATTTTTGTAAATTTAGATACAAAAATAATTAAATAATTGCGTAGCATCTTTAGTGTTTTCATTTAAATATTATTTATAATTTACCTTTCAATTGTTGAGCCAGTTTTAGTTAACTTGCATAACATTTGCATTTGCATTTTTGCTTGCATTATCTATTTAAAAAAACAAAAAAAGTTCATTTTCTTTGGTTTGTTTATTTTTCTTTTATTTCATATTCTTTTCATCTGACTGCTACTATTTATGCCTAGGAGTGATCGAGCTTTATCTTTGATTCCCTTAAATCTTGAAATTGAAAGGTCTGTGAAAAAGATTAGAAGAAAGAAGAGATTAGGGGTATAAGTCAAGTTATTGTTGAGAATTGGCATATTTCACAAGAGTCAAGTTTGTCATCTAATGAACAAGAGTCTAGTGAGAGAGCTACCTCTAGTGAACACATGTCTGTTAGTGCTTTTGAATTAGAACAAGAAACCATGGATGGTGCTAACGGTAATAATGATTATAATAGGCTTAATGGGAATAACGGGCATGGTGAGAATAACTTAGGAAATAATGATGAGGATGATAGAAGCATGAGGGAGATTAATAATTCTAATGTTGATTATGATCCTTATAGTTTTTATACTGATAATGTGAACTTTGAAATTAAAGGAGCATTAATTTCTTCCTTACCTAAATTTCATGGCTTTGCAGGTGATGATCCACATAGGCATTTGAAGACTATGCATATGGTGTGCTCTTCCATGAAACCACCCACAGCTAATCTTCAAGATGTATTGAGGAGGGCATTTCATTTTACTTTAGAAGGCAAGGCCAAGGAGTGGCTTTACACGCTACCTCAATATTTTACTACATTGACTTGGGATCAGTTGAAAGAAGCATTCTTGGATGAATATTTCCCTGCCTCTAAAACTTCAAGGTTAAAAAAGGAGATAACTAGTGTGGTCCAATGAGATAATGAATCCATGCATGAGTATTGGACCAGGTTCATCACACTTCTAGCTCAGTGCTCACACCACAATATTTCAAAGAATGATCTGGTTAATTCTTTCTATGAAGGGCTACTTCAACATCATAAGCCCTCAATTCATGCTGCTGCAAATGGTTCTCTTACAGAATTGAGTCCCAACGCTGCATGGGACCTACTTCAAAAGATGGCTACCAATGACCCTCAATCTGGAGACACAAGAAAAGTGTATAATACCTCCTCGATTTCTTCCTAAGATATTCTTGTTGAAATTGCTGCTCTGGGGAATCGAATGGAGAAAAGACTCAGTATTTTGGAGAATAATGTGAATGACAAGCACGTCAATTCAATAGGTCACTCTCAAGGTATAGTTGCTGGTTGTGAGTACTGTGGGTCAATGATGCACGCCTCTAATACTTGTTATTGATATAAAAAGGTTTCTTCCCTATACCAAAATAGGAATAGTTCATATCAAAAGAGGGATCCTTACTCTAACACTTATAATCCAGGTTGGAGAGATCATCCTAACTTTAGATGGGGTGGAAATCAAGGCAACCCTCAAGGGAATTTCTCAAATTAAGTGATACCTAATCAAGGGGCATCATCTTCTTTTTCTGGAGGTAATGAACTTGGTATGATTATGAAAGGTATTATTGAGCTCAATTCAAAGTTTGACATCAAAAGTCATAAACTGAGGCAAAGTTACATGCTATGGAGAATAAGATGGACTCATATCTACAAAATGTGTTCTCTAAATTGGAGCAAATGGAGACTAAGCATGAGAATTTGAATGCTTTTGTTTCGCAATTCTCCAACAACTTGAGTGAACAACAAGCAAAGAGTAGTGGTTCTATACCCTCAAACACAGTGATAAATCCTAAATCTTTGAATGCAATCACACTGAGAAGTGGTAAGAAAATTGGGCTGAAGAATGTACAATTCAAAGAACATGAAGAGGATGAAGAGCAGGTTGATGATAAAATAGAAGTTGAGTCTCCTCCTGCCAAAACTACTCAAGAAACTTCCCAAGCTGAGAAAGAAGCTTCTATCTAATCTGAAATCCTACAAGAAAAGAAGCTCTTGGAGAAGTGTCAGAAACAACCAATGGTGCAAAATGATAAAGAGGCAACAACTATCATAAAGGGACCAATGGAGAAAGGATCACCTTCTGACTCCAAAGGTGATGTGGTAAATATTCATGACTTGCCTTTTCCAAATTCTTATTTGGTTAGTAAAAAGATTGTTGAAAAGAAAGATAATGATGAATTGTTTGAAATGTTTAGTAAACTTGAGGTTAATGTGCCATTGCTTGAATTGATTAAAAAGATGCCCAAGTATGTTAAATTCTTGAAAGACCTATGTACAAACAAAAGAAAGTATAGGCATAGTGAGAGAATCCAATTGGGGTTGAGTGTTAGTGCCTTATTTAAGCCACAGTTGCCTATTAAATGTAAAGACCCGGGTTCCTACACTATTCCTTGTACCATAGGTATAACTATAGTTTCACATGCCCTACTTGACTTAGGTACAGCAATTAATGTCATGCTGACCTCTGTTTATAAGACCTTGGGTATTAAAGCTTTGAAAGACACTAGTGTAGTGCTTGGCCTAGCTGATAGGATGATGAGATGCCTTAAAGGCATTCTTGAGGATATTCTTGTGCAAGTGAAATGTCTTGTTTTTCCAGTTGACTTTTATGTTCTTGATATGACTAATGACCTCCCCACTGAGAGTACTTTGATTCTAGGTAGACCTTTCCTTTTAACTGTTGAGACAATAATTAACATGAAAATGGGTCTTATCACTATGAGGAAGTGCAATTTAATCTTTCAAAAGCTATGAATCATGGTTATGAAGATTGCTCTTATTTGAGAATTAGTTCAATTGAATGTCATGACATGGACCACTTACATAAGACTAATATGAACGAACCTTACTAGTGTGACTTAGTTGTGAACCATGATGATGCTTTTATTTGTTTATCTTCCTCCCACCCTTCTCATGTCTGTGCATGTGAAGGCGGCGTATCATGTGCCTATTGTTTAGAGATAGATAGTTGGCTTTCATCTACTCATGATTTTGATGTACCATATTGCTTTGACTCTGGTATTACTGCTAATTCTGTACTTGATAACCTTGAGAAAGGTATATTTTTTGATTTTGCAGGAATTGATGATAAGGAGGTTGATGCACCAGCTACAAATATAGCTCCCCTATTGAGTGGCGCTGGAATATTAGAAAAGGATAACAGTGATTCTGCTTCTGCCTTAGTCCTTTCTAATTCCACTCTCACTTCTAATTTACCTTCTTTTTCTATTGATCAGAATAACTCTAACTCTCATATTTCTAGGTCATTTGATGGTGGCACTAAGTCGGGAAGTGGAGGAAATACATACCACACTGAGCTTATATCTCCTTCCCTAAGCCACATAGACAAACCACTCACTTTGAATGCACTTGATATAACAAAGATGATTCCTTCTATTGTGCAACCCCCTGATTTAGAATTGAAACCCCTCCCCTCTAACTTGAGATATGTCTTTCTTGCTGATGATTGTAAATTGCCTGTTATTATTTCCAGTTCTTTGTGTAGTTCTGAAGAAGAGAGACTAGTTTCAGTATGGAAAAGGTATAAAAGGGCTATAGGTTGGTCTTTAGGAGGCATACCAGGGATTGATCCCTTGGTTTGTACACACAAGATCCTTTTAGCTGAAGGGTCGAAGCCAGTTAAACATCCACCAAGGAGGTCAAATCCTCTTATTCATGATGTGATTAAAAAGGAGGTATCTAAATTACTGAGTGCTGGGATCATATATGCAATCTCAGATAGTGAGTGGGTGAGCCCGATACATGTAGTACCGAAGAAGAGCGGCATCACAGTAGTGAAAAATGAGAATAATGAACTTATTCCAACAAGAGTTCAGAATGCTTGGAGAATGTGTATAGACTATAGGAAGTTGAATGAAGCGACTAGGAAGGATCATTTTCCATTACCTTTCATTGATCAAATGTTGGAAAGAATATCTGGTAAATCTCATTATTGTTTCTTGGATGGCTTTTCAAGTTATTTCAGGTACCGATTGCACCTGCAGATCAAGACAAGACTACTTTTACATGTCCTTTTAGCACCTACGCGTATCGAAGGATGCCATTTGGGTTGTGTAATGCTCCAGGCACCTTTCAAAGGTGTATGATGGCGATCTTTAGTGATTTATTGGAGCGTAATATGGAGGTTTTCATGGATAACTTTACCGTCTATGGTGATGGCTTTTATGATTGTTTACTTAGTCTTGAACTTGTTCTTGATAGATGTATTGAGAAAAAGTTGGTCTTGAATTATGAAAAATGTCATTTCATGGTAGATAGTGGCATAGTGCTAAGTCATCGCATCTCTCAAAAGGGGATTGAGGTTGATAAAGCCAAGATTGAAGTAATTTCTTCACTTCCCTATCCTACTTGTCTTAAAGATTTGAGGTCTTTCTTGGGGCATGCCGGGTTTTATTGACGTTTTGTAAAAGATTTTAGTAAAATTGCTTTGCTCCTCTCTTCGCTTTGGAGAAAAGATGTTGATTTTCACTTTGATGATGAGTATAGACATGCCTTTGACTCATTGAAATCCTTACTTGTTTCACCTCCTATCCTCACTGCACCTAATTGGGATTTAGCTTTTGAATTGTCTTGTGATGCGTCTAACTTTGCAGTAGGTGCTATGCTTGGTCAGAGGGAAGATAAGCGATATAAAGTGATAGCTTATGCCTCCAAGACACTTGACCCCGCTCAAGTGAATTATACCACAACAGAGAATGAACTTTTTGCTATAATCTTTTCTTTAGATAAGTTTAGATAGTATCTGATAGGGGTGTGCATGGGCAGGGTTGCCCCTGCCCGAAAAAAGTATGGGCTGTATTGTGCAGCCCGATGCCTGGCTTTGCCCGATAAAAGCCCTAACTATTTTGGGCTGAGCATGAGCGGGTTGGGCATGCCCAAATTGTGATGTTTTGCTCATATTGTGAGAAAAAAATCTGCAATTATGAACTTATAAAATAATATCATATTTATATTTTCAAGAGTTAAATAATATATATAATTCACTAAGAATAAGGTAACAAAAAGATAGTAATTAAAGTCTTAAAGTCTATTGCATATATAAAAAAGAAATATTAAAATATGTAGAGGGCGGATATTTGTAGCGTTATTGCAACACAAAAAATTGAATACTTGGCAAGTAAAGCAGAAGAGCAACTTTAGTATCTACATAAATATAAAAGTTATGTTTAATATTTTAAAAATGAGCAAGGAGAGTTGTCAGCTAAAGTGAAAAGTGTAAAACTATAAATAAAATAAGTTAAGAAAAAATTAAAAAAATAATAAATATATATATATATAGGGTCGAGCCAAATGGGCAGGGCAGCATACCCTGCCCAGTGCCCAGCCCGGCCCGGCCCAAATACATTTTGGGCAACTTTTTTAGGGCCGGGTTGGGCAATTTTTTTGCGGGCTCGAGCGGGCGGATCGGGCCATGGGCATTGTGAACACCCCTAGCATCTGATAAATTCTCGAGTAGTTATTTTTACAGATCATGCAGCAGTGCGTTACTTGTTCAAGAAGCCTCAGTCCAAACCAAGACTGCTGAGATGGGCTTTATTACTACAGGAGTTTGACATTGAAATTAGAGATAGAGCTGGAGCAGAGAATCATGTGGCTGACCACCTTAGTCGATTACCTGAAGGCACCGAAGGAGTTGACTCCTCTAATCTTACTGTTGATTCCTTTCCTGACTCTGCACTCTTTGCCTTATCTGTTTAGGAGCCTTGGTACTCTAATATTGTTAACTATGTTGTCACTAATCTTGTACCACCTTCTATGTCTAAGTTTCAGGTTGATAGGCTGAAGAGGGAGGCAAGATATTATATCTGGGATTCTCCAATTCTTTGAAAGCAATGTAGTGATCAGATCATCAGACGATGTTTTCTAATAATGAGATTCACTCTATCCTTACCTTTGCACATTCTTTATCTTATGGGGGACATTTTAGTGCTAATAAGACTGCTAGAAAGGTTTTAGAATATGGGTTTTACTGGCTTACTTTATTCAAAGATGCTTATGTCTTCTGTAAGTCTTGTGATAAGTGTCAGAGGTTTGGGAGTCTGGGTAGAAAGCATGAAATGCCTTTAAGACCTATGCATTTTTGTGAAATTTTTGATGTGTAGGGCATGGATTTCATGGGTCCTTTTCCTCCGTCATTTGGATTTTCATATATATTACTGGTAGTAGATTATGTGTCTAGGTGGGTAGAGGCAGTGCCAACTAGGAAAGATGACGCTTCTACTATTGCCAAGTTCTTACGCTCTAATATCTTTTGTAGGTACAGTATTCCAAGAGCAATCGTCAGTGACCAAGAAACACATTTATGCAATAAGACCATAAAGTCTCTACTTGCTAAACTTAGAGTTAATCACAAGCTGGTAACTCCTTACCACCCTCAAACAAATGGATTGGCTGAAGTCTCTAATCGGGAAGTCAAACGGATACTAGAAAAGATTGTGAAACCATCCCATAAAGATTGGAGTGAAAGGCTTGAGGAGGCACTGTGGGCTTACAGGACTGCCTATAAAACCCCTATAGGCATGTCTCCTTTTCGGTTGCTCTATGGTAAGTCTTGTCATCTACCTATGGAGATTGAGCACAAATCTTATTGGGCAATCAAGGCATGTGATGTAGACCTTGAATCCTCACTTGAAAACTGAACGATGCAACTCCAAGAGCTTGAAGAGATGAGACTTGAATCCTATAATAATGCCAGAATCTATAAAGATAAGCTGAAAATGATTCATGACAAACAGATTTTGAGAAAACAATTCCATGAAGGTGTCAAGGTTCTAAAATTCAAGGCCCGGTTGAAGTTGATGCCTGGGAAGTTTGTCACCAAGTGGGAGGGCCCTTTTAGAGTTACCAAAGTATATTCTTTTGGTACGGTAGAGCTGGTGGATAAAGCAACAGGTCATGTTTCACAAGTCAATGGTCATATGCTTAAGCATTACCATGAGAATCAGAGACCTCCCTAATTGCACGGTTGTTCCTTTCCACCTTTCTCCTTTACTTTCTCTTTTATTGCTGATAATGTTTGTTTGCTAAGATAGTTAGGAGTAAGTGTAGGGGAGGGACCATCATATTAGTTTTAGATTTATTTACTTTTTGTCTTTTAACAATTTCTTAGAATATGTTGTATTTTAAAGATTTCTTAGTTTTATGTTAGTTTTTCTTCGAATAAAGCTTCCCTTTTAGCCTATGACTCTAATCATTTTCCCTTCTCCCTTTGATATATGCTTTAGTGATGCATTGAGGACAACGCATAGTTTAAGTGTGGGGGAAGGATTCTTCTGTTAGTTCATGTTGCCATTGCTTGAATGGCCATAATTTGAAAAATTGAATTTTTTTTGAACCTTTGAGCTAAATTGATTGGATTTTTCAATGTTGTATGAGCGAATTGTTTATGTGATTCCCACCTTCCACTTGACTTTTGCAATCATCGGGCTTTATTTTCAAATCCTTATTTCTTTATGCATATGAACATTGGCATGTCTAGGTAAGAATATAATTTTGACTTATGTAGATTTTATTCTTAATTAGTTAGCAAAGTGGAGTGTCTTTGATGCAGTGTTATTAACCTTATTTCGTAGCTTGATCTTAAGGAGAAAACATATTAGAGAAAGCCTTGTTGGAAGGATTATTGAGCCTTAATTTTCTTTCGTAACTTGTGTGATTTCTACCTAGTTTTGGTTAACCTCTAGAACTTGTCTATATTCTTTTTCAAAGCTGCATTATTACCTGGATTTATGAGCATAATAGGGGCATTCAATTCTAAGCCCTTTTACCCAAACACAAGTCATTTCAATTAATCTTTGCTTACCCTTTTGAGCCCATCACTTTCATTTCATTCCATTAATTTTGAACAAGTGTTTTGCATGAGTTATATTATGTTCGTTATGATTAACTATGTACTATTGAAAGTTGTTATCTTTATCTTTTTGAGTTAGGTTTGTCAATAAAAAAACAAAAAAAAGGGAGAAAAGAAATAGAAAAGATAAGAAAAAGAAAAAAATGTGTAGAGAAAAAAAAAGAAAGAAGTTGAAAAAAAAAGAAAGAGAGAAAAAGAAAAGGAAAAGAAAAATTGGCAATAAGGCATCCTTTAGTAGTTGAAGATTAAAGTTTATTATTCATTTGATAGTCACATGTTATCTTACCTTGAACTATTTCTGAATACTCGTGCATTAAACTTGTTCTACATTTCATTCCATCCATTCATTAGCCTTTCACCAACATTACAACCTAATAAAGTCCCCTTGATCATGAGTCTATAGTATGTTAGTAGTGGAGATAGTAGAATCTTTACAAGCCTATAGTAGGTGCTAATCTAGGTGGATTGAGTGAAAGTTCCCTATACTTGAGAGTTGAGTGAAACACTTATACCTATGAGAGATCTATTATGTTTCCTTTCCTCTATCTTGTTATATCTTGAGTTACTTTCCTTGCATCAAAGCATTCCTTGACTGCTAATTGATTTGGGATAGGAGTTGCTTGAGTTGATTATATATTCTTACCTTGACAATTTTATGTTTATTTGCATTGAGTATAGCTGTTGAGATTCCTTTGAGTGATATTTTGCCCAAGAGTGCAAAAGGCTAAGTGTGGGGGAGTTGACAAACCCATATTTTTATATATTAATTTATATCATTTTAGTGGGCTTTTGTCAATATTATGGTCCTTAATTTTATTATTTGTGCACTAATTGAATTAATATGACTTATATTGAATTAGTGCTTAATAGGGGCATAATTGTCATATTTTTTAATTATTTTTCCTAAACAATTATTTTTAGAATAAAATGTATTACATTATTATGATTTTTTATTTCAGGAATTTAGGAGAAATCGGAATTCACAAATGACAACAAATGACCATTAAAACTAGAAATTACAAAATAAGACCCAATAGACCAAGCCTTGCGATTTGGCCTATTAGATTTTGTCTTATTCACTTTGCTTTTAAAAAGCAACACACATACGGGAAAAGAGTGTGGCTGCCGTAAGGAATGAAAAGAATTGGAAAAGCAAAATACACACAGCGGCCAGGAATTGAAGGAAAAAAAGACAAAGTACACACGCACACAGAAAAGCAAGGGCACGACGCTGAATTGGAATTGAGGAAAGAGAATGCGCCAAGAATTGAATTGAAAGAAAGGAGGGTACGACACATGCGTGGACAGTCCTTGGCAGAATTGAATTGAAGAAAAAGTATTCACACTAGGAGCAAACCACGGTGAAGCTTGTGCAGCAGCATTATTCATGGCTAAGCTCTTACAATTGGTGTTAATCTTTGTGGCTATGCGTGGCTAAACATCCTAATTCTCTAATTCAATAGCAAGGGCATGAGCTTGGGATCTCAAAGGGGAGTATAAGTTACTCTAATTCTCTACCCAATAATTATATTATGACTCTTAGGTCTTAGGATTAATTTTATAATTATTAGAAATATTTAGAATTATTTATTTGTATTTATTGAGGATTATTGTGACTGAATTTTTGCTTGACATTTAATATTAATTTTTAATTAACTTTAATTTCATTTACTTTGATCTGGGTCAGACATTGTATTGAGATTATCATGAATATTTTGTGATTTTTCAAGGTGGCTTGAATTATTGGATCGTTGTGTCTCTTGTTGGCTTAAATTCTATTTTATGAATTATTGAGTTATAATTAAACATTGGTTTTTAATATCTTTAGTCCTATTGTATTATTCTGGTAGCAGTTAATAAATTAGGATTTAGAAAATATTTTGTGACAATTCAAGATGTCTCGGTTGTTGGATTAAAAGCTTAATTATAATTCTTAATTCATTGTTTATAACTCCCATATCTTTTGAAGCTATGATTGCCTGCGTTATTGAATTGGAGGATTGTTTTTATTATTATTAATCACCCTTGAGTTTATTCTATTCACTTATTATCATTCATTATTCCTTTCTTTAAACCAAAAATACCAAAAATATTTTATTTAAATATATTTTAATTCATTGCATTTAGTTGTTAGTCAATCAAAACAAATCCCATTTTCTAATTTATGTTGTATTGCATTTAGTTACTTAGGAATTTAATTTCACATTTTGACTCCTCAGAGAGAACGACCCGAGGTTACACTATACGCAATCCTTGGTTTAAATTTTTGAAGTAACCCCAAGGCGACATCGGTTCAAGGTTGTTTCATACATATATAACAATTCATAGTTTCATCAGTCCTTTTCTCTTCAATTGTACTTTGAAGTCTCTTACATGTGAAGAGTCAATTTGTATTAACTTTTATGTAAATCGAATCCTTGTGAACTTATGCTTGGCTCTATACATAGAAACTGTATAGATATTAGGATACAGTTGGTCTAGTTATGTAAGGCCTCACTAAATCTCTTTAAGTCTCAAATTTGATTCCTAAAGAAGATACTTACGTTAGGAGGGATAACCACAAATCTCAAAGCTGAATACTTAATAATTAGGATATAGTAAATAGTATTAAGAAAAAAAAGAAGAAACTGTATAGTTGATTTCTAGAGCCTCATGTAGAGAATTCGAGAATCTTATAATGTTTGAAATGTGGGTAAACCGCCAAAGAACTCAGCAGCTAATTGGAGATCCCCAAAACAACAATATTAATCTCTAAGTACACTGCCAATGTAGAGATCTAATTGAACGTTTTCATTCAATTTCTTCAATTACTGCCAAAAATGCTTTCGGAGATGGATCGTGCAAGGCCAAAATACACTACAGAGCAAATGCCTCAGGATCATTTTGGTCCAATCCCAGCTGAGTGATCCAATTCGGAATTTTTAAAGTTTAGAATGTGAGTAAACCCATCATGCTCATTAAGGTGAAGAAATGAATATAAATTCGTGGTCTTTGTAAGTACCAACTGATATTTCCAAGCCTTCCACAACAATGTTAACCTACATCCAAAGCAAATTGATTTTCAATATATATATATATATTTGTCAAATTACACAATAGATTGTACAAGCAAACTAGATAGAAGAACTTATACTCTAAATTTGCTGTAAATATATGACAATGATGGTAATAACTTCATATGTGTTCTTCTCATTGGGGAAGAGATGAAGGAAAATCTTTGATATGAATAAGGAGATTTGTATTGCAATTTCCCTTTTATAATGATTTAGCATCCAAATGTGAAGGCATGTAATAACACATATCAATCATGCTAAAACGTTCACTTAAATGAATAAGGTTGATACATGTTATTGACAGCGGAAAATTAGTTGTATGAGACTATTTTTCTTTAATGTCTTTGTATGAATTTTTTTTTAATAAAATATTTGGCAAAAATAATTAAAGAAATATTTACCATTATCTTGTTTTAATTTGAATATTGGGGAGAATTTCTCATTTATAGTGATGTAACTTACTGAAGTGAAGCCATCTAATAACACTTGCCGTTCATGCCGAAACTTCTATCGAATACAGGAGAGTTGATGCATGTGATTGCCAGTTTTTTTTTCTTTTTTACAACAGGCGTGACTGTGTGAGCTTTTTTCTCTTTAATGATGTAGTATATAATTGTGAAGCAATATAAATGCTAATCATGCCAAAATGTTTTGCTGAAAGATTGAAGCATTTGATTGACAGTGTGAAATTAGTCGTCAGTTCTCTTTATTGTCTTTGTATAAATTTTTTTAACAAAGTATTCGTCAAAACATATTTGTAAGAATAAATATAAAAATAACTAAATTATTATGCAGCATCTTAATAGTTTTAATTTGATTATTGGTCAGAATTTCTTTTTTACAGTGATGTAGCATGTCAAGATGAACCTATCTAATATCAACTGCCAATCATGCCAAAACTTTCGTTAAAAAGAGAAAGATTTATGCATGTGATTGACAACATAAAATTAGCTGCGAGCACGTTTCTCTTTAATGTTTTTGTATAACTTGTTTTTTTTTAAATATTGGTTAGAATATTCCTTCTTATAGTGATGTCACATACCAATGTGAAGCCATCTAATAACACATGTCAATCATGCCGAAATTTCTATCGAAAAGAGCAAGGTTGATGCATGCCAATGCTAGCGTAGAATTAGCTGAGTCTGTATTTTTAATGTCTTTCTATGATTTTTTTTTTTGAAAAAATGATTCATCAAAACATATTTATAAGTATAAAAATAATTGATAATTATGTAGCATCTTAATTGATTTAATGTAAATATTGGTTCAAAATTCCCTTTTATAGTGATGCAACGTACTACTAATATGGAGCCATCTAATAACACTTGTCAATCATGCCAAAATTTTAATTGAAAAGGGTAGGGTTAATGCATGTGATTGCCAACTAGAAATTAGTTGTGACTCTATTTGTGTTTAATGTCTTTTTATGAATTTCTTTTTGAAAAAATTATTCTTGCACAACATAATTTGCAAGTTAAATACAAAAATAATTAAATAATTATGCACCATCTAAATTATTTTAATTTGATTATTGGTCAGAATCTTCCGTTTAACATTGATGTAGCATACCGATGTGAAACTATCTAATAATGCTTGTCAATCATATTAAAACTTCTACTAAAAAGAGCAGGGTTGATGAATGTGATTGCTAGTGTGACATTCTCTTTAATGTTTTTATATTATTTGTTTTTAAAAACACTTCATACAAAAGGTATTTGTAGGCTTAAATATAAAAATAATTAAATTATTATGTAGTATCTTAATTGTTTTAATTTGAATATTAATTAAAATTTTCCTTTTATAGTCATGTAAGCATAAAAGGGTGAAGCCATCCAAAAACACACTTGTCAATGCTGAAGCTTTCACTAAAAGGAGTAAGGTTATTGCATGTGACCGCCACGGTGAAATTATGTTTTTGTTTTTTTAATGTCTTTATATGATTTTTTGGGGAAAAACTATTCATCAAAACATATTTATAAGCTTTAAGTATAAAAATAATTAAATAATTACACACCACCTTAATTGTTTTAAATTGAATATTGCTTAGAATTTCCCTTTTATAGTGATGTAGCATATATATCAATATAAAGCCATCCAATTTGGAAGTCTCACAAAGCAGATCTAGAATTTACATAGACGAGTACGTATCGAAAGCTGGAAATACAAGGCTTTAATTTTCTATAATGTTTGGAATGTGAGTGTTTTGTTAACCTCCCGAGAACTTATCAGCAAAATGTCCATTCCCTCTCCATCTTTTGAAGATCAAGAAGCAGCTCTCCTCTTCTTCCAACTTATGAAATTGTAAGACAAAATAGATAAATATTAGTTTTGGAACATTCTGGGAAATAATTACAACTACCCAATAATAACACAAGAATATTTAGTCCTTCCACAAGAAGATAAGTAATTTAATTGACTCCTTACATTAATTCATGCATTTGTAGAGTTCACACAATGAATTTTGTGTTCACATTATTAGTTATAGTAGTTGCACAATCAACATAACAGAGAAGATTTCAGCATTAATAATTTTATCAAACTAAAAAAAACTATTCAGAGAGACAAAACCTTCTTTGGCTGGGAGGTTTGCTGAGGAGGCCTCACGCCTTCTCTTGAGGGCTTCAATTTCAGTCTCATTTTCTGCCATCTGTGACGAAATGCTTCTGAATACCCTTTGATTAACATAATGTTTAGAATGTGAGTAAACTAATGCTCATTAAGGTGAAGAACCGAGCATAAATCTATGGTCTTTGTAGGTGACATCTGATATTTCCAAGCCTTCCAAACAATGTTAACCTACATCCAAAGAAAGTTTATCTTCAATCTATATCTGTCAATTACACAATAGAATGTACAAAGCCGAAGCCAAACTATATAGAAGAACTTACATTATAAATTTGAAGGATAGGCATGTCCATGATGGTGATAACTTCATATGCATTCATCTAAGAATGGAAGAGATGAAGGAAAATCTTTGATATGAATGAGGAGATGTGTAAAACAATTTCCCTTTTTATAATGATGTGGTATACAAATGTAAAGCCATTTAAGGAAAAGAGCAGGATTCATGCACATGTGATTGGCAGCATGAAATTAGCTGGAAGCATGTTTCTATTTAATCTCCTTATATGATTTTTTTTTTGAAAAAAGTATTCATCAAAAGATTTTTGTAAACTTAGATACAAAAATAATTAAATAAGTGCGTAGCATCTTTAGTGTTTTCATTTGAATAGTATTTATAATTGACCTTTTATAGCGATGTAACGTACCAATTTGAATATATCTAATAACACCTATCAATCATGCCGAAACTTCTACTAAAAAGAGTAGGGTTGATGCATGTGATTTGCCAGCATGAAATTGGGTGTGAGCATGTTTATCTCCAATGTCTTTCTATATTTTTTTTTAAAAAACAATTCATCAAAACATATTTTCAAGCTTAAATATAAAATAATTATATATGCAGAATCTTAATTGTTTTAATTTAATATGAATATCGGTCAGATTTTTAATTTTCCTTTTATAGTGATGCAGAATACCAATGCGAATGTCACATCCCTAAATTTGAGCCGTGACCGGCATAGAATATGAATAAATTCATATTCCTTAAGTCTAAAACCTTGAATAAAACGTTTAAAACGATAATCATAACATATTACAATTTTAATCAAAAAGCAAATTCTCTGTAGAAATTTTGACAGGATAGTCATAGTATAACTGATATCCTGACAATCCTATAACAGATTGCAAACATTTCAAAATCACATATAATATTTTCCAAAATAATCATAATCTTATCTAGAGGCTAGGTGGAGCATCTATCCTTTTAACAAAATAATACAAGTATTTTATAAATTATAATTACATCAAAAGGAGATTTGCTAAAAATCAATGCTCCGGATTGAACGTGAGGCTTTTTACTGCTCAGTTGGAGGAATATGGTCAACTGTACTATCTGAAACCAAATAATCTATTCGTGAATAACGTCCCAAAAATATAATTTAAAAATGTGAAAATAAACAATTTTAACATGTTTAAATGTAAATCATAACATTTTGTAATTCGATACAAACATTTCGGTAAACATTTAATTTTAGGAAAACCATTTAAAATAATCCTTTCAAAACAATCATTTTTCTGTATGACTTCAACAGAACGAAAGTAGGTGTAGAAACAAAGTCCATGAGAAAAACTAACTAATCCGACGTGGCTCACGGCCAAGAAAATAGGCGTGGACACACAACTCACAAGGGTAAATAACCAAGCGTAGCATGAAGCCACGAAACAAGCGTGGACATAGTCCATGAGGGTAACTAACCAATCTGGCATGACTCGGAGCCATGAAAACAGGCGCAGGTACGAGACCCAGGAATAATAGGCGTAGGTACAAGACCTACGAATAGTAGGTGCGAGAATAAATCTCATGAATAACTGGCGCGAGTACGAGACTCACGAATATCCATTGAGCTCAGGTTAACCAGCGTTCTGTATTCTGTCATTTCTGAAAACCTTTCCAACATGCATGGGTTCCATTTGACATGTAATGATCACAACACTTATAATGCAATAATCTTCAGTAAGAATACTTCGAAATGGTAAAACCCCAGCATGAACGTTTAAAATAAAATACCGAGACTTATTTAAAGCATATAGAATAATTATCCAAATTATGAAATTCGCATAAGAATATTTCATTGAGAAAGTCAATGCAATATAATATTTATAATAATTTTTTTCTAAAACTTTCTTTATTCTTTTTCTCGCATAAACTTGGTCACTTAATAATCAAATTGAAAGAAAAACTATTTCTAACAATTAAAATTATGAATTCATATAACTTGCTTTTCATAAATTATTTTTAAAAATTCACACTTTAAATAAAATATATTAAATAACAAGTTATTAATAAAAATATCATTTTTAAAGGACGTTATTCACTCACCTAGAATATTCTGATATAGCTTACCCTTACTCTAAATTTCAGGGTATCCTTCTCTCTTTATTTCCCTATATTTCCAAAATAAATATTTCGTAAGCTAACATTAGAGAAATATCATTCAAACAAATTCAATATTTGCAACCACCATAATTATTCACCAAAAGCTTTATCTTTATTAATACTTTGAGCTATTTAAAGAAAACCCATAACCACCCATTGAATTTGAAAATTTCTAACCTTGTGTCCATATTTAATTTCGAAACCTTTATTCTAATTTCATCCATATTCTTAGGCTCATTTCCTTAAATTTCCAACTCATTGGAATAAATTCAATCTCTTTCCTACAGAAACAACAGTCAACCAACCAAAACACAATAAGGAGAAAGAAGTATTAACATTCCACTTTATTAATCTTACACTTTCTAGGTGCTTTTAGATGTGGCTTAAGTATGTAGCAAAACAATTCCTAAGATTATTCAAACTCCTGTTTCCATACTCCACAACGTCATATATATATATATATATATATATATATATATATACACATATATATAGATATACATATATATATATATGTACGTGTGTGTTTATATGATTTATACCAAGCTTAAGCTTCCACTGCAACAATTCAACTTCAGCTTACAAATCAACTCTTCATCGACTTAAACTTTTGTAAATCATTGAATGTATAACCATTAATTTGCTTTACCAGATTCAACTTTGATTTAATACTCTTCTATTCTTAACAACCCTATGATCAATTAATTCCATAACTTGCTCCAGCTATGCTAACTATGCTTCCAATTACTAAACAGGATAACCAATGTCTCCCAGAAACTTTATTTCATATTGCTATTGCATAAACTATTAAGCCGTTATAATCCTTTAACCTTTTCCTTTGAACTTGCGTGCATCTCTAGCTCATTAAATCCACACATCTCTTTCTGTCACAACCTTCAATTTGCTACCCTATATATACACACGCACACACATGTTGTCCAAAGTAAATCCCTACAAATTCAAACACTCAAAACATCAGCAGCCATTTCTAACATATACATACAGCAGTATATTATATATATATATGCAGTCAACTTCAGCCTCCTTCATTAGACTCCCGTCCACCTTCTGTCCCATATGAATATCACAGAAAAATAGCCATCACACACACCCACGCACTCTCATATGCCTAGCTCTAGGTGCCACCAACTCAGCTTCTAGCTCAACAGATCACTCACAGCCCACACCAAATCATTCTTTGCACTCTTATCCCTCTCAGACACGGCAAACAGAGGGGAAAGAAAATTAAATCGTCCCACCAAAAGGAGCAACAATCAGCAACAAACTTCCAACCACCGAGAAAGCCATACACATATATACATACACACAGCACAGAGTAGCATAGCACACATGAGGCAGTAAGTCAGAGGGAACTTACCCCACAGCACACGGTGGTTTTTCTGCAGTGGCCAGGCATTGGACGTTGCTTCTTCCTCCTTCTCTTCTGTCACTCACACACACACGACGACCTGAACAGGGAAGCATGGCAGAGATGAGATTACTACAGTTGTCGGCCACTCACATCTAGCGAATAACGCAAGGAAAAGGAATTGAATGCTAAGTGCAACAGAGAAGAAGGGCAAGCTTCCATACGCTCCCAATAACAGCTCACGTCAACCAGAATGAAGGAGATTGAGATTTAATTATTTGCTACAGTACCTGCCAAGAAGCGTGCAATGCGACTTTAGCAATTGTGAACATAGACGTCACGTCGACGATGAGGATGGCTGAAACCAACGGCAACGTGTTTCAACAGTGTCGACCGTCAAGCACTCCTTTCCACCTTCCGCAACACTCCTCTGTTTTCCCCTTCTTGCTCTGTTTATCAGACACCACGGGAACGCATATGAGGTGACAGCTCCGGCACGACAACACAGGTAGAGGATTTGACGGAAGCAAGGCAGTGGCAGCGTCTGGTCACAAGGCAGCAGCTTCCCACGGTGTGATGCTTTCCTCTCTGCTCTCTCGCTGACTCTCCCGCTGTGTTGCCGCTGAAATCAGAGGAAATGGAAGGAGGGAGTACAATTTCTGTAGAAAAGGTAAGAGGGACAATTTAGTAATGTCACACGCCTGACAAAAATTAAAAACCTTGCTTCTGCATGCACTGGGGATTGAACACTGTACCCTAAGGTCAACTCCTCCGTCCACAACCCTCGGCTATTCCATTCCTCATGTGATTTCATTGTACTAACTAATATATATATTTGTTAAATTGGTTTTCAGTTCTGTATGATTTCTAGGGTCATTACAGTGAAGCTATCAAATACCGCGTATCAATCATGTAAAAATTTCTACTTGAAAGAGCAGGGTTGATGAATGTGTTTCCAGTATGAAATTAGGTGTGAGCTAGCCTTTTTCTCTTTAATACATACATATCAATGGTGCTAATGCCTTCATATGTACTCTTCTAACGGAGGAAGAGATGAATGAAAATATTTTATATGAATGAGAAGATTTGTAAATCTATTTCCCTTTTAGAGGGATTTAGTATACAAAGGTAAAACCATCTATATTAACACTTGTCAATCATTCCGAAACTTCTAGGTTGATACATGTGATCAATATTATGAAATTAGCTATGAGCCGGTTTCACTTCAATTTTTTTGTCTGAATTTCTTAACAAAATATATATCCGTCAAAAGTAAATGGTGTTGAGAGTCTTACCGAATGGCCTGGAATATTATACTTATACTTTTGATCTTTGATGAAAATATAAATAAGGTAGAAAGATTGAAAGTGTTTGAGGTGGTTTCTTATTCATTTCATTTCTCAAACTCATTACAACAATTGTTTATGAAATGAAACGATTAATTCATGATTTTCCATTTGGCATATTATATATAATATAAGTCTCACTACTAGAAAAAATTAACGGCGTGAATTCCGCATAAAATCGTTGTGGAAAACTTGAATTTTTTTATTATTTTAGTTTTTTTTACCTACATCCACCATCAGTCACATCGGTCATACTTATCAAAAGCATCAGACCAGATCTAGAGAAAAGTCAAAGATCTGGTGAAGAAACTGAAGATCTATAAGTTTCTTCTATTCAAATTCTTTGAGCTCATTCCAATAAGATCCATTTGCCACCACCCATTATTAGCCACCATGACCAACCTCACTAAATATATTGGACCTGATATGGAGAAAAAGTTACACATATGAGGAAAATTTTGAATATTTAGAAAGTTTTTGTTATTGAAACTCTTCAAATTCCTTCTGACAAGATGGTAAAGAGATTCAAATGAGTGTAAGGTTGAATGAGTGAAGAGAAAATGATGAATATAAAAGAAAACTTATAAGTATTTAATATAAAAATGATAATCCATATGATGTATTACAACTGAAAAAACAAAAAAAAATGAGCAAATTAAAAAGTTAAATAGTGACTTACATATTTCACGACAATATAGACAATGGAGAACAACATTAACAACATAGATGGACACCGAAAATGGTGGAAAAGCTGAAAAATGACATTCGTCTAAGTCTGTGGTGGTGGGGAAGAAAAACGGGACCACAAAAAGCTATAAAAGTAAAATTGAAACTAAAATCGAGTCTAGAGTTTTTGAATTTTTGTAAGACTTTTTATAGTAGTTTTTTCAAATAACCTCCGTTAATGGTGGTTTTTATAAAACCACCATTAAAAGTGGTTATCACAATATGTTTTCAAAATGCGTGATAAATTTTACTCAAGTCGAGTTTTTTAAACTTAGGTAGAATACTTTTTACAGTTGTTTTCCTTATAATTGCCGTCAAAAGCATTATCAAGGCATTTTTTCAAAACGCGGTGATAACTTTTACTCTACTAGAGAGAATCTTATAATGTTTGGAATGTGAGTGTTGAACCTCCCAAGAACTTAAGTTTCAGGAATTATGGCTACTGTAGATATCTCGTTTAGAATTCGAACTCAAGACTTTGTGAGATCTAGTGGAACTTTACACGCTAAACTAACTCTATTTTGCTTAAAAAACTCTTGGTACTTCAAAATGTAATATCATTAATCTCTCTTACTGCCAATGTGGAGAACTAATAGAACGTTTTCATTCAATTTCTACCTAAAGTGCTTCCCGAGATGGATCAAGCAAGGGGAAAAAACATGTGCAAAGTGTCGTACTATAATTTTGCCTTTGGAAGTGCCATTTGTATGACAAAAGCTTCCAAAGTTAATGTTGAATTTGCTGGTTTAGAATTTTCAGCCCTTGGATAACCAAGATGAACTAGACAACGCATACACTACAGAACAGGCCCAAAAGAAAGGCAAGGCAAATGCTGCAAGTGGAAAGATTTGTGTAACAGTGCCTTCATTTTGTTCTAATCCCCGCTGAGAATGATCCATTCCGAATCTTTAATGTTTAGAATGTAAGTAAACTCGTGGTCTTTGTAAGTACCAACTGATATTTCCGAACCTTCCTCAATAATGTTAACCTACATAGAAAGGAAATTGAGCTTCAATCTATTCTGTCAAATTACACAGTAGATTTAACAAGCAAACTAGATACAAGAACTTACATTATAAATTTTCAGTGAATAAGTGTCCATGATGGTGATAACCTCATATTCATTCTTTTAATATAAGAGGGGAGGAGATGAAGGAAAATCTTTGATATGAATGAGGAGATTTGTAATACAATTTCCCATTTTATAATGATTTAGTACACAGATGTAAAGCCATCTATATTAACACATGTCAATCACGCCGAAACTCCACTCAAAAAAAGAGGGTTTTATGAGTAATAGTGTGAAATTAGCTGTAATTTGTATGAATTTTTTAATTTCTTAGTTTGTAGGAAAGTTTTATCAAAATATTCGTACAAAAATAACTAAATAATTCAGCATCTTAATTGTTTTAATTTGATTATTGGTTAGAATTTCTCTTTTATAGTGATATAGCATACCAAAGTCTCTATGTAGAAATTGAGTATGTTTCTCTTTAATATCTTTCTATATTTTTTTGAAAACAAATATTCATCAAAACATATTTGTAAGCTTAAATATAAAAATAATTAAAAACTTATGTAGCATCTTAATTGTTTTAATTTGAATGTTGGTTAGAATTTTCCTTGATGTAGCATACCAATATGAAGAATCTAATAATATTTGTCTGTCAAATCAAAACATCCGCTAAAAAGAACAAAGTTGATGCATGTGATTGACAACATGAAATTAGGTGTAAGATCTATTTCTCTTTAAATCTCTATGTAGGAATTGTTTTTTGAAAATACTATTCTTCAAAATATATATGTAAGCCCAAACAAAATAATTAAATAATTACACACCATCTTATTTGGTTTAATTTCAATATTGGTTAGAATTTGCCTTTGATATAGTGATATAGCATACCAATATGAAGCTATCTAATAACACTCCTTAATCGTGCCGAACTTCCACTAAAAAGAGTGAAGTTGATGCATGTGATTGTGAGCATGAAATTAAGTGTGACTCAATTTTTCTTTAATGTCTGTATATGATTTATGTTTTGGAAAAACTATTCATTCAAAACACATTTGTAAGATTAAATATAAAAATAATTAAATAGTTATACAGCATCTTAATTGTTTTAATTTGAGTATTGGTTAATTTAGGTTGAAGGATAATATATTGAATGTTTTTGTATTTGTCATTTGTATAATTAATTATCATTAAGCACATTGTTGGTAAGAATTTATGTTGGAAGTCTCACCCAGCAGATGTAGAATTTATATATACTTATCAAAAGCTCGAAATACAAAGTTTTTTGGCCTTGACTCTGATAGTCTGGCATTGAAACTGATGCATAGATGATTTCCAGACCCTCATGTGTATAGAATTTGAGAATCTTATAATGTTTGGAATGTGAGTGTTGAACCTCCCAAAACTTAGCAGCAAATTGGATATCCCAATAACAAGACATTCTTAATACTTCATGTAACAACAACATTAATCTCTCCAAGTACACTGCCAATTTAGAGATATAATCCAACGGTTTCATTCAATTTCAGCCTAAAATGCTTTCGGAGATGGATCGGGCATGGCATTAGTACGGCAAACGCTTCCAAAAGAAAGTCTTCCATTTTGTGCTTAACAAGATAGACCAGGCACATCATACTCCACAGAGCGGGCCCAAAAGAAAGGCAAAGCAAATGCTGCAAGTGGGAAGATATTTGTAACAGTGCCACAGGATCATCTTGGTCCTATAATGTTTAGAATGTGAGTAAACCCATGCTCATTAAGGTGAAGAACTGAATATAAATTCATGGTCTTTGTGATATTTCCAAGGCTTCCACAGCAATTGCTAACCTACAGAGAAGGAAAATTGATCTTCAATCATGTCAATGATGGCAATAACTTAGAGGTTTGTAAAAGAATTTCCCCTACAGTCATTTAGCATA
The DNA here is from genome assembly GCA_037074615.1 of Leucaena leucocephala. Classification (NCBI taxonomy): domain Eukaryota; kingdom Viridiplantae; phylum Streptophyta; class Magnoliopsida; order Fabales; family Fabaceae; genus Leucaena; species Leucaena leucocephala. The sequence goes on from CM073553.1 coordinate 5,584,713, forward strand.
CAGATGGGAAGCCATCTATGAAATTCCCACTGCAAATAATAGGATTTTATTCATGTGACCGATAGCGTGAAATTAGTTATGTGCATGTATCTGTTTAATGTTTTTGTATGAATTTTCTTAACAGAATATTCTTCAAAACATATTTATAAGATTAAATATAAAAATAACTAAATAATTACAAAGCGTCCTTATTGTTTTAATTTGAATATTGGTTAGATTTTTTCTTTAGTGATTTAGGATACTATAAGGTGAAGCCATCTAATAACACGTCATATGATTTGTCAATCATGCAAAAACTTCCACTGACAGCATGAAATTTTATGTGAGTTTGTTTCTATTTAATGTCTGTCATGATACAAGGCTTATTGGAAATGAGCCAAAAGAGAATATAAAGTATGACAAATGGTTGAGAAACATAGGTTATATGAGGAAAGGTTTTCATGAGAAGGCGAGTGACGAATTTTGTGGACTTGTCTCCTCCTCTATGACCATTTCTTCCTCTTGGCCTTCTCTGAAGGATTCTATGTTCTTCTACTACTCCCATCTTTCTCTTTTTTAGCTATCGTTTGTCTTCTTTTGAGTTGTAATGCGGTATACTTGATATACTAAAGTAATATGTTTATGTGATCATTACAATGTCCTTGTATGACTTTTTTTTTTAAAAAAATGTAAGCTTAAACATAAAAATAACTGAATAATTATGCAACATCTTAATTGTTTTAATTTGAATATTCATAGAAAACCAATATAAAGCCATCTAATGACACTTGTCATAGCAGATTTGTCATTCATGTCAATTTTTGCTGAAAACAACATTGTTGATGCATGTGATTAACGACATGAAATCAAGTGTGAGTTTGTTTCTCTTTAGCATAATTTAGGGTGGAAGTCTCACCGAATATATCTAGAAATTACAATATATCAAAAGCTGAAAAAACAAGACTAATTTATTTAAGCTAAGAACTTTAATGGCCGTGAATCTGATAGTCTAGAATTGAAATTGATCTATAAATAATTTCTAGACCCTCATGTAGTATAGAGAATTCGAGAATCTTATAATGTTTGGAATGTAAGTGTTGAAACTCCCAAGAACTTAGAAACAAATTTCTGCCTTAAATGCTTCCAGAAATGGATTGGACAAGGCAAAAACAAAAGTGCAAAGTGCCATTCGTATGGCAAAAGCTTCCAAAGTTAATGATGCTGGAGAAACTTTGAAACTCTAGCCTTATGTGCATAACCAAGGAAAGGCAAAGCAAATGTAGCAAGCGGAAAGATATTTGTAACAGTGCCTTAGGATCATCATGACTTATAATGTTTAGAATGTGAGTAAACCCATCTTGCTCATTTAAGGTGAAGAATTGAATATAAATCCATGGTCTCTGTAAGTGACAACTGATATTTCCAGCCCTTCCACAACAATGTTAACCTACATCCAAAGAAAATTGAGCTTCAATCTATATCTGTCAAATTATGCAGTAGATTGTACAACGAAACTAGATGGAAGAACTTACATTATAAATGTGCAGTATATACATGTACATGAATGTGCATTTTTGTATTAAGAGGAAGAGATGAAGGAAAATCTTTGATATGAATGAGGAGATTTGTAACACAATTTCCCTTTTTATAACGATGTGGTATACAAATGTAACATCCTAATTATTTTTTTTTATATGAAGCAGAGTTTGTGCATGTACTGATTGAAAGCGTGAAATAAATTGTGAGCCTATTTCTCTTTGATATCTTTGTATGAATATTTTTTTTTTTTTGAAATAACTATTTCTCAAAACATATTTATAAACTTAAATATAAAAATAATTAAATAAATTATTTTAATTCAAATATTGGTCTGAATTTCAATTTTATAGAGATGTAGCATATAAATGTAAAGCAATCCAATAACACATGTCAATTATGCCAAAACTTCTGTTGAAAAGAACAAAATTGATGAATGTAATTGACAACGTGAAATTAAGTGCGAGTCAGTTTCTTTTTATTGTCTATGTATAATATTTTTAAAAACAAAAATCATCAAACCATATTTAGAAGCTTAAATATAAAATAATTAAATAACTCTTTAGCATCCTAATTGTTTTTAGATGTAGCATACAAATGGGAAACCAGTTGTGATACATGATTTATCAATCATGCTAAAACTTATGTTAAAAAGAATAGGGTTGCTGCATGGGATTGCCAGTGTGTAAAATTAGGTAAATCTGTTTGGTTTTATTGTCTTCATATGATATTTAAAAAAAAAAAAAAGAAATATTTGTCAAACTATATTTCTAAGCTTAAATATAAAAATAATGAAATAATTATGGAGCATCTTAATTGTTTTATAGATGGAGTATACAAATGTGAAGCCATCTATTAGTACGTGTGATAGATGATTTGTTAATCATAGCTGAAACTTCAAGTATGGCTAAAGTTGGGGGAGTCTGTTTTTCTGTTAGTCCGATTTTTTTTTTTTAAAAAAAAAGTATTAGTCAAAACATGTTTTGAAGCTTAAAATAAAAAACAATAAAATAATGGAGAAATCGGAGGAAAAGTTCCTAATTGAAATATTGCATACAAAATTTCTAGAATATCAGTTCTTTCTGTATGTAAGAATTTATCATTTTCATCAATAAAATTTTCAATTTGGAATGTTTTCTCAATAATAATTTTGATTCACCTTACTTTAATTTGAGCATCGGTTTATCAATCCTCTTTATTTGTTTTTATTGATGAATTACACCTATCAACAGTTTGAAGATGTAGAAAATATCAATCGAGCCATGTACTTGATAAAAATGCGTAACCCATAGCCCATTTAAAGTGCAGTATATTATTTTATACTCGTAAATTTTTATTTTGAAAATTTATTTATTTGGAAAAAACTTCATATTAATTTATGATGCGCTTGTGACATTTGGATGGTATGTAGTAATTTGAGTCTTACATCAAGGATCGAACATAATTTCTTGAAAAAGAAAAAATAATTTTTTTTTAAACATTCCTCAATTTTGATTAAGATTGGTTCCTAAATTAATTCTTTTTGCAGGATGCATGAATCTGAAAAATAGATTTTTATATCTAATACCTGCATGGCAAACTCCCATAATCACTAGAAAAAAGAAAGCTCTTGTATGTTTTACGAGATCACAAACTTATGTCATAAACATCCCCCTAAAACAGATATGAAAACCATCCAATAAACTTTGTAAGCTCTTTTTCACTTTGCCATATACTCACTCCTTTAACCTTTAAATTAAGAGTTATTTAATTAAGTTAAATAAATTAGATAAATTCATAACAAATATAAGACCTAATTTTCCTAAAATATCTCTATATAATATTAAATTGTATAAGGACTTATAAGTTAGATAAATAATTTAAAAGAAAATGATAAATATAAAAGATAAAAATGATTGAGTTATTATATTTAAGAATAAAATCAAACAATTAACTCTATCTTACTCTTATATTTAAGACTATATTTAAAACTGGAGAAATACTAAGCACAACTAAAAATATTTTACCTCTTATTTTCCCTTTCCTCAAATCCCTTCTACATAGGGATGTTCACGTTGAGTCTGGGACAACTCCGTCCCGTGTCCCGTCCCGATATAGTACACAGGACACAAAATGCGTCATGTGTCTTGTCCTGTCCCAAATTTGTCCCAGTCCCATCTGGACCGAGACGGATTCTAGAAGGGACGGGAATTCCCAATCCTATTTTTTTAAAAAAAATTATAATAAAATTATCTCATTAAATTATTCTATATAAAATATCACGGTAACTTCCTCTAAATACCAACATTCCTCCCTAATATAAAATAATAACTTACCTAGATAAGAGAAAAAAATAACAGTAAGAAAAAATAAAAATATATGTATAAGAGAATATTTGTAAGTAAAAATATTTGTATGAGAGTGGCGACTGGCAAGACCTGTGACCGTAAGCAAGTAAAGCGTAAGAGAAGAGAGATGGAGAGCCTGAAACGGGTAGACAGAGTGAAAAAGATAAGAGAATGTAATATATTTTTTTATAAAAAAAAAAGAAAATTGGGGTCGGAACCGGACGGGATTCTCGAAAGTCAAGCCAAGACCCGTCGCGTCCTGACCCTTCCCTCTGTCCCATCCTGATGGTTTCCCGTCCTGCTCTTTCTCAAGACAGGACAGACCCATCTTAAATTACCCGGGATTGAGTCAGAACAACCTGGGACGAGAAATTTTGACCACCCCTACTTCTACACATACCAAATACTGCCGCAAGAATAAAGGAACTGATTCCGCTTTTCAGGACATCTTCCAAAAGTAAAATCCCATAAAACCATGAAGCAATATATAAGTAAAATCAAACAAAACCGGATTACATCAGCCAAAACTTTGAAAAAACTTCCCCGGGGGTAACAAAATTGATTAGTTAAAAAGTTGAGATCAGATAATCGAGAAAGCCGCCATTAAAACGGTCTACAATGTACAAAGAATTGAAAACAAACAAATGCTCGCATCAATCTACTCAACCTCCATAGCAGAATTTGCTTCATCTAAAATACTCTGTAGCTCCTTTACTCTTTGCCTGGTCAATGCCACACAATCCTGAAACCACATCATCAATCACCATTTAATTCCCATGCCTACAAATTTCTCTTACAACACATGCAGTATGTACCTTCATCTTTCTTTTCTTTTTCGTTTTCTTTTGAATTAGAGGGCAGACACTAAGTCTGAGACTATATGTGGGAACAAAGCCGTGACCTCCCACTTATAAGAGAGTTTTCATGCCATTAAGTTATAAAGCTATTGGCAATATGTAACCTCATTTTAAGGGCCCAAATGATAACCAATGATGACTTGTTAAGGAAAAAATACAATTACGTTATATCAGAAATATTTTATATCAATTAATTCAAAGGCTAATTACTTTGCTAATCAGTTGTGGCGATATGTAACATTCGACAACATCGGGTCTACTTTGCCCTATTACAATCTTAAGGACAAAAGAAGATGCAATTGGCAGTTTTCACGATGCAAAATACCTTCATGCTCTTAGATATGATTAACTTCCGATAAGATAATAGCTTGTAATTGGTAACATCCAAAACATAATGGGCGGTCCATCAAACATTGGTTCATCAATGCCATATGAAATTTCAGTTTCTTGAATCAAAGTGCAAACAGACCTGAATAGCTGGCGTATAAGCAAGAACTGATCCACCAGGCTTGTAAAGAGATATCAGTTGACTGGATGAATCCAAGACTATGGTCACCTGAGTTTCCATGATGGATTCTTCTTCCACGGTAGGGTCTGCCAAGATGTAGTTCTTGTAAAGTATGCATGTTAATGAGAATGGAATGTTTCTTAATGTAAGCTTCCTCTTTTCCTTATTCACTGGCTCTTGTGCCAACTTCTCTCCATCTTCCTCAGACATCAGCACTATCTTGCCATCATCATTCATGGAAACTGCAGGAATTTGCACTGCAAACCATGGGAACTTGTATAAGATACAACACAGCCTAGCTAATAGTACAGGTATATTTAATTAGCAGTTTACTGTAAGAATGGCCAAGTAATACATGAATTCTCTGGGAACAATGTAGAAAAGTCACAATCTGGTCTAACTTCTGAAAGTTTAACAATAAGACTGAACAACACAGAAGATGCAACACTTACAATGAGATAAGGCAGCAGTTGCTGAAAGTAATGCAGCATCAAAAACAGCACCATCAGCATCCAAACAGTAAACATCCTGTATGATAAATATGGCTCTACCTTTGTCACTCGACCATGGTCATCAAAACAATAAAAATTAAGAGCTTACCAAGTATGCCATCCATGCAGCTTTTCCACTGACTAAGGACAATTCTTTCAAATCAACCATTCCAGAGCTACAAAAATAAAATGTCGATAAGAAAAAATGAGACAATTTTAACAGGATTCCAATTTGTGAGATAAGATGAATGCCCCAAATTATTAATGCATATATTGTCATTAATCCTCAACAAAATAACAAAAGACCAACACAATAAGATTTAAAGACACGCAATCATGCTGGGATGGGAGTGGGATAGACCTAGATGGGACAAGAAATCTCTAAGCATTGACCGGAGAAAGGAACCTTGATGCTCATAAGAATTACAATGCCAGCACAAAAGACCAACATATTGATAGTACAATATAGTTGACAGATTTATTGGCAATGATAAAGTCGGGAGGTTCTATCATATCCGCGCATAAATAGATTGTTTTGATTTATTGGCAATAATATGTCAATATTTGTTTATTGCCTGTCTCAGTAACTAAACAAAACAGCAGACTCTCACATTAGTCATACATGCACGTGGTAATAATCAAAATTATCAAAAGGATGTACCAAAGGGCAGACACCCCGACTTTATCAATATCAGAGGGAAAATATTTGCAACAAGTATACAATGCATAAAAGGGGTGTCAATATATGGTTACAACTGTTGAAAAAGCTTTTCTCTAATTAAACATGTTTTCTTCATATTTTCTTTTTATTTTAAACACAAAAAAGGAGGGGTGGATAGACTTTGTAACTGTTAACTTCCTGCAGAATCCAAATTAACCAAACATCACAAAGTGACAGACCATAATTACAAATAAGCATAAAGCTCTTTTAAAATGAGAAGACTTGCTTTGAAATAGTGTCAGACAACTGCTTTGACACAACTGGTGCTACCTCAGCTGGCCTGCCTGGCCTAACAATAGGAGAACAAATTGGAGGCATGTGGAAATCAACGGCTGAAATGACAGAAATTGACACACACAAGTCAATATGAATGGGGCAAAAAATGTCCAAGTTGTGCAGCAAATGATGGCCCACCTATACAGCCCTCGTCTGGTGACTCCAAGGTGGGAGTCATAACTTCCATTTTAATAGCAGCCAACATAGTCTGTGCAATGAAAGAATTATATGATTAAAGTACATTCCACTATAAAAACGATAACCTCAATATACAAAGACATTGAGCACAATATAGACAGAGTGACTAACAGTTGACCCGATCTTAACAAGGGCTGATCCATTAGCAGATGCAACAGCTCCTGATGAAGTTAACAGCCTCAGCTTTGTTAAAAACATGAAGTAAGCACTAAACAGAAAACTAAGATTTTGCAGATTGTAACAAAGAAGCAGCTAACCAAGAGCTATAGTTGTATCTCTAGCCCTTCCAAGTGCTCTGCCATCTGGCCGGATAGATTCAACAAGATGACGCTCATAATACCGTAATGGAAAGAGGCGTCTAAATGCATCAACCTCCATTTCTGTTGACAAGTCCTCGGATGCATTTGGCAAAACCATGTTCTACGTCGTATTACTATTTAACAGAAAACCAAAAGTGAATTAAGAAAATACAAATCATAGTCCATACATGAAATGAAAAATGTAACTGAAAGTGACAGGAGAATAGTGGCATAAACTTCGGATGACAATCGATTTGACCTAGGTCTTAGTCTCACAAATCCAACCCAACCCAATCATACACATTTGATCATGCAACTTAACTCATTAAGCATATCAAATCAAGAATATTCAAACCTGATTATACATGGGAACTAGGAATAGTAAGGGGAATCAGAGGTGAAAAGGTAGTTTGGGGTAATTAGGTTATTATCTCTATAAATAGGGTCTTGGGTGTAATGGGAGGTCTTGTGAATGAACATCAGTTGAACTGATCTGGATTCTGGTCCCTAAAGCAGAAATATCAATATAAAATATAAATCATTGCCAAGTTGATAAGGGAAGTGGCAATCTAAGAGGAATACATGCAACTTTCATATTAACATATCATACAAATTTGGTCAAAACATAAATTTATTTACAAGATACAAATCCTGTTTTCAAATGCTTGACTTATGAGATTCACATATATGTAGCCGCATAAGCTTGAAAATCCCCTTCTTACATTTTCAAAAAAGTTCCCCAAGCAAATGAATGTGAATGCACTCCTTTCCAGCAAAACAGTAAATCTTAGAGAAACAGGCTACATGATGCCAAACAACAATGTAGCAATTTCAATTGCTAATACAGACCTCAAGACGTTCACACATACAGGTGAAGAGAAACTTGTCAATTGAAGCAAACAACAAATTTGCATCACTGCAAGAATATCAGCATGATTGTTTAAAGAAAAAAAATTCCAACAAGATTAAAGTCCGTGTTTTCCAGGGACTAGAATTGAGTAAATCACTTCGCATATTTTTATCAATATACCACTATCTGGTCAGTATTTTGCAAATAAATTAACCTGAATTTAAGCATTCCCAGTTCTACCATAACAAATTGCACTTTCATAAGAACAACAAACAACACAATTGGGAAACTAACAAAACTAAGAGTTCATTAACATCAGAATGAGTCTGAGAATATGCAAGCCATCCAAAAAATTATCACCATGTATTACTGTCAATATTATAGTAACAATTGCTTGAACACATTAGCAGACCAAAATTACTCAAAGCCAATCATTTCAATTAAAAAATATAAGAGGCTCCGAATGGAATTCTTTTTAATTAAAGATAAAAAAAATTGTGTTAGTGGACCAATCGTACATGTATTACAATCTAAATCAATATTTCTTCTCGCTTTCTATTGAGAAGTGAATCAATTCTAGCAAGACGACATGAGAGTTCAGATTAATCCGGTATTCAATTAGATAATGAGTAAGCCTATCCATGGCATCGATAAAAATGCCATGTTTATGTAGTACGATTTCATGTTTCCTTCTCTGCCTAAATTGATACAATAAGAAAGAAAATCAAAGGCAGAAAAATAAACCCCTTCCTAGATTGGGGCCAACATTAACGACTCATCAAACACATTGATGAAAATCATTGCTTGAACTGTTAACAAAGCGTCTGAAATCCCCACTTGTTCGAACAAAACCGGTTAGAGGACGATAGTGTCGTGAAGGATTAGGATGGTCTCATAAACTTTGAAGTTGAGTACACTATGGCCATCAATGAAGGAAGTAACGACGCAAGCATCGATTAACAAAAACATAATAGCAGAGTAGAAGAACGGAAATGAATGGCTTACAAGTTACGACAGCGTTTGAAGAGAGTGGATTTCTTGACGTTGGAAAGACCAACAATATCGACCCTGAGGCAAGTGAAGAGAACTAGAGAAGCGCCTTAAAATGCCAAAAATGGCTATAAGAAGATAGTTTCCGAGGGGGTCCATTGAGACAGCTAGAGCTGGGAATTTGGGCGGGTTAGCCTATTCGGATCGGATAAAAAACCCCGAATAGTGGAAAGCCCAAATACAACAAGCGTGGCCCTATACCCCAGTCGGATTTACCTCCAATTTTCCCTCTCTTTTTTCTCTCAACTTTTTCACGCATCTGATTCAACTAATAAAAAAATAAAATATATAATTATTTAAAATATATTTAATTTTTAAAAAATATTATTTTATTATAGTTCTATTCAGAAGTTAGCAATGATAGGTCAACCATCTTTATTACCACCATCGATATAACAATGATGGTGACAATAGTGTGGTAATTATTGACCAATAAATGGTGGTGAAAGTCAACAGTGGTAATAAAAATAGTTGACCTAGGAGTGTTGATTGTCATTGATGGCAATATGTAGCGGTAAAAATTATTTTAATATTGAGTCACTTTTTTAAAACTAAAATAAAAAAAATTGTTCTACAAACATTTAAAATTTATTCTTAATTTATTATTTTTAAAAATAGTTTTCAATTTTTTATTTTAGAAAACACTTAAATAAAAATAAGTTGTCAAATAAATTTTTTATTTTTTTTTTAAAAAAAAAAACTATTTTTAAAAACAAAAACAGGCCCAATAGTTCTAAGAGTAATTTGCAAACAAAACTTGATCGCAGGGTTTGGTTAGTGGTTATTGCTGTTTCCGGCTGCGCTTGCCTGTGACGTGAGAATCTCAGTCTCCGCCATGCTCTTCACTTTCTGAGTCCCCAATCGCGATGCTTGCCACGACTTCGTTTTCGTCCGTTTATGCCTTCGGGTTCGCCACCATAAGACCATCCGAATCCCGTTCAACCTATTATTTTCCGCTGAAGCTCAGAGCATCTCTCCACGACTATCCGCTCGCAAGCAAAATTGTCGTTAAAAGTAATGCAATGTTTCTTCATTTGATGCTTACTTCTTTTCTAATTCATTTATGCCCATCTCTTCTTTAGCTTTCATGGAACTATGTTGACTGGACCGAGTATTTACCAGTTCCTACGACTGAAAACGGAAAGTTTTTATTTTATTCATTCGTCCAAAGACTGTAGCAAGTTTATGGGTATACAGTTTTTTATTTTTGGGTAGAATATATAACCTGCTGAATCTTTGGAGCTTTTAGTTGAATGGTAATAGTATGTCTCCGCGATAAAGGAGGTTTTTGTTTGGGAACTAAACAAGGAAATAGCCAAATTGGTAATAAAATGATAAAAGTATATCTGAGCTTACCCAATTGAAACTTTGTACCGGAATTTAGTTAGGACGTGTACCTTAAACTATGCTGGAATTGCAGAAAACAATCAAACGGAACCTTATTGCTGACAGTGTTTCTGAAATTGTTCTTAATTGATTTGAAGTATTAACATAGATAGATATTCCTTTTTTTCCTTCATTCGCAAATGTGAATGTATGGTTTGGTTTTGTTATATGAAGTTGTCAATATTGAGCTCTACTTCGATGTTGTCACTAGTAAGGGAATTGAGTTCCTTGTACAGTGATGAGGTGCCCCTTATGAGTGAGGAGGAGATTGCCAGAAGAGAAATTGTTTGCAATACCAAATGCTTCCTTAATCACAAGTACAAGTATAATAGGATTCTCTGGTTGAATGAAGAAACATAAAGATTTCTGATATCAACGTGCAATGGTATATAGCCTGCTTATAAGGTTTCTGATACTTTTCTGGTTGTCTGGTAACCATTTGTTTTATAGTCAAGAACCTGTTAGTTTTCATTCTGGACAGTTGAGCCTACTGAATTATAGTTTCAATTAGGATTATTAGTATGGGAATACAACAGAGAAAACGCACCTGAGAACCATTATCTTGGTGGTTTTTTTTTCCATAAACAAACCAGAAGACTGAGGATGTAGATTGTCCTTATGAACTGCAAACACAAAGTCTGGAATTGTGGAATTAGTAATTCTCTATCGCTGTGTCATGGTTCCACCTTTTCAGTATGCCTTAGAACGGTTTTTGAGAGTTTGCAGTGCAAAATTGGATGTTTTATTCATCAAGCTCTAATCAATACATATAGAGGGGGAGAGATTGTCCAAACCAAATCCCATAAAATCCTCTCTCAATGATTGACAAAATAAAATAAAGGATATGATTCTGTAATCCTAGAGACAATTACAGAATAAAATGACAATAAATATAAAGATAACAAATCATAAAACAGAGAACCAGGGTTACAAAGTAAATGGGCTCAAAGGACAAAAGCCCACTCCCAACACTCCCCCTCAGACTCCTAGGTGAATATCCTAACCTTTTCCAAAATATTAATTTGCAATAGCAGTGTGAGTCTTCTTCCTGGGAGCTAGCTAAAAGCCAGCCAACCAACCTATATGTATATTGATCCTTAGTAGCTAGGTCAATAAAGAAGTCAGTATTGGGAAGAAGAGATTCTGGCATCTCAAGTGCTAGAAAGCTTTATTTCATTGTTTGTTTGTTTCTACGTTTCCTATTCTTTTATGATTTTTTTTCCGTGCAATTAGCTGATGCTGTTAACCTCCATCTATTATCTGTTTGGAAGGAACTACCACTCTAGATAAATATTATGAGATACTCAAAGATTCCCATGAAAGCTGTTGGTCATGCTTTTACAGATCTGCAGACTACAATTTGTCCTGTCTTCAAACAAAATTGACTGTATAGAGTGTATTATGTGCCTTTTACATTTAAGCATATATTTTGTGCAAGAAATAAGATAAGAATATACATGGATTTCTATAGTGCAATAAGATATTATAAACCACCTATTTTTATCACATATTTATATTTTGTTACGTACAAAAATGAACCTCTTCCCCTCAATAATTGATTTAATCTGGATTTGACTGATAAGGTGGCTGAAATCAACATCTGGAAGCCTCTCCTTTCTTACCATACCGCCTCATAAGTGCAATAAATTGTGTTTGACTAAAATATCTACATCTTCTCTTGCTGCATTCAAACATATTTTCATCGCCTGCAACTTCAATTGACACAATTATATTCAAATTAGTTTTATTAATTTTCAGTCTCTTTTTTTGATGGATTCTTTGGCCTACATTCTTCTAAATTGTATGTAGTCCTTCAATATTTATAATATGTTCATACAATCATACTAATTTTTTGTCCAACCTAATGCCCAGATGTCATGGACAATATTCTTGTTTTTGGTTTTCCACATAGTTTGTTTATATCAACTTCTAATTCTAATATATCGTTGTGCAAGATTTGCCATATTCTGCTGGTGAGACTAATCTAGAGAAGGCATTTTCAAACTTTGGCGAGATAGCTGAGGGTATGTATATCTTGAGTGTCCATATCACACTCATTTTTCCGTACTTTTAGCATGTACCTCTTGAATCATGTTATTTCCATTTTTCTTTTTGTGTTTTTTTGGCAGTTAAAGTTGTGAAAGATACCACAAAAAGATCCAAGGGATATGCCTTTATTCAGTACACTTGTCAAGATGATGCCATGCTTGCACTAGAAAGCATGGATCAAAAGGTTCAATTTTCTTACTATTCTTCCTCATTTTAGCTTATAAAATCATGAAAAATAGAGGTGCATATGGTCTCTAAGAATATTGTCAGTTAACCATTTTATTATGTGTTTTTAATTCATAAAATCCGTTTTAATTCACTAATTTTTCTTGATGATGTGAACCTTTGAAATACTCTGTTTACTAGAAGAAAAAAACATGAGAAAGAAAAGGGGTTCTCTACTAAATCAAATGATTCTCTTGGTTGCCTTTTATTGCTTCCTGCCTCCAATATATATATAATGGCTCCCTCTAACTTATTTTTGTGATTTTCAATTCTCTTGTAAAATTGCATAAAATGCCCATGTCATGTTACAGAAGCGCTGAAAATTCTATCAACCCCATTTTCTGTTCTCGCTGATGGTGAAAACATCAAGCAGAGAAAAAAAGAATCAAGCTAGCTCTCAAATGTTCTGGCCTTTATCTTTGTAGGTATTCGATGGGCGGAAAATTTATGTAGAAATTGCAAAACCTGGGAAGGATGCTTTTCGTGGCCACCCAAAGACGTCAGGGCCCCCAAAGAAGTGGCTTAAGCCAGATCAAGACGAAGTGGTGGATTGCTGGTACTGATCAAAATTATAAATGGTGCAACAGTATGAAACCACTACTTGATTAGTTTTTTTTTATATATATATAGCTATCTGATTTAGTCAAATTTGAGTATTATCTGACTCATTTGATTGGTTGTTATGATTATAGTAATTACTTAGAGGTAGTGACTCTAAAAATAGGTTTTTATGGAATTGAGAAGGATTAATCTTGATACGAAATGTTATTGTATGCCTGAGATACCATAGATATTCATTGGTAAATATCCTTATGCTCGATAGATTATTCAATACCTACGCAATCTTGAATCCATTAATAATTTTGGAGCTATAAAGTGAACATGCTGGTTGACTTCAAAATGTGAGGACCATATTCTGATCAAATGTGTCATTCGTTCATTTTGTCCACCTGCATTGACGTTCTTTAGGAAATAACATTAAGGGTGAAGTTGGAAAAATACCCATTGTCTTTTTCAAAAAGTGCTACTAGCACCATAATCAAACCTTAAATATAAAAATATACATGAACTTTTTGAAATGAAGTAAAAATGCTATCTCCATTAACTTGTCATCTTTCCCAAAAAGTGCGGCTAGCACCATCTTCAACCCCAGGGGCAAAAGTGCCTATATTATATTAATTATACATGTTACCTTCTCTCTCTTTTTAGAATTATATCACTTCTAATTATTTTAAATAAGTATTACAATTAATAACAATGAGAGGGCTTTCCTTTTCAAGAGAGATTCAAATGTTGCAAAATGCAAACATGAAACCTGCCAAAGACTTGTTCTATAGTCAATGCCATTATTCTTCCTATAACTCCCTTATTTTATTTGCCCTTTAAATGCATAATTTATCCAATAAACCTTTCAGTAACTCGATAGTTTTCGTGAGTTTCAACTCATGATTTATGTAACATTTTTTTTTTGTTTTCTAAATTTTGTTTTTCTGAGTGCTTAGTATATTATATTCAGTTCGATAGAAAACCCAGAAGTAGGGCATACTTGTTTGAATGATTGATATGGTGTTGTATGAATAATTTTGACTGATTGAAATACCAAATCATGTGTATGCGATTGATAGGAGCATCGCATTATTATATACCCAAATTGATTACATTCCCCCTGATGACCCCAAACTAAAGACCCATGTTTTTAGTTTGTTAGAAGGTTAATTTTGATTTTAAATATAAAATTTAAATATATTATATCTCTAATATTTATTATTATTTTTAAAAATAATTTATTTAATTTATAAACTGATATATATAATTTACTATTATATAAAGATATTTTAAAAATATTATGTTATATTTATTATAATTAAATAATTTATTTAATAATTTTTAATCTATTTAAATTTAATTAAGTAGCTATTAAATTAAAGACACGAGTTTAAAGGAGTAATTCATAATTCTCAGTTAATTTATATGTGCACATTATGCCTCTCGCTTTCCTTAGTTATTTTGTTGCTTGAATCGCCGAAAACACAAAATCGTCAGTAAAAGGGAGGTTTCTCGTCCGATGCTTTCGGTTCGGTTCCATCGAGACGATATGTAGTAATTTATACTTTATCCCTTACCAGTACCATGGTCCGATCCTTGCCTGTTTGGTTAAGTGAGGGGAGGGAGAAATTTTAATATTATTTTATTTAAATTAGTGGGAAGGGAGAGAATAAATTTTAATATTATTTTATTTAAATTGAATTAAAACAGGAGAGGAGAGGAGAAAAAATATTTGTATATAAAAATTTTTATCTTTATTTATTTAAATTATTTTAAAATATTTTAGAATATTTAATAAAAAATAATTATAAATAATATTTAATATATAGAATTATAATTTATAATTATCTACATTAAATAAATATGATTGAACTTATTAAAAAAATACTAATTAGTAATTATTACAATGACAAAAACATTTTAAAAATGAATAACATTCGAAGTTAAAGAAATGAATGACCGTATCTAAAAATTATAATTATTTTCCGTACAACAAAAAAATTATCAAATGTTCTTTAGTGAAGTTTAAAGAATATTTTAACTCCTATATATCTGTATAAGTAGGGTTAAGTAGAGCAACCCCTGTCTAAAAAAAGTATAGGTTACATTTTATAACTTAATGCCCGGCCTTGCCTGGTAAAAGCTCTAATAGTTTTAGACTGGGCATGAGTGAGTTAGGCATGCCTAAGTCGTGATGTCATGCTCATGTTGTAAAAAAAATCTACAGTTATGAACTTCTAAAATAATATCATATTCATGTGTCTTCAAGAGTTAAATAATATCTATAATTCACTAAAAATAAGGCAACAAAGATAATAATTAAAATTTTAAGATTTATTATATATAAAAAATAAGCGTTGAAGTTTAAATAGTTTATAATTATAACTTTACATCAATCTCCCCAATATTGATAAAGATAAATTATCTAAAAAAATAGAATAAATAATTATAATTTGTAATATAATCATATGATAATTAATAAAGTTAAAAAAAATATTAGTATAGTTATAAATATTAAAAGATACAATTTACCTATTTAATTATTCGTATTTTTAAAATTACCTTCTAATCACCAGTAGTTATCATATTCTCCCTTACAAGATAGAGAAAAAAATAAAAAAAAATTGAAAGAAGAAGTGCTCATGGGCAGAGCAGGGCAGCCCCTATGCCCGGTGCCTAACCTAAAAAATATATGGATTGTATTTTATAACCTAATACCTAATCTTATCCCATATTTATTAAGTCGGACAGGATATTTTTATTGCGAATTTAGATAGACATATCTGGCAGCAAACTTTATGTACAGTCTATCCTACAATATACATCAGGAGATAATGCTGGGTGTGAAGCTGTGGGAGGGAGGGAGGGAGCGGTTGAGTGGCTGTGAGGTGAGAGAAACATAAGAAGCAGAGAGGTGAGAGTATAAAAATGGCTTCCCCGGGGGGACGAGAGGTGCGATGAGATCTATAAGCGGGTATTCTTTCGGCTTTTTATTAAAAAAGAGAAAAAGGGTAGTTTGGGAATATTATTTATTAGGCCTTCTTCTTCGGGTTTTGTTCATCCGAACTGGGCTTCATTCATTATGGGTTTTTTTATGTTGTTTTTGTCATAATTGGGAGTTCTGGGCCTTTTGAATTGGGTTTATATTTATGCTAACTAGGCTTCTAGGTCTTTTTCTCTTGTTTTATTTAGTGTAACTGGGCTCCATGCATTCCGGGACTTTTTATTTGGTTTATTTATCCCTTTATAAAAAATGCTAAATGGGCTATTTTTATATTGGGCCTTCTTATTTGGGTTTTTATCCGAACTGGGCTTATTCACTATAGGCCATATTTATTTTGTGTTTGTCTGAACTGTGCTTCATTCATTCTGGGCCATTACCGTTGAGTTATTGGGTAAGTTTGCTGAGAGTATAAAATTAATCTGGTCATATTTTGGGGCCAATTTTGTAAGTTCGATTATTAGGCTCATGTTTGCTCAGTTACGTTTGATTATTTATGTTCTGGCAACCAATGGGGTTGGTCCGAATAGTAAATAGCTCGGTATCATTTAAGCGAGGTCTCAAGTTTGAGTCTTAGCGTATGCAGAAAATTCCCGTTGAGAGACTCACCCACCATAGCCAGATGCGCGACGCGGATCAAAACTCTGATGAATCGGGTGGGCAACTAAAAAAAAATTATGTTCTGGCAATTTAAATTTTTTTTGTTCACGTTTGATCCTAATGATTCTTTTTTTATATGTTCTGGCCTAATAAAATTTCTGTGTACTTTTTAACCCAATAATTAGTTTTAATTATGTTTGATTCACTAGTCTTTGAAATTATGTTTTAACCCCAAGCTTTACATAATTTTTGTTTTAACCCAATAAACTTTAGAAAATTAATTTTGATCCCTGGGTCTTTCAAAATTTTCTTTTGATCCCACACTTCTTCAGAAATTAAATTTTGTCCCTGAGTTTTCTGTAATCTTTATTGATCCATAAATATTCTGGATCAAGTTTTTTACTTTTTTTGGTAAGCATTCTGGATCAAGTTAATTTGTCGTTTTGTAATCATATCGTGCTAGCCAAGATACTCTGGATATGTCATTAATGTTTTTTTTATATAATATTAATTCAATTATATATTTTTTTTAATTTAGAGATTTATAGTTATCTTTCTAATATAAATATTTTTTTAAAAATTAAATTTTAGATTTAATAAAAATTTAAATCGCTATACTAACCCTATATTTATGATATATCATTAATGTAATGTACATTATTTTTTCTTTTGACCCTTATTCTATTGTATATCATTAATATAATATTAACTATATCTTATTATCATATATCTTAATTTAGAAGTTCATATAAGTCTTTTTTAGCATAAGTATTTTTTTTTTTTAAATTAACCTTAAAATCTAGAGAAATTTAATAGTACCTTAAATGTCATGTACATGATTTCTTTTTCTTTTGACCTCATGTAACATGCACGAGTTATGACTTCAATTACATAAAATTTGTTAACCTTTTAAAAAAATAAAAAAAATAAAAAATTAATTAATTATAATTAAATATAACTCTTTAAAATAATTCATATTATATATTTCTTAATATATCCAAATTAGTCAATTAACTCTTATATTAATTATAATTAATTATTTTATTTAATTTTTTAAATTTATTAAAAAATTAATTAATTCTTATATTTAAAATTATAATAGTATATAATTTGTTAACTTGAAGAAACTAAAGTGTGATCATATCTACGGATCATGGATATCATTTATCCATGGGATGAAATATTTTGTTGTCATCATATGAAATATCAAATATAAAAGATAAATTGATGATGAATAAATTAACATTCTCTTATCATTTCAACTTCCAAATTTCCTCAATGTTAATTGTCATTAATGATTAGTGTGCATAATGAACATATTGCATTAAATTATGAAACTTGATTCCATGTGATAAGCATAATTCCCATAAAATAGACTATATGACTCTATCTTTCTTATGCTATGTGAATATTATGTTTTACAAATTTAACTTCTTACTAATAATAAACTACTTATGTTATTTAATATAAGAGTTAATTAACTTTTTTAGATGGTTTAAATAATATAATCAAATAAATTAACTAATTATAACTAATATTAAAACTAATTCACTATTTAATCATATTAAAATAATTATATAATATAAATTTATTTTTAAGGATTTAATTGGATTATAATTAAATAATTTCTTAATTTCTTAATCTAATAAAAAAATTAATTAATTTTTATATCAAGTAACCAACGGAGTAAAAAACTCTTGAGATATTACTCGTGTGGCTATATCATCTAATTTCTGCTAATTTAAGTATATGATCTGCACTTTCAATTATTGGCACTTTCGCTTCATAATCATCCTCTTCCTCCCCTTCACTCCCATTATCACATTCTCTACCTCTAAATGTGGAAAAGGAAGAACAATTTAAAAGCCAAAATAGCTTTTCAATTATTCATACTTTCCCTTACCATATATATACAGTTTATGATATGCTCTTGTTTATGCAGTGGGATAAAAGAAAATAACTTGGTATTTCTCTACTAAACTTGAAAAGCATACTGTCACCAAAATCTCAACAATTATTTTAAAGTTATTAATATCCAACTTCTACTAAAGATGACCTTTTTTTAAAGAAACAATTGTAAATGTTATTAATATCCAAATAAATATTATATCCAATAATACAATAATAAAATCAAATATCGTTAGATAAGATAAGCTATATGGAACGTACAACACTATTATACTATATTAAAAATTAAATCTTTAAATAACTTGTTGACCAAGAGATCAGTATTCCCTTTGATTTTAATCTGTTTATTTAATATGACTCTATATTATTATTACATCCAATAATAGAAGATAATCAATAACACCCTGAAACCCTAAAGGAGAACCTGTAAGTAAAAACAACCATAAAATATTTATAAAAATATAGAGATATATGGAGATATCATGAAATTTAAAAACTACTAAATAATAATCAATTTTATGTAACATAAACGATTATTTCTTTTATAGCCGGACACAAAATAATTTCTGGCTTTTGTAGAATCTCTAAAAAAAAAAATATAACAATAACTTAACTTTAATATATTTGTAACTAAATATCAAATCAATTACTTTTTTAAATGATCTAAAAATTTCTTATCTTTTTAATATTTAATCAAACGGTCCTTAAATTAGTTTTTCCTATGGAAAAGCAACTTCTTTTCTTTCGCGTTAATTATTTACATTGCATTTCAAATATGACAATTATTAGATATAGAGAATTACACGATTTCTTATAAAAGAGATTTAATTATTTTAAAGTTTAATAACAACTGAACAACTTATACTTATAAGTCACATGGTAAAAAATAATATGTTTATGCTACCCATTTATTATTGAGACTTTTTAAAAATTAAATTTATTTTATAAGACTTCTGAGTATTCTCCCCATACGTATGCCTACACAAAATAAAGTTTGATTTATTTTGAGTTAATCTAATTAAGATTTTTCATAAAAAGAAAAACTTGTAGATAATGATACTTTGAATATTAATCTAATCATAACTTGAAACTAAAATATTTTAAATTTTCAATAAAAAAAACCAAAGGTGCTTATAAATGGAATGCAAAAAAGATAAAAGATCACTTACAAATTCTAATATAATTATATAATTACTTGATTAGTAGTAAAATTATATAATTTTGTGTGTGTGTATTTACACACGCACAAAATCAAATTACTTAATTACTCTTCTTCATAAAATGTCCAATTCAATTAAAATCTAGAAGACTTGTTTTTCTTTTACAATTTATTACTATCTACACTTTGTAACTAATTCCCTCACTTTTAGGCCACTGCTTGATAGAAAAATAAGTAGGGAAGTAGAATTTCTTAAAAAAAAAAAAAGATAAATGATTTGCTTCTGCTTTATATATATATATATATATATAAATTTAGGTAGATTCGGCACCAATTTTTTTTTAAGATTAGAGTATAACCTTAAACTGAAAGAATATCTATAAAAAACTTATTAAATCATTTATTAAAAGAGTTATTATAATAATAATAAGAATTAAATTTATATTTTTATAAAATATAAATATATTATTTATTATGTGTTTCAGTGATAAAATTTGGGAAGTAATTTCCAAAGTAAAATCATAGGAAGTTGTACATCCTAAATTTTTTAATGTTAAATTTCAAACAAGGTCGTTAATTTTTTAAAAATACATTTTATAATATTAAATCTATGAAACTAAAATAAGGATTTTTATGTTATTAATATTAAAAATTAGTATAGTTAATTTAAAAAAATGTTACTTTTAAAGCTAGGGACTATCATTTTAAACTTGTTTTAAATAATTTAAAACTTTGTTATATACTTAAGCTATATTTTTAAAGGTTTTAATTACGGAAAAATTATGTTTTTATATTGAAAGTATAGAGATTATGTAAAGTTATTATTAGGTATAGACTATAGAGTAAAAAAATAATCAAAATTAATTTAAGAAATACATGAATAATAATTTAAATCAAAATATTTACCTATATACCATATACAAAATATTTCAAGTTATTAAATTTTTTACTTTTAGTTATGAATATCTTTATATTATTTTTAAAATAATACTCTCTCTGATATTATATATACATAAAAGCAATAAATCAACTAAGTCATATCACATATGTACTATATTTGCCTACTCATGCATTTATAAGCAAAACTTTTACAAATTCTTTTGTGGTCAGTTGTGAAGTTAAATATTTGCTTCTTGACTCTTGACGAATGAATTCGCAATTTCTTTCAGTATTTCATGTTAAATTTTGTAAGCTCAATTACAAATATTTTTTTATGTAGTCAATTATAAATTTAAAAGAAAAACTTAATTCCATCAAGTTTGTGGTAGGGATTTTAAAAAAATGACACCCATTTTAAAAAAAAAAAACAGAAAAGAGTCAATTTTATTAATAACCACAAAAAGTAATGCACACATTTCTTAAATTTTACAACTAAAGACAAAATAATTTGCAAATAATTAAGTTCACAATTTAATATGAAAAGGTTGAAAAAATGTCAATTTTATTCTACAAAATAAACTTGTGAATTTATTTGATTAAGATAAAAAATTTGACCCTCAAATAAATAAAATTACAATGGATAAAAATGTATTTATAATTAATGTTTTAAAAAATTTCATTAATATTAAAAAAATTAAGAATATTCAACTAAATTAATTTTTAAATTATAATCACTTAAAAACATCTCAATCTCAAAATGTACTCAAAATTTTTGTATCTTTTAGCTTTAAAATTGTGAAAATTACTTAAAATGCCCATTAGATATTTATTACCATGTACCTCAAATTTGTCTAAAAATACAAGTGTTTTCCTGTAAATTTTCTTTAACTACATATAATAATATAATCTTTAATCGTGAAAATGTCTTATAACTTTAGCTGTGTATAATTTGTTTTTAATTAAGTATAATTAATATTTTAATCTTTTGTCATCCCCCCCCCCCATATCTCTTCCACTTCACTTTCCCTCATCGCACGTGCGCTGACCTGTCCATTCCTCTTCCCCATCCCAAGGTTCCTTATATCAATATCTTCTTTCGTTAAAGCCGCCCCTCTCTCTCTCTCTCTCTCTCTTTTCTGATTTTCTCAGTTCGTCCAGATCTGAGAAAGCTAGAGGGAATCGCCCGGAGACCCCCACGCTCTTTGAGATTTGTACGTCAATGGATATGTTCATTTCAAACTCCTTTCTCATTGATGGCCTTCTCAACATCTCCAACGTAGACTTCACCACCACCACCCCCTCCTCCTCCTCCACCGACTCCCAACGCCGCCATCAGCCACTGCTTACTCCGCCGCAAAACCCCTTTCACCACCACAACAACCAATCCTCTTCAACCACCTTCTCCAACGATTTCTTCCCTCCCCTCCCTTCCGCCTACCCCACTGTCGATCTATGCATCCCCGTATGCAGTACAACATAATTCTCAGTTTTAGTTCTATCTCTCTTAGTATCAAGTTCGTCATTATAGTCACTATTGTTACTCTCCGATAAACTCATGAACTCGTTTGTGTATTGAATCTATAGAATGGATGAGTTTCTGGATATTTTTTTCATTGTCTCTTTTCCTTTTCTCTCAGAACGACGACGTAGTGGAGCCGGAATGGCTCTCGCAATTCGTGGACTATTGCTTCCATTACGACTTTCGGGCGACAGGTGAGACAATGGTGGTGGGTTCCTGTGTTCCGCAATCCGACGACACGACGTTTATCCGCAAAACTGATCATCACGGCAAGCGTTCGAGAGCACCCGATGGGAAATCGAGACCCAAAACAGAGCCAGACGGCGGTTCGTCGTGGTCGAAGGCGGCGCCGGGAGAGGGATCAGGTGTGCGTAGGTGCACCCACTGTGCATCAGAGAAAACCCCGCAATGGCGAAGCGGACCACTGGGACCCAAGACGCTGTGCAATGCGTACGGGGTGAGGTATAAGTCGGGTCGACATGTGCCCGAATACCGTCCAGCATCGAGTCCAACGTTTATGCTGAGTCAGCACTCGAACTCGCACCGGAAGGTGCTGGAGCTCCGGGGGCAGAAAGAGCTGGTGATGATGAAGCAGGATGCCCAGTGAGAAAAATGTACTCCACGTGCACCGCTCGTGAGATTCTTTGGCACGTTGTTGACCTTTGATTTCCGGAAAAAATAATACACTTCATGTGCACTGCACGTGATATACGGGAGAAGTGGGATGAGGCTTATGGTTCGTAATAAAAATGATTATTAGTGTTATTTATTTATGTATTTTTCTCGGTCCCCCCATTTTCTAAATATAGAGGAATTTTTAGCTTGATTACTTAGATGTGGTCTTATGGATTGAACTGAACTAGCATTTTATTTTTCATGAATGACTAGTATAGATCCCTATTTATTTTTTATTTTGTGAAATAATTATTATGTATATTTAAGTTTAATACATTTACTATATATTTTAAAAGTTAACAAGCTTTACAATTTTTTATGTTTGTCATGACTCAATTTGTAGCTTTAATTTTTTTTAATCAATATAAACTTAACTCTTACTTTTAAACCTAAAATCTAAAATAAAAAACGATTTTAAATAATTCGCTAAATAATTTAAAATAGAAATGATTTTGTTAAGCTTTTTAAAATTTAAATTTAAATAATATATAAAAATTAAGAATGAGTAAAGTTGAAAATTAAAAAAAATATAAATTCAAAATAAATTTGAATAATTTAACTAATAAATTTAAATTAAATTCAAATAATCTTAACATTTTAATGTGGGAAACATAATAGATATGAAGATAGTTACGAGAATTTTCATAATATTAAATTCTGAGACGTGGAGAATAAAATAAATATGCAAAGTAAAATAAAAATTCTAAAAGTAAATGTATCAGGAACAAAGAGGAGATAATGGGGAATATATGGGTCATAATTCATCAAATTGAAACTTTGTTCGTAAAAAAATTAAAATAAATTCAAACATAAGTTAAGCTTCATTCAACCCGTTAAAGTATTCTGTCAACATATTTTGAGCAAATTTGTAGGACTCACTTTTTTTTTTATTAGAAAATTCTGCTTCCCCACTCTCCAGACGTCAAAACGACACCGCTTTGTTGATGAGCATTGAATGCCGACGCAACCTCTCTAGCTTTGTTTTCTTCGGTGCATTTGTTGCGTGAGATAAACGCAGGCTGTTGTGGCCGTTTCGGGATTCCGTTTTACATGGAAATGTCAATCCTTACGCCGGATTCAAGGTATGTCTTTCTTCTGTTAGAAAATTTATTTTTGTTTTTTAAAAAAATAATCTAATTTATATTTAAATAGTAATAAAGGGCTAGATATTTTTACTTATATTATAAATGCTTTATTCAATTTCTCACAATTTAGTTTTATATACATATATGATATATACTACATGCATGCATGTTTCTTTATCTACAATACTTCTATCTTTCATTTAAATATTCTCACATTGATTTCAATTTTTTATACATTTAAAAATAAAGTAACAGTAATTATCACATTTAATAATTATATTTTTAAAGTATGCATTAAATAAGAATTTCTCTAAATTTGCAAAGGTGATTCCTAGTTAATATATTCAATAAAAAAATTAAACTATATTATATTTTACTGGTAAATACTTGCTTTTTTAATAAACAGACAATTTTACTTAATTAAGAAAACGTTACACACAACAAAAGGGCAGAAGTAATATTGCTCGACTAAAAGCAGAAGTAATATTAAAAAAGGAAAGAAAAGGGAAAGAAAACGGTATATTATAGTAATAGATATAATTAATTATGATTTTATATTAACAAGGTCAAGATGTTGGAGTTGGTCTAGGCCACCAGTTTAAGGTAGCTTATCTCGATTTTCAGCTTTAGTTACGATATTATCATATGAAGAAGGAAACGAAAATGGGATTCAGAGTCCACGTAATGCAAATTCCATTCCACTCCAACTGACCCAAACGCCATGGTCTCCT
Organism: Leucaena leucocephala; assembly: GCA_037074615.1. Taxonomy (NCBI): domain Eukaryota; kingdom Viridiplantae; phylum Streptophyta; class Magnoliopsida; order Fabales; family Fabaceae; genus Leucaena; species Leucaena leucocephala. The sequence continues at coordinate 5,609,568 of CM073553.1, forward strand.
CATTCGCTTTCATAATTTGCCATGAAGATGACGAGACTGAGAGGCAAGAAGCCTCAGGCAGTATGAGAAGAGAACCGACTAACTGAGTGAGAGAGAAATTGGGTTTGGAAATTGAGATCATGAGTCTGTATAATAAACATCGAAGCAGTTAGGTTGCTCTTTATTTTGACAAGCACTAATCATATCAGACATTGGAATATGTAGATTTTTTTTTTCTGTTTCTTACCTTTATATTTTTAAAATAATTATTTTAATGGGTACATAATTTAAAATAAAGATAACTTTTTAACTAAAGTGTTTTAAAAAAATGATTTTTTTATTTAAAAAAAATATCAGTTGAAAAAAAAAATTAAATCTCAACCATGCATATCTGATGAGCTTAGGGTGATTAGCAAAATGATAATTACCCAAACTGGTTGTAATTAAAAATGTTGCTTGCTTGGATGTGTTGGTAGAGTGTATTAGAAAAGAAACGACCATGGCAACAATGGGTCGACAACATTTCTATTATAAATATTCTATTATTGGATTTGGAGACAATATTATTTAAAGTGTAATCAAATATTAAATATAAATAATTTTTTTATTAAAAATTTAAACTTTAATTTTTTACATTATAAAAAAATAACTATTTTTATTAGATCTAACCCGTTAATATATTATACTCTTTTAATTAGAGTAATTCTATCATCAAACACTTATATATTAATTTTCTAAGATATGTATTAAACAAACATTGCATGGTGCAGTATCACACACAATATTCATTATTATAATTTTGATGTTACGATCCTTAATGATCCCCCTTAGGTTATGTGGTCTTTTTATTAAAATAAATATGATTTAAAAATTATAACAACAAAACATTTGAAATATTATCTTTTATGGGCATATTTTACAAACAATTTCTTTCTAAATTTCCTACACATGGATTCAGAATAATGGTTTGAAAATATCTGTTTCAAGGGACAAATTAAGTAGTAGATAAATTTATTAATTAATTATATGGTTTTCAATTATCTTTCCCTTTCACAGAGTTTATATATTTTGAATAGCATTTATAGCTAGAAAATTCCTCAACTATTCTATATCACATCATCCATAGAAGAATAAGAAGAAGAAGCTAGATCAATAAATTCAATTTAAAAATCGATGAATCCATCACACTTCCCAAAACTAATAAAAAACCAACAAGTTGACTGGATGAAACAACCTAATTTTTATTTTTTAAACCATTGCCAAATCATTTACAGATTAATATCTGAAAGTGCTTTCCTAGTTTTCCTAAACTGTAATCATAAGAAAACAAAAAACCAATTTTTCTCTGCCAATAATCTTTTTTTTTTATATATACTGTTTTTTTGTGTCATACGTAAGTAAGTAATAATACATTATGAATTTTAACAGAATGATCCAAGTTTGAGACATGCGAATCCTCTGCAACTGCAAGTGTGTTTTCCAATTTCCAGAGAGATTCCTAGTGGAAGAGATCTTCTCTATTGTTGTTCGCCTCAAATTTCTCCTGTTTTTCTGCTTTTTGCTTCAGCTAGCACAGTTTCTTCTGGGTTTTGGCCGCAAGTCATAAACAGCGCAGCTCATTTTTCATATTCCATATCACCTATTTCATTACCCACTAAATTCTTACCTCTCCAACAGTTCAAGATGTCTGGCTCTCTTCCACGAATCTCTTTCAGTTTCCAGCTTCTGCATTTCGATTTCATTCAAGTAAGTGTTATAAGGTTTGGGCCTGCTCAACAACTTTCTTCAACCCTGTTAATCCCTTTCAGATTTACAGTGTCCATGTATGCTGTTAATGCAGGCAAGAGTCTTTTACTGAAGCAGCACCTCTTTAACTGAAGGCACTGTGTTGCTGTAAAGTTCATGATCAAGAATTTTTTTGCATATGGATGACATGATCAATTTGACTTCTGGGCTTCTTCCATTTTGATCCAAACTATCATCACTATCTGAAGATGAATGATATCTGGTCATAAAGGGTCTGTTTGATATAATATATTGGAAAAAAGACAAATTTTCTCAAACTAGCTAGAGTTAGTTCACATGCAGATTATGATTTTTTTTAATGAATTGTATATAGTTATATAGATTTTATTAAAGTTACAATATTGAAAATGCCACCATAGGGTCTTGTATATTTTTAATGACTTAGGTGAAATATGCACACGTAATATGTGATTTTTAATAAATTTTACATAGGTATATAGATTTTATTAAAATCACATTTTTTTTAAAAAAAATATATATATATATATATATATATAATAAACAAGGTTGAGAGAAATTTATCTTTTACCCACTATACCTTAAAATATATCAGTTTCTCTTTTTAGGGCAAGACACCCGGAATAGTTAAAATTTACTTTAAAGGGATTTAAATTTATTAATATATTCCTTTAACTTCAAATTTTTTATTCCGTTTTTTTTTTTTGCCAACTAAAATGTTTTATTCCTATTCAACTTCTCCTCCGAAGCATTTAATAACTAGAACGAGGTATCATTAACATTAAATCATGAAATTATAATCAATTATATAATACACTCATAATTGTGTTATTTTAATAAATATTATAAAATCATGTGATTTAATTTTTTATATTAAAATATTTTACAAAACATATTAATAAGTGGTAGGATTAACAAGGGAATTTTTGTTGTTGAATATAATAATGAAATTGGAGCATCTACATCAATGATACTATTTCGCATATGTTTTCTTAAATTGAGACCCGTAAGTATCTTTCTAATATTAGATATGTTAGAAAACTATAGACCTTAACAAAATTATATAAAAAAAGTAATAAAATAACGTGACGTGACGTGCATGACGACTTTGTACGGATGGAAAATGGTTTCTTTTTACAGTCATAAGATGCTTGCGTGTATGGAACTCATTTGGCGGCTATGCCTCTCTATATGGAGTCTGCCATGGTTTGCCTTTTGTTTTTTTTAATCTAAAAGTGGGTCTCACAAAAGTTTGATATCACCTTTCATTAATAAAATTAATTTGAAATAGAGCATTTTGCCACCTACCTCGCAACCCGATTTTATAGGTCTTTTTTTTCTAAAGATAAAAAAAAAAAAACAAGACTCAAGTTGGGATAAATGTAGGACTGCTGGGATCGTTTGTAAGAATTTTTTAACTAAATTATTTAGTTAATTTAATTAATTAAATTAAATTAATTAATATATATATTTTTAAAAATATCTTAATTATCTTTCTTATTTTATTTTCTAATTTTTTTATTTAATTATTATTTAAGAAGTACTATTAAAAATAATTTTAAAAAATTAATAAATATAAAAAATAAATTTTATATCTATTATTAAAATCTTCAATTAGATTCTTTGTTTAAGAATGGAGGGGTAATTAAAACATGGCCTCGTTCCAAGAAGTTCTGTTCTTCCCTTCACAAAACATAACCGCGCCGTGGTCTGATACTTTTTATCTTGCCATCTTTGATCACCAGCGATATATATATATATATATATATATATATATACTCCATCGCTCATCTCTTAAGGTCAGTGTATGTGTGTGTGTCTCATGGCATATGCACTTGTCCAAACTCATAGTTTTTTTGCTAATTTAAATTTATGCAGGTCGATTCCTCTACGGCATGGAGTTTTGGGTAATTTGATCAAAGACTTAACTGGTATCGTGGAGAGGCAGTTCATAGGTTCATCACCGTTGGTAGCAAATTCTGCAAGGATCTGGACACTCATAGCAAGTAAAATCATCTGTAGCTGTACAAGCGACGTGATATCAGGTTCCCTGGCTTGTACAGTATTATTATCATTCCTCATATCGCGTCATGAAATTTCAAAGTATGTCTCTGTGATCTGGGCAATATGGGTCGTTTCATATGTGATGAGCAACGGGGCAGCAATCGCTGAATGACACGAGTAGAAAATATGCAAAATCTAGTAGTAAGATATGGACCCCATACATAATTCAATCATCCTTTGTCATTACCAAACGCCCCATACTCTTGTATAAAAATCTTTCGTTGGATGTCAATTCCATTGAATTACCTTCATTTAGCTCTCAGAGGGTATGGAAACAGGAACCAGGAAACAGAAGTGTTTACAATTTTTGAAAACAAAAGAGTATATATATATATATATATAAAAAAAAGGAGATTTGGAGGGATCAACTCCACTACCATGCAATCCATTAAAAATGAAAAAAAACAGAGCTGTCATAAGTCTTCTTACCAAATCTGGTGTCATTTCCTTTTACAAATCACATTAGAGCAGAACACTGAATTGGCATAGTAAATGTTATTGAATTGAGTCTAGTAAATGTTTATTATGATAATAAATCTGTTACACATATTGCTAACAATCCAATATTTTATAAAAGAACTAAATATATTGAAGTAGACTATTATTTTATTAGAGAAAAATTACAAGAAAAACTTATTGATTTAAAGTATGTAAGATAAGAAAATCAAGAAGTTAGTATATTGATAAAGGCAATTAGTCATTATTAGAGCTAGTAAAATATTATATAAAAAAAGGATAGGTTCAGACTAACATTTTGTTAGCTCATTTTAGGTAGGTTACACAGCCCACCCCCTCATAGTTCACTAGCCAATTTTTTTTAATTATTAATATTATTATTTATTTTACTCAAATATTATTTTGAATACTCAAATTATCGAATACTAGTAATTACTTATTTATTAATATTTGTTGACATATTATAATTTATTAATATTATGTTAATATTTATTTAGATTTATAGTTATAAAATTTGAGATTTTTTTATAAAAATAAAAATTTTTAAGAGTATAATATTAACAATTTTTTATTATGCTAATATACCATTAGCAAATTTTTTATTAATATTTTAAAAATTTATAAATAATTTTTTAAAAATATTAAAAAATTATAAAAAAAAGTGCCCGCTTTCCCAAGTCTAGTCGTTATATGTAGAAAAAACTTCTCATCAAGTTGGCAATTGTTGATATCTTTAGGCATCCAATTTTTTTTTTATACAAAAAAATTTAGGTAAGTTCGACACCAGTCTCCCACCAAGACTAAGACACAGCTCTAAGGTTCAAAGGATATTAACAGAAGACTAAAGAGATCGTCCATTAAAGGAGCTCTCACAATAGCAGCGAGAATTAAACTTACATCCTTATAGGATATGAGCCTATTTCTTATGATCTGGATCAATTTTCATTAATTTTAGACATCTAACTTAAGGGGGAGTGATGAGATCTGTTGAAGTGTCCCAATTAGAGTAGTATGTAGTACTTTAGTATATATACGTACTGTATGAACTTCTTATGTACAGATTACTCATTCAGTCAATAAGAGATACATTTTATTAAGCAATCCAGGCCATCTGGCCCAACACATACTGCCCTTATTTGAACGAGAAGAGCCTCCTTTTCGTTCCTCACTGCTAGTGATGACATTTTATTTTTTAGTTAATTATTCGATTTATTAAAATTTTATCTAATTATATTTAAATTTAACTTATGTCATGTATTTAATTATAATAGATGAATCTTTCACTGGAGCTAGTGATGGCACTTAAAAAAGAAAAAAAGTTCTCCTGCCCACAACCAAGGAGAATCCGGACTTGGTGCCAAGAGAGAGAGGTCTTGCCAACGCAATTTCCAGAAGGTAGCTTGAGCGCTACCGTAGACTGCAATGAATAAAAACTGAAGATTGTCCGCCACCTAGCAAACATTCATATGAACAAATTGGAGATGGTTAGATAAAACCTGCACCTCCATGTTGATGAACCAAAGGATCCAAATGCCCCCAGAAATCCTCTGCCCTCAATTCAACGAGAATGAGTAAATCCCAATTAGAAAAAAGTTTATAAAAAAATAATTTTAAATAAATAATTATTTAAATAGTTATTATTAAAAGAATTTTTATAATTAAAAAATTATAGAAATAATATAATTTTATTAAAAATATGAGAGAAGATAGATAGTGAAAAAGAGAGAAGAAAGATGGTAGAAAAGATAAAAAAGAGATAATAGAAAAGATAGAAGAGATAGGAGAGATGAGAGATAGTTGAAAAGATAGAAGAGATAGGAGAGATAGTGAAAAATATAGGAGAGAGGGGAGAGAATGTGTAAAAAAAGAGTAAAATAATAATTGAGTAATATATGAACTCTTTTACTGTTCTAAAAATTATTGTGAATAGTTTATCTGAAATTATGATTTTAAATTATAATTTGATCCAGAAACTCTTTTAAATAAATATAATTATTTATTTTAATTTTTTTTTAACTTTTAAAGCCTTAGGTTAAGGTGAAACCAATAAGGCCCTTTATCAGCTTTGATGCCTGAGATTCGAGGTTCCAACAAGAGATGAAAACTAAGGGGAACCTTTTATCGAAGGCCCCTTGACATAAAAATTAATTTAAAGATGGGGAACCCAAGTCAACTCCCTCCACATGCATGGCGATGCTATCTAAGGCTGTATATAAAATCTATAGTTAAGTATGTCTATTCAAGCCCATAATAAAAATATTCTGTCTAATCTGATAAATATAAGGCATAGTTAGACATCGAGTTATAAAATATAACCCATGCATTTTCAGACTGAGCATCAGGCATAGAGGCTACCCTACCCTGCCTATGAGCACCCTTTCTTTTTATTTCTTTTTATTTTTTTCTCTATTTTAAAAGGGAGAATATGATAGCTACTGGTGACTAGAATGTCATTTTAAAAATATGAGTAGTTAAGTAGATAAGTTATATTTTTTAATATTTATAATTATACTAATTTTTTCTTTTTTTTAACTTTGTAAATTATCATACCATTACATTACAAATTATAATTGTTTATTTTTTTTAGATACTTTATCTTTGTCAATATTGGGTAGATTAATGCAAAGTTACAATTACAAACTATTTAGACTTCAACGCTTATTTTTTATATATAATGGATCTTAAAATTTTAATTATTATCTTTGTTGCCTTATTTTTAGTAAATTATTGATATTATTTAACTCTTAAAGACACATGAATATAGTATTATTTTAAAAGTTCATAATTATAGATTTTTTTCATAACATGAACATGACATCACCATTTAGGCATGTCCAACCCGCTCATGCCTAGCCTAAAATTGTTAAGGCTTTTACCTGGTAGGGCCGGGCATCGAGCTGCAAAATGCAACCTATGCTCTTTTTGGATAGGGTACTAGATAGAAGTTTTCTTACCTAATCCTACCTATGCACACTCCTAATGTCATCCTGATTAAAAACAGCCTATTGATTATCCTGCGTGCTTCTCGCAATTTCCTTCATTAATCTGACAGAAGGGCCTGGACCAGTGTCGTTGGGCTTGGCACCCAATTTGTGGATACTTAGCCCAGATGACGATTTAAAACCTCCACCATTAGATGTTGGGTCAGGTGGTTTAAGGGGAGCGGGGTGTTGGCCCATATTAGAAATCAAAGATTGTCAGAATGTGGGTCCCTGAACGCTATTATTGTTTTTTGGAAGATGATTGGAGTAAGGAGACTGGAGAATGGATACTGGAAAATGTGGGTCCCAGAGTGTGGGGTACATTTCAAGCATTTTCACCAACTTGAAAACGAAAGCCTCTTCAAGTGGTCCCCCATCCTCGGGATATATATATATATATATGTACATCCCTCTCTTCCCTCCCACTCAGTTCTTCATCTTCTCCTCTCATCCTTAATTATTATTCTGGGTTTCAAGCTCCGGCTATGGCTTACGCTACCCATTTCTTCTTACTTTCACTCTCTGTGCTTTCTCTCTTAGCTTCTTCCTCCAACGTTCAACCCTCTCCCAACTTCTACCCCAGATCTTGCCCTAACCTGCAGTCCATCGTTCGCAGCACAATGAGGCAAGCTCTCGTCGGAGAAGCCCGCCTTGGTTCCTCGATCCTCCGCCTCTTCTTCCATGACTGCTTCGTCAGCGTAATTCACTTAACCTCTTCTTTAACATTCCCTCTCTCTCTCTCTCTATATATATATATATATCAATACTCTTCATTATATATTGACTTATTTTGCATCTTCAGGGTTGCGACGCTGGAATCCTCCTAGAGAAAAAAGCTTACTCCAACCAGTCGGCAAGATGCTATGAAGTAATTGATGCTATCAAAACCAACGTCGAAGCTGCCTGCAATTTCACATTGTCTTGTACTGATATATTGGCACTCGCTGGACTAGAGGGTGTTAGCCAGGTAATTACTGGCTACTCCTTAATTAAGCTTTTCCATAACATGCTCCTTTCTAATTACATATCTTACATTTGTCTTCCAACTTGAATTTATTAATTATTTTATATATCTACTCTACGTATAGATTAGGTAGCCTTTACCTGCATATAGGCATGGGAAATCCATGAGCTTAGATAGACTTTAATTATAATACACCCTCTGTCCTATTTAAAACATTCTATTTCTTAAATTGGTTTTTGTTTTTTGTATCAGATTTTTTTTTTAAAACTTGTTTGAATAATAAATATATTTTTTTTACCGATTATACCTTGATCACATCATATTTACCACGCACATTCTCTCTAATCATTTTCTTATTATTACCCTCTCTCATCTAACAAATTATAAATAAGGACATATTTAGGAAAAATATACTTCCCTCTCATAAATAAGTTTAAGATTATGATGATATTTTTTGTCCTCGTGTGTTAACACGTGATCACAATGTAACTAACAGCAGGCAAATATCGGGGCTTTTGCGTTTCCATCGTCCATCGCTCGTCTCTTAAGGTCAGTGTGTGCGCGCGCGCGTCTCATGGAATATGCTTGTCCAAAACCATATTTTTTTTTTGCTAATTTAAATATTTCCAAACCCATTTTTATTATCAGTAACTCATCACCAATAACAAGCTTATTAATTTGCATCCACCTTGATTGTTAATTAACTTATTAATTGACGCTAATTATGTATGCAGGTCGATTCCTCTACGACATGGCATTTTGGGTATTTTGATCAAAGAGTTGACTGGTATCGTGGAGAAGCAGTTCGTAGGTTCATCACCGTTGGCTGAAAATTCTGCAAGGACCTGGACATTCATAGCAAGTAGAATCATCTATAACTGTACAAACGACGTGATCTCAGGCTCCCTGGCTTGTACAGTATTATTATCATTCCTCATATCGCGTCATGAAATTCCAAAGTATGTCTTCGTGATCTGGACAATATGGGTTGTTTCATATGTGATGAACATAGGGGCAGCAATTCCTTAAAACAGCAACGATTCTAAATTCTACTACATACAGACGGTGACTACTCCACCAGTGCCTAATATTAGAATATAAATAGGGGATTATTAAAGATATGTAATTCCTGTCAAATTGATTCAAATCATTTTGATAAGCTTGGAAATATATAAGATGCTTAGATATTGTTCAACAAGATGCCTAAAAGAGATCTGGTTCCTTGGACTACTATGATAGATGGTTATGGGAAATCAGGTAACACCAAGGCTCATGTTTAGTAGTGAGTTTTCTCTTCTGCTTCTTGTAGCATAACATTTATAGAGATTTATAAACTTCTAAAATAATATTATATTCATATGCTGAGTTAAATAATATTTATAATTCACTATGAACAAGATAACCAAAAGATAGTAATTAAAGTCTTCAAATCAATTAAATGAAAATAGATGGCGACGCAACGAAGATCATGTTTTCAAGTATGTTTTCCTAACTGGAATCTATCCATCAAGGGCACAGCTCCAGCTAGTTCTGCTGGAATAGCCATTGTTAGAGTTGAAGGTGTGCTGCAAGTGCAACAAAAAAAAAACATCAAATGCTAGGTCACATACCGGTGAAGGTTGCATATGGGCAAACAAAAAATTTATCCTCGCATGTCATAAGACTAGCCCCGCAACTCAAAGGGCAAGAGCAGAAAAATAAACAGTTATAAACATAACTGTCAATACAACCATGATGCAAGACTGAAATTGAGATCATACAAGGAAAAATTATCGAATCTTGCCAAGAGGTGGAGCTGTGTAAAACTTTATTCCACTGCTCAAACAATATGCAAGATTCCCTTACCGGAGGAATTAAACAATAAATGCAAGATGAACGTGGCAGCACTATGTTAAAGATGAGAAAAAAAAACATGGACTAGCTAAATTGATTCAGATATTTTGCCTAAAACAGTACGCAGAACTAGCTAACATAAAAAACTCTAAGAACCAGTCATCCCATAGAATATTACATTTTTTAACTTCATCAAATATAGTTCTACACAAATAGAGAATAAAGGGGTATCATCATTATTCATATAAATTCCATTATATATTCAAAGGAGAGGGGTATCATCGTAGCCATTACCAGAACTAAATGAAGGTCTGCTCGTCCTCGTACTTTGGGTCCTGGGCGATGGCAATATCAATAGTCATTCTGCTGAATTCAGCTGATGAACAGAATTTTAGTCAACCTCAATAACAAATATAGCTCTCATTTACTCCCCTGCATGATAAAAAAAACTGAAATATAAGTAAATAAAGAACAAGAAAATAACAAAAACCCAAGCTCAAAAAAATGAGGATAGACAGAAAAGTTGCAGCAGCTTTTAACTAAGGAAAATCCGACACAGACATTTAAAAAAAAAAATGGATGCTTTACTTGTGGGGAACAAAAACCCATCAACCGTCAACCTGATAAGAAAGGATCTGATTGAAGAAAGCTAAACCTGAAGCGCATAGAGAATCCACATGACTCAGAGTCAATCATAAACTAAAATATAGATGATCAGCGGACATAAACCCAGAAATCTAAGATAAAACTGAAAACATTAGACTAGCAAACACGAGATCGGCAAAACTAGATAGTCTTCGGTGGGGAACACACTTCAAGAAGACAGGGAATCAGAGAATGCACTTTGAACATCCTCAAGAAGACAGGGAATAAAGTCGACTGAGGACCATATGATGGGGAAAACAATGTGAAGAGGAAAAATGGGTAAAAATCTCACCTTGAAAGCAATGACAACAAGAACAGTGTCTGAAACAGTGGGAAGCAAACTGAGGAAGAAAGAGATCTGGGGGGTGACGGGAGGTCAATCGCGGTCCAAATGGTTAGAACGAGGGAACGAAACCAGAAGAGAGAGGAAGCGAGAGAATCGTGAAGGAAAAGGGAGAGAGAAGGTCACGAGAGGTTTATAAATGCAAAGGGGCGGCTGAATTTACTTTATCAGCAAAGGAAAATGGAAGATTGAGAAAGAAAAAAAATGCATCAACAAAAAACATAAAATATGCACATGGCATTCATTTGGATTTCCCATTTCCTTCAGACAATATTTTCCAACGGAAAATAATAATAATTAGCCCTTCAAGTTGAAACTTACAGGTTACAGCCCTCCGATACGGCCAAATCGTCGTTTCTAATTTTTAAATTTCGAAATCTCGAAGACCTGAACAAAAGCAGTCGCTGTAAGCTGTACCACTGTAGCCGTCGCTGGAGGTCGCAGGAGAGGCGAGAGGGCGCTTGCCGTCGCTGTAGGCTGCAGAGTACACGCCGCTGGAGGTTGGAGGGAGGCGGAGACGAGCAGGTCAGGGTAGGTGTGGAACTGGTCGACAGGAATAGGTTAGGGCAAATGATTAATTAGAAAATAAAAGAGATATAAAGAATAAATAAATATTATAGATAATATATATATAAATATATAAGTATGGGGCCGGATTCATGATGGCATATCTTATCCGGTGCATTGCCTGTATAAAGTAACAATAGCCCAAATATAACTAAGTGTCTATTTGGTATTATGATTATAAAATTAATTTTAGATAAAATCTCAATTTAAAAAAAATTTACACAAATAATTATTTTTATTTAAAATTAATTTTAGCTAAAACTATTGAAACTATAGTTTTGAATAAGTTACTGAAAATAGCTTTTAGAATAGTAAAAGAGCTTATAGACTATCTAATTACTATTTTATCCCTACTTTTTCTTATAACTTTTTTTCTCTCTCCTCTCTCCTCTCTTTTCTTCATCCTATCTCCTCTTTCCTCTCTCTTCTTTCCTCTCTCTCCTATTTTTTCTCTACCTCTCTCCCCTCTCCTATTTATTCTCTACCATCTCTCCTCTCTCATACTTTAATTAAATCATACAATTTTTGATAATTTATCAATATAAAAAGTAATTCTACTACTAATCATCCAAACATATATATTTCTAAAATCTATTCTCTCCAAAATCTATTCTCTAGAATCTATTCTTCCCATAATTTATTCTCTAAAAGCTAATCCAAACATATTCTAATTATATATTGGATCACTTTGTTTTTTTTTTGGGATAAGATGGATCACTTTTTTTTAGTTAGACAGGTATTTTTTCTCTGTGCTTGGGCAGATATAACGGGTACCTGGTTATATTACACACCTCTTATATGGAAACATCTGGAGAGTCGTTTTTGTGATGCTATTCTTCTATATTATGGGTTTGATGGCAGAATTTATACTTCAAAATTGACCTAAACACCTTGCTATCATGAAACAATTTACTTCTCTGTTTGGACTTTTTGTCGTTCTACTTCTCTTCATCCTATCACTCTCCCTAGGTTGAGCTGCATCCATCGAATGGGCTTTCTTGGCGGTTGGGCCAACAATCAGATTGTTTTGAGAAAATATTCAATGGCTGCGTGGCATCATTCTGCATATTCGTTCCAATCACACTGTAACAAGTAACTTTGACATGGTTGTACCAAAAAAAAAAAGTAACTTTGACATGGAAGAAAGTGAATATATTAGGACACGAGAGAATGAATCGCCTATTTCTTTTAGCCGAAACAAAAATCTGTCCGTATGAAGTTTTTTTTCTAGGATAAATCTTTCATTTCCGAATTAAATTCGATTGGGGCCTAATCAGAAATAGAAATAGGAAAAGTTTCTGATTTTTCCCTTTCCATATATGCCTCTATACTTTATAAATGGATGGCATAAATGGCTAGTATATTGTATCATCTAGAGTTTAAAATAATCTGCTACCAGTTTGCGTATTAGAAAACCTTTGCTGTACTACCAGTGTTAAGAAGATGGAGATCAGGAGATAACTAAAATTTAAGTTTCTTCAACCTTGCAATACATTAAAAATGAAAAACAAAGCAAAGCGGTTACAAGTCTTCTTACCGAATTTGGTGCCATTTCCTTTTACAAATCACATTAGAGCAGAACATTCAATTGACATAACGGATTCCCTTTCCAAGCTTGACCGTGGCACAACATTGTTGATCTATTATGCTCATTTCTAATTCTAGTCAGGTCAAACTGAATCTTGAGCATGGCATAACTGTTATGCATTGCTTCTTCAGTGAGGGGTTGCTTCTTTCACTTAGTGTTGGGACTATCAGGACTTGAATTTTTCATAGGCCAGTTTATGAGTATGGTTGTCTTTATAGCATAAGGAAATGACCTTAAATTCCAATAATCTATTAGGCCTTCCTAATTGTTAGTCTTTGTTTAGATGGTCTACATAATCTTTCTACAATATCTGGGGATTATTGCCCTCATCATATGGGCTCTGTTTATGGTGAACGCTGTCATCATCTTATTCCAAGAAAATTTTCACTTGTAACCTTGACCAATGGTTCTGTGAGAAGTAACTTGGGAGTGGAAGAAAACACTCTTCGGAATGAAGAAAATGAATTCCCTGTCTGAATTTGGGCTGCATACTAAATAGATCACTAACATATATATATATATATATATTGTAAGGATTTCAAGATTGGGTGTGGTAGAGTCTGAATTCTGTATGATTTGATACAACCTGATTTAACAACAGAGAGTAGCAACAACAATGTGGCAAATCTGAATGAAACTGATCTGATATTAATGAGAGTTAAGAGGATTTCAGTTACAAGGTTACACCAGCAATCCTGATCACTCCGAAATCAAAATACAGATTGGACACAGCAAAGGATGTTGTGCCTTTACCCACTTAGTTTCCTCTGGTGTTTGAGAGACCAGTCTCTCCTAGTCCAGCCTCTTCCAAAAATAATCCCCCCTTTTACACATGAGACCTGCTACTATATACTATCAAAAATGCATGGCACACCTCCCTAAAAATAAAGTCAAAAGTAGGACAGTAAAAGGAAATAGCTACACATACAGCCTATAGCCACCTAGTCTTATGTTTCTTTCTCAAATTCAGCATTACAATCTGGGTCAACCTCCTGAACCACAAAAGGAGTCTTGCCCTTTCCGTGTTTCTTCCTTGTGTAGGTCATTTCAGCAAAAGCAAATGTATCAGATTCATTATTTGGTCAGAGTAGTTAATAAGCATGCTGTAGGAAATATTCCTGTCTGCTTTTAGCTTTCCTGTAGCCTCTTCTTTTGTTGTTTCCCATGAGAGCCATCTGAGGGCTTCCAGCTATGATGATAGACTGATAGTGTTATTATGAAAGATATATTTATTTAAGACTTCACAACTTCATATTGAGGAGAAATCCGATATCTAGAAATGATAAAGTTTGAAATAATAATGAAGAGATGGGGGAAATGGGAAATGCAAGAAGGAAGAAAATAAAAACTGCAACCAAATTTAGTGAACAATCAAACTTTATGCTGCATTATGTTTAAGAACATGTAAGATTCTTAGGGGTATTTATGCGTAACAGAATCTGCCTCGAGTGAAAAGGGACGATTTTACCTTTGTAATTGAAATTTTTGAAGGCATTCTCTTTGTTCTATCTCTTGGTAATTAAATGTGCATTTATTTTTTAACACAAATGAATTTTGTTTCCTAGTTTTCAGGACTGCATTCTTCATGCAACTCGCCTGTATATTGTATAATGTTCTGCTTGTAATATCTTACAGGTATTTTGCTGAGAGGATGAAATGCAATTGAACAGAAACATGCAGCCTCGCCTGTGGCAAACTCTCTAATTCTTGTTAAGCAGAATGTTTAGATTGGAAAAACTTAAGGAGGAGAAAACAGAAAACTATGTCCAAAGAACACATTTGTACTATGTAAGTGGATGGAATAAATACCTAAAACATTTAAGGTTGCTTTGTCATGTTACATAAATTTGGAGGGATCAAATATGGTGCTAGCTTGAAATTTGGTCAACCTGTGCTGTGTTACAGAGTTAAGAAGATGGAAATTGTGAGATAGGTAGACTTAAGTTTCTTCAACCTCACAATCCATTAAAAATAAAAAGACAAAGTCGTTCCAAGTCTTCTTACTGTATCAGAACATTCAACTGACATATATAGTAGATATAGCCTTTTTATACATGTAGCTTGAGAGTGGCACGGTTTTTTATATATGCAAGAAAACAATGTTCAATATAAAATATAAAATTAGTCATAAACAGTGCAGCTCATTTTTCATATTACATATCACCTATTTCATTACCCTCTAAATTCTTACCTCTCCAACAGTTCAAGATGTCTGGTTCTCTCCACGAATCTCTTTCAGTTTCCAGCTTCTGAATTTCGAGTTCATTAAAGTAGCTGTTAAAATGTGTGGGCCTGCTCAACAACTTTCTTTGTCCCTGATGATCTCTCAGATTTACAGCGTCCATGTATGCTGTTAATGCAGGCAAGACGACTTTGACTTTCATAAGCAGTACTCTCTTTAACTGAAGGCACTGTGTTGCTGTAAAGTTCATGATCAAGAATTTTTTAGCATATGGATGACATGCTCAATTTGACTTCTGGGCTTCTTCTTCCATTTTGATCCAAATCACTACCTGAAGATGAGCGATATCTGGTCATAAAGGGTCTGCAAAATTTGTTTGCATTCTCCAACCACTCTTCTATTTCACAGTAGCATGAGGAGAAGTTGCTCTCAATGACGGATTTGCCAAAGCTCTAAGATTTCAATAGTCAAACAGAAAATGGCGTGCTTTCCTCATTATGCGATAAATTTACGGAGATAATATGGAACAGTCATTGTGGTGAATCAACAAATCTCATCTTTGGATCTCTCGGACATTGAATATATGAGATTCAGACGCATTATTAGGTTCAACATTCAAGTGAAATCTATTAATTACTCAAGTGATCCTACACACCGCGTATTAATTATCTAAATGGCAAAGAATTAGAGAACAGAAAGATCCATTTCCATGGCATTGTAAAAATGCGGAAGCTAATCCAACTTATCAGAGTAAATAAACTAAGAAGAAATACAGAAAATCGAAATTAATCATTAGCTGAAACGACGGAAATTGATTCAACGACGATACCATTGCTTTTCTTGAATTAGGAGTTATACCTGGTTTCTTGGAGAGGGAAGTTGGGAAGCAATGTCAGAGTAGTAGAACGTGTCTGAGCCGGAAGATGAAATTTGAAAGGGGTGACTGCAAATCGGCGAGGGAGATTCAGGAAGAAGGGTCACGTATTGTCCGGCAAAGCCATCTGAATGAAGAATTCTTCGGTCGTGATGAAGAAGAAAATGGTAAATGAGATTCAGATAGGATGAGAACCCTATGGTTGATGAAGTTGTGAGGAGCGATATCTTGAAGGTGAGGTTTCTACTGTTTGGTTTCTTGCATTTCTCTCTCAGGCTCTGCGCTTTCTTCTCTGCTCTCGAGCACTGTGTATCTTAACGAGTCTGTATAATAAAGAGCGAAGCAGTTAGGTTGCTCTTTATTTTGACAAGCACTCTAAGCTTATCAGACATTGGAATATGTAGATTTAATTTTCTTTTTCTTTTTCTTTTTCTTATCTTTATATTTTAAAATAATTATTTTAATAGGTACATAATTTAAAATAAAGATAATTTTTTAACTATAGTGTTTTTAAAAAAATGATTTTTTTATTAAAAATGTCAGTTTAAAAAGTAAATTAAATTTGAACCGTGCATATATGATGAGTTTAGGGTGCTCAGCAAAATGATGAGCACCCAAACTGGGTCCAATTAAAAACATTACTTGCTTGGATGTGTTGGTGGAGTGCATTCGGAACGAAAGGACTATGGCAACAAAGGGATGGCAATATTTTTAGTCAATAAATATTCTGTTATTAAACACAACACTGTTTAAAGTGCAATCAAGTATTAAATAAAAATATTTTTTATTATAAATCTAAATTTTAGTTTTTCACGTTATAAAGAATCAATATTCATTATTATAGTTTTGATGTTACGATCCTTATGTGGTCTTTTTATTAATAAAAATGATTTAAAAATTATAACAACAGAACATTTGAAATATTATCTTTTATGGGTGTATACGCGCGCATATATATATATATATATATATATATATATATTACCTGAAATCTTTTATGAGTATATTCCCTACACATGGATTCAGAATAATGGTTTGAAAATATCTGTTTCAAGGGACAAATTAAGTAGTAGATAAATTTATTAATTAATGATATGGTTTTCAATTATCATTCTCTTTCACAGATTTTATATATTTTGAACAGTATTTATATTTAGAAAATTCCTCAACTATTCTATAGCACATCATCTATAAAAGAAGGAGAAGAAGAAGCTAGATTAATAAATTCAATTTCAAAATCGATGAATCAATCACACTTCCCAAATAAAAAAACCAACGAATTGACTGGATGAAACAGCCTAATTTTGTACTTTTTAAACCATTGCCAAATCATTTACAGATTAATATCTGAAAGTGCTTTCCTAGTTTTCCTAAACTGTAATCATAAGAAAACAAAAAACCAATATTTCTCTGCCAATTTATATACTGTTTTTTTTTTTTGGGTCAAACGTAAGTAAGTAATAATACATTATGAATTTTAACAGAATGATCCAAGTTTGAGACATGCGAATCCTCTGCAACTGCAAGTGAGTGTTCCAGAGAGATTCCTAGTGGAAGAGATCTTCTCTATTGTTGTTCGCCTCAAATTTCTCTTCTGTTTTTCTGCTTTTTGCTTCAGCGAGCACAGTTTCTTCTGGGTTTTGGCCGAAACCTCAAGCTGTTTTGTCTCTAACTTGTTCTGCAAAAGTTGCATGTCATACAAGAAAGACAATTGGAGATTACTTGAAACGTACTTTTAAAAAAGGAAGTGGTTCTTTAGGGATGAAAAGGTGATTCATTTAAGAGGAAAACATTTTCCAGCTGCAACCAAAACCATCTTTAGTCATATGATTCATTTTATTGGCAAAAAAAAAAAAAGATAATCATATGGTTCATTTTTATGTTGAACCATCCTAATATACATCATAAAACGTACCTGAAATTTTTGCTGAAGTTTCTTCATCTTTTCTACTGCTATCCTGGTGTGCTCCGATTCCCAATCATCTATGGAAGCTTCCTTCCTTCTCATCCTTACCAAAACGTTTACATGGTCATTGTCTCATTAAGATTTGAGTATACATGCACAACTTCCACTAAGATTTGAGCACTTTTCTGCTTTTATTTTTTTCCCCATAAAATTTTACGTTACTTTGAAACTAATGCTTAGTTATATAATTAGCACATAGACATTTTAGTGTGTGTGTGTGTGTATAAACCGTCTTTAACATTGAACTAAAATGAAAACATTAAATTTGGGATAAAATGAACAAATAGTCCTCATGATCTTCACACAGTTTATTATGTCTGCATTTTCCTTCAAACCAAATGCTGGTCCATAGAGATTGCTAAATTCAAGCAAATAAACGACCTCTTTTGTCAGATTTAAAGTTCATGTTCGAATTCTATAATCATGCAATAGTTAAAACAGTTAAAATGTGAATGATTCTTGTGTGTCTCAAAGTGCATAATAATGGTATGTATCTGTAACTAGGATCTCCTACGGTGCATTTGGAGTGAAAAGGAAGAAAGAAAAAGAAAGAAGGGTAAGCCTCACCTCTTATAAGACCAACAAGAGTAAAGGTGAGACCCATCATTTCACTTTCTTTTTCTTCACTTCAGTTGAATTTTGCTTTTTGACTGGAATCACTTCAGTTGAATTACTGCTTTAGAAGATCTAAGTTCATATATTTGTTTATTGTAACATGCTATCATGCCTATTCGAGTATGCAAGAAATGAATTTTCAATATAAAATATAAAATTTATAGCAACCAAGTCATAAACAGAGCAGCTCACTTTTCATATTCCATATCACCTATTTCATCACCCACTAAATTCTTACCTTTCCAACAGTTCAAGATGTCTGGCTCTCTTCCACGAATCTCTTTAAGTTTCCAGCTTCTGCATTTCGATTTCATTCAAGTAGGCGTTATAAGGTTTGGGCCTGATTCACAACTTTCTTCGTCCCTGATGATCTCTTTCAGATTTACAGTGTCCATGTATGCTGTTAATGCAGGCAAGACGACTTTGACTTTCATAAGCAGTACTCTCTTTAACTGAAGGCACTGTGTTGCTGTAAAGTTCATGATCAAGATTTTTTTTGCATATGGATGACATGCTCAATTTGACTTCTGGGCTTCTTCCATTTTGATCCAAACTATCATCACTATCTGAAGATGAACGATATCTGGTCATAAAGGGTCTGCAAAATTTGTTTGCATTCTCCAACCACTCTTCTATTTCACAGTAGCATGAGGAAAAGTTGTTCTCAATGCAGGATTTCCCAAAACTCTGAGATTTCAATAGTCAAACAGAAAATGGCGTGCTTTCCTCATTATGTGATAAATTTACAGAGATAATATGGAACAGTCATTGTGGTGAATCAACAAATCTCATCTTTGGATTGTGAGACATTTATTATATAATCTATTTAGATATTAATTAAGATAATTAATAAATATTTCTAAGTGTGGTTTGTAGTCATTGGACTCAATTTAAGGTGGGTTATTGACTCAGTTTATTTAAGGTTATTTTTCTGATGGTGGAAATTAATAATTCAGTTAATCATAAGATTATTTTCTGAGTTCAGAGCGAAACCTAATTCTCAACCCTCTTATGAAGGTTCGCCACTGGTGACAGTAGCAAAATAAGTTGCCATCACTGTGTTTAATCACCAGCTGGAAGAATATGTTATTTATCTGATAGTGTTCTCTTTTAACATATATCATATTTGATCACAGTTCTCTTTAGATCAATCAAGCTAATAGCGAGAGGTAACTCTAAGTCTTCCGCTGTATCTCATATATATTTTGTATTCATATATATCATAATCTGGATTGATTATATTGTCTTTGAAATATTTATTTTCTAACATATGGCATCAAAGCTAAGTTTGAGATTACCCTTACCTTGCTTATGAATTTTATTCTCATGAGTAACAATATGAGATATAATAAAGAATACTGAGATATCTAAATATTATAATTTTTTTTAATCCTTTGATCATTTATTGATGTGTTCAATGGCTAGAAAGAATCAACTGCAGGAACTTATAATTCTCTAAGAATTTGAGCCATTACAGCGCCCATTCCTTTGACGGCGACGTTCTTGCAATTTAGAGTGAGTTATTAGCTATTGTGGCATTGGGGGCTTCATCTTCAAAACCCAAATTGCTAAGCACTGTGATTGCCCCAAAACAAAAAGAAAGAAAAACCCGTCGCATGTGGGATGTATTTTCATTTTAGGCCAACTGTTCAATTATTTCCCTTTTTAAATAATAATAACAATAATAATGATAATAGGCTAACACTTTTAGGCCATATATATTTTTTATTTTGGTAGGCTTCTGGGCCTTGTTCTGGGCCAACTAATTTTTTTTATGAAGCAGATTGGGCCTACACGTATTTCGGGCTGAACAGAATGTTTTTTTAAACTTGTTGGGCCTCTATTTTGGGCTAGACATTTTTACTTCTTCTGGAAAATGATTTTAGGCTCTGTTTTATACTCTTGTGTATGGGCTATTTGATTTTATTTTTAAAAATTTATTTTAGCCATTTAATTTGATTTTTTCAGAATATTTTAATTACTATTACATGCACTGTAAATATTTAAATTAATTTCTTAATTATTTTAATTTTTGGAAAAAAGGTATTTATAAATTTTAGTGTTTATGTTATTTAATTACCTATTAATTTCTCCCATGACAATTAAATTAAATATTTAATTTTTTAAATACATTTTGAGTTGAAATTAATTTATTAAATATTTTTTGGATGCATGAAATAGTGAGAGAATTTAAATTAAATTATTTAATCACTTTTGTTGATTAAATTAATTATTAAATGCTCCATTAGTAGCCACAACATCCTTATTAATTTATTGCATGTATTAATTAATCACATATGGATTTAAAATATAAATTATAATTAAATATATGGTTATGATTTATCTTTATCCACAGGTAGATATCTCGTGATTATACATTTAATTAGGGAGATAATTAATTTCTCCATTAAGTTGTGCATATTTAGAATTTCAATATACATGAATGATATTTGTGGTTAGTGTGCAATTCCTTGAGGAGTAACCACATCATCCTTATTTATTGAACATGTTGTATGCATTTATTAATCACATCTGGATTTGAAATATCATTTGTAATTAAATGTATAGATATGGTTTATCTTTGTCCACAGGTAGATATCTCATAATTGTACATTTAATTAGGGTGAGATAGAATGACCTCGTTATTTTCTATGTAACACACAAGTATTAGAAAATTACGAATACATTTTAATTCTATCATTTGAGATAAATATCTAGCTATGCTAATGTCTTTGCCTACAGGTAGATATTGGTCATACATATTTATACTACTTGCGTGCTAAATTTGAGCTAAGCATGCATACATAGCACAGTGACTTGTGATTGCTTCAAATTCTTTCTGTGAGCTTATTTATGCGTTTGTCTGTTCTCATTTTGCATATCCAATTGTTGCCCCCAAGATTATGGCTGATGTAAGCAACAAAACAATATTAAATGGTAGCATTGACTATGCTGACTGAAGAGAAGATATTTTGCTGCAGCTTGATTTCTTAGACTTGGATTATGCCTTGAGGTTTGATAAACTTTCGAGACTTGATGATGCCTCCGATGACAGAGAGGCAAAGGAAAGGCATAATGTGTGGGAGTGGAGTAACCTCTTATCACTTCTGCTTATAAAATAAAGGATCACTAGGAGCATTAGGGGAGTAGTCCCTAAGTGCGACATAGCAAAGGGTACCTGGAAGTCTTATATAAGCAATTCAAGCCGACAGACAAGCAGATGGGTGGTGCCATCATATTTAAACTATGTGCTGTGAGGCTTATAGGTATTGGCGGTGTGAGGCAACATATGGTGGAGATGAGAGGTATGCTTTCATCGTATGTTACTTTTGAATTTAACTTTTCTAACGTTAACGATGACACTTGGTGGATTGACACTGGTTCGATGATCCACATTTTGACTACCATGCAGGGCTTTTTGTCAAGCAGGTTTCCATATCCCAATGAAGAATCTATCCTTTCATATAGTAGGAGAGGAGGACCCTGTGAAAGCAGTTGAAACTTTTCGCATAGCTTTTTCAAACAATTATATTTTGAAACTTTATGATGTTTATTATGTTCCCTCTTATAAAAGAAATTTGATTTCTATGTCAAAATTCATTCTATTTGATTATCATCTAATTCTTTCTAAGAAACTTATGACTTTGACAAATGATTCTGTTTTGATTGTGAATTTAGTTATGATTGATTGCTTGTTTAAAATTGTTTGTGATTCGCTTTAATCTTTCTGTTTCGTGTGGTACTAAGAGAAATGTTGTCGATGAGGATTCTTATAGCCTGTGGCATAGGATAATGGGTCATATCTCCGTTGACAAAATCAAAAGGTTAAATAAAGACGGAATTCTTCCATCTTTAAACCATTCAGAGTTTGATTCTTGTGAAAACTGCATAAGGGGAAAGCAGACCAATAAGTCACATAAAGGGGCTAAAAGAAGTTCTGAGTTGTTAGAAATTATACACACAGATATTTGTTGCCCTAATTTGACTGCACATGGTCAAAAGTACTTTATCACCTTTATTGATGATTACTCATGATACATGTATATCTACATGCTTTATAATAAAAGTGAGGCACTAAATGCTTTCAAGGAATATAAAGTAGAAGTAGAAAAACAGATTGGGAAACTAATTAAGATCGTGAGATCATACCATGGTGGTGAGTATTATGGCAAATACACTAGTGAAGAACAAGCGGCAGGTCCATTTGTTAATTTTCTTTGAGAGCAAAATATAGTAGCCCAATATATTATGCCTGGATCACCTGACATGAATGGTGTAGCTGAAAGATATGGTTAGGAGCATGATGAGTAGTTCTAAACTACCATTTTCTCTATGGAAGGAAGCACTCAAGATAGCCACATACATATTAAACAAGGTTCCAACAAAGGCAGTATCCAAGACACCTTTTTAAATCTGGAAAGGATGGAAACCTAGTTTAAATCATTTCAAAGTATGGGGTTATCCTGTGGAAGTAAGAGTGTATAATCCACACGAGAAGAAGTTGGACCCTAAGACCATTAGAGTTTACTTTGTAGGCTATGCGGAAAGGTCTATGGGTTATAAGTTTTATTGTCCTCCACCTTTTACAAGGTTTGTAGAGTCTAAGAATGCCAAGTTTTTTGAGAATGTTGTGATTAGTGGGAGTGATTGTCTATTAGATGATCACATAGAGCGAATCACTAACATCATTCATGAGGAGATATCAATAGTTAATGATCATCCTACTGTAGGGATTGACATTGAACATGATGTAGACCATGTGGCTCAAGTTGACGATGCTGAACAAGATGGATACATACCTGATAGTCAACCTATCACACAAGTGAAACTATCACAAAATGTGATACAGGATGTCATTGTTTAGCAGCCTGGTTCAACCCAAGAGGTTGAATTAAGGAGGTCAACTAGAGAGAGAAGATCAATATTACCTGATGACTATGTAATATATTCTGCTGAGGTTGACTGTGATGTAAGTGTTGAGAATGATCCTTTGTTGTTTACTCAGGCTGTGAAGAGTGTGAACTCTAAGTTGTGGCATGAGACTATGATTGATGAAATGAATTCTATGGCAAACAACCATGTTTGAGAACTTGTAGAGTTGCCTAGTGGGTCTAAAGCCATTGGTTGTAAATGAGTTTACAAAACTAAGAGAGACTCATAAGGTAACATCGATAAATATAAGATTAGGTTAGTTCTGAGGGCTTCACTCAAGTGGAAGGAATCGATTACAGTGAAACCTTTTTACCTGTATCTAAGAAAGATTCATTACGTATCATCATGGTATTGGTTGCCCATTTTGATCTGGAGTTACACCAGATGGATATCAAGACTGCTTTCCTCAATGGTGAACTGGTGGAAGAAGTATATATGAAACAACCTAATAGATTTGTTACAGAAGGTAAGGAACAATTGGTATGCAAGCTGAAGAAATTAATATATGGTTTGAAACAGGTTTCATGGTAGTGGTATTTGAAGTTCCATGAAGTGATCACATCATTTGATTTTGTTGAGAACATAATAGATGACTGTATATACCACAAGGCTAGTTGGAGTAAAGTCATATTCTTGATTTTGTATGTGAATGATATACTACTTGCTACCAATGATCTGGGACTATTGCGTGAGGTGAAGTAGTTTATGTTTCAGAGTTTTGACATGAAAGACATGGGTGAGGCTTCTTATATCATTGGCATAAAGATCCATAGAGATAGAGCCCAATGTCTTGTAGGCTTGTCTCAAGAGGTTTACGTTGTTAAAATTTTTGAACGATTCAGAATGCAGAACTGTTCATCTAACTTGGTTCCTATTGAAAAGAGAGATAAGTTTAGTCTAAGTCAATGTCCTGAAAACGAGCTTGATAAGAAACAGATGGAAAAGGTCTCATATGCCTTAGCGGTAGGAAGCTTGATGCATGCATAGGTTTCTACAAGACCTAACATCACTTTTGATATGGGTATGTTGGGAATATACCAAAGTAGTCCTGGGGAAGCACATTGGACAGCTGTAAAGAATGTGTTTAGGTATCTACAAGGCACTAAACACTACATGTTCACATACAGGAGAACAGATAGTTTGGACGTAATTGAATATTCAGATTCATATCTTAGAGGATGCATAGACACGAACAAGTCTACATCTAGTTACATCTTCCTATTGGCAGAAGGAGCTATATCGTGGAGAAGTGCTAAGCAAACTCAAACAGCTCATTCTACCAGTGATGCTGATTATATTGCGTATTTTGAAGCAAGTTCATAAGCTATTTAGATAAAGAATTTCATTGTTGGGCTTAAGATTGTGGATTCAATCTCTAAGCTAATCAGAATGTATTGTGATAACGCAGTTACGGTGGCTATAGCGACAACAAAAGGAATAAAAGTCGCAGCAAGTTTGTCGAACTTAAATTCCTTTGCTTGAGAGAAAGGGTTCATGATGTCCGAGTTTCCTTTGAACGTATCAGTACATTGGATATGTTGGCTGATCCTTTGACGAAAGGGTTAAAGCCGAACATCTTTGTCATACATGTACCTCATATGGGATTCCGTCCTACTTTTAATTAGTGGAGGTATGAATAATGAAATTGTATTTTGTGGTTTATCATTTTTAATTGTGATTGTATACATTTGTGTTATTGAAATTGATAAATATTGAGACAGGAACTGATGAACATTGAGTTCATGTATAATGTGATACCTATTTAGTGATGGTGCTACCTGTAATACATAGAAGGTAATACCCGATAAAAGGGTACTTATCGCCTTGATTCTTGTAGCATAATATCAATTTACCTAGATAGGGCAATGATATTGAGTATGCGGGCTAAGTGGGAGAATGTTAGATATTATTTATTATATAACCTATTTAGATATTAATTAGGGTAATTAATAAATATTTTTGAATATGGCTCGTAGTTATTGAGTCAAATCTAATGTAGGTTATTAACTCAGTTTATTTAAAGTTAATTTTCTGATGGTGGAAATTAACAATTTAGTTAATCGTGAGATTATTTTTTGAGTCCAGAATAAAACCTAATTCTCAGCTCTCTTCTGAAGGTTCCCCACTAGTGATGATAGAAAACAAATTGTCATCACTGTGCCTAATCACCAGCTAGAAGAACCTGTTGTTTATCTGACAGTGTTCTCTTTTGACAGGTATCCTGTTTAATCATAGTTCTCCTCAGATCAATCAAGCTAATGGTGAGAGGTAACTCTAAGTCTTCCAATGCATCTCATATATGTTTTTTATTCATATATATCATAATCTGGATTGATTATGTTGTCTTTAAGATATTTATTTTTTAACATGGATCTCTCAGACATTGAATATATGAGATTCAGACGCATTATTAGGTTCAACATTCAAGTGAAATCTATTAATTACTCAAGTGATCCTACACACAGCGTATTAATTATCAAAATGGCAACGAATTAGAGAACAGAAAGATCCATTTCCATGGCATTGTAAAAATGCAGAAGCAAATCCAACTTATCAGAGTAAATAAACTAAGAAGAAATACAGAAAATCGAAATTAGTCATTAGCTGAAACGACCAAAATTGATTCGACGACGATACCATTTCTTTTCTTGAATTAGGAGGTATACCTGGTTTCTTGGAGAGGGAAGTTGGGAAGCAATGTCAGAGTAGCAGAACGTGTCTGAGGCGGAAGACGAAATTTGAAAGGGGTGGCTGCAAATCGGCGAGGAAGACGCAGGAAGAAGGGTCACGTGTTGTCCGGCAAAGCCATCTGAATGTAGAATTCTTCTGGTGAAGGGTCATGATGAAGAAGAAAATGGTAAATGTGATTCAGATAGGTTGAGAACCCTATGGTTGATGAAGTTGTGAGGAGCTATATCTTGAAGGTGTGCTTCCTGGTGTTTGGTTTCTTGCATTTCTCTCTCAGGCTTTGCGCTTTCTTCTCTGCGCGCGAGCACTGTGTATCTTAACGAGAGCAACAAGCCAAGAAGAAGAACAAGAAAGAAGAAAAAATTATGAAAATTACATATATTTTCCATTTTTTAATTTTACAAAATTACTTTTATTGAGATAAATTTATATATTATATGTTACTTTAATTTTAAATGTGAAAGGACTTCCAACCTCGTGGTTTACACATGGACACATTTTACCAAAGTAGAAAAGAAAATTAAAAAGTAAAACAAATATTATTTTAAAATATAAAAGGCTAATATATTTTACTGAAAATTGCGTATCAAATAATTAAAACCTAAAATATTTAGGATTTAAGAAAATGTAAGACCAAGTAAATTTCTTAAATTTATTTCAAGTATAATAGTAGACTTAAAAATGCCGCCAAAAGGAATTGAATTTAGAAAGAAAATTTGTTATTAAAATTCTAAGAGTGATACATTAAATTTTCAGAAATACTTTTTTGTAAGAGTTTTCAAATATATTTTCTTTTAAACTTTTAAGCTCATCCTAAAAGATGTTCAGAAATATATTTTATTTTTTATTGTATTTTATTAAGCGCACACACATTTAAGTTTGTTAGTTTTCTTAATTTATTTTTTAGGTTAAACTTGTTATCATTTATTTTTTAAGAATAAAACTAAACATTCAATAATTAAGATATCTTTTTAAGTGTCACAACTAAAACTATAAGAAAATAGTACTTTTTAAATATTAAATATATTTTAAATAGTCATATAACTCATATTTTATTAGCTGAATCCATATAGATAATATTTTTAATTTAAACAATAAGAATATTGGGATATCTTTCCAAAGCCTTCGAATCTTTTTTGTACACATTCCATCAATAAATGTTATCCGTCTCATTTAAAATATAGATCAATTTGTGAGTGTGTATATAATCTATTATTAATGTTAAAAGTCAAATCCAACGTTAAAACTGGAAAGAAAAATTTTCAATTAAACCCATCTAACTGAAATACCAGATTTACGACATCTTTAGATAGTCTTTTAAAAAAAATTATGAAAAAAAATAGATAATTTTTAAAGAAGAGTTTTTACAGAAGAATTTATAGAAAAAAATAATTATGAATAAATGAGTATTTAGATAATTATTACTATTAAAACTTTTATGATTAGTAAATTACTAAAAAATGGTATAAAATAAAAAAAATAATTATTCATCTGACACTATTCATTGATATTATTTATTGTCACTGTTTACCTTCTTCTTTCCTTTTTCCATCGCACCATGTCATCTTCTTTCCTCTTTTTTTCCTCTACTAATGACGAAAAATAGCAAGCATAGGGCGAGACAACGGCATTCCATAGCGATATCTTCTTCCCTGGTGAGACTAGCGACTAGCGACATCTTCTTCTATGGCGAGACAGCGGCCAGCGACATCTTCTTCTAAGGTGAGATGCAACCAACTTCTTCCTCCTTTCCTTCTTCTAACGAGTTTAAGGCAGCAGATTTCTCCTATATTCTGACGAGCAGTAGAGAGAAAAGAAAAAAGAGAGGGGAGAGGGAAGAGGAGAAGGATGAGAGAGTGGAAAACATAGAGGTAAAATAATAATTAGTCAATTCATAAGTTCTTTTACTGCTCTAAAAATTCGTCTCAATAGTTTATCCAAAATTTTAATTTTAAATCATGATTTGATCCAGAAACTTTTTTGGTCAAATATAACTGTTTATTTTAAAATTTTCTTAAATTAAAATTTAGAAAACTATCTAAATTAGGTTTATTTGGGTCATAAACCTAATTTAGAATTTGAGAATGTTAGGTATTTTACTACATTACCTCTCCTTTCTTTTGTTTTTTTCCAAAATCTTCTCGTCTCTGTTTCTGTTTCTGTTTTTTTTTTTTCATGAAAAGCCACCTTTACCGACTATTCTAGCAATATTGATGACAACGAGGCAACTTTATTACAAATGTTTTGTTGTGAATAGCTAATAGAGACTTGTGAATTATTAAATTGAATTTGTTAATTTTTACAACAAGAAATGTTTAAAAATTAATAAGTTCAATTCTTTCTTTTTAATGGAAGCCTTTTCTCTTTTTGTGATACATGTTAATTTGGGTGAAATTACTCCATTTTTAATATAGATATTGAAGGCAAAATTATATTACTAAATATTTTTAAAATATTGGATGTACTTATAAAAATATTTCAAAGGGTTACATTCGCGTTTTTCCTTTTATCAAACTGACATTTTTATACAAACTAACTGATTTTATGTTACCCAACAACTAAATATAATAAAATTAATTAATTAATTATATAATAAATATGAAATGATATTTTTAAAATATTAATGTATAACATTAGATTATACATTATTTTATAAGTTAGATAAATTAATTTTAAAAAATAATAAATAATATATATAAAATATATTAAGATTTTATATTTAAGATTAAATTTAACTCTCTAACTAGCTCTAATATTAAATACGGGAAGTGGTATATAGTATTTAACATTAAGCCATCCAATTTTTTCAATGAAGAAAAATTAATGACAACACAGTGGAGGACCTGAAGTTGTCTTGGGGCTGAGACCATTATGCTTATCCTTGCCGCAAGGAGAGAATCCTGCAGAGAAATATAAAAATTAGGAGATCTTTGCCAACATTAGGAGTTTCTGAAATAAGTGGAACAGGAACGATAAGAAAATGAACCTTCCAATTTGATCAAAAAGAGGTACCATGTTACAACTTCAAAAAATCCAACTATGAATCTAAATAAAAAAAAAAAACAGTAACCCACTGATACAAGAAAACAAGTAAGCACAAGTGCATCATAAAATTTCGGTAGTATGAAAATCAACCCATCACATATACTCAAAAAACTCAAAATGGTAATTACTGCAGTATGGTTGTTACATCTACCATCATCTAATCCAAAAACAAGTAACTAGATTTCAAAACTCATCCTCCAGCGACCCTTTTCAACAGAGGAATCAAAAACCACACACCAATAGCACACTAAGTCTAGTTTTGGAATCTCAACGTTAACCTCACTCTCATAGTAGTCAAAGTGCATATTAATGTTCAAATTTTACAAATTTGATGTTTTGAAAGGGAAGATGAAGTTTGTTCGCTAAGTGGGAGAAGATTACTTGAAATGGATATGGTAGAGTGCGAGATAATTTCAAACCACGATCTACGGCGAGTGTGGCGAGAGGCCGAGAGCAAAATCTGAGGAAGACGAGACGGAGACGGCTATCGGTAACCGCGCCTTAGCGTGGACCCTGGTGAGAGACTCAGAGGCTGAGACTACGACACCAAAAGGCGGGGCGATCAGCGGCTAGGGTGACCGTCCAGGCCAGCAAGATGCGGAGAGCGAGAGCACGAGACTGTGAAGTGAGAGCTAGAAATCGACGTCGAACTCGAGGCAAGGCTTTTTGGAACGTAGGCATTTTTAGGTTAGGAATATTATAAATAATTCAAAAATCATTTATCTTCATCTTATTCTTTTTTTTTAAAAAAAAAAAGGGTGTTCGTATTATTAGTTATTGTTGAGGGGAAGTCCCATTTTTATTATGTTAATTTGAACAAAGATGATATGTGACAATTTTTTTTATACTATTTATTGATTTTATTATTATCATTATATAATTTTGGGATTAAATGTTATAAATTTATAAACACTCAAAAAAAAAGTTTTTTTAAGCTTCTCTTATAAACTTGTTTGATCTCATTTATAATATAGAAAAAACTTTTTTATCATATTTATAATTATATTATTATTTTTTTATATAAATATATAATTTTATCTTTTATTATTATCATATAAATTTTATTTTTATATGATATAATATATATTAAATAAAAATAAAAATAAAAATTTATTAAATTTTAAAATAAAATTGATAAAATTTAAGATGATTTTTTAGTTTCAGTTAAATATATAGAAAATAATTTATAAATAGAATGAACAAGCCTAAAGCAATTACTTAACCTAATTCAAACACGCTACACACAATGTTGCGAAGCTCTTGTTCTCCTTCTCTATAGATGCAGAGAAGACCTTAGTACTGTAGTATCTTGCGAAACTATCTCATAGAATGACAGGTATTTTTTGTACTTATGATCAATATCCACCAGTTTGTAACGTGGTGGACCTTGATGAGTGGGGGACTGTTGTAAGAACTAATAGGAATACTGACAAATTTATATTTTTATATATTAATTCATATTATTTTAGTGGGCTTTTATCAACATTATAGTCCTTAATTTTATTATTTGTACACTAATTGAATTAATATGTCTTATATTGAATTAGTGCTAAAAAGGGTGTAATTGTCATATTTTTTATAATTTTTTCTAAACAATTATTTTTTGAAATAAAATGTATTACATTATTATAATTTTGTATTTCAGGAATTTAGGAGAAATCAGAATTTACAAATGACAATAAAAGACCACAGATTCATAAATTACATATAAAGACCCAATGCGCCAAACCTTGCAATTTGGTCTATTATGTCACCTTTTTAATAGTTGCAACAGGACACACGCAGAGGGCGACTAGGAATTGAATTGGAAAAGGGAAAAAGACTCACACACGCACAGAACGCCGCGAGAAAGGAATCGAATTTTGAGAGAAAAAGGAAATTCAACACACACGCACGCAGCCGCAGAACCATTCACCACGCAGCATCAACTCCGTCATCTCATCATCCAATCCTTCCACCATCCCATCACGCCATAAATCTTCCTCTCGAGCTCAACCTCCTCTGTCTGTAGCAAACACAGCTCACACACACACCCAGCCGTGAACAATGGTTGGCAATGAGATCTTAGCATCGATTTTCATGGAGTCTGTGGTTAGAGTCCTAATTCTCTAATTCAATGACAAGGGCATGAGTTTAAGATCTTAAAGGGGAGTATAAGTTACTCTAATTCTCTACCTAATAATTTTATTATGACTCCTAGGTCTTCTTAGGATTAATTTTATAATTATTGGGAATGTTTAGAATGATTTATTTGTATTTATTGAGGATTATTGTGACTGAATTTTTGCTTGACATTTGACATTAATCTTTAATTAACTTTAATTTCATTTACTTTGATCTGGGTCAGACATTATATTGAGATTATTATGAATATTTTATGATTTTTCAAGGTGGCTTAAATTATTATATCGTTGTGTCTCTTCTTAGCTTAAATTCTATTTTTATAAATTATTGAGTTATAATTAAGCATTAGTTTTTAATATCTTTAGTCCTATTTTATTATTCTGATAGCAGTTAATAAATTAGGATTTAGAAAATATTTTATGACAATTTGAGGTGGCTCGGTTGTTGGATTAAAAGCTTAATTATAATTCTTAATTCATTATTTATAACTCCCATATCTGTTGAAGCTATGATTGCCTGCGTTATTGAATTAGAGGATTGCTTTTATTATTATTAATCACCCTTGAATTTATTCTATTCACTTATTATCATTCATTATTTCTTTCTTTAAACTAAAAATACCACAAATATTTTATTTAAATCTATTTTTAATTCATTGCATTTAGTTGTTAGTCAATCAAAACAAATCCCATTTTCTAATTTAGGTTGCATTGCATTTAGTTACTTAGAAATTTAATTTCTCATTTTGGCTCCTCAGAGAGAACGACCCGAGGTTGCACTATACGTAATCCTTGGTTTAAATTTTTGAAGTAACCCCAAGGTGACATCGGATTAAGGTTGTTTCAAGTGGCGCCGTTGCCGGGGAGTCAAGAAATTGGTTCCCTAGTAACTAAGTGTCAAGTAACATTTTTTGGAATTAATTTAATTGCTGAGCCAGTCTTAGTTAATTTGCATAACATTTGCATTTACATTTTCGCTTGTATTATCTATTTAAAAAAAATAAAAAATGTTCATTTTCTTTGGTTTGTTTATTCTTTTATTTGGTTTGTCTTTTATTTCAGAGTTTTTTTTAGCTTACTGCTACTGTTTATGCCTAGAAGTGATAGGGCTTTACCTTTGATTCCCTTAAATTTTGAAATTGAAAGGTCTGTGAAAAAGATTAGAAGAAATAGGAGATTAGAGGGTACACGTCAAGTTATTGTCGAGGAGGGAAATATTTCACAAGAGTCAAATTTGTCATCTAGTGAACAAGAGTCTAGTGAGAGAGCTACCTCTAGTGAACACGTGTCTGTTAGTGATTTTGAATTAGTGAGAAAGCTACCTCTAGTGAACACGTGTCTGTGCTAATGGTAATAATGATTATGATGGGCTTGATGGGAATAACGGACATGGTGAGAATAACTTAGGAAATAATGGTGATGATGATAGAAGCATGAGGAAGATTAATAATTCTAATGTTGATTATGATCCTTATGGCTTTTATACTGATAATGTGAACTTTAAAATTAAAGGAGCATTAATTTCTTCCTTGCCTAAATTTCATGGCTTTGCAGGTGATGATCCACATAAGCATTTGAAGACTATGCATATGGTGTGCTCTTCCATGAAACCACCCACAGCTAATCTTTAGGATGTATTGAGGAGGGCATTTCATTTTACTTTAGAAGGTAAGGCCAAGGAGTGGCTTTACACGCTACCCCAACATTTTACTATATTGACTTGGGATCAGTTGAAATGAGTTTTCTTGGATGAATATTTCCCTACATCTAAAACTTCAAGGCTAAAAAAGGAGATAACTAGTGTGGTCCAACGAGATAATGAATCTATGCATGAGTATTGGACTAGGTTCATCACACTTTTAGCTCAATGCCCACACCACAATATTTCAAAGAATGATCTGGTTAATTCTTTCTATGAAGGGCTACTTCCACATCATAAGCCCTCAATTCATGCTGCTGCAAATGGTTCTCTTAGATAATTGAGTCCCAAAGCTGCATGGGACCTGCTTCAAAAGATGGCTACTAATTACCCTCAATCTGGAGACACAAGAAAAGTGTATAATACCTCTTCGGTTTCTTCCCAAGATACTCTTGTTGAAATTGCTGCTTTGGGGAACCAAATGGAGAAAAGACTCAGTATTTTGGAGAATAATGTGAATGGTTAATTCAATGCGTCACTCTCAAGCTATAGTTGCTGGTTGTGAGTATTGTGGGTCAATGATGCAAACCTCGAATACTTGTTCTCGATATGAAGAAGTTTCTTCCCTATACCAAAATAGGAATGATCCATATCAAAAGAGGGATCCTTACTCTACCACTTATAATCCAGGTTGGAGAGATCATCCTAACTTTAGATGGGGTAGGAATCAAGGCAACCCTCAGGGAAATTTCTCAAATCAAGTAGTATCTAATCAAGGGGCATCATCTTTTTCTGGAGGTAATGAACTTGGTATGATTGTGAAAGGTATTACTGAGCTCAATTCAAAGTTTGACAATCAGAAGTCACAAACTGAGGCTAAGTTACATGCTCTAGAGAATAAGATGGATTCATGTCTACAAAATTTGTTCTCTAAATTAGAGCAAATGGAGACAAAGCATGAGAATTTGAATGCTTTTGTTACTCAATTCTCCAATAACTTGAGTGAACAACAAGTAAAGAGTAGTGGCTATATACCCTCCAACACAGTGATAAATCCTAAATCTTTGAATGCAATCACACTGAGAAGTGGTAAGAGAATTGGGCTGAATAATGTACAATTCAAAGAACATGAAGAGGATGAAGAGCAAGTTGATGAGGAAATAGAAGTTAAGTCTCCTCCTGCCAAAACTACTCAAGAAACTTCCCAAGCTGAGAAAGAATCTTCTATCAAATCTGAAGTCCTACAAGAGAAGAAGCTCTTAGAGAAGTGTCAGAAACAAGCAATGGTGCAAAATGATGAAGAAACAACAACTATCATAAAGGGACCAATAGAAAAATGATCATCTTCTGACTCTAAAAGTGATGAGGTAAATATTCATGACTTGCCTTTTCCAAATTCTTATTTGGTTAGTAAAAAGATTGTTGAAAAGAAAGATAATGATGAATTGTTTGAAATGTTTAGCAAATTTGAGGTTAATGTGGCATTGCTTGAATTGATTAAAAAGATGCCTAAGTATGCTAAATTCTTGAAAGACCTATGTGCAAACAAGAGGAAGTATAGGGATAGTGAGAGAATCCAACTAGGGTTGAGTGTTAGCACCTTATTTAAGCCACAGTTGCCTATTAAATGTAAAGACCCAGGTTCCTATACTATTCCTTGTACAATAGGTAGAACTATAGTTTCCCATGCCCTACTTGACTTAGGTGCAGCAATTAATGTCATGTCGACCTCTGTTTATAAGACCTTAGGTATTAAAGTTTTAAAAGACACTAGTGTAGTGCTTGGCCTAGCTGATAGGACGATGAGATACCCTAAAGGCATTCTTGAGGATATTCTGGTGCAAGTTAAATGTCTTATTTTTCCAGGTGACTTTTATGTCCTTGATATGACTAATGACCTCCCCACTGAGAATACTTTGATTCTAGGTAGACCTTTCCTTTTAACTGCTGAGACAATAATTAACATGAAAAGTGGTCTTATTACTATGGGGATTGGGGATCAAGAAGTACAATTTAATCTTTTAGAAGCTATGAATCATGGTTATGAAGATTGCTCTTATTTGGGTATTAGTTCAATTGAATGTCATGATGTGGACCACTTACATGAGACTAATATGAACGGGCCTCACTTGTGTGACATGGTTGTGAAGCATGATGATGCTTTTACTTGTCTATCTTCCTCCCACCCTTCTCATTTCTGTGCATGTGAAGGTAGCGTATCGTGTGACTATTGTTTAGAGATAGATAGTTGGCTTTCATCTACTCATGATTTTGATGTATCATATCGCTTTGACTCTGATATTACTACTGATTCTACATTTGATAGCCTTGAGAAATATATATTTCTTGATTTTGCAGGAACTGATGATAAGGAGGTTGATGCACAATCTACGAATATAGCTTCTCCATTGAGTGGCACTGGAACATTAAAAGAGGATATCAGTGATTCTGCTACTGCCTTAGTCCTTTCTAATCCCACTCTCACTTCTAATTTACTTTCTTTTCTATTGATTAGAATGATTTTAACTCTCATATTTCTAGGTCATCTTATGGTTGCACTGAGTCAGAAAGTGGAGGAAATATACATCATACTGAGCTTATATCTCCTTCCCCAAGCCACATGGACACACTACTCACATTGAATGCACTTGATATAACAAAGATGATTCCTTCTATTATACAATCCCCTGATTTAGAATTGAAACCCCTCCCATCTAATTTGAAATATATCTTTCTTGCTGATAATTGTAAACTGCCTGCTATTATTTTCAGTTCTTTGAGTAGTTCTGAAGAAAAGAGACTAGTTTCAGTGTTGAAAAGGTATA
Organism: Leucaena leucocephala; assembly: GCA_037074615.1. NCBI lineage: Eukaryota > Viridiplantae > Streptophyta > Magnoliopsida > Fabales > Fabaceae > Leucaena > Leucaena leucocephala. The sequence continues at coordinate 5,645,641 of CM073553.1, forward strand.
AAAGGGCTATAGGTTGGTCTTTAGGAGATATACCAGGGATTGATCCCTTAGTTTGCACACATAAGATCCTTTTAGCTGAAGGGTCAAAGCCAGTTAAACAACCACCAAGGAGGTTGAACCGTCTAATTCATGATGTGATTAAAAAGGAGGTTATTTCCAGATACTGATTGCACATACATATCAAGACAAGACTACTTTTACATGCCCCTTTGGCACTTATGCGTATCGAAGGATGCCATTTGGGTTATGTAATGCTCCAGGCACCTTTCAAAGATGCTATACTTGGTCAGAGGGAAGATAAGCAATTTAGAGTGATAGCATATGCTTCCAAAACACTTGACCCCGCTCAAGTGAATTATACCACAACTGAGAAGGAACTTTTTGCTATAATCTTTGCTTTAGATATGTTTAGACAATATCTAATAAATTCTCGAGTGGTTATTTTTACAGATCATGCAGTGGTATGTTATTTGTTCAAGAAGCTTTAGTCTAAACCAGGACTGCTGAGATGGGCTTTATTGTTACAGGAGTTTGACATTGAAATTAGAGATAGAGCTAAAGTAGAGAATCATATGGCTGACCACCTTAGTCGGTTAACTGAAGGCACCGAAGGAGTTGACTCCTATGATCTTACTGTCGATTCCTTTCCTGATTCTGCACTCTTTGCCTTAGCTGTTCAGGAGCCTTGGTACTCTAATATTGTTAACTATATTGTCACTAATATTGTACCTCCTTCTATGTCTAAGTTTCAGGTTGATAAGATGAAGAGGGAGGCAAAATATTACATCTGGGATTCTCCAATTCTTTGGAAGCAATGCAGTGATCAGATCATCAAACGATGTGTTCCTAACAATGAGATTCACTTTATCCTTACCTTTGCATAGTTTTTATCTTGTAGGGGACATTTTAATGCTAATAGGACTACTAGAAAAGTTTTAGAATGTGGATTTTACTGGCCTACTTTATTAAAAAATGCTTATATTTTCTGTAAGTCTTGTGATAAGTGCCAAAGGTTTGGGAGTCTAGGTAGAAAGCATGAAATGCCTTTAAGACCTATGCATTTTTGTGAAATTTTTTATGTATGGGGCATGGATTTTATGGGTCATTTTCCTCCGTCATTTGGGTTTTCATATACATTACTTGTAGTAGATTATGTGTCTAGGTGGGTAGAGGCAGTGTTAACTAGGAAAGATGATGCTTATATTGTTGCCAAGTTCTTACGCTCCCGTATCTTTTGTAGGTACGGCATTCTAATAGCAATCATCAGTGACCAAGGAACACATTTTTGCAATAGGACTATTAAGTCTCTACTTGCTAAACATGGAGTTAATCACAAGCTGGCAACTGCTTACCACCCTCAGACCAATGGATTGGCTGAAGTCTCTAATCAAGAAGTCAAACGTATACTAGAAAAGATTGTGAAGCCATCTCGTAAAGATTGGAGTGAAAGGCTTGAGGAGGTGTTGTGGGCTTACAAGACTGCCTACAAAACCCCTATAGGCATGTCTCCTTTTCGGTTGCTCTATGGTAAGTCTTGTCATCTACCTGTGGAGATTGAGCATAAATCTTATTGGGCAATCAAGGCATGTGATACAGACCTTGAATCCTCACTTGAAAACTGAATGATGCAACTCCAAGAGCTTGAAGAGATGATACTTAAATCCTATGATAATGCTAGAATCTATAAAGACAAGTTGAAAATGATTCATGACAAATAGATTTTGAGAAAACAATTCCATGAAGGTGATAAACTTCTAAAGTTCAAGGCCCGATTGAAGTTAATGCCTGGGAAATTTGTCACCAAGTGAGAGGGCCCTTTTAGAGTTACCAAAGTGCATTCTTTTGGTACGGTAGAGCTGATAGATGAAGCAACAGGTCATATTTCACAAGCCAATGGTCATCTGCTTAAACACTACCATGAGAATCAGAGCCTCCCAAATTGCACAGTTGTTCCTTTCCACCTTTCTCCTTTACTTTCTCTTGTATTGTTGATAATATCTGTTTGTTAAGATAGTTAGGAGTAAGTGTGAGGGAGGGACCATCACTGTAGTTTTAGATTTATTTGCTTTTTGTCTTTTAATAATTTTTTAGAATAGGTTGCATTTTAAAGATTTCTTAGTTTTAGGTTAGTTTTATTTGAATAAAGCTTCCTTCCCTTTTAGCTCATGACTCTTTAATCATTTTTCCTTCTCCCTCTGATATATTCTTTAGTGATGCGTTGAGGACAACACATGGTTTAAGTGTGGGGGAGGGATTACTTTTGTTAATTTGTGTTTCTATTGCTTGGATCGCCAAAATATGAAAAATTCAAAAAGTTTGAACTTGTTGAGCTAAGTTGATTGGATTTTTCAATGCTGTATTAGCGAATTGTTTCTGTGATTCCCACCTTCCACTTGACTTTGCAATCATTGGGTTTTATTTTTAAATCCTTATTTCTTTATGCATGTGAACATTGGCATGTCTAGGTGAGAATATAATTTGACTTGTGTAGTTTTTATTCTTAATTAGTTAGCATAGTGGAGTGTCTTTGATGTAGTGTTATTAACCTTATTTCGTAGCTTGATCTTAGGGAGGAAACATATTAGAGAAAGCCTTGTTGGAAGGATTATTGAGCCTTAATTTTCTTTCTTAACTTGTGTGATTTCCACCTAGTTTTGGTTAACCTCTAGAACTTGTCTATATTCTTTTTCAAAGCTGCATTATTACCTGGATTTATGAGCATGATAGGGGCATTCATTTCTAAACCCTTTCACCTAAACACAAGCCATCTCAATTGACCTTTGCTTATCCCTTTGAGCCCATCATTTTCATTTCATTCTATTGATTTTGAACAAATGCTTTGCATGAGTTATATTATATTCTTTATGATTAACTGTGCACTATTGAAGCTGTTATTTTTATCTTTTTGAGTTAGGTTTGCCAATAAAAAACAAAAAAAAGGGAGAAAAGAAATAGAAAAGACAAGAAAAAGAAAAAAAAATATGCAGAAAAAAAAGACAAAAAAAGAAAGAAGTTGAAAAAAAAAGAAAGAAGTTGAAAAAAAAAGAAAGAGAGAAAAAGAAAAAGAAAAGAAAAATTAGCAATAAGGCATCATTTGGTAGTTGAAGATTAAAGTTTATTGTTCATTTAATAGTCACATGATAGTCACATGTTATTGTTCTATATTTTATTCCATCCATTCATTAGCCTTTCACCAACATTACAACCCAATAGAGTCTCCTTGATCATGAATCTATGGTATGTTAGTAGTGGAGATAGTAGAATCTTTACAAGCCTATGGTAGGTGCTAATCTAGGTGGATTGAGTGAAAATTCCCTATACTTGAGAGTTGAGTGAAACACTTATACCTATGAGAGATCTATTATGTTTCCCTTCCTCTATCTTGTTATGTCTTGTGTTACTTTCCTTGCATCAAAACATTCTATCATTGTTGATTGATTAGGAATAGAAGTTGTTGGAGTTAATTATATATTCTTGCCTTGATAATTTTATGTTTACTTGTATTGAGTATAACTGTTGGGATTCCTTTGAGTAATATTTTGCCCAGGAGTGCAAAAGGCTAACCCTATGCTTGGATTGAGAGAAAAGATGAGAGGAAAGAAAAATAGGATAAAAAATTAGAGAAGAAATAGGTTTTCCTTTGCTTGGATGGAGGAGAAAATAAGAGAGAAAGAAAAAGTAGAAAGAAAAAAAAAGTGGGTCCCACGCCCTATTTTCCTTCCAAATTTTCACTCTGCATGTGGAGAGATTTTGATAAAAGGCTCTTTTTACTGTTTGGCTTCCCACGCACAAATTTTTCATTTTCTTTTCTCCCTATTTTCTTTCATTCAACCAAGCAATACAGGGAATTATATTATCATTGAAATTTTCTCTTCTCTTGATTTTCTTTCTTCTCATTTTCTTTCTTTCCAAAGTTTCTTTTTACCCAAGCAGAGCGTAAGTGTGGGGGAGTTGATAAACCCATATTTTTATATATTAATCATTTTAGTGGGCTTTTATCAACATTGTGGTCCTTAATTTTATTATTTGTACACTAATTGAATTAATATGTCTTATATTGAATTAGTGCTAAAAAGGGTGTAATTGTCATATTTTTTATAATTTTTTCTAAACAATTATTTTTTGGAATAAAATGTATTACATTATTATAATTTTGTATTTCAGGAATTTAGGAGAAATCAGAATTTACAAATGACAACAAAAGACCACAGATTCATAAATTACATATAAAGACCCAATGGACCAAACTTTACGATTTGGCCCATTATGTCACCTTTTTAATAGTTGCAACAGGACACACGTAGAGGGCAGCCAGGAATTGAATTGGAAAAGGGAAAAAGACACACACGCACAAAATGCCATGAGAAAGGAATCGAATTTTGAGAGAAAAGGAAATTCAACACACACACACAGCCGCAGAACCATTCACCACGCAGCATCAACTCCGTCATCTCATCACCCAATCCTTCCACCATCCCATCACGCCATAAATCTTCCTCTGGAGCTCAACCTCCTCCGTCTGCAGCAAACACAGATTGCACACACACCCAGCCATGAACAATGGTTGGCAGTGAGATCTTAGAATAGATTTTCATGGCAGTCCGTGGCTAGAGTCCTAATTCTCTAATTCAATGACAAAGGCATGAGTTTAGGATCTTAAAGGGGAGTATAAGTTACTCTAATTCTCTACCTAATAATTTTATTTGACTCCTAGGTCTTAGGATTAATTTTATAATTATTGGGAATGTTTAGAATGATTTATTTGTATTTATTGAGGATTATTGTGACTGAATTTTTATTTGACATTTGACATTAATCTTTAATTAACTTTAATTTCATTTATTTTGATATGGGTCAGACATTGTATTGAGATTATTGTGAATATTTTGTGATTTTTCAAGGTGATTTGAATTATTGGATCGTTGTGTCTCTTGTTGGCTTAAATTCTATTTTTATGAATTATTGAGTTATAATTAAGCATTGATTTTTAATATCTTTAGTCCTATTTTATTATTCTAGTAGCAGTTAATAAATTAGGATTTAGAAAATATTTTATGACAATTCGAGGTGGCTCGGTTGTTAGATTAAAAGCTTTATTATAATTCTTAATTCATTGTTTATAACTCAAATATTTTTTGAAGCTATGATTACCTGCGTTATTGAATTAGAGGATTGCTTTTATTATTATTAATCACCCTTGAATTTATTCTATTAACTTATTATCATTCATTATTTCTTTCTTTAAACTAAAAATACCAAAAATATTTTATTTAAATCTATTTTTAAGTCATTACATTTAGTTGTTAGTCAATCAAAACAAATCCTATTTTCTAATTTAGGTTGCATTGCATTTAGTTACTTATGAATTTAATTTCTCATTTTGGCTCCTCAGAGAGAACGACCCGAGGTTGCACTATACGCAATCCTTGGTTTAAATTTTTGAAGTAACCCCAAGGCAACATCGGATTAAGGTTGTTTCGAATATTTAGATAAATTTTTAAAAAATTATTTATAAAAATAGGGTTTTTGAACAGTTTATAGAAAAAGACTTTTAGGGAAGATTTATAGAAAAAAAATGATTATGGATAAATGAATGTTTGTATAAATATTACCAGAATGACTTTTGTAATTAATAAATTACTAAAAAAATATGAGATCAAAAAAATAAATTAAATATAACTATTGTTCAACTACTGCGCATCATCTTCTCCATTCCATGATGAGTACTATGGAGCAGTGAGCATTCCACGAAGACTACCAGTGAGCAACGACAACAAGCAACGACGGACAATTCTGAGCAACAACAAAGAAAAGCTAGATCTGGATGACTAGTAACGACATCCGTTCATCATCCAGTACTTCTTCCACTTCAACTGATTACCAACGACAACTATGTATGCGACCTCAGAAATGAAGACGGTGGTGGAGGTGAAAACCAGCTATGGTGATACAATAGAGAGAGAAGAGGGAGGGAGGAGAGGAGAGAAAATGTTAGAAAAATATGGGTAAAATAATAATTAGATAATCTATAAAAACATTTTACTATTCATAGTAGCTTATCTAAAACTAAAATTTTAAAACTATAATTTAGTTCAAACACTTTTTTTAAAAAAATATAACTATTTATTTTAAAATTTTTAAATTAATATTTACACCAGAAAATTTTTTAAAACCTAGATTATAAATCTATACTAACAGGCATAATGTTTGATTTGCAATGATTAATCAAAAAAGTTGCCAAGCTTTTCACTTTCGCGGTGGCTTCATACACTACTGATTAATCCAACGATCCACAATCAATCTCCCTTTTTTTAACGTGACAAAAAACACAGATAAGATAGAGCGACTGACGGAGACGACAGAGATGGGGCGTTGGGGAGAAATTGAGAAAAGAGAGAGCGCGATTGGGAGAAGAAAGCGAAATAGAAGCAGAACTAGAGACTCGATATTCGATTCCGGTGAAACCTGAACAGGTAATGGCTTCAGGTCTTCTTCTTTGCCCTTCAATTTAGTGAATCATATCTCTCAATATTGTAATAAGCTAACTCCGATTAAACTTTAGGCCAAAAAAAAATATTGTCCTATTAAACTTCACTTTGTAGTGTGAGCCCTTTGGTAGTGCTTATCAACAATGGCTTCTTAGCTTGTTAGGCGCTATGGTTCTTGTGTGTTCAGTGGGTTGCATTTGGTCACTGCCCCTGTTCTTTCTTTCTGTTTCGTTCTTAGTTTCTGCTTTTCTTTCTTATTCTCTTGTGCTTGTGCTTTCCTCCGTTTACTTCGCCGCAACATTGTTATTCCCTGCTTCTGATTTGTTGCCCATATATTTTTTTTGGAATGATTTGAGGGGAAAAGAGCGTGATGATGTGGGAGGGGTAGAATATTAAATTGGAGACTCATCAAAGAATGGGCTATGGACTTGGATGGTTATATATATAGTTAAGAGATTTAGGTAAATAGTCAAGAAAAGAAAATTTATTTTTTGAATGCTAATCTAAACACACTATTAATTGGTTGTGACGTGCTGTTTAAGTTTTAAATTGCATCTCATCATCATTTTCTTCACGTTATCTCTTGGCCTAATTTCTGCAATTGGACTTTGGGAGTTTTCTGGGTTAAGTCAATAAGAGAGTTAGAATATGGTATTTGACAATAGCTTGATCATGGTTATATGCATACATAAATACATATACATTTGTGCTTGCTTTCTAATTGGAGCAATGCCAATTCCTGAAATAGTTGATAATATTTCTTTGAATCATTGATGAGATTTCATATCTAAAATGTAAGGAATTTTCTATGAGATTCCAGCATGTATATGTACTTTCCTCGTTGTTTTTAAATTGTCATTTGTGAATAGAATGCTAAACTATTGGAATTTTATATCTCATTCTCCCACGAACCCATTTTTGCCATGAAGGTTTGTGGAAGGACATGATTTTATAATATCTAGTATCGATAATGATGATGAGCAAGTCTAACTATGGTGGAAACAACGACCAAAACTTGGAGTTATGGTGGAATGTGTGCTAACAAAACAAGGTCAACATTTTCTGAAGAAGGTCGTGACCTCTGGAGACCCCTCGACCAAAAACAACTTGATTCAAAGATTTGTACAAGTTTACCTAAATCAGTGTCTCTCGGCGCTCTTTGCCATCTTCTTTCTCCTTCTACAGTTCAACCCCATCTCTTCTTAGTCGCCTTCTCAGTTAGTATTTTACTCTTTATCTCTCCTTGAATTATTATTAGAGTCTCTCATGAGTTTTGCAAATTTTGCAAGAATTGCTGAAGCACCTTGGTACAGTTGGAACCCTAAGATTGTAGTTGAGCTTGCTGCTTTGCTGGATAAACAGGAACAATATTCAACCTGGAAAACTCTAATATCGGAAGCCGCTTCCAAATTAGAGTCCTGCTCTTGAGATCTGGCTCTTTTCTATTGTAAATTGTTAGAGTGTCATTCTAAGCAAAGTTCAGAAAGATGGTTTGAGATTTCTTACTCTTATATAAACCAACTTCTTCATAGTTCATCATCCTCTATCTACATATGACGTCATGTTCATGAATCTATGGTCAGTGGGGTAGAGGATTTAGTGAATGATATGATAATCAAAGCGCTTGAACGTTTAGCATTTGAATTAAAGTCTTCTATGTATGGTTATGAAGATTAGGTTTATTTGAAGATTTGGAGAGAATTCTGGCTCAAATGGAAAAAGAAGGGATTGTTATTGATACAGTTTGTTCAAATATGGTTCTTTCAGCATACAGAATGCATGGTGAGCTAACAAAGATGGTTTCATGGCTCCAAAGGATAAGAAATTCATCGATTCCTTTCTCGATAATGACGTATAACTCTGTTATTAATTAATGTCCTGTGATAATGAGAAAATTGGTGGACTTAAATAGCTTCCCATTGTCAATTGAAGAGTTGAATGCTAGTTTGGAAGGAGATAAAGAAGCCATGGTGGTTGGGGAGCTAATCAGGTCCCCTGAGATTCTAGAGGAGGTCATGGTGTAGGACTCTAAGCAGGCAAAGGTGGATTTACATAGATTGCATTTGGGTTCATCCTATTTGATTATGTTACTTTAGCTGCAAGAAATGCGAGAGAGGCTTAATAATTCAAGTTATGCGATTACGGCAGAAATTGTGGGGGTGTGTGGCTTGGGGAAGCATAGCAGTCTGAGGGGATAATCTCCTATGAAAATGTTGGTGAAAGGGATTATGGTGAAGATGACAAGTCCACTGAGGATTGATGATAGGAAGAACAATGGTTGCTTTAATTTGTTGCCAAAGGTAAAGCTATGAGAGATTGGTTGTGTTGAAGCCATGAATTACACGAGTAGAAAATATACAAAATCTAGTGGTAAGATATGGACCCTATTCATAGTCATCCTGTGTCATTACCAAACGCCCCACACTCTTGTATAAAAAAGAGCTCGTTTTGGATTTAAATTGTTTCAAAAAAATTCTCTTATAGTTTATTTTTGAATTAGTGTTTTGTATTTAAATTATTTCTAAATTTTCATGAAGTGTTTTATAAAACAAATGTGTTCTAAACAAATAAATAAATCAGTTCAACTCTCATTTTTCATTTTTTTTGTAAAATTAGAAAAGGTGTGGAAAATATGATTTTTTTTATTTTTATTGGCATATCTCATATCTCATTATGAATATTTTATAGGAATATGAGGATTTTTTAGTCTAATATGTAACAAATAAGTGTTAATTTTTTAAAATATTATATTTAATTTTTATACTTTAAAGTAGAACTTTCTTAATATATATAGTTAATTACAATGTTTTAAAATAAAAAGTATAAATTTAAGAGATAATATTTTATATTTAAAATTAAAATAAAATATTTGTTTAGTTTTTTACATTTAAGATTAGGGATAGGGTATTAATTGTAGGTTATAGAAACAATTTTAATGGAAATGCTCTGCCATTTGTTGCTGTGCATGCGTTTTTGTCTAACACGCGCATTGTTAACCCTAGAGTTACTTTACATGATCATGGTTAAACTGTAAATCAATTTTAATGACATTAAATTTGTTTAATATTAATATTAGAAATAAGAAGTACTATATCTGCCTCCAGCTATCATTTTGTATTATTTGAGTGTAAAGCCTAGATAGAGAGAGAGAGAGACAGATACAAATAGAGAGAAAGGGACATGTCAGTTGCCACTATATTCGTTAATCGTGACGAATTGAAAGGGACATTATATTCCCTTTAAGGATGATTTAATGAAAACCCTAATATAAATTATTTGTCTTGTAATGTTGGATTTTGATTGAAGGGACATAGTTAAATATATCTTATTGTCGTACAAAAAAGTTTTGGATTCTTTCGCGATCCTTCATGAGCCACAAGATTCTCTGACGTCCTCTTTTGACGGACACCACAAACACCACTGTTGAGCGTAGTCTATCCGTCAACATTAAATGATTGGGTATGGTTCTTCTCATCTAGAAAATTGACACCCCATCATGGCATGCTTTTCTTTTTTTGTTCTCCGAAAAATAGAGGTCGAGATTTATGTGTGTTGATTCACATCTCTTTTTTAGAGATCGTTTGAATAAAATTTTAAAAAGGAAATTATAAAAAAATAGATTTTTAAATAATTTTTAAAGAAGAATTTATAAAAAAAAAATTTAAATAAATGAGTATTTAGATAATTATTTTTAAAAATATTTTTATTATTAGTAAATAAATATTATTAGATAATTAGCCATCTGTCTCAAGGTCATTGCCGTTGTTGGCTTTCAGTTGGAGATCTATCGTTGGTAAACATTCTCTTCTTCCTCTATTGCTGGCAATCTTCCTTGTCGTTGTAGTTTTATGGAGTTCAAAGCTCAATGAATAAAGAATGGGACTTGGAGGGTTTAGTACCCGTTTGGTAATTTAGTTTAAAAATTATTTTTAGACAAAATTTTAATTTAATTTTTTAAATAAATAATTATTTTTATTCAGAAATAATTTTAATAAAAATTATAGTTTAAAATTATAATTTTAAATAAGGTACTAGAAATAATTTTTAAATAAACAGTACATCCCATTCTATTATATTTCTTCATCCGATTGAATGAATCAAACATGCTCTAAGTACCTAATTAATTAATGCATATCCAATCTATCACATCATCTCTACACCACATCCTACCGTCTACTTTTAAAACATGGAAAATCATATTAGGAACTTATAAATTTTTAATTTAGTATTTATATATTTTTTCTTTTAATTAAATATTAACTTTAATCTTATATAACACTATCAACTCTTATAAAGGAATTAATGTTCTTAACAGAGTAGCTTTACAAGGGCTAGTAGTACTAATCAAATAAAATTAAATGACCTAATTGTAAGAGAGAAAATAATATAGATATTAAATTAAAAATTAAAAAAAATGTAAGTACAGCAGAATATTTTCGCCCAAAAATGAAAGGACCTTCGTTTCACATGATCTGTTTGTCTTCTTGCTTTGGCTTGCTCTCAGTTGCACGAAGCAAAACCGCGTGAAAGCAGCACGCATCTTTGATACTTTATCCTGTCCTAATCACTTCAGGTTAGCGATGCTTGTGCAAGGAATTTGAAGTGGTAAAATGACTGAGATTGACCTAATTCTATTGGATATATATAGTATCATCTTAGACTTGTTAAGAATTTCTCAAGGAAAAATTAGAACAAACGACCTAAATGAATGATATTTATTGAAAAAGATTTAAAAAAAATTGTAATTATTCAGGACCAAAAATTAAAATATAAATATATAAATACTAAATTACCCCTAATTAAATCCCCACATCCCCTCTAACCGCATCAAATGTCTGACTGTTATTCACTAAAAAATGGGGGGGGGGGAGTTTTCCTTTGTCTTCTATTTTCATTATTTTTTACTAAATACATGCACTATAAAAATTTTACAAAATAATTATAAATACTATTCACTTAAATTCAATCAAAATAAATTATTTTCAATTAATTTACAATTTTCATAACAAGTTATGCATGTTAAAATATTTTATAAAAATAAAAATTATTTGCTTTTGATTAAATTCATAAAAAATAATTGTTTTACAATTTTTATAATATCTTTGTATGTCGATATATTTTTATCAACATTCTAAGTCATCAATCATATCTGATTTTTGTTTTCAGAGACTAACTAACTATTTTTTAAAATAATTTAAAATATTTATTAATATATTATATTTAATAGGACGAACTTCTTTAATAAACAAAGAAAGAATTGCAATTGGCCTTGTGGTTGAAGGCAACTTTATTTTTTTAGTTAAAAACTATTAATGAAAATAGAGGAGAAGATGTTGAAGGGCGGCAAGCAAAAATTGATTGGAAATAGTTTGTCGGCTGCAATGATCCACACACTTTGCTGGAATTTCAATTTTAATATATTATCATCAACTAAATGAAATCCATATGAAACGTCTATCAACTATGGAATATTCAGCCGACAGATGGCTTCGTCGTCAACCATTAATAAGACTAGATGCTTTGTTTTTTCCCAAAAACACACGGCACGGACACAACTTTTTCCAAAGGGTGTAACTTTTGTCTCAAGAAAAGTTGCAGATTTGTCTTGCAGACGGTCATGTGGTATTCTAATGAGGTTTCCTTTTATTATATCAAAAAAAAAATTGCAACTTTTAATAAAAATTGCCTCTGCCATTTGTTGCTCTTCATGTGTTTTGTCTAACACGCTCTTAGTTAAAGTTTGGGGTTTATTGTTAAACTGTATATATACTCCTTGCAGTCGAATATTAAGTCACTTTCAATCGTATTACTAGAATGAAAAAAAAATTAGTTAACTCATTAAATTTATTTAATATTAATATTTAAATAAAATATTATATTATTTATTTAATTTTATTACTAGAAATTTATCATTCATATAAAAAAAATATAAATTATTATAGATCGATTGAATCGATCACTATTTATAATTTTAAAAATAAATTAATTATATATTCATTATCTAATTTTAAAATTTGTGATCATACTTCTTAATATAAATAATTCTTTTAAGAATCGAACTTAAAATTTGAGAACTATAACTGATTAAAGAGAGTGGATTAAACAAGTGTGGGGATAAATTTTGGAAAGAAATGGCAGTAGGGACGATGGAGGATGGCAGATAAAGATAATATTTTAATTGAAGAAACAGTTAAGGGTTTCATCCCCAATGATGCAACTACTAGAAAATGGTTGGGATAAAAAGGGTTATCGTATAAAGTCTTTGATTCCCACTTGCATTTATGGAAGTCTCGTTGAATTTGACAGGGATAGCGATGGTCCACAATACTCCACTTTATTCGCCATTTGGAAAGGACCGTCAACTCAGTCTAATAGTTACGTGTAAGTTACGTGTAAGTTACAGGGTACAGCCTTGGAAATATGTTAATTATGATATTTTAGCTATTTTATTCAAAGCTGTTGTTTTCAGAAGGGAATGCTGGGCCCGGCTTGTCGTTGTAGTTTTATGGAGTTCAAAGCTCAATGAATAAAGAATGGGAGTTGGGGGGTTGGTTGATATTGAAAGAGCGAAAAGACAATTAAAATGGGCGCTTATAAGAACATGTACTCAATAAGGATAATAGGAAAAAAAATACGGTTAACTCATTAAATTTATTTAATATTAATATTTGAATCAATTATTTATAATATTTATTAGATTGTATTACTTATTATTAAATTTTAAATTTTAAAATTTATATTTATTATTTTTAATATAGGTACATTATCTAAGAATTAAACATGAGATCTAAAACCTATTAAAAATATAGATTAAATAGAATGAGTCACTATTAAATATTGAGATAAAATTTAAAAAGAAATATTAAATAGTCTGATTAAATAATACTTTTAAATTTTAGACGACTAAATAATATTTTTAAATGTTAGAGGCATTGTCCTCACGCACTATTTGACAGGTAGGTTTTGTTCAGATGTTGTTGGGCTCCACGTCAATCCCACGTCTCTTCTGACACAATCAAATAATGCTTTTAAAAGTCAACTCATAGATTGTATCCAAAAATAAAGAGTCAACTTATAGGGCAGCTGGAGTAGAACAAACTTACTGTTTGATATAATATGTTACTCAAAAAGTAATAAAGTAACGTGTGTCTCATGCACGTGCTTGATGACGTCAATAAAGTAATCTCTCACATACACATACATCAAATGGGTATTATAATGCTGGTGAAGTTGATAGCAATTCTCTAGTCCTTGGAGTGTGTCTCTAAATTGTTGTAAAACTTTTAAAAGGGTTTTTAGTATAATTACTAAAAATGCTAATTTCAGTTATAGAATTTTAAATAATATAAAAAAATATCACAAATTATTTTATTTTTTGGCTAAAAATGTGTAAAGAAAAAAATAAAAAAAAATTAAACAAAATAAAAAGAATACCGCGAATTATTTTATTTATCTATAGGTATTGAATAATTTTAAAAAAATAAATGTATTATATATTTTAGAGTATTAAATATATTTTAAAATATTAATCATATTATAAATTATTTTATAATATTAAACCACTTAAAAAAAAGTACGTCAACACATTAGGTATACACAATTAAAAAAAATATGTCAGGTATTAAGAACACTTTACTTAGTACAGAAAGAAGAGACAACGCGCTAGTTAGTCTCATTACGCACATGGTAGGTCCCACCTCATACACTTCTTTTCTCTGGTTCTTGCTACTCCTACTCAGCACTTAAACTTCATATGGAGTTAGAGGACCAAAGATATATACTTTTCATAGATTTGATTCTTACCAATAGTTGAGTGGATTTTGTTTTGATGGTGTCATGAATATAATTCCAACACATTCTAATGGAAAGCTATAACTCGAGATTAATTTTCCTTTCTTTCTTAATCTGTACTCCTCCTATTTTTTCAATATAAAATTCAATTGATTAATTTAAAAAAATTAAGAAAATTAAATAAATAATTTAATTACAATATATGTTAAGTATTATTAAATTATATATCAATTTATAAGCCAATCAAATTAATTTTAAAAAAATAATAAATATAAATATTTTAATAACTTATTTAATTTTTTTAATTTTTTTAAATTAATCAGTAAGTAAAGGAAATAATATTACTTTGAGTCTACTTTGAAAACTAATTTGGAGTTCCTTATAGTTTCATCTAGTTTTAAACAGTTCCCTAAACTCCCCCCCCTTCTTATTGAGCCTTTTTAGTTTATACTGTTAAATTCGTTAGTCCTTCTGTTAAATAGAAATTAATAGTGCTAAATATTCCGTTAAAGAGCAACGATGCGGCACATAGTTGAATTATCTTTGACAATTTGGACTCTTACACAGCATCTATGTTGAAAGAATTTAGCTGAAAACAATTTTTTTTGTCCTTAAAGTCTAAAAAACAAATTATTGTGAGTCTGGAACTTTAACGATTTATTTATGTGAAGCAATTATGTAGCACAAATCAATAGATTAGGAAAAAAAAAGATCCAGAATCATTGACTGCCTGGAAGCAAAAATTTAAATCATATAAAAATTTGTGTTTAGACGTTAAAGACCAAAAAATTTGTTTTCAGCTAAATTCTTTCCACATAGATGCTGAGTAAGAGTCCAAATTGTCATGATGATTCAACTATGGCCACATCAGTCTAAAGTTAGGTAAAAATTTGTGTATGGAATTATAGGCATATATATATATATAGTGGGCTCAAAAGCGAGGAAGAAGACCACAAATATTTGATGATTAGGGCGGCCAATATATATAATTTTTCTCCTATTATATATATATATATGCATGCGCACACATATTACTTTCTAATTTAGGGAGACAAAGGAAAGTTCTTAGGACTTTAAACTCTCCTTCTTGAGAGCTTTCCTTGATGAATCCGGCTAATTCTGAAGTGCAATATATATACAAGAACTTTCCTTGATGACGTTTAAGCAATATATATATATACACACATAGATACAAGGGAAACTTTCATCCTCAAGCTTTTGGGGTTTTCTTCCCCGTTGTTGACCCCTCAGCTCTCTTCCCGCCTTTATCATTTCTTTTCTTTCCTTTCTGGACTTTTTTGGTCCCCTTCCCTATCTTAGCATCATGGCGGACCACCAACAAATTGGAGGGGAGCAGCCCACAACGCCTCTAGTTCCATCTACTTTTACCTCTTCACAAAGGTTTTCCCACACTTCATTAACTTCATATCTATTATCCCGTTATTTTTTGTTTAATCGGCACTACATTATCTTGCCATCTTCATTCTTCCCTATTTGTTGTTTAAACAAATTCCATTTCTAGTTTCTTGCTATTATTGTTATTACGACATTATGATGCTAATTCGGTTTATTTATTCCTTATCTTTGCGGCTGCAGTTCAAACCCCGCACAAGAGGAATCCTTCAAAGTGTTACACGCTCTCATAATTTCTCTGATTACTATAGTAGGTGGTTATGCGCAATTTCAATTTCAATGTAAGAAACTGTCCCTCTTTGCTGAGCATGGAAACATCATGAGAGCCGCTTTTGTGCTGCTATTCTTCTATGGTATCGGTTTGATGGTAGAATTTAGACTTCAAAATCGATCTAAATCCCTTGCCATCATGACGCAATTTACTCCTCTGTTTGGACTTCTTGTGGTCGTTCTACTTCTCTTCATCCTATCGCTCTCCCTGGGTTTAGCTGCATCCATCGTATGGGCTTTCTTGGTGGTTGGGCCAACAATCAGATTGTTTCAACAAATTATTCAATGGATTCATGGCATCATTCCCCATATTCGTACCAATCAGACAGCAACTAGTAACATTGAAATGGAAGGAAGTGGATCTATTGGGATTCGAGAGAATGACTCTCCCGTTTGAAGCTTCCTTTTGCCAAAACAAAAACCTGTTCGTATACTTTATCAGAAAAAAAAACTGTCGGCATGAAAAATTTTTCTAGGATAAATCTTGCATTTCTGAGTAAAACTCGCTAGCGAGTCAATCAGTAATAGTCAAAGGAAAAGTTGCTCAATTTTTCATTTCCACACATGTCTCCATGCTTTCTAATGGGGATAACAAAAATGCCTAAAGTATATTGTATCGTCTGTACTTTGTCAAGATCCAGAGATGTAGAGGGATCGACTGTACAATAAGAATATTGGGATATCTTTCCAAAGCCTTCGAATCTTCTTTGCACACATTCCGTCAATAAATATTATCCGTCTGATTTAAAATACAGATCAATTTGTGTGTGTGTGGGTATAAACTATTGTTAATGTTTTAAGAGTCAAATCCAACGTTAAAACTGGAAAGAAAAATTTCCAATTAAACACAACTGAAATACCAACATTTAGATGTAGGCTTATACTTTTAATAACGGGAAAAATCTTATTTGAAAAAAATCAGATTAACTCTCCTTTTTTATTTTTTAGTTCAGTAAAATTAGAAAAAAGTGTGTAAAATATGAGTTTTACCATATCTCATTAGGAATATTCTACAGGAACATGGGGGGTTTTTCAGTCTAATTTGTGACAAATAGGTGTTTGTTCGTTAAGTATAGGGATACAATTTGAAAAGAAATATTAATTAGTCTCTAAATATGACCAAATAGAGCAGAGGGTGTAGATAAACTTATTAGTTTATTGGTTTGTTTGATATAATATAGATATTAATTAGTCGCATGCAGATTATGATTTTTTTTTAATGAATTGTATATAGTTATATAGATTTTATTAAAGTTACAATATTGAAAATGCCACCATAGAGTCTTGTATATTTTTAATGACTTGGGTGAAATATGCCCACGTAATATGTGATTTTTAATCAATTTTACATAAGTATATATAGATTTTATTAAAATCACATGTTAAAAAAAATTATATATATATAATAAACAAGGTTGAGAGAAATTTATCTTTTACCCACTATACCCTTAAAATACATCAGTTTCTCTTTTTAGGGCAAGACACCCTAACTATAGGAATAGTTAAGATTTACTTTAAAGGGATTTCAATTTATTAATATATTCTTTTATCTTCAAATATTTTATTCTTTTTTTTCGCCAACTAAATGTTTTATTCCTATTCAACTTCTCCTCAGAAGCATTTAATAACTAGAACTAGTAACATTAAATGATGAAATTATAGTCAATTATATAATACTATCATAACTGTGTTATTTTAATAAATATTATAAAATGATGTGCTTTTATTTTTCATATTAAAATATTTAAAAAACATTAATATATGGTAGGATTAACAAGGGAATTTTTTGTTGAATATAATAATGAAATTGGAGCATCTTCATCAGTGGTACGATTTCGCATATATTTTCTTAAATTGAGACCAGTAATTACCTTTCCAATATTAGATATGTTAAAAAACTATTGACCTCAACACAATTATATATATAAAAAAAGGTAATAAAATAACGTGACGTACATGACGTGGAACTTTGTACGGATTGCAAATGGTTTCTTTTTACGGTCATGAGATGCTTGAGTGGATGGAACTCATTTGGCGGCTAAGCCTCTCTTTAAAGAGCCTTTGTCAGGAGTCTGCCATGGTTTTGCCTTTTGTTTTTTAATCTAAAAGTGGGTCCCACAAACCTTATCACCTTTCATTAATACAATTAATTTGAAAGATAAGATAAAGAAAAACAAGACTCTATTTGGGACAAATGTAGGAGGACTTATAAAAACTATTTAATCAACACTTTTCTTGATAAGATAATTATTTAATTAAATTAAATAAATTAATTAAATTAATATATATATTTAAAATATTTTAATCATTTTTTTAACTTATTTTTTAATTTAATTATTATTTAGAAAGTATTAAGAAAGATAATTTAAAAAAATTAATAAATATAAAAAAAATTATATTTATGATTAAAATCTTTAATTACATTCTATACAGGCGAGTACTCAAAACATGGCCTCGTTCCAAGAAGTTCTGTTCGTCCGTTCCCAAAACGTAACCGCGCCGTGGTCTGATACTTTTTATTTTGCATCTCCCGCGATATATATATATATATATATATATATATATATATATATCCTCCATGGCTCATCTCTTAAGGTCAGTTTATGTGTGTGTCTCATGGCATATGCAGTTGTTCAAACCCATATTTTTTTGCTAATTTAAATTTATGCAGATCGATTCCTCTACGGCCTGGAGTTTTGGGTAATTTGATCAAAGACTTAATTGGTATCGTGGAGAGGCAATTCGTAGGTTCATCACCGTTGTTTGAAAATTCTGCGAGGGCCTGGACACTCATAACAAGTAGAATCATCTATAGCTGTAAAAGCGACGTGATATTAGGCTCCCTGGCTTGTACAGTATTATTATCATTCCTCATATCGCGTCATGAAATTTCAAAGTATGTCTCTGTGATCTGGGCAATATGGGTTGTTTCATATGTGATGAGCAACGGGGCAGCAATAGCTGAATTACACGAGTAGAAAATATGCAAAATCTAGTAGTAAGATATGGACCCTATACATAATTCAATCATCCTGTTTCATTACCAAACGTCCCACACTCTTGTATAAAAATCTTTCGTTGGATGTCAATTCCATTGAGTCACCTTCATTTAGCTCTCAGAGGGTATGGAAACAGGAACCAGGAAACAGAAGTGTTTACAATTTTTGAAAACAAAAGAGTATAAAAAAAACACAAAAGAGATGTGGAGGGATCAACTCTACTACCAGTTTGTGTTTTAGTAAACCTGTGCTGTGCTACAGAGTTAAGAAGATGGAAATCAGGAGATGAGTAAAGTTTAAGTTTCTTCAACGGTACAATCCATTAAAAACGAAAAAAGTAAAACTGTCAAAAGTCTTCTTTCCAAATCTGGTGTCATTTCCTTTTACAAATCACATTAGAGCAGAACACTGAACTACCATCATGGATCCCCTTTCCCATCTTGAGTGTGGCACAACATTCTTGATCTATTGTGCTCATTTCTGATTATAGTCAGGTCAAACAACATCTAGAACTTTTCATTTTGGAAGATCACTGTTATGCATTGCTTCTTCAGTGAAGGGTTGCTCCTTTCACCTAATCTTGGGACTTAGGATTCGAAATTTTCATGGGCCAGTCTATGAGTATGGTTGTCTTTATAGCTTAAGCAAGGAAGGACCTTAAATTCCAATCCGTCTAGTTGGCCTTCCTAATTGTTAGTCTTTGTTTAGTTTTAGTTAGAAGGTCTTCATAATGTTACTACCATTGTTGGGGATTATTGCACTCATCATATGTATGGGCTCTGTTTATGATGAAAGCGGTCATCATGTTGTTCCAAGAAAATTTTCAATGACATTGTCTTGTAATCTTGACCAAAGGATTTCTGTGAAGTAACTTAGGAGTGGAAGAAAACACTCTCTTCGGAATGAAGAAAATGACTTCCCTGTCTGAATTTGGTCCGCATACTAAATAAATCGGTAATATATAAAATGGAAGACTTTACTGTATCTTATTGGAGTAAATCATTGTGTAGAGTTCATAATTTTCAGACCATGCAATCCCTGGGGACCTGTTTCCCCACTTGCAACTCACGTTGCTTGTTGGAGACCCATTTCCACCATTGGAGAGAAACGATTTTACGTGGGGAGAGAAGCGGATGATGCTGCTGAAGGAAGAAGAAAGATAAGCTGAAAGTAAGAACGAACGGCCTATATTTTTGTTTTTAAGAAGCAAAACGGTGTGTTTTGAGGTAGCTGGGAGGCAGTGGTGAGAATAATCGGGGCAGAGACGTTGAGTCCAGGTCTCATTAACCCTTTCTTCTTTTTTATGCCTTCACAGGATCGGTAGGATTTATGGGTTTTTATAGACGGTTAATTACTCCCTTGGCAGACAAATTAAAGAGACAACAGCAACAAGACAACACGAGCTTCCAACGTAATTAATCATAATTATGAAACCAATAACAGATTCTATCTCGAATTTTTTCTTTCTTGTGATAGACACAATTGTACGCTTCTAACATAGTGTTTCAGATTTCATCAACGTCATCATCTACATCGCCCCCAGTTTATATTATGGATCTTCTTCCTCAAGTGAGCCCATCGCCAAATTTTTGTGGGTTTTCTTTCCCTCATTTGCCCCTCTTCTCTCTTCCCACCATCTTCCTATCATCGTCGCCGCGCAATATGCCTCTAACTTTGTCTACTTTTACCTCTCCTCAAAGGTTTTACCATTCCTCATTAACTTCATCATATCTACTTTTCTCATTATCTTACGTTCTCCATTTCATTTCTGGTTTCTACTATTTGCTTAGTTTCTTCCCATTATTGTTATTACTACTTTATGACGCTGATTCAGCTTATTCATTACTTATGTTTGTCGGCTACAGTTCAAACAGGGGACAAGAGGAAGCTTTTGCAGTGTTACACGCTGTCGTAATTTCTCCGATTACTACAGTGGGTGGTTATTTGCAATTTCAATTTCAATCTAAGAAATTGTCCCTCTTTGATGAGCATGGAAACATCATAGGAACCGTTTTTGTGTTGCTATTCTTCTATGGTATGGGTTTGATGGCAGAATTAAAACTTCAAAATCGATCTAGTTACCTTACTATCATCAGATAATTTACTCCTCTGTTTGGGTTTGTTGTCGTCATTCTATTTCTCTTCATCTTATCGCTCTTGTTGGGTTTAAATGGATCCATCATATGGGTTTTCTAGGCTGTTGGCCCAACAATCAGATTTTTTTATTGGTAAATGGCCCAACAGTCAGATTGTTTCAACAAATTATTCAATGTCTTCGTGACATCATTCTACATATTCGTACAAGTCAGACGGCAACAAGTAACTTTGTAATGGAAGAAAGCGAGTCTGTTGAGATTCAAGAGAATAGTTTGCCTGCCTGAAGCTTGGCCAAAACCAAAACCTGTCTGTATGAAGTTTTTTTCTGAATTAAATTGCCTAGTGAGTCAACAGTCATAGTAAGAGGAAAAGCTTTCCATGTATGCCTCTATACTTTGCAAGCGGATGGCATAAATGCCTAGCATATTGTATCGTCTAGAGTTTAAAATAATCTGCCACCAGTTTGCGTTTTAGAAAACCTTTGCTGTGCTACCAGTGTTAAGAAGATAGAGATCAGGAGATAACTAAAGTTTCTTCAACCTTGCAATACATTAAAAATGAAAAACAAAGCAAAGCTGTTACAAGTCTTCTTACCGAATTTGGTGCCATTTCCTTTTACAAATCTCATTAGAGCAGAACATTCAATTGACATAACGGATTCCCTTTCCAAGCTTGACCGTGGCACAACATTGTTGAGCTATTATGCTCATTTCTAATTCTAGTCGAGTCAAACTGAATCTTGAGCATGGCATAACTGTTATGCATTGCTTCTTCAGTGAGGGGTTGCTTCTTTCACTTAGTGTTGGGACTATCAGGACTTGGATTTTTCATAGGCCAGTTTATGAGTATGGTTGTCTTTATAGCATAAGGAAAGGACCTTAAATTCCAATAATCTATTCGGCCTTCCTAATTGTTAGTCTTTGTTTAGATGTTCTACATGATCTTTCTACCATATCTGGGGATTATTGCCCTCATCATATGGGCTCTGTTTATGGTGAAAGCTGTCATCATCTTATTCCAAGAAAATTTTCACTTGTAACCTTGACCAAAGGTTCTCTGAGAAGTAACTTGGGAGTGGAAGAAAACACTCTTCGGAATGAAGAAAATAACTTCCCTGTCTGAATTTGGGCTGCATACTAAATAGATCAGTAATATATATATATATATATATATATATATATATTTTGTAAGGATTTCAAAATTGGGTGTGGTAGAGTCTGAATTCTGTATGATTCATTATTTGGTCAGAGTAGTTAATAACCATGCTGTAGGAAATATTTCTGTCTGCTTTTAGCTTTCCTGTAGCCTCTTCTTTTGTTGTTTCCCATGAGAGCCATCTGAGGGCTTCTAGCTATGATGATAGTGTTATTATGAAAGATATATTTATTGAAGACTTCACAACTTCATATTGAGGAGAAATCCGATATCTAGAAATGATAAAGTCTGAAATAATAATGAAAAGACGGGGGAAATGGGAAATGCATGAAGGAAGAAAACAATAACTGCAACCAAATTTAGTGAATAATCAAACTTTATGCTGCATTATGTTTAAGAACCTGTAAGATTCTTAGGGGTATTTATGCGTAACAGAATCTGCCTCAAGTGAAAGGGGACGTTTTACCTTTGTAATTGAAATTTTTGAAGGCATTCTCTTTGTTCTGTCTCTTGGTAATTGAATGTGCATTTATTTTTTAACACAAATGAATTTTGTTTCCTAGTTTTCAGGACTTTGTTTCATAATTGAATTGCAAGCATTCTTCATGCAACTCGCCTGTATATTTTATAATGTTCTGCTTGTAATATCTTACAGGTACTTTGCTGAGAGGATGAAATGCAATTGAACAGAAAAATGCACCCTCGCCTGTGGCAAACTCTCTAATTCTTGTTAAGCAGAATGTTTAAATTGGAAAAACTTAAAGGAGGAGAAAACAGAAAATTATGTCCAAAGAACACATTTGTACTATATAAGTGGATGGAATAAATACCTAAAATATTTAAGGTTGCTTTGTCATGTTACATAAATTTGGAGGGATCAAATCTGGTGCTAGCTTGAAATTTAGTCAACCTGTGCTGTGTTACAGAGTTAAGAAGATGGAAATTGTGAGATACGTAGACTTGAGTTTCTTCAACCTCACAATCCATTAAAAATGAAAAGACAAAATCGTTCCAAGTCTTCTTACTATGCGTGTGTTTGACAATTGATTATGGGAATAGATTATAAACAAAACCATGATTTGAGGAAATGAATACCAAACACAACTTCTTTTTTTTAAAATCGATTATCCACGCAAACCATGGTTTGAGCCTTCAAACCATGGTTTTCAAAAAATTTATTACATAGCAGCTTTTCTGTGTGATTGTTTGCATCATTCACTCCTTCTCCTTTTTTTTGTCAATTTCTGTGTAGCTTTTCGGTCCAAAATTTTTTTGACATAGTTTAAAATTTAAAATTTCGGTCCACTGCCACAGTAATTTTAAAATTTAAAATTTTAATTTTTTATTTTAAAATTTTGAAAAAAAAGATGAATTTACCAATAAAAGTTATAATCTTCCATACTTTTTGATAGTCATCTAGATTGGTTAACTCTAATAAAGTTTTTAGTAGGAAAAAAATTAAAATTCAGGTGAATATTGTAAATTTTTACCTTGCTCAAACAATAATGTATATGTATTATTTTTTAATCACTTAAATCAAAAAATTTAAAATCAAATTTATTCTTTATGTAATTATTATATTAGTTTATGTCTTTTTTAGTAAATTGTCTATAGAAAAGTGATTATGTTACTAATCATCCAAACATCTCCAATTTTAAAAATTACTTTTTCCCAAAATCTATTCTTCCTAAAATCTATTCTCCAGAATCTATTCTTCCCAAAATCTATTCTCCAAAAGCTAATCCAAACACACCCGGAACATTCAACTGACATATATAGTAGATATAGCCTTTTTATACATGTAGCTTGAGAGTGGCACATTTTTTTATATATGCAAGAAAACAATGTTCAATGTAAAATATAAAATTTATAGCAACCAAGTCATAAACAGTGCTGCTCGTTTTTCATATTATATATCACCTATTTCATTGCCCTCTAAATTCTTACCTCTGCAACAGTTCAAGATGTCTGGCTCTCTTCCACGAATCTCTTTCAGTTTCCAGCTTCTGAATTTCGAGTTCATTAAAGTAGGTGTTAAAATGTTTGGTCCTGCTCAACAACTTTGTTTGTCCCTGCTCAACAACTTTCTTTGTCCCTGATGATCTCTCAGATTTACAGCGTCCATGTATGCTGTTAATGCAGGCAAGACGACTTTGACTTTCATAAGCAGTACTCTCTTTAACTTAAGGCACTGTGTTGCTGTAAAGTGCATGATCAAGAATTTTTTAGCATATGGATGACATGCTTAATTTGACTTCTGGGCTTCTTCTTCCATTTTGATCCAAACTATCATCACTACCTGAAGATGAGCGATATCTGGTCATAAAGGGTCTGCAAAATTTGTTTGCATTCTCCAACCACTCTTGTATTTCACAGTAGCATGAGGAGAAGTTGCTCTCAATGAAGGATTTCCCAAAGCTCTGAGATTTCAATAGTCAAACAGAAAATGGTGTGAGTTCCTCATTATGTGATAAATGTACAGATATAATATGGAACAGTCCTTGAGGTGAATCAACAAATTTCATCTTTGGATCTCTTGGACATTGAATATATGAGATTCAGACGCATTATTAGGTTCAACATTCAAGTGAAATCTATTAATTACTCAAGTCATCCTACACTCAGCATATTAATTATCAAAATGTCAACGAATTAGAGAACAGAAAGATCCATTTCCATGGCATTGTAAAAATGCAGAAGCAAATCCAACTTATCAGAGTAAATAAACTAAGACGAAATACAGAAAATCGAAATTAATCATTAGCAGAAACGACCGAAATTGATTCAACGAAGATACCATTTCTTTTCTTGAATTAGGAGGTATACCTGGTTTCTTGGAGAGGGAAGTTGGGAAGCAATGTCAGAGTAGTAGAACGTGTCTGAGCCGGAAGACGAAATTTGAAAGGGGTGGCTGCAAATCGGCGAGGCAGACTCAGGAAGAAGGGTCATGTGTTGTCCGGCAAAGCCATCTGAATGTAGAATTCTTCTGGTGAAGGGTAGTGATGAAGAAGAAAATGGTAAATGAGATTCAGATAGGTTGAGAACCCTATGGTTGATGAAGTTTTGAGGAGCTATATCTTGAAGGTGAGCTTCCTGGTGTTTGGTTTCTTGCATTTCTCTCTCAGGCTCTGCGCTTTCTTCTCTGAGCGCGAGCACTGTGTATCTTAACGAGAGCAACAAGCCAAGAAGAAGAAGAAAGAAGAAAAAATTATGAAAATTACATATATTTTCCATTTTTTTATTTTACAAAATTATTTTTATTGAGATAAATTTATATATTATATGTTACTTTAATTTTAAATGTGAAAGGCCTTCCATCCGCGTGGGCTACACATGGACACATTCTACCAAAGAATAATAGAAAATTAAAAAGTAAAACAAATATTATTTTAAAATATAAAAGGCTAATATATTTTACTGAAAATTGCGTATCAAATAATTAAAACCTAAAATATTTAGGATTTAAGAAAATGTAAGACCAAGTAAATTTCTTAAATTTATTTCAAGTATAATAGTAGACTTAAAAATGCCGCCAAAAGGAATTGAATTTAGAAAGAAAATTTGTTATTAAGATTCTAAAGAGTGATACATTAAATTTTCAGAAATACTTTTTTTGTAAGAGTTTTTAAATATATTTTCTTTTAATCTTTTAAGCTCATCCTAAAAGATGTTGAGAAATATGTTTTATTTTTTATTGTATTTTATTAAGCTTACACACATTTAAGTTTGTTAATTTTCTTAATTTATTTTTTAGTATACAAATTTAAAAAAAAAGGTTAAACTTATTATCATTTATCTTTAAGAGTAAAATTAAACATATAATAATTTTAAAAATTGAACATATTTTAAATAATCATATATCTCACTTTTACTTGCTGAAATAATTTTTACTAGCTGAAATCACATAGATAATTTTTTTAATTTAAACAATAAGAATATTGGGATATCTTTCTAAAGCCTTCAAATATTCTTTGTACACATTCTATCAATAAATATTATCCGTCTCATTTAAAATATAGATCAATTTGTGAGTGTGTATATACTCTATTATTAATGTTAAAAGTCAAATCCAACGTTAAAACTGGAAAGAAAAATTTTCAATTAAAGCCGTCTAACTGAAATACCAGATTTACGACATCTTTAGATAGTCTTTTGAAAACAAAAATTATGAAAAAAAAAATTTAGATAATTTTTAAAAGAATTTTTGGAGAAGAGTTTATAGAAAAAAATAGTTCTGAATAAATGAGTATTTAGATAATTATCATCATAAAAATTTTTATTATTAGTAAATTACTAAAAAATGATATAAAATAAAAAAATTAATTATCTATATGATACTGTTCATTGATACCGTTCATTATCACTGTTCACCTTATTCTTTCCTTTTCCATCGCACCAAGTCATCTTCTTTCCTCTTTTTTTCCTCTACCGGCGACGAAGAACATTGAACACAAGGCAAGACAATGGCGTTCTACATCGACATCTTTTTCTCTGGTGAGACTAGCGACTAGCAAAGTCTTCTTCCATGGTGAGACAGTGGCCAGCAACGTCTTCTCCCACAGTGAGATGCGACCAACTTCTTCCTCCTTTCCTTCTTCTGACGAGCTTAAGGCAACAGATTTCTCCTCTATTCTAACGAGCAGTAGAGAGAAAAGAAAAAAGACAGGAAAGAGAGAGGAGGAGAAGGAGGAGAGAGCAGAAAAAATAGAAGTAAAATAATAATTAGTTAATTCATAAGTTCTTTTACTGTACTAAAAGCTAGTATCAATAGTTTATCTAAAACTTTAATTTTAAATCATGATTTGATCTAAAAGCCTTTTTGGTTAAATATGATTGTTTATTTTAAATTTTTCTCAAATTAAAATTTAGATTAAAACCCTTCTAAAATCATGATTTTATTTATTTTCAAACAATCACTTAGGCTTACACTTTTAATAAATGGAAAATCTTGTTTAAAGCCACCTGAAATAGAAATAATCATAAATTAGGTTGATAAATTCAATGAATCGTTATTTGGGTTATAAACCTAATTTAGAATTTGAGAATGTTAGGTATTTTACTATATTACTCCTCTTTTCTTTTGTTTTTTTACCAAAACCCTCCTGTCTCTGTCTCTATTTTTGTTTTTTTTTTATGAAAAGCCACCTTTACCGACTATTATAGCAATATTGATGACAACGAGGCAACTTTATTACAAATGTTTTGTTGTGAGACTTGTGAATTGTTAAATTGAATTTGTTAATTTTTACAAGAAGAAATGTTTAAAAATTAATAAGTTCAATTCTTTCTTTTTAATGGAAGCCTTTTCTCTTTTTGTGATACAGAGGTTAAGCTTATGTTAATTTGGGGATAAATTACTCCATTTTTAATATATATATATATATATATATATATTGAAGGCAAAATTATATTACCAAATATTTTTAAAATATTGGATGTACTTATAAAACTATTTCAAAGTGTTACGTACGCGTTTTCCCTTTTATCAAACTGACATCTTTACAAAAACTAACTGATTTTATGTTACCCAACAGCTACATGCAATAAAATACGTAGGTGAGGTGAACCACTTGCATTGGCCTTTAGTTGAGCAAAAAGTAGAGAAATATCCTTAAATGCAGATGTTATGAGGGTTATCAATTTGAGGCTAAAGGGCTTAACTAACACATTATATGAAGTAATCTCTCGATTGTTTAATATAAAATTTAATTGATTAATTTAAATAAATTAAAAAATTAAATAAGTTAATTAATTATATAATAAATATAAAATAATATTTTTAAAGTATTCATGTATAATATTAAATTATATATTATTTTATAAGTTAGATAAATTAATTTAAAAAAATAATAAATATTAGATATAAAATATAAAATATATTAAAATTTTATATTTATGATTAAATTTAACTCTCTACCTAGCTCCTATATTAAATACGGAAAGTGGTATATAGTATTTAACATTAAGCCATCCAATTTTTTCAATGAAGAAAAATTAATGACAACATAGTGGAAGATGGCGGCGAAGGACCTGAAGTTGTCTTGGGCCTGAGACCATTGTGCTTATCCTTGCCGCAAGGAGAGAATCCTGCAGAGAAATATAAAAATTAGGAGATCTTTACCAACATTAGGATTTTTCTGAAATAAGTGGGACTGGAACGATCAGAAAATGAACCTTCCAATTTGATCAAAAAGAGGTACCATGTCACAACTTTAAAAAATCCAACTATGAATCTAAATAAAAAAAAAAACAGTAACCCACTGATACAAGAAAACAAGTAAGCACAAGTGCATCATAAAATTTCGGTAGTATGAAAATCAACCCATCACATGCACTCAAAAAACTCAAAATGGTAATTACTGCAGTTTGGTTGTTACATCTACCATCATCTAATCCAAAAACAAGTAACTAGATTTCAAAACTCATCCTCCAGCGACCCTTTTCAACAGAGGAATCAAAAACCACACACCAATAGCACACTAAGTCTAGTTTCGGAATCTCAACGTTAACCTCACTCTCATAGTAGTCAAAGTGCATATTAATGTTCAAATTTTACAAATTTAATGTTTTGAAAGGGAAGATGAAGTTCGTTCTCTAAGTGGGAGAAGATTACTTGAAATGGATATGGTAGAGTGCGAGATAATTTCAAACCACGATCTACGACGAGTGTGGCGAGAGGCCGAGAGCGAAATCTGAGGAAGACAAGACGGAGACGGCTATCGGTAACCGCGCCTTAGCGTGGACCCTGGTGAGAGACTCAGAGGCCGAGACTGCGACACCAAAAGGCGGGGGCGAGCAGTGGCCAGGGTGACCGTCGAGGCCAGCAAGATGCGGAGAGCCAGAGCGCGAGACAGTGAAGTGAGAGCTAGAAATCGACGTCGAACTCGAGGCAAGGCTTTTTGGAACGTAGGCAATTTTAGGTTAGGAATATTATAAATAATTCAAAAATCATTGATCTTCATCTTATTCTTTTTTTTTTTTAAAAAGGATGTTCGTATTATTAGTTCTTGTTGAGGGGAAGTCCCGTTTTTGTTATGTTAATTTGAACAAAGATGATATGTGACAATTTTTTATACTATTTATTGATTTTATTATTATCACTATATAATTTTGGGATTAAATGTTATAAATTTATAAACACTCAAAAAAAAGTTTTTTTAAGCTTCTCTTATAAACTTGTTTGATCTCATTTATAATATAATTTTTTTTTATTATATTTATAATTATATTATTATTTTTTTATAAATATATAATTTTATTTTTATTATTATCATATAAACTTTATTTTTATATGATATAATATATATTAAATAAAAATAAAATTTAAAAATTATTAAATTTTGAAATAAAATTGATAAAATTTAAGATGATTTTTTAGTTTCAGTTACATATATAGAAAATAATTTATAAATAGAATGAACAAGCCTAAAGCAATTACTTAACCTAATTCAAACACGCTACACGCAATGTTGCAAAGCTCTTGTTCTCCTTCTCTATAGATGCAGAGAAGACCTTGGTACTGTAGTATCTTGCGAAACTATCTCATAGGATGACAGGTATTTTTTGTCTTATGATCAAATATCCACCAGTTTGTAACGTGGTGGACCTTGATGAGTGAGTGGGGGACTGTTGTAAGAACTAATAGGAATATTTAGATAAACTTTTAAAAAATTATTTATAAAAACAAAATTTTTCAACAGTTTATAAAAAAAGACTTTTAAAAAAATTTATAAAAAAATATTATAAATAAATAAATATTTGTATAAATAGTATTACAATAATTTTTATAATTAATAAATTATTAAAAAAATATGAGATAAAAAATAAATTAAATATAATTATTATTTAACTATTGTGTATCATCTTCTCCATTCCATGATGAGTACTATGGAGCAGTGAGCATTTCACGAAGACCACCAGTGAGCAACGACAACAAGCAGTGATAAACAATTCTGAGCAACAACAAAGAAAAGCTAGATCTGGACGATTAGTAACGACCTCCGTTCATCATCTATATTTTTTTTCACTTCAGCTGACTACTAATGACGACTATGTATGCGACCTCATAAATGAAGACGGTGGTGGAAGTGAAGACCAGTTATGGTGATACAGTAGAGAGAGAAGAGGGAGGGAGGATAGAAGAGAAAATATTAAAAAAATATGGGTAAAATAATAATTAAATAATCTATAATTTTTTTTACTATTCATAATAACTTATCTAAAATTAAAAGTTTAAAACTATAATTTGATTTAATTTTTTTTAAAAAAAATATAATTATTTATTTTAAAATTTCTCAAATTAATATTTACACATACTAACAGGCATAATGTTTGATTTGCAATGATTAATCAAAAAAGTTGCCAAGCTTTTCACTTTCGCGGTGGCTTCATAAACTACTGATTAATCCAACGATCCACAATCAATCTTCCTTTTTTTAACGTGACAAAAAACACAGATACGATAGAGCGACAGACGGAGACGACAGAGATGGGGCGTTGGGGAGAAATTGAGAAAAGAGAGAGCGCGATTGGGAGAAGAAAGCGAAATAGAAGCAGAACTAGAAACTCGATATTCGATTCCGGTGAAACCTGAACAGGTAATGGCTTCAGGTCTTCTCCTTTGCCCTTCAATTTAGTGAATCATATCTCTCAATATTGTAATAAGCTAACTCCGATTAAACTTCAGGCCAAAAAAAAAATTGTCCTATTAAACTTCACTTTGTAGTGTGAGCCCTTTGGTAGTGCTTATCAACAATGGCTTCTTAGCTTGTTAGGCGCTATGATTCTTGTGTGTTCAGTGGGTTGCATTTGGTCACTGCCCTTGTTCTTTCTTTCTGTTTCGTTTTTAGTTTCTGCTTTTCTTTCTTATTCTCTTGTGCTTGTGCTTTCCTCCGTTTACTTCGCCGCAACATTGTTATTCCCTGCTTCTGATTTCTTGCCCATATATTTTTTTCGGAATGATTTGAGGGGAAAAGAGCTTGATGATGTGGGAGGGGTAGAATATTAAATTG
Organism: Leucaena leucocephala; assembly: GCA_037074615.1. Classification (NCBI taxonomy): domain Eukaryota; kingdom Viridiplantae; phylum Streptophyta; class Magnoliopsida; order Fabales; family Fabaceae; genus Leucaena; species Leucaena leucocephala. The sequence goes on from CM073553.1 coordinate 5,676,865, forward strand.
GAGACTCATCAAAGAATGGGCTATGGACTTGGAGGGTTATATATATAGTTAAGAGATTTAGGTAAATAGTCAAGAAAAGAAAATTTATTTTGTGAATGTTAATCTAAACACACTATTAATTGGTTGTGATATGCTGTTGAAGTTTTAAATTGCATCTCATCATCATTTTCTTCATGTTATCTCTTGGCATAATTTCTGCAATTGGACTTTGGGAGTTAAATTAATAAGAGAGTAAGAATGCGGTATTTGACAATAGCTTAATCATAGTTATATGCATACATAAATACATATACACAAGTGCTTTCTTCCTAATTGGAGCAATTCCAATTCCTGAAATAGTTGATAAGATTCCTTTGAATCATTGATGAGATTTCATATATAAAATGAAAGGAATTTTCTATGAGATTCCAGCATGTATATGTACTTTGCTCATTGTTTTTAAATTGTCATTTGTGAATAGGAAGCTAAACTATTGGAATTTTATATCTCATTCTCCCACTGACCCATTTTTTTCATGAAGGTCTGTGGAAGGACATGATTTTATAATATCTAGCATGGATAATGATGATGAGCAATGTCCAACTATGGTGGAACCAACGACCAAAACTTGGAGTTATGGTGGAATGCGCGCAAACAAAACAAGGTCAGCGTTTTCTAAAGAAGGTCGTGACCTCTGGAGACCCCTAGACCAAAAACAACTTGATCCTAAGATTCGTACAAAGTCAACCTAAATCAGTGTCTCTCAGCACTCTTTGCCATCTCCTCTCTCCATCTACAGTTCAACCCCCATCTCTCCTCAGTCACCTTTCCAGTTAGTACTTTACTCTTTATCTCTCTCCTTGAATTGATTATTATTAGAGTCTCTCATGAGTTTTGCAAATTTTGCAGCTTTATGCAAGAATTGCTGAAGCACCTTGGCACAGTTGGAACCCTAAGATTGTAGCTGAGCTTGTTGCTTTACTAGATAAACAGGAACAATATTCAGCCTGGGAAACTCTAATCTTGGAAGCCACTTCCAAATTAGAGTCTTGCTCTAGAGATCTGGCTCTTTTCTATTGTAAATTTTTAGAGTGTCACTCCAAGCAAAGTTCAGAAAGCGGTTTTGAGATTGCTTACTCTTACCTAAGCCAGCTTCTTCATAGTTCATCATCCTCTATTTACATAAAACGTCGTGTTTATGAATCTATGGTCAGTGGTTTATGTTTAATGGATAGGCCTCGCGAGGCAGAGGATTTGGTCAATTATATGAGAATCAAAACGCCTGAACCTTCAGCAATTGAATTCAAGTCTATTATGTACGGATATGAAAGATTAGATTAGGGTTATTTGAAGATTTGGAGAGAATTCTGGCTTAAATGAAAAGGAAGGGATTGTTCTTGATACAGTTTGTTCAAATATGGTTCTTTCAGCATACGGAATGCATGGTGAGCTAACAAAGATGGTTTCATGGCTCCAAAGGATGAGAAATTCGTCGATTCCTTTCTTGATAAGGACGTCTAACTCTGTTATGAATTCATGTCCTGTGATAATGAGAAAATTGGTGGACTTAAATAGCTTCCCATTGTCAATTGAAGAGTTGAATGCTAGTTTGGAAGGAGATAAAGAAGCTATGGTGGTTGGGGAGCTAATCAGGTCCCCTGAGATTCTAGAGGAGGTCATGGTGTAGGACTCTAAGCAGGAAAAGGTGGATTTACATAGACAGCATTTGGGTTCATCCTATTTGATTATGTTACTTTAGCTACAAGAAATGCGAGAGAGGCTTAATAATTCAAGTTATGCGATCCCGGCAGAAATTGTGTGTGTGTGTGGGGGGGGGGTGGCTTGGGGAAGCATAGCAGTATGAGGGGACAATCTCCTATGAAAATGTTGGTGAAAGGGATTATGGTGAAGATGACAAGTCCACTGAGGATTGATGATAGGAAGAGTAATGGTTGCTTTGTTGCCAAAGGTAAAGCTATGAGAGATTGGTTGTGTTGAAGCCATGAATTACACGAGTAGAAAATATACAAAATCTAGTGGTAAGATATGGACCCTATTCATAGTCATCCTGTGTCATTACCAAACGCCCCACGCTCTTGTATAAAAAAGAGCTCGTTTTGGATTTAAATTGTTTCAAAAAAATGCTCTTACAGTTTATTTTTTAATTAGTGTTTTGTATTTAAATTATTTCTAAATTTAAGTGAAGTGTTTTATAAAACAAATGTGTTCTAAACAAATAAATAAATCAGTTCAACTCTCATTTTTCATTTTTTTTGTAAAATTAGAAAAGGTGTGGAAAATATGATTTTTTTTATTTTTATTGGCATATCTCATATCTCATTATGAATATTCTATAGGAATATGAGGGTTTTTTTAGTCTAATATGTAACAAATAGGTGTTGATTTTTTAAAATATCATATTTAATTTTTATACGTTAAAGTAGAACTTTCTTAATATATATAGTTAATTACAATATTTTAAAATAAAAATTATAAATTTGAAGATAATATTTAATATTTAAAATTAAAATAAAATATTTGTTTAGTTCTTACATTTAAGATTAGGGATGGGGTATTAATTGTAGGTTATAGGAACAATTTTAATGGAAATGCTCTGCCATTTGTTGCTCTGCATGCTTTTTTGTCTAACACGCTCATTGTTAACCCTAGAGTTACTTTACATGATCATGGTTAAACTGTAAATCAAATTTTAATGACATTAAATTTGTTTAATATTAATATTAGAAATAAGAAGTACTATATCTGCCTCCAGCTACATTTTGTATTATTTGAGTGTAAAGCCTAGATAGAGAGAGAGGAGACAGATACAAATAGAGAGAAAGGGACATGGCAGTTGCCACTATATTCGTTAATCGTGACGAATTGAAAGGGACATTATATGCCCTTTAAGGATGATTTAATTAAAACCCTAATATAAATTATTTGTCTTGTAATGTTGGATTTTGATTAAAGGGACGTGGTCAATCATAGTTAAATATACATTATTGTCGTACAAAAAAGTTTTGGATTTTTTCACGACCCTTCATGAGCCACAAGATTCTCTGACGTCCTCTTTTGACGGACACCACAAACACCACTGTTGAGCGTAGTCTCTCCATCAACATTAAATGATTGGGTATGGTTCTTCTCATCTAGAAAATTGACACCTCATCATTGCATGCTTTTTCTTTTTTTGTTCTCGGAAAAATACAGGTCGAGATTTATGTGTGTTGATTCACATTTCTTTTTTAGGGTTCGATTGAATAAGATTTTAAAAAAGAAATTATAAAAAAAATAGATTTTTAAATAATTTTTAGAAAATAATTTTTAGAGAAGAGTTAATGAAATATTTTTTTTAAATAAATGAGTATTTAAATAATTATTTCTAAAAATATTTTTATTATTAGTAAATTACGAGAAATAGTATGAGTATTAAATGAGGAGAGATAAGAGATGAGATGAGAGAGAGTGTAAAAAAAGAAATGAGAGGGGTGTAAGAAAAAGTAGGAGAGAGGAGAGAGAGTGTAAGAAAAAGTATAAGAGATGGTGTAAGAAAAAGTAGGGATAATATAATAATTAGTTAATTCATTACATAAGCTACTCTGACCAGCTTATCTGAAATTTTAATTTTAAATTATTATTTAGTCTAAGAACCCGTTTGAATAAATATAATTATTTATTTTAAAATTTTTTAAATTTAAATTTTACCCAAACTTAAATTTAAAATTTAGGTTTAGGCACCTTTCAAACACACACTTAGGGCAAGACACCCTAAGTATAGGAAGAGTTAAGAGTTACGTTAAAGTGATTTAAATTTATTAATATATTCTTTTAACTTCAAAATTTTTATTGTTTTTTTCCCCAACTAGAATGTGTTTATTCCGTAATTTCCATTTGGTGTTGATTAGAAATGTCAAGGGAGCGGGAGCGGGAGCGGGAGCGAGAGCGGTCGAGGGAGCAAGGTATCCCGTCGCCTTCGTCGGAGGAGCGGGACGCACTCGTACGAAGTAGAAAGAAGGTCCGAGAGGGAGGGGTGGGGTTTACTACTGCCCAGCTACTTCAACCGAGGGTTGAGGACTGGATGCAGGAGCTCTCGCCTGAGGGAGGGGGACTATCGACTGAAACGGTGTGTAAGGTTGGGAATGTGAAGTAGGGTATGAGCTTAGTTGAGGGACTGGATACGGGTAGGACGTGGAAATCGTTTAAATAGGCTGTTACTAAAGAGTGTACGGGTCAGGAGGAGGAGGTCGACTGGTGGAGTAACGACCGATGGAAATCTCGTATTCAGGTGGTGATGACGGAGAAGGGCCCAAATGTTATTATCCCAGAGCAAGAAAAGGAGCGGCTGGCCAGAAGATGGCAGAAGGCTCTGATTGTGAAACTGTTGAGCCGTATGGTGACTCCGGAGTATCTAGCTTTCAAACTCTGGCAGATATGGGCAAGACAGGGAGAGGTGGAACAGATTGACGTGGGAAATGGCTTCTTTGTCATCACGTTTACAAATGAACACGACTATGAGTTGGCCTTGACAGGGGGTCCGTGGCTTCTCTATGATCACTATCTGGCCGTTCAACCGTGGAAACCTGAGTTCGATCCGGAGGAAGAAAATATAACCAAGATTGCAACGTGGGTTCACATTGATAAGCTACCCCTGGATTACTATGATCATGGGATTCTTCATGTGATCGGTTCCCAGATTGGGAAGGTTCTGAAAATAGATACGAATACAATGACTCGAAAAAAGGGCCGCTTCGCGCGAATTTGTGTTGAGTTAGATTTGCACACACCTTTGAGGCCACTAGTTTTGATAAATGGCAAGGCTAAAAGAGTGCAGTATGAGGGCATTCATCTCATCTGCTTATGTTATGGACGCTATGGGCATGATGCAGACTGATGTCCTACCAAGAGGATAGTTGATGAGGAACAAGAACAGAGGGCGAAGTGTGGCAAAGCAACTGGAAATTCAACGGTGGCAGATTCTGAGGGAGCCGTCGGTACAGGTTCTGGTTCAGACACAGTGTCCTGCTACGAGCCTTGGATGGTTGTTCAATGGCCCTGCCGCAGAAAGCAGCAGGAAGGTTTGAACGGGAAAGGTGGGGAAGTCAGGAATAAATCGCGGGAGATCATGGGTATTAAGGCGAAAGGTTCTCGGTTTAATGCCTTGACCGTTGAGGAAGGTGGTCATGATCGAGCGACAATGGAGCCGCATGTTACGCCGAACATTCCTCCTGAAGAGCAGTTATTATGTGGGCAAATCCAAAGGGTCACTACTGGGGGAAAATGCAGAATGTTATTGGGCCTTGTTTTAAGCTAGGTGGGCCTCGGCACGAAGACCATGGGTTAGAGGGGAGTTCAGAGATGGATCATACATCTGAACCCCTGACTGAGAAGCCTCGATCATTACATATTTAGTCTATGCAACGAGTGGGCCGTAATGACGGTTTTATAGCTGATGCCTCAGGTAATGGACAGTTAGGGATGCACAAACCTGTAGGTTCCCTCTCAACAAAGGAAAATTGCGAGAGGAATCCAGAACGTGGGAGGTCTGAAGGGAGCTCCTTAAGCGTGATGGTTAACTCACTAGGTCCTGGGGCTAGAAGTAGCAGGGACACAACTACCATCCATACAAATCCTTTGTCGGGCGTAGGCCAGAATGAGTCAAGCGTGGGTAATAAGGGTTCCATTAGGGACCTAGAGTGCTAGTCTCGGTGTGGGCTGTGATGTTGATTAGTATATATTATTGTGAGTATATTATGGATAGTAGGATTTGCATATGGAATTCTAGAGGAGTTGGGGCGAAGACCTTTGGAAGGTTGTTGCATGAAATGAAGAAACGCTATCATTTCAATTTCTTGGCTCTGTTAGAAACACGTCAGAATAGCAAGAAAGCTTGGGCAATTGCCCATAGGCTCCAGTTCGATCACGTCGAGGTGGTGGAAGCGGCTGGATACAATGGGGGCATTTGGTGCATGTGGGGTAAGGACGTAGATTTTACGGTGACTCGAAAACACCACCAAGTCATGCATGGTACTTTAATATTGGTAAAGACATAGCCTGGGACTTCTCAGTGGTGTATGGCCACCCTAATCCAGTAAGACGTCGAGATTTGTGGACAGAGCTTCGCAGGATAGAAGACGAGGGGGTCAGTAAGTGGTGTGTGGGAGGGGATTTCAATGCAGTGCTTTGCAGTGACGATAGACAGTCTATGTCCCACAATAAAGCTGGTCCTAACCGTGGTTTTGGGCAGTGGACTAGAGAGAGTTTGCTCGTTGATTTGCCGTTTCAGGGGCCACAATTCACATGGCAACGTGGTCAGTCTCAAAGTCACCTAGATCGATTTGTTGCTCAATCGGACTGGGTGGAGACATTTCCTTCCTCCTTGGTTCTCCATCTCCCAAAGCTAAAGTCGGACCACTGCCCTATTTTATTACAACTTCAGAATTCGATGCCCAGAGCCAAAGGTGGGAGTGGTTTCAGGTTCTTTGCACCCTGGACGTTGCACGAAGATTTTGAGCCCCTAGTTAAATGAAGCTGGAGGGAGAACTGTCCATGGCAAGAGAATGTAGATCGCTTCAAGAAGGAGGCTCAGGTTTGGAATAGAAGAGTTTTCGGGAGTATTGAGGGGAGAAAATAGAAACTCTTTAAGCAATTAGATCAGTTACATACACTCAGCCATGATAGCCCTGGCTGGAATAAGAAGAGAATTGAGACTTGGTTTGAACTTGAAAAATACCTTTTACAGGAGGAGTTGATATGGGTCCAAAGATCTAAGTGCAATTGGTACCATCATAGAGATAAGAACACCAGATACTTCCATATCAGCACTCGGTGCAGGCAAAGAAGGAAGAACATTGAAGCTCTGAAAATCTCAAATGGAGAGTGGTGTTATGATCAGGAGGTGTTACGGAGTGAAGGTACGCATTTTTTCCAACAACTTTATACCCCTGAGACCCACCATGCTCTAGAGATTCAGTTTGGAGGGACGTACCCTTGAATCCCATATAGGAAAATCACTGTTTTAAGCTCAGTTGTAACCAGCCAGGAGATTAAACAGGCCTTGTTTAGCATAGGGTCGTTGAAAGCTCCAGGCCCTGACGGTTTAAACCTGTTATTCTATCAGAGCCAATGGTGCACGGTGGGGAACTCAATGACGTCGCTGGTCCAGGATATATTCTCGACACCTGAATTAATCAGCCAGTTCAATAGTATGCATATTACTCTTATCCCGAAAGTAGAGGTACCACAGGTTTTTCGAGACCTTCGCCCCATCAGCCTATGTAATGTCATTTATAAAGTGGTGACTAAAGTGATAGCAAATAGAATGAAACAAGTAATGCCACTGATTATCGCTCCAAATCAGTGTAGTTTTGTCCCAGGAAGACAGAGTACAGATAACATTATTCTAGTGCAAGAAGTTATTCATTCTATGCGTACCTATAAGAGAAAGAAGGGATTCATGGCCTTAAAGATCGATCTGGAGAAGGCATACGATAGGATACGGTGGGATTTTGTTCTTCAATGCTTGGGAGAGATAGGTTTCCCGTGCAACCTCATTGATCTTGTTAGAATCTGTCTCACGTCAATAGAAATGCAAGTTTTATGGAATGGGACCAAGGGAGCAACCTTCAATCCAATTAGAGGGATTAGGCAAGGGGATCCACTATCTCCTTATCTGTTTGTCATTGTTCTGGAAAAATTAGGACACCTTATTCAGAGTGAGGTTGACGCTTCCCATTGGCTTCCGTTTCGACTAAAATAGCATGGTATTGCTCTCTCCCATCTGTTCTTCGCTGATGATCCTATTCTATTCGCGGAAGCTAGCATGGCTCAAGCAGGGCTAGTTAAAGCTTACCTAGACGATTTCTGTGATGCATCCGGCGAGAGAGTTAATAATAGGAAGTCCATAATTTTTTTCTCTCAAAACGTCCATCATACTCGTCGTCGTGAGATTGGTAATTTTCTTGAGTTTAGCCCCACGACTGACTTGGGAAAGTATCTAGGAGTCCCTCTAATTCATCGGAGGGTGTCCAGACATACATATGATTATGTTCTCAAGAGGATGGATCAATGGCTTAAGAGTTGGAAGGCAAGCACTCTTTTGAGGGCAGCTCGTCATACATTAGTTTCCTCTGTAGTCTCTGCGATTCCAGGATATTCTATGCAATCCTCCAGGTTGCCAGCTAGTGTTTGCAACGAGATTGACAAGCAATGCCAGGGTTTCCTTTTGGGAAGCACGAGAGTCTCTAGGAAAATTCACTATGTCGCCTGGGAAGAAGTTTGCAAGAGAAAAAACCAGGGCGGCCTGGGTCTCAGGCAAGCTCACAAGCAGAATACAACGTTTATGATGAAGCTGGGCTGGGACCTTGTGAAGAGACGAGATGCCCTGTGGGTGAAGTTTTTGAGAGAAAAATACAAGTGTGGCACGGACATCATTCCTACAGTTATGCAGCGTAAGTGTTCGTCCCAGAGTTGGAAGGGTATTTCAGAGGCTTGGAAGTTTACTAAGAAGGGTCTTGGATGGTGTTTTGGCAATGGCACCAGTATCCACTTTTAGGAAGATAGTTGGTTACCGGGTCATAACCAACTAAGTGGGTATGCTATAAGACCGGTTGACGTAAGTATGCATAACACGAGGGTAGCTGATTATATTAATGCATCTGGCGCATGGGAGTGGCACAAATTTTTGACTTTCCTTCCATCCATAATCCTACGAGCTATTGAGCGTATCCCATTGTCGAATATTTGGGAGTTGTAGGATAAGCCAAAATGGACAGCTACAAATGACAGAAGTTTTTCAGTTAAGTCAGCTTATGGTTTACTGAGTAATTACGAGGATGGTTCGGGAAGGAGCATGTGGCAAAGAATATGGAGATTACCAGTTCCACAGAGATGCAAAATATTTCTGTGGATTTGTGGAAAGGGTCGGCTGTTGACGAATTGTGCAAGGATTATGAGAAGGTTGAGCTCTGACATGAGCTGCGCCTTGTGCGGGGCAACTACGGAACATGCTCTTCATGTCCTGCGAGATTGTCCCGTGGCTCATGGCTGCTGGGAGTCAATCATACCTACGCATTTACGCAGACGCTTCTTTGGGGATACGGGGTTTATGGAATGGCTTCAATGGAACGTTGGGCTTCGCTGTAATATGTTGGAGATCTCTTGGTGTATCTGGTTTGCTGTGTTAGTGCGCCAGATCTGGTTGAATAGGAATGAAGGGGCGTTTCATCACCGAATGAAGGGGTCTATTTCCATTATAAACTAAGTCAAAGCCATTATTGCATGTTCAAGTGAGAACTGTCCCATCCGCAAGGCCCCATCGTGTACATCTGTGAGGTGGTAGCCGCCTCTTGTGGGATGCGTTAAGTACAATGTAGATGGTACAGCTAGTAATGGGAGTCAGGTTGCGGCTAGTGCGGGTGCTGCGAAAGACCATGAAGGGCGTTGGCTGGATGGTTTTCTGTTTCACCTCGTACATGGCAGTAGTTTTCAGGTGGAGGTCTGGGCGGTGCTCTGGGGGTTAAAGCGGGCTTGGGATATGCAGTGGCGGTGGGTCGTGATTGAAACTGACTGCCGCGAGCTTGTTGAGATACTAGCAATTGGCTGGCAAGAGGAACATCCGGACAGTGGTCTGCTTGAGGAGATCCAAGGGTGGATTGAGAAAGATTGGAACGTAAGCATAGTTTGGTGTGGAAGAGACGTGCACGGGCTAGCAGATTCCATAGCTAAATTCTCCTTGAATGTCGCAAAAGGCATTAGCTTTTGCTCCTCGCCTCCTGCGTTTACTGTGCATGTTCTTGCTGCAGATTTAGTGCAGTAAGGTGGTGGTTATGTCGCTAAACAAAAAAAAAAAGAATGTGTTTATTCCGATTCAACTTCTCCTCCGAAGCATTTAATAACTAGAACTAGAGCGAGGTATCATTAACATTAAATCATGAAATTGTAGTCAATTATATAATACCATCATAATTGTGTTATTTTAATAAATATTAGAAAATCATGTGCTTTAAGTTTTTATATTAAAATATTTGAAAAAAACATTAATATATGGTAGGATTAACAAGGGAATTTTTTTGTTGAATATAATAATTAAATTGGAGCATCTACATGAATGATACTATTTCCCATATTTTTCTTAAATTGAGACCGGTAAGTATATTACATACACACATCACAAATAAAACTATTGACCTTAACGCAATTATATAAAGCGTAGTAAGAAAATAACATGTTTGTCTGTCCGTTCACAAAACGTAACCGCTTCGTGGCCTGATACTTTTGCCATCTTTGTCTCTCGCTATATATATGTGTGTGTATCCTCTCTTCCCTCTAACCCTTACTCGCACTCAATTCTTCATCTTCTCTTCTCATCCTTAATTATTATTCTGAGTTTCAAGCTCCGGCTATGGCTTCCCTTACCCATTTCTTCTTACTTTCACTCTCTGTGCTCTCTCTCTTAGCTTCTTCCTCCAACGTTCAACCCTCTCCCAACTTAAAGAGCAGAGGGAGTAGATAAACTTATTAGTTTATTGGTTTGTTTGATATAATATATTGGGAAAAAGACATATTTACTCAAACTAACTAGAATTAGTTATATAGATTATGATTTTTTTAAAAGTAAAAGAAGATTATGATTTTTTAAAAGAAGTTGTATAATTATATAGATTTTATTAAAATTACAATATTGAAAAATTATTAAGAAAGAATGCCACCATAGAGTATTGTATATTTTTAATCACTTAGGTGAAATATGCACTCGTAATATGTGATTTTTAATAAATTTTACATACGTATATAGATTTTATTAAAATAACATTTTAAAAAATTATATATATATGTAATAAACAAGGTTGAGAGAAATTAAATACACAGCCGCACAAATCACCAGCTTGGCGAGGAGAAAATTCTCGTGCGACACGAGTAAACAACACAGTGTGGCCGCATCTAATTACCCTTCATTTGCGGTGGTGTTTCAATCAGCGAGTGGGACCGGTGCAGTTAAACACACTCGGACTCTTGCTAACGTGGGGAACCGAAGGAACATACAAGGTGTCGGCGACGTCAGATAATCCAAACGTTGAAATCTCAGTGGATCTGTGTTGGATTTCAATGAAAAGGAGAAAAAAATCAAATACGGCGACTTTCACATCATCGGGTGTAACCCCACAGTCTCACTATGCGTTTGGTCGTTTAGTATGGTGCCTGTTTGGTGTATCTAAACTCGAATTTAAAAAAAAAAACTTAGTCTAAATTTTAATTTATTTTTTTTTAAATAAATAATTATATTTGTCTAAAAAAATTTATAGATCAAATTATATTTTTGAATAAACTTTTCAGAATAACTTCTATAATAGTAAAAGAATTTATGAACTATTCAATTTTTATTTTACCTATATTTTTTCTGACACACTTTCTTCTCTCATCTTCTCTCCTCTATCTTCTTTTTTTTCTCTTCTGCAATTATCACCATCTTATTATTGCCATTGCCGTTGGAGCCATCTGTCTCAAGGTCACTGCCGTTGCTGGCCTTCAGTTGGAGATTGTTATCAATATTCTCTTCTTTCTCTGTTGCTAGTAATCTTCCTCTGTCGTTGTAGTTTTATGGAGTTCAAAGCTCAATGAATAAAGAATGGGACTTGGGGGGTTTAGTGCCGGTTGGCATTTTAGTTTAAAAATTATTTTTGAACAAAATTTTAATTTATTTTTTTAAAATAAATAATTATTTTTATTTAGAAATAGTACATCCCATTCTATTATATTTCTTCATCGGATTGAATGAATCAAACATGCTTTAAGTACCTAATTAATGCATACCCAATCTATCACATCATCTCTACACCACACCCTACCGTCTACTTTTAAAACATGGAAAATCATATTAGGGACTTATAAATTTTTAATTTAGTATTTATATATTTTTTCTTTTAATTAAATATTAACTTTAATCTTATATAACACTATTAACTCTTATAAAGGAATTAATGTTATTAACAGAGCAGCTTTACAAGGGCTAGTAGTACTAATCAAATAAAATTAAATGACCTAATTGTAAGAGAGAAAATAATATAGATATTAAATTAAAAATTAAAAAAAAAATGTAAGTACTGCAAAATATTTTCGCCCAAAAATGAAAGGACCTTCGTTTCACATGATCTGTTTGTCTTCTTGCTTTGGCTTGCTCTCAGTTGCCCGAAGCAAAACCGCGTGAAAGCAGCACGCATCTTTGATACTTTATCCTGTCCTAATCACTTCAGGTTAGGGATGCTTGTGCAAGGAATTTGAAGTGGTAAAATGACTGAGATTGACCTAATTCTATTGGATATATATATTATCATCTTAGACTTGTTAAGAATTTCTCAAGGAAAAATTAGAACAAACGACCTAAATGAATGATATTTATTGAAAAAGATTTAAAAAAAATTGTAATTATTCAGGACCAAAAATTAAAATATAAATATATAAATACTAAATTACCCCTAATTAAATCCCCACATCCCCTCTAACCGCATCAAATGTCTGACTGTTATTCACTAAAAAATGGGGGGGGGGGAGTTTTCCTTTGTCTTCTATTTTCATTATTTTTTACTAAATACATGCACTATAAAAATTTTACAAAATAATTATAAATACTATTCACTTAAATTCAATCAAAATAAATTATTTTCAATTAATTTACAATTTTCATAACAAGTTATGCATGTTAAGATATTTTATAAAAATAAAAATTATTTGCTTTTTATTAAATTCATAAAAAATAATTGTTTTACAACTTTTATAATATCTTTGTATGTCGATATATTTTTATCAACATTCTAAGTCATCAATCATATCTGATTTTTGTTTTCAGAAACTAACTGACTATTTTTTTAAATAATTTAAAATATTTATTAATATATTTTATTTAATAGGACGAACTTCTTTAATAAATAAAGAAAGAATTGCAATTGGCCTTGTGGGTGAAGGCAACTTTATTTTTTTAGTTAAAAATAGTGTGCGCTTTTTGCTTCAAGGCTAGTTACTAATGAAAATAGAGGAGAAGATATTGAAGGGCGGCAAGCAAAAGTTGATTGGAAATAGTTTGTTGGCTGCAATGATTCGCACACACTTCTGGAATCTCAATTTTAATATATTATCATCAACTAAACGAAATCCATATAAAACGTCTATCAACTATGGAATATTCAGCCGACAGATGGCTTCATCGTCAACCATTAATAAGACTAGATCCTTTGTTTTTTCCCAAGAACACGCGGCACGGACACAACTTTTTCCAAAGGGTGTAACTTTTGTCTCAAGAAAAGTTGCAGATTTGTCTTGCAGACGGTCATGTGGTATTCTAATGAGGTTTCCTTTTATTATACTTTTTTTTTTAAAAAAAAAGTTGCAACTTTTTAATGAAAATGACACTGCCATTTGTTGCTCTTCATGTGCTTTGTCTAACACGCTCTTAGTTAAAGTTTGGGGTTTATTGTTAAACTGTATATATACTCCTTGCAGTCGAATATTAAGTCACTTTCAATCGTATTACTAGAATGAAAAAAAAATTAGTTAACTCATTAAATTTATTTAATATTAATATTTAAATAAAATATTATATTATTTATTTAAATCTATTACTAGAAATTTATCATTCATATAAAAAAAATATAAATTATTATAGATCAATTGAATCTATCACTATTTATAATTTTAAAAATAAATTAATTATATACTCGTTATCTAATTTTAAGATTTGTAATCATACTTCTTAATATAAATGATTATTTTAAGAATCAAACTTAAAATTTGAGAACTATAACTGATTAAAGAGAGTGGATTAAATAAGTGTGGGGATAAATTGTGGAAAGAAATGGCAATAGGGACGATGGAGGATGGCAGATAAAGATAATATTTTAATTGAAGAAACAGTCAAGGGTTTCATCCCCAATGATGCAAGTACTAGAAGATGGTTGGGATAAAAAGGGTTATCGTATAAAGTCTTTGATTCCCACTTGCATTTATGGAAGTCTCGTTGAATTTGACAGGGATAGCGATGGTCCACAATACTCCACTTTATTCGCCATTTGGAAAGGACCGTCAACTCAGTGTAATAGTTACGTGTAAGTTACGTGTAAGTTCCAGGGTACAGCCTTGGAAATATGTTAATTATGATATTTTAGCTATTTTATTCAAAGCTGTTGTTTTCAGAAGGGAATGCTGGGCCCGGCTTGTCGTTGTAGTTTTATGGAGTTCAAAGCTCAATGAATAAAGAATGGGAGGTGGGGGGTTGGTTGATATTGAAAGAGCGAAAAGACAATTAAAATGGGCGCTTATAAGAACATGTACTCAATAAGGATAATAGGAAAAAAAATACGGTTAACTCATTAAATTTATTTAATATTAATATTTGAATCAATTATTTATAATATTTATTAGATTGTATTACTTATTATTAAATTTTAAATTTTAAAATTTATATTTATTATTTTTAATATAGGTACATTATCTAAGAATTAAACATGAGATCTAAAACCTATTAAAAATATAGATTAAATAGAATGAGTCACTATTAAATACTGAGATAAAATTTAAAAAGAAATATTAAATAGTCTGATTAAATAATACTTTTAAATTTTAGACGACTAAATAATATTTTTAAATGTTAGAGGCATTGTCCTCACGCACTATTTGACAGGTAGGTTTTGTTCAGATGTTGTTGGGCTCCACGTCAATCCCACGTCTCTTCTGACACAATCAAATAATGCTTTTAAAAGTCAACTCATAGATTGTATCCAAAAATAAAGAGTCAACTTATAGGGCAGCTGGAGTAGAACAAACTTACTGTTTGATATAATATGTTACTCAAAAAGTAATAAAGTAACGTGTGTCTCATGCACGTGCTTGATGACGTCAATAAAGTAATCTCTCACATACACATACATCAAATGCGTATTATAATGCTGGTGAAGTTGATAGCAATTCTCTAGTCCTTGGAGTGTGTCTCTAAATTGTTGTAAAACTTTTAAAAGGGTTTTTAGTATAATTACTAAAAATGCTAATTTCAGTTATAGAATTTTAAATAATATAAAAAAATATCACAAATTATTTTATTTTTTAGCTAAAAATGTGTAAAGAAAAAAATAAAAAAAATTTAAACAAAATAAAAAAGAATACTGCGAATTATTTTACTTATCTATAGGTATTGAATAATTTTAAAAAAATAAATGTATTATATATTTTAGAGTATTAAATATATTTTAAAATATTAATCATATTATAAATTATTTTATAATATTAAACCACTTAAAAAAAAGTACGTCAACACATTAGGTATACACAATTAAAAAAAATATGTCAGGTATTAAGAACACTTTACTTAGTACAGAAAGAAGAGACAACGCGCTAGTTAGTCTCATTACGCACATGGTAGGTCCCACCTCATACACTTCTTTTCTCTGGTTCTTGCTACTCCTACTCAGCACTTAAACTTCATATGGAGTTAGAGGACCAAAGATATATACTTTTCATAGATTTGATTCTTACCAATAGTTGAGTGGATTTTGTTTTGATGGTGTCATGAATATAATTCCAACACATTCTAATGGAAAGCTATAACTCGAGATTAATTTTCCTTTCTTTCTTAATCTGTACTCCTCCTATTTTTTCAATATAAAATTCAATTGATTAATTTAAAAAAATTAAGAAAATTAAATAAATAATTTAATTACAATATATGTTAAGTATTATTAAATTATATATCAATTTATAAGCCAATCAAATTAATTTTAAAAAAATAATAAATATAAATATTTTAATAACTTATTTAATTTTTTTAATTTTTTTAAATTAATCAGTAAGTAAAGGAAATAATATTACTTTGAGTCTACTTTGAAAACTAATTTGGAGTTCCTTATAGTTTCATCTAGTTTTAAACAGTTCCCTAAACTCCCCCCCCCTTCTTATTGAGCCTTTTTAGTTTATACTGTTAAATTCGTTAGTCCTTCTGTTAAATAGAAATTAATAGTGCTAAATATTCCGTTAAAGAGCAACGATGCGGCACATAGTTGAATTATCTTTGACAATTTGGACTCTTACACAGCATCTATGTTGAAAGAATTTAGCTGAAAACAATTTTTTTTGTCCTTAAAGTCTAAAAAACAAATTATTGTGAGTCTGGAACTTTAACGATTTATTTATGTGAAGCAATTATGTAGCACAAATCAATAGATTAGGAAAAAAAAATATCCAGAATCATTGACTGCCTGGAAGCAAAAATTTAAATCATATAAAAATTTGTGTTTAGACGTTAAAGACCAAAAAAATTGTTTTCAGCTAAATTCTTTCCACATAGATGCTGAGTAAGAGTCCAAATTGTCATGATGATTCAACTATGGCCACATCAGTCTAAAGTTAGGTAAAAATTTGTGTATGGAATTATAGGCACATATATATATATATATAGTGGGCTCAAAAGCGAGGAAGAAGACCACAAATATTTGATGATTAGGGCGGCCAATATATATAATTTTTCTCCTATTATATATATATATATATATATATGCATGCGCACACATATTACTTTCTAATTTAGGGAGACAAAGGAAAGTTCTTAGGACTTTAAACTCTCCTTCTTGAGAGCTTTCCTTGATGAATCCGGCTAATTCTGAAGTGCAATATATATACAAGAACTTTCCTTGACGCCGTTTAAGCAATATATATATATACACACATATACAAGGGAAACTTTCATCCTCGAGTTTTTGGGGTTTTCTTCCCCGTTGTTGACCCCTCAGCTCTCTTCCCGCCTTTATCATTTCTTTTCTTTCCTTTCTGGACTTTTTTGGTCCCCTTCCCTATCTTAGCATCATGGCGGACCACCAACAAATTGGAGGGGAGCAGCCCACAACGCCTCTAGTTCCATCTACTTTTAGCTCTTCACAAAGGTTTTCCCACACTTCATTAACTTCATATCTATTATCCCCATTATTTTTGTTTAATCGGCACTACATTATCTGACCATCTTCATTCTTCCCTATTTTTTGTTTAAACAAATTCCATTTCTAGTTTCTTGCTATTATTGTTATTACGACATTATGATGCTAATTCGGTTTATTTATTCCTTATCTTTGCGGCTGCAGTTCAAGCCCCGCACAAGAGGAATCCTTCAAAGTGTTACACGCTCTCATAATTTCTCTGATTACTATAGTAGGTGGTTATGCGCAATTTCAATTTCAATGTAAGAAACTGTCCCTCTTTGCTGAGCATGGAAACATCATGAGAGCCGCTTTTGTGCTGCTATTCTTCTATGGTATCGGTTTGATGGTAGAATTTAGAATTCAAAATCGATCTAAATCCCTTGCCATCATGACGCAATTTACTCCTCTGTTTGGACTTCTTGTGGTCGTTCTACTTCTCTTCATCCTATCGCTCTCCCTGGGTTTAGCTGCATCCATCGTATGGGCTTTCTTGGTGGTTGGGCCAACAATCAGATTGTTTCAACAAATTATTCAATGGATTCATGGCATCATTCCCCATATTCGTACCAATCAGACAGCAACTAGTAACATTGAAATGGAAGGAAGTGGATCTATTGGGATTCGAGAGAATGACTCTCCCGTTTGAAGCTTCCTTTTGCCAAAACAAAAACCTGTTCGTATACTTTATCAGAAAAAAAAACTGTCGGCATGAAAAATTTTTCTAGGATAAATCTTGCATTTCTGAGTAAAACTCGCTAGCGAGTCAATCAGTAATAGTCAAAGGAAAAGTTGCTCAATTTTTCATTTCCACACATGTCTCCATGCTTTCTAATGGGGATAACAAAAATGCCTAAAGTATATTGTATCGTCTGTACTTTGTCAAGATCCAGAGATGTAGAGGGATCGACTGTACAATAAGAATATTGGGATATCTTTCCAAAGCCTTCGAATCTTCTTTGCACACATTCCGTCAATAAATATTATCCGTCTGATTTAAAATACAGATCAATTTGTGTGTGTGTGGGTATAAACTATTGTTAATGTTTTAAGAGTCAAATCCAACGTTAAAACTGGAAAGAAAAATTTCCAATTAAACACAACTGAAATACCAACATTTAGATGTAGGCTTATACTTTTAATAACGGGAAAAATCTTATTTGAAAAAAATCAGATTAACTCTCCTTTTTTATTTTTTAGTTCAGTAAAATTAGAAAAAAGTGTGTAAAATATGAGTTTTACCATATCTCATTAGGAATATTCTACAGGAACATGGGGGGTTTTTCAGTCTAATTTGTGACAAATAGGTGTTTGTTCGTTAAGTATAGGGATACAATTTGAAAAGAAATATTAATTAGTCTCTAAATATGACCAAATAGAGCAGAGGGTGTAGATAAACTTATTAGTTTATTGGTTTGTTTGATATAATATAGATATTAATTAGTCGCATGCAGATTATGATTTTTTTTTAATGAATTGTATATAGTTATATAGATTTTATTAAAGTTACAATATTGAAAATGCCACCATAGAGTCTTGTATATTTTTAATGACTTGGGTGAAATATGCCCACGTAATATGTGATTTTTAATCAATTTTACATAAGTATATATAGATTTTATTAAAATCACATGTTAAAAAAAATTATATATATATAATAAACAAGGTTGAGAGAAATTTATCTTTTACCCACTATACCCTTAAAATACATCAGTTTCTCTTTTTAGGGCAAGACACCCTAACTATAGGAATAGTTAAGATTTACTTTAAAGGGATTTCAATTTATTAATATATTCTTTTATCTTCAAATATTTTATTCTTTTTTTTCGCCAACTAAATGTTTTATTCCTATTCAACTTCTCCTCAGAAGCATTTAATAACTAGAACTAGTAACATTAAATGATGAAATTATAGTCAATTATATAATACTATCATAACTGTGTTATTTTAATAAATATTATAAAATGATGTGCTTTTATTTTTCATATTAAAATATTTAAAAAACATTAATATATGGTAGGATTAACAAGGGAATTTTTTGTTGAATATAATAATGAAATTGGAGCATCTTCATCAGTGGTACGATTTCGCATATATTTTCTTAAATTGAGACCAGTAATTACCTTTCCAATATTAGATATGTTAAAAAACTATTGACCTCAACACAATTATATATATAAAAAAAGGTAATAAAATAACGTGACGTACATGACGTGGAACTTTGTACGGATTGCAAATGGTTTCTTTTTACGGTCATGAGATGCTTGAGTGGATGGAACTCATTTGGCGGCTAAGCCTCTCTTTAAAGAGCCTTTGTCAGGAGTCTGCCATGGTTTTGCCTTTTGTTTTTTAATCTAAAAGTGGGTCCCACAAACCTTATCACCTTTCATTAATACAATTAATTTGAAAGATAAGATAAAGAAAAACAAGACTCTATTTGGGACAAATGTAGGAGGACTTATAAAAACTATTTAATCAACACTTTTCTTGATAAGATAATTATTTAATTAAATTAAATAAATTAATTAAATTAATATATATATTTAAAATATTTTAATCATTTTTTTAACTTATTTTTTAATTTAATTATTATTTAGAAAGTATTAAGAAAGATAATTTAAAAAAATTAATAAATATAAAAAAATTATATTTATGATTAAAATCTTTAATTACATTCTATACAGGCGAGTACTCAAAACATGGCCTCGTTCCAAGAAGTTCTGTTCGTCCGTTCCCAAAACGTAACCGCGCCGTGGTCTGATACTTTTTATTTTGCATCTCCCGCGATATATATATATATATATATATATATATATATCCTCCATGGCTCATCTCTTAAGGTCAGTTTATGTGTGTGTCTCATGGCATATGCAGTTGTTCAAACCCATATTTTTTTGCTAATTTAAATTTATGCAGATCGATTCCTCTACGGCCTGGAGTTTTGGGTAATTTGATCAAAGACTTAATTGGTATCGTGGAGAGGCAATTCGTAGGTTCATCACCGTTGTTTGAAAATTCTGCGAGGGCCTGGACACTCATAACAAGTAGAATCATCTATAGCTGTAAAAGCGACGTGATATTAGGCTCCATGGCTTGTACAGTATTATTATCATTCCTCATATCGCGCCATGAAATTTCAAAGTATGTCTCTGTGATCTGGGCAATATGGGTTGTTTCATATGTGATGAGCAACGGGGCAGCAATCGCTGAATGACACGAGTAGAAAATATGCAAAATCTAGTAGTAAGATATGGACCCCATACATAATTCAATCATCCTTTGTCATTACCAAACGCCCCATACTCTTGTATAAAAATCTTTCGTTGGATGTCAATTCCATTGAATTACCTTCATTTAGCTCTCAGAGGGTATGGAAACAGGAACCAGGAAACAGAAGTGTTTACAATTTTTGAAAACAAAAGAGTATAAAAAAAACACAAAAGAGATGTGGAGGGATCAACTCTACTACCAGTTTGTGTTTTAGTAAACCTGTGCTGTGCTACAGAGTTAAGAAGATGGAAATCAGGAGATGAGTAAAGTTTAAGTTTCTTCAACGGTACAATCCATTAAAAACGAAAAAAGTAAAACTGTCAAAAGTCTTCTTTCCAAATCTGGTGTCATTTCCTTTTACAAATCACATTAGAGCAGAACACTGAACTACCATCATGGATCCCCTTTCCCATCTTGAGTGTGGCACAACATTCTTGATCTATTGTGCTCATTTCTGATTATAGTCAGGTCAAACAACATCTAGAACTTTTCATTTTGGAAGATCACTGTTATGCATTGCTTCTTCAGTGAAGGGTTGCTCCTTTCACCTAATCTTGGGACTTAGGATTCGAAATTTTCATGGGCCAGTCTATGAGTATGGTTGTCTTTATAGCTTAAGCAAGGAAGGACCTTAAATTCCAATCCGTCTAGTTGGCCTTCCTAATTGTTAGTCTTTGTTTAGTTTTAGTTAGAAGGTCTTCATAATGTTACTACCATTGTTGGGGATTATTGCACTCATCATATGTATGGGCTCTGTTTATGATGAAAGCGGTCATCATGTTGTTCCAAGAAAATTTTCAATGACATTGTCTTGTAATCTTGACCAAAGGATTTCTGAGAAGTAACTTAGGAGTGGAAGAAAACACTCTCTTCGGAATGAAGAAAATGACTTCCCTGTCTGAATTTGGTCCGCATACTAAATAAATCGGTAATATATAAAATGGAAGACTTTACTGTATCTTATTGGAGTAAATCATTGTGTAGAGTTCATAATTTTCAGACCATGCAATCCCTGGGGACCTGTTTCCCCACTTGCAACTCACGTTGCTTGTTGGAGACCCATTTCCACCATTGGAGAGAAACGATTTTACGTGGGGAGAGAAGCGGATGATGCTGCTGAAGGAAGAAGAAAGATAAGCTGAAAGTAAGAACGAACGGCCTATATTTTTGTTTTTAAGAAGCAAAACGGTGTGTTTTGAGGTAGCTGGGAGGCAGTGGTGAGAATAATCGGGGCAGAGACGTTGAGTCCAGGTCTCATTAACCCTTTCTTCTTTTTTATGCCTTCACAGGATCGGTAGGATTTATGGGTTTTTATAGACGGTTAATTACTCCCTTGGCAGACAAATTAAAGAGACAACAGCAACAAGACAACACGAGCTTCCAACGTAATTAATCATAATTATGAAACCAATAACAGATTCTATCTCGAATTTTTTCTTTCTTGTGATAGACACAATTGTACGCTTCTAACATAGTGTTTCAGATTTCATCAACGTCATCATCTACATCGCCCCCAGTTTATATTATGGATCTTCTTCCTCAAGTGAGCCCATCGCCAAATTTTTGTGGGTTTTCTTTCCCTCATTTGCCCCTCTTCTCTCTTCCCACCATCTTCCTATCATCGTCGCCGCGCAATATGCCTCTAACTTTGTCTACTTTTACCTCTCCTCAAAGGTTTTACCATTCCTCATTAACTTCATCATATCTACTTTTCTCATTATCTTACGTTCTCCATTTCATTTCTGGTTTCTACTATTTGCTTAGTTTCTTCCCATTATTGTTATTACTACTTTATGACGCTGATTCAGCTTATTCATTACTTATGTTTGTCGGCTACAGTTCAAACAGGGGACAAGAGGAAGCTTTTGCAGTGTTACACGCTGTCGTAATTTCTCCGATTACTACAGTGGGTGGTTATTTGCAATTTCAATTTCAATCTAAGAAATTGTCCCTCTTTGATGAGCATGGAAACATCATAGGAACCGTTTTTGTGTTGCTATTCTTCTATGGTATGGGTTTGATGGCAGAATTAAAACTTCAAAATCGATCTAGTTACCTTACTATCATCAGATAATTTACTCCTCTGTTTGGGTTTGTTGTCGTCATTCTATTTCTCTTCATCTTATCGCTCTTGTTGGGTTTAAATGGATCCATCATATGGGTTTTCTAGGCTGTTGGCCCAACAATCAGATTTTTTTATTGGTAAATGGCCCAACAGTCAGATTGTTTCAACAAATTATTCAATGTCTTCGTGACATCATTCTACATATTCGTACAAGTCAGACGGCAACAAGTAACTTTGTAATGGAAGAAAGCGAGTCTGTTGAGATTCAAGAGAATAGTTTGCCTGCCTGAAGCTTGGCCAAAACCAAAACCTGTCTGTATGAAGTTTTTTTCTGAATTAAATTGCCTAGTGAGTCAACAGTCATAGTAAGAGGAAAAGCTTTCCATGTATGCCTCTATACTTTGCAAGCGGATGGCATAAATGCCTAGCATATTGTATCGTCTAGAGTTTAAAATAATCTGCCACCAGTTTGCGTTTTAGAAAACCTTTGCTGTGCTACCAGTGTTAAGAAGATAGAGATCAGGAGATAACTAAAGTTTCTTCAACCTTGCAATACATTAAAAATGAAAAACAAAGCAAAGCTGTTACAAGTCTTCTTACCGAATTTGGTGCCATTTCCTTTTACAAATCTCATTAGAGCAGAACATTCAATTGACATAACGGATTCCCTTTCCAAGCTTGACCGTGGCACAACATTGTTGAGCTATTATGCTCATTTCTAATTCTAGTCGAGTCAAACTGAATCTTGAGCATGGCATAACTGTTATGCATTGCTTCTTCAGTGAGGGGTTGCTTCTTTCACTTAGTGTTGGGACTATCAGGACTTGGATTTTTCATAGGCCAGTTTATGAGTATGGTTGTCTTTATAGCATAAGGAAAGGACCTTAAATTCCAATAATCTATTCGGCCTTCCTAATTGTTAGTCTTTGTTTAGATGTTCTACATGATCTTTCTACCATATCTGGGGATTATTGCCCTCATCATATGGGCTCTGTTTATGGTGAAAGCTGTCATCATCTTATTCCAAGAAAATTTTCACTTGTAACCTTGACCAAAGGTTCTCTGAGAAGTAACTTGGGAGTGGAAGAAAACACTCTTCGGAATGAAGAAAATAACTTCCCTGTCTGAATTTGGGCTGCATACTAAATAGATCAGTAATATATATATATATATATATATATATATATATTTTGTAAGGATTTCAAAATTGGGTGTGGTAGAGTCTGAATTCTGTATGATTCATTATTTGGTCAGAGTAGTTAATAACCATGCTGTAGGAAATATTTCTGTCTGCTTTTAGCTTTCCTGTAGCCTCTTCTTTTGTTGTTTCCCATGAGAGCCATCTGAGGGCTTCTAGCTATGATGATAGTGTTATTATGAAAGATATATTTATTGAAGACTTCACAACTTCATATTGAGGAGAAATCCGATATCTAGAAATGATAAAGTCTGAAATAATAATGAAAAGACGGAGGAAATGGGAAATGCATGAAGGAAGAAAACAATAACTGCAACCAAATTTAGTGAATAATCAAACTTTATGCTGCATTATGTTTAAGAACCTGTAAGATTCTTAGGGGTATTTATGCGTAACAGAATCTGCCTCAAGTGAAAGGGGACGTTTTACCTTTGTAATTGAAATTTTTGAAGGCATTCTCTTTGTTCTGTCTCTTGGTAATTGAATGTGCATTTATTTTTTAACACAAATGAATTTTGTTTCCTAGTTTTCAGGACTTTGTTTCATAATTGAATTGCAAGCATTCTTCATGCAACTCGCCTGTATATTTTATAATGTTCTGCTTGTAATATCTTACAGGTACTTTGCTGAGAGGATGAAATGCAATTGAACAGAAAAATGCACCCTCGCCTGTGGCAAACTCTCTAATTCTTGTTAAGCAGAATGTTTAAATTGGAAAAACTTAAAGGAGGAGAAAACAGAAAATTATGTCCAAAGAACACATTTGTACTATATAAGTGGATGGAATAAATACCTAAAATATTTAAGGTTGCTTTGTCATGTTACATAAATTTGGAGGGATCAAATCTGGTGCTAGCTTGAAATTTAGTCAACCTGTGCTGTGTTACAGAGTTAAGAAGATGGAAATTGTGAGATACGTAGACTTGAGTTTCTTCAACCTCACAATCCATTAAAAATGAAAAGACAAAATCGTTCCAAGTCTTCTTACTATGCGTGTGTTTGGCAATTGATTATGGGAATAGATTATAAACAAAACCATGATTTGAGGAAATGAATACCAAACACAACTTCTTTTTTTTAAAATCGATTATCCACGCAAACCATGGTTTGAGCCTTCAAACCATGGTTTTCAAAAAATTTATTACATAGCAGCTTTTCTGTGTGATTGTTTGCATCATTCACTCCTTCTCCTTTTTTTTGTCAATTTCTGTGTAGCTTTTCGGTCCAAAATTTTTTTGACATAGTTTAAAATTTAAAATTTCGGTCCACTGCCACAGTAATTTTAAAATTTAAAATTTTAATTTTTTATTTTAAAATTTTGAAAAAAAAGATGAATTTACCTATAAAAGTTATAATCTTCCATACTTTTTGATAGTCATCTAGATTGGTTAACTCTAATAAAGTTTTTAGTAGGAAAAAAATTAAAATTCAGGTGAATATTGTAAATTTTTACCTTGCTCAAACAATAATGTATATGTATTATTTTTTAATCACTTAAATCAAAAAATTTAAAATCAAATTTATTCTTTATGTAATTATTATATTAGTTTATGTCTTTTTTAGTAAATTGTCTATAGAAAAGTGATTATGTTACTAATCATCCAAACATCTCCAATTTTGAAAATTACTTTTTCCCAAAATCTATTCTTCCTAAAATCTATTCTCCAGAATCTATTCTTCCCAAAATCTATTCTCCAAAAGCTAATCCAAACACACCCGGAACATTCAACTGACATATATAGTAGATATAGCCTTTTTATACATGTAGCTTGAGAGTGGCATATTTTTTTATATATGCAAGAAAACAATGTTCAATGTAAAATATAAAATTTATAGCAACCAAGTCATAAACAGTGCTGCTCGTTTTTCATATTATATATCACCTATTTCATTGCCCTCTAAATTCTTACCTCTGCAACAGTTCAAGATGTCTGGCTCTCTTCCACGAATCTCTTTCAGTTTCCAGCTTCTGAATTTCGAGTTCATTAAAGTAGGTGTTAAAATGTTTGGTCCTGCTCAACAACTTTCTTTGTCCCTGCTCAACAACTTTCTTTGTCCCTGATGATCTCTCAGATTTACAGCGTCCATGTATGCTGTTAATGCAGGCAAGACGACTTTGACTTTCATAAGCAGTACTCTCTTTAACTTAAGGCACTGTGTTGCTGTAAAGTGCATGATCAAGAATTTTTTAGCATATGGATGACATGCTTAATTTGACTTCTGGGCTTCTTCTTCCATTTTGATCCAAACTATCATCACTACCTGAAGATGAGCGATATCTGGTCATAAAGGGTCTGCAAAATTTGTTTGCATTCTCCAACCACTCTTGTATTTCACAGTAGCATGAGGAGAAGTTGCTCTCAATGAAGGATTTCCCAAAGCTCTGAGATTTCAATAGTCAAACAGAAAATGGTGTGAGTTCCTCATTATGTGATAAATGTACAGATATAATATGGAACAGTCCTTGAGGTGAATCAACAAATTTCATCTTTGGATCTCTTGGACATTGAATATATGAGATTCAGACGCATTATTAGGTTCAACATTCAAGTGAAATCTATTAATTACTCAAGTCATCCTACACTCAGCATATTAATTATCAAAATGTCAACGAATTAGAGAACAGAAAGATCCATTTCCATGGCATTGTAAAAATGCAGAAGCAAATCCAACTTATCAGAGTAAATAAACTAAGACGAAATACAGAAAATCGAAATTAATCATTAGCAGAAACGACCGAAATTGATTCAACGAAGATACCATTTCTTTTCTTGAATTAGGAGGTATACCTGGTTTCTTGGAGAGGGAAGTTGGGAAGCAATGTCAGAGTAGTAGAACGTGTCTGAGCCGGAAGACGAAATTTGAAAGGGGTGGCTGCAAATCGGCGAGGCAGACTCAGGAAGAAGGGTCATGTGTTGTCCGGCAAAGCCATCTGAATGTAGAATTCTTCTGGTGAAGGGTAGTGATGAAGAAGAAAATGGTAAATGAGATTCAGATAGGTTGAGAACCCTATGGTTGATGAAGTTTTGAGGAGCTATATCTTGAAGGTGAGCTTCCTGGTGTTTGGTTTCTTGCATTTCTCTCTCAGGCTCTGCGCTTTCTTCTCTGAGCGCGAGCACTGTGTATCTTAACGAGAGCAACAAGCCAAGAAGAAGAAGAAAGAAGAAAAAATTATGAAAATTACATATATTTTCCATTTTTTTATTTTACAAAATTATTTTTATTGAGATAAATTTATATATTATATGTTACTTTAATTTTAAATGTGAAAGGCCTTCCATCCGCGTGGGCTACACATGGACACATTCTACCAAAGAATAATAGAAAATTAAAAAGTAAAACAAATATTATTTTAAAATATAAAAGGCTAATATATTTTACTGAAAATTGCGTATCAAATAATTAAAACCTAAAATATTTAGGATTTAAGAAAATGTAAGACCAAGTAAATTTCTTAAATTTATTTCAAGTATAATAGTAGACTTAAAAATGCCGCCAAAAGGAATTGAATTTAGAAAGAAAATTTGTTATTAAGATTCTAAAGAGTGATACATTAAATTTTCAGAAATACTTTTTTTGTAAGAGTTTTTAAATATATTTTCTTTTAATCTTTTAAGCTCATCCTAAAAGATGTTGAGAAATATGTTTTATTTTTTATTGTATTTTATTAAGCTTACACACATTTAAGTTTGTTAATTTTCTTAATTTATTTTTTAGTATACAAATTTAAAAAAAAAGGTTAAACTTATTATCATTTATCTTTAAGAGTAAAATTAAGCATATAATAATTTTAAAAATTGAACATATTTTAAATAATCATATATTTCACTTTTACTTGCTGAAATAATTTTTACTAGCTGAAATCACATAGATAATTTTTTTAATTTAAACAATAAGAATATTGGGATATCTTTCTAAAGCCTTCAAATATTCTTTGTACACATTCTATCAATAAATATTATCCGTCTCATTTAAAATATAGATCAATTTGTGAGTGTGTATATACTCTATTATTAATGTTAAAAGTCAAATCCAACGTTAAAACTGGAAAGAAAAATTTTCAATTAAAGCCGTCTAACTGAAATACCAGATTTACGACATCTTTAGATAGTCTTTTGAAAACAAAAATTATGAAAAAAAAAATTTAGATAATTTTTAAAAAAATTTTTGGAGAAGAGTTTATAGAAAAAAATAGTTCTGAATAAATGAGTATTTAGATAATTATCATCATAAAAATTTTTATTATTAGTAAATTACTAAAAAATGATATAAAATAAAAAAATTAATTATCTATATGATACTGTTCATTGTCACTGTTCACCTTATTCTTTCCTTTTCCATCGCACCAAGTCATCTTCTTTCCTCTACCGGCGACGAAGAACATTGAACACAAGGCAAGACAATGGCGTTCTACATCGACATCTTTTTCTCTGGTGAGACTAGCGACTAGCAAAGTCTTCTTCCATGGTGAGACAGTGGCCAGCAACGTCTTCTCCCACAGTGAGATGCGACCAACTTCTTCCTCCTTTCCTTCTTCTGACGAGCTTAAGGCAACAGATTTCTCCTCTATTCTAACGAGCAGTAGAGAGAAAAGAAAAAAGACAGGAAAGAGAGAGGAGGAGAAGGAGGAGAGAGCAGAAAAAATAGAAATAAAATAATAATTAGTTAATTCATAAGTTCTTTTACTGTACTAAAAGCTAGTATCAATAGTTTATCTAAAACTTTAATTTTAAATCATGATTTGATCTAAAAGCCTTTTTAGTTAAATATGATTGTTTATTTTAAATTTTTCTCAAATTAAAATTTAGATTAAAACCCTTCTAAAATCATGATTTTATTTATTTTCAAACAATCACTTAGGCTTACACTTTTAATAAATGGAAAATCTTGTTTAAAGCCACCTGAAATAGAAATAATCATAAATTAGGTTGATAAATTCAATGAATCGTTATTTGGGTTATAAACCTAATTTAGAATTTGAGAATGTTAGGTATTTTACTATATTACTCCTCTTTCCTTTTGTTTTTTTCCAAAACCCTCCTGTCTCTGTCTCTATTTTTGTTTTTTTTTTTATGAAAAGCCACCTTTACCGACTATTATAGCAATATTGATGACAACGAGGCAACTTTATTACAAATGTTTTGTTGTGAGACTTGTGAATTGTTAAATTGAATTTGTTAATTTTTACAAGAAGAAATGTTTAAAAATTAATAAGTTCAATTCTTTCTTTTTAATGGAAGCCTTTTCTCTTTTTGTGATACAGAGGTTAAGCTTATGTTAATTTGGGGATAAATTACTCCATTTTTAATATATATATATATATATATATATTGAAGGCAAAATTATATTACTAAATATTTTTAAAATATTGGATGTACTTATAAAACTATTTCAAAGTGTTACGTACGCGTTTTCCCTTTTATCAAACTGACATCTTTACAAAAACTAACTGATTTTATGTTACCCAACAGCTAGATGCAATAAAATACGTAGGTGAGGTGAACCACTTGCATTGGCCTTTAGTTGAGCAAAAAGTAGAGAAATATCCTTAAATGCAGATGTGATGAGGGTTATCAATTTGAGGCTAAAGGGCTTAACTAACGCATTATATGAAGTAATCTCTCGATTGTTTAATATAAAATTTAATTGATTAATTTAAATAAATTAAAAAATTAAATAAATTAATTATATAATAAATATAAAATAATATTTTTAAAGTATTCATGTATAATATTAAATTATATATTATTTTATAAGTTAGATAAATTAATTTAAAAAAATAATAAATATTAGATATAAAATATAAAATATATTAAAATTTTATATTTATGGTTAAATTTAACTCTCTGACTAGCTCCTATATTAAATATGAAAAGTGGTATATAGTATTTAACATTAAGCCATCCAATTTTTTCAATGAAGAAAAATTAATGACAACATAGTGGAAGATGGCGGCGAAGGACCTGAAGTTGTCTTGGGCCTGAGACCATTATGCTTATCCTTGCCGCAAGGAGAGAATCCTGCAGAGAAATATAGAAATTAGGAGATCTTTACCAACATTAGGATTTTCTGAAATAAGTGGGAACAGGAACGATAAGAAAATGAACCTTCCAATTTGATCAAAAAGAGATACCATGTTACAACTTTAAAAATTCCAACTATGAATCTAAAAAAAAAAAAAACAGTAACCCACTGATACGAGAAAACAAGCAAGCACAAGTGCATCATAAAATTTCGGTAGTATGAAAATCAGCCCATCACATATACTCAAAAAACTCAAAATGGTAATTACTGCAGTATGGTTGTTACATCTACCATCATCTAATCCAAAAACAAGTAACTAGATTTCAAAACTCATCCTCCAGCGACCCTTTTCAACAGAGGAATCAAAAACCACACACCAATAGCACACTAAGTCTAGTTTCGGAATCTCAACGTTAACCTCACTCTCATAGTAGTCAAAGTGCATATTAATGTTCAAATTTTACAAATTTGATGTTTTGAAAGGGAAGATGAAGTTCGTTCGCTAAGTGGGAGAAGATTACTTGAAATGGATATGGTAGAGTGCGAGATAATTTCAAACCACGATCTACGGCGAGTGTGGCGAGAGGCCGAGAGCGAAATCTGAGGAAGACGAGACGGAGACGGCTATCGGTAACCGCGCCTTAGCGTGGACCCTGGTGAGAGACTCAGAGGCCGAGACTGCGACACCAAAAGGCGGGGGCGAGCATCGGCCAGGGTGACCGTCGAGGCCAGCAAGATGCGGAGAGCGAGACTGTGAAGTGAGAGCTAGAAATCGACGTCGAACTCGAGGCAAGGCTTTTTGGAACGTAGGCATTTTTAGGTTAGGGATATTATAAATAATTCAAAAATCATTTCTCTTCATCTTATTCTTTTTTTTTTTTTTAAAAGGGTGTTCGTATTATTAGTTCTTATTGAGGGGAAGTCACGTTTTTCTTATGTTAATTTGAACAAAGATGATATGTGACAATTTTTTTATACTATTTATTAATCTTATTATTATCACTATATAATTTCGGGATTAAATGTTACAAATCTATAAACACTCAAATTTATAATATTATTACATGTTATTTAGCGATTAAATGTTATAAACACTCAAATTTACAAATCTATAAACACTCAAATTTCGGGATTAAATGTTACAAATCATTTATAATATAGAGAAAACTTTTTTTATCATATTTATAATCATATTATTATTATTTTATATAAATATATAATTTTATATTTTATTTATTATTATATAAATTTTATTTTTATATGATATAATATATATTAAATAAAAATAAAAATATTAAATTTTGAAATTTTGAAATAAAGTTGATAAAATTTAAGATGATTTTTTAGTTTCAGTTAAATATATAGAAAATAATTTATAAATAATTTCAGTTAAACATATCCCCTTTCTTTAATGAAATTAATTTGAAAAATAAGATAAAGAAAAACAAGACTCAATTTGGGACAAATGTCGGACTGCCGGGATCGTTTATGAGAACTAGCTAACCCATGCTGCTCCCATTTTTAATATACAAATTATTTAATTAATTTAATTAAAATAAAAAATAAGTAAATTAATTAATATAATATATATTTTTAAAATATTATAATTATCTTTTTTAATTTTTTCTTTTAATTATTGTTATGAGAATATTCTCATATCTCATAGAAATATTTTTATTAGCATATCTTATATCTCATTAGGAATATTCTACACGAACATTGGGGTTTAACAAATAGGTGTTTGTTTCTTAAAAATATTATTTTTAATCTTCTATATTGAATCTAGTTTATGATAAAAACTCTCTTATGTATAGTTAATAAAAAGATTTTAAAATAAAAATTAAAAATTTAAAAAATAATATTTTATATTTAAAATTAAAATAAAATACTTGTTTATTTTTTATACTTAAGACTGGGGAGAGAGTATTAATTCTGAGTTGTACCAACAATTTTAATGAAAATGCCTATGCCAATTTGTTGCTCTTCATGTGTTGTCTTTAGAAAAAATAGAAAATTAAAGTATATCTAACGTTTTAAAATATTTTATTAGGTATGTCTAATATTTTAAAATATTTTTTAAGTACTTCTAATATCCTAAAATAATTTGTGATATAATTTTACTAGTAAAATATTTAAAATAATATAAGTTTATCCATACTAATATAATAATTAATTTTTACTATTAAATAATTATTCAATTCTATTTTGATTAAAAAAAAATTGACTTGGCAATATGATTTAATTTCACTAAATTCTTTTATTATCTATATTTTTCTCTTTATCATTCTTTATCATTTATCCTTTTATTTCATCTCAGACTCTCCTCTTATTCTCTTTAACTCTTCATTTTTTTATTAGATTCCAGTGAATAATATGAAAAGAAGATAAATGCTAATTTTAGTTATAGAATTTTGAATAATATGAAAAAAATACCACAAATTATTTTATTTGTTAGCTAGAAATATGTAAAAAAGAAGATAAAAGAAAGCTTAAATAAAATGAAAAGAATATCACAAATTATTTTATCTATCTATAAATATTAAAAAACTTAAGAAAATAAATAAAAAAATATATTATATATTTTAGAACATTAAACGTATTTAAAAAAATATTTTAAAATATTAAATATACTATAAATTATTTTATAATATTACATGCACTTGAAAAAAAATACGTCAACACATTAGGTATACACAATTAAAAAAAATATGTTAGGTATTAAGAACACTTTACTTAGTACAGAAAGAAGAGACAATGCGCTAGTTAGTCTCATTACGCACATGGTAGGTCCCACCTCATACACTTCTTTTCTCTCGTTCTTGCTACTCCTACTCAGCACTTAAACTTTATATGGAGTTAGAGGACCGAAGATATATACTCTTCATAGTTATTATTTGAGTGCATTTTGGTTTGGTGGTGTCATGAATTCCAACACATTGTAATAGAATGCTATAACTAGAGATTAATTTTCCTTCTTTCTTAATCTATACTATATATATATATGTATATATAGTGGGGTCAAAACGGGGAAGAAAACGGCAAACATTTGATGATGGGCTGACTTAGGACGGGCAATATATATAATTTTTCTCTTATTATATATATATATATATATATGTATGTATGTGAACACATATTGCTTTCTAATTTAGGGAGAACTTTCCTGGATGAATCCGGCTAAGTATGAAGTACAATATATATACACATAGATATAAGTCAAATTTTCATCCCCTACTAATTGGTATACTTAAGATGCATTTTCTCTAGCTCCCGAAAAAGACATTATATAGACTGGATTAAAAGAGCCAGTCATCCTAAAATTAGAATTCATTTCTTATCACAAATATTCACTTATAACATACCATATCTCAATGGATTGGCGTAATTTTTCTAAGTATGAAGTGCAATATATATGCACATAGATACAAATCAAATTTTCATCCGCAAATTTATGTGGTTTTTTGGGTTTTTTTCCTTTCTGGATTTTTTTGGGTCCCCTTCTCTATCGTCCCATCATGGCAGGCCACCAGCAAATTGGAGGGGAGCCACCCACAACGCCTCTAGTTCCATCTACTTTTAGCTCTTCACAGAGGTTTTACCACACTTCATTAACTTCATATCTATTATCCCCATTATTTTTGTTTAATCAGCACTGCATTATCTTACCATCTTCATTCTTCCCTATTTTTTGTTTAAACAAATTCCATTTCTAGTTTCTTGCTAATATTGTTATTACCACATTATGATGCTAATTCGGTTTATTTATTACTTATCTTTTTGCGGCTGCAGTTCAAACGTGGCACAAGAGGAATCCTTCAAAGTGTTACACGCTGTCATAATTTCTCTGATTACTACAGTAGGTGGTTATGTGCAATTTCAATTTCAATATAAGAAATTGTCCCTCTTTGCCGAGCATGCAAACATCATGAGAGTCGCTTTTGTGCTGTTATTCTTCTATGTTATGGGTTTGATGGTAGAATTTAGACTTCAAAATTGATCTAAATACCTTGCAATCTTGCAGCAATTTACTCCTCTGTTTAGACTTCTTGTGGTCGTTCTACTTCTCTTCATCCTATCCCTCTCCACGGGTTTAGCTTCATCCATCATATGGGCTTTCTTGGTGGTTGGGCTAACAATCAGATTATTTCTACAAATTATTCAATGGCTCCGTGACATCATTCTACATATTCATACCAATCAGACAGCAACAAGTAACACTGAAATGGAAGGAAGTGGATCTATTAGGATTCAAGAGAATGACTCGCCAGTTTGAAGCTTCTTTTCGCCAAAACAAAAACCTGTCCGTAAGAAGTTTTTTTAATGGATAAATCTTGCATTTCTCAATAAAACTCGCTAGCCAGTCGTAAGATATTTATTTATTATATAATTTATTTAGATATTAATTAAGATAATTAATAAATATTTTTTAATATGACCCATAATCATCCCAATCTAAGGTGAGTTATTGACTCAATTTATTTAAAATTAATTTTCTGATAGTGGAAATTAACAATTCATTTAATCGTGAGATTATTTTCTGAGTCCAGAGCGAAACCTAAATCTTAATTCTCTTATGAAGGTTCCCTACTAGTGACGACATAAAATAAGTTGTCTTCACTGTACCTAATCACCAGCTGAAAAAATCTGTTATTTATATGACAGTATTCTCTATTTGATAAGTATCCTATTTGATTCTAATTCTCTTCATATCATCAAGCTAATAGCGAGAGGTAACTCTAAATCTTCTGTTGCATCTCATATAAGTTTTATATTTGAGTATGTTATAATTTGGATTGATTATATTACATTTGATATGTTTATTTTCTAACATATGGTATTATAGTCTAGTTTGAAATTACCCTTACTTTACTTATTGATTTTTTATTCTCATGTATAATAATATGAGAAAGAATATAGTATAGAAGGACCTTTAAAGATAATAATTTGTTAATTCTTTTATTTTTATTATAACAATTTATTTTTTTGTATATGTTACTGAGAGATAAATAGAAATAGAAAAGAATATGTCGAAAGAGAGTCTCAGAAGAGCCATAGTGTACGGAAGTGGCGGCTGAATGGTGATAAAGAATGATACAGGTTTTTCCATTCGTTTCTTGAGATTTTCATTAAAAACAAAACAAAAAAAATAAGAAAAGGAAGCCCAAGATGCGTTTCGGCCATTCATTCATTTCTTTTTTCAATTTTTAAAAATTGATTGGGCTATTACTACATTTGGGGCAGTAAAAAAAAATTAGAATGGCCTTGACGAGTTTGAATCTCCTTTACTATTATTATTATTATTATTTTTGGAAAAAGTATCATGGGCCACACGATTGGGCTGCTGTTCCAAAAATACTAAAAGCTTGCTGGGCCGACACCTTTTGGACCGCCATAAAGCATTTTTTTTAACAATTCTATTTTTCTGGGCTTGCGTTTTGGGCTATTTTCCTAGGCGAAAATATTTTTTTCTTGTAAAATGTATTTGGGCCTGGACAATTTTGATTTTTATTTATGAAAATTATTTCAGACTCTATTTTTTAGACTTTTATATATGGATCACTTGATATTATTTTTAGAAAATTATTTTTGGCTATTTAATTTAATTTTTTCAGAATATTTTAATTATAATTACATACACTGTAAATATTTAAATCAATTTCTCTATTATTTTAATTTTTGAAAAAGGTGTTTACAAAATTTTAATTTTTTATGTTATTTAATTGCCTATTAATTTGTCTCTTCGCAATTAAATTAACTATTTAATTTTTGTAAAAACCTTTTGAGTTAAAATTAATTTATTAGACATTTTTTGGGTGCATGAAATAATGGAAGAATTTAAATTAAATTATTTAATTATTTTTGTTAATTAAATTAATTTATTAAATACTCCATTATATTGTGCATATTTGAATTTATATGCACATTATTGAAATTTGTGATTATCATGCATTTTTGTGAGGAGTAGCCATATCATCCTTATTTATTTTTGTTGTGTGCATTAATTAATCACGTATGGATTTAAAATATCAACAATAATTAAATGTATAGTTATGATTTATCTTTACCCACATGTAGATATCTCATGATTGTACATTTAATTAGGGGAAGAATTAATTTCTCAATTAAGTTGTACATATTTAGATTTTCAATGCACATGAATGATATTTGTGGTTAGCGTACAATTTTTTGAGGAGTAGCCATAACATCCTTATTTATTGAATCAGTTGCATGTATTCATTAATCACATCTGGATTGGAAATATCATTTGTAATTTAATGTATAGCTATAATTTATCTTTACCCACATATAGATATTTCATAATTGTACATTTAATTAGGGTGTGATAGAATGTCCTCGTTATTTTCTAAGTAACCCACATGTATTAAAAAATTACAAATGCGTTCTAATTCCATCATTTGAGATAAATACCTGGCTATGCTAATGTCTTTTCCCATATGTAGACATTGGTGATACGTATTTATACTGCTTGCATGCTACATTTGAGCTAAGCATGCATACATGGCACAGTGACTTGTGATTGCTTCAAATTATTACTGTGAGCTTGTTGTACGTTTGTCTGTTCTCATTTTACAGATCCAATTGATGCCTCCAGGATTATGACTAATGTAAGCAACAAAATAATCTTATATGACAGTATTAACTATGCCGCCTGGAGAGATAAAATTTTGTTGCAACTTGGTTTCTTAGGCTTGGATTATACCTTGAGGTTTAATAAACCTCTGAGACCTAATGATGCCTCCGATGACAGAGAGGCAAAGGAAAGGTATAATATGTGGGAGCGGAGTAACCACGTATCTCTTCTACTTATAAAACAAAGGATCACTAGGAATATTAGGGGAGCAGTCCCTAAGTACGACACAACCAAAGGGTACCTGAAAGCCTTAGATAAACAATTTAAGCTTACAGACTGGTAGATGGATAGTGCCATTGTCACGTCCCAAAATTTAGACCGTGACCGGCACAGAATATGAATAGTTTTATATTCCGAAAACCTAAAACCTCAAATACAACATTCAAAGCATTCATAACGTTTTTAAAAAATAAACAATTTTTTTTCTAAAATCTATGTGGAGCAACTATCTTTTTATGAAAATAACACAAGTACTTTTATAAATGGTAATTACATCAAAAGTAATTTTTTTCCAAAATTGACTCTTCGGATTAGCAGCGAGGCTCTTTACTACTCAGCGGGAGGATTATTGTCACCTGCACTATTTGAAGCCAAATAATCTACTCGTGAATAACGTCCCAAAAACATAATTAAAAGAATGCGGAAGTCAACAATGCATAATCATACTGAAAAATGTAGTTCATAATATTTCGTAATTTGATGCAAATATTTCCATAAATATCTGTATTTCAAGGAAAATAACAATCTAATATAACTACTTCAAATAAATCGTTTAAAAGCATCCTTTCAAAACCATAATCTTTCTGTAGGACTTCAATATAACGAAAGCAGACGTGGACACACAGTCTACGAGGGTAACTAACCATTCTGGCGGCTTAAAACCACTAACTGTCGCGAGAGTGAATCCCACAAATAATTCTGGTGGCTTAAGGCCACAAACTGTCAAGCTCGAGTAACCAAGGTGCACCAAGGGCTAACAGTACTGCTGTTAGCAACCAGCGTTCTGTATTCCATCCTTTCTAAAATATTTCCATCATGCATGGGGTTTATTTCACATGTAATAATCTCAACCATTTCAATGCCATAACTGTTGGTAAAAACCACTTTAAATTTCAAAAACCCCAACATGTACATTTAAAATCAAGTTACTGTGTAAACATATGAAATTCGCATAAGAATATGTTTCATGAATAATCATTATTTCAATACAACTTTTGTCAAACTCTTTTCAAAAGCCTATTCATTCATTTTCATGCATAATCATAGTTTCTTTGTAAAACAATCGAAAGAAAATCATTTCTAACAATTTAAACCATACTTTCGTAAAATGTGCTTTTCGAAATTCATATTTGAAATTCAACATTTGAAATGACAATGCATTTAAAAATATAAATTTTAGGGAACGTTATTCACTCACCTGCTGAGCTTTTAAAATATAACTTACTCTTCCAAGACTTCTTACGATAATTGCCCTTACAGCAACTCAAACACCTGGAAGAGCTTTCTTCCAAATTACCTTTCTCCTATTTTCCTTTCTAGGTTTCCTTGGCTGCTCGGGCAAATATCAAATCCTATATTTGTTATCCATATAAGGTTTATTAGTACTTAAGGCCTCAATACATAACATTTGCATAATAAATCGCTCTTTCACACCCAAACTCTAACCCCCTGTTATTAGCTCTCTAATCTTTTCATACACTAAATCAAAATAGCTCCTACCTTATTGGGACATTTTATCTCCATTTAAACTTATAATACAACCTCATATTTTAATCTAATTTTTTTTTTTCAAATTTAAGATAATGCACCCATCATTCAAATTCAATAGGTATCCATCCTTCCTTCATCCCAATAACAATATATATTATATAACCTTATTACTTTAAAAAAAAAACAGACATCTCTATAAAGAAGTTTCAAACAGCTATTATATAACTTTGAAATCCCAATTTTAATTAAACCCAAAGTACATACATCATAAAAGGGATTAAGAGATTAAGGTGTTAAAATCACTTATCATCACACATGTATGTTAATTGAATGTGTTTGCATAATATTCTTTCCTTTTTTTTACTTCAAAGACACTTTATATAACTTCTTAAAGAAACCGAACATACCAATTTCAAAATCAAGCTTAGACTACATTTTCAAACACTCTCTCCTTAACTCAATACAGCAGCAAATTCACACATGTATATATATTCTTTAAAAGCTTCATTAATCTTTTACTCTTTACCTTTTTAACCATTAACTAAACACCACATAGGAACACAGTGCTAACATAAAAGTGCAAACAACTTATTTATTTGTAAAGTTTCTAAGTTTACCTTCCCGCAATATTTAAATCATAATCAATCCAATAAAATCTAAATTCATCTTAGCCAAAACACTATAGAAACACATCTAGATAAGCATTCTTTCCTTTTTCTAGCATTTTACCGAACATCCTACATGCATTAACACACCAACGGAAATACAATACTACAACTACAATATTACTAAAACCACTTAAAACCAATCCCTCATCAGCACATCAATATATATATAAATGGAATGAACCATCCTCTTATCTTATAACTATCATGTTAACGAAGAAATATCAATTTGAATAGACTTCCTCTCCTCTCCAAAAGCTATTGTCAAAATAAAATTCAAACATTATCATCACAATAATAGTATAAATTTAGGCAATATCCCTACTTCCCCAAGCTTCAATATATAATATCTAAACAATCTTAATACAACCAACTCTTCTTCTTTTCTTTTCTCTCTCCTTTTTTTCTCACAAATGCCTTGAGTGCAAACGCTGCCACACCGCATTATCAAACTTCACTCTCCCACTCTTACTAAATAACTCCCGAGCATATACATACATATATCTGCCTTTACCCTTTGTTCCAACTCCAATCTTTGTTTTCCCTTAAATCAAACAACTCAAACAATAAAAGAAAATTTTCCAATTCTTCCTTCCCCATAGTCTCGATAGCCAGAACAGAAAAATGAATCAAATCATTCAACCAAAACTATCAAAAATCACTAGAGAGGAGGAAATCCTAATCATTCACATACCCACGGTGCATTTCACAAACACAGGGAAGATGGAAGATAGAAATTATCAGTCACACAATCAGACTTGCAACCATACACTGTCGTCAGCTTGGATAATAGGGGACAAAAGACAACACGGTCATCGTCCTCTCCCTCCTCCAGCGACATTACTACTGAACAGAGCAAAAGAAAAGAAAGTACAGAGCTTCCCAAACTAGAGGCAGCCCAAAGTCTGAACAGAAAAGGAAAAGACGGCAAACGAGTGACCGTAGTCATCTACGATAATAGCTCAGTCGACAAAAGTAAACGGAGTCACAACAACAATCGAGATCCAAGCCAAAAAAAGGAAAGATGGTGGACATTGACGGTGAAGTCACCAATAAGCATCACCGATGACGAAGGCGGATGGAGATCATGGTGGCGGCAAGTTCTCAGCCAAGACTCGCGAAGCTTCTCCCTCTCTCAAGATTGGGCTCCTTGGAAAACAGAGAAGGGAGATTTGATTTTAACCTAAGAAAGGGACTCTAGAAATTTCACACAGTGGGCAAGAAAAAATATATCCACTTCAGCATGTGTAAGGATTCGAACCTGAGACATTGAGCTACTTCCACAGCTTTAAAACACCACTCAACCACTAACTCATCTTCAAGCATAAATACAAAATTAATACATATATTACTAAATTGGATTATCTACCTACTTATTTTCTTTATTAGCTTAGGGTCATTACAGCCATCATGTCTGAACTACGTGCTGTGAGGCTTGCAGGTATTGACAGTGTGAGGCAACATATAATGGAGATGAGAGGTATGCTGTCATCGTGTGTTACTTTTGAGTCTAACTTTTCTAGCGTTAACGATGACACTTGGTGGATTGACACTGGTTCGATGATCCACATTTCGACTACCATGCAGGGCTTTCTGTTAAGCAGGTCTTCACATCCCAATGAGAAAACTGTCTTTTCAAGCAGTGGGAGAGGAGATCCTGTGAAAGCCATTGGCACTTTTCACATTCATCTTTCAAATAAAAATGTTTTAGAAATTTATGATATTTTTTATGTTTTCTCTTACAAAAGGAACTTGATTTCTATATCAAAGCTTATTCTATTTGATTATCATCTAGTTCTTTCTAAGAAACTTATGACTTTGACAAAGAATTCTGTTTTGATTGCGAATTTGGTTATGATTAATGGCTTGTTTAAAATTATTTTTTATTCACCTCAATCATTTTCTGTTTCGCGTGGTAGTAAGAGAAGTGTCATCGATGAGAATTCTTATAGCCTGTGGCATAGGAGATTGGGTCATATCTCCGTTGACAGAATTAAAAGGTTAAATAAAGACATAATTCTTTTATCTTTAAACCATTCAGAGTTTGATTCTTGTATGGACTGCATAAGGGAAAAGCAGACCAATAAGTCACATAAGGGGCTAAAAGAATTATGAGTTGCTAGAAATTATACACATGGATATTTGTTGCCTTGATTTGACTGCACATGGTCAAAAGTACTTTATCACCTTTATTGATGATCACTCACAATACATGTATGTCTACATGCTTTATAATAAAAGTAAGGCACTAGATGCTTTCAAGGAATATAAAGTAGAAGTAGAAAAACAGATTGGGAAACTAATCAAGATAGTGAGATCAGACTGTGGTAGTGAGTATTATGACATATACACTAATGAAAGATAAGTAGCAGGTCCATTTGCTGATTTTCTTCGAGAGCAAGGTATAATAGCTCAATATACTATGCCTGTATCACTTGACATAAATGGTGTAGCTGAAAGAAGAAATAGGACATTGCTGGATATGATTAGGAGCATGATGAGTAGCTCCAAACTGCCATCTTTCCTATGGAAGGAAGTACTCAAGACAACCAAATACATATTAAATAGGGTTTCAACAAAGACAGTGTTCAAGACTCCCTTTGAAATCTAGAAATGATGAAAACCCAGTTTAAATCATTTCAAGGTATGGGATTATCCTATGGAAGTAAAAGTGTATAATCCATAGGAGAAGAAGTTAAACCCTAAGACCATTAGAGCTTACTTTGTAGGCTATGCGGAGAGGTCTAAGGGTTATAAGTTTTATTGTCCTCCACCTTATACAAGGTTTGTAGAGTCTAGGAATGCCAAGTTTCTTGAGAATGAAGTGATTAGTGGGAGTGATTGTCTATTAGACGATCACATAGAGTGAACCACTAATATCATTCATGAGGGGATGTCAATAGTCAATGATCATCCCACTGTTGGGATTGACATTGAACGTGATGTAGATCCTGTGGCTCAAGTTGACAGTGCTGAATAAGATGGACACATACCTGATGGTCAACCTATCACATAAGTGAAACCACCACAAAATGTGATAGAGGATGTCATTGTTCAACAACCTGATTCAACC
Source organism: Leucaena leucocephala (assembly GCA_037074615.1). Classification (NCBI taxonomy): domain Eukaryota; kingdom Viridiplantae; phylum Streptophyta; class Magnoliopsida; order Fabales; family Fabaceae; genus Leucaena; species Leucaena leucocephala. Next base: position 5,718,450 of record CM073553.1, read on the forward strand.
CAAGAGGTTGAATTAAGGAGGTCAACTAGAGAGAGAAAACCAGCATTACCTGATGACTACGTAGTATATCCTGCTAAGGTTGACTGTGATGTAAGTGTTGAGAATGATCATTTGACGTTTACTCAGGCTGTGAAGAGTGTGAACTCTAAGTTGTGGCATGATGCTATGATTGATGAAATGAATTCCATGGCAAACAACCATGTTTGGGAACTTGTAGAGTTGCCTAATGGGTCTAAAGCCATTGGCTGTAAATGGATTTACAAAACCAAGAGAGACTCATGAGGTAACATCGATAGATACAAGGCTATGTTAGTTGCTAAGAGATTCACTCAAGTTGAAGGAATCGATTACAGTGAAACTTTTTTACCTGTATCTAAGAAAGATTCATTACATATCATCATGGCGTTGGTTGCCTATTTTGATCTAGAGTTACACTAGATAGATGTCAAGACTGCTTTCCTCAATAGTGAACTGGAGAAAGAAGTCTACATGAAACAACCTGAGGGATTTGTTGCAGAAGGTAAAGATCAATTGGTGTGCAAGCTGAATAAATCAATATATGGTTTGAAACAGGCTTCTCGGCGGTGGTACTTGAAGTTCCATGAAATGATCACGTCATTTGGTTTCGTTGAGAACATCATGGATGATTGTATATACCACAAGGCTAGTGGGAGTAAAATCATATTCTTGATTTTATATATGGATGACATATTACTTGCTACCAATGATCTGGGACTATTGTGTGAGGTGAAACAGTTTCTGTTTAAGATTGCATATTTTGAAGCAAGTTCACAAGCTGTTTAGACAAGGAATTTCATTGCTAGGCTTAAGATTGTAGATTCAGTCTCTAAGCCAATCAGAATATACTGTGATAACGCAGCTGCGGTGGCTATAACGAACAACAAAAAGAATAAAAGTCGCAGTAAATTTGTTGAACTTAAATTCCTTTGCTTGAGAGAAAGGGTTCAAGATGACCAAGTTTCCGTTGAACGCATCAGTACATTGTATATGTTAGCTGATCCTTTGACGAAAAGGTTGAAGCCGAACATCTTTGTCACACATGTACCACATATGGGACTTCGTCCTACTTTTGATTAGTGGAGGTATAAGAAATGAAATTATATTTTGTAGTTTATAATTTCAAATTGTGATTGTATACATTTGTGTTATTGAAATTGATAAACATTGAGACAGGAACCGATGAACATTGAGTTCATGTATAATGTGATACCTATTAAGTGATAGTGCTACCTGTAATACATGGAAGATAATACCCAATAAAAGGAGACTTATCGCCTTGATTTTTATAGCATGACATCAGTTTACCTAGACAGGGTAATGTTATTGAGTATACGGGCCAAGTAGAAGAATGTGAGATATTTATTTATTATATAACCTATTTAGATATTAATTAGGATAATTAATAAATATTTCTGAGTGTGGCCCGTAGTCATTGGCCCCAATCCAAGGTGGGTTATTGACTCAGTTTATTTAAGGTTAATTTTCTAATGGTGAAAATTAACTATTCATTTAATCGTGAGATCAGTTTCTTAGTCCAGAGCGAAACCTAAATCTCAGCTCTCTTTTGAAGGTTCCCCACTGGTGATGGCAGAAAATAAGTTGTCATCACTGTGCCTAATCACCAGCTGGAAGAACCTGTTATTTATCTGATAGTATTCTCTGTTTGACAGGTATCCTATTTGATTCTAATTCTCCTCAGATCAATCAAGCTAATGGCGAGAGGTAACTCTAAGTCTTCCGCTGCATCTCATATAGGTTTTATATTTGAGTATGTTATAATCTGGATTGATTATATTGCATTTGAGATGTTTATTTTCTAACAAGTCAATCAGTAATAGTAATCGGAAAAGTTGCCAAATTTTTCATTTCCACACATGTCTCCATGCTTTGTAAGCAGATAGCAGATTATGTCCAAAGAACACACGTGTACTATGGAAGTGGATGGAATAAATACTTAAAATATTTAAGATTGCTTTGTCATGTTACATAAATTTGGAGGGATCAAATCTGGTGCTAGCTTGAAATTTTGTCAACCTGTGCTGCGTTACAGAGTTAAGAAGACGGAAATTGTGAGATAAGTAGACTTAAGTTTCTTCAATCTCACAATCCATTAAAAATGAAAAAGACAAAGTCGTTCTAAGTCTTCTTACTAATATATCTAAGTCTTCTTACTAATATATCAGAACATTCAACTGACATATATAACCTTTTTATATATGTAGCACACCTTTCTTTATTTAATCTTCTCATTTCTAACTATTGTAAGTATTATAAACTAAATCTAGATTTTAGTTTTGAAACCTCGTTGTTACGTGTTGCTTATTATGTGAAGGTGTACTCATTGCACCTCGTGTTGAGACTGTTGGTACACAAATTATACGTATATTGGTAAAGCTTTTTGTTTTTTTTATAAGAGAGGGCTAATATACCTTAAATAGAAATACTAATCTAATAGGAGATTGAATCCCAAATACTCATTATCAACCAATATCTTTAAATGGGAAAGGCATAAATATAACACTAATAGTTTTCAATCTATCATTAGTCATAGTATCTACAATCCAGTTCTAATATTTAGGGATGTATTGAATTTTTAGCTCATATTCTAGTTTCATAAGATTATGTATCTATGAGATCAACATACTATATCTATCAACTATCGACTTCATCATCATATTTACAACATTCTTTGTATCTGATTTAAAAATAATCTTCTTGAATCTTAAATCCCATACTAGCTTTAGCCATTCCTCTCATCTTTTATCTTTTCATCCCTCATCATTCCTCTTTTACTTGAAAGTGGATCCCCTCACATCTTTTTTCTCCTCATTTTTTATCATCCCTCCTTTACCTTTGCCTTCTCCATCTGTTGGCACTGAACATTTTTTTTAAAAAAAATTAAGATTTTCAAATATTTTTTCCAATAATATCAAATATTCTAAAATAATTTTTTAATCTATTCAATACTTAAATATTTTTCTAGTAGCATCTATAATATAACATCTAGCACTTTCAAATACTTTTTTTTATTAACACTTAATGTTTTAAAATAATTTTTGTTGCATTAACATCCAATGTTCTAGTGCAAACGGATGGAGGAGGCAAAGGTGAAAGGTAAAAGAGGAATGATGAGGGATCAGAAGAAAAGAAAAATAATAAAAGGATCCTCTTCCAAGTAAAAGAGAAAAGAAGATGACGAGAAGATCCACTTCCCCTCATTTCACATGTCTCGCGTCTGCCTTTGTGTTACCTTTTGTCTTTTATCTAAAAGTGGGTCCCACAAAAGTTTGAAAAACTTATCACATTTCATTAATAAAATTAATTTGAAAAATAAGATAAAGAAAAACAAGACTTAATTTGGGACAACTGTCGGACTGCCTGCACTAATCCTTTATAAGAACTAGTTAACGAATGCTACTCTTATCTTATCTTTCATATAAAAATTATTTAATTAATTTAATTATATTAAAAAATTAATTAAATTAATTAATATAATATATATATTTTTAAAATATTATAATTACCTTTTTTAACTTCTTATCTCTCCTTATTATTATTAAAATAATAATAATAAATATAATTTTAAAAAAATTAATATATAAAAAATAAATTTTATATTTAAGAAGTTAATCCCAATCAAATTTTATATTAAAGAATTCTTTTATATATATATATATACTAGATTATCCTTCACTTAATAGATAAGTGATTAAACTCCCAAATATTACGGCAATCCAGATGACACCATCCTCCCAAACAAACGGCAATCCAGATGACACCATCCTCCCAAACAAATAAACTCTATTCCTATATTCTTCAGGAATCAAACCGAGGGTGATGTTAACGGACACAAAAGTCAATCATCTGTGCCAAAGTACGTTGGGGAAGATATGGCCTCGTGCCCAGAATGTTCTTTCCGTCTAGTCATCAACAGTAATGGCTTCTGGTCACGTGGATAGCGCCTGATATTTTTCTGTCTATCAGTCACAAAACGTAACCGCGTCGTGGTCTGATGCTATTTATCTCCATCTTTGATCTCCAGCGATATATATATCCCTCTTCCCTATAACACTTACTCGCACTCAGTTCTTCATCTCCTGTTCTCATCCTTAATTATCATTCTGGGTTCCAAGCTCCGGCTATGGCTTACCTTACCCATTTCTTCTTACTTTCACTCTCTGTGCTCTCTTTCTTAGCTACTTCCTCCAACGTTCAACCCTCTCCCAACTTCTACGCCAGATCTTGCCCTAACCTGCAGGCCATCGTTGGCAGCACAATGAGGCAAGCTCTCGCCGGAGAAGTCCGCCTTGGTGCTTCCACCCTCCGCCTCTTCTTCCATGACTGCTTCGTCAGCGTAATTCATACCACCTCTTCTTTAACATTCCTTCTCTCTCTCTCTCTCTATATATATATATCAATGCTCTTCATTATATATTGATTTATTTTGCTTCTTCAGGGTTGCGACGCCGGAATCCTCCTAGAAGACACTGCCGGAAGATTCACTGGAGAGAAAGAAGCTTACGCCAACCAGTCGGCAAGATGCTATGAAGTAATTGATGCTATCAAAACCAACGTCGAAGCTGCCTGCAATTGCACTTTGTCTTGTGCTGAGATATTGGCACTGGCAGCACGAGAGGGTGTTAGCCAGGTAATTACTGGCTACTCCTTAATTAAGCTTTTCCATAATATGCTCCTTTCTAATTACATATCTTATATTTGTCTTCCAACTTGAATTTATCAATTATTTTATATATCTACTGTACATATGGGATTATGTACAGTAAGTATAATAAAGTTCAATTATTTATATATATATATACTGTAATTCACTCAACTTGGTTCCTCGATCCTCCGCCTCTTCTTCCATGACTGCTTCGTCAGCGTAATTCACTCAACTTCTTTAACGTTCCTTCTCTCGATTTAGTTATAATACACCCTCTGTCCCTATTTATAACATTCTTTTTTTTTTTTTTGGTAAAAGGGAGAGCTATACGCTCAGTTATAATGAAATTTAAATTACATGGGGATCAACTCCCACCCACTCATTTAGTATAAGTTGCCTCTGACTTAAGGGGCAAGTATTCCATATCCTCGTCATATTCAACCCTTTCTTTGCAAGCTCGTCAGCCAGTCTGTTCTTGCTTCTAGGAATATGCTGTAACTTCAAATCCCATGAAGACTGAATCAGAGTCTGAATCTTATAGAATAGTAAACTACATGTTTCTCCTCTGGGATTAGCTAACATGTTGACGACATTTTTAGCATCAGACTCAAGAATAATTTTTTTAAATCCCAAACCTGAAACTAAATTTAGACCTTCATAAATCGCACATTGTTCAGCTTCCATCGCACTACAAATCCCCAATCGCATAGAAAATCCAGAAACCCATCTTCCCGCATGATCACGAACAACTCCCCCACAACCCGCCTTGTTCATAGATATGCTAAGGGCACCATCCACATTTAGCTTGACCCATCCCGCCGGTGGTGGTTCCCAATCAGTAGAATTAGTAAGAACCAATCCATCCTCAATATGATTATGCTGAATGTGCACAAATCCTCTCCAAATCTTCATGATGACCAAATAGGGATCCAGAGGTTTGCTAAACTCCTGATCAAACGTACATTGATTCCTCCACCTCCACAAATTCCAAATTGAGACCCCCCAGATAAGATTCCAACTCACATTACTATCCTTCCCTAAATCTCTTTTAAGATTCAAAGCAAACCAATCTCTTAGGGAGGCATTAAAGAATGCAGAAACAAACTTTGCCTGGACTAATCTAAGCCAAAGCTGAGTAGCATAAGAGCAATCACGAAGCACATGCAAAATATCTTCATCCTCTTCTCTGCAATACTGACATAAAGCACTCGATGAAGACCACCTGCTTCTCCAGTAGTTTGTAGGCAAACGATTATTAAAAGCCTTCCACATAAAAACTCTAATACATTCCGCACCCTTCCACTTCCATATCTCTTTGTACACATGGCTATAATTATTCTTTGATTGTTTCTCAAGAAGATAGTAAGCACTTTTAATAGTAAAAATCCCATCATTTGTAGCACTCCATAACATAATATCATTCCCTGCTTCCTCCACCACCGGAATCATACTTCTTACCCTCTGAAAAACATAGCTAGGAACAACATCAGCAAGTCTCTGATAGTTCCACGTCCCCGCCTCCGCCTCCACCCAATCCACAACTTTGCTATTCTCTTCTTCATGAGTAAGATGACGGATACACATCTCCTTTAATCTTCTGTCTGGAAAAAGCCATTTATCAGTAAAGAAATTCACCATCTGGCCATTTCTTATCTGCCATCTAGTGCCTGATTCAACAATATCTTTCTGTTGAGAGATAAACTTCCACAGGGAGGAATCACCTTTCCTAGCATCCAACAGATTTCCTTCATTCCTCAACATATATTTATGGAATAACACATCAACCCAAAGACCTTTTTCTCCATTAACAAGTTTCTAGGCTATTTTGGCACCACACGCCCGGTTAAAAGACTCAAGCTTCTTGAAACCTAACCCACCATATAACTTAGGTCTCACAATCTGTTCCCATCCAATAGGATGAAAACCATGCTGGTTTTGACTATTTCCCCATAGAAAGTTTCTTGTAGCCTCTCAACTTCCTGACAAACAGAGATTGGAATTCTGGCCACTTGCATAGGATAAACCGGAATAGAGCTCAGAACAGACTTGGCCAAGGTGATCCTACCAGCCACCGATAACGTGTTCTCTTTCCACGCAGCAAGCTTAGCTTTAACCCTATCAACAATATACTGGAAAGAATCCCTAGGCTTCCTCCCTCTGATGATTGGAAAACCCAGATACTTCCCAATATCCGCTGTAATTGCCATACCTGTAACTCCGCTAATTCTTGCCTTCGTACTGTTGTTGACTTTAGGAGAGAAAAATATCGAGGATTTGCTTTTGTTGATTTTTCCTCCAGAAGCCAGACAAAATTTATCAAGGCAACTCATCATACAAATAGCTTGTTTTTCAGAAGCTATCCCAAACAGGAGCAGATCATCCGCAAACATAAGATGGGAGATGTATGGACCACTTTTTGTAATGAAGATAGGACTCCACCCCCCTGCACTCATAGAATCCGTAACTAGATGGGACAATCGATCCATGCATAAAACAAACAACAAAGGTGAAATAGGATCTCCTTGACGGAGCCCTCTTTTAGGGTAGAACAACTCCGTTTGAGTTCCATTCCAAAGTAAATTATAGGAAACAGAAATAACACATCCCATAATTAACTTTATAAAATTAGCTTCAAACCCAGCATCCTCAAGAACCTGGTGCAGAAAATCCCACCTAATATGATCATAGGCTTTTTTCAAGTCAATCTTTAAAGCCATAAGTCCTGTCTTACCTCTGGCTTTCTTCATAATGTGCATGATTTCTTGCCCTATAACAATATTATCCTGTATATGCCTACCTTTGATAAAACTTGACTGAAAAGGAGAAATTAGATCATCCATAACACTCCTTATTCTATTAACAATCACCTTAGTAATACATTTATAATGTACCGTGCATAAGGCAATCGGTCTAAAATGACTAATAACCTCCTGATGATCCTTTTTTGGAATGAGAGAAGTCAAGGTTTTATTAGCATTAGCATCAATAGACCCATTTTGGAAAGACTTTCTAACAAAGTTGCATAAAGAATTTCCCACCATACTCCAATTTGATTGATAAAATATAGGGGAGAAACCATCAATACCAGGAGCCTTATACGGTCCCATAGAAAAAAGAGCTTCCTTTATCTCCATATCCGAAGGTAAATGGCACATATTGGTAATTCTTGAAATAAAGTCTAACTTTCCTTTTAAGGTTAAAGACTGTACTATTTATAACATTCTATTTCTTAAGTTGGTCTTTGTTTTTGTATAAATTTTTTTTCAGATTTGTTTGAATAATAAATATTTCTTTTACAGATTGTACCTTTAATTAATGACTTTATTCTATCACATCATATTTCCCATTCTCTCTAATCATTCTCTCATCATTATTTTCTCTCATCTAACCAATTATAAATAAAGATATATTTTTAAAAAAATATTTCTTATATATCCATTACTTTTATTTCATTTTAACTACTTTCTTGAACAGTATAATTTAGTTAATATGATTTTATAAATAAGAACTGAGAGAATAGTTAATAGGCCTATACTAGGTCAAAGATTTTCTTATGATTAACTGAAAAATGACACAATCATTTTTATGATTATGATAATATTTAAGGCACATACATTTAAGGCATTTTTGTTTTTTTACATACATAATGAAGGTTATGATTATGATAATATTTGTTGTCCTCATGTGTGTAACACTTGATCACAATTTAACTAACAGCAGACAACTGCTGGGGCTTTTACCTTTCCATCGTCCATCTCACATCTCTTAAGGTCAGTGTATATGCGTGTGAGTGTCTATGCACTTGTCATGAATTACAATATTAATTAACCGTAATATTGACGGAAAATAACTATCAAGTATTTTTTTTTTTTACTCTTTTGTTATTTTTTTTTCTTTTATTGTAAATTGAATAACTATCATTCAAAGCTAACTAACAAAATATAAAGTGAAAGGCTGAAAACGGAACACTATTTTTTTAAAATAATTTTCTTTACCTTCAAGTTTCAACGGAGCCTTTTCTTAAAAATAATATTCAAATAAAATAAACATTTCCGTCGCGGTTGTAATATTTTTGCCTAAAGAGAGTTTGGGACCCACTTGATCCGATTTTCCAAGCAAGATTTCCAAACCCATATATTTTTTGCTAATTTAAATATTTCCGAACCCCTTTTTATTATTAGTAACTCATCACCAATAGCAAGCTTAGTAATTTGCATCCACCTTGATTGTCAATTAATTTATTAATTGATGCTAATTATATACGCAGGTCGATTCCTCTACGACATGGAGGTTTGGGTAATTTGATCCAGGATTTAACTGGTATCGTGGAGAATCAGTTCGTAGGTTCATCACCATTGGTTGAAAATTCTGCAAGGACATGGACATTCATAGCAAGTAAACTCATCTATAGCTATACAAGGGACGTGATATCAGGCTCTCTGGCTTGTACGGTATTAATATCATTCCTCATATCGCGTCATGGAATTCCAAAGTATGTCTTTATGATATGGGGAATATGGGTTGTTTCTTATGTGATGAACAACGGGGTAGCAATTCCTTAAAACAACAACGATTCTACTACAGACAGTGACTACTCCACCAGTGCCTACTATTATAATATTAGGCACTTGAACAAAGGGTGTGTTAAAAAATACCAGGCTGTAGTTGGATTGAATTGGAAGGAATCGTTCATCAGTTCTCTGTACAAAGACAAGTCAAATTATTCAATGGCTTTCGTGGCATCATTCTACATATTCATACTGTTTGGATTAGCTTTTAGAGAATAGATTTTAGGGAAAATATATTTTGAGAAGAATAGATTCTAGAGAATACATTTTAGGAAAAATAGATTCTGGGAAGAATAGATTTTAAAAATAGAGATGTTTGGATGATTAGTAGTATAATCACTTTTTATATTGATAAATTACCAAAAAATGTATAATTTGATTAAAGTATGAGAGAGGAGAGAGGGTAGAGAATAAATAAGAGAGAGGAGAGAGAAGAAATAGGAGAGAGGAGATAGGGTGAAGAAGAGAGAGGAGAGAGAGGAGAGAGGGTATAACAAAAAGTAAGGGTAAAATAATAATTAGATAGTCTATAAGCTCTTTTACTATTCCAAAATCTATTTTTAGTAGTTTATTTAAAACCATAGTTTCAAACCGAGGTTTTAGCCAAAATCAATTCTGGACAAAAATGGTTGTTTGTTTCAAATTTTTTCAAACTGAAGTTTTGCCCAAAATCAATTCTAGACAAAAATTATTGTTTGTTTCAAATTTTCCCACCCAAAATTAATTTTGAAACCACGGCTCCAAACAGGCACCCAATCAGACAGCAACAAGTAACTTTGTAATGGAAGAAAGTGACTCTGTTGAGATTCAAGAGAATGGTTTGCCTGCCTGAAGCTTCTTTTGGCCAAAACCGAAACCTGTCTGTATGAAGCTTTTTTAGGATAAAACTTGCATGTCTGAATTAAATTGGCTGGTGAGGCAACAGTTATAGTAATAGGAAAAGTTTATGATTTTTGCCTTTCCATATATATATATATGCCTCTATACTTTATAAGTGGATGGCATAAATGCCTAGTATATCGTATCGTCTAGAGTTTAAAATAATGTGCCACCAGTTTGTGTTTTAGAAAACCTTTGCTGTGCTACAGTGTGAAGAAGATGGAGATCAGGAGATAACTAAAGTTTAAGTTTCTTCAACCTTGCAATGTATTAAAAATGAAAAACAAAGCAAAGCTGTTACATGTCTTCTTCCCGAATTTGGTGCCATTTCCTTTTTACAAATCACATTAGAGCAGAACATTCAACTGACATAACGGATTCCCTTTCCAAGCTTGACCGTGGCACAACATTCATAAATAATTTAAAATTAATATTTTCTTTAAGAACACAATTTTTTTGGCCATTTAAGTCACGTTACTTAATACCACTCCTTTCAATTCATATCACACCTATGCATAGCACTGGTTACATACCAGCGCTCCTAACTGCACAATAATTTATTTGAGTGTTTATAAACATTACACATAACTTTAAACACTAGAGATTTAGTAAAATTATAGTCCCTCAACAATAATCAAGTGAGAGAAAGAGTGGAGTTAAGGAAGATGATTCAAGTGTTTTAAAAAAATATACCATATGAAGCTTTCACAAATCTAAAGGGAACAAAACTATCTAAGATGTTTTAACAAAAGATGGTTTGTTCGCTTCTTCTATTTTAGATGTTTGTCCATCTCCTTTTATTAGAGTTTATTTTGTTTCCCCGGTGTCATGAATTCCAACACATTCCAATGGAAAAAGCTTGTCCCTAAATAGATGGGCTTGAATCTAAGAAATGGTCCCTCTTTGATGAGCATGGAAATAGGGGTGTGCATAGGTTAGGCAGGGAAGGCCCCTTATCAAAGGCTTAGCCTAAAGAAAGAATAGGTTGTATTTTACAACCCGATGCCTGACCCTACCCGGTAAAATATTTAACTATTTCGGGCTGGGTATGGGCGAACTTTCATGCCTAAATGGTGATGCTCGGCTCATATTATGGGACAAAAATATGTAATTATGAACTTCTAAAATAACATTATATTTATAGTAATTAAAGTTTTTAAACCTATTAAATGAAAATAGATGAGGAAGCGACGAAGATAAACATACCTGGAATCTATCCATCAAGGGCACAGCTCCAGCTAGTTCTGCTGGAATAAGCCAATTGTTAGAGTTGAGGTGTTCTGCGAGTGCACAAAAAAAAAAAAAAAATTGCTAATTCACGTACCGGAGAAGGTTGCATATGGGCAAACAAAAAATTCATCATCGCATGCCATAAAACTAGCCCCACAACTCCAAGGGCAAGAGCAGAAAAATACAAAGTTATAAACATAGCTGTCAATACAACCATAATGCAAGAGTGAAATTGATCTCATACAATGAAAACTTATTGAATCTTGCCAAGAGGTGGAGATGTGTAAAACTTTATTCAACTTCTCAAACAATATGCAAGATTCCCTTATCGAAGGAATTAAACAAGAAATGCAAGATGAACGTGGCAGCACTATGTTAAAGATAGGAAAAAAACATGGACTAGCTAAATTGATTCAGATATTTTGTCTAAAACAGTACGCAGCACCAGCTAACATAAAAAACTCTAAGAACCAGTCATGCCATATAATATTACATTTTTTAACTTCATCAAATATAGTTCTACACAAATAGAGAATAAAGGTGGACAAGATTCTAATATCCCACAATCCCAATAATCATCATTATTCATATAAATTTTATTATATATTCAAAGGAGAGGGGTATCATCGTAGCCATTACTAGAACTAAATGAAGGTCTGCTTGTCCTCATACTTTGGGTCCTGGGCAATGGCATATCAATAGTTATTCTGCTGAATTCAGCTGATAAACTGAATTTTAGTCAGCCTCAATAACAAATATAGCTCTTATATACTCCCCTGCATGATAAAAAAAAAAACTGAAATATAAGTAAATAAAGAACAAGAAAATAACAAAAACCCGAGCTCAAAAAAATGAGAGAGTAGACAGAAAAGTTGCAGCAGCTTTTAACCGCGGAAAATCCGAAACAGATATTTCAAAAAAAAAAAATGGATGCTTCGCTTGTGGGGAATAAAAACCATCAACCGTCAACCTAATAAGAAAGGATATGATTGAAGAAAGCTAGACCTGAAACGCATAGAGAATCATAAACCCAAAAATCTAAGATAAAACTGAAAACATTAGACTAGCAAACACGAGATCTGCAAAACTAGATTGTCTTCGGTGGGGAACACACTTCAATGGACTTGCCCATGCCAGTTGCAGCATTAGGACTTTAATCAGAGAATGCGCTTTGAACATCCTCAAGAAGACAGGGAATAGAGTCAACTGAGGACGAGAAGATGGGGAAAACAGTGTGAAGAGGAAAAATGGTTAAAATCTCACCTTGAAAGCAATGACAACAAGAGCAGTGTCTGAAACAGTGGGAAGCAAACTGAGGAAGAAAGAGATCTGGGGGTGACGGGAGGTCAATCGCAGTCCAAATGGCTAGAACGAGGGAAAGAAACGAGAAGAGAGAGGAAGCAAGAGACGCGTGAGGGAAAAGGGTGAGAGAGGGTCACGAGAGGATTATAAATGCAAAGGGGCAGCTGAATTTGCTTTATCAGCAAAGGAAAATGGAAGATTGAGAAAGAAGAGAGAAGATGCATCAACAAACAAACATAACATATGCAAATGGCATTCATTTGGATTTCCCATATCCTTCAGACCATATTTTCCAACGGAAAATAATAATAATTAGCCCTTCAAATTGGAACTTACAGGTTATAGTCCTCCGATACGGCCAAATTGTCGTTTCTGATTTTTAAATTTCGAAATCTTGAAGGCCTGAACAAAAGCCGTCGCTGTAGGCTGTACCGCTGTAGCTGGAGGTCGGAGGAGAGGCGAGAGTGGACTGACAGACAGAAGCTTTAAAATGGATGAGTCGACACTGGAGCTCGGAGGAGAGGCTAGAGAGCGCTTGCCGTCGCTGTAGGCTGTAGAGTAGACGTCGCCGGAGGTTGGAGGGAGGCGGAGACTCGAGGTCAGAGAGGGTGTGGACTGTGGAGCTGGTCGACGGGAATGAGATAGGGAAAATGGTTAATAAAAAAATAAGAGATATAATGGATAAATAGATATTATAGATAATATATATATATATAGGGTTGGATTAAATGGATAGGATGGTATATCTTGTGATACTCAACCTTGCCTAACAATGGGCCTGACTTGAATATGCCCAATTATATTTATAACCATTCTTTTGAGATAGGCAGGGCTTTTTTCTCTGGGTTCAGACAGTTACGCCAGGAATTTGGGCATATTGCATACCCCTACATCATGACTCGCCTGTTTGAAGCTTCTTTTTGCCAAAGCAAAAATCTTTCCACATGCTATTTGGAGTGTGTTTGAATCTTAGGGAGTATCACTTTATACCTAAGGTTTATACCTAAAGGTAATAGACGACTCGCCCTGCCCGATATTAGTATCGCCTAAGAGGAAGGGAGACTTCACCTTGCCTTTGGATCATGGGTGAGTCTAACCCTTTTCCAAAAATTTTTGTACCAACAAAAAAAAATCTTTCCGCATGAAGTTTCTTTCTAGGATAAATCTTTCATTTCTGAAAGGGAGTCAATCAGTAATAGAAATAGGAAGAGTTTGAGTTTTGCCTTTCTATATATGCCTCTATACTATGTAAGCGGATGTGCATAAATGCCTAAAGTATACATTGTATCGTGTAGAGTTTAAGATAATGGCATCGTGCATCTTTCTTTGTCAAGTTCCATAGACGTGCAGGGATCAACTCTACTACTAGTTTGTGTTTTAGTAAAGTTTAAGTTTCTTCAACCATGCAATCCATTAAAAATGAAAAAAGCAAAGCTGTCATAAGTCTTCTTACCAAATCTGGTGCCATTTCCTTTTACAAATCACATTAGAGCATAACACTAAACTGGCATAATGGATCCCCTTTCCCATCCTGAGTGTGGCCCAACATTCTTGATCTATTGTGCTCATTTCTAATTATAGTCAGGTCAAAAACAACATCTAGAGTTTTTCATTTTGGAAGCTCCCTGTTATGCATTGCTTCTTCAGTGAGGGGTTGCTCCTTTCACCTACTCTTGGGACTTAGGATTCGAAATTTTCACGGGCCAGTCTATGAATATGGTTTTCTTTATAGCTTAAGCGAGAATCCATCTATTTGGCCTTCCTAATAGTTAGTCTTTGTTTAGTTTTAGTTAGAAGGTCTACATAATGTTACTCTTCGGAATGAAGAAAACGACTTCCTTGTCTGAATTTGGGCTGCATACTAAATAAATCAGTAATATATATATATATATATATATATATATATATATATTCTATAAGGATTCCAAAATTGGGTGTCAGTTACTATGTTGATAGTGTTATTATGAAAGATATATTTATTTGAGACTTCATAACTTCATGTTGAGTAGAAATTCCATATCTAGAAATGATAAAGTCTGAAAATAGTAATGAAATATGGGCTCTGTTTATGGGAAGAACCATGCATGGTTCCTAGTTTATACTGTCTCTTGGTAATTAAATTTGCATGTATTTTAGTGCAACTTACATGTATACTGTATAGCGTCCTGTTTGTCATGTCTTACAATAGAGAGGATGAAATGAAACTCAACGGCAAAAAAGTGACATCCCAAAATTTTTATATAATGAATTTATAATGAGTTGTTAAAATTAAGAGCATTTTTTTTAATTGGCTTCCAATGGTCAACATTCACAACATCGATTATAATTTGAAATAATATGTCTATACATATAATAAATAAAAAGGGTAAAATAGAGTCCCCTTATCGGAGACTTCTTTTAAGAGCAAAAAATTCAGTTTGACCCCTATTCTATAACACATTATATGAAACAGATATAACACAAGATATAATAGGGTTTATCAAAATTGGATCTAAACCAACATCAACAAGAATTTGATGAATAAAGTCCCATCGCATTCGATCATAGGTTTTTTCTAGATCAATTTTCATAGCCATTAAACCAATTTTTCTTCTAACTTTCTTCATTATATGCATTATTTCTTGTCTGATTATAATATTATCTTATATCTTGCCCTTAATAAAGCTTGATTGGAAAGGAGAAACAATATCATCAATGACATTTCTCAACCCGGTGACAATTACCTTGGTAATATGTTTATAATATACTGTAAATAAGGCTACAAGTCTAAAATGACCAATAATCTCATGATAATCCCTCTTTAGTATGAAATAAATTAAAGGCTTGTTTGCACTGGTTTCAAAAACCTTTTCTTGAAAGTTGTTTTAACAAATTTACATGAAGCCTTACCAATAACACTCCAATTAGCTTGGTAAAAGATTGGAAAAATCTATTAATATCAGGAGCTTTATAAGATCCTATGAAAAATAGAGCTTCCTTTATTTCTTTATCATTTGGCACATAACCCATATTAATAAGGCGATCTTTAACATTAGAGGGAAAAATTAGCTTTTGTTTGTAAAATACAAGAATCCATACCATAACAATCATACAGAGATTTGAAATACTTTATTACCATAGACATCTTCACAGAAGGATCAAGATTATCAAAAAGTAGAAGCAACTCGCACCATTTTAGCCACTCTGAGGCGCTGAATCAAAAGGGTTGCCGATCTGGGAGTAACCGGGATGCCCCACTGCTTGACTCTCTCGTAAATCTCCAAGAGCTGATATTGCGAAATGGGCTCTTCACTGAAAAGCTCACTAACGCCATGGAATATGGGAGGTAGCTACGTTCAGATGGCGCATTTGCTCTAACGTATTCAAGAAAATCGAGGGCTTTCGAATAGGAAGCCAACTAGAGGGTGATTGTGAGCAGGTGATGAGGCATAGTGGTGACAGAGTGTTATGTCCGAAATTTAAGCCATAAATAATATAAAAGATGAATAAATTTATATTTTTTAAACCTAAAATCTTAAAATAAACGTTTAAAATAGTAATTATAATATATTATATTTTTATTATAAAGATAAGTCTTCTGTAATAATTTTGATAAGATCGTTTCCGTATGAAGTTTTTTTAATGGATAAATCTTACATTTCTCAATAAAACTCGCTAGCGCGTCGTAAGATATTTATTTATTATATAATTTATTTAAATATTAATTAGAATAATTAATAAATATTTTTAAATGTGACCTGTAATCATTCCAATCTAAGGTGAGTTATTGACTTAATTTATTTAAAATTAATTTTCTGATGATAGAAATTAACAATTCATTTAATCGTGAGATTATTTTCTTAGTCTAAAGCGAAACTTAAATCTCAGCTCTCTTTTGAAGGTTCCCCATTAGTGACGACATAAAATAAGTTGCCTTCATTATACCTAATCACCAGCTGAAAGAACCTGTTATTTATATTTAGGGGTGTGCATGGGTAGGGCTGGGCAGGGCAGCCCCCCTGCCCGGTGCCCTGCCCAAAAAATGCATGGGCTACATTTTGCAGCCCGATGCCCGGCCCTGCGCGGTAAAAGCCTGAACAATTTTGGGCAGGGCATGGGCGGGCTGGGCATGGGCGGGCGGGGCATGCC
The DNA here is from genome assembly GCA_037074615.1 of Leucaena leucocephala. Lineage (NCBI taxonomy): Eukaryota > Viridiplantae > Streptophyta > Magnoliopsida > Fabales > Fabaceae > Leucaena > Leucaena leucocephala. The sequence continues at coordinate 5,735,241 of CM073553.1, forward strand.
CAAATTGTGATGTCATGCTCATATTGTGAAAAAAAATTGTAATTATGAATTTCTAAAATAATACCATATTCATGTGTCTTTAAGAGTTAAATAATATCTATAATTCACTAAGAATAAGAGAACAAAGATAATAATTAAAATCTTGAGATCCATTGTATATAAAAAATAAGCGTTGAAATCTAAGTAGTTTGTAATTATAACTTTGTATCAATCTCCCTAATATTGACAAAGATAAAGCATCTAAAAAAATAAAATAAATAATTATAATTTGTAATGTAATCATATGATAATTAACAAAGTTAAAAAAAATTAGTATAGTTATAAATATTAAAAGATACAACTTACATACTTATATTTCTAAAATTACCTTATAGTCACCAGTAGTTATCATATTCTCCCTTTTAAGATAGAGAAAAAATAAAAATAAATAAAAGAAGGGGTGCTCATGGGCAGGGCAGGGCAGGGCAGCCCCTATGCCCGGTGCCCAGCCCGAAAAATGCATGGGCTGTATTTTGCAACCCGATGCCCGGCCCTGCCCGGTAAAAATCTGGTTGGGCAGGGCATTTTTCTTGCGGGCTGTGCAGGGCATAGCGGGCCATGGGCATTGTGCACAGCCCTATTTATATTATAGTATTTTCTATTTGATAGGTATCCTATTTAATTCTAATTCTCTTCAGATCATCAAACTAATGGCGAGAGGTAACTCTAAGTCTTCCGCTGCATCTCATATAAGTTTTATATTTGAGTATATTATAATCTGGATTGATTATATTGCATTTGATATGTTTATTTTTTAACATATGGTATAATAGTCTAGTTTGAGATCACCCTTATCTTATTTGTTGATTTTTTATTCTCATGTATAATAATATGAGAAAGAATATAGTATAGAAGGACCTTTAAAGATAATAATTTGTTAATTCTTTTATTTTTATTATAACAATTTGTTTTTTTGTATATATTTTTGAGAGATAAATAGAAATAAAAGAGAATATGTCAAAAGAGAGTCTCAGAAGAGCCATAGTGTACGGAAGTGGCGGCTGAATGGTGATAAAGAATGATCCAGGTTTTTCCATTCGTTTCTTGAGATTTTCATTAAAAACAAAACAAAAAAATAAGAAAAGGAACCCAAGATGGGTTTCGGCCATTCATTCATTTATTTTTTTTTAATTTCTGAAAATTGATTGTGCTATTACTACATTTGGGGCAGTTAAAAAAAAATTAGAATGGCCTTGACGAGTTTGAATCTCCTTTACTATTATTATTATTATTATTTTTGGAAAAAGTATCATGGGCCACACGATTGGGCTGCTGTTCCAAAAAAATCTAAAAGCTTGCTGGGTTGACACCTTTTGGGCCGCCATAAACCATTTTTTTTAACAATTCTATTTTTCTAGGCTTGCGTGTTGGGCTATTTCCCTAGGCCAAAATATTTTTTTCTTGTAAAATGTGTTTGGGCCTGAACAATTTTAATTTTTATTTATGAAAATTATTTTAGGCTCTATTTTTTAAACTTTTATATATGGGTCACTTGATATTATTTTTAAAAAATTATCTTTGGCTATTTAATTTGATTTTTTCAGAATATTTTAATTACTATTAAATACACTGTAAATATTTAAATTAATTTTTTTATTATTTTAATTTTTGAAAAAGGTGTTTACAAAATTTTAATTTTTTAATGTTATTTAATTGCTTATTAATTTCTCCATTAGCAATTAAATTAACTATTTAACTTTTGTAAAAACCTGTTGAGTTGAAATTAATTTATTAGACATTTTTTGGGTGCATGAAATAGTGAAAGAATTTAAATTAAATTATTTAGTCACTTTTATTGATTAAATTAATTTATTAAATGCTCTATTATATTGTGCATATTTAGATTTATATGCACATTATTGATATTTGTGATTAGCATGCATTTTTGTGAGGAGTAGCCACATCATCCTTATTTATTTTTGTTGCGTGCATTAATTAATCACGTATGGATTTAAAATATCAACAATAATTAAATGTATAGTTATGATTTATCTTTACCCACATGTAGATATCTCATGATTGTACATTTAATTAGGGGAATAATTAATTTCTCAATTAAGTTGTGCATATTTAGATTTTCAACGCACATGAATGATATTTGTGGTTAGCGTGCAATTTTTTGAGGAGTAGCCACAGTATCCTTGTTTATTGAATCTGTTGCATGTATTCATTAATCACATTTGGATTGAAAATATCATTTGTAATTTAATATATAGCCATGATTTATCTTTACCCATATGTAGATATCTCATAATTGTATATTTAATTAGGGTGTGATAGAATGTCATCGTTATTTTCTAAGTAACCCACAGGTATTAAAAAATTATGAATGCGTTCTAATTCCATCATTTGAGATAAATACCTGGCTATGCTAATGTCTTTTCCCACATGTAGACATTGGTAATACGTATTTATATTGCTTGCATGTTATATTTGAGCTAAGCATGCATATATGGCACAGTGACTTGTGATTGCTTCAAATTATTACTATGAGCTTGTTGTACGTTTGTCTGTTCTCATTTTACAGATCCAATTGATGCCCCCAGGATTATGGCTGATGTAAGCAACAAAATAATCTTATATTACAGTATTAACTATGCCGACTGGAGAGATGAAATTTTGTTGCAACTTGGTTTCTTAGGCTTGGATTATGCCTTGAGGTTTGATAAACCTCTGAGACCTAATGATGCCTCCGATGACAGAAAGGCAAAGGAAAGGTATAATATGTGGGAGCGGAGTAACCGCTTATCTCTTCTACTTATAAAATAAAGGATCACTAGGAACATTAGGGGAGCAGTCCCTAAGTGTGACACAACTAAAGAGTACCTGAAAGCCTTAGATAAGTAATTTAATCTTACAGACGAGCAGATGGATGGTGCCATCATGTCTGAACTATATGCTGTGAGGCTTACAGGTATTGACAGTGCAAGGCAACATATAATGGAGATGAGAGGTATGCTGTCATCGTGTGTTACTTTTGAATCTAACTTTTCTAGCGTTAACAATGACACTTGGTGGATTGACACTGGTTCGATGATCCACATTTCGACTACCATGCAGGGCTTTCTGTCAAGCAGGTCTTCACAGCCCAATGAGAAAACTGTCTTTTCAAGCAGTGGGAGAGGATATCCTGTGAAAGCCATTAGCACTTTTTGCATTCATCTTTCAAATAAAAATGTTTTAGAAATTTATGATATTTTTTATGTTTTCTCTTACAAAAGGATCTTGATTTCTATATCAAAGCTTATTCTATTTGATTATCATCTAGTTCTTTCTAAGAAACTTATGACTTTCACAAAGAATTCTGTTTTGATTGCGAATTTGGTTATGATTGATGGTTTAAAATTGTTTTTTATTCACCTCAATCATTTTCTGTTTCGCGTGGTAGTAAGAGAAGTGTCATCGATGAGAATTCTTATAGCCTGTGGCATAGGAGATTGGGTCATATCTCCATTGACAGAATTAAAAGGTTAAATAAAGACGGAATTATTTTATCTTTAAACCATTCAGAGTTTGATTCTTTTATGGACTGCATAAGGGGAAAGCAGACCAATAAGTCACATAAGGGGCTAAAAGAAGTTCTGAGTTGCTAGAAATTATACATACGAATATTTGTTGCCCTGATTTGACTGCACATGGTCAAAAGTACTTTATCACCTTTATTGATGATCACTCACAATACATATATGTCTACATGTTTTATAATAAAAGTGAGACACTAGATGCTTTTAAGGAATATAAAGTAGAAGTAGAAAAACAGATTGAAAAACTAATCAAGATTGTGATATCAGACCGTGGTGGTGAGTATTATGACATATACACTAGTGAAGGACAAGCAGCAGGTCCATTTGCTGATTTTCTTCGAGAGCAAGGTATAATAGCTCAATATACTATGCATGGATCACCTGAAATGAATGGTGTAGCTGAAACAAAAAATAGGACATTGCTGGATATGGTTAGGAGCGTGATGAGTAGCTCCAAACTGCCATCTTCCCTATGGAAGGAAGCACTCAAGACAACCAAATACATATTAAACAGGGTTTCAACAAAGGCAATGTCCAAAACGCCCTTTAAAATCTAGAAATGATGGAAACCCAATTTAAATCATTTCAAGGTATGGGGTTATCCTATGGAAGTAAAAGTGTATAATCCACAGGAGAAGAAGTTAAACCCTAAGACCATTAGAGTTTACTTTGTAGGCTATGCGGAGAGGTCTAAGGGTTATAAGTTTTATTGTCCTCCACCTTCTACAAGGTTTATAGAGTCTAGAAATGCCAAGTTTCTTGAGAATGATGTGATTAGTGGGAGTGATTGTCTATTAGACGATCACATAGAGTGAACCACTAATATCATTCATGAGGGGATGTCAATAGTCAATGATCATCCCACTGTTGGGATTGACATTGAACGTGATGTAGACCCTGTGGCTCAAGTTGATAGTGCTGAATAAGATGGACACATACCTGATGATCAACCTATCACACAAGTGAAACCATCACAAAAAATGATAAAGGATGTCATTGTTCAACAACATGATTCAACCCAAGAGGTTGAATTAAGGAGGTCAACTAGAGAGAGAAAACCAGCATTACCTGTTGACTACGTAGTGTATTCTGCTAAGGTTGATTGTGATGTAAGTGTTGAGCATAATCCTTTGACGTTTACTCAGGCTGTGAAGAGTGTGAACTCTAAGTTGTGGCATGATGCTATGATTGATGAAATGAATTCCATGGCAAACAACCATGTTTGGGAACTTGTAGAGTTGCCTAATGGGTCTAAAGCCATTGGTTGTAAATGAATTTACAAAACCAAGAGAGACTCACGAGGTAACATCGATAGATACAAGGCTATGTTAGTTGCTAAGAGATTCACTCAAGTTGAAGGAATCGATTACAGTGAAACTTTTTTACCTGTATCTAAGAAAGATTCATTCCGTATCATCATGGCGTTGGTTGCCTATTTTGATCTAGAGTTACACTAGATAGATGTCAAGACTGCTTTCCTCAATAGTGAACTAGAGAAAGAAGTCTACATGAAACAACCTGAGGGATTTGTTGCAGAAGGTAAAGATCAATTGGTGTGCAAGCTGAATAAATCAATATATGGTTTGAAACAGGCTTCACGGCGGTGGTACTTGAAGTTCCATGAAATGATCACGTCATTTGGTTTCGTTGAGAACATCATGGATGATTGTATATACCACAAGGCTAGTGGGAGTAAAATCATATTCTTGATTTTATATGTGGATGACATATTACTTGCTACCAATGATCTGGGACTATTGTGTGAGGTGAAACATTTTCTGTTTAAGATTGCATATTTTGAAGCAAGTTCACAAGCTGTTTAGACAAGGAATTTCATTGCTAGGCTTAAGATTGTAGATTAAGTCTCTAAGCCAATCAGAATATACTGTGATAACGCAGCTGCGGTGGCTATAACGAACAACAAAAAGAATAAAAGTCGCAGTAAATTTGTTGAACTTAAATTCCTTTGCTTGAGAGAAAGGGTTCAAGATGACCAAGTTTCCGTTGAACGCATCAGTACATTGTATATGTTAGCTGATCCTTTGACGAAAGGGTTGAAGCCGAATATCTTTGTCACACATGTACCTCATATGGGACTTCGTCCTACTTTTGATTAGTGGAGTTATGAGCAATAAAATTATATTTTGATTAGTGGAGTTATGAGCAATAAAAGGAGACTTATCGCCTTGATTTTTATAGCATGACATCAGTTTACCTAGACATGGCAATGTCATTGAGTATACGGGCCAAGTGGGAGAATGTGAGATATTTATTTATTATATAACCTATTTAGATATTAATTAGGATAATTAATAAATATTTCTGAGTGTGGCCCGTAGTCATTGGCCCCAATCCAAGGTGGGTTATTGACTTAGTTTATTTAAGGTTAATTTTCTAATGGTGAAAATTAACTATTCATTTAATCGTGAGATCAGTTTCTTAGTCAAGAGCGAAACCTAAATCTCAGCTCTCTTTTGAAGGTTCCCCACTGGTGATGGTAGAAAACAAGTTGTCATCACTGTGCCTAATCACCAGCTGGAAGAACCTGTTGTTTATCCGATAGTGTTCTCTGTTTGACAGGTATCCTATTCGATTCTAATTCTCCTCAGATCAATCAAGCTGATGGCGAGAGGTAACTCTAAGTCTTCCGCTGTATCTCATATAGGTTTTATATTTGAGTATGTTATAATCTGGATTGATTATATTGCATTTGAGATGTTTATTTTCTAACAAGTCAATCAGTAATAGTAATCGAAAAAGTTGCCAAATTTTTCATTTCCACACATGTCTCCATGCTTTGTAAGCAGATAGCAGATTATGTCCAAAGAACACACGTGTACTATGGAAGTGGATGGAATAAATACCTAAAATATTTAAGATTGCTTTGTCATGTTACATAAATTTGGAGGGATCAAATCTGGTGCTAGCTTGAAATTTTGTCAACCTGTGCTGCGTTACAGAGTTAAGAAGACGGAAATTGTGAGATAAGTAGACTTAAGTTTCTTCAATCTCACAATCCATTAAAAATGAAAAAAACAAAGTCGTTCTAAGTCTTCTTACTAATATATCAGAACATTCAACTGACATATATAACCTTTTTATATATGTAGCACACCTTTCTTTATTTAATCTTCTCATTTCTAACTATTGTAAGTATTATAAACTAAATCTAGATTTTAGTTTTGAAACCTCGTTGTTACGTGTTGCTTATTCTGTGAAGGTGTACTCATTGCACCTCGTGTTGAGACTGTTGGTACACAAATTATACGTATATTGGTAAAGCTTTTTGTTTTTTTTTATAAGAGAGGGCTAATATACCTTAAATAGAAATACTAATCTAATAGGAGATTGAATCCCAAATACTCATTATCAACCAATATCTTTAAATGGGAAAGGCATAAATATAACACTAATAGTTTTCAATCTATCATTAGTCATAGTATCTACAATCCAGTTCTAATATTTAGGGATGTATTGAATTTTTAGCTCATATTCTAGTTTTATAAGATTATGTATCTATGAGATCAACATACTATATCTATCAACTATCGACTTCATCATCATATTTACAACATTCTTTGTATCTGATTTAAAAATAATCTTCTTGAATCTTAAATCCCATACTAGCTTTAGCCATTCCTCTCATCTTTTATCTTTTCATCCCTCATCATTCCTCTTTTACTTGAAAGTGGATCCCCTCACATCTTTTTTCTCCTCATTTTTTATCATCCCTCCTTTACCTTTGCCTTCTCCATCTGTTGGCACTGAACATTTTTTTTTAAAAAAATTAAGATTTTCAAATATTTTTTCCAATAATATCAAATATTCTAAAATAATTTTTTAATCTATTCAATACTTAAATATTTTTCTAGTAGCATCTATAATATAACATCTAGCACTTTCAAATACTTTTTTTTATTAACACTTAATGTTTTAAAATAATTTTTGTTGCATTAACATCCAATGTTCTAGTGCAAACGGATGGAGGAGGCAAAGGTGAAAGGTAAAAGAGGAATGATGAGGGATCAGAAGAAAAGAAAAATAATAAAAGGATCCTCTTCCAAGTAAAAGAGAAAAGAAGATGACGAGAAGATCCACTTCCCCTCATTTCACATGTCTCGCGTCTGCCTTTGTGTTACCTTTTGTCTTTTATCTAAAAGTGGGTCCCACAAAAGTTTGAAAAACTTATCACATTTCATTAATAAAATTAATTTGAAAAATAAGATAAAGAAAAACAAGACTTAATTTGGGACAACTGTCGGACTGCCTGCACTAATCCTTTATAAGAACTAGTTAACGAATGCTACTCTTATCTTATCTTTCGTATAAAAATTATTTAATTAATTTAATTATATTAAAAAATTAATTAAATTAATTAATATAATATATATTTTTAAAATATTATAATTACCTTTTTTAACTTCTGATCTCTCCTTATTATTATGAAAAAATAATAATAAATATAATTTTAAAAAAATTAATATATAAAAAATAAATTTTATATTTAAGAAGTTAATCCCAATCAAATTTTATATTAAAGAATTCTTTTATATATATATATACTAGATTATCCTTCACTTAATAGATAAGTGATTAAACTCCCAAATATTCCGGAAATCCAGATGACACCATCCTCCCAGACAAACGGCAATCCAGATGACACCATCCTCCCAAACGAATAAACTCTATTCCTATATTCTTCAGGAATCAAACCGAGAGTGATGTTAACGGACACAAAAGTCAATCATCTGTGCCAAAATACGTTGGGTAAGATATGGCCTCGTGCCCAGAATGTTCTTTCCGTCTAGTCATCAACAGTAATGGCTTCTGGCCACGTGGATAGCGCCTGATATTTTTCTGTCTATCAGTCACAAAACGTAACCGCGTCGTGGTCTGATGCTATTTATCTCCATCTTTGATCTCCAGCAATATATATATCCTCTCTTCCCTATAACACTTACTCGCACTCAGTTCTTCATCTCCTGTTCTCATCCTTAATTATTATTCTGGGTTCCAAGCTCCGGCTATGGCTTACCTTACCCATTTCTTCTTACTTTCACTCTCTGTGCTCTCTTTCTTAGCTACTTCCTCCAACGTTCAACCCTCTCCCAACTTCTACGCCAGATCTTGCCCTAACCTGCAGGCCATCGTTGGCAGCACAATGAGGCAAGCTCTCGCCGGAGAAGTCCGCCTTGGTGCTTCCACCCTCCGCCTCTTCTTCCATGACTGCTTCGTCAGCGTAATTCATACCACCTCTTCTTTAACATTCCTTCTCTCTCTCTCTCTCTATATATATATATCAATGCTCTTCATTATATATTGATTTATTTTGCTTCTTCAGGGTTGCGACGCCGGAATCCTCCTAGAAGACACTGCCGGAAGATTCACTGGAGAGAAAGAAGCTTACGCCAACCAGTCGGCAAGATGCTATGAAGTAATTGATGCTATCAAAACCAACGTCGAAGCTGCCTGCAATTGCACTTTGTCTTGTGCTGAGATATTGGCACTGGCAGCACGAGAGGGTGTTAGCCAGGTAATTACTGGCTACTCCTTAATTAAGCTTTTCCATAATATGCTCCTTTCTAATTACATATCTTATATTTGTCTTCCAACTTGAATTTATCAATTATTTTATATATCTACTGTACATATGGGATTATGTACAGTAAGTATAATAAAGTTCAATTATTTTATATATATATATACTGTAATTCACTCAACTTGGTTCCTCGATCCTCCGCCTCTTCTTCCATGACTGCTTCGTCAGCGTAATTCACTCAACTTCTTTAACGTTCCTTCTCTCGATTTAGTTATAATACACCCTCTGTCCCTATTTATCACATTCTTTTTCTTAAATTGGTCTTTGTTTTTGTATAAATTTTTTTTCAGATTTGTTTGAACAATAAATATTTCTTTTACAGATTGTACCTTTAATTAATGACTTTATTCTATCACATCATATTTCCCATTCTCTCTAATCATTCTCTCATCATTATTTTCTCTCATCTAACCAATTATAAATAAAGATATATTTTTAAAAAAATATTTCTTATATATCCATTACTTTTATTTCATTTTAACTACTTTCTTGAACAGTATAATTTAGTTAATATGATTTTATAAATAAGAACTGAGAGAATAGTTAATAGGCCTATACTAGGTCAAAGATTTTCTTATGATTAACTGAAAAATGACACAATCATTTTTATGATTATGATAATATTTAAGGCACATACATTTAAGGCATTTTTGTTTTTTTACATACATAATGAAGGTTATGATTATGATAATATTTGTTGTCCTCATGTGTGTAACACTTGATCACAATTTAACTAACAGCAGACAACTGCTGGGGCTTTTACCTTTCCATCGTCCATCTCACATCTCTTAAGGTCAGTGTATATGCGTGTGAGTGTCTATGCACTTGTCATGAATTACAATATTAATTAACCGTAATATTGACGGAAAATAACTATCAAGTATTTTTTTTTTTTACTCTTTTGTTATTTTTTTTTCTTTTATTGTAAATTGAATAACTATCATTCAAAGCTAACTAACAAAATATAAAGTGAAAGGCTGAAAACGGAACACTATTTTTTTAAAATAATTTTCTTTACCTTCAAGTTTCAACGGAGCCTTTTCTTAAAAATAATATTCAAATAAAATAAACATTTCCGTCGCGGTTGTAATATTTTTGCCTAAAGAGAGTTTGGGACCCACTTGATCCGATTTTCCAAGCAAGATTTCCAAACCCATATATTTTTTGCTAATTTAAATATTTCCGAACCCCTTTTTATTATTAGTAACTCATCACCAATAGCAAGCTTAGTAATTTGCATCCACCTTGATTGTCAATTAATTTATTAATTGATGCTAATTATATACGCAGGTCGATTCCTCTACGACATGGAGGTTTGGGTAATTTGATCCAGGATTTAACTGGTATCGTGGAGAATCAGTTCGTAGGTTCATCACCATTGGTTGAAAATTCTGCAAGGACATGGACATTCATAGCAAGTAAACTCATCTATAGCTATACAAGGGACGTGATATCAGGCTCTCTGGCTTGTACGGTATTAATATCATTCCTCATATCGCGTCATGGAATTCCAAAGTATGTCTTTATGATATGGGGAATATGGGTTGTTTCTTATGTGATGAACAACGGGGTAGCAATTCCTTAAAACAACAACGATTCTACTACAGACAGTGACTACTCCACCAGTGCCTACTATTATAATATTAGGCACTTGAACAAAGGGTGTGTTAAAAAATACCAGGCTGTAGTTGGATTGAATTGGAAGAAATCGTTCATCAGTTCTCTGTACAAAGACAAGTCAAATTATTCAATGGCTTTCGTGGCATCATTCTACATATTCATACTGTTTGGATTAGCTTTTAGAGAATAGATTTTAGGGAAAATATATTTTGAGAAGAATAGATTCTAGAGAATACATTTTAGGAAAAATAGATTCTGGGAAGAATAGATTTTAAAAATAGAGATGTTTGGATGATTAGTAGTATAATCACTTTTTATATTGATAAATTACCAAAAAATGTATAATTTGATTAAAGTATGAGAGAGGAGAGAGGGTAGAGAATAAATAAGAGAGAGGAGAGAGAAGAAATAGGAGAGAGGAGATAGGGTGAAGAAGAGAGAGGAGAGAGAGGAGAGAGGGTATAACAAAAAGTAAGGGTAAAATAATAATTAGATAGTCTATAAGCTCTTTTACTATTCCAAAATCTATTTTTAGTAGTTTATTTAAAACCATAGTTTCAAACCGAGGTTTTAGCCAAAATCAATTCTGGACAAAAATGGTTGTTTGTTTCAAATTTTTTCAAACTGAAGTTTTGCCCAAAATCAATTCTAGACAAAAATTATTGTTTGTTTCAAATTTTCCCACCCAAAATTAATTTTGAAACCACGGCTCCAAACAGGCACCCAATCAGACAGCAACAAGTAACTTTGTAATGGAAGAAAGTGACTCTGTTGAGATTCAAGAGAATGGTTTGCCTGCCTGAAGCTTCTTTTGGCCAAAACCGAAACCTGTCTGTATGAAGCTTTTTTAGGATAAAACTTGCATGTCTGAATTAAATTGGCTGGTGAGGCAACAGTTATAGTAATAGGAAAAGTTTATGATTTTTGCCTTTCCATATATATATATATGCCTCTATACTTTATAAGTGGATGGCATAAATGCCTAGTATATCGTATCGTCTAGAGTTTAAAATAATGTGCCACCAGTTTGTGTTTTAGAAAACCTTTGCTGTGCTACAGTGTGAAGAAGATGGAGATCAGGAGATAACTAAAGTTTAAGTTTCTTCAACCTTGCAATGTATTAAAAATGAAAAACAAAGCAAAGCTGTTACATGTCTTCTTCCCGAATTTGGTGCCATTTCCTTTTTACAAATCACATTAGAGCAGAACATTCAACTGACATAACGGATTCCCTTTCCAAGCTTGACCGTGGCACAACATTCATAAATAATTTAAAATTAATATTTTCTTTAAGAACACAATTTTTTTGGCCATTTAAGTCACGTTACTTAATACCACTCCTTTCAATTCATATCACACCTATGCATAGCACTGGTTACATACCAGCGCTCCTAACTGCACAATAATTTATTTGAGTGTTTATAAACATTACACATAACTTTAAACACTAGAGATTTAGTAAAATTATAGTCCCTCAACAATAATCAAGTGAGAGAAAGAGTGGAGTTAAGGAAGATGATTCAAGTGTTTTAAAAAAATATACCATATGAAGCTTTCACAAATCTAAAGGGAACAAAACTATCTAAGATGTTTTAACAAAAGATGGTTTGTTCGCTTCTTCTATTTTAGATGTTTGTCCATCTCCTTTTATTAGAGTTTATTTTGTTTCCCCGGTGTCATGAATTCCAACACATTCCAATGGAAAAAGCTTGTCCCTAAATAGATGGGCTTGAATCTAAGAAATGGTCCCTCTTTGATGAGCATGGAAATAGGGGTGTGCATAGGTTAGGCAGGGAAGGCCCCTTATCAAAGGCTTAGCCTAAAGAAAGAATAGGTTGTATTTTACAACCCGATGCCTGACCCTACCCGGTAAAATATTTAACTATTTCGGGCTGGGTATGGGCGAACTTTCATGCCTAAATGGTGATGCTCGGCTCATATTATGGGACAAAAATATGTAATTATGAACTTCTAAAATAACATTATATTTATAGTAATTAAAGTTTTTAAACCTATTAAATGAAAATAGATGAGGAAGCGACGAAGATAAACATACCTGGAATCTATCCATCAAGGGCACAGCTCCAGCTAGTTCTGCTGGAATAAGCCAATTGTTAGAGTTGAGGTGTTCTGCGAGTGCACAAAAAAAAAAAAAAATTGCTAATTCACGTACCGGAGAAGGTTGCATATGGGCAAACAAAAAATTCATCATCGCATGCCATAAAACTAGCCCCACAACTCCAAGGGCAAGAGCAGAAAAATACAAAGTTATAAACATAGCTGTCAATACAACCATAATGCAAGAGTGAAATTGATCTCATACAATGAAAACTTATTGAATCTTGCCAAGAGGTGGAGATGTGTAAAACTTTATTCAACTTCTCAAACAATATGCAAGATTCCCTTATCGAAGGAATTAAACAAGAAATGCAAGATGAACGTGGCAGCACTATGTTAAAGATAGGAAAAAAACATGGACTAGCTAAATTGATTCAGATATTTTGTCTAAAACAGTACGCAGCACCAGCTAACATAAAAAACTCTAAGAACCAGTCATGCCATATAATATTACATTTTTTAACTTCATCAAATATAGTTCTACACAAATAGAGAATAAAGGTGGACAAGATTCTAATATCCCACAATCCCAATAATCATCATTATTCATATAAATTTTATTATATATTCAAAGGAGAGGGGTATCATCGTAGCCATTACTAGAACTAAATGAAGGTCTGCTTGTCCTCATACTTTGGGTCCTGGGCAATGGCATATCAATAGTTATTCTGCTGAATTCAGCTGATAAACTGAATTTTAGTCAGCCTCAATAACAAATATAGCTCTTATATACTCCCCTGCATGATAAAAAAAAACTGAAATATAAGTAAATAAAGAACAAGAAAATAACAAAAACCCGAGCTCAAAAAAATGAGAGAGTAGACAGAAAAGTTGCAGCAGCTTTTAACCGCGGAAAATCCGAAACAGATATTTCAAAAAAAAAAAAATGGATGCTTCGCTTGTGGGGAATAAAAACCATCAACCGTCAACCTAATAAGAAAGGATATGATTGAAGAAAGCTAGACCTGAAACGCATAGAGAATCATAAACCCAAAAATCTAAGATAAAACTGAAAACATTAGACTAGCAAACACGAGATCTGCAAAACTAGATTGTCTTCGGTGGGGAACACACTTCAATGGACTTGCCCATGCCAGTTGCAGCATTAGGACTTTAATCAGAGAATGCGCTTTGAACATCCTCAAGAAGACAGGGAATAGAGTCAACTGAGGACGAGAAGATGGGGAAAACAGTGTGAAGAGGAAAAATGGTTAAAATCTCACCTTGAAAGCAATGACAACAAGAGCAGTGTCTGAAACAGTGGGAAGCAAACTGAGGAAGAAAGAGATCTGGGGGTGACGGGAGGTCAATCGCAGTCCAAATGGCTAGAACGAGGGAAAGAAACGAGAAGAGAGAGGAAGCAAGAGACGCGTGAGGGAAAAGGGTGAGAGAGGGTCACGAGAGGATTATAAATGCAAAGGGGCAGCTGAATTTGCTTTATCAGCAAAGGAAAATGGAAGATTGAGAAAGAAGAGAGAAGATGCATCAACAAACAAACATAACATATGCAAATGGCATTCATTTGGATTTCCCATATCCTTCAGACCATATTTTCCAACGGAAAATAATAATAATTAGCCCTTCAAATTGGAACTTACAGGTTATAGTCCTCCGATACGGCCAAATTGTCGTTTCTGATTTTTAAATTTCGAAATCTTGAAGGCCTGAACAAAAGCCGTCGCTGTAGGCTGTACCGCTGTAGCTGGAGGTCGGAGGAGAGGCGAGAGTGGACTGACAGACAGAAGCTTTAAAATGGATGAGTCGACACTGGAGCTCGGAGGAGAGGCTAGAGAGCGCTTGCCGTCGCTGTAGGCTGTAGAGTAGACGTCGCCGGAGGTTGGAGGGAGGCGGAGACTCGAGGTCAGAGAGGGTGTGGAGCTGGTCGACGGGAATGAGATAGGGAAAATGGTTAATAAAAAAATAAAAGATATAATGGATAAATAGATATTATAGATAATATATATATATAGGGTTGGATTAAATGGATAGGATGGTATATCTTGTGATACTCAACCTTGTCTAACAATGGGCCTGACTTGAATATGCCCAATTATATTTATAACCATTCTTTTGAGATAGGCAGGGCTTTTTTCTCTGGGTTCAGACAGTTACGCCAGGAATTTGGGCATATTGCATACCCCTACATCATGACTCGCCTGTTTGAAGCTTCTTTTTGCCAAAGCAAAAATCTTTCCACATGCCATTTGGAGTGTGTTTGAACCTTGGAAAGTATCATTTTATACCTAAGGTTTATACCTAAGGGTAATAGACGGCTCACCCTGCCCGATATTAGTATCGCCTAAGAGGAAGGGAGACTTCGCCCTGCCTTTGGATCATGGGTGAGTCTAACCCTTTTCCAAAAATTTTTGTACCAACAAAAAAAAATCTTTCCGCATGAAGTTTCTTTCTAGGATAAATCTTTCATTTCTGAAAGGGAGTCAATCAGTAATAGAAATAGGAAGAGTTTGAGTTTTGCCTTTCTATATATGCCTCTATACTATGTAAGCGGATGTGCATAAATGCCTAAAGTATACATTGTATCGTGTAGAGTTTAAGATAATGGCATCGTGCATCTTTCTTTGTCAAGTTCCATAGACGTGCAGGGATCAACTCTACTACTAGTTTGTGTTTTAGTAAAGTTTAAGTTTCTTCAACCATGCAATCCATTAAAAATGAAAAAAGCAAAGCTGTCATAAGTCTTCTTACCAAATCTGGTGCCATTTCCTTTTACAAATCACATTAGAGCAGAACACTAAACTGGCATAATGGATCCCCTTTCCCATCCTGAGTGTGGCCCAACATTCTTGATCTATTGTGCTCATTTCTAATTCTAGTCAGGTCAAAAACAACATCTAGAGCTTTTCATTTTGGAAGCTCCCTGTTAGGCACTGCTTCTTCAGTGAGGGGTTGCTCCTTTCACCTACTCTTGGGACTTAGGATTTGAAATTTTCACGGGCCAGTCTATGAATATGGTTTTCTTTATAGCTTAAGCGAGGACTTTAAATTCCAATCCATCTATTTGGCCTTCCTAATAGTTAGTCTTTGTTTAGTTTTAGTTAGAAGGTCTACATAATGTTACTCTTCGGAATGAAGAAAACGACTTCCTTGTCTGAATTTGGGCTGCATACTAAATAAATCAGTAATATATATATATATATATATATATATATAGCAAATACAAAAGGAGTATATCAAATAGTCACCTTCATCAAGATCCACCCTACCTTCCACACAGATGGATATTGATCAATGTTACAAAAAATTACTTTCATCACTGTGTATAGATATTTACAAAGCAAAAATCAGTTTGCTACATATTTACACATGTCTACTTTCTCTATTGATCATTATAGAATGTTCAACTCCTTCATCATTAAACATGCCAACAAATCAAATCTAACAGTGAATATTATTACAATTTCATCACTTCCTTTCCCAACAAATGTGTGTTGGTTTCCTCAATGACCATTCAGTCAGCCTTCTTTTATGCTTCCCTCTTCCTGCTTCCTGCTACAACTGCCCCAACATTCCAAGTTACTTCTGTGACCATC
This sequence comes from Leucaena leucocephala, assembly GCA_037074615.1. Lineage (NCBI taxonomy): Eukaryota > Viridiplantae > Streptophyta > Magnoliopsida > Fabales > Fabaceae > Leucaena > Leucaena leucocephala. The sequence goes on from CM073553.1 coordinate 5,751,692, forward strand.
CATGTCGTCCCCTTGCATTCTTTCTTGATTCATTTATTACTTACACCAACATTCATCAGCCTTTATTACCGCTTCACTCATATTCCTGGTAGCTTCAAAGACCAAATTGTCAGATGTCTTCAACTGTGTCTTATCCTTGTCATAAACTTCCTTTTCTCCTAGACCAGTATGTTATAGAAATGTTAAAAACCTCATAGTAGTAAAGATATGATAAAGCAACAAGAAAAGGTGGGTACCTGATGAAGAGATGTGCCTAATTCATTAATTTCAAATTACACCAAAGTGCAGAAACCATCTTGAGAGGACAATGCCAAATAATGAGCATTAGGTGACATTTTGAACAATGCTGGAAGTAGTTAAAAACTTCCCCAAAGGCATGTGATTGCATTAATTCTTTAAACCAAAACATGAAAATGGGAATTGCTAGCCACTAAAATATTTACTATGCAATGTCTGCTATTGCTGCAAAGTGGAGACTAGCCAATATAGCCATAGGAGAAATAAAAGCATAACATATGATGAATTAGTAGATTGTGTGCATTATGTACATTGCCCACAAATTGTCATTACTTTTAAAGTAATGTAAATATATTACCCAAAGCAGGGGCAGGTTACTGGAGGAGGAAAGGAGATGATGATCTGGACGATGAAGCAAGTAATGACAGCAGGAAGGGCAGGTGGTAGTGACCATGTCCGCAGTAGGGGCGAGTGACTGGAGGAGGAAAGGTGATGATGATCGAAGGATGAAATGCTGCAGCAGGGGCGGGTGGCAATGAAGGACCAGAGTACACAGACCAAGCATAGACGAGGAGCAGAGTACAGAGATCAAGTGGAATGCAAGCAATCTTGGGAAGACGTTATGGCTTCAATTTTGGGTAGAGTGATAGGGGAGTCATGTTTTCAGTCAACTAAATGGATAGTTATGTCTTTTTACAATTGAAAAAAATTCATCTGAAGTTCCATGGGACTTTAAATTAATTATGCTATTTCTTGAGATTTTTTTGGCATTTAATTGATCCACGGAACGCAAATATCATTTTCCCAATAAATATTATATATATAATATATATATATATATATATATATATATAAAAGGACGGGTTAAATAAGGAAGTTGGAATATCTTGTCTAATACCTTACCCGATCTAACAATGGGCCTGATCTAAATATACCCAATTATATTTGTAACCACATATTTTGTGGGTAGACTGGGCTCTTTTTTCTATAGGTTCGAGTATCTACACCGGGAATTTGGGCATATTGCACACCCTGCATGGAAACATCTATGAGAGCCGTTTTTGTGATGCTATTATTCTATGTTACGGGTTTGAAGGCAGAATTTAGACTTTAAAATTGATCTAAATTTCTACTTCTCTTGATTCTATCGCTCTCACTGGGTTTAGCTGCATATCGTATGGGCCTTTCTTGGTGGTTGGGCCAACAATCAGATTGTTTCAAGAAAATATTCATTGGCTCCGTGGCATCATTCTGCATATTCATAACAATCACAGGTTAATAAGTAACTTTGATATACCCATCGGGTTCAACTGACGAAGGGGTGAGACATGTAACTATTTGGAGCATGTTCGATCCCTGGGGAGTACCACTTTATTGTGGTTTCAGTTGCGGATCTTAGGGAGGTATTATAGGTCTTGGGTGCCTAGATTTACGCTGGAGGGTAATAAACGGCTCACCCTACTCGATATTGGTATTGCCTAGGAGGAAGGGAGACTTCACCCTTCCCTTGGATTATGGGTGAACTCAACCCCTTTCCAAAAAAATTTATACCAAATAAAAAGGTAACTGTGACATGGAAGAAAGTGAATCTATTAGGATGCTAGAGAATGACTTGCCTGTTTGAAGCTTCTTTTTGCCAAAACAAAAGTCTGTCCGTCTGAAGTTTCTTTCTAGGATAAATCTTTCATTTCTGAATTAAATTTGCTAGGGAGGCAATCAGTAATAGAAATAGGAAAAGTTCTGATTTTTTCCTTTCTATATATGCCTCTATACTATGTAAGCAGATGTGCATAAATGCCTAAAGTATACATTGTATTGTGTAGAGTTTAAGATAACGGCATCGTGCATCTTTCTTTGTCAAGTTCCACAGACGTGCAGGGATCAACTCTACTACCAGTTCGTGTTTTAGTAAAGTTTAAGTTTCTTCAACCATGCAATCCATTAAAAATGAAAAAAGCAAAGCTGTCATAAGTCTTCTTACCAAATCTGGTGCCATTTCCTTTTACAAATCACATTAGAGCATAACACTAAACTGGCATAATGGATCCCCTTTCCCATCCTGAGTGTGGCCCAACATTCTTGATCTATTGTGCTCATTTCTAATTATAGTCAGGTCAAAAACAACATCTAGAGTTTTTCATTTTGGAAGCTCCCTGTTATGCATTGCTTCTTCAGTGAGGGGTTGCTCCTTTCACCTACTCTTGGGACTTAGGATTCGAAATTTTCACGGGCCAGTCTATGAATATGGTTTTCTTTATAGCTTAAGCGAGAATCCATCTATTTGGCCTTCCTAATAGTTAGTCTTTGTTTAGTTTTAGTTAGAAGGTCTACATAATGTTACTCTTCGGAATGAAGAAAACGACTTCCTTGTCTGAATTTGGGCTGCATACTAAATAAATCAGTAATATATATATATATATATATATATATATATATATATTCTATAAGGATTCTAAAATTGGGTGTCAGTTACTATGGTGATAGTGTTATTATGAAAGATATATTTATTTGAGACTTCATAACTTCATGTTGAGTAGAAATTCCATATCTAGAAATGATAAAGTCTGAAATAGTAATGAAATATGGGCTCTGTTTATGGGAAGAACCATGCATGGTTCCTAGTTTATACTGTCTCTTGGTAATTAAATTTGCATGTATTTAGTTTAGTGCAACTTACATGTATATTGTATAGTGTCATGTTTGTCATGTCTGACAGTAGAGAGGATGAAATGAAACTCAACGGTAAAAAAGTGTGAGATCCCAAAATTTTTATATAACGAATTTATAATGAGTTGTTAAAATTAAGAGCATTTTTTTTAATTGGCTTCCAATGGCCATCATTCACAACATTGTTTATAATTTGAGATAATCTGTCTATACATAGAACAAATAAAAGGGGTAAAATAGGGTCTCCCTATTGGAGACCTCTCTTAGGAGCAAAAAATTTAGTTTAACCCCCATTCCATAACACATTATATCAAAAAGATGTAACATAGGGATAATAAGGTTTATCAAAATTGGATCTAAACTAATATCAACAAGAACCTAATGAACAAAGTCTCATCACATTCGATCATAGGCTTTTTCTAGATCAATCTTCATATCCATTAAGCCAATTTTTTCTCTTAATTTTTTCATTATATACATTATTTCTCGTCTGATTATAATTTTATCTTGTATCCTGCCCTTAATAAAGTTTGATTGAAAAAGAGAAACAATATCATCAATGACATTTTTCAACCCGGTGACAATTACCTTGGTAATATATTTATAATATATTGTAAATATTACAAGTCTAAAATGACCAATAACCTCATGATAATCCCTCTTTGGTATGAAATAAATTAAAGTCTTGTTTGTACTAGTTTCAAAAACCTTTTCTCGAAAGTTGTTTTAACAAATTTACATAAAGACTTACTAATAACACTCCAATTAGCTTGGTAAAAGATTGAAAAAACCTATTAATATCAGGAGCTTTATAAGATCCTATAAAAAATAGAGCTTCCTTTATTTCTTTATCATTTGGCACATAACCCATATTAATAAGGCGATCCTTAACATTAGAGGGAAAAATTAGCTTCTGTTTGTAAAATACAAGAATCCATACCATAACAATCATACAAGAGATTTGAAATACTTTATTAACATAGACATCTTCATAGAAGGATCAAGATTATCAAAAAATAGAAGTAACTCGCACCATTTTAGCCGCTCCGAGGCGCGGAATCAAAAGGGTTGCAGATCTGAAAGTAACTGAGATGCCCCACTGCTTGACTTTCTCGTAAATCTCCAAAAGCTGATATTGCGAAATGGGCTCTTCACTGAAAAGCTCAATAACTCCATGGAATATGGGAGGTAACTACGCTCAGATGGCGCATTTGCTCTAACGTATTCAAGAAAATCAAGGGCTTTCGAATAGGAAGCCGATTGGAGGGTGATTGTGAGTAGGTGATGAGGCATAGTGGTGACAGTGTTGTGTCCCAAAATTCATAAATAGTATAAAAGATGAATAAGTTTATATTTTTTAAACTTAAAATATTAAAATAAACGTTTAAAATAGTAATTATAATATATTATATTTTTATTAAGAATTTTGGTAATTAACCGATATTTCTAAGTTGGACGAAGCAAGCATGGAAGCAGCTCGCATCTTTGATACTTCATCCTGTCCTAATTAAGGGTGCTTCTGCAAGGAATTTTAAGTGGTAAAATGACTGAGATTAACCTAATTCTATTGGATATATATTATTCTTATAGTTGTTAAGAATTTATCACGGAAAAATTAGAACATAAAACCTAAATGGAATGATATTTATTAAAAAAAATTAAAATTTTGTAATTAGTTAGGACCACATAGTAAAATATAAATATATAAATACTAAATTACCCCGTATTAAATCCCCACATCCCCTCAAACTAAGGGTGTTCATGGGTAGGGTTGGGTAAGGTAACCCCCTGCCAGGTGCCCTGTCCGAAAAAAGTATAGGCTACATTTTACAGCCTGATGCTCAGCCCTACCCGATAAAAGCCCTAACTATTTTGGGTTGGGCATGGGCGGAATAGGCGTGGATGGGCTGGATATGCTTAAGTTGTGATGTCATGCTCATGTTATGGAAAATAATCTGCAATTATAAACTTCTAAAATAATATCATATTCATATGTCTTCAAGAGTTAAATAATATCTATAATTCATTAAAAATAAGGCAATAAAAAGATAATAATTAAAGTATTAAAATTCATTGCATATAAAAAAAGTTTTAAAGTCTAAGTAATTTGTAATTGTAACTTTGTATCAATTTCCCAAATATTGATAAGGATGAAGCATCTAAAAAAATAAAATAAACAATTATAATTTATAATGTAATCATATTATGATTAGTAAAATTAAAGAAAAAGAAAAAAATAATATAGTTATAAATATTAAAAGACGCAACTTACTTATTTAACTACTTATATTTCTAAAATAACCCTTTAATCACCAATAACTATCATATTTTCCCTTCCAAGTGTAGCATCTAGGGAGAAAAGTAAAAAAACTAAAAGAATGAGTGCTCATGGGTAGGGCAGGGCAACCCCCTGCCCGGTGCCTAGCCTGAAAAAAGCATGGGCTACATTTTACAGCCCGATGCTCAGCTCTACCCTATATTTATCGGGTTAGGCAGGGCTTTTTTTTCGCGGGCTCGAGTGAGCATATCGGGTCACGAGCTTTATGAATACCCTTACCTCAAATCACATAAAATACCTTACCGTTATTCACTAAAAAATGGGGGAGTTTTCCATTGCCTTCCATTTTATTATTTTTTATTAAATCCATACTCAATAAAAAGTTTACAAAATAATTATAAATACTATTCACTAAAATTCGATAAAAATATAGGCCTGTTTAAATAAAAATTTAGAAAATAGTTTATGAAAAAAAAATTTGGGCATCTTTTAGACAAGGATTTTTAGAGAAGATTTTATGGAAAAAAGTGGTTCTAAATAAATGAATGTTTAGATAGTTATTACCAGAAAGAATTTTAAAAAATTACTAGAAATAGTATGATTTTATTAAATATAATATAGATGAGAGAGAGTAGAGAAGAGATAACAGAGATGAAAGAGGAGATATGGTAGAGAAGAGAGAGGAAAGATGATGAGTAAAAGAAAGGAGAGATAATGTAAGAAAAAGTAAGGGTAAAATAATAATTGGGTAATTCATAAGCTCTTTTACTATTTCATAAGCTAGTCTTACTAACTTATCTAAAACTTTAGTTTTGAACCATAGTTTAGTCTAAAAGTCATTTTACACAAATATAGCTATTTTTTTTCCTAAACTAAAATTTTGCCTAAAATTAAAAGACTTCTAAAATTATAGTTATTATGTTTTTCAAACACATACTATATTAGTTTCAATTAATTTACATTTTGCATGCATGTTAAGATATTTTACGGAAACAAAAATTATTTGCTTTTGATTAAATTCATAAAAAATAATTGTTTTGTAATTTTTATAATATCTTTGTGCGTCAATATATTTTTATCAACATTCTAAGTCATAAATCATATCTGATTTTTTTAGAAACTAATATTTTTAAAATAATTCAAGATACGTTTTGTTATATTATATTTAAGAGGATGAACTTCTTTAATAAATAAAGAAAGATTGCAAATACAAATAAACTCAGCAATTTACCTTGTGGTTGAAGACAACTTTATTTTTTTAGTTAAAAATTTTATGCGCTTTTTTGCTTCAACGCTAGTTATTAATGAAAATAGAGGAGAAGATATTGAAGCGGAAGCAACAATTGATTTGAAATAGTTTGTGAGCGGCGCTCATTCACACACTTTGCTGAAATTTCAATTTTGATAGATTATCATCAAAATTTATTTTTTAGCCAATAACTATCAATACTCTTTGGGTCCACGATAGAAGAATTATTCAGTTAATTTAATTAGATAATAAAAGTTAATTAAATTAATTAATCTAATATATTTTTTTTCTAAAACATAATAATTGAAACAATCTTAGTTCTATGTTTATCTTGAGGTTACTTAAAAAAATTAATCAAGGATTGTAAATAATGTAATCTCGAGTAGTTATCTTCTCATGAGCTAAAAAAAAAATTAAATTTTTAAATAATTTAATAAAATTCAATTTAACCTATAAAATAGAGTTTGATTTAATTGACTAATAACTAAATATAATAAATTAAAAATAAATTGAAATAAAATATTTTTAATATTTTTAATTTAAAATAAATAATATGGACTGATAGTGAGTGAATGGAATGAAAACACAAGAGATTAATAATGTAAAAGTAATTCTCTAATTTAATAATACATGTAATCATAATTTTAACATATATGAGAGTTAAAAATAATAAATAAAAAATTATAATTAAGATTTTAATTTAACATTCAAACCACCTTGAATTATAATAAAATATTTTTAAAAATTTTAATTTATTAATAGCCAAAAGAATAATAAAATAAGATTAAGATATAAAAAATTAATATTCAATTATAGCTCAATCATTCATAAAAATTAAATTAAAACTAATAAGAGATAAAATAATTTAATAATTCAAGTTACCTTTAAAAATTATAAAATATTTACTAAAATTTTAATATAAAATTTTAATTTAAAATAGAATAATAAAATTAAGTTATAACAAGTATAATATTGATTATTAAAGAGTAATCTAACTATAATAATCTTTAATAAAAATAAATAAATTATTATAAGAGTTTTAAATAATTATAAAATTATTTTAAAATTTGGTAACCATAAAATAATTAATGGACAAAGATAAAATTAAAAGTATCTTAAACGAATTTAGACAAACTAGATTGCCATCAAAGTTGACGCCACCGTCAAGATTTCAGTCACCCATGGTCCTGTTGTTCACCGTCGTTGAACGCCGAACCGTCGTCGCTGTTCTGCTTGGTCGTCGCTGCTGGTTCTGGCTGGCCGTCGCTGCTTCGCTGCTGGTCGTGTGGTGGTCCGACGGTGGTGGAAGATGGAAGAGGGGACGAGGGGTGTGGCAGGACATGACCGAATGGAGAGGGTGATGAAGATGACGGAGTCGCGAAATGGAGGGGGTGGGTGGGTGACGGATTTGTGTCGTCGGCCGAGAGGATGGAGTCGATGATAAGAGAGCTTCGGTGATCAAGAGTGGGTGTGGTGAGAGGCTCCGAGTATGAGTGTGAATGGCGTCCTGGAGGGGGAGGGGGAGGGTGCGGGGATGATGGGGACTGCTTAGGTGATGATGACGATGGTGGAGAAGGTGGGCCGGGCGTCCTGCTGTGCACGTTCGCTGAAAATATATGATGAGGAAGAAGACAAAAACTAATAAACTAATAGGCGAAATTGCATAGTTACTTTTGCCATACTTTTCTCCGGCTATATATATATATCCTCTCTTCCCTCTAACCCTTACTCGCACTAAGTTCTTCATCTTCTCTTCGATCCTTAATTATTATTCTGAGTTTCAATCTCCCGCTATGGCTTCCCTTACCCATTTCTTCTTATTTTCACTCTCTGTGCTTTCTCTTTTAGCTTCTTCCTCCAACGTTCAACCCTCTCCCAACTTCTACGTCAGATATTGCCCTAACCTGCAGGCCATCGTTCGTAGCACAATGAGGCAAGCTCTCGCCGTAGAAGCCCGCCTTGGTGCCTCCATCCTCCGCCTCTTCTTCCTTGACTGCTTCGTCAGCGTAATTCATTAAACCTCTTCTTTAACACCCCCCTCGCTATATATATACAAACACTCTTCCTTATATAATGATTAATTTTGCTTCTTCAGGGTTGCAACGCCAGAATCCTCCTAGACGACACCGCCGGAAGCTTCACTGGAGAGAAAGAAGCTTACGCCAACCAGTCGGCAAGATGCTATGAAGTAATTGATGCCATCAAAACCAACGTCGAAGCTGCCTGCAATTGCACATTGTCTTGTGCCGATATATTGGCACTGGCAGCACTAGAGGGTGTTACCCAGGTAATTACTGTCTACTCCTTAATTAAGCTTTCCCATAATATGCTCCTTTTTAATTACATATCGTATATTTGTCTTCCAACTTGAATTTATTAATTATTTTATATTCTACTCTACACATAGATTATGTAGCCTTTACCTGCATGCATAGGAAATCCATGCATTGAGATAGACTTTAATTATTTTGTTTTTTTTACATACAGAATTAAGTTTATGATGATATTTGTTGTCTTCATGTGTGTAACACTCGATCACAATTTAACTCAAAGCAGGCAACTATCGGGGCTTTTACGTTTCCATTGTCCATCGCTCATCTCTTAAGGTCAGGGTATGTGTGTGTGTGTCTGCACTTGTCATGAATTATAATATTAATTAAATGTAATATGGACAGAAAATAACTATAAAGTAGTTTTTGTCTTTACTCTTTTGTTCTTTCTTTGTTTTTTCTTTATTGTAAATTGAATAACTATCATTCAAAGCTAATTAACAAAATATAAAGTGAAGGGCTGAAAACGGAACACTATTTTTTTAAAATAATTTTCCTTACCTTCAAGTTTCAACGGGGCCTTTTCTTAAAAATAATATTCAAATAAAATAAAGATTTACGTAATGGTTGTAATATTTTTGCCCAACGAGATGGGGGTGATTAGGACCTACGTGGCTTGATCCGATTTTCCAATCAAGATTTCCAAACCCATATTTTTTTGCTAATTTAAATATTTCCAAACGCATTTTTATTATCTGTAACTCATCACCAATAACAAGCTTATTAATTTTCCACCTTGATTGTGAATTAATTTATTAATTGACGCTAATTATATATGCAGGTTGATTCCTCTACGACATGGAGCTTTGGGTAATTTGATCCAATATTTAACTGGTATCGTGGAGATGCAGTTCGTAGGTTCATCACCGTTAGCTGAAAATTTTGCAAGGACATGGACATTCATAGCAAGTAGAATCATCTATAGCTGTACAAGCGACGTGATATCAGGCTCCCTGGCTTGTACAGTATTAATTTCATTCCTCATATAGCATCATGAAATTCCAAAGTATGTCTTTGCGATCTGGGCAATATGGGTTGTTTCATATGTGATGAAGAACGGGGCAGCAATTCCTGTAAACAATAATGATTCTACTACAGACAGTGACTACTCCACGAGTGGCTAATATTAGAATATAAAGAAGTAGTCCCACGTTGATTAATTAGAGGGATTATTAAAGATATGTAATGTTAATGGAAACCTTATTAAATTGACTTGAATCATTTGTTAAGAAGAAACCACATCAAGAATAAATGGTGTGTTAAAAAATGTTAATTCTCTTTGGTTTACTTTGGCTTGATTAAGTCTTTCCATCAAAACTTCCATTGGATTTCTTTACCAGCAACAAAACTGTTTTTGACATTGGAAAATTTTATCGATAAAAAGATCAAATAAATTATATACATAAGTATCAGTACTTTATAAATTTTTTACTAGTACTCTTATTTAGATCTCTAAAACTTTGAACATGGGATTCTCCCTAATTATCTCAAAATATAAAATAAAAATATTCGAATACTTTTTATCAATGAAAAAATCAGATATTTTCTAAAGCATCTAGTATAGTCAGTTGTCTTTCTTTATGGGAGAATTGTATTGAAGTTCCGTAGAAGATGATTAATTGCATAAATGTAATTTGAAATCATCAAATGACTGAATAGTCTTAAAGAATCTGAAATAATATTTTTAAATTGTAAAATAACACAATTGTTCACATTTTTTTAAAACATATACTCTTTAACATCTCTTTTTTAAATATAAGAGATAATTATATTATTTTATAATTTCAAAATATTATCTTTAGATTCTTTATGACTATTTAATCGTTTAATAATTTCAACAGACTTTCTACAATTAATTCTTTCACGTAATGTTAGTGCAATTCTAACTTTCTTTATCCCCATTCCTTCAATAAAATAGATATTTTGAATCTGACGGTCATAGTCTTCACCAAAGTAACTATCTAATCCAACGACCCACAATCGATTCTCCTGTATGCGAACGTTAACCAAAAAAACAGATAAGATAAAGCGAGAGACGCAGAGGACAGAAATGGCGCGATGTAGAAGTTGGGAAAAGAGAAAACCAAACAGTTGCAGAACGAAGGTCTCGACATTCGACTGCAGAGACACCCGAACCGGTAATGGCTTTGTTTAACTCTGATTAGTTCTTCAGATTCATCCTAACCACCCTTATACAGTACACAGATCTCAATTTGAAAGTTCCATAGTACAAGCTGATAATTTCTTTCCCTACTTGCCCTTCGTCTCTTGGAATCCCACAAATGATAATATACGAAAATAAGCCCGTCAATTATGTTTTGTTGCTCTTATAAAGTTACTTCAATGTAGAAAATATGCGGCGATGCTTTATACTTTACCTACATCTTTGAGAAAAGTGAAAATTGAGATCAAGAAAAGAGCATGTACTTGGTTTTTCGAAAAAAATGTGAATTTATGATATTGGGTTTCTTATACGTTCCAGGGCTTGAATTTGGAGCTTAATGTTTGGAATCTCACATTAAGAATTAGAAGCTCGATTTTGGAGCTTAATTTTATGTTCAGGCACTGTTTTGAACTCAGTCATTTCGTGGCGATAAAGTAGTTCTAATCTGATATGTCCATTTCCCGGTTTGAGCCATTAAAATGAGTTCTAAATCAATGATCTTACTGACAACACAACTGACGTAGCTCATCAAATTTTGATTTATTGATGCTTGTGTGTGTCAATTCACACAAACCATGGAGTTCAATCACCCCGACTCTCATCATGTTTCAGAAATACAAAACCATAGACGACGTGAATCAGATGCATGCAAGAATGATCACAACTGGGCTAATCAACAATTCATTTTTCACTACCAAACCCATCCTCACTTTTGTTTCCTCACCCTATGAGCCTCTTGTTGAGTTTGCTCGCCACATCTTCTTCAAGCATCATGCTCATCGCAATCCTCGAGAACAAGAGGATCCTTTTCTCTGGAATGCCATAATCAGGTCCTCCTCTCATGGGTGTTACCCAAGAGAAGGTCTGGCAATACTGTGTTTGATTCTTGAACTTTGGGTTTGTTTGGATAAGTTCTCATTTTCTCTGGTTTTGAAAGCTTGCTCTCGAGTGGGTTTGACGAAAGAAGGAATGCAGATTCATGGAATGTTGTGTAAACTGCAAATTGGGTCTGATGTATATTTGAACAATTGCTTGATTCGTTGTTTTCTGAGATTTGGGTGCATTCAATTTGCCCACCGCTGGTTTGACAGAATGTCTTGTCATTATTCTATCTCATATAACTCAATGATTGATGGGGATGTCAAATATGGGATGGTTGGAAGAGCACGTGAATTGTTTGACAATATGGCTCTGAAGGAGAAGAATCTGATTACTTGGAACTCAATGATTGGAGGGTATGTGAGATCCAAAGAAGGATTGAATTTTGCCTGGAATCTGTTACTTAAAATGCCCGTAAGATACTTGGTTTCATGGAATACAGTGATACTTGAGATATTTATTATTATAATATAATTTATTTAAATATTAATTAGAATAATTAATAAATATTTTTAAAACTGACCCGTAGATATTTGGGCTCATTTCAAGGTGGATTTTGACTCAATTTATTAAAGTTAATTTTTTAATGATAGAAATTAATAACACAATTAATCGTGTAATAATTTTCTAAATTCCAAAGTGATATATTTTCGCTACTCAATCTCTGAGGGTTCTCTATTGATAACAGTAGTACACAAGTTATTATCACTATACCTAATAACTAGTTAGAAGAATATATTCTTTTATTTAATAGTGTTCTTTGATTGACAAGTATCTGAGTTAAGTTATAATTTTTTCTTAGATCAGCTAAGCTAATGGGGAGAGATATTTACAAATCTTCTACTGTATCTTATATAAGTTTTATACTTATATTGATTATATTATGTATTATATTTTTTTATTCCAATAAATGATTGATGGATATGTAAAGCTTGGAAATATAGAAGATGCTCAGATATTGTTCAACAAGATGCCTAAAAGAGATTTGGTTACTTGGACTACTATGATGGATATGTTTTTGGGAAATCAGGTAACGTTCTTGTTGCGAGGAGATTGTTCGATGAAATGCCCGAGAGAAACACGATTTCTTGTAATATTATGATGGCTGGCTATGTTCAGAATGGTTATTGCGTTGAAGCTCCGAAACTTTTTCATGATATGAGAATAAAGGCACATATACAACCAGATGATACCACCTTGTTGATTGTTCTTAGAGCCATCACCCAATTAGGACACGTTGAAGTTGGAGCCATCATACACCGATATTTAGAGGATAACAATAGTAAATCTTTGAGTGGTAAACTTCTTGTTGCCCTAATTGACATGTACTCTAAGTGTGGTAACATAGAGAATGCTATCTCAGTATTTGAGAATATTGAGCAGAAAGGTGTTGATCATTGGAATGCTGTGATTGGTGGGTTGGCTATTCATGGTACGGGAGAAATGGCTATCAATTTTCTCTTCCAGATGGTAAAGGATTCTGTTAAACCTGACGATATCACATTCATTGGAGTGTTAAGTGCTTGTGGGCACGCCGGTTTACTGAAGGAGGGACTGATATGTTTTGAGCTCATGCAAAGAGTATACAAGGTTGAAACTAAAGTGCAACACTATGGATGCATGGTAGACATATTTTGCCGAGCCGGGAATGTTGAAGCAGCCAAAAAACTAGTCGAGGCAATGCCTATCGAACCGAACGACGTGATTTGGAGGACTCAGCATAGTGCTTGTAAAATCCATGAGAACTTCTCGGTAGGGAAGCCGGTTGCCGAGCAATTGATCGACTAAACTCTTTCAGTCCGAGCTCCTATGTGCTCCTATCCAATGTTTATGCTAGCGTGGGCATGTGGGACAGTGTGAAAATGGCAAGGACAGAAATGAAAGAGAGAAACCTAAAGAAAAAACCCGGCTGTAGTTGGATTGAATTGGAAGGAATCGTTCATCAGTTCTCTGTACAAGACAAGTCACACCCTCAAGTTAAGTGGTTTGTTAATTCCCATTTAGGAAGAGATATAGTTGCGCGCAACATCTGCGTTTCAATGATAAGTAATTTGTAACTTCCCATTCAAGTCTGGATCTAGAAATAGATAGTTGCATGCAACTACTTCACTTTAGTATATTTACTTCTTTAGCGTCTATAAATAAGCCAATTGTATCCTTCTTAAATCCAAGCAGCAGATATCATTCCTGTTATGACCTGAGAATTTTAGTAGATAAATAACAATTTTGAAATAGAATAAGTAAATATTTTGTGCAAGGAATTTCTAAATGAACAGGTTAGCTAAGTGGTTTCGTGGCTAGGGTTCAAACCTGATTACCTGAGTTCAAACTCTGGCCTGTGTATAAGGTAGGGTTTCTATTTTTTCAGGAACGCGAAATTACAAAAATGCCCCTCTTGCTTGTTCTTCAAGTCGTAACCTTCTGTTCTTCAGTTCAGTAGCAGCAGAGGTTGGGGCAGCGGGAGATCAGCGGAGGGGGAGTTCACGCTATCGATGCCGTGTAGTCATCCCATCCAGTGTTCCGTCAATTCCCTCTGCTGGTCGCCGCCGTTGAGTCGTCACATCAGTTGTCTGCCGCGTCCTTCTGATAAATGGAGCTTGTGAAGGAATCTGAGGAGGGTCGACGCAGTGTGAGGCACTGCCGGGGTCAGTCATCGCTGCCGTTGTACTAATCGCAATTGGTGCCATCGCGTTTCAGAAGCAGGGTATCGCTGTTTCCATCGGTTTTCTGCTCCCACCTCGGCGTCGGTAAAGTTTTGGAATTGAGTGGAAGGAAATAGTAGGAAAAGAAGCAAGAACGTCAGAGGAAAGGAGGGAAGCCAGAGCGCGACGCCGGAAATTGAACTGTAGGGTCGTCGGCGATAGGTGGTAAGTACCCGACTCTGGTTCTATTTTCTGTTGCGGTGATTTGGGAATTCTGGGGTTGATCCTCTGTGTGAACCATGTAATGTTGCTCCTTGTTGGGTGTGTTTTTATGTTTGGTGAATCATTTCTTCTCTGCTCTGTGCTGGCCAAGGAAGTGAGACTTGATGTCTTGATGGGGGGAGTGATTTCTGTTCTCGTCCCTGTTTAACAATCTGCGATTGAAGTGTGATTGGGAATAGAGTATGCATGTGTTGTATCATGGGGGCTTCTGGGGGTGAGTCTGTCTGCTGTGTGAGTTGGTAGCCATTTGAAACAGAGAAAGATATAGAGGCTGTCATTGAGGTTGGACACTGGCTTGGTTTTTGGAAAAGGATATGTGTGTATATATGCTTATCGTGTGTGATATGGCTGTATGTATATTGGGTCGTTGTGTTTAGGATGTTGTTGTAGGGGTGAATGATATGTATATGTTCTGTATGCGTGCTGTATATATATACACGTGTTGTTTTGGTTTTGAAGCTGAAAAGAATATGTGTATAAATGCCAATGCCATTTCTGATGCAAATTGTGAGCTGCTACTTTGATATTTGATGGCTAAGGTTATGAATCAGAAGGAAGAATGATAAAAGAGAGAATAGATAGGTTGCTGCTGATATGTCTATGTGTGTGTGTGTGTGTGTGTATAAGTTGACTTGAGTAACTGGCGGAAGTGAATTAATAAAGAGCGAATGAGAGAAGATTTGGATATGTGTTGTGATACGGGACAGCTTGTGTGTGTGTATATATATATGAAGGGTAAGGTAATAGTTTGAAAGGAAATAGATATATATAAGAGCTGCTGTTATGCTGTGGAAATGGACATTACATGTTTATATATATGGATTCCATTGTTGATTGGTGAGTGTTGAGTTGAGTTGAGGAAGCTGAAAATTTGAAACCAATATGTTAAAGTTTAGGTGGGTCCAAAACTTGGAATCTATAGATTTTAAGTAAAAGTTATGGTTATGGTTTTGTAGTTTCAAAATTAATAAGGTTGTATGCCAAGGAAAAAAAGAAGAAGAAGAAGAAGTGCCTTTCTCTATAGAATATGGATCGGGATGTATATACATGTAATTATGTGTGATGCATGTACTGTTAAGTCTTGGCAAAAGGATTATGAAAAGTTAAAGCTTCTGACTGCCCTGAAAGTAATTTTACTATGAAACAAGTTTTGGGAGTTGTTAAGCCATGATCAATAACAATTAAAGCTTTTGGGAGCACGTTGAGCCCAATTGGTTAAAGATTGAAACTGAAAGTGGGTTAGTAAGCTCACTGTGTGGTAAATGGAAGTATAAGTTTGGTACAGCAGTGATTACATAATGGATTTAAATGGAGTTTTGTGTCTATACATGGTTGCCTTGTTCAGTGGTTGTGTGACTTGAGAACCCTTACTATATTTTACTTCTCTATATGAAGAGTTGTCTTACTTGTTTAATAGCTGCTGATATTGTTATTAAGGCTATGTGGATTCTAAATTCTCTGAAGAGTACTCGAATTTGTTTCAAAAAATGGAATTCCTTATTATAGATTGAAAGCGTGAAATGAAATGGAATATTAGATTAAGGATGAATTATTTTTGTTGAGATTTTGTTTAGAATGTTAATATTTTGTTTCGAGGTTCCAGGGGATTGCGAAGTGAAATTAATCAGAAAGTTGATTGGCTGAAAAAAGTATCGGTTTATGAGCGTGGCAGGTGAGTGAATAACGTTCCCTAAAATTTACATTTTCAAATGCATTATCATTTTAAATATGGATTTCGAAAAACAAATTTTATAAAAGTATGGTTTAAATCGTTAGAAATTATTTTCTTTCGATTGGTTTACAAATGAATTACGATTATGTATGAAAATGAATGAATAAACTTTTTAAAAGAGTTTGGAAAAAGTTGCATTGAATTGATATTATTCATAAAATTATTCTTATGCGAAATTCATATGTTTTACAGTAACTTGATTTTAAATGTACAGGCTGGGGTTTTGAAATTCAAAGCGGTTTTTACTAACAGTTATGGCATTGAAACAGTTGAGATTATTACATGTGAAATAAACCCTATGTATGATGGAAATGTTTTAGAAAGGATGGAATACAGAACGCTGGTTGATAATAGCAGTACTGTTAGCCCTTGGTGCACCTTGGTTACCTGAGCTCGACGGATATACGTGGGTTTCATACTCGCGACGGATATAAGTGGGTGTTATACTCGCGACAGATATACGTGGGTCTCGTAATCGCGACGGATATACGTGGGTTTCGTACTCGCGACGGATTGTGGCCTCGAGCCACCAGATTATTAAGTGGGTCTCGTAATCGCGACAGCTAGTGGCCTTGAGCCACTAGATTGGTTAGTTACCCTCGTGAACTGTGTATCCACGTATGTTTTTGTTCTGTTGAAGTCATACGGAAAGATTATGGTTTTAAAATGATTGTTATTAAACGATTGATTTGAAATAGTTATTTCAGATTGATTTGAAATGATTACTTCCGATTGTTGTTTTCAGCATGTTTATGCATTGTTTATTTCCGCATTCTTTTAAATCATGTTTTTGGGACGTTATTCACCAGTAGATTATTTGGCTTCAGATAGTGCAGGTGACCCTAATCCTGCCGCTGAGCAGTAAAGAATCTCGTTGTCGATCCGAGTCGTCGGTTTTGACAAATACTACTTTTGATGTAATTACTTTTCTTAAGAACTTATATTATTTTGAAATATGGCAAAAGCTCCACATAGGTCTAAGATTCTATTTAGTTTGAGAAATATTGTGGAAAATTTGAATATTTTATTTAAGGTGTTAGGTTTTTTGAATGTGAAATTATTCATATTCTGTGCTGGTCACAGTTCAAATTTAAGAACTGTGACAATTCCCTCTATTTCAAATGTTGCATTGTCCAGTTCTATAAATCAATAATGAATAGTTATTATAATTCTTCAAAAAAAAAAGTTTGAATTATAGAAACTTTTAAATTATTATTATTTCATATAAGTTTGAATGTAAATTTACTAAACTAGTATAATCTATATATATATAAGTAGAATCACAAGCTAATGAAAATGGATAATGAAGATCTTTATTTAGATTCAACTAATTGATGATTGCTATTTCTAAAATATTAATAAATAATTTAAACTTACAAAATATTTTCTTAAGTAAGAATACAATTTTTTGGTCATTTAAACCACATTACTTAATACCACTCCTTTGAATTCACATCACATCTATACCACACTAAAGCAATTTTACTGCAGCCAAACTCATCTCAGAACTTGAGTGTTAGCTCTCATTATAAATAGGGCTTTCCAGTCACTCCTTGTTTCCAACATTTCGTTTTACTCTTGTAGCTACGGACTTCTCTTGTTATTAGTGAGTTTTTTTTTTTTTAAATAAATTTACCTTTGTCCTTTAACTTTACTTAAGCTTTCATTTTATCTCTTAATGTTATAAAGTGTCTTTTTAGTTATGTAAGCCTATCTCAAGTTTTATTAATAAAAAATGCTAATATTGAAATTTTAAATATTGATAAAATATTTTTAAATCTAACATATTGAGTATAATTTTATTAAAATAATAATTAACAAAACAAATCATCATTTGAAAGTAACAATTGTTAGGGGTAGAAGACTGAAAAAAAACTTTATAAATTAAAGGACAAAACTTAAAATTTATATGGAGTTAGAGGACCAAAGATATATACTTTTCATAGGTTTGTTTGTTACCAATAGCATAGTTATTAGTTGAGAGTGAATTTTGTTTTAATGGTGTCATGAATTTCAACACATTCTAAATCAATTATATAGATGTAAATTGATGATGAGGATAATAATATAAGTCAGACAAATTAGTTTAGATAAATATAATGAATATAAATATTTTATTAATTTATTTAATTTTTTTAAATTAGTTAACGGGATCTAATATCAAGTAGTTAATATTACTTTGAATCCACTTTAAAAGAAATTGAAAAATATAGTTGTGAGAAATTAAAACCCATATTTTTTTGCTAACTTAAATATCTCCAAACCCATTTTTATTATCAGTAACTCCTCACCAATAACAAGCTTATTAATTTTCCACCTTGATTGTTAATTAATCTATTAATTGATGCTAATTATATATGCAGGTCGATTCCTCTACAGCATGGAGTTTTGGGTAATTTGATCAAAGACTTAACTGGTATCGTGGAGAGGCAGTTCGTAGGTTCATCACCGTTGGTTAAAAATTCTGCAGGGATCTGGACACTCACAGCAAGTAGAATCATCTATAGCTGTACAAGCGACATGATATCAGACTCCCTGGCTTGTACAGTATATCATTCCTCAGATCGCGTCATGAAATTTCAAAGTATGCCTCTATGATCTGGGCAATATGGGTTGTTTCATATGGGATGAGCATTTGTTTCATATGGGATGAGCATAGGGGCAGCAATCGCTGAATTACACAAGTAGAAAATATGCAAAATCTAGTAGTAAGATATGGACCCTATACAAAATTCAATCATCCTGTGTCATTACCAAACGCCCCACACTCTTGTATAAAAATCTTTCGTTGGATGTCAATTCCGTTGAGTCCCCTTCATTTAGCTCTCAGACGGTATGGAAACAGGAAACAGGAGTGTTTACAATTTTTGAAAACAAAAGAGTATTAAAAGAGAGAGAGAGAGAGAGATGTGGAGGATCAACTCTACTATAAATTTGTGTTTTAGTAAACCTGTTCTGTGCTACAGAGTTAAGAAGATGGAAATCAGGAGATGAGTTAAGTATAAGTTTCTTCAACGGTACAATCCATTAAAAACAAAAAAAGCAAAGCTGTCAAAAGTCTTCTACCAAATCTGGTGTCATTTCCTTTTACAAATCACATCAGAGCAGAACACTGAACTGCCATAATGGATCCCTTTCCCATCTTGAGTGTGGCTCAACATTCTTGATCTATTGTGCTCATTTCTAATTATAGTCAGGTCAAACAACATCTAGAATTTTTCATTTTGGAAGATCACTGTTATGTATTGCTTCTTTAGTGAGGGGTTGCTCTTTTCACCTACTCTTGGGAGTTAGGACTCGAAATTTTCCTAGGCCAGTCTACGAGTATGGCTGTCTTTATAGTTTAAGCAAGGACCTTAAATTCCAATAATCTATTTGGCCTTCCTAATTGTTAGTCTTTGTTTAGATGGTCTTCATAATCTTAGTTAAGTGTTTTGTAAAACAAATGTGTTCTAAACAAATAAATAAATCAGATCAACTCTCATTTTTCATTTTTTTAGTTCAGTAAAATTAGAAAAAGTGTGGAAAAAATGCGTTTTTATTTTTATTGGCATATCTTATATCTCATTAGGAATATTCTCTAGGAACATGGGGGGTTTTTTTAGTCTAATTTGTAACAAACAGGTGTTTGTTTCTTAAAATATTATCTTTAACCTCGCATATTGAAACTATTTAGGGATGTAAACCTTCTTAAAATGTATAATTAATAAAAATATTTTAGAATAAAAATTATCAATTTAAGAGATAATATCTCATATTTAAAATGAAAATAAAATACTTGTTTAGTTAGTATACTTAAGATTGGGGAAGGGAGTATTAATTAGGGGTTATAGGAACAATGTTAATGAAAATTGCCTCTGCCATTTGTTGCTCTTCATGTGTTTGGTCTAACACGCTCATTGTTAACCCTAGAGTTACTTTGGGGTTTTGCAAACATACTCTGTAAGTCAATTTTAATCATATTACTAGAATGGAAAGAAGACGGTTAACTTATTAAATTTGTTTAATATTAATATTTAAATTAATTTTTTATACTATTTATTATATTTTATTACTAGTTATCAAGTTTTTGGGTTTATGGTTACCCCTCATAATATAGGTATCTCATCTAAAAATCAAACTCGATCTAGAACCCATATTAAAGAATATGAATTAAATAGGAGGAGTAACATTTAAATACTAATTATAGGGATAAAATTTATAAAGAAATATTAAGTAGTCTCTAAATAATTAAGATCAAATAATCCTTTTAAAAGACAACTTATAGAGCGGAGGGAGTAGATAAACGTATTACTTTATTGGTTTGTATAGGGTTAATAAAAAAAGATATAATATATTTGGAAAAAGACAAATTTTCTCAAACTAGCTAGAGTTAGTTCACATGAATGGTTATGATTTTTTTTTTTAATGAATTGTATATAGTTATATAGATTTTTATTAAAATTACAATATTGAAAAATTATTAAGAAAGAATGCCACCATGGAGTCTTGTATATTTTTAATGACTTAGGTGAAATATGCACACTTAATATGTGGTTTTTAATAAATTTTACATAATTATATATAGATTTTATTAAGATCACATTTAAATATGTGTGTGTGTGTTTGTGTGTGTGTAATAAACAAGGTGGATGGTGGGGTCAAAGAGTCAGTTGCCTTGTAGTGTTGGTTTTTGATATATACGTATAAATAAAGGGACATGATCAATCCGTAATATATGCATTTGTAGTACAAAAAAGTGGGTTTATATTCCAGAAGTTTCTCTGATCTCCCTTTTTAACGAACACCGCTGTTACGCGTGGATCCCTCCATCAACATTAAATTATCACAAAAACATTAATCTATGCTAAGATTAACAAGAGAATTTTTTTGTTGAATAATTACCTGTGTTTAAAATTAAAATTACGTGGTTTTAATTGCTTAGCACATGGTGGTAAGTCCCACCTTTCGTTTTTTTTTCTCTGTCGTTGTTGCTACTCCTACGCAACACGCTAATAGCCAAAGTGCTAGCTAGCTGGTAGAATCGACACTTAAACCATATATAAAGTTAGAATACTAGAGATATATAGTAATTTTGTTTTTATAGTGTCATGAATTCCAACACATTCTAATGGGAAGCTATAACTTGAGATTAATTTTCCTTCTTTCTTAATCTATACTCCTCCTATATCTTAATATAATACTCGATTAACTAATTTAAGAAGATTGATGAAGTTAAATAAACAATTTAATTATAGTGTATATTAAGTATTATTAAATTATATATTAATTTATAAGTCATACAAATTAGTTTAAAAAAATAATAAATATATATATTTTCATAATTTTTTTATTTTTTTATTTTTTTAAATTAATTAACAAGATCTAATATTAAGGAACCGAGTTAATATTACTTTGGGTCCACTTTAAAAGAAATTGAAAAATATACTTGTGAGAAATTGAAGACTTTTTTAGGTATGTGTTTTTTTACGGGAAACAGCAAAGACCTAAAATATGTAACAACAAATTTGAATATCCTAAAATGGTTGTCCAGGATGATGAACTCAACAATCAATCAAAAGAAAAATATGGAGAGCGCAAAAATTCAGATTAAACACAAAAATCCCAAATGCTTACGTTGTTGATGATGACTTGCATAATGTGTGAACGGGATCCTCTCAGAAGCAGAATTATCAGCGTCCCTCATGAGTGGTGAATCCTATCCATTCAGATCAATCCAAAAGCTTCTATTGCACCACATCATTTTAGCTTAAATTATAAAAAATATTTTAACCTAAATTATACAAAAAATATATAATATATTCATTTTTAACATACTAAATAAATTTTTAAAATTTATTTTTAACTTAATTTTATTTCTGCAAAAAAAAAAAAGTTTTACCCTACTAATCGACCAAAGTTTTGCTAACCAAACGCCCTCTAAAAGTGGTGTGGAAATAAAGCGCACGTAGTTTATACTTGCTCTAGTAGCCATGAAAACAAGAGAAGTACCGGTTTCTGACTTGGCAAAGCGAGTGGAAACACTTCCTTGCTGTGATTTCACGCTCCTAAGGAAAAAAAAAAAAAAGTTCAACGTGTGTTTATCTTAAAATATTTTTTTGGATATATTTAATACTCTAGTATTATAAAATAACTTATAATGTGCATAATATCTTAAAATAATTTATAATATAATTTTACTTTTAAAATATTTAAAATAATATAATATCATGTATATTAATATAATTATTAATTTTGACCGTTAAATGATGATTTTATTTTATTTTGACATCAAGAAAACTGATTTGATAAGATGACTCAACTCTCTTAGTGTCCAAATTTTTCTATTTTTTATTCTCTTTCCTTTATCTATTCATTCTATCTCAGACTCTCTTCATTTATCCTTTCAATTTTTTATTTTTTTATCAGATTATGGTGAACAATATGAAAAGAAGAGAAATTCTAATTTTACTTTCATAATTTTGAAAAATATAAAAAAGCCACAGATTATTTTATTTGCTGGTTAGAAATGTGAAAGGAAAAATAAAAAAAAAATCTTGAATAAACTGAAAAGAAAGACACAAATTATTTTACTTATTTATAGACATTGAAAAACCCATAAAAACAAACAAGGAAGAGCGTATTCTATATTTTATGATATTAAATATACCTGAGAAAATATTCTAGGATACTAGGTGTAACATAAATTATTTTAGGATATTATAAGTACTTCATAAATTATTTTAAAGTACTGGGTACAAATAAAAAATACTTTAAGATATTAGACATACTATAAATTATTTTATTATATTTGATATATTTAAAAAAATATTTTAAATTATTAGATACACAAAAATAAAGTACGCTTCGGAGAGAAGAGAAGACAAGCTAGTCCCATTAGCACATGGAGCACCTTATATACACTTTTTTCCCCTCTCGTTTTAGCTAATCCTACGCAACAAGCTAATAGGCAAAGTGCTAGCTGGTAGACCCAACACTATACAAGTTAGAGTAATAAAGATATATATATTTTTCATAGGTTTATTTTTTTTTACCAATAGTATATGTAGTTATTAGTTGAGAGTGAATTTTGTTTTGACGGTGCATGAATATAATTCCAACACATTCTAGTGGGAAACTATAACTAGAGATTAATTTTCCTTCTTTCTTAATCTATACTCCTCATATTTTTTAATATAATATCTAATTAATTAATTTAAAACAATTAAAAAAATTAAATAAATAATTTAATTATAGTACATATTAAATATTATTAAATTATATATTAATTTATAAGTGAGTCAAATTAGTTTAAAAGGAATATGATAAATATAAATATTTTTATAATTTATTTTATTTTTTATTTTTTTTAAATTAGTCATTAGGTCTAGGATCAAGTAACGGAAGTAATGTTACATTGAGTCCACTTTGAAAGAAATTGAAAAATATACTTGTGGGAAATTGAACACTTCTCTAGGTGTTTTGTTTTTACGGGAACCAACAAAGACCAAAAGTATCAAACAACAAATGTGAATATCCTAAAAAGGTTGTCCAGGATGATGAACTCTACAATCAATCAAAAGAAAAATATGGAGAACGCAAAATTTCAGATTAAGAACAAAAATCCCAGATGCTTACTTTGGATTGGTCAAACCTTTGTGGAGAGGTAAAAATTTGTGTATGGAATTATAGGCGCATATATACGTGTGTGTGTGTAGCGGGGTCAAAACGGGGAAGAAAACGACAAAAATTTGATGATAGGCCGACTTAGAAGGGGCAATATATATAATTTTTCTCTTATTATATATATGTGTGTATATATATATACATATATGTGTGTGTGTGTGTGTGTGTGTGTGAACACATATTGCTTTCTGAGATCAAGGAAAGTTGTTAGAACTTTCCTTGATGCCGTTTAAGCAATATATATACCCATAGATACAAAGTGAAATTTTCATCGTCAAATTTTTGCGGTTTTCTTCCCCTTTTGTGACCCTCTGCTCTCTTCCGACCTTTATCTTCTCTTTCCTTTCTGGATTTTGTTTTGGTCCCCTTCTCTATCTTCCCATCATGGCGGAACACCAACAAATTGGAGGGGAGACACCCACAACGCCTCTAGTTCCATCTACTTCTAACTCTTCACAAAGGTTTTCCCACACTTCATTAACTATGTGCCCTGTTTGGATTGTCAGCAAACTTTATTTATAAAACGGTTAAAATTAAACAAATAGTTTTCAAATATTTATAAAAATTTATAATTAAATTATGATTTTAGATAAATTAAAACGAATAGTTTTTGAGTTGGAAAAAAGTTTATAGACTGTGAAATAACCTTTTACTCGTGTATTTTTTTCACTCTCTTTCTTTTCTATCGGTCGTCCTGCTCTGCCTTTGTGGTCCTACTCGCCTTCGCAGTAGCTGTTTCCGACGGAGTTGAAGAAAGAAGGAGGCGACGACAGCATAGCTATATCATTTTTTGGCATATATATTTCTGTCGCTTCTTCTCTCTCGCTATCGTCCTTCTATGTCGTGGTAATCCTGCCGCCGTCATTGTCATTGTTTTCGACAGAGGTGAAGGAAGAAGAAAGTGACGATGGCATATCTATATCATTTTTTTACAGATATATTTTCGTCGCTTGTTCTCTCTAGCCGTCGTCCTTCTCTGCCATCGTAATCCTGCTGTTGTCGTTGCCATTGTTTTTGACAGAGGTGAAGAAAGAAGGTGGTGACAACAGTAATATGTTTCTGTGGCTTCTTCACTCTCTCGATGACAGCTTCTGCTTTTGCTTTTGTCTACTTCTGTTGATTAATAATAAATAAAAATATTTAATATTACTTATTTATTATTAATTTCCCAATAAATCAAATATATATTATTTATTATTTTAATATCAACAAGAAAATAAAAATTAAAAATTATACTTTATGTAATCATCATTTTATCTCATACATTTTTTGATAATTTACTAATCACAAAATTTATTCTGGTAATAATTATTTCAACATTTATTTTATTTAGAATCATTTTTTTCCATAGACTTTTCTCCACTAGAAGAGCTTTTAAATCATTTATTTTCCATAAAAACTTCTCCAAAAACTAAACTAAATAAGCCTATTTTTTATTAATTACCCATTATTTTTGTTTAATCAGCATTACATTATCTTACCATCTTCATTCTTCCCCATTTTTTGTTTAAACAAATTCCATTTCTAGTTTCTTGCTAATATTGTTATTCCCACACTATGATGCTAATTCGGTTTATTTATTACTTATCTTTTGCAGTTGTAGTTCAAACGAGGCACAAGAGGAATCCTTCAAAGTGTTACACGCTCTCATAATTTCTCTGATTACTATCGCCCTTCCTGGGTTTAGCTGCATCCATCGTATGAGCTTTCTTGGTGGTTGGGCCAACAATCAGATTGTTTCAACAAATTATTCAATGACTCCGTGGCATCATTCTACATATTCATACCAATCAGACAGCAACAAGTAACACTGAAATGGAAGGAAGTGGATCTATTGGGATTCAAGAGAATGACTCGCCAGTTTAAAGCTTCTTTTCGCCAAAACAAAAACCTGTTCATATGAAGTTTTTTTTAATGGATAAATCTTGCATTTCTGAATAAAACTCGCTAGCGAGTCAATCAGTAATAGTAATCGGAAAAGTTGCATACTTTTTCATTTCCACACGTCTCCATGCTTTGTAAGCAGATAGCAGATTATGTCCAAAGAACACACGTGTATTATGGAAGTGGATGGAATAAATACCTAAAATATTTAAGATTGATTTATCATGTTACATAAATTTGGAGGGATCAAATATGGTGCTAGCTTGAAATTTTGTCAACCTGTGCTGTGTTACAGAGTTAAGAGGATGAAAATTGTGAGATAAGTAGACTTAAGTTTCTTCAACCTCACAATCCATTAAAAATGAAAAGACAGAGCCGTTCCAAGTCTTCTTACTAATATATCAGAACATTCAACTGACATATATAACCTTTTTATATATGTAGCACACCTTTCTTTATTTAATCTTCTCATTTTTAATTATTGTAAGTATTATAAACTAAATCTAGATTTTAGTTTTGAAACCTCGTTGTTATATGTTGCTTATTCTGTGAAGGTGTACTCATTGCACCTCGTGTTGAGACTGTTGGTACACAAATTATCCCTTTACCTTTGCCTTCTCCATCTGTTGGCACTGAACATTTTTTTTTTAAAAAATTAAGATTTTCAAATATTTTTTCCAGTAATATCAAATATTCTAAAATAATTTTTTAATCTATTCAATACTTAAATATTTTTCTAGGAGCATCTATAATATAACATCTAGCACTTTTAAATACTTTTTTTTTATTAACACTTAATGTTTTAAAATAATTTTTGTTGCATTAACATCCAATGTTCTAGTGCAAACGGATGGAGGAGGCAAAGGTGAAAGGTAAAAGAGGAATGATGAGGGATCAGAAGAAAAGAAAAATAATAAAAGGACCCTCTTCCAAGTAAAAGGGAAAAAAAGATGAAGAGAAGATCCGCTTCCCCTCATTTCACATGTCTAGCGTCTGCCTTTGTGTTACCTTTTGTCTTTTTATCTACCACAAAAGTTTGAAAAACTTATCACATTTCATTAATAAAATTAATTTGAAAAATAAGATAAAGAAAAACAAGACTTAATTTGGGACAACTGTCGGACTGCCTGCACTAATCCTTTATAAGAACTAGTTAACGAATGCTACTCTTATCTTATCTTTCATATAAAAATTATTTAATTAATTTAATTATATTAAAAAAATAATTAAATTAATTATAATATATATTTTTTAAAATATTATAATCATATTTTTTTAACTTCTCATCTCTCCTTATTATTATTAAAAAAATAATAATAAATATAATTTAAAAAATAATAATATATAAAAAATAAATTTTATATTTAAGAAGTTAATCCCAATCAAATTTTATATTAAGGAATTTTTTATATATATATACTAGATTATCCTTCACTTAATAGATAAGAGATTAAACTCCCAAATATTACGGAAATCCAGATGAGACCATCCTCCCAAACAAATCAACTCTATTCCTATATTCTTCAGGAATCAAACCGAGAGTGACGTTAACGGACACAAAAGTCAATCATCTATGCCACAGTACGTTGGGTAAGAAATGGCCTCGTGGCAAGAATGTTCTTTCAGTCTAGTCATCAACCAGTGGCCACGTGGATAGCTCCTGATATTTTTTTGTCTATCAGTCACAAAACGTAACCGCGTCGTGGTCTGATACTATTTATCTCCAGCGATATATATATATCCTCTCTTCCCTATAACACTTACTCGCACTCAGTTCTTCATCTCCTGTTCTCATCCTTAATTATTATTCTGGGTTCCAAGCTCCGGCTATGGCTTACCTTACCCATTTCTTCTTACTTTCACTCTCTGTGCTCTCTTTCTTAGCTACTTCCTCCAACGTTCAACCCTCTCCCAACTTCTACGCCAGATCTTGCCCTAACCTGCAGGCCATCGTTGGCAGCACAATGAGGCAAGCTCTCGCGGGAGAAGTCCGCCTTGGTGCTTCCACCCTCCGCCTCTTCTTCCATGACTGCTTCGTCAGCGTAATTCACTCAACGTCTTTAACGTTCCTTCTCTCTATTTAGTTATAATACACCCTCTGTCCCTATTTATAACATTCTATTTCTTAAATTGGTCTTTGTTTTTGTATAATTTTTTTTTTTCAGATTTGTTTGAATAATAAATATTTCTTTTACAGATTGTACCTTTAATTAATGACTTTATTCTATCACATCATATTTCCCATTATCCCTAATCATTCTCTCATCATTATTTTCTCTCATCTAACCAATTATAAATAAAGATATATTTTAAAAAAATATTTGTTATATATCCATTACTTTTATTTCATTTTAACTATTTTCTTGAACAGCATAATTTAGTTAATATGATTTTATAAACAAGAACGGAGAGAACAGTTAATAGGCCTATACTAGGTCAAAGATTTTCTTATGATTAACTGAAAAATGACACAATCATTTTTATGATTATGATAACATTTAAGGCACATACATTTAAGGCATTTTTGTTTTTTTTTACATACATAATGAAGGTTATGATTATGATAATATTTGTTGTCCTTATGTGCGTAACACTTTATCACAATTTAACTAACAGCAGACAACTGTGGGGGCTTTTACGTTTCCATCGTCCATCGCACATCTCTTAAGGGCAGTGTATTTGTGTGTTAGTGTCTATGCACTTGTCATGAATTACAATATTAATTAACCGTAATATTGAAGGATAATAACTATCAAGTATTTTTTTTACTCTTTTGTTCTTTTTTTTTTCTTTTATTGTAAATTGAATAACCATCATTCAAAGCTAACAAACAAAATATAAAGTGTAAGGCTGAAAACGGAACACTATTTTTTCAAAATAATTTTCTTTACCTTCAAGTTTCAACGGAGCCTTTTCTTAAAAATAATATTCAAATAAAATAAACATTTCCGTCGTGGTTGTAATGTTTTTGCCTAAAGAGAGATTGGGACCCACTTGATCCGATTTTCCAAGCAAGATTTCGAAACCCATATATTTTTTGCTAATTTAAATATTTCCAAACCCCTTTTTATTATTAGTAACTCATCACCAATAACAAGCTTAGTAATTTGCATCCACCTTGATTGTTAATTAATTTATTAATTGATGCTAATTATATATGCAGGTCGATTCCTCTACGACATGGAGGTTTGGGTAATTTGATCAAAGAGTTAACCGGTATCGTGGAGAAACAGTTCGTAGGTTCATCACCTTTGGTTGAAAATTCTGCAAGGACCTGGACATTCATAGCAAGTAAACTCATCTATAGCTATCTATACAAGGAACGTGATATCAGGCTCTCTGGCTTGTACGGTATTAATATCATTCCTCATATCGCGTCATGAAATTCCAAAGTATGTCTTTATGATATGGGCACTATGGGTCGTTTCATATGTGATGAACAACGGGGCAGCAATTCTTTAAAACAACAACGATTCTACCACAGACAGCGACTACTCCACAAGTGCCTAATATTATAATATGAGGCACTTTAATAAAGTGTGTGTTAAAAAATACCAGGCTGTAGTTGGATTGAATTGGAAGGAATCGTTCATCAGTTCTCTGTACAAGCTTCGTGGCACCATTCTACATATTCGAACCAATCAGACGGCAACAAGTAACTTTGTAATGGAAGAAAGTGACTCTGTTGAGATTCAAGAGAATGGTTAGCCTACCTGAAGCTCCTTTTGGCCAAAACCGAAACCTGTCTGTGTGAAGTTTTTTTAGAATAAAATTTGCATGTCTGAATTAAATTGGCTACTGAGTCAACAGTTATAGTAATAGGAAAAGCTTTCCATATATGCCTCTATGCTTTGTAAGTGGATGGCATAAATGGCTAGTATATTGTATCGTCTAGAGTTTAAAATAATCTGCTACCAGTTTGGGTTTTAAAGTTTAAGTTTCTTCAACCTTGCAATACATTAAAAATGATAAACAAAGCAAAGCCGTTACAAGTCTTCTTACCGAATTTGGTGCCATTTCCTTTTACAAATCACATTAGAGCAGAACATTCAACTGACATAACGGATTCCCTTTCCAAGCTTGACAGTGGCATAACATTCATAAATAATTTAAAATTAATATTTTCTTTAAGAACACAATTTTTTTGGCCATTTAAGTCACGTTACTTAATACCACTCCTTTCAATTCATATCACACCTATGCATAGCACTGGTTACATACCAGCGCTCCTTACTGCACAATAATTTATTCAAGTGTTTATAAAAATTACACATAACTTTAAACACTAGTGATTTAGTAAAATTATAGTCCCTCAACAGTGAGAGAAAGAGTCGAGTTAAGGAAAATAATTAAAGTGTTTTAAAAAAAATATATCATATAAAACTTTCACATATCTCAAGGGAACAAAACTATCAAAGATGTTTTAATAAAAGATGGTTTATTCGCTTCTTCTTAGATGTTTGTCCATCTCATTTTAGTTGCGTTTATTTTGTTTCCCTGGTGTCATGAATTCCAACACATTCCAATGGAAAAAGCTTGTCTCTAAATAGATGGGTTTGAATCTAAGAAATGGTCCCTCTTATATACACTTTTTTTCTCTGTCGTTGTTGCTACTCCTACTCAACACGCTAATAGCCAAAGTGCTAGCTAGCTGGTAGAATCGACACTTAAACTATATATAAAGTTATAATACAAGAGATATATAGTTTTCATAAATTTATTTTTTTTAATCAATGATATAGTTATTATTTGAGTGAATTTTGTTTTGATGGTGTCATGAATATAATTCCAACACATTCTAATGGAAAGCTATAACTTGAGATTAATTTACAAATTAATTTTAAAAAAATATGATAAATATATATATATTCATAATATATTTAAAATTTTTAATTTATTTAAATTAGTTAATTTGATCTAAAGGAACCGTGTTAATATTACTGAGTCCACTTTAAAAGAAATTGAAAAATAAACTTGTGAAAAATTGAAGACTTTTCTAGGTATGTGTTTCTTTTTACGGGAAACAGCAAAGACCAAAAATAAGTAACAACAAATGTGAATATCCTAAAACGGTTGTCCAGGATAATGAAATCAACAATCAATCAAAAGAAAAATGTGGAGAACGCAAAATTTCAGATTAAACACAAAAATCCCAAATGCTTACGTTGTTGACTTGCATAATGGGTGAACGGGATCCTCTCAGAAGCAGACTTATCAGCGTCCCTCATGAGTAGTGAATCCTGTCCATCCAGATCAATCCAAAAGCTTCACATCATTTTAGCTTAAATTATAAAAAATATTTTAAATTATTTCAGCCTAAATTATACAAAAAATACATAAATTCTATATTCAATTTTAACATATTAAATAAATTTTTAAAATTTATTTTTAACTTAATTTTATTTTTATTTTTATTTCTATAAAAATAAAAATTTATCCTACTAATCGACCAAAGTTTCTCTAACCAAACACCCTCTAAAAGTGGTACGGAAATAAAGCGCAGGTAGTTTATACTGCGCTCTAGTAGCCATGAAAACAAGAAAAGTAACGGTTTCTGACTTGGCAAAGCGAGCGGAAACACTTCTCTTGCTGTGATTTCACGCTCCTAAGAAAAAAAATAAAAGTTTAACGTGTGTTTAATATTTTAAAATATTTTTTAAATATATTTAATATTTCAATATTATAAAATAATTTATAATGTGCATAATATACTAAAGTAACTGATAATACAATTTTATCTTTAAAGTATTTAAAATAGTATAATATCATTCATACTAATATAATTATTAATTTTGACCGTTAAATAATGATTTAATTTTATTTTGACTTTAAAAAAATTAGTTTCACAAGATGACTCAACTCTCTTATTGTCCATATTTCTCTCTTTTATCTATTCATTCTATCTGAGACTCTCTTCATTTATCTATTCAACTTTTTATTTTTTTTATTAGATTCTGGTGAATAATATAAAAAGAAGAGAAATTTTAATTTTTGTTCCACAATTTTAAACAATATAAAAAAGCCATAAATTATTTTACTTGCTGGTTAAAAATGTGAAATGAAAAATAAAAAAAAAGCTTGAATAAATTGAAAAGAAGGACAAAAATTATTTTACTTATTTATATACATTAAAAAAACCCATAAAAACAAACAAGGAAGAAGATATTCTATATTTTATGACACTAAGTACACCTAAAAAAATATTTTAATATATTAAGTGTAACATAAATTACTTTATGATATTATAAGTACTTCATAAATTATTTTAAAATATTGAGCATAAATAAAAAATATTTCAAAATATTAGACATATTATAAATTATTTTATTATATTTAATATATTTTAAAATATTAGATACACACAGATAAAATATCCTTCGGAGAGAAGAGAAGACACGCTAGTCCCATTAGCACATGGAGCACCTTATATACACTTGCTTTCCCTCTCGTTTTAGCTACTCCTACGCAACAAGCTAATAGCCGAAGTGCTAGCTGGTAGACCCAACACTATACAAGTTAGAGTACTAAAGATATATATATATATATATATATATATATATATATATTTTTTTTCATAGGTTTATTTTTTTTACCAATAGTATATATAGTTATTAGTTGAGAGTGAATTTTGTTTTAATGGTGTCATGAATTTAATTCCAACACATTCTAATGGGAAACTATAACTTGAGATTAATTTTCCTTCTTTCTTAATCTATACTCCTCCTATTTCTTAATATAAGATTCCATTAATTAATGTAAAAAAATTAATGAAATCAAATAAATAATTTAAATATAACATATATTAAGTATTATTAAATTATATATTAATTTATAAGATATACAAATTAGTTTAAAAACATAATAAATATAAATATTTTTATAATTTATTTATTTTTATTAATTTCTTTAAATTAGTCAATAGAATCTAATATTAAGAGACTGAGTTGATATTACTTTGAGTCCACTTTAAAAGAAATTGAAAAATATATTTGTGAGAAATTGAAGACTTTTCTGTGTTTTTTTTCAAGGAAGCAGCAAAGACCAAAAGTACGGAACCGCAAATGGAAATTTCTAAAACGGTAGTACCATAGGGTAGGACAGTGCCAAGAACTTTCCAGCAGCTGCATTTTCCCTGGCTCAAGCCGAAGTACATCGTAACGCTCCTCTCTCCCCACCTTTAACTTTTCTTTCCTTTCTGGATTTGTTTTGTCCCCTTCTCTATTTCCCAGCATGGCGGCCAATGAGCAGCCCACCACGCCTCTAGTTCCATCTACTTTTAGCTCTTCACAGAGATATTACCACACTTCATTAACTTCATATCTATTATCCCCATTACTTTTGTTTAATCGGCACTACATTATCTTACCATCTTCATTCTTCCCTATTTTTTGTTTAAACAAATTCCATTTCTAGTTTCTTGCTAATATTGTTATTACTACATTATGATGCTAATTCGGTTTATTTATTACTTATTTTTTGTGGCTGCAGTTCAAACCCCGCACAAGAGGAATCCTTCAAATTGTTAGACGCTCTCATAATTTCTCATATTACTATAGTAGGTGGTTATGTCCAATTTCAATTTCAATCTAAAAAATTGTCCCTCTTTGCTGAGCATCCAAACATCATGACAGCCGCTTTTGTGCTGTTATTCTTCTATGTTATGGGTTTGATGGTAGAATTTAGACTTCAAAATCGATCTAATTACCTTGCCATCATGAAGCAATGTACTCCTCTATTTGGACTTCTTATGGTCGTTCTACTTCTCTTCGTCCTATCGCTCTCCTTAGGTTTAGCTGCATCCATGGGCTTTCTTGATGGTTGGGCTAACAATCAGATTGTTTCCACAAATTATCAAATGGCTGCGTGGCATCATTCTACATATTCATACCAATCAGACAGCAACAAGTAACATCAAAATGGAAGGAAGTGGATCTATTGGGATTCAAGAGAATGACTCACCTATTTGAAGCTTCTTTTCTCCAAAACAAAAACCTGTTCGTATACTTTATCAGGAAAAAAAACTGTCAGTATGAAATTTTTTTCTAGGATAAATCTTGCATTTATGAGTAAAACTCGCTAGCGAGTCAATCAGTACTAGTCAAAGGAAAAGTTGCTCAATTTTTCATTTCCACACATGTCTCCATGCTTTCTAATGGGGATAACAAAAATGCCTAAAGTATATTGTATCGTCTGTCTTTTGTCAAGATCCAGAGATGTAGAGGGATCGACCGTACAATAAGAATAAGGGATATCTTTCCAAAGCCTTCGAATCTTCTTTGTACACATTCCATCAATAAATGTTATCCGACTGATTTAAAATATAGATCAATTCGTGTGTGTGTGTATAAACTATTGTTATGGTAATTTACATGTGGTTTAATCAGCATATACATCAACATCAACCATAATTAAGGCTTTGTTGGGTTCAGCTGAGGGGAGGGGAGGTTAGGTTAATTTAAGGGAGGGTAGGGAAAGGTAGAAGATGTTAATGAATGATATTTTTTGTTTGGTTCAGAAGGGGAGGGGAGGGGAGATGGGTTAATTAAAAGTTGACAAAAATACCCTTATCTCTTTATTTAAATTTATTTATTCTTTATTTATAATATTCATATTAAAATTATTATTTTTTTTCTCATTTTTATATATAATAAAAATAAAAAATATGTTAAAATTTTAACATTATTTTTTATTAATTTTATAATTATTATATATTTTAAAATAATATATAAATAATTTATTATACTTATTAAATTTTATTATAATTTATTATAATTATTATGCAATTAAAGAAAAAATTAGGTGTAAGAAAAATAAAAAAAAGGTTTAAGGGTATAGTTGGAATATTAAAAAATGCTTGAGGGTAATTTGGTCCAAAAGGGGTAAAAAATTTCTCTCCCCTCCAAAAAACCCCACTTTTGGAGGGAAGTTAAGGGAGGGGAGGGGGGAGATTTTTTGTCCTTATGTGCTCCCCTCCCCTCCATTTTTTCCAACCAAACACACTTTCATTTCCCCTCCCCTCCCCTCCAAAACCCCCCAACCAAACAAACCCTAACTGATTATGAGCAGATGAATTCATGCCTATAATTGAGAAAAGAGCCAATAACAAGGAATTCAAAATTAGGTAAAAGTAACACTATAACTAGAGATTAATTTTCTATTCTTTCTTAATCTTTATTACTTTGAATCCTTTTGGGAAAAAAAAATCTAAAAATATGCTTGTGAGATATTGAACACGTTTCTGGGGATTATCTAGGGGAGCCACCAAAGGACAGAAATATTCAACCGCAAATGTGAATATCCTGAAACGGTTTTCTAGAATGATGAATTCAACGATCAATCAAATGAAAAATACGGAGAACGCAAAAATTCAGATTAAGAACAAAAATCCCAAATGCTCCCTGTCTTGCTTTTCACGAGCTTGGAACCAAAACCTTATGTAAGCTTACATCTTGGTACCAAAAGCTTAAAAAGCTGGATGTACTTTTAAAACTATTTCAAGGTACTAGTTACGCGTTTTACCCTTTATCAAACTGACATCTTTACAAAAACTAACTGTTTTTATATTACCCAACAGCTAAATGCAATAAAATATATGATGCTTTGAATTTAGATCTTTGCTTCCCTTCGCTGCAAGGGATTAGTTACCATGTTTTAAAACCCAGCATAGGTGAGGCGAACCACTTGCATTGGGCCTTAGTTCAATGATCTAACACGTCTAATATTATTTATGTAATTAGTATTAGGTCCTGTACAGCTGTAGCTTCTAGTCATTCTTCTCTCTCTACGTATATAGCTCACATTCAATCTGTTATAATCTCCATTCCGTTGTAATCCTTTACACACTGTATTCAACAGTGTATAATAAGAGAAGCCACAGTACATCATCACTGTGACTCAGAATATTTCATTCAATTACCTTCATTTTCACAAAGTTAGTGTCGTCAACTGCTACTGATTCCATTGGGCCCTCGTCATCGTCAGCCCCAAGAACTATTCTCTGTTCAGCTCCTCTAGTCAATAAATCCTAAGTTTAATAAATCCATGCTGTTACACGTGCCTCTTAATCAAATCCTTCACATCTTTGACAAATACGGGCATTCTTTATATCGAAACTGTTACACAAATATGAACATTGTTGTTTCTGCTTTCCTTCCGTCTACTTATTCGCACATTGTTGTTCTCTGCTTTTGATTTGTTGCCCATATTTTTTTTTTCGGAATGATTTGAGGGAAAAGGAGCATGATGATGTGGGAGGGTTAGAATATTAAATTGGAGGCTCACGAAGGAATGGGCTATGGACTTGAAGGGTTATATATATAGTTAAGAGATTTACGTAAAAAGTCAAGAAAAGAGAATCTATTTTGCGAATGCTAATCTAAACACACTATTAATTGGTTGTGATGTGCTGTTTAAGTTTTAAATTGCGTTTCATCATCATTTTCTTCATGTTATCTGTTGGCCTAATTTCTGCAATTGGACTTCGGGAGTTTTCGGGGTTAAGTCAATAAGAGAGTAAGAATATGGTATTTGACAATAGCTTGATGATAGTTATATGCATACATAAATACATATACATATGTGCTTGCTTTCTAATTGGAGCAATGCCGATTCCTGAAATAGTTGATAAGATTCCTTCGAATCATTTATGAGATTTCATATCTAAAATGTAAGGGATTTTCTACGAGATTCCAGCATGTATATGTACTTTCCTCGTTGTTTTTAAATTGTCATTTGTGAATAGAATGCTAAACTATTGGAATTTTATATCTCATTCTCCCACGAACCCATTTTTGCCATGAAGGTTTGTGGAAGGACATGATTTTATAATATCTAGTATCGATAATGATGATGAGCATGTCCAACTATGGTGAAACCAACGACCAAAACTTGGAGTTATGGTGGAATGTGTGCTAACAAAACAAGGTCAACATTTTCTAAAGAAGGTCTTGACCTCTCAAGACCCCTCCACGAAAAACAACTTGATTCAAAGATTTGTACAAAGTTCACCTAAATCAGTGTCTCTCGGCACTCTTTGCCATCTTCTTTCTCCTTCTACAGTTCAACCCCATCTCTCCCCAGTCGCCTTCTCAGTTAGTATTTTACTCTTTATCTCTCTCCTTGAATTATTATTAGAGTCTCTCATGAGTTTCGCAAATTTTGCAACTTTTTGCAAGAATTGCTGAAGCACCTTGGTGCAGTTGGAACCCTAAGATTGTAGCTGAGCTTGCTGCTTTGCTGAATAAACAGGAACAATATTCAACCTGGGAAACACTAACCTCGGAAGCCACTTCCAAATTAGAGTCTTGCTCTAGAGATCTGGCTCTTTTCTATTGTAAATTTTTAGAGTGTCACTCCAAGCAAAGTTCAGAAAGAGGTTTTGAGATTGCTTACTCTTACCTAAGCCAGCTTCTTCATAGTTCATCATCCTCAATTTACATAAAACGTCGTGTTTATGAATATAAGTGGAGTGGAGGATTTAGTGAATGATATGATAATCAAAGCGCTTGAACGTTTAGCATTTGAATTAAAGTCTTCTATGTATGGTTATGAAGATTAGGTTTATTTGAAGATTTGGAGAGAATTCTGGCTCAAATGGAAAAGGAAGGGATTGTTATTGATACAGTTTGTTCAAATATGGTTCTTTCAGCATACGGAATGCATGGTGAGCTAACAAAGATGGTTTCATGGCTCCAAAGGATAAGAAATTCATCGATTCCTTTCTCGATAACGACGTATAACTGTTATTAATTAATGTCCTGTGATAATGAGAAAATTGGTGTACATAATAAATGGCTTCCCATTGTCAATTGAAGAGTTGAATGCTAGTTTCGAAGGAGATGAAGAAGCCATGGTGGTTAGAAAGCTAATCAGGGCCCCCTGAGATTCTAGGGGAGGTCATGGTGTGGGACTCTATGCACCCAAAACTGGATTTACATGGACTGCATTTGGGTTCATCCTATTTGATTATATTACTTAGGCTGCAAGAAATGCGACAGAGGCTTAATGATTCAAGGTTTGCAATTCTGGAAGAAATTGTCATGGTGTGTAGCTTGGAGAAGCATAGCAGTCTCATGGGCCAATCTCCTATGAAAATGTTGGTGAAAGAGATGTTGGTGAAGATGACAAGTCCACTGAGAATTGATGATAGGAAGAACAATGGTTGTTTTGTTGCCAAAGGTGAGATTGGTCGTGTTTAAGCCATGCAAAATCTAGTGGTAAGATATGGACCCTATATGTAATTCAATCATGCTGTCATTACCAAACGCCCCACACACTTGCATAAAAATCTTTCGTTAGATGTCAATTCCATCGAGTCATCTTCATTTAGCTCACAGGAGATATGGAAACAGGAAACAAAAGTGTTTACAATTTTGGAAACCAAAAAAGTAAAAAAAAATAGAAAAGGAAAAAGGTCTGGTTTTGAATTTAAATCATTTCAAAAAATGGTCTAATAGTTTATTTCTGAATTGATGTTTTGCATTTAAATTATTTCTAGATTTTAGTTAAGTGTTTTGTAAAACAAATACGGTCTAAACAATTAAATAAATCAGATCAACTTTCATTTTTCACCTTTTTTAGTTTAGTAAAATTAAAAAAAGTGTGAAAAAAATATGAGTTTTTATTTTTATTAGCGTATCTGATATCTTATTAGGAATATTCTACTGGAACATGGGTTTTTTTTTGGTTTAGTTTATAACAAATAAGTGTTTATTTATTAAAATATCATTTTTAATCCAGTATATTCGAATTATTTTAGAATGACAAATCTCTTAATATGTATAGATAAAAAAATATTTTAGAATAAAAATTATAAATGTAATATATAATATTTTTTATTTAAAATTAAAATAAAATTCTTATTTAATTTTTATACTTAACTAGAAGGAAGGGAGTATTAATTGTGGGTTATAGGAACAATTTTAATGAAAATGTTTTCAAGGTTGGTTCCTGTTTTTCCATGACATATCCACTCGCAAGGTTGTCCCGTCAAATGCCTATTTCAGCACATGTCAGTATAGGCCGTTTAAATAAGAATTTAAAAAAAAGATTTATAAAAATAAAAAAAATTTAGATAACTTAAAAAAAAAGACTTTTTAATAAAAATTTATAAAAAAATAATTTTAAATAAATGAGAATTTAGATAGTTATTTTTAGAAGTATTTTTATTATTAATAAATTATAAAAAATAGTATTATTATTAAATATATGAGAAATGAGATATGAGAGAGAGTGTAAAAGAAAGATAAGAAATAAGAAAGTATAGAAAAAAAAAGGAAAGAGGATATAGGAGAGAGAAGAGAAGGTATAAGAAAAAAAAGGTAATATAGTAATTAGTTAGTCTATAAACGTTTTTACTATTGCATAAGCTATTCTGACTAGTTTATCTAAAACTTTAATTTTAAATTATAATTTAATATAAAAACTCTTTTAAATAATTATAGGTACTTATTTTAAATTTTTTAAAACTTAAATTTTATCTAAAACCTTAATTTTAAATTATAATTTAATCTAAAAACTCTTTTAAATAATTATAGGTACTTATTTTAAAAAATTTTAAAACTTAAATTTTATCTAAACTTAAATTTTAAATTTAAATTTAAAGAGTTTCTAAATACACACTATATATAGTTTGGACATGGGCAAAAGTTAGGGAAATTTTTTGAATTTGGTAAACAAAAAGGCGAAAATACTCTAAGTCCCTATTTGGATAAGTAGTAAACTATGATTTTATAAAAAAATTTAGCTCAAATTTTAATTTAAAAAAATTAAAATAAATATCTATATTTATTCAAAATAATTTATGGATCAAACTATAGTTTAAAATTATAGTTTTGGATAAGTTACTGGGAATATTTTTTGAAATAATAAAATAGTTTATAGATTACCTATTTACTATTTTATCCATATATTTTTTCCATTTCTCTCTCCTCTATTTCCTTCTCTTTGCTTCTCCTCCGCTTCGTTAAGTCATCTCGCTCATTGCTAAAGTTGCAGTCCAGATCTGTCATATTACTCGCCAGAGTCATCGTCCATGAGTCGCCATCAAGAGTTGTCATTCACAAATCGCTATTAGGAGTCATCTTCACAGTCACCATCCAGATCTATTGTTTTACTCACCAAGAGTTGCTGGTAGCTATTAACTGTCGCTAGTCGCTGCTCACTATCGTTAGTCGCTACTCACTGTCGCTTGTAGTTGCTCGCTAGCCACGATCATGAAATAAGCTAATATGAACAGTATACCTAAATAGATTTAATTTATTTTTTTATCTCATATTCTTTCTAGTAATTTATTCATAACAAAAGTTATTATAAAAATAACTATCCAAACACTTATTTATTCATAATCACTTTTTTTTTATAAATTTTTTTTCAGAAACCCTTTTCTAAAAGTTCTTTTTTTTCTATAAATATTTTTCTAAAAATTTATCCAAAATACTTGTGAGTTGTTCCATTTTTCCTGTGAAAATGTCGGTTCAATCTAGTACCAACTGTCTTTACACACACACATATATATAACACTCTGATGCGAACTATCAATTTTATAGGTTGTTTGGATAAAAATTTAGAAAAGAGCCTGTGAAAAAAAAAATTGAACAGCTTTTTAAGAAACAATTTTTAGAGAAGAGTTTATGAAAAAAAGTTATTATAAAAAATTGAGTATTTATATAGTTATTAATATTATTTTTATAATTGAAAAATTATTAAAAATGATATAATTTTATTAAAAATAAGATAAAAGAGAGAGGGTAGAGAAGAGAGGAAAGAGAGGAAAGAGGGTAAAGAAGAGAGAAAGTAAGAAAAAATAAAAATAAAATAGTAATTAAATAGCCTATAAACTCTTTTATTATTCTAGAAATTAGTTTTAATAGTTTATTTAAAATTTTAATTTTAAAATATAATTTAATTTAAAGTTATTTTAATAAATGTAATTATTTATTTAAAAATAAATAAATTAAAATTTAGGGTAATTTTTTTTTAAAATTTTAGTTTGTATTCTAAGACTGTGGTACTTCGAAGGAAACTACATCACGACGATCAGTTTTTTGTTTTTTCAAAGTATGGAAATTGGAAATTGGGCAACAAACAAGAAATAGAGGATGATTGATTTGCATATGACTATGATAAGACTTTGAGGCTGCATTTAATATCGTTGAAGGGAAGGATGCTTTTTTTTTTTTTTTTATTGACAGCTTATTGACTAATCGTCGAATCCTATTATAATTCCATATAGTCACTGACAATATCCTAACCCCACTATCTACAATTTTGATTATGTGAACCTTCCTAACACCAACTTGCCACTATCTATAATTCCCCTGAAGATTATGATTTTTTTAATGAATTGTATATAGTTATTATATTTTATTAAAATTACAATAATAAAAAATTATTAAGAAAGAATGTCACCATAGAGTCTTGTATATTTTTAATCACTTAGGTGAAATATGCACACCTAATATGTGATTTTTAATAAATTTTACATTGGTATATATAGATTTTATTAAGATCACATTTTAAAAATATTATGTATGTAATAAACAAGGTTGAGAGAAATTTATCTTTTACCCACTATACCCTAAAAAATATCCTTTTCTTTTTTAGGGCAAGACACCCTAATATGTCACCCAAACTATAGGAATAGTTAATATTTAAATTAAAGTGATTTAAAT
Organism: Leucaena leucocephala; assembly: GCA_037074615.1. NCBI lineage: Eukaryota > Viridiplantae > Streptophyta > Magnoliopsida > Fabales > Fabaceae > Leucaena > Leucaena leucocephala. Next base: position 5,793,372 of record CM073553.1, read on the forward strand.
TTATTAATATATTCTTTTAACTTCAAAATTTTTATTCCTATTTAACTTCTCCGCCGAAGCATTTAATAACTAGAACTAGAACGAGGTATCATTAACATTGAATCATGAAATTGTAGTCAATTATATAATACTATCATAATTATGTTATTTTAATAATTGTTTCAATTATTATATTTTAGAAAAAAACATATTAAATTAATTAATTTAATTAATTTTTATTTAATTAAATTAGCTAAATAGTTCTTCTATCGTGATCATCGACCTGAGGAGTATTGATAGTTATTGGCTAAAAATAAGAGAGTTTTAATAATAAAAATAAATTTTAATGATAATCAATCAAAATTGAAATTTCAGCAAAGTGTGTGAAATTTCAAATTAATTTTTCCTCCCCCTTCAATATCTTTTGCTCTATTTTCATTAATAACTAGTGTTGAGGCAAAAGGCGCATAAAATTTTTAACTAAAAAAATAAAGGTGTCTTCAACCACAAGGTAAATTGCTGAGTTTATTTGTATTTGTAATCTTTCTTTATCTATTAAAGAAGTTCATCCTATTAAATATAATATAATAAAAAATATTTTGAATTATTTTAAAAAATAGTTAGTTAGTTTCTAAGAAAATCAGATATGATTGATGACTTAGAATGTTGATAAAAGTATATCGACGCACAAAGATATTATAAAAATTGCAAAACAATTATTTTTTATGAATTTAATCAAAAGTAAATAATTTTTATTTTCGTAAAATATCTTAACATGCATAACTTGTTATGAAAATTGTAAATTAATTGAAACTAATATATTTTTTTTATTGAATTTGAGTTAATCGTATTTATAATTATTTTGTAAACTTTTTATAGAGTACGTATTTAATAAAAAAAATAATAAAATGGAAGGCAATGGAAAACTCCCTAGTTTTTAGTGAATAACGGTCAGGTATTTTAGAGGGGATGTGGGGATTTAATTCGGGGTAATTTAGTATTTATGGATTTATATTTTAATATTTAGTCCTAAATAATTACAAATTTTTAAATCTTTTTTAATAAACATCATTCCATTTAGGTTCTTTGCCGCTTCCACGCGGTTTTACTTCGTCCAACTGAGAGCAAGTCAAAGCAAGAAGACAAACAGATTATGTGAAACGAAGGTCCTTTGCTTGCCGGGGGAAATATTTGGTAATATCTATATTTTTTTAATTTTAATTTGCTCCTTATATATTTTTCTCTTTTACATTAAGACATTTAATTTTATTTTATCAATACTATTAGCCCTTATAACTTTACTCTATTAATAAGATTAATTATAAGAGTTAACGATGTTATATAAGATCAAAGTTAAGATTTAACTAATAGAAAAAATATAAATAATAAATTAAAAATATGTAGGTAACTAATATGATTTTTCATCTTTTAAAAGTAGATGGTAGCGTGTGTGTAGAGATGATATGATAGATTAGGTATGCTTTAATTAGGTATTTAGAGCATTTTTTATTTATTGAATCGGAAGAAATGTAATAAAATATAATGTGATGTGATGTAATACCGAGTTGATAAATTTATTTGGTCACTAAGTGCGTATTTGAGAAGTGAAAAAATTTAAATTTTAAATTTAAATTTAGACAAAATTTAAATTTTATATTTTTTTAATATAAACAGTTATATTTATTCAAACGAATTTTTAGACTAAATTATAGTTTAAAACTAAGGTTTTAGATAAGCTGATCAGAGTAGTTTATAGAATAGTAGAAGAGCTGATGAATTAACTAATTACTATATTACCCTTACTTTTTCTTATATTCTCTCTCATATATTTTTTTATACTATCTCTCATTTCTCCTACTTTTTCTTATATCATCTCTCTTTTCTTTTCTTACACTCTCTCTCATCTCATCTCTTATCTCTCCTCATTTAATACTCATACACTTTTTCGTAATTTAGCAATAATAAAAGTACTTTTGGAAATAACTATCCAAACACTCATTTATTTAAAACCACATTTTTTTCATAAACTTTTCTTCAAAAGTCATTTTTTAAAAACTGTCTAAAAACCCTTTTTTTCATAAATAATTTCCTAAACTCTTATCTAAACGGGTTTAAAAAAAGATGATACCTAGGTATAAAAATATTTGGTTTAATTATCATAAATATAGGAATAGATTGAAATATAAATTAAAAGATAAAATTACCTTTATCAATATATATGTATATAGTGAATTAAAATTGTATATTTTTTGCTAAAATATATAATAACTCTTTTGCTAATTTAAGTTTGGGTTAGGTGGTCTGCCTAATCTTATTACCATTGTCAGCAATTATTTCATTCGCCATATGGGCTCTGTTTATGGGAAGAACCCCGTATGGTTCCTAGGGTGTTTATGTTTTGATAGAATCTTCCTACTGAAAAAAAAAAAGATTGAAATATTTTTAAGCCATTCCCTCTTTGTTAGTTTATACTCTTTACTTGGTAATTAAATTTGCATGTATTTTAGTACAACTTACATGTATATTGTATAATGTTATGTTTGTCATGACTTACTAGCGCTGCATAAAGACAAGTCAGGACCAAATAGGGCCTGTTAAAATATAATAATTATTAATTTATTTAGATATATTTTATTCATAGTATAAATCAATAACATTATAATCATGGCCATTAATTAATTTCTTTAATTTTAAAAGAGTTAATTATTGTAGAAATTTTTTTACTAAAATAAGAAAAAACTCTACCATGATTATAAAAAGACTTTTATTAATTTACAAATAATCATGATAGAAAAATAATAAAATAATATTCTTAATGATATTAAAAATTAAATTAAAGTGTATATATTTCAAAAATAGTGTGAAAGTCAAGGCAATTTAATAAAATTGAAGAAATAATCAATTTATTAGAAGTATTTATCATGAATATTTACAATATTATCCCAAGATGCATTCCAAGAATCAAATCTAAATAAATTATGATATCATATTAGAGTAAATAGAATGAGTTATATTATGATAAAATACAACTATTCCACACATTAATTAAAATGATGAGACTATACAATTGATATAATACTAATCAAGTCTATGAAGCCTTTCATGAGATATTAAGATGAGACTATTATCTAAAAAATATTAATAACCATGAGGTGAGACACACATTTCAGTAACCAACAATTATACTCATCATATATATCAATATATGCTCGTGAGGTGTTAAGTAAGACAGTTAAAAAAGTACAATATATAAAAAATAATATATTATCATAATATAATCAAATGGATAAACTATACAATTCCTCCTAACAAATTAACTAAATCCTCCTTATACCCTACTTTCTCATAATTTGAAATACTAAGCATGGTGCTTGTAAAATCCATGAGAACTTCTCGATAGGGAAGTCGATTGTCGAGCACTTGATCGAGCTAAATTCTTTCAGTCCGAGCCCCTATATGCTCCTATCTAATGTTTATGCTGGTGTGGGCATGTGGGACAATGTGAAAATGGTAAGGGCAGCGATGAAAGGGAGGAACCTAAAGAAATGATCATGCTGTAGTTGTATTGAATTGGAGGGAGTTGTTCATCAGTTCTTTGTACAAGACAAATCACACCCTCAAGTTAAAAAGATTTATTCCATATCAAGTTAAAGGAAGAAGACTATTGTAACACCGATAGAGGAAGAAGATAAAGATCTCCATGATATTCATGACAATGGTGGCGGAGGTAGAGAAAAATGAAGGAGTTGACGCCAACAAAAAGAGACAGAGGAGAAAAGGGAAAGAAAATAGATAAAAGCATGTATAAAAAAAATAGAGATAAAATAGTATTTTAATATCAAAAAACTCTTTTTACTGTTATATAAACTATTTTCAATAATTTATATAAAATTATAGTTTTAAACTATAGTTTATTTTATATATTTTTTTAAAATAAATATAATTATTTATTTTAAAAATTATTATAACTATAATTTAGACTAAAAATCTTTATATAATTACATTTTTACATAAATTTAAATAATTACTAGGGATAAGGTCAACCTAAATTTGTAATTAGTCAAGAATCGTTATTAAAAAAAACAGGTGATTGCTTAATTACATACCAATCGATTAATTAGATTGAACTAAATTTTAAAATAAATATCCTGTGGAGGTAGTGGGGAACATAACAAACCAAAAGCAGAAAGCTGACGCAAAAGATTCGTTTATGTGATGAGAGAAAGCGCTAAATTGGGCGATGGGATTGATTGTCATGGTGATGGTGGGGTCAACATATATAATATATTAATAAATATAAATCACTTTAACGTAAATCAACAGCATAGCTTACCGCTAGATTTTGCATATTTATCTACAACATCAACAATATTTGAACAAAATATGCTTGTGAGGTGTTGAACAGAACACTTCTCCGGAGATTCTCTAGGGGAGCCACCTAATTAAGGACAGAAGTATGTAACATCAAATTTGAATATCTTAAAACGGTTTTTTAGAATAACGAATTCAACGATCAATCAAAAGGAAAATGCGGAGAAAGTTTAGAAATATAAAAAAATATCTTTATTAATTATTTTTTTAATCTCTATATATTTTAAATGAAGATACTATAAAAATATCACTTAAATTTTAAAATCTAAAATTAGAATTTTTTATAAAAATTATTATTTATTTATTAAGTATAATCAATAGTTATTAAAAAGTAAAAAATAAAAATAATTTAAGTTTATGATTGTCTTTTCTTAAATAAGTGTATTATTTAAGAATTAAACTTGAGACTTATAACTCATATTAAATAATGTGAATTAAATAAAATGAGCCACATTTAAATACTAATTATAGGGATAAAATTTGAAAATAAATATTAATAAATTAGAATAACCGGGGGGGGGGGGGGGAGGGGATTAATGTGGCTAGCAAGCTAAAACTAGAATAGCGATGTTGTTTCTGACGTGGAAAAGCGTGCAAACCCTTCTCTTTCTGTAATTTCACGCTCCTAAAAAAAATAGAACGTTAAAGTGGTATAAATATTTTTTTAAATAGTTTAATATTCTAAAATAATTTGTAATATAATTTTATATTTAAAATATTTAAAATAATAAAATCTTATCTATACTAATAATTATTAATTTTAATTATTAAATAATGATTTAATTCTATTTTAACTCTAAAAATATTAATTGGCAATATGATTTCACTTCTTTAAAGTTTTTTATTATCCATATTTTTCTCTTTCTTATTCTCTATCCTTTACTCCTCTATTCTACCTCATACTCTCCCCCATCTTCTTTTTAACTCTTAATTTTCTTATTAAATTTTAATAAATAATATGAAAAGAAGAGGAATATTAATTTTTGTTATAAAAATTTGAACAATATAAAAATAAAGTCAAGAATTATTTTATTTACTAACTAAAAATATATAAAGAAAAAGACAAAAGAAAACTTAAATAAAATAAAAAGAATACCACAAATTATTTTACCTATATATATAGATATTGAAAAATCTAGAAAAATAAATAAATAAAAAGATATTATATATTTTAAGGTATCAGCTGTACTAAAATAAATATTTTAAAATATTAGATATGTTATAAATTATTTTATGACGTTAAATATATTTAAAAGATAAGTCAAAATATAAGGTAAATTATAAATTATTTTAAAATACGGAACGCGTATTAAGAACACTTTACTTACTACAGAAAAAAGAGACGACGCGCTAGTTAGTCTCATTACGCACATGGTGGTAGGTCCCAACTCATATACACTTCTTTTCTCTCGTTCTTGCTACTCCCAGGCAACAAGCTAATAGCCAATTGCTGGCGGGTAGACCCAACACTTCATAGGTTTATTTTTTAACCAATAGTATAGTTATTAGTTGAGGGTGAATTTTGTTTTGATGGTGTCATGAATATAATTCCAACACATTCTAATGGAAAGCTATAACTCCATTAATTTTCCTTTCTTTCTTAATCTGTACTCCTCCTATTTTTTCAATATAAAATTCAATTGATTAATTTAAAAAAATTAAATAAATTAAATAAATAATTTAATTATAATATATATTAATTATTATTAAATTATATATCAATTTATAAGTCAATCAAATTAATTTTAAAAAAATAATAAATATAAATATTTTAATAATTTATTTAATTTTTTTAATTTTTTTAAATTAGTCAGTAAGTAAAGGAAATAATATTACTTTGAGTCTACTTTGAAAACTAATTTGGAGTTCCTTATAGTTTCATCTAGTTTTAAACAGGTCCCTAAACTCCCCCCCCCCCTTCTTATTGAGCCTTTTTAGTTTATACTGTTAAATTCGTTAGTCCTTCTGTTAAATAGAAATTAATAGTGCTAAATATTCCGTTAAAGAGCAACGATGCGGCACATAGTTGAATTATCTTTGACAATTTGGACTCTTACACAGCATCTATGTTGAAAGAATTTAGCTGAAAACAATTTTTTTTTGTCCTTAAAGACTAAAAAACAAATTATTGTGAGTCTGGAACTTTAACGATTTATTTATGTGAAGCAATTATGTAGCACAAATCAATAGATTAGGAAAAAAAATATCCAGAATCATTGACTGCCTGGAAGCAAAAATTTAAATCATATAAAAATTTGTGTTTAGACGTTAAAGACCAAAAAATTTGTTTTCAGCTAAATTCTTCCCACATAGAGTCATGATGATTCAACTATGGCCACATCAGTCCAAAGTTAGGTTAAAATTTGTGTATGGAATTATAGGCATATATATATATATATATATAGTGGGCTCAAAAGCGAGGAAGAAGACCACAAATATTTGATGATTAGGGCGGGCAATATATATAATTTTTCTCCTATTATATATATATATATATGCATGCGCACACATATTACTTTCTAATTTAGGGAGACAAAGGAAAGTTCTTAGGACTTTAAACTCTCCTTCTCGAGAGCTTTCCTTGATGAATCCGGCTAATTCTGAAGTGCAATATATATACAAGAAATTTCCTTGATGACGTTTAAGCAATATATATATATACACACATAGATACAAGGGAAACTTTCATCCTCAAGCTTTTGGGGTTTTCTTCCCCGTTGTTGACCCCTCAGCTCTCTTCCCGCCTTTATCATTTCTTTTCTTTCCTTTCTGGACTTTCTTGGTCCCCTTCCCTATATTAGCATCATGGCGGACCACCAACAAATTGGAGGGGAGCCCCCCACAACGCCTCTAGTTCCATCTACTTTTACCTCTTCACAATGGTTTTACCACACTTCATATCTATTATCCCGTTATTTTTTGTTTAATCAGCACTACATTATCTTGCCATCTTCATTCTCCCCTATTTGTTGTTTAAACAAATTCCATTTCTAGTTTCTTGCTATTATTGTTATTACGACAGTATGATGCTAATTCGGTTTATTTATTCCTTATCTTTGCGGCTGCAGTTCAAACCCCGCACAAGAGGAATCCTTCAAAGTGTTACACGCTCTCATAATTTCTCTGATTACTATAGTAGGTGGTTATGCGCAATTTCAATTTCAATGTAAGAAACTGTCCCTCTTTGCTGAGCATGGAAACATCATGAGAGCCGCTTTTGTGCTGCTATTCTTCTATGGTATCGGTTTAATGGTAGAATTTAGACTTCAAAATCGATCTAAATCCCTTGCCATCATGCAGCAATTTACTCCTCTGTTTGGACTTCTTGTGGTCGTTCTACTTCTCTTCATCCTATCGCTCTCCCTGGGTTTAGCTGCATCCATCGTATGGGCTTTCTTGGTGGTTGGACCAACAGTCAGATTTTTTCAACAAATTATTCAATGGCTCCGTGGCATCATTCCTCATATTCATACCAATCATACAACAATAAGTAACATTGAAATGGAAGGAAGTGGATCTATTGGGATTCAAGAGAATAACCCGTCCATATGAAGATTTTTTCTAGGATAAATCTTACATTTCTGAATTAAATTCACTAGGGATTCAATCAGTAATAGTAATAGCATAGTGTATCGTCTGTACTTTGTCAAGATCCAGAGATGTAGAGGGATCCGCTGTAAAATAAGAATATTGGGATATCTTTCCAAAGCCTTCGAATCTTCTTTGTACACATTCTGCCAATAAATGTTATCCGTCTGAATTAAAATATAGATCAATTCGTGTGTGTGTATAAACTATTGTTATGGTAATTTTCATGTGGTTTAATCAGCAATACATCAACATCAACCATAATTAATCAGAACTCATCTTGAAGAAGAGGAAGAGGAAGATGAAGAAGCAAAATCGAAGAGGTAAATGGAAAGAAATTTAATTCAAACGTCTTATTCTCCATCGACAGAAAAAGAGAGATCATCACCATAACAAATATTCACTCTAAAGAAGTTTTAAAAATGTGCAATCACAATGAGCAATATCATGACCAAAGCTGTAGAAGCCTCTAAAGCAAGTAAAATAGTCATGCAGAATTTAATCAGTCCAAGTACAATGAATATACATGTGCTCCTGCTCTTTTGTGGTTGAAACATGAATAATGCCCAATTGATTATATACATCCCCTCTAACCGCATCAAATATCTGACTGTTATTTACTAAAAAATGGGGGGAGTTTTCCTTTGTCTTCTATTTTCATTATTTTTTACTAAATACATGCACTATAAAAATTTTACAAAATAATTATAAATACTATTCACTTAAATTCAATCAAAATAAATTAGTTTCAATTAATTTACAATTTTCATAACAAGTTATGCATGTTAAAATATTTTATAAAAATAAAAATTATTGCTTTTTATTAAATTCATAAAAAATAATTGTTTTGCAATTTTAATAATATCTTTGTATGTCGATATATTTTTATCAACATTCTAAGTCATCAATCATATCTTATTTTTGTTTCCAGAAACTAACTAACTATGTTTTTAAATAATTTAAAATATTTATTAATATATTATATTTAATAGGACAAACTTCTTTAATAAATAAAGAAAGAATTGCAATTGGCCTTGTGGTTGAAGGCAACTTTATCTTTTTAGTTAAAAATATTGTGCGTTTTTTGCTTCAGGGCTAGTTATTAATGAAAATAGAGAAGATATTGAAGGACGGCAAGCAAAATTTAATTGGAAATGGTTTGTTGGCTGCAATGATTCACGCACACCGCTGGAATTTCAATTTTAATATATTATCATCAACTAAATGAAATCCATATGAAACGTCTATCAACTATGGAATCGTCAGCCGACAGATGGCTTCATCGTCAACCATGAATAAGACTAGCTCCTTTGTTTTTCCCCAAAAAGTCATGGCACGGACACAACTTTTTCAAAAAGGTGTAACGTTTTGTCTCAAGAAAAGTTACAGATTTGTCTTGTAGAGGGTCATGTGGTATTCTAATGAGGTTTCTTTTTATTATATCAAAAGAAAAAAGTTGCAACTTTTAATGAGATCAATGAAAGTTCTTCGGCACACTTCTCTCTCTCTCTCTCTCTCTCTCTCTCTGTCTCTCGTTTTAGCTACTCCTACGCAACAAGCTAATAGGCAAAGTGCTAGCTGGTAGACCCAACACTATACAAGTTAGAGTAATAAAGATATATATATATATTTCATAGGTTTATTTTTTTTTACCAATAGTATATATAGTTATTAGTTGAGAGTGAATTTTGTTTTGATGGTGTCATGAATATAATTCCAACACATTCTAACGGGAAACTATAACTAGAGATTAATTTTCCTTCTTTCTTAATCTATACTTCTCATATTTTTTAATATAAAATTTAATTAATTAATTTAAAAATATTAAAAAAGTTAAATAAATAATTTAATTATAGTATATATTAAGTATTATTAAATTATATATCAATTTATAATTCACTCAAATTAATTTAAAAAGAATATGATAAATATAAATATTTTTATAATTTATTTATTTTTTATTTTTTTTAAATTAGTCAGTAGGTCTAGGATCAAGTAACGGAATTAATGTTACATTGAGTCCACTTTGAAAGAAATTGAAAAATATACTTGTGGGAAATTGAATACTTTTCTGTTGACTCTTTTTTTTTTCAACAGGATCTAATACTTTTCTAGGATAAATCTTTCATTTCTGAATTAAGTTTGCTAGGGAGTCAATCAGTAATAGAAATAGGAAAAGTTTCTGATTTTTGCCTTTCTATATATGCCTCTATACTATGTAAGCGGATGTGCATAAATGCCTAAAGTATACATTGTATCGTGTAGAGTTTAAGATAATGGCATCGTGCATCTTTCTTTGTCAAGTTCCATAGACGTGCAGGGATCAACTCTACTACCAGTTTGTGTTTTAGTAAAGTTTAAGTTTCTTCAACCATGCAATCCATTAAAAATGAAAAAAAACAAAGCTGTCATAAGTCTTCTTACCAAATCTGGTGTCATTTCCTTTTACAAAAGAGCAGAACACTAAACTGGCATAATGGATCCCCTTTCCCATCCTGAGAGTGGCTCAACATTCTTGATCTATTGTGCTCATTTCTAATTATAGTCAGGTCAAAAACAACATCCAGAGTTTTTCATTTTGGAAGCTCCCTGTTATGCATTGCTTCTTCAGTGAGGGGCTGCTCATTTCACCTACTCTTGGGAATTAGGATCGAAATTTTCACGGGCCAGTCTATGAATATGGTTGTCTTTATAGCTTAAGCGAGGACCTTAAATTCCAATCCATCTATTTGGCCTTCCTAATTGTTAGTCTTTGTTTAGTTTTAGTTAGAAGGTCTACATAATGTTACTTTTCGGAATGAAGAAAACGACTTCCCGGGCTGAATTTGAGCTGCATACTAAATAAATCAGTAATATTCTGTAAGGATTCCAAAATTGGGTGTGGTAGAGTTTGAATTCTGTATGATTCATTATTTGGTCTGAACAGTTACTATGGTGATAGTGTTATTATGAAAGATATATTTATTTGAGACTTCATAACTTCATGTTGAGTAGAAATTCCATATCTAGAAATGATAAAGTCTGAAATAGGAATGAAAGGATGGGGGGAATGGGAAATGCAAGAAGAAAGAAAATAATAACTGCGACCAAAATTTGTTAATTATCAAAGTATATGCTGCATTATGTTTAAGAACCTGTAAGATTCTTAGAGGTATTTATGCTTGACAGAATCTCCCTCAAGTGAAAAGGGACGTTTTTACCTTTGTAATTGAAATTTTTGAAGACATTCTCTTTGTTCTGTCTCCATTAACTTAGTAATTAAATGTGCATTTATTTTTTAACACAAATGAATTTTGTTTCCTAGTTTTCACGACTTCCTTTGTTTCATAATTGAATTGCAAGCATTCTTCATGCAACTCCATGTATATTGTATAATGTTGTGCTTGTAATATCTTACAGGTAATTTGCTGAGAGGATGAAATGCAAGTGAACAGAAACATGCGGCCTCGCCTTTGGTAAATTGGAAAAACTTAAGGAGGAGAAAACAGAAAATTATGTCCAAAGAACACGTGTACTATGTAAGTGGATGGAACAAATACCTAAAACATTTAAGATTGCTTTGTCATGTTACATAAATTTGGAGGTATCAATTTTTGTGCTAGCTTAAAATTTTGTCAACCTGTGCTGTGTTATGGAGTTAAGAAGATGGAAATTGTGAGATAAGTAGACTTAAGTTTCTTCAACCTCACAATCCATTAAAAATGAAAAGACAAAGCCGTTCCAAGTCTTCTTACTACTATATCAGAACATTCAACTGACATATACAGTAGATATAACCTTTTTATATAAGTAGCTTGAGCTTGGCACACCCTTCTTTATTTAATCGTCTCATTTCTAATTATTGTAAGTATTATAAACTAAATCTAGATTTTAGTTTTGAAACCTCGTTGTCATGTGTTGCTTATTCTGTGAAGGGGTACTCATTGCACCTAATGATGGGACTGTTGGGACACAAATTATATGACGGCCATTTTATCAGTAAATTTTCTTTTTGTTCTTTTTTTAATATAATAGAGGGCTAATATGCCCTAAATAAGAATACTAATATAATAGATGATTAAATCTCAAATACTCATTGTCAACCTGTAAGGAAATAGGCTATCCACCCATAGTGGATCAGACCCGACTGGAAAAACGGAGAGCCGAGAGGAGCGGTTGAAAGGGAATGTTTTGAATTCAAAACAGAGGGAGTTAGATACAGTTATTTAACTCCCCTCCCACAGGTTATATATATGTACATACACGGACAGAAATAGGTGTGTGGCAGAACATATACTCCTCTGTTTTCGACGCTCTGTTTCTGCATTTCCTTCTGGTACATTTGTTGTGAAAACAAACCAGAGTCCATACAGGGTACTCCGGTTACGTGTGGGTATCTAGTGTATCAAGAAAACGATTCCAGGTACGCCCGAAAACCTTCACAACCAATACCTTTAAATAAGAAGGGCATGAATGTAACACTATAATATTTCTCAACCCATCCTTAGTCATAGCATCTATAATCTGGTTCTGATTTCTAGGTATATATTAAATTTTCATCTCCTATTTAGCTTCATAAGATTATGTATCTATGAGATCAATAGACTATATCTATCAACCGTCAACTTCGTCATCATATCTACAATATTTTTTGCATCTAATTTAAAAATAATCTTCTTGAATCCCTATTGGCTTTAGCCTTTTGTAAATCGCCTATTGCTTAACTTCAATTATGCTATAAGGGCCAACACACTAGTAAAAACTGTAACCTAACTTTCTGTACAATCTCTAAGAACTCCACCATAACCAGCTCCATTGTGGTTTGCTATAAGAACTCCATCAATATTAACTTTAATCCAATCTGCTGGTGGAGGCCTCTAAAGAGTTAGAATTAATGCAATCAAATCATTAGATATATATTCATCCTGATCCTGCACATAGGTTTGCTATATTTTCATGATCACCAAATAAAGATCTATGGGTTTCAAAAAGTTATTATCAAATATAAATTAGTTTCTTTATTTCCATAACCTCCAAATTAAAACCCCCAAAATTAGTTTCCAATTACTAATACTAGTATTCCTCAACTCCTTTTTGAAATTCATAGCAAATCAATCTCTTAAAGGAGCCCTAAAAAAGGATGAACAATACCTAGGATAAATTAATCTAATTCAAAGATGTTTAGCATAAAAACAATCACGGAGTATGTGTAAAATGTCCTCCGTATCCTCATTGCGATACTAGCAAACTGCATCAGTTAAGGACCACCTACTTCTCCAAGTATTAGTTATCCACATGAAAATCCGAATACACTAAGTCCCTTTCCACTTCCAAATTTGTTTGTAAACAGAGCTATATGTATTTGCACATTGCTTCTGTATAAGAAAATAAGCACTTTTAATCATAAAAGTTCATTCATTCGTAGCATTATAAACCATAGCATCATTACTAGCCTCCGACATAGGAGGTAACATGCTAATTAGTCTCTGAAAAACATTACTAGGGATAAAAGTAGCAAGTCTTTGATAATCCTAAGTCTCAGGAGTAATCCAATCTACAACTTTACTATTTTCTTCTTCCATTGTAATAGTCTGAAAGAATAATTCCTTTAAGCTCTTATAAAAAATAACCACTTATCCATAAAAAAATTCACCATTTGCCCATTTTTGATATGCCATCTTGTACCTAGATCAATTACATCTTGCTGTTGTGAGATGAATTTCATAGCACAGAATCCCCTTTCCTTTCCTCTAGTAGATTATCTTCATTCCTTAGCATATATTTATGAAGCAACATATCTACCCATAGTCCTTTATCTCTATTAACTAATCTCCGTAAAATCATTGATCATTTTCTGGAGGTTGACATTTGGGGAGAAACAGATTTAAGATTTAATCTTATTGATGTTTGAACCTGATGCTTTATAGAATATATAAAGGTAATTCATCATATAGTGTGTTTGCTTCTTAGTCGCCATTTCAAATAGAAAAAGATCATCTGCAAATATTAGATAAGAGGTGGACGGACCACTAGAAGTCACTTTAATTAGTTTCCACTTATTTGAATTAACTGCATCATTAATGATATAGGATAGCATGTCTATACATATAACAAATAAAAATGGTGAAATAGAATTTTCTTGTCAGAGACTTTTTTTAAGACAAAAAAAAAACTAATTTGAGTACTATTCCACAATAAGTCAATAACAATAAGCTACCACACTACACTCAAAGTTGCAAAGCTCTGATTCTCCTTCTATAGATGCAGAGAAGACAATGGTACTGTGGATTATCTTGCGAAACTATCTCATAGGATGATAGGGTAATTTTTGCCTTTGATCAATCTCCACCAGTTTGTAAGGAGATGGACCTTGATGAGAGGGTGACTGTTGTAAGAACTAATGTTTGATTTGCAATAAATTCTAGTATTTAGAAGCCCTTTTATTTTAGCTTCTCAATAAAAGTTTATAAAAAATAATTTAAAAGTAATTGTACAAAATATATTTTAAATAATAGTTGTTTTGAAGAAAAATAATTTTAAAGAAATAAGTATTTATATATTTATTATTGAAATAATTTTTTTATAGATAAATTATAAGAAAGGTATGGGTTGAGAAAAAAATAGTGGTATAGGTATTATCTTGCGATTGGGAGAAGAAAGCGAAATAGTGGCAGAACTGAAGACTCGATATTCGATTTCGGGGAGACTAGAACAGGTAATGGCTTCAGGTCTTCTCCTTTACCCTTCGATTTAGTGAATCATATCTCTCAAAATTGTTATAAGCTAACTTCGATTAAACTTCAGGCCCAAACAAAAAGAAAATGTCCGATTAAACTTCAATTTGTAGTGTGAGCCTTTTGGTAGTGCTTATCAACAATGGCTTCTTAGTTTGTTAGGCGCTATGCTTCTTGTGTGTTCAGTGGGTTGCATTTGGTCATTGCCCCTGTTCTTTCTTTCTGTTCCGTTCTTAGTTTCTGCTTTTCTTTGATATTCTCTTCTGCTTCTGCTTTCCTTCCGTCTGCTTTGTCGCAACATTGTTCGTCACAACATTGTTATTCTCTACTTCTGATTTGTTGCACATATATTTTTCTTCGGAATGATTTGAGGGAAAAGGAGCGTGATGATATATGGGAGGGGTAGAATATTAAATTGGAGACTCATGAAGGAATAGCCTATGGACTTGAAGGGTTATATATATAGTTAAGAGATTTAGGTAAATAGTCAAGAAAAGAGAATCTATTTTGCGAATGTTAATCTAAACACACTATTAATTGGTTGCTATGTGCTGTTTAAGTTTTAAATTGCATATCATCATCATTTTCTTCATGTTATCTCTTGGCCTAATTTCTGCAATTGGACTTTGGGAGTTAAATTAATAAGAGTAAGAATATGGTATTTGACAATAGCTTGATCATAGTTATATGCACACATAAATACATATACATATGTGCTTGCTTTCTAATTGGAGCAATGCCAATTCCTAAAATAGTTGATAAGATTCCTTTGAATCTTTGATGAGATTTTATATATAAAATGTAAGAAATTTTCTGACATTCCAACATGTATATGTACTTTCTCGTCATTTTAAAATTATCATCTGTGAATAGATGCTAAACTATTGGAAGTTTATATCTCATTCTCCCACTAACCCATTTTTTACATGAAGGTCTGTGGGAGGACATGATTTTATAATATCTAGCATGGATAATGATGATGAGCAATGTCCAACTATGGTGGAACCATCCACCAAAACTTGAAGTTATGGTGGAATGTGCGCTAACAAAACAAGGTCATCATTTTCTAAAGGAGGTCGTGATCTCTGGAGATCCCTCGACCAAAAACAACTTGATCCGAAGATTGGTACAAAGTTCACCTAAATCAGTGTCTCTCAGCACTCTGTCATCTCCTCTCTCCTTCTACAATTCAACCCCATCTCTCCTCAGCGCCTTCCTTGTTAGTACTTTACTCTTTATCTCTCTCCTTGAATTGATTATTATTAGAGTCTCTCATGAGTTTTGCAAATTTGTCAGCTTTATGCAAGAATTGCTGAAGCTCCTTGGTACAGTAGGAACCCTAAGATTGTAGTTGAGCTTGCTACTTTGCTGGATAAACAGGAACAATATTCAGCCTGGTAAACTCTAATCTCGGAAGCCACTTCAAAATTAGAGTCTTGTTCTCGAGATCTAGTTCTTTTCTATTGTAAATTGTTAGAGTGTCACTCCAAGCAAAGTTATTCAGAGCCACTTAATTTCTTCTCCATTAACCTTTTTTAAATGTTCAAAAGTTTTTTTTTTTCTATAAACCTTTTTTCTAAAAGCATATCCAAACATGCCTATAATCTCTATTAAATTGTAATACTTCACGCACTGTATTCTACAGTATATAATCAGAGAAGCCACAGTACATAGTGCCTGTTTGGAAAACTGGAAACCTTGGTTTAAAACTAAGGTTTGGCTCAAAACCTAGGTTTGGAGAAATTTTAAAACAAACAGTCATATTTGTTCAAACGGGCTTTTGGACTAAACTATGGTTTAAAACCAAGGTTTCAGATAAGCTGGTCAGAGTAGCTTCTGGAACAGTAAACCACGTTTGAACTATCCAATTACTATATTACCCCTACTTTTTCTTACACCCTCTCTCCTACTTTTTCTTACACCCTCTCTCATCTCTCCTACTTTTTCTCTATTTTCTTTCTTACACCCTCTCTCCTCTCTCCTCTTATCTCTTATCTCTTATCTTTCCTCATTTAATACTCATACCCCTTTTCGTAATTTACCAATAATAAAACCCCTTCTATAAATAACTATCCAAACACTCATTTATTCAAAACCACTTTTTTTTCATAATCTCTTCTCTAAAAGCCCTTTTCTATAAGCTATTCAAAATCCCTTTTTTTTCATAAGCCCGTTTTTAAAATCCTATCCAAACGGGCCCATAGTCACTGTGACTCAGAATAATTTCATTCAATTACCTCCGTTTTCAATATTAGTATCAGAGCCTTCAAAAAGTTAGTGTCGTCAGCTGCTACTGATTCCACTGGTTCCTCGTCATTATCAGCGCCCAAGACCCATTCTCTGTTCAGCTCCTCTTCAGCTCCTCTAGTCAATAGATCCTAATTTTAATAAATCCAAACTGTTACAAATGCCTCTTAATCAAATCCTTCACATCTTTGACAATTATGGGCATTCTTTATAGCGAATCTCTTACACAAATATGAAAATGCTTTAAGAGCAAACACAATTATGAATTCCCCCAAAGATATAAAAATAGAGCAAGTTACATTCACTAAAGAGGACACGATTGACTTTAGAGAATTGAATTTGAAAGTGAAAATATAACAAAAAATTACAAATATATAAGTGAAAATATAGCGAGAGAGAGAGAGAGAGAGGCAGAACTCATCTTGAAGAAGAAGAGGAAGATGAAGATGAAGAAGCAAAATCGAAGAGGTAAATGGAAAGAAATTTAATTCAAACCTCTTCTTCTCCATCGACAGAAAAAGAGAGATCATCACCATAACAAATATTCACTCTGTAGAAGTTTTAAAAATATGCAATCACCATGAACAATATCATGAACAAAGCTATAGAAGCCTCTAAAGCAAGTAAAATAGTCGCAGAATTTAATCAGTCCAAGTAGAATGAATATACATGTGCACCGGCTCTTTTGTGGAGGAAACCTTGTACCCTTGGAAAAACTTTTTTAATTTTTTCATTTCACCAACTGCAAAAAGCCATTCAGTTAGAATCTCAACTGTCACATTGTTGGCTGTGCAAGCATCCTCAACCATTCTATCCATTAGTACAAATGCTTTGTGTAACATTTTCTTATCCTGAACACCTTTCAAAATAGCATTATATGTAGTTGTATTAGGAATAATCCCCTTCACTTTCATGTCATCCATCAAAGAAAGAGCACTTTCTACATCTTTGATCTTGCACAGAGAATCTATTAAAATGTTGTACATAACAGTGTTGGGAGGAACCTTCAATGTAGAACTCATTTCCATGAACATCTTCATGGCTTCATCGACATTTCCATGTAAACAATAAGCCTGTATAACTGCCCCATATGTGACAACCGAATACACAAGACCCTCCTTCCTCATCTTTCTTAATATCTCACAAGCAGTTTTAAAATCTCCACTTTTGCCAAGGAAGGATATTAGAGTATTATATGTGAAAATAATCAGGCTTAACTCCTGTTTGTTCCATTTCCTGTAGCATTTCATATACTCTTTCCAACTTCTTGCAGAATCCACTTATCAGCACATTATAGCGACATAGGTCAAGAACAAATCCAGCCTCTTTCAGCTTCGACACAATAAAACTGGCATCATCCATCCTCCCAGCAAGACTCAAAACGAATATCAAACTGTAGTAAACAATCACGTCTGGAGAGCATCCAGAACTCAATATCATATCAAAATATTGCATGGCTTTATCAATATTGTTCACATTACAAAATGCAGAGATTAGAGAAGTATAGGTCACGGAATTCCCTTTTATGCCTTTCCTTTACATCCCGTTGAAAAACTCAACAGCACTGCTGATCCTCCCATGTTTGCACATACCAACAATCAGTGTATTGAGGGTGACCACATTTGCTATCACTCCTTCCTTGTTCATCTGATCAAAGAGCTCATGTGCTTTATCAAGGTTGCTCGCTTTACAGAAACCATCGATCAAGCAGTTATATGTAACGGTATTTGGCCTACATTCATTTTTCATTTGTTCCAACAAGCTCAAGCTCTTATCGTGCCTCCCAACTTTACAAAGTCCATCAGTCAAGGTGTAAAAATAACCACATCAGGTTCAGCATTCATCCCATTACTCCCTCCTCCTCTCATTTCTTCCAACACCTTCACTGCATCATCAATCCTTCGAGACTTGCATAAATGATTAATAAGAATCCCAAAGGTTATAACATTAGGCTGTATCTCCATTTCTTTCATATCTTCTAAGAGATCATTCATCCTCTTCACATCTCTATCCCTTCCCAACCCTGTCAAGAGGGCATTGCATGAAGTGGCTTCCACTGCACTGCCCAATTTCATTACATAATGTAAAAGATCCCAAGCAAGCCAAGTCTTTTGTTTCCAACAGAGCTTGTTGATCAGATGTGAGAGTTTGGCAGTGTCCGGGAAAACGCCATGTTTGCTTAGCTTTCTTACCAACTGACCTAGTTCGTCTTCATCAATGCTTCTTACAGGGCTTTCTCTCTTTAATAATTCACTAAGAACAATATCACAAGAGACTTTGTTTGGAGGAAACACAGTATTTGGCTTACACATTTCATCGAGCACTTGGACTGCACTGTCAGTATGCCCCAACCTAAACAATGTACTGATCAATGTATTGACGACACAAGTTTTCTTCACAGAAGGGTCAAGATTATCAAAAAGTAGAAGCAACTCACGCACCATTTTAGCCGTTCCGAGGCGCTGAATCAAAAGGGTAGCCGATCTGGAAGTAAGCGGGATGCCCCACTGCTTGTCTCTCTCGTAAATCTCCAAAAGCTGATATTGTGAAATGGGCTCTTCACTGAAAAGCTCAATAACGCCATGGAATATGGGAGATAGACAATGGCTACGCTTAGATGGTGCATTTGCTCTAACGTATTCAAGAAAATTGAGGGCTTTCGAATAGGAAGCCAACTGGAGCGTGATTGCGAGCAGGTGGCGAGGTGTGGTGGTGGCAGATCGCTATTCCACTCATTTTCAGGTACCTGGAGAAGTTGCACCACTTGGGTTACTGGTGATTTATCGTCTGTTTGTGATGGCGACAAATCACACAGGACGGTGGAGGTCTGACTATGATGACAACACAGGGGAAGATGGCGGCGAAGGAGCTGTAGTTGTCTTGGGGCTGAGACCATTATGCTTATCCTTGCCGCTAGGAGAGACTCCTTCAGAGAAATATAAAAATTATGAGATCTTTCCTAAGATTAGGATTTTCTGAAATAAGTGGAACTGGAACGATAAGAAAATAACCCTTCCAATTTGATCAAAAAAGGTAAACCATGTCACAATTTTAAAAAATCCAACTATAAATCTAAATAAAAAAAAGGTAACCAAATGATACAAAAACCTTGTCTAATTAACCATAACTATCTGAATAGGACTTCTTAACGAAGTGTGGACGAAACTTTTGATTTTATAAATAAGTGATTTAGCATTTAATTTCGCTTTGGATATAGCCTCTGATGTTTAACAACTAGTAAAACTGCCAGAGTAAACAAGTGAGCATAAGCTATAAGCATAAGTGCATCATAAAATTTCAGTAGTATGAAAATCAACCCATCACATATACTCAAAAAACTCAAAATGGTAATTTCTGCAGTACGGTTGTTACATCTACCATCACCTAATCCAAAAACTAGATTTCAAAACTCATCCTCCAGCGACCCTTTTCAACAGAGGAATAAAAAACAACACACGAATATAGCACACTAAGTCTAGTTTCGAAATCTCAGCGTGAACCTCACTCTCATAGTAGTCAAAGTGTATATTAACGCTCAAATTTTACAACTTTGATGTTTGGAAAGGGAAGATGAAGTTCCGTTCGCTAAGGGTTTTTTTGGTTTAACTTAAGGTTTAACTTTAAGGCATGATAGATTAAGTTAATGTAAAAGAGGATTGAGAAGAATAGGGGGAGTTTACAAATATAAATATAAAAGTAAGGGATGTTATAGATATGAAGGTAAAAGAAAAGGGATCATATTTTTGTTTAGTTAAAAAATAGAAAAAAATAAATTAATTAAAAGTTTATAAATATATCATTATCTCTTTATTTAAATTTATTTATTCTTTATTTATAATATTCATATTAAAATTATTATTTTTTTAATTTATTAATTTTAAAACATTTTATCTCATTTATATATATAATAAAATTAAAAATTCTAATAAAATTTTAATATTTTTTCTCAATAATTTTATAATTATTATATATATTAATATAATATATAAATTATTTATTATATTTATTAGATTTTATCAACTAAAAAAATTATAAGTGAGGAAAATAAAAAAAAATTAATTTATGAAAGTATAATTAAAATATTAAAATAATCTGAGGATGATTTTGTTATAAAAATGTTTTTTCCTTCTAAAAACCTTCACAGGGAAATAAAGAAAAGGAGGTAAACACACAAAAATAAAAAATTTTACCCTCTCTCCCCTTAATTTTTTCCAACTGTATAAACTTATATTTTCCCTATGCTCCCTCACTTGAAATGTGTCAAGAGATTGTTTGGTTGGAGAGTTTTAAAGGGGAAAGGATAAAAAAGTATGTTTGGTTAGAAAAAAATTGAGGAGAGGAGAGGGGAGATTTTTTATCTTTATATGCCCCCTCCCCTCCCCTTCAAAAATAAGGGTTTTTGAAAGGAAGAGAATTTATTACCCCTTTTTGACTAAATTATCATTTATATATTTTTAATATTCTAATTGTATCCTCAAATTTTTTTTTCTCATATCTAATTTTTTCTTTAATTGCTAAAACTTAATAAACATAATAAATTAGTTTATATTATATTAAAATATATAATAATTATAAAATTAATAAGAAATAATGTTAAATTTTTTTTATTTTTTTAATTTTATTATATATATAAATGAGATAAAAAAATTTAAAATTTATAAATTAAAAAATAATAATTTTGATATGAATATTATAAAATAAAGAGTAAATAAATTTAAATAAAAAGATAAGGGTATATTTATCAATTTTTAATTAATTCTTTTCATCTCCTTTTTTAAACTAAATAAAAAATATTATTAATTAATTTTTTTTTCTTTTTTTTTTTAAATTAACCTAATCTTTTCTCCTGAACTAAACAATGCCTATGAGAAGATTACTTGAAATGGATATGGTAGAGTGCAAGATAAGTTCAAACCACGATCTACGGCGAGTGCGGCGAGAGGCCGAGAGCGAAATCTATGGAAGACGAGACGGAAACGGCTAGCGGTAACCGCGGCTTGGCATGGACCCTGGGGAGAGGCTGAGAGAAATGGGACAAAGGCTTAATGATTCGAGTTATGCGATTCCGGCAGAAATTGTCGTGGGGTGTGGCTTGGGGAAGTATAGCAGTCTCAGGGCACAATCTCCTATGAAAATGTTGGTGAAAGAGATGATGGTGAAGATGACAAGTCCACTTAGAATTGATGATAGGAAGAACAATGGTTGTTTTGTTGCCAAAGGTAAAGCTGTGAGAGATTGATTGTGTTTAAGCCATGAATTACACGACTAGAAAATATGCAAAAATATACAAAATCTGGGGGTAAGATATGGACCACACTCTTGTATAAAAATCTTTCGTTGGATGTCAATTCCATCGAGTCATCTTCATTTAGCTCACAGGGTATGGAAACAGCAAACAAAAGTGCTTGCAATGTTTGAAAACAAAAATGTTTTTTTTTAAAAAAAAAAAGATCTCGTTTTGAATTTAAATTCTTTACAAAATTGCTCTTATAGTTTATTTTTGAATTGGTGTTTTGTATTTAAATTATTTCTAAATTTTATTTAAGTGTTTTGTAAAACAAATGTGTTCTAAACAAATAAATAAATCAGATCAACTCTAATTTTTCATGTTTTTTAGTTCAGTAAAATTAGAAAAAGTGTGGAAAATATGTGTTTTTATTTTTATTGGCATATCTCATATCTCATTAGGAATATTCTACAGGAACATGAGAGGTTTTCAGTCTAGTTTATAATAAATAAATAAATATTTATTTCTTAAAATATCATTTTTAATTTTATACATTGAAACTATTTTATAATGGAAACCCTCTTAATTAAGAGATAATATTTTATATTTAAGACACAAATAAAGTATTTATTTAATTTTTATATTTAAGATTGAGATAGTATTAATTCTGAGTTGTAGAAACAATTTTAATAAAAATGCCACAGCCATTGGTTTCTCTTTGTGATTTGTCTAACATGAGTTAGTTTGGGGTTTTGCAAACATGCTCATTGTGAAACTGTAAGTCAATTTTAATCATATTACTAGAATGAAAAATACGGCTAACTAATTAAATTTGTTTAATATTAATTTTTATATTATTTATTATATTTTATTATATTAATTATTAAATTTTATGTGTTTGATTATTTCTTTTAGTATAGATATCTTATCTAATAATTAAATTTAAAATTTACTTAGAATTCATGTTAAAGAATGTGAATTAAATAGTACGAGTAATATTTAAATATTAAGTATAGGGATAAAATTTAGAAAAAAAATATTAATTAATCTCTAAATATGACCAAATAATTCTTTTAAAAGATAACTTTAAAGAGCAGATGGAGTAGATAAACTTATTAGTTTATTGGTTTGTTTGATATAATATATTGGAAAAAAGACAAATTTTTTCAAACTAGCTGTAGTTTGGTTATATACACTTTGTTCTTGGAGGAAACCAAGGTTATCTAAACAAACGCCTTCTAAAAGTTGTCCGGAAAAATAACGGTTTCTGACGTGGCAAAGCAAGTGGAAACACTTCTCGTTCTGTAATTTCACGCTCCCAAGAAAAAATAGAAAGCTACAGTGTTTTAAGGTATATTTAGTATTATAAAATAATTTATAGTATAATTTTATCCAAATTACCAAGCATTAATTTTAACTATTAAATAATAATTTAACTCTATTTAAATTTAAAAAATTGATTTGACAAGATAATTTAATTTTTTTAAATTTTTTTATTATTCATATATTTATATTTCTCATTCTTTCACTTTTATCTTTTTATTTCATTTCATACTCTCTTCCTCTTTCCTCTTAATCCTTTATTTTTTTTATTAAATTTTAGTAAACAATATAAAAAAAGAGGAATGATAATTTCTGATGCAGAATTTTAAACAATATAAACAGAATACTAAAGATTATTTTATTTGTTAGGTGAAAATATGTAAAAAAAATGATAAAAGAAAGTTTAAATAAAATAAAAAGAATATAAAAAATTATTTTACCTATCTATAAATATTAAAAAACTTAAAAAAATAAATAAAAAATAAAATATTATATATTTTAAGATATTTAAAATATTTTAAAATATTAAATATATCTTAAATTATCTCATAACACTTGCTATGCTTAAAAAAAGTATATTAAAATATTAAGTGTATTATAAATTACTTTATAATATTATACGTAATCTGAAAAGATGTGACGTAAGAAAACTATATTTACTACACAAGTAAGAGACGAAACGCTCGTCACATTACGCACAGGGTACGTCACACCCTCCTCCCACCCCACCTCCCAACTCACCCCCCGGGGGTGGGCCCCCACAACACCACATAGACTTTTCTCTCATTCTTGAAGATATATATTTTTCATAGGTTTATTTTTTAACCAATAGTATGGTTATTAGTTGAGAGTGAATTTTGTTTTGATGGTGTCATGAATATAATTCCAACACATTCTAATGGAAAGCTATAACTCCATTAATTTTCCTTTTTTTCTTAATCTATACTCTTCCTATTTTTTTAATATAAAATTCAATTGATTAATTTGAAAAGATTGAGAAAATTAAATAAATAATTTAATTATACTATATATTAAGTATTATTAAATTATATACTAATTTATAAACTATGTAAATTAATTTAAAAAAATATTATAAATATAAATATTTTTTTAATTTTTTTAAATTAATAACCGAGTTAATATTATTTTGAGTCTATTTTAAAATAAATTGAAAATTAGACTTGTGAAAAATTGAGGATTTTTTTGGGTATGTGTTTGTTTTTACGGAAACAGCAAAGACCAAAAATATGTAACAACAAATGTGAATATCCTAAAAAGGTTGTCCAGGATGATGAACTTAACAATCAATCAAAAGAAAAATATGGAGAACGCAAAATTTCAGATTAAACACAAAAGTCCCAAATGCTTACTTTGGATTGGTAAAACCTTTGTGGAGAGGTAAAAATTTGTGTATGGAATTATAGGCGCATATAATACATATGTGTGTGTGTGTGTGTGTGTAGCGGGGTCAAAACGAGGAAGAAAATGACACAAATTTGATGATGGGCTGACTTAGGACGGGCAATATATATGATTTTTCTAATTATTATATATATGTATCTGAACACATTGCTTTTCTGACTTGAAGGAAAGTTCCAAGGCTTTCTGACAACAAGGAAAGTTCTTAGGCTTTCTGAGATCAAGGAAAGTTCTTCGGCACACTTCTCTCTCTCTCTCTCTCTCTCTCTCTCTCTCTCTCTCTCGTTTTAGCTACTCCTACGCAACAAGCTAATAGCCGAAGTGCTAGCTGGTAGACCCAACACTATACAAGTTAGAGTAATAAAGATATATATATTTTTCATAGGTTTATTTTTTTTTACCAATAGTATATATAGTTATTAGTTGAGAGTGAATTTTGTTTTGACGGTGCATGAATATAATTCCAACACATTCTAGTGGGAAACTATAACTAGAGATTAATTTTCCTTCTTTCTTAATCTATACTCCTCATATTTTTTAATATAATATCTAATTAATTAATTTAAAACAATTAAAAAAATTAAATAAATAATTTAATTATAGTATATATTAAATATTATTAAATTATATATCAATTTATAATTCATTCAAATTAATTTAAAAAGAATATGATAAATATAAATATTTTTGTAATTTATTTTATTTTTTTATTTTTTTATTTTTTTTAAATTAGTCAGTAGGTCTAGGATCAAGTAACGGAACTGAGTCCACTTTGAAAGAAATTGAAAAATATACTTTTGGGAAATTGAAGACTTTTCTGTTTTGACTTTTTTTTTTCCAACAGGATCTAATATTACCTTTTTCAAGGAAGCAGCAAAGACCAAAAGTACGGAGCCGCAAATGGAAATTTCTAAAACGGTAATACCATAGGGTAGGACAGTGCCAAGAACTTTCCCGCTGCTGCATTTTCCCTGGCTCAAGGGGTATATATACCCACATGGATCCAAGCCGACGTACATCATAACGCTCGTCTCTCCCGCCCTTTAACTTTTCTTTCCTCTCTGGATTCTTTTAGTCCCCTTGTCTATCATCCCATCATGGCGGACCACCAACAACTTGGAGGGGAGCAGCCCACAGCGCCTCTAGTTCCATCTACTTTTAGCTCTTCACAGAAGTTTTACCACACTTCATTAACTCCATATCTATTATCCCCATTACTTTTGTTTAATCGGCACTACATTATCTTACCATCTTCCCTATTTTTTGTTTAAACAAATTCCATTTCTAGTTTCTTGCTAATATTGTTATTACCACATTATGATGTTAATTCGGTTTATTTATTACTTATCTTTTGCGGCTGCAGTTCAAACCCCACACAAGAGGAATCCTTCAAAGTGTTACACGCTCTCATAATTTCTCTGATTACTACAGTAGGTGGTTATGTGCAATTTCAATTTCAATTTAAGAAATTGTCCCTCTTTGCTGAGCATGCAAACGTCATGAGAGCTGCTTTTGAGCTGCTATTCTTCTATGGTATGGGTTTGATCGTAGAATTTAGACTTCAAAATCGATCTAAATACCTTGCAATCATGCAGCAATTTACTCCTCTGTTTGGACTTCTTGTGGTCGTTCTACTTCTCTTCATCCTATCGCTCTCCCTGGGTTTAGCTGCATCCATCTTATGGGCTTTCTTGGTGATTGGGCCAACAATCAGATTGTTTCAACAAATTATTCAATGGCTCCGTGGCATCATTCCTCATATTCATACCAATTAGACTGTCCAACGGGGGATAGTCGAGTGCTAAGCGGCTCGGTATCGTTTAAGCGAGGTCTTGAGTTCGAGCCTTGGCGTATGCAGAAAATTCTCGTTGGGAGACTCACCCACCATAGCCAGGTGCGCGACGCAGGTCGAATCCAGATATAGTCGGGGCAAAGCTCTGGTGAACCGGGTCGGCAACCAAAAAAAAAAATACCAATCAGACAGCGACAAGTAACATTGAAATGGAAGGGAGTAGATCTAATGGGATTCAAGAGAATGGCTCACCAGTTTGAAGCTTCTTTTCTCCAAAATAAAAACCCGTCTGTATAAAGATTTTTTCTGAATAAAACTCGCTAGCGAGTCCATCCGTAATAGTAATAGGAAAAGTTGCTTAATTTTTCATTCCCACATATGCCTCCATGCTTTCTAATGGGGATAGCAAAAATGCCTAAAGTATAGTGTATCGTCTGTACTTTGTCAAGATCTAGAGATGTAAAGGGATCGACTGTACAATAAGAATAAGGGATATCTTTCCAAAGCCTTCGAATCTTCTTTGTACACATTCCGTCAATAAATGTTATCCGACTGATTTAAAATATAGATCAATTCGTGTGTGTGTAATAAACTATTGTTATGGTAATTTACATGTGGTTTAATCAGCATATACATCAACATCAACCATAACTAACTGATTATGAGCAGATGAATTCATGCCTATAATTGAGAAAAGAGCCAATAACAAGGAATTCAAAATTTAGGTAAAAGTAACACTATAACTAGAGATTAATTTTCTCTTCTTTCTTAATCCTTATTACTTTGAATCCTTTTGGGAAAAAAATCTAAAAATATGCTTGTGAGATATTGAGCACGTTTCTGGGGATTATCTAGGGGAGCCACCAAAGGACAGAAATATGCAACGGCAAATGTGAATATCCTGAAACGGTTTTCTGAAATGATGAATTCAACGATCAATCAAATGAAAAATACGGAGAACGCAAAAATTCAGATTAAGAACAAAAATCCCAAATGCTCCCTGTCTTGCTTTTCACGAGCTTGGAACCAAAAGCTTATGTAGTTCGTGGATTAGCATCTCGAGGTCCTTTGATGGGCATAAAGAAATCGTCTTGGTAGCAACCGCCAAACCAATAGAACAAGGGTTAGCTCTGCAGCTGGTCCACAAGCAAGGTAAGTAGGTCCATTACCGGCCGGCTCCGGACCGAAAAGACCTAACGGACTAATCCCTTACCTCGGATCGGAGATGCCAACGGGGCGGGAATCGAAGTGGGGGACCTCTCTACCGCCTATGTCTATCTCCTGTCAAAAGCTAAAAAAGCTGGATCTACTTTTAAAACTATTTCCAGGCGCTAGATACGCTTTTTACCGTCTACAAACTGACATCTTGACAAAAACTAACAGATTTTATATTACCCAACAGCTAAATGCAATAAAATATATGATGCTTTGAATTTTGATCTTTGCTTCCCTTCGCTGCAAGGGATTAGTTACCATGTTTTAAAACCCAGCATAGGTGAGGCGAACCACTTGCATTGGGCCTTAGTTCAATGATCTAACACGTCTAATATTATGTATGTAATTAGTATTAGGTCCTGTACAGCTGTAGCTTCTAGTCATTCTTCTCTCTCTACGTATATAGCTCACATTCAATCTGTTATAATCTCCATTCCGTTGTAATCCTTCACACACTGTATTCAACAGTGTATAATAAGAGAAGCCACAGTACATCATCACTGTGACCCAGAATATTTCATTCAATTACCTTCATTTTCACCAAGTTAGTGTCGTCAGCTGCTACTGATTCCATTGGGCCCTCGTCATCGTCAGCCCCAAGAACTATTTCTCTGTTCAGCTCTTCTAGTCAATAAATACTAAGTTTAATAAATCCATGCTGTTACACATGCCTCTTAATCAAATCCTTAACAACTTTGACAAATATGGGCATTCTTTATATCGAAACTGTTACACAAATATGAACATTCTTTAAGAGAGAACAGAGTTATGAATTACCCCAAAAGATATAAAAATCGAGCAAGTTGCATGACAATCACAACATATTCTCCAAGTAATTGCAATAAGCATGTGTAGCACATTCCCTAAAGAGGACACAACTGACTTTAGATAATTTGAATTTCAAAATTAAAACATAGCAAAAAACAAATATATAAGCGAAAATATAGCTAAAAACAAAGAGAGGCATAACTTATCTTGAAGAAGAGGAAGAGGAAGATGAAGAAGCAAAATCGAAGAGGTAAATGGAAAGAAATTTAATTCAAACATCTTCTTCTCCATCGACAGAAAAAGAGAGATCATCACCATAACAAATATTCACTCTGTAGAAGTTTCAAAAATGTGCAATCACAATGAGCAATATCATGAGCAAAGCTGTAGAAGCCTCTAAAGCAAGTAAAATAGTCATGCAGAATTTAATCACTAAAAGTAGAATGAATATACATGTGCACCTTCTCTTTTGTGGTTGAAACATGAACAATGACCAATTGATCATATATCCAAACCACGAACTAGACCCTCTCTTCTTTCCTTTTTTTCATTTCACCAACTGCAGAAAGCCATTCAGTTAGAATATCCACTGTCACATTGTCGGGTCTGCTAGCATCCTCAATCATTCTATCCATTAGTTCAAATGCTTTGTGTAACATTTTCTTATCCCGAACGCCTTTCAAAATAGCATTATATGTAGTTCGTATTAGGTCAAATCCCCTTCACTTTTATGTCATCCATCAAAGAAAGAGCACTTTCTACATCTTTGATCTTGCACAGAGAATCTATTAAAATGTTGTATATAACAGTGTTGGGAGGAACCTTCAATGTAGAACTCATTTCCCTGAATATTTTCATGGCTTCATCAACATTTCCATGTAAACAATAAGCCTGTATAACTGCCCCATATGTGACAACTGAAGGCCCAAGAGCCTCCCTCATCTTTCTTAATATCTCACAAGCAGTTTTAAAATCTCCACTTTTGATAAGGAAGGATATTAGAGTAGTATATGTGAAAATATCAGGCTTAACTCCTGTTTGTTCCATTTCCTGTAGCCTTTCATATACCCTTTCCAACTTCTTCTTGCAGAATTCACTTATCAGCACATGTAGCAACATAGTTCCAGACCAAATCCAGCCTCTTTCAGCTTCGACATAACAAAACTGGCATCATACATCCTCCCAGCAAGACTCAAACCGGATATCTCACTGTAGTAAACAATCACGTCTGGAGAGCATCCAGAACTCAACATCATATCAAAATATTGCATGGCTTTATCAATATTCTTCACATTACAAAATGCCGAGATTAGACAAGCATAGGTCACGGAATTCCCTTTTATGCCTTTCCTTTGCATCCCGTTGAAAACCTCAACAGCCCTGCTGATCCTCCCATATTTGCACATACCATCAATCCGTGTATTGAGGGTGACCACATTTGGTATCACTCCTTCCTTGTTCATCTGATCAAACAGCTCATGTGCTTTATCAAGGTTACTCGCTTTGCAGAAACCACCGATCAAGCAGTTATATGTAACGTATTTGGCCTACATTCATTTTTCATCTGTTCCAACAAGATCAAGCTCTGATCGTGCCTCCCAACTTTACAAAGTCCATCAATCAAGGTGTTAAAAATAACCACATCAGGTTCAGCATTCATCCCATTACTCCCTCCTCCTCTCATTTCTTCCAACACCTTCAATGCATCATCAATCCTTCGAGACTTGCATAAATGATTAATAAGAATCCCAAAGGTTATAACATTAGGCTGTATCTCCATTTCTTTCATCCAGCTAAGAGATCATTCATCCTCTTGACATCCCTATCCCTTCGCAACCCTGTCAAGAGGGCATTGCGTGAAGTGGCTCCAACTGCACCGCCCAATTTCATTAAATAATGTAAAAGATCCCAAGCAAGCCAAGTCTTTTGTTTCCGAACGAGCTTGTTGATCAGATGTGAGACTTTGGCAGTGTCCGGGAAAACGCCATGTTTGCTTAGCTTACTTACCAACTGACCTATTTCGTCTTCATCAATGCTTCTTACAGGGCTTTCTCTCTTTAATAATTCACCAGGAACAATATCACAAATTACTTTGTTTGGAGGAAACATAGTATTTGGCTTACATATTTCATCGAGCACTTGGACTGCACTGTCAGTATGCCCCAATCTAAACAACGTCCTGATCAATGTATTGACGACACAAGTTTTCTTCACAGAAGGGTCAAGATTATCAACGCACCATTTTAGCCGCTCCGAGGCACTGAATCAAAAGGGTAGCCGATCTCGAAGTAAGCGGGATGCCCCACTGCTTGACTCTCCTGTAAATCTCCAAAAGCTTATATTCTGAAACGTCCACTTCACTGAAAAGCTCAATAACGCCATGGAATATGGGAGATAGACAATGGCTACGCTCAGATGCCGCATTTGCTCTAACGTATTCAAGAAAATTGAGGGCTTTCGAATAGGAAGCCAACTGGAGTGTGATTGTGAGCAGGTGGTGAGGCATGGTGGTGGCAGAGAATAGTATGGGATGAAGCTGATCGGTATTTCACTCATTTTCAGGTACTTGGGGAAGTTGCCCCACTTGGGTTACTGGCGATGTATCGTCTGTTTGTGATGGCGACAAAACACAAGGGACGGTGGAGGTCAGACGATAATGACAACACAGTGAAAGATGGCGGCGAAGGAGCTGGAGTTGTCTTGGGGCTAAGACCATTATGCTTATCCTTGCCGCAAGGAGAGACTGCTTCAGAGAAATATAAAAATTTGAGATCTTTACTAAGATTAGGATTTTCTGAAATAAGTGGAACCATGTCACAATTTTAAAAAATCCAACTATAAATCTAAATAAATAAATAAATAAAAAGTAACCCAATGATACAAAAGCCTTGTCTAATTAACCATTACAATCTGAACAGGGCTTAACGAAGTTTGGACGAACCTTTTGATTTGTAAATAAGTGATTTAGCATGTAATTTCACATTGAATATAGCCTCTGATGTTTAAGAACAAGTAAAACTGCCAGAGGAAACAAGTAAGCACAAGTGCATCATAAAATTTCAGTAGTATGAAAATGAAACCATCACATATACTCAAAAAAACTCAAAATGGTAATTTCTGCAGTATGGTTGTTACATCTACCATCATCCAATCCAAAAACAAAAACAAGTAACTAGATTTCAAAACTCATCCTCCAGCGACCCTTCACACGAATAGCACACTAAGTCTAGGTTCGGAATCTCAACGTGAACCTCACTCTCATAGTAGTCAAAGTGTATATTAACGTTCAAATTTTACAAATTTGATGTTTTGAAAGGGAAGATGAAGTTCGTTCGCTATGTGGGAGAAGATCACTTGAAACAGATACGGTAGAGTGCGAGATAAGTTCAAACTACGATCTACGGCGAGTGTGGTGAGAGGCCGAGAGCAAAATTTGAGGAAGATGAGACGGCGATGGTGACGACGAGCGATAACCGTGTCTGGGCGTGGACCTTGGTGAGTGGCCAAGATGGCGAGACCGAAAGGTGGGGGCGAGCAGCGACCAGGGTGACTGTCGGGGCTAGCAAGATGCCGAGGCAAGCGCTATGTGAGAACTAAAAATCGAAGTCGAACTCGAGGCAAGACTTTGGAATATAGGGATTTTTTAGGTTGGGAGTATTATAAATAATTAAAACATAATTTCTCTTCTTGATTTTATCCTTTAAAAGTGTTCTTATTATTAGTTCTAGTTCAGGTGAAGTCACCTTTTTCTATGCTAATCTAAACAAAGATGATATGTCACAAATTGCTTTTTTACACTATTTAATCATCTTATTAAAAAAGTTTTTATAAGTTATCTCATAAATTCCTTTAATCCTATTTATGAGAAAAAACTTTTTATCTTATTTACAATCATATTATTTTTATATAAATATATAATTTTATTATTTATTATTGTATAAATTTTATTTTTATAAGATATAATATAAATTAAATAAAAATAAAATTTAGAAATTGTTAAATTTTAAAATAAATTAATAAAATTTATAATTTTTTTAGTTTTAATAAAATATGTAAAAAATAATTTATAAACACAATGAATGAGCAAAAAGTAATTATTTACAACAAGTCGATAACAATAAGCTAATTCAAACAAACTACACTCCAAGTTGCAAAGCTCTGGTTCTCCGTCTCTATAGATTCAAAGAAGACAATGGTACTGTAGATTATTTTGCGAAACTATCTCACAGGATGACGGGATATTTTTTTACTTTTGATCATTTTCCACCACCTTGAAATGAGGTGGACCTTGATGAGAAGGGGACTGTTGTAAGAACTAATGTTTGATTTGCAATGAATTCCATTACTTAGTCCTGGTTTAATTTAGTTTTTAAAAAATAATTTTAAATACTAGATTATAGATAATAATTTTTTAAAAAAATTAATTATAAAAAATAAATATTTTTATAGTTATTACTGTAATAATTTTTTAATAGCTATATTATTAAAAATAATATGAGATAAAATGATAGAGAAAAAAATAAAAATAAAATAATTTTATATAACTCAAAAATTTTAAATTTTATTTAAAAATTAATTTTATAAATTTATTTAAAATTATAATTTTAGGTTCTAAAACTATAATTTACACCTATATTTTTAATATTTAGAGCCGCAAACCAAATAGGCACCTAATTAAAAAAAAAAAAAAAAAAGTTGCAAAGCTTTTCACTCTCTCTGGGGCTTTAAACATAAATAATTAATCCAACGATCCACAATCAAGCTTCCTTTTCCTTTTTTAACGTTACAAAAGCAGATAAGATAGAGTGAAAGACGGAGACGGCGGAGATGGGACGTTGGGGAGAACTTGAGAAAAGAGAGAGCGCGACTGGGAGAAGAAAGCGAAATAGAGGCAGAACTGAAGACTCCATATTAGATTCCTTTCAAACCCGAATAGGTAATGGCTTCAGGTCTTCTCCTTTACCCTTCAATTTAGTGAATCATATCTCTCAATATTGTAATAAGCTAACTTCGATTAAACTTCAGTCCAAACAAAAAAAAAATGGTCCAATTAAACTTCAATTTGTAGTGTGAGCCATTTGGTAGTGCTTATCAACAATGGGTTCTTAGCTTGTTAGGCGCTATGCTTCTTGTATGTTCAGTGGGTTGCATTTGGTCCTTGCCTCTGTTCTTTCTTTCTGTTCCGTTCTTAGTTTATGCTTTTCTTAGTTATTCTCTTCTGTTTCTGCTTTCCTTCCGTCTACTTATTCGTGTTATTCTCTGCTTTTGATTTGTTGCCCATATATTTTTTTTTTCGGAATGATTTGAGGGAAAAGGAGCATGATGATGTGGGAGGGTAATGGGCTATGGACTTGAAGGGTTATATATATAGTTAAGAGATTTAGGTAAAAAGTCAAGAAAAGAGAATCTTTTTTGCGAATGCTAATCTAAACACACTATTAATTGGTTGTGATGTGCTGTTTAAGTTTTAAATTGCATTTGATCATCATTTTCTTCATGTTATCTCTTGGCCTAATTTCTGCAATTGGACTTTGGGAGTTCTCGGGGTTAAGTCAATAATAGAGTAAGAATATGGTATTTGACAATAGCTTGATCATAGTTATATGCATACATAAATACATATACATATGTGCTTGCTTTCTAATTGGAGCAATGCCGATTCCTGAAATAGTTGACAAGATTCCTTTGAATCATTTATGAGATTTCATATCTAAAATGGAAGGGATTTTCTATGAGATTCCAGCATGTATATGTACTTTCCTCGTTGTTTTTAAATTGTCATTTGTGAATAGGATGCTAAACTATTGGAATTTTATATCTCATTCTCCCACGAACCCATTTTTGCCATGAAGGTTTGTGGAAGGACATGATTTTATAATATCTAGTATCGATAATGATGATGAGCATGTCCAACTATGGTGAAACCAACGACCAAAACTTAGTTATGGTGGAATGTGTGCTAACAAAATAAGGTCAACATTTTCTAAAGAAGGTCTTGACCTCTAGAGACCCCTCGACGAAAAACAACTTGATTCAAAGATTTGTACAAAGTTCACCTAAATTAGTGTCTCTCGGCACTCTTTGCCATCTTCTTTCTTCTTCTACAGTTCGACCCCATCTCTCCTCAGTCGCCTTCTCAGTTAGTATTTTACTCTTTATCTCTCTCCTTGAATTATTATTAGAGTCTCTCAAGAGTTTTGCAAATTTTGCAGCTTTTTGTAAGAATTGCTGAAGCACCTTGGTGCAGTTGGAACCCTAAGATTGTAGTTGAGCTTGCTGCTTTGGGGGATAAACAAGAACAATATTCAACCTGGGAAACTCTAATATCGGAAGCTGCTTCCAAATTAGAGTCTTGCTCTGGAGATCCGGCTCTTTCCTATTGTAAATTGTTAGAGTGTCATTCTAAGCAAAGTTTAGAAAGATGGTTTGAGATTGCTTACTCTTACCCAAACCAACTTCTTCGTAGTTCATCATCCTCTATCTACATATGACGTCGTGTTCATGAATCTATGGTCAGTGGGGTAGAGGATTTAGTGAATGATATGATAATCAAAGTGCTTGAATGTTTAGCATTTGAATTAAAGTCTTCAATGTATGGTTTTGAAGATTAGGTTTATTTGAAGATTTGGAGAGAATTCTGGCTCAAATGGAAAAGGAAGGGATTGTTATTGATACAGTTTGTTCAAATATGGTTCTTTCAGCATACGGAATGCATGGTGAGCTAACAAAGATGGTTTCATGGCTCCAAAGGATAAGAAATTCATCGATTCCTTTCTCGATAAGGAAGTATAACTCTGTTATGAATTAATATCCTGTGATAATGAGAAAATTGGTGTACGTGATAAATGGCTTCCCATTGTGAATTGAAGAGTTGAATGCTAGTTTCGAAGGAGATGAAGAAGCCATGGTGGTTAGAGAGCTAATCAGGTACCCTGAGATTCTAGAGGAGGTCATGGTGTGGGACTCTAAGCAGGCAAAACTGGATTTACATGGACTGCATTTGGGTTCATCCTATTTGATTATATTACTTTGGCTGCAAGAAATGCGACAGAGGCTTAATGATTCAAGGTTTGCAATTCTGGAAGAAATTGTCGTGGTGTGTAGCTTGGGGAAGCATAGCAGTCTCATGGGACAATCTCCTATGAAAATGTTGGTGAAGATGACAAGTCCACCGAGAATTGATGATAGGAAGAACAATGGTTGTTTTGTTGCCAAAGGTGAGATTGGTTGTGTTTAAGCCATGAATTACATGACTAGAAAATATGCAAAATCTAGTGGTAAGATATGGACCCTATATGTAATTCAATCATGGTGTCATTACCAAACGCCCCACACTCTTGCATAAAAATCTTTCTTTAGATGTCAATTCCATTGAGTCATCTTCATTTAGCTCACAGGGGGTATGGAAACAGGAAACAAAAGTGTTTACAATTTTGGAAACCAAAAAAGTAAAAAAAAAAAAATAGAAAAGGAAAAAGGTCTGATTTTGAATTTAAATTATTTCAAAAAATGGTCTAATAGTTTATTTTTGAATTAATGTTTTGCATTTAAATTATTTCTAGATTTTAGTTAAGTGTTTTGTAGAACAAATACGGTCTAAACAAATAAATAAATCAGATCAACTTTCATTTTTCATCTATTTTAGTTTAGTAAAATTAAAAAAAGTGAAAAAAATGAGTTTTTATTTTTATTGGCGTATCTGATATCTTATTAGGAATATTCTACTGGAACATGGGGGGTTTTTTTAGTTTAGTTTATAACAAATAAGTGTTTATTTATTAAAATATCATTTTTAGTCCTGTATATTCGAATTATTTTAGAATGACAAATCTCTTAATATGTATAGTTAAAAAAATATTTTAGAATAAAAGTTATAAATGTAATATATAATATTTTTTATTTAAAATTAAAATAAAATTCTTATTTAATTTTTATACTTAACTAGAAGGAAGGGAGTATTAATTGTGGGTTATAGTAACAATTTTAATGAAAATGTTTTCAAGGTTGGATCCTGTTTTTCCATGACATATCCACTCGAAGGTTGTCCCGTCAAATGCCTATTTCAGCACATGGGCTATTTAAATTGGAGTTTAAAAAAAACGCTTATAAAAATAAAAGAATTTTTAGATAATTTTTAAAAAATATTCTCAAGAAAAATTTATAAAAAAATAATTTTAAATAAATTAATATTTAGATAGTTATTTTTAAAAATATTTTTATTATTGATAAATTATAAAAAATAGGATGATTATCAAATATATAAGAGATGAGAGAGGGTGTATAAAAGAGATAAGAAAGGAGAGAGTATAGAAAAAAAAAAAAGAGGGTGTAGGAGAGAGGAGAGAGGGTATAAGAAAAAGAATGGATAATATAGTAATTGGTTAGTTTATAAACTCTTTTACTGTTACATAAGTTATTTTGACCAGTTTATCTAAAACTTTAATTTTAAATCATAGTTTGATTCAAAAATCTTTTTAAATAATTATAGCTACTTATTTTAAAAAAAAAATTTAAAACTTAAATTTTATTTAAATTTAAATTTAAAACTTAAGATTTGAAGAGTTTCTAAACACACAGTATATATAGTTTGGGCCAGGGGCGAAAGTTAGGGAAATTTTTTGAAGTCGGTAAACAAAAAGGCGAAAATAAGCTCAGTCCCTACTTGGATAAGTGGTAAACTATGATTTTATAGAAAAATTTAGCCCAAATTTTAATTTTAAAAAAATAAAATAAATAATTATATTTATTTAAAATAATTTATGGATCAAACTATATTTTAAAATTATAATTTTAGATAAACTATTGGGAATAGTTTTTGAAATAATAAAATAGCTTACAGATTACCTATTTACTATTTTAATCATATTTTTTCTATTTCTCTCTCCTCTATTTCCTTCTCTTTGCTTCTCCTCCGCTCCGTTAAGTCATCTCGCTCGTCGCTAAAGTCGCAGTCTAAATCTATCGTATTACTCACCAGAGTCACCGTCCATGAGTCGCCATCAGGAGTTATCGTCCACAAATCACCATCAGGAGTCACTTTCACAGTTACCATCCAGATTTGTCGTCTTACTCACCAGGAGTTGCTGGTAGCTACTAGCTGTTGCTAGTCACAACTCACTGTCATTAGTCGCTGCTCACTATTGCTTGTAATTGCTCGCTAGTCGCGGTCATGGAAGAAGCTAATATGAACAGTAGACCTGAATAGATTTAATTTATTTTTTTATCTTATATTCTTTCTAGTAATTTATTCATAACAAAAGTTATTATGAAAATAACTATCTAAATACTTATTTATTTATAATTATTTTTTTCTATAAATTTTTCTTCAAAAACCCTTTTCTAAAAATATTTTTCTAAAAATTTGTCCATAATACCTGTGAGATGTTCCATTTTTCCTGTGAAAATGTGGGTCCAATCTAGTACCAACTGTCTTTACACACACACAAATATATAACACTCTTATGTGAATTATCAACTTTATAGGCTCTATGGATAAAAGTTTAGAAAAAAAATTATGAAAAAAATTAAATGGCTTTTTAGAAAAAAATTATTAGAGAATAGTTTATGAAAAAAATAATTATTAAAAAATGAATATTTATATAGTTATTAATATTACTTTTATAATTAAAAAATTATTAAAAATGATATAATTTTAGTAAAAATAAGAGAAAAGAGAGAGAGTGGAAAAGAGAGAAGAGAGAAAAGAGAGGATAAAGAAGAGAAAAAGTAAAAAAAAAGTAAAAATAAAATTGTAATTAAATAATCTATAAATTCTTTTACTATTTTAAAAGTTAATTTTAGTAGTTTATCTAAAATTTTAATTTTAAAATATAGTTTAATTTAAGTTTTAATAAATATAATTATTTATTTTAAAAAAATTAAATTAAAACTTGGGGTAATTTTTGTTTTTTTAATTTTAGTTTGTATTCTAAAACTGTGGCACTTAGAAGGAAACGGCATCACGACGATCAGTTTTTTGTTTTTTCAAAGTACGGAAGTTGGAAATTGGGCAACAAAGAGGAAACAGGGGATGATTGATTTGCATATGACTATGATAAGACTTTGAGGCTGCATTTAATATCATTGAAGGGATGGATGCTTTTTTTGACAGCTTATTGACTACTCGGCGAATCCTATTATGATTCCATATAGTCAACAACAATTTTGATTATGCGAACCTTCCTAACACCAACTTGCCACTATCTATAATTCCCCTGAAGATTATGCTTTTTTTTATGAATTGTATATATTTATATATATTTTATTAAAATTACAATAATAAAAAATTATTAAGAAAGAATGTCACCTAGAGTCTTTGTATATTTTTAATCACTTAGGTGAAATATGCACACATAATATGTGATTTTTAATAAATTTTACATAGGCATATATAGATTTTATTAAAATAATATTTTTAAAAAATTATATATATAAATAATAAACAAGGTTGAGAGAAATTTATCTTTTACCCACTATACCCTTAAAGATATCCTTTTCTCTTTTTAGGGCAAGACACCCTAATATGTCACCCAAACTATAGGAATAGTTAATATTTAAATTAAAGTAATTTAAATTTATTAATATATTCTTTTAACTTCAAAATTTTTATTCTTTTTTTTTCCAACTAGAATGTTTTATTCCTATTTAACTTCTCCGCCGAAGCATTTAATAACTAGAACTAGAACGACGTATTATTAACATTGAATCATGAAATTGTAGTCAATTATATAATACTATCATAATTGTGTTATTTTAATAATTGTTTCAATTATTATGTTTTAGGAAAAAAGCATATTAGATTAATTAATTTAATTATTTTTTTATTTAATTAAATTAATTAAATAGTTCTTCTATCGTGATGATGGACCTGAGGAGTATTGATAGTTATTGGCTAAAAATAAGAGAGTTTTAATAATAAAAATAAATTTTAATGATAATCAATAAAAATTGAAATTTCAGCAAAGTGTGCGAATGAGCGCTGCTCACACACTATTTCAAATTAATTTTTGCTTCCCCTTCAATATCTTTTCCTCTATTTTCATTAATAACTAGTGTTGAAGCAAAAGGCGCATAAAATTTTTAACTAAAAAAATAAAGGTGTCTTCAACCACAAGGTAAATTGCTGAGTTTATTTGTATTTGCAATCTTTCTTTATTTATTAAAGAAGTTCATCCTATTAAATATAAAATAATAAAAAATATTTTGAATTATTTTAAAAAATAGTTAGTTAGTTTCTAAAATAATCAGATATGATTGTTGACTTAGAATGTTGATAAAAATATATCGACGCGCAGAGATATTATAAAAATTGCAAAACAATTATTTTTATGAATTTAATCAAAAGCAACTAATTTTTATTTTCGTAAAATATCTTAACATGCATAACTTGTTATGAAAATTGTAAATTAATTGAAATTAATATATTTTTATTGAATTTGAGTGAATCGTATTTATAATTATTTTGTAAACTTTTTATAGAGTATGAATTTAATAAAAAATAATAAAATGGAAGGCAATGGAAAACTCCCCCATTTTTTAGTGAATAACGGTCAGGTATTTGATGTGGTTAGAGGGGATGCGGGGATTTAATTCGGGGTAATCTAGTATTTATAGATTTATATTTAAATATTTAGTCCTAAATAATTACAAATTTTTAAATCTTTTTTAATAAATATCATTCCATTTAGGTTCTTTGCTGCTTCCACGCGGTTTTACTTCGTCCAACTGAGAGCAAGTCAAAGCAAGAAGACAAACAGATCATGTGAAACGAAGTCCTTTGCTTTCCGGGGGAAATATTTGCTAATACCCATATTTTTTTAATTTTAATTTGCTAGTTCTATATTTTTCTCTTTTACATTAAGATATTTAATTTTATTCTATCAATACTATTAGCCTTTATAACTTTACTCTATTAATAATATTAGTCCTTATACAAGAGTTAATGGTGTCTTGTACGATCAAAGTTAAGATTTAACTAATAGAAAAAAATATAAATAATAAATTAAAAATATGTAGGTAACTGTAATTTGATTTTTCATCTTTTAAAAGTAGAAGGTAGCGTGTGTGTAGAGATGATACGATAGATTAGGTATGCTTTAATTAGGTATTTAGAGCATTTTTTATTTATTGAATCGGAAGAAATGTAATAAAATATAATGTGATGTGATGTAATACCGAGTTGATAAATTTATTTGGTCACTAAGTGCGTATTTGAGAAGAGGAAAAATTTAAATTTTAAATTTAAATTTAGATAAAATTTAGATTTTAAAAAATTTTAAAATAAACAGTTATATTTATTCAAATAAATTTTTAGACTAAATTATAGTTTAAAATTAAGGTTTCAGATAAACTGATCAGAGTAGTTTATAGAATAGTAAAAGAGCTGATGAACTAACTAATTACTATATTACCCTTATTTTTTTTATACTCTCTCCTCTCTCTTACTTTTTTATACCATCTCTCCTCTCTCCTATTTTTTCTTATACCATTTCTCTTTTCTTTTCTTACACTCTCTCTCTCCTCTCATCTCTTATTTCTCCTTATTTAATACTCATACACTTTTTCGTAATTTACTAATAATAAAAATACTTTTAGAAATAACTATCCAAATACTCATTTATTCAAAACCACTTTTTTTTTTCATAAATTCTTCTTCAAAAGTTATTTTCTAAAAACTATGTAAAATCACTTTTTTTCATAAGTCATTTTCTAAACTCTTATCTAAACGAGTTTAAGAAAAGATGATATCTAGGTATAAAAATATTTGGTTTAATTATCATAAATATAGGAATAGATTGAAATATAAATTAAAAGATAAAATTACCTTTATCAATATATATGTATATAGTGAATTAAAATTGTATATTTTTTGCTAAAATATATGATAACTCTTTTGCTAATTTAAGTTTGGGTTAGGTGGTCTGCCTAATCTTGTTACCATTGCCAGCAATTATTTCATTCGCCATATGGGCTCTGTTTATGGGAAGAACCCCGTATGGTTCCTAGGGTGTTTATGTTTTGATAGAATCTTCCTACTGAAAAAACAAAGATTGAAATATTTTTAAGCCATTCCCTCTTTCTTAGTTTATACTCTTTACTTGGTAATTAAATTTGCATGTAGTTTAGTACAACTTACATGTATATTGTATAATGTTCTGTTTGTCATGTCTTACTAGCGCTGCATAAAGACCGGTCTGGACAAAATAAGGCCATTTATAAAATCTTCTTAAAATATAATTATTATAAATTTATTTAAATTTATTTTATTTACAATATAAATCAATAACACTATAATTATGGCTATAAATAAATTTCTTTAATTTTGAAAGAGTTAATCATTATAGAAAATATTTTACTAAAATAAAAAAAACTATACTATAATTATAAAAAACTTTTATTAATTAATTGACAAATAATTATGATAGAAAAATAATAAAATAATATTTTTAATGATATTAAAAATTAAATTAAAGTGTATATATTTCAAAATAATGTGAAGGTCAAGACAATTTAATAAAATTGAAGAAATAATCAATTTATTAGAAGTATCTATCATGAATATTTAAAATATTATCCCAAGATGCATTCCAAGAATCAAATCTAAATAAATTATGATATCATATTAGAGTAAGCAGAATGAGCTATATTATGACAATATACAACTATTCCATACATTAATCAAAATAATAAGACTACACAATTGATATAATACTAATCAAGCTTTTGAAACCTTTCATGAGATATTAAGATAAGACTATTATCTAAAAAATATTAATAACCATGAGGTGAGACATATATTTCAGTAACTAACAATTATACTCATTATATATACCAATATATGCTCATGAGGTGTTAAGTAAGACAGTTAAAAAAGTACAATATGTAAAAAATAATATATCATCATAATATAATCAAATGGATAAATTATATAATTCCTCCTAACAAACTAACTAAACCCTCCTTATACCCTACTTCCTCATAGTTTGAAGGACTCAGCATGGTGCTTGTAAAATCCATGAGAACTTCTCCGTAGAGAAGCTGATTGCCGAGCACTTGATCGAGCTAAACTCTTTCAGTCTGAGCCCCTATATGCTCCTATCTAATGTTTATGCTAGTGTGGGCATGTGGGACAATGTGAAAATGGTAAGGACAATGATGAAAGGGAGGAACCTAAAGAAATTATCATGCTGGAGTTGGATTGAATTGGAGGGAGCTGTTCATCAGTTCTCTGTACAAGACAAGTCACACCTTCAGGTTAAAGAGATTTATTCCATATCAAGTTAAAGGAAGAAGACAGTTGTAGTACCGATAGAGGAAGAAGATAAAGATCTCTATGATGTTCATGACAATGGTGATGGAAGTAGAGAATGAAGGAGTCGACGCCAATAGGAAGAGATAAAGAGGAGGGAAAAAAAAGAAAATAGATAAAAGAATGTGTAAGAAAAATATAGATAAAATAATATTTTAATGTCTAAAAATTTATTTTACTGTTTTATAAATTATTTTTAATAATTTATATAAAATTATAATTTTAAACTATAGTTTATTTCGTATTTTATTTTAAATAAATATAATTATTTATTTTAAAAGTTATTATAACCATGATTTAGATTAAAAAATTTTATATAAATATTTTTATATAAATTTAAACACTCACTAGAGATAAAATCGACCCAAATTCATAATTAGTAAGATTCGGTATTAACAAAAACAGGTGATGGCTTAATTACAGACCAATCAATTAACTAGAATGAACTAAATTTTAAAATAAATATCTTCTGGAGGAATTGCTATTGGGATGAGAATGTTGATGATGGTAGTGGAGAACATCAAAAAACCAAAATCAGAAAAAAGCTGTCCCAAAAGATTCGTTTATCTGATCGGAGAGAGAGCACTAAATTGGGCGATGGGATTGATTGTCATGGTGACGGTGGGGTCAACAGAAATAATATATTAATAAATATAAATCACTTTAACGTAAATCAACAGCATATCTTACCACTAGATTTTGCATATTTATCAACATCAACAATATTTGAACAAAATATGCTTGTGAGGTGTTGAACACTTCTCTGGAGATTCTCTAGGGGAGCCACCTAAGGACAACATCAAATTTGAATATCTTAAAACGGTTTTCTAGAATAACGAATACAACGATCAATCAAAAGGAAAATACGGAGAAAGTTTGGAAATGTAAAAAAATATCTTTATTAATTATTTTTTTAACCTCTATATATTTTAAATAAAGATACTATAAAAATATCATTGAATTTTAAAATCTAAAATTAGATTTTTTTTATAAAAAATTATTGTTATTTATTTATTAAGTATAATCAATGTTATTAAAAAGTAAGAAATAAAAATAATTTAAATTTGTGATTATTTTTTCTTATATAAGTATCTTATTTAAGAATTAAATTTGAGATCGATAACTCATATTAAAGAACGTGAATTAAATAAAATGAGTCATATTTAAATATTAATTATGGAGATAAAATTTGGAAATAAATATTAATAAATTAGAATAACGAGGGTGGATTAATGTGGCTAGCAAGCTAAAACTAGAATAGCGATGTTGTTTTTTTTTTTGTAGCAGCGTTCAGTTGGGGTTAAAGATGAGTTTGGGATCTCATTTTATGCAAACGTCAAAAGCTGGTCCACCAAATTCTTTCAACCATAAAAGTTAAGGATGAGTTTGGGATCTCTTTTTTTGCAAATATGCTTCAAAAGTACTTTTGACCTCCAACTCTTTTGTTGCCGTCACCATAAACCCTAAAGACTAAAGCTATTTTTATTATGTATAAAAATTATCATTAGTCAGTATCAGTCCTCAATCATTATAATACTTAATTTCTTTTATTTTAATTTAACAATTTTGAGTCAAAGTTATTAAAAAAACTTGTTTTAAGTATAAATCTGCTATTAGATTTTATATAAAAATTATTATTTATAAATTAGTTCTTTAATTAAAAATAAAATAAATATACTTTATTAAAA
The DNA here is from genome assembly GCA_037074615.1 of Leucaena leucocephala. Taxonomy (NCBI): domain Eukaryota; kingdom Viridiplantae; phylum Streptophyta; class Magnoliopsida; order Fabales; family Fabaceae; genus Leucaena; species Leucaena leucocephala. The sequence continues at coordinate 5,838,010 of CM073553.1, forward strand.
AATGTTTATATTTGAAAACAATAATTATTACACGTGCATTCTTCACACGTGAAACACGACATTCACTGATTGATGGATGTTGTACGGATTCAAAATGATTTCTTCTTACCGTCATAAGATGCTTGCGTGGATGGTGGGGTCAATTGGATGATGTGTATGGAACTCATTTGGCGGCTATGCCTCCCTATAAGGCCTTCCTACCCTCTATTTAATTAAAACAATGTAATTTTAATTTTAAACAAAAGTTAACTTTATATTAAAAAAATAAAATAATATAGCGACCCAGATTTAAGTTTACTTAACAAAGACACATATATAGAATATAATATAATAACTAAAAGTGGGTCCACAAAAGTTTGAAAAACTTGTTCCCTTTCATTAATAATATTAATTTAAAAAATATGATAAAGAAAACCAATACTCAATTTGGGACAAATGTAGGATTGCCGGATTGTTTATAAGAACTATTTAATTAATATTATTAATATTTTTAATATTTAAATTATTTAATTAATTTGATTAGATTTAGGATATTAGTTAAATTAATTAATATAATATATTTTTTAAAAATATTATAATGATCTCTCTCCTATTTTTTAAATGATTATTATTGCTAGAGTAGTAAAAGAATAATTTTAAAAAATTAATAAATATAGAAAATAAATTTTATATTTAAAATTAAAATTAATTTATTAATTAAATTCTATATTTAAAAATATAGGAGTCCTTAAGTTTCATACTACTCAGCCACTATCAACCCTAAATATTAAAGCTCTACTTTTTATTATGTATTAAAACTAACATTAGTAAGTCAGTCCCTCAATCATTAGGATACTTAATAACCTTATTAATATTATCGATTTTGTATTGGATGTTATTCATTAATTACTTGCATTACTAATCTCATTTCAGGTCATCAAGTCCTAAGACAGTGAAATTATAAGCATTACAATCATTGAAAAAATTATGACCTAAACAATGCATAGTTTAGTTCTATTAAGATTTGATAAGTAGAGGATTGAATTTAAAATTCATTGGGTTGAAAGGCTCAAATAATTAAGTAAAATTGATGATTCCAATAATATAAATGAAAACAAAACTGAGAATTTGATGAGTGTGAATGAACGATGTTTTTGGGTGAGAGAAAGTGAGGGGGCAGTCAAAGATTTTAGAGGTACTAGAGAATCGTTTTAAAATTATAAGTAATTAAATAAATAAATTATATTTTTTTATATTTATATTTATATTAATTTTATTAATTATTATATAATTATATTATAAATTATAATTATTTATTTTATTTTATTCAAATAATTTATTTTTGTTAAAATTAAGGAGTTAAGGAGATTGATGAAAACTTATAATTACACGTTATTTAGATTTTAATATTTTTGTTTATATACAATAGATTTTAAGACTGTAATTATTATATTATTTTTTATAGATTATAACTATTATTTAACTCTTAAAAATATAAGAATATAATATTATTTTATAAATTTATAATTATAATTTTTTTTATAACATAAATATAGTACTACAATTTGAGTATGACTAACTCACATATATTTAATTTAAAATAGTTAGAATTTTTATTAAATATAATTAAATATCATATTATAAAATGTAACTTATGCCCCTATGGACACCTCTACTAAGGCTTTATTTGGTTCACTATAAGGGAGGGTATGTTAAGTTAATTTAAGGGAGGGTAAGGAGAGGTAAGAGAGGTTAATGAATGATGTTTTTTGTTTGGTTCAAAAGGGGAGGGGAGCGGGGTTAATTAAAAGTTGACAAATATACCCTCATCTCTTTATTTAAATTAATTTATTTTTTATTTACAATATTAATATCAAAATTATTATTTTTTAATTTATGAATCTTAAAATTTTTTATCTCATTTATATATATAATAAAAATAAAAAAAAATAAAAAATATGTTAAAATTTCAATATTATTTCTTATTAATTTTATAATTATTATATATTTTAATATAATATATAAATAATTTATTATACTTACTAAGTTTTATTATAATTTATTATAATTATTATGCAATTAAAGAAAAAATTAGATGTAAAAAAAATAAAAAAAAAGTTTGAGGGTATAATTGGAATATTAAAAAGAGTTTGAGGGTATTTTAGTTAAAAAAGGGGTAAAAGTTTCTCTCCCCTCCAAAAACCCCTACTTTTAGAGGGAGGAGAGGGAGGAGAGGGGACCACAAAAAGATAAAAAATCTCCCCTCCTCCCCCCTCTATTTTTCCCAACCAAATACACTTTTTCCTCCCTTTCTTTCCCCTCTAAAATCCCCCAACCAAACAATGCTTGCATTCTTCAAAATGAACAGGAGAAAATTCTGCAATTTGCTGATGTGGAATAAATGAAGTTGCCGTTTGGATCCTCCAGCCGAATGGGAAACGTGACAGCTAAGAGGTTCAAATGCGTTTTCTAATAGATTGATGACTTGGCACACTATGACCTGTTCTATCAGATTTAGAGATTATGAGGGATACGGGGATTCGCTTCCGAAATCTAAAATCACCACACCGGAATGAAATTTTTCCCCTATGGAAGTTCCTAGAGCTTTCCCTCTTGACGGGGTGTCTGCCCTTATGAGGATTATCCTAGGATTAAATCATTTACTATATTTATTAAATTTTAATAATTAAAATAAAAATTATGTATAGAAAAAATAAAAAAAAAAGTTAAAGGTACAATTAAAATATTAAAAATATATAAAGAATAATTTAATTAAAATTATGTAAAAAAAAATTATCTCTTCTAAAAACTCTCATTTTAATAAAAGAGGTAAGGGAATAGAGATGAGTATTCAAGGACAAAATATTTTACTTTCCCTTCCCTTTCTTTTATTTTTTCTAATTAAATACACTTATATCTCACCAACCCTCCTTTTCTTTTCCCTCATTCCCAGTACCTTCTGCTTTTAAAACTTATGAAAGTTCCTAGAGCTTTCCCTCGTGCTGCGGGGGTCCACCCTTCTGGGATTATATAAACCCACAAAGGATCAAAGCCCAAGTCCCATTGACAAATTTTTGTGCTTTTCTTCATTTTTGACCCTCTGCTCTCTTCCCATCTTTATATTTTCTTTCCTTTCTGGATTCTTAGTCCCCTTGTCTATCATCCCATCATGGCGGAACACCAACAAATAGGAGGGGAGCAGCCCACAACGCCTCTAATTCCATCTACTTTTAGCTCTTCACAGAGGTTTTACCACACTTCATTAACTTCATATCTATTATCCCCATTATTTTTATTTAATCGGCACCACATTATCTTACCATCTCCATTCTTCCCTATTTTTAGTTTAAACAAATTCCATTTCTAGTTTCTCGCTATTATTGTTATTACTACATTATGATGCTAATTCGGCTTATTTATTCCTTATCTTTTGCGGCTGCAGTTCAAACCCCGCACAAGAGGAATCCTTCAAAGTGTTACACGCTGTCATAATTTCTCAGATTACTATAGTAGGTGGTTATGCGCAATTTCAATTTCAATTTAAGAAATTGTCCCTCTTTGCTGAGCATGCAGACATCATGAGAGCCGCTTTTGTAATGCTATTCTTCTATGTTATCGGTTTGATGGTAGAATTTAGACTTCAAATCCGATCTAAATACCTTGCAATCATGCAGCAATTTACTCCCCTGTTTGGACTTCTTGTGGTCGTTCTACTTCTCTTCATCCTATCGCTCTCCCTGGGTTTAGCTGCATCCATCGTATGGGCTTTCTTGATGGTTGGGCCAACAGTCAGGTTGTTTCAACAAATTATTCAATGGCTCCGTGGCATCATTCCTCATATTCATACCAATCAGACAGCAACTAGTAACATTGAAATGGAAGGAAGTGGATCTATTGGGATTCAAGAGAATGACTCACCTGTTTGAAGCTTCTTTTCTCCAAAACAAAAACCTGCCTGTATAAAGATTTTTTCTGAATAAAACTCGCTAGCGAGTCAATCCGTAATAGAAATAGGAAAAGTTGCCCAATTTTTCATTCCCACATATGTCTCCATGCTTTCTAATGGGGATAGCAAAAATGCCTAAAGTATATTGTATCGTCTGTACTTTGTCAAGATCCAGAGCTGTAGAGGGATCAACTGTTCAATAAAAATATTGGGATATCTTTCCAAAGCCTTGGAATCTTTTTTTTCCCAGACAAAGCCTTCGAATCTTCTTTGTACACATTCTGTCAATAAATGTTATCCGTCTGATTTAAAATACAGATCATTTTGTGTGTGTGTGGGGGGGGGGGTATAAACTATTGTTAATGTTTTAAGAGTCAAATCCAACGTTAAAACTGGAAAGAAAAATTTCCAGTTAAACACAACTGAAATACCAAAATTTAGATTTAGGCTTATATTTTTAATAACGGGGAAATCTTATTTAAATAAATCAGATCAACTCTCATTTTTTATTTTTTTATTTCAGTAAAATTAGAGTGGAAAATATGAGTTTTATTTTTGTTCGTATATCTCATATCTCATTAGGAATATTCTACAGGAACATGGGGGGTTTTTCAGTCTAGTTTGTGACAAATAGGTGTTTGTTCGTTAAGTATGGGGATAAAATTTAGAAAGAAATATTAATTAGTCTCTAAATATGACCAAATAATTCTTCTAAAAGACAACTTATAGAGCAGAGGGAGTAGATAAACTTATTAGTTTATTGGTTTGTTTGATATAATATATTGGAAAAAAGATAAATTTTCTCAAACTAGCTAAAGTTATCAAACAAATATAAGTTTGTTTGATATAATATATTGTATATAGTTATATAGATTTTATTAAAATTACGATATTGAAAACTTATTAAGAATTGTATATTTTTAATGACTTAGGTGAAATATGCTCAATAATATGTGATTTTTAATAAATTTTACATAGGTATATAGATTTTATTAAAATCGCATTTTAAAAAAATTATATATATAATAAACAAGGTTGAGAGAAATCTATCTTTTACCCACTATACCTTAAAATATATCAGTTTCTCTTTTTAGGGTAAGACACCCGGAATAGTTAAGATTTACTTTAAAGGGATTTCAATTTATTAATATATTCTTTTAACTTCAAATTTTTTATTCCTTTTTTTTTTGCCAACTAAAATTTTTTATTCCTATTCAACTTCTCCTCAGAAGCATTTAATAACTAGAACGAGGTATCATTAACATTAAATGATGAAATTATAGCCAATTATATAATACCATCATAATTGTGTTATTTTAATAAATATTATAAAATGGTGTGCTTTTATTTTTTATATTAAAATATTTTAAAAAACATTAATAAGTGGTAGGATTAACAAGGGAATTTTTTTGTTGAATATAATAATTAAATTGGAGCATCTACATCAGTTGTACGATTTCGCATATATTTTCTTAAATTGAGACCAGTAAGTACCTTTCTAATAGATATGTTAAAAAACTATTGACCTTAACGCGACGTGCATGGCGAGGAACTTTGTACGGATTGAAAATGGTTTCTTTTTACAGTCATGAGATGCTTGCGTGGATGGTGGGGTCAATTGGATGATGTGTATGGAACTCATTTGGCGGCTATGCCTCTCTAGAAAGAGCCTTTGTCTGTAGTCTGCCATGGTTTTACCTTTTGTTTTTTTTTTATCTAAAAGAGGGTCCCACAAACCTTATCACCATTCATTAATACAATTAATTTAAAAGATAAGATAAAGAAAAACAAGACTCTATTTGGGACAAATGTAGGAGGACATTATAAAAACTATTTAATCGACACTTTTCTTGGTAAGATAATTATTTAATTAGATTAAAAAAATTAATTAAATTAATATATATTTTTAAAATATTTTAATCATTTTTTAAATTTATTTTTTAATTTAATTATTATTTAGAAAGTATTAGGAAAGATAATTTAAAAAAATTAATAAATATAAAAAATTATATTTATGATTAAAATCTTTAATTCGATTCTATGCAGGAGTACTCAAAACATGGCCTCGTTCCAAGAAGTTCTGTTCGTCCGTTCCCAAAACGTAACCGCGCCGTGGTATGATACTTTTTATTTTGCCATCTTTGATCTCCCGCGATATATATATATATATATATCCTCCATCGCTCCTCCCTTAAGGTCAGTGTATGTGTGTGTCTCATGGCATATGCACTTGTCCAAACCCATATTCTTTTGCTAATTTAAATGTATGCAGGTCTATTCCTCTACGGCCTGGAGTTTTGGGTAATTTGATCAAAGACTTAATTGGTATCGTGGAGAGGCAATTCGTAGGTTCATCACCGTTGGTTGAAAATTCTGCTAGGATCTGGACACTCATAGCAAGTAGAATCATCTATAGCTGCTGTACAAGCGACGTGATATCAGGTTCCTTGGCTTGTACAGTATTATTATCATTCCTCATATCGCGTCGTGAAATTTCAAAGTATGTCTCTGTGATCTGGGCAATATGGGTCGTTTCATATGTGATGAGCAACGGGGCAGCAATCGCTGAATGACACGAGTAGAAAATATGCAAAATCTAGTAGTAAGATATAGACCCTATACCTAATTCAATCATCCCGTGTCATTACCAAATGCCCCACACTCTTGTATAAAAATCTTTCGTTGGATGTCAATTCCATTGAGTCACCTTCATTTAGCTCTCAGAGGGTATGGAAACAGGAAACAGAAGTGTTTACAACTTTTGAAATCAAAAGAGTATTAAAAAAAAACAGAGAGATGTGGAGGGATCTACTGCCAGTTTGTGTTTTAGTAAACATGTGCTGTGCTACAGAGTTAAGAAGATGGAAATCAGGAGATTAGTAAAGTTTTTTTAAGTTTCTTCAACCATGAAATCCATTCAAAATGAAAAAAGCAAAGCTGTCATAAGTCTTCTTACCAAATCTGGTGTCATTTCCTTTTACAAATCACATTAGAGCAGAACACTGAACTACCATAATGGATCCCCTTTCCCATCTTGAGTGTGGCACAACATTCTTGATCTATTGTGCTCATTTCTAATTATAGTCAGGTCAAACAACATCTAGAACTTTTCATTTTGGAAGATCACTGTTATGCATTACTTCTTCAGTGAAGGGTTGCTCCTTTCACCTAATCTTGGGACTTAGGATTCGAAATTTTCATGGGCCAGTCTATGAGTATGGTTGTCTTTATAGCTTAGCAAGGAAGGACCTTAAATTCCAATCCATCTATTTGGCCTTCCTAATTGTTAGTCTTTGTTTAGTTTTAGTTAGAAGGTCTTCATAATGTTACTACAATTGTTGGGGATTATTGCACTCATCATATGTATGGGCTCTGTTTATGATGAAAGCGGTCATCATGTTGTTCCAAGAAAATTTTCAATGACATTGTCTTGTAATCTTGACCAAAGGATCTCTGAGAAGTAACTTAGGAGTGGAAGAAAACACTCTCTTCGGAATGAAGAAAATGACTCCCTGTCTGAATTTGGTCCGCATACTAAATAAATCAGTAATATATAAAATGGAAGACTTTACTGTATCTTATTTGAGTAAATCATTGTGTAGAGTTCATAATTTTCAGACCATGCAATCCCTGGGGACCTGTTTCCCCACTTGCAACTCACGTTGCTTGTTGGAGACCCATTTCCACCATTGGAGAGAAACGATTTTACGTGGGGAGAGAAGCGGATGATGCTGCTGAAGGAAGAAGAAAGATAAACTGAAAGTAAGAACGAACGGCCCAGATTTTGTTTTTAAGAAGCAAAACGGTGTGTTTTGAGGTAGCTGGGAGGCAGTGGTGAGAATAATCAGTTTTGTTATGCCTCAAAGGTTTACCTCTCCTTTTACCTCTAACTTCGTCTACTTTTACCTCTCCTCAAAGGTTTTACCATTCCTCATTAACTCCATCATATCGACTTTTCCCATTATCTTACGTTCTCCATTTAATTTCTGGCTTCTACTATTTGCTTAGTTTCTTCCCATTATTGTTATTACTACTTTATGACGCTGATTCAGCTTATTCATTACTTATTTTTGGCGGCTGCAGTTTGGGGACAAGAGGAAGCTTTTGCAGTGTTACATGCTGTCATAATTTCTCTGATTACTACAGTGGGTGGTTATGTGCAATTTCAATTTCAATCTAAGAAATTGTCCCTCTTTGATGAGCATGGAAACATCATGGGAACCGTTTTTGTGTTGCTATTCTTCTATGGTATGGGTTTGATAGCAGAATTAAAACTTCCAAATCGATCTAGTTACCTTACTATCACCAGACAATTTACTCCTCTGTTTGGGCTTGTTGTTGTCGTTCTATTTCTCTTCATATTAACACTCTTGTTAGGTTTAAATGCATCCGTCATATGGGTTTTCTTGGCGGTTGGCCCAACAATCAGATTGTTTCAACAAATTATTCAATGGCTTCGTGACATCATTCTACATATTCGTACAAGTCAGCAGCAACAAGTAACTTTGTAATGGAAGAAAGTGAGTCTGTTGAGATTCAAGAGAATGGTTTGCCTGCCTGAAGCTTGGCTAAAACCAAAACCTGCTGTATGAAGTTTTTTTAGGATAAAACTTGCATGTCTGAATTAAATTGGCTAGTGAGTCAACAGTTATAATAATAGGAAAAGCTTTCCATATATGCCTCTATGCTTTGTAGGTGGATGGCATAAATGCCTAGTATATTGTATCGTCTAGAGTTCAAAATAATCTGCTACCAGTTTGTGTTTTAGAAAACATTTGCTGTGCTACCAGTGTTAAGAAGATGGAGATCAGGAGATAACTAAAGTTCAAGTTTCTTCAACCTTGCAATACATTAAAAATGAAAAACAAAGCAAAGCTGTTACAACTCTTCTTACCGAATTTGGTGCCATTTCCTTTTACAAATCACATTAGAGCAGAACATTCAACTGACATAACGGATTCTCCATCCAAGCTTGACCGTGGCACAACATTGTTGACCTATTATGCTCATTTCTAATTCTAGTCAGGTCAAACTGAATCTTGAGCATGGCATAACTGTTATGCATTGCTTTTTCAGTGAGGGGTTGCTTCTTTCACCTAGTGTTGGGACTATCAGGACTTGAATTTTTCATAGGCCATTTTATGAGTATGGTTGTCTTTATAGCTTAAGGAAAGGACCTTAAATTCCAATAATCTATTCGGCCTTCCTAATTGTTAGTCCTTGTTTAGATGGTCTACATAATCTTTCTACCATAGCTGGGGATTATTGCCCTCATCATATGGGCTCTGTTTATGGTGAAAGCTGTCATCATCGTGTTTCAAGAAATTTTTCGATGACATTGTCTTGTAACCTTGACCAGGGGATCTCTGAGAAGTAACTCGGGAGTGGAAGAAAACACTCTTCCGAATGAAGAAAATGACTTCCCTGTCTGAATTTGGGCTGCATACTAAATAGATCAGTAATATATATATATGTATGTGTATATATATATATATATATTGTAAGGATTTCAAAATTGGGTGTGGTAGAGTCTGAATTCTGTATGATTCATTATTTGGTCAGAGTAGTTAATAAACATGCTGTAGGAAATATTTCTGTCTGCTTTTAGCTTTCCTGTAGCCTCTTCTTCCGTTGTTTCCCATGAGAGCCATCCGAGGGCTTCTAGCTATGATGATAGTGTTATTATGAAAGATATATTTATTTAAGACTTCACAACTTCATATTGAGGAGAAATCCGATATCTAGAAATGATAAAGTCTGAAATAATAATGAAAAGATGGGGGAAATGGGAAATGCATGAAGGAAGAAAACAATAACTGCAACCAAATTTAGTGAATAATCAAACTTTATGCTGCATTATGTTTAAGAACCTGTAAGATTCTTAGGGGTATTTATGCGTAACAGAATCTGCCTCAAGTGAAAAGGGACGTTTTACCTTTGTAATTGAAATTTTTGAAGGCATTCTCTTTGTTCTGTCTCTTGGTAATTGAATGTGCATTTATTTTTTAACACAAATGAATTTTGTTAACTAGTTTTCAGGACTTTGTTTCATAATTGAATTGCAAGCATTCTTCATGCAACTCGCCTGTATATTGTATAATGTTCTGCTTGTAATATCTTACAGGTACTTTGCTGAGAGGATGAAATGCAATTGAACAGAAAAATGCACCCTCGCCTGTGGCAAACTCTCTAATTCTTGTTAAGCAGAAGGTTTAAATTGGAAAAACTTAAGGAGGAGAAAACAGAAAATTATGTCCAAAGAACACATTTTTACTATATAAGTGGATGGAATAAATACCTAAAATATTTAAGGTTGCTTTGTCATGTTACATAAATTTGGAGGGATCAAATCTGGTGCTAGCTTGAAATTTGGTCAACCTGTGCTGTGTTACAGAGTTAAGAAGATGGAAATTGTGAGATACGTGGACTTAAGCTTCTTCAACCTCACAATCCGTTAAAAATGAAAAGACAAAATCGTTCCAAGTCTTCTTACTATATCAGAACATTCAACTGACATATATAGTAGATATAACCTTTTTATACATGCAGCTTGAGTGTGGCACACCGTTTTTTATATATGCAAGAAAACAATGTTCAATATAAAATATAAAATTTATAGCAACGAAGTCATAAACAGCGCAGCTCATTTTTCATATTACATATCGCCTATTTCATTACCCTCTAAATTCTTACCTCTCCAACAGTTCAAGATGTCTGGCTCTCCTCCACGAATCCCTTTCAGTTTCCAGCTTCTCCATTTCGAGTTCATTAAAGTAGGTGTTAAAATGTTTGGGCCTGCTCAACAACTTTCTTTGTTCAACAGTTCAAGATGTCTGGCTCTCCTCCACGAATCTCTTTCAGTTTCCAGCTTCTGCATTTCGAGTTCATTAAAGTAGGTGTTAAAATGTTTGGGCCTGCTCAACAACTTTCTTTGTCCCTGATGATCTCTCAGATTTACAGCTTCCATGTATGCTGTTAATGCAGGCAAGACGACTTTGACTTTCATAAGCAGTACTCTCTTTAACTGAAGGCAGTGTGTTGCTGTAAAGTTCGTGATCAAGAATTTTTTAGCATATGGATGACATGTTCAATTTGACATCCGGGCTGTTTCTTCCATTTTGATCCAAACTACCATCACTATCTGAAGATGAGTGATATCTGGTTATAAAGGGTCTGCAAAATTTGTTTGCATTCTCCAACCACTCTTCTATTTCACAGTAGCATGAGGAGAAGTTGCTCTCAATGCAGGATTTCCCAAAGCTCTGAGATTTCAATAGTCAAACAGAAAATGGTGTGAGCTCCTCATTATGTGATAAATGTACGGAGATAATATGGAACAATCATTGTGGTGAATCAACAAATTTCATCTTTGGATCTCTTGGACATTGAATAGATGAGATTCAGACGCATTATTAGGTTCAACATTCAAGTGAAATCTATTAATTACTCAAGGGATCCTACACACAGCGTATTAATTATCAAAATGGCAACGAATTAGAGAACAGAAAGATCCATTTCCATGGCATTGTAAAAATGCAGAAGCAAATCCAACTTATCAGAGTAAATAAACTAAGAAGAAATACAGAAAATCGAAATTAGTCATTAACTGAAACCACCCAAAACGTAGGCGAAATCTGCAAAATAACAAAGTTTATAGTTCGAGTCGCGTCTTAAGAGATATTCCGCGATTCCTCATTAAATTTAGAAATGGCTCTTTCTAGGATTAAGCGAATTCTTCCTGTAAAAATATATAGCAACATAACTGGTGGAAGATAAAATAATCTTAGAAGATTGGTGTATCATTCTCAATGTTATTCTCTCTTTATCTATATATTTCTCTATACTTCTTTTTTGTCAAGAAACCCTTTTTATATAATGTAGAAGAATATGGAACATGTCTTTTAGATATATATCAAAAATTATGTTAGAAAGACTCTTTCTCCAACATACTCTTTTACAATTAATAATTATGTCAGAATAATATTTTTACACACCTTTTTACAATATTTAAAATATTTCTAACACGAAATTGATTGGACGACGATACCATTTCTTTTCTTGAATTAGGAGGTATACCTGGTTTCTTGGAGAGGGAAGTTGGGAAGCAATGTCAGAGTAGTAGAACGTGTCTGAGCTGGGAGAAGAAATTTAAAGGGGTGGCTGCAAATCGGCGAGGAAGACTCAGGAAGAAGGGTCACGTGTTGTCCGGCAAAGCCATCTGAATGCAGAATTCTTCTGGTGAAGGGTCGTGATGAAGAAGAAAATGGTAAATGAGATTCAGATAGGTTGAGAACCCTAGGGTTGATGAAGTTGTGAGGAGCTATATCTTGAAGGTGAGCTCCCTGGTGTTTGGTTTCTTGCATTTCTCTCTCAGGCACTGCGATCTCTTCTCTACGGGCGAGCACTGTGCATCTTAACGAGGGCAACAAGCCAAGAAAAAGAAGAAGAAAGAAAGAAGAACAAAATTATGAAAATTACATATAATTTCTATTTTTTTAATTTTACAAAATTATTTTTATTGAGATAAATTTATATATTATATGTTACTTTAATTTTAAATGTGAAAGGACTTCCATCCTCGTGGTTTACACATTGGCACATTCTACCAAGGGTGTGTTTGGATTAGCTTTTGGAGAATAGATTCTGGGGAATAGATTTTGGGAGAATAGATTCTGGAAAGAATAGATTTTAGAAAGAATAGATTATCGAGAATAGATTTTGGGAAGAATAGATTATGAGAAAAATAGATTTTGCAAATAGAGATGTTTGGATGATTAATAGTAGAATCACTTTTTATATTAATAAATTACTAAAAAGGGTATGATTTGATTAAAGTATGAGAGAGGAGAGAGGAGAGAGAGGAGAGGAGAGAGAGAGAGGAGAGAGGATAGAGAGAGGAGAGAGGAGAGAGAGAGAGGAGAGAGGATAGAGAGAGGAGAGAGGAGAGAGAGAGAGGAGAGAGAGAGGGGAGAGAGAGGAGAGAGAGAGGAGAGAGAGAGAGAGGCGAGAGAGGAGAGAGGAGAGAGAGAGGAGAGAGGATAGAGAGAGGAGAGAGGAGAGGAGAGAGGATAGAGAGAGGAGAGAGAGGAGAGAGGAGAGAGAGAGGGGAGAGAGGATAGAGAGAGGAGAGAGAGGAGAGAGGAGAGAGAGAGGAGAGAGAGGAGAGAGGAGTGAGAGTATAAGAAAAAATAGGGGTAAAATAGTAATTAGATAATCTATAAGCTCTTTTACAGTTCCAAAATCTATTGAAAAATAGCTTCTTCAAAACCATGGTTTCAAACCGAGGTTTTGCCCAAAATCAATTTTGGATGAAAATGGCTGTTTGGCAAAAAATTTTGTAAACCGAGGTTTTGTTCCAAAATCAATTCTGGACAAAAATTGATGTTTGTGTGAAATTTTTTCAAACCGAGGTTTTGCTCCAAAATTGATTCCGAAACGCTATGCCAAACAGGCCCCAAACAAGAATAGAAAATTAAAAAGTAAAAAGTAAAACAAATATTAAATTAAAATATAAAAGGCTAATATATTTTACTGAAAATTGCGTATCAAATAATTAAAACCTAAAATATTTAGAATTTAAGAAAATGTAATACCAAGTAAAATATATTTTACTTTTTATTATATTTTATTAAACACACACATTTAAGTTTGTTAGTTTTCTTAATTTATTTTCTTTTAGTAGAATTTTTTTTTTAAAAAAAACTAGACTTACCATTAATTTTTCTCAAATATAAAATTAAATATTTAAGAATTATGATATCTTTTTAAATATTATAATTAAAATTATAAAAAAATAATATTTTTTAAAATTAAATATATTTTAAATATTTATATATTTTACTCATTCTGTCATTTCTATTAACATGGGTAGTTTTCTTAATTTAAACAATAAAAATATTGGGACATCTTTACAAAGCCTCCGATTTTTTTTTCAGACAAAGCCATCGAAACTTCTTTGTACACACGTTCCTTCAATAAATATTATCCATCTGATTTAAAATATAGATCAATTTGATTGTGTGTATATATAATCTATTGTTAATGTTAAAAGTCAAATCCAACGTTAAAATTGAAAAGAAAAATTTTCAATTAAACCCAACTAACTGAAATACCGGATTTAGGCTTACACTTTTAATAAATGGAAAATCTCGTTTAAAGCCACCTGAAATTTAGAATTTGAGAATGTTAGGTATTTTACTACATTACCCCTCTCTTTTTTCTTTTGCAAATCCTCCAATCTCTCTCTCTCCTTTTTTTGAAAAGTCACCTTTGCCGATGACTCTGGCCACATTGATGACAACGCAACAACTTCATTACAAATATTTTGTTGTGAATAGCAAATTGATAGAGACTTATGAATTGTTAAATTAAACTTGCTAATTTTTACAATAAGATATGCTTAAAAATTAACAAGTTTAACTTAAGAATTCACATTATCTATTTGCAATAAAGTTGCATGGTTCAATAAACTTAATGGAAGCCTTTGCTCTTTTTGTTATACAGAGGTTAAGCTTCTGTTAATTTAGGTGAAATTACTCCATTTTTAATATATATTGAAGAAAAAATTGTATTATTAAATATTTTAGAATGTAAGATGTATATATAAAACTTTTTTTTTCTCTCAAGGTGCTAGGTACTCATTTCACCCCTTATCAGACTGACATCTTTACAAAAAAAAACTAACCGATTTTATGTTACCCAACAGCTAAATGCAATAAAATATATGATATTTTGAATTTTGACCTTTGCTTCCCTTCGCTGCAAGAGATTAGTTACCATGTTTTAAAGCCCAGCATACATAGGTGAGGTGAACTACTTGCATTGGCCTTTAGTTCAATGATCTAACACTTCTAAAACTTTATTTCCTTTAGAGAACCACTTGCATTGGCCTTTAAAAAGTAGAGAAATATCCTTAAATGCGGATGTGATGAGGGGCACCAATTTCAAGCAAATATACTTTCCATGGTATTGCACTTGGAATATTTCTCCGTGATATTGCTCATATATACTTTCCCCCATAACTTCTCACACGTTCTCAAGCTCTTTGAATGCCTTAACCCTCTTGCTTATCCATCAAGAGGCCTTTTCCATGCTCGATCTCCCCCTTGTCCGCTGCTCAAAAGTAAAATATCAATGAAGAAAAACAATTTCACATTAGTAATAACTAATAGTTAGAGCATAATTAGATTTAAGGATAATATCATTATTACTCTTTATAGGTTAATCGAATTTTGGTTTTAATTCATACAATTTTAAAATGTGATTTTTTAACCCTATAGACTTCCTCATGTTCAAAATGTTAGTACCTATAGTTTCATGGGGAACTCTTATAAAACTATAAGAACTAAAATTTTACATAGAAAAAAATATAAGGACAAAAAACTATGATTTAACAGTTAGGGGAAAAAAATCAAAATTTGATCAAACACTAACAATAGTGTTAACCCTTAGATTTAATATTATTTATGTAATTAGTCTTAGGTCCTGTACAGCTGTAGCTTCTAGTAATTCTTCTCTCTACGTATACAGCTCACATTCATTCTCTCTACGTATTATTTTTTCCATAAGTCATTTATCTAAAAACCTATCCAAATATGTCCATAATCTCCATTGCTTGTAATCCTTCACGCACTCTATTCTACAGTATATAATAAGAGAAGCCACAGTACATAGTCACTGTGACTCAGAATAATTTCATTCAATTACCTGCCGTTTTCAATCTTAGTATCAGAGCCTTCAAAAAGTTAGTGTCGTCAGCTGCTACTGATTCCATTTGGTCCTCGTCATTATCAGCCCCCAAGATCTATTCTCTGTTCAGCTCCTCTAGTCAATAGATCCTAAGTTTAATAAATCCAACCTGTTACACATGCCTCTTAATCAAATCCTTCACATCTTTGACAAATATGGGCATTCTTTATATCGAAACTGTTACATAAATATGAACATTCTTTAAGAGCAAACACAGTTATGAATTCCCCCAAAGATATAAAAATAGAGCAAGTTACATGACAATCACAACATATTCTCCAAGTAATTGAAATAAGCATTTCTAGCACATTCACTAAAGAGGACACGATTGACTTTAGAGAATTTGAATTTGAAAGTGAAAATATAACAAAAAAATACAAATATATAAGTGAAAATATAGCAGAGAGAGAGAGAGGCTGAACTCATCTTGAAGAAGAAGAAGAGGAAAAGGAAGATGAAGATGAAGAAGCAAAATCGAAGAGGTAAATGGAAAGAAATTTAATTCAAACGTCTTCTTCTCCATCGACAGAAAAAGAGAGATCATCACCATAACAAATATTCACTCTGTCGAAGTTTTAAAAACGTGCAATCACCATGAACAAATGAACAAAGCTATAGAAGCCTCTAAAGCAAGTAAAATAGTCATGCAGAATTTAATCAGTCCAAGTAGAATGAACATACATGTGCACCTGCTCTTTTGTGGTTGAAACATGAATAATGACCAATTGATTATATATCCAAACCATGAACTAGACCCTCTCGTTTTTCCTCTTTTGTGGAGGAAACCTTGTACACTTGGAAAAACTTTTTCAATTTTTTCATTTCACCAACTGCAGAAATCCATTCAGTTAGAATCTTCACTGTCACATTGTCGGGTGTGCAAGCATCCTCAACCATTGTATCCTTTAGTACAAATGCTTTGTCTAACATTTTCTTATCCTGCACGCCTTTCAAAATAGCATTACATGTAATTAGGTCAAATCCCCTTCACTTTCATGTCATCCATCAAAGAAAGAGCACTTTCTACATCTTTAATCTTGCACAGAGAATCTATTAAAATGTTGTACATAACTGTTGGGAGGAACCTTCAATGTAGAACTCATTTCCATGAACATTTTCATGGCTTCATGGACATTTCCATGTAAACAATAAGCCTGTATAACTGCCCCATATGTGACAACTGAAGACACAAGACCCTCCTTCCTCATCTTTCTTAATATCTCACAAGCAGTTTTAAAATCTCCACTTTTGCCAAGGAAGGATATTAGAGTATTATATGTGAAAATAATCAGGCTTAACTCCTGTTTGTTCCATTTCCTGTAGCATTTCATATACTCTTTCCAACTTCTTGCAGAATCCACTTATCAGCACATTATAGCGACATAGGTCAAGACCAAATCCAGCCTCTTTCAGCTTCGACACAACAAAACTGGCATCATCCATCCTCCCAGCAAGACTCAAAATGGATATCAAACTATAGTAAACAATCACGTCTGGAGAGCATCCAGAACTCAACATCATATCAAAATATTGCATGGCTTTATCAATATTGTTCACATTTCAAAATGCAGAGATTAGAGAAGTATAGGTCACGGAATTCCCTTTTATGCCTTTCCTTTGCATCCCGTTGAAAAACTCAACAGCACTGCCGATCCTCCCATGTTTGCACATACCAACAATCATTATATTGAGGGTGACCACATTTGCTATCACTCCTTCCTTGTTCATCTGATCAAACAGCTCATGTGCTTTATCAAGGTTGCTCGCTTTGCAGAAACCATCGATCAAGCAGTTATAAGTAACGAACGGTATTTGGCCTACATTCATTTTTCATTTGTTCCAACAAGCTCAAGCTCTTATCGTGCCTCCCAACTTTACAAAGTCCATCAACCAAGGTGTTAAAAATAACCACATCAGGTTCAGCATTCATCCCATTACTCCCTCCTCCTCTCATTTCTTCCAACACCTTCAATGCATCATCAATCCTTCGAGACTTGCATAAATGATTAATAAGAATCCCAAAGGTTACAACATTAGGCTGTATCTCCATTTCTTTCATCTCAGCTAAGAGATCATTCATCCTCTTCACATTTCTATCCCTTCCCAACCCTGTCAAGAGGGCATTGCATGAAGTGGCTTCAACTGCACCGCCCAATTTCATTACCTAATGTAAGAGACCCCAATCAAGCCAAGTCTTTTGTTTCCGACAGAGCTTGTTGATCAGATGTGAGAGTTTGGCAGTGTCCGGGAAAACGCCATGTTTGCTTAGCTTTCTTACCGACCTAGTTCGTCTTCATCAATGCTTCTTACAGGGCTTTCTCTCTTTAATAATTCACCAAGAACAATATCACAAGAGACTTTGTTTGGAGGAAACGTAGTATTTGGCTTACTCATTTCATCAAGCACTTGGACTGCACTGTCAGTATGCCCCAACCTAAACAACGTACTGATCCATGTATTGACGGCACAAGTTTTCTTCACAGAAGGGTCAAGATTATCAAAAAGTAGAAGCAACTCACGCACCATCTTAGCCGCTCCAAGGCGCTGAATCAAAAGGGTAGCCAATCTGGAAGTAAGAGGGATGCCCCACTGCTTGACTCTCTCGTAAATCTCCAAAAGCTGATATTGTGAAATGGGCTCTTCACTGAAAAGCTCAATAACGCCATGGAATGTGGGAGATAGACAACGGCTACGCTTAGATGGTGCATTTGCTCTAACGTATTCAAGAAATTGAGGGCTTTCGAATAGGAAGCCAACTGGAGTGTGATTGTGAGCAGGTGGCGAGGTATGGTGGTGGCAGATAGGTATTCCACTCATTTTCAGGTACCTGGAGAAGTTGCACCACTTGGGTTACTGGCGATTTATTGTCTGTTTGTGATGGCGACAAATCACACAGGACGGTGGAGGTCTGACTATAATGACAAGACAGTGGAAGATGGCGGCGAAGGAGCTGAAGTAGTCTTGGGGCTGAGACCAATATGCTTATCCTTGCCACAAGGAGAGACTCCTTCAGAGAAATATAAAAATTGGGAGATCTTTACTAAGATTAGGATTTTCTGAAATAAGTGGAACTGGAACGATAAGAAAATGAACCTTCCAATTTGATCAAAAAGAGGTACCATGTCACAACTTTAAAAAATCCAACTATGAATCTAAATATAAAAAAAAAAAAAAACAGTAACCCACCGATACAAGAAAACAAGTAAGCACAAGTGCATCACATATACTCAAAAAACTCAAAATGGTAATTACTGCAGTATGGTTGTGGCATCTACCATCATCTAATACAAATATTAGATTTCAAAACTCATCCTCCGGCGACCCTTTTCAACAGGGGAATCAAAAACTAAGGGTGTCTGAGTCCACAAAAAAAAATACCCTACTCCACCCCATAAATATAGGATAGAATTAGGTATCAGATTGTAAAATATAGTCTATGCTTTTTTCGGGCTAAGCACTTGGCAGGAGGGTTGCTCTGCCCTGCCCATAAACACACATTCTTTTATTTTATTTTTACTTTTTTTTCCTAGATGATATACTTGAAAAGAAAAATATGATAGCTACTAGTGACTAAAAGGTCATTTTAGAAATATAAGTAGTTAAATAAATTACGTCTTTTAATATTTATAACTATATTAATTTTTTCTTTTTTTTTTAACTTTATTAATCATAATATGATTATATTATAAATTATAATTGCTTATTTTATTTTTTAAAATGTTTCATCTTTATCAATATTTAAGAAATTAATACAAAGTTATAATTACAAATTATTTAGACTTTAAAGCTTTTTTTTATATGCAATGAATTTCAATACTTTAATTATTATCTTTTTATTATTTTATTTTTAGTGGATTATAGATATTATTTAACTCTTGAAAATATATGAATATGATATTATTTTAAAAGTTTATAATTATATATTATTTTTCACAACATAAATATGTCATCACAATTTGAGTATACCCAGTCCACTCACTCCTAATCCACTTATACCGAGTCTAAAATAATTAAGGTTTTTATTAGATAAAATTAAATATCAGGCTATAAAATATAGTTTATATTTTTTTTTAAATAAGAGTACTAACTA
This sequence comes from Leucaena leucocephala, assembly GCA_037074615.1. NCBI lineage: Eukaryota > Viridiplantae > Streptophyta > Magnoliopsida > Fabales > Fabaceae > Leucaena > Leucaena leucocephala. The sequence goes on from CM073553.1 coordinate 5,857,773, forward strand.
TATAAGGGATTATTTGCCCATGAACACCCTATAAAAAACCACACACGAATATAGCACGCTATCTACTTTCGGAATCTCAGCGTGAACCTCACAGTGTATATTAACGCTCAAATTTTACAACTTTAATGTTTGGAAAGGGAAGATGAAGTTCGTGGGCTAAAGCTTTGATTAAAAGATCAAGGATCTAGGTTTAAAGTTTAAGATTAAACAGAGGTAGAGTGTAGGTTGAATTAATATAAAAGAAGATGGGGAAAGGTAGAATTTTTTTTATTTTTTATTTAAATTTATTCACCTTTTATTTATAAAAATAAATAGAAAAGATTATATTTTTTATTTGATTAAAAAAATAAAATTAATGAAAAATTGATAAATAATTTTTTATTTTTTTATTTAAATTTATTTAGTCTTTATTTATAATATTTATATTAAATTATTATTTTTTAATTTATTAATTTTAATAAATTTTATCTCATGTATATATATAATAAAATTATAAAAAATTTGATAAAATTTTAATATTATCTCTCAATAATTTTATAATTATTATATATATTAATATAATATATAAATTATTTATCATATTTATTAAGCTTTATCAATTAAAATAAAAAAATAAATGAATAAAGTAAAAAAAAATATCTCATGAGAATATAATTAAAATATTAAAATAATATAAAAAGTAAATTTGTTATAAGTGAATTTTTTTCTCCTCTACAAATTTCCATTTTCTAAAGCGAGATAAAAAGGAAAAAATGAGTATATAAATATAAAAAAATTATTTTATTTTTTTTTCTATTTTTCCAATCAAAATACAATTATATACTCGTTTGGATAAAATTTTAAAAATGGGCTTATGAAAAAAAAATTTGGGGCAACTTTTAGGAAATGACTTTTGAAAAAGAGTTTATGCAAAAAAAATAATTTTAAATAAATGAGTGTTTAGATAGTTATTTTTAAAAATATTTTTATTATTGATAAATTACAAAAAAGTGTATGAGTATTAAATGAGGAGAAATAAGAGATGAGAGGAGAAAAAAAGAGAAAGTGTAAGAAAAAAAAGAGGACATAAAAAAAGTAAAGATAATATAATAATTAGTTAGTTCATAAGTTTTTTTATTATTCTATAAACTACTATGATCAATTTATCTAAAATTTTAATTTTAAACTATAATTTAATTTAAAAGTGAGTTTAAATAAATATAATTATTTATTTTAATATTTTTAAAAATTTAAATTTTATCAAAAAGGTTTTAAAACTATAGTGTGCAAGCAAACTAAACATGCCCTATATCTACCCTGAAACCACGATCTACGGCAAGTGCGGCTAGAGGCCGGGAGCGAAATCTGTGGAAGACGAGACGGAAAAGGCTAGAAATCGATGTCGAACTCGAGGCAACGATTTTTAGGTTAGGAATATTATAAATAATTCAAATATAATTTCTCTTCTCCTTGATTTTATCCTTTTAAAAAAGTGTTCGTATTATTAGTTCTAATTGACGTGAAGTCACCTTTTCCTATGCTAATTCTAACAAAAGATAATATGTCAAATTTTTTTACACTATTTTACGTTGTTATTAAAAAAAATTTGTTTAAGCTTTTCACATAAACTCCTTTAATTTACTCTCATTTATAACACAGAGACTTTTTTTTATCATATTTATAATCCTATTATTATTTTTTATATAAATATATAATTTTATATTTTATTTATTATTATATAAATTTTACTTTTATAAAATATAATATATATTAAATAAAAATAAATATAGAAATTAATAAATTTCAAAATAAAATTAATTATTTTTTTAGTTTCAATAAAATAATGAGCAAAAAACAATTACTTACAACAAGTCAATAACAGTAAGCTAATTCAAACACACTACACTAGAAGGTGCAAAGTTCTGGTTCTCCTTCTCTGTAGATGCAGAGAAGACAATGGTAATATAATTATCTTTGGAAACTATCTCATAGAATGACGGGGTATTTCTTGACTTTTGATCTTTGTACCCAGGTGGACCTTGATGAGAGGAGGACTGTGGTAAGAACTAATATTTGATTTGCAATGAATTCCATTAGCTGGAGATCGTTTAATTTAGATTTTATAAAAGAATTTATAAAAAAAATTAAAAATATTTTAAATAATAGTTTTTAAAAAAGAGTAATTATAAAAAATAAATATTAATATAGTTATTATTATAATAATTTTTTATATATAAATTATTAAAAAATATATATGGTAAAATGATAGAAAAAAATATATAGTTAATAGTCATTATATAGTATAAAAACTATAAACTCTATCTAGTCTCATAAATTTATATAAAATTATAATTTTAAACCCTATAATATTTGATAGTTAGTGGGTAAACACACTTTGAAAAAAATAAAAAAGTTGCAAAGCTTTTCACTTTTCTCTAGGGGCTTCAAACATAAATAATTAATCAACCATCCACAGTCAATCTTCTTCTTGTTTTTTTTTTAACGTTACAAAAAAGAAAAATAAATAAGATAAGCAAAAGACACAGACGGCAGAGATGGGGCGTCGGGGAAACATTGAGAAAAGAGAGCGCGATTGGGAGAATAAACCGAAATAGAGGCAGAAGTAAAGACTCGATATTCGATTCCGGTGAAACCCGAACAGGTAATGGCTTCAGGTCTTCTCCTCTACCCTTCAATTTAGTGAATCATATCTCTCAATATTGTTATAAGCTAACTCCAATTAAACTTCAGGCAAAAAAAAATATTGTCCAATTAAATTTCAATTGTAGTGTGACCCTTTTGGTAGTGCTTATCAACAATGGGATCTTAGCTTGTTAGGTGCTATGCTTCTTGTGTGTTCAGTGGTTTGCATTTGGTCATTGTCCTTGTTTTTTGTTTCTGTTCCATTCTTAGTCTCTGCTTTTCTTTGTTATTCTCTTATGCTTCTGCTTTCCTTCCGTCTACTTCGTCGCAACATTGTTATTCTCTGCTTCTGATTTATTGCACATATATTTTTTTCGGAATGATTTGAGGGAAAAGGAGCGTGATGATATATGGGAGGGGTAGAATATTAAATTGGAGACTCATGAATGAATGGGCTATGGACTTGAAAGGTTATATATATAGTTAAGAGATTTAGGTAAAAAGTCAAGAAAAGAGAATCTATTTTGCGAATGCTAATCTAAACACACTATTAATTGGTTGTGATCTACTGTTTAAGTTTTAAATTGCATATCATCATCATTTTCTTCATGTTATCTTTTGGCCTAATTTCTGCAATTGGACTTTGGGAGTTAAATTAATAAGGTTAAGAATATGGTATTTGACAATAGCTTGATCATAGTTATATGCACACATAAATACATATACATATGTGCTTGCTTTATAATTGGAGCAATGCTAATTCCTAAAATAGTTGATAAGATTCCTTTGAATCATTGATGAGATTTCATACATAAAATGCAAGGAATTTTCTGAGATTCCAGCATGTATATATACTTTCCTCATTGTTTTTAAATTGTCATTTGTGAATAGGATGCTAAACTATTGGAATTTTATATCTCATTCTCCCACTAACCCATTTTTTCCATGAAGGTCTGTGGGAGGACATGATTTTATAATATCTAGCAACGATAATGATGATGAGCAATGTCCAATTGTAGTGGAACCAACGACCAAAACTTGGAGTTATGGTGGAATGTACGCTAACAAAACAAGGTCAGCATTTTCAAAAGAAGGTTATGACCTCTGGAGACCCCTCGACCAAAAACAACTGGATCCAAAGATTCATAGAAAGTTCACCTAAATCAGTGTCTCTAAGCACTCTTTGCCATCTCCTCACTCCTTCTCCAATTCAACCCCTGTTATAGCCATGAGTTTTATCTGAGTAAATCAATGTAATTAAGGAATATATATATATATTTTCCACAGAGAATTTTTCAATGTGTGTGAGGTAGCTTAGTGGTCACTGCGGACAGGAATTAGCCAGCATGCCTGTGTTCGAATCCTGAGTACGCTGAAGGGGTTGTTTTTTTTTCAAAGCGTGAATTTCCGATTTCCCTTCCTTTTTCTTTCCTTTTGGTCGCCGTACGCACTCCTTGTTTCTTTTACAGACTGTGCAGCGGCGGCAGAGGAAAGGGAGGCGACTGGTGAGCGGCGAGGGAGGTAAGTTCACGCCATCGGTGCCGTGCGCTCAGACTCTGTTGTGCCGTCGCCTTCAGAGTTGACCCATCGCCTGAGGTCTCTACTTTTGTTGATTTATATGCTGCGATGAGAGGAAGCAGGAAGGGAGTGAAAGTCGAGCCTTTGAGCTGTCGTTGTGCGATTGAAGCCGACGCCTTGAGGTGGGAGTAATTTCTGTTGATTTTGGGGTTGCTCTGTTCCGGTGGTGGCGCCGTGCTCCTTCTCGGTGGATGAGTGACTGCGAAGGATACTGGGTGTTGGACTGTGGCAAGTGATCTAGCTGAACGGTGGGGTGAGAGGCAGCTTCACGGGAGAGCAGTGTCGGTGATCTGGAGCAGGAGTTGCGGCGAATGCAAATTGAATCTCCGCCGGCGTCAAGTGCCCTGTGACTCCTGTCCCTCACTGTGTAAGTGATCCTGGATACTCTCCTCTTTCTTTCTCCGTGTTGAGCAGTATTGTTTATTGCCGTGAAATGCTCTGCTGTGGTGGTTGTGGTTGTAATACGGAACCGGGGGTTCCTTGCTCTGTTTTTCTTGGGGGGGTGAAATTGGTTATCTCGGGGAGCAGTGTTTTGGCTTGTGGATTTATGCACCTATGTTTGGGTTTATGAACTCCTGACTATTGAACTTGGTTGAAGAGGTATCTTCGCATAAATTTTATGCTGGGCAGTTGTTGCTCTGTGTTTGAGTTGATTTTTGCGCAGTGTATGTTATGTGGTATCCCTGCAGAAATGGTTTTGGACAGGGAGCGTCATATGCATGTATGCTTGTGTGAGTATAATACTGTCATAGTAAAGGGGAAGGTTTGTTGCCGTGGGGATGGGATTGAACGTTGTTGAAAGTATATATATATATGCATAGATGTTGTTGATATGGTTTTGATAATGAACAGGATAAATGCGGGTATTTTGGCACTTAAATGTTGATGGAGGAATTTGAACGAAGGAAGAGAGAAAATAAAGTAAATAAGTGGACTACGATTAGGCCTATATATGTATAGGTATATGTGGATTTGAGAAACTGACAGGAGGGAAGTTCTGGGTTAGTGAATTCAGGAATTAGAGAATAGTTGGTCTTAATTGGAATCTGAAATAAGTATGTAAGGTAGTTTAGCTTGAAGGGAAGTTGTTTATAGTTATAGCTTTTCTAAAGATGTTGAAGTGAAAATGCTCACGGCAGTACATTAGAAATGCTAGCTTATTATCCATTAAGTGCATTCCCATGTCTTAAGGAATGATAAGGAGAGTATTATTTAGTAAATTAGGGAAGTAGCTACGCTTTGATAATGGTGACTTGAAGGGCATTCACGTAGTGAGTCTTTCTTTAAGAGGTAGTGATTTCGGGAAAGATTGTTTAATTTCGTTGAACTTTGAATAAAGTGTTAATATATTGTTTGGGAATACCAGGTGATTGATTATTGGGTTAATCAAAAGCGATTGGTTGAAGTGCATAAAGGTTTTGGAGCGTGGAAGGTGAGTGAATAACGTTCCCTAAAATTTACATTTTTAAATGCATTGGCATTTCAAATGTTTAATTTCAAATATGCAATTTTGAAAAAAAAAAAAACAAATTTGACGAAAGTATGATTTAAATCGTTAGAAATGATTTTCTTTCGATTGTTTTACAAAGGAATTATGATTATGTATAGAAATGAATGAATAAGCTTTTGAAAAGAGTTTAAGTTGCATTGAAATGAGGATTATTCATGAAACATGTTCTTATGTGAATTTCATATGATTTTACAGTAACTTGATTTTAAATGTACATGCTGGAGTTTTTGAAATGCAAGTGGTTTTTACCAATGGTTATAGCATTGCAACGATTGGGATTATTTCATGTGAAATAAACCCCATGCATGATGGAAACATTTTAGGACAGAATACAGAACGCTGGTTGCTAACAGCAGTACTGTTAGTCCTTGGTGCACCTTGGTTATCCGAGCTCGATGGATATTTCGTGGGTTTCGTACCTGCGTCTGCTATTCGTGGGTTTTGAACCTGCGTCTGTTATTCGTAGGTTTTATACCTACGTCTGTTTCGTGGCTTCAGGCCGCGTCTGATGGTTAGTTACCCTCGTGGACTGTGTGTCCACGTCTGTTTCGTGACTTTGTTCACGTCTGTTTTTGGTTCTGTTAAAGTCCTACAGAAAGATTATGGTTTTGAAAGGATTATATTTTTACGATTGATTTGAAATGGTTATTCCAGATTGTGGTTTTCCCTGAAATACAAATATTTACAAAAAGGGTTGCACCAGATTACACAACATTATGAAATACGATTTCAATATGATTATGCATTGTTTATTTCCGTATTATTTAAAATCATGTTTTTGGGACGTTATTCACGAGTAGATTATTTGGCTTCAGATAGTGCAGGTGACCCTAATCCTCTCGCTGAGCAGTAAAGAGCCTGGTTGCCAATCCGAAGGGCCGTTTGATAAAACACTACTTTTGATGTAATTACTTTTCTTAAGAACTTGTAATATTTTGAAAAAGGGTAAAGCTCCACCTAAACGTTGGAAAAGATTCTATTTATTGTGGAAAACATTATGGAAAACTCGAATGTTTTATTTAAGGTGTTAGGCTTTCGGAATGTGAATCTAGTCATATTCTGTGCCGGTCACGATCCAAATTTCAGGACGTGACAACCCCATCTCTCCTCAGTCGCTTTCCCAGTTAGTACTTTACTCTCTCTCTCCCCCCCCTTGAATTGATTATTATTAGTCTCTCATGAGTTTTGCAAATTTTACAGCTTTATGCAACAATTGCTGAAGCGCCTTGGTACAGTTGGAACCCTAAGATTATAGCTGAGCTTGTTGCTTTCTTAGATAAACAGGAACAACATTCAGCCTGGGAAACTCTAACCTCGGAAGCCACTTCCAAATTAGAGTCTTGCTCTAGAGATCTGGCTCTTTTCTATTGTAAATTTTTAGAGTGTCACTCCAAGCAAAGTTCAGAAAGAGGTTTTGAGATTGCTTACTCTTACCTAAGCCAGCTTCTTCATAGTTCATCATCCTCTATTTACATAAAACGTCGTGTTTATGAATCTATGGTCAGTGGTTTACGTTTAGGATTTAGTCAATTATATGAGAATCAAAACGCTTGAACCTTCAGCAATTGAATTCAAGGCTATTATGTACGGTTATGGAAGATTAGGGTTATTTGAAGATTTGGAGAGAATTCCGGCTTAAATGGAAAAGGAAGGGATTGTTATTGATACAGTTTGTTCAAATATGGTTCTTTCAGCATACGGAATGCATGGTGAGCTAACAAAGATGGTTTCATGGCTCCAAAGGATGAGAAATTCATCCATTCCTTTCTTGATAAGGACGTCTAACTCTGTTATGAATTCATGTCCTGTGATAATGAGAAAATTGGTGGACTTAAATAGCTTCCCATTGTCAATTGAAGAGTTGAATGCTGGTTTGGAAGGAGATAAAGAAGCCATGGTGGTTGGGGAGCTAATTAGGTCCCCTGAGATTCATGGTGTAGGACTCTAAGCAGGCAAAGGTGGATTTACATAGACTGCATTTGGGTTCATCCTATTTGATTATGTTACTTTAGCTGCAAGAAATGCGAGAGAGGCTTAATAATTCAAGTTATGCGATTCCGGCAGAAATTGTGGGGGTGTGTGGCTTGGGGAAGCATAGCAGTATGAGGTGATAATCTCCTATGAAAATGTTGGTGAACGGGATTATGGTGAAGATGACAAGTCCACTGAGGATTGATGATAGGAAGAACAATGGTTGCTTTGTTGCCAAAGGTAAAGCTATGAGAGATTGGTTGTGTTGAAGCCATGAATTACAAGAGTAGAAAATATGCAAAATCTAGTGGTAAGATATGGACCCTATACATAACTCAATCATCCTGTGCCAGTACCAAACGCGCCAGAGTCTTGTATAAAAATCTTTCGTTGGATGTCAATTCCATTGAGTCATCTTCATTTAGCTCAGAGAGGGTATGGAAACAGCAAACAAAGGTGCTTCAGTGCTTGCAATGTTTGAAAACAAAAAAAGTTGTTTTTTTTTTAAAAAAGAGCTCGTTTTGAATTTAAATTGTTTCCAAAATTGCTCTTATAGTTTATTTTTGAATTGGTGTTTTGTATTTAAATTATTTCTAAATTTTAGCTAAGTGTTTTGTAAAACAAATGTATTCTAAACAAATAAATAATTCACATCAACTCTCACTTATCATTTTTTTAGTTCAGTAAAATTAGAAAAACTGTGGAAAATATGAGTTTTTATTTTTATTGGCATATCTCATATCTCATTAGGAATATTCTACAGGAACATGGGAGGTTTTTAGTCTAGTTTGTAAGAAATAAGTGTTTGTTTTTAAAATATTATTTTTAATTTGGTACATTGGAACTACTTCAGGATGGATATACTCTTAATATCTACAGTTAATAAAAATATTTTAAGAGTATAAAATTATAAATTTGAGAGATAATTTTTTTATTTAAGATTAAAATAAAGTATTTGTTTAATTCTTATGTTTAGGATTAAGGAGGAAGTATTAATTCTGGATTATAGAAAAAATTTTAATGAAAATGACTCAGCCATTCGTTTCTCCTTATGTGTTTTGTCTAACATGCTAATTCTTAACCTAGAGTTAGTTTGGGGTTTTGCAAACCTACTCATTGTTAAAGTGTAAGTCAATTTTAATCATATTACTATAATGAAAAAATAACAGTTAACTTATTAAATTTGTTTAATATTAATTTATATATTATTTATTAGATTTTATTATTAATTATTAAGTTTTAGGATTTATAGTTACTATTTTTTGATATAGATATCTTTTCTAGAAATTGAATTTAAAATCTACTTATAACCCATGTTAAAAAAATGTGAATTAAATATGAGGGTTCTTAATAAAATTTAGAAAGAAATATTAATTAGTCTCTAAATACGACTAAATAATCCTTTTAAAAGATAACTTAAAAGAGCAGAGGGAGTAGATAAACTTATTAGTTTATTGGTTTGTTTTATATAATATATTGGAAAAGAGACAAATTTTGTCAAACTAGCTAGAGTTTGGTTACATACACTTGGTTCTCGAAGGAAAATCTAACCGAACGCCCTCTAAAAGTTGTCCGGAAAAATACCGGTCTCTGACGTGGCAAAGCGAGTGGAAACACTTCTCTTTCTGTAATTTCACGCTCCCAAGAAAACATCGAAAGTTGAAGTGTTCTAGAATATTTTTTTAAAATATATTTAATATTTTAAAATATTTTATAATATAATTAATAGTATAATCTTATCTATGCTAACAATAATTAATTTTAATTGTTAAATAATAACTCAATTCTATTTTGATCTAAAAAAAATTAATTTACCAAGATAATTTAATTTTCTTAAATTTTTTTATTATCCATATTTTGTTGTCTTATTCTCTTTCTTTTATCTCTTCATTCTATCTCATATTTTTCTATTTTTTTAACTCTTTATTTTCTTATCAAATTCTCACAAACAATATAAAAAGAAAAAAAAATGATAATTTCTATTGCATACTTTTTAATAATATAAAAAGAATGTCATAAATTATTTTATTTATTAACTAGAATATCTAAAGAAGAAGATAAAAGAAAGTTTAAATAAATAAAAAAGAATATTATGAATTATTTTATCTATATATAGATATTGAAGAATTTAAGAAAATAAACAAAGAATTAAGTGTTATATATTTTAAGGCTTTTGATGCACTTAAAAAATATTGTAAGATATTAAATATATCTTATATTATCTTATAACATTAAGTATACTTAAAAAATATATCAATATATTAAATAGATTATAAATTCTTTAAAATACTGTACCGCAGAGAAAATATGTGAGGTATTAAGAACACTTTATTTAATATAGAAATAAGAGAAGACAAGCTAGTCGCATTATGCACCTGGTAGTCCTAGTTGCTAGAATCGACACTTAAACTATATATAAAGTTAGAAGACTAAAGATATATAGTTTTTATAGGTTTATTTTTGTAATAGTTATTGGTTGGGAGTGAACTTTGTTTTGATGGTGTCATGAATTCCAACACATTCTAATAGGAATCTATGACTTGAGATTAATTTTCCTTCTTTCTTAATCTATACTCCTCCTCCTATTTTTTAATATAATACTCAATGAATTCATTTAAAAAGATTGATAAAGTTAAATAAATAATTTATGTTAAGTATTATTAAATTATATATTAATTTAGAGAAATATAATAAATATACATATTGTATAATTTTTTTTAATTTTTTTTAAATTTGTCAATAAAATGTAATATTAAACAACTGAGTTAATATTATTTTGAATCCACTCTGAAAGAAATTGAAAAATATACTTGTGAGAAATTGGACACTTTTCTAGGTATGTGGGGTTTTTTTTGACCGGGAACCGGCAAAGACCAAGAACATGTAACGACAAAATGTGAATGTCCTAAAACGGTTGTCCAGATGACGAATTCAACAATCAATCAAAAGAAAAATATGGTTTTAGCAAAAATTCATATAAAAACAAAAATCCCGAATGCTGACATTGGATTGCTAGGAAACTTCCTGGAACTTTCCCTCTACCGCCAGATTCACGAGCTATATATACCACATGGATCCAAGTCAAAGTTTCATTGTTTTTTTGGTCGTCTTCTCTATCTTCTCATCATGGTGGACAACCAACAAATTGGAGGGGAACCCCCCACAACGCCTCTAGTTCCATCTACTTCTAGCTCTTCACAAAGGTTTTACCACACTTCATTAACTTCATATCTATTATCCCCATTATTTTTGTTTAATCAGCACTACATTATCTTACCATCTTCGTTCTTCCCTATTTTTTACTTCCTCATGAATTTCAACTAAACAAATTTCATTTCTAGTTTCTTGCTGTTATTGTTATTACTACATTATGATTCTAATTCAGTTTATTTATTACTTATTTTTTGCGGCTGCAGTTCAAACCCTGCACAAGAGGAATCTTTCGAAGTTTTACACGCTGTCATAATTTCCCTGATTACTACAGTAGGTGGTTATGTGCAATTTCAATTTCAATATAAGAAATTGTCCCTCTTTGCTGAGCATGGAAACATCATGAGAGCCGTTTTTGTGTCACTATTATTGTATGTTATGGGTTTGATGGCAGAATTTGAAGTTCAAAATCGATCTAATTACCTTGCCATCATGAAACAATTTACTCCTCTGTTTGGACTTCTTGTGGTCGTTCTACTTCTCTTCATCCTATCTCTCTCCCTGGGTTTAGCCGCATCCATCGTATGGGCTTTCTTGCTGGTTAGGGCAACAATCAGATTGTTTCAACAAATTATTCAATGGCTCCATGGCATCATTCATACCAATATGATAGGAACAAGTAACATTGAAATGGAAGAAAGTGAATCTATTGGGATTCAAGAGAATGACTCGCCTGCTTGAAGCTTCTTTTTGCCCAAACAAAAACCTGTCCTTACGAAGTCTTTTTCTTGGATAAATCTTGCATTTCTGAATTAAATTTGCTAGTGAATCAATCAGTTATAGTAATAGGAAAAGTTGGTCAATTTTTCATTTCCACAAATGTCTCCATGCTTTGTTAAGCGGGATTAGGGGTGTGCATAGGTTGGGCAGGGCAACTCCTTGCCCAGTGCCCTGCCCAAAAAATATATGGACTACATTTTACAGCCCGATGCCCAGCCATACCCGGTAAAAGCCCTAACTATTTTAGGTTGGGCATAGGTGGGCTAGGTATGCCCGAGTCGTGATGCTCCGCTCATATTGTGAAAAAAATCTGTAATTATAAACTTATAAAATAATATTATATTCATATGTCTTCAAGAATTAAATAATATACATAATTTACTAAGAGTAAGATAATAAAAATATAGTAATTAAAATTTTAAAGTCAATAGCATATAAAAAAAATATTGAAGTCTAAGTAGTTTGTAATTGTAACTTTGCATCAATCTCCCTAAAATTGACAAAGATAAAGCATCTGAAAAAAATATATGACGGTTACCACAGTTTAAAAAAATAAAGAAATAAATCAATTTAGTTATAAATTTTAAAGGATGCAATTATTTACTTGACTATTCATATTTATAAAATTACCCTTTAATCACTAATATCCATCATATTTATTCTATGTGAAATACTATAATTTATAAATTTCGATATATAAAAAAGTAATTAACTGGGAAGGGTCAAATAGGCAGGGCAGCAACTCCTGCCCAGCCCGAATATTGGCCTTGCCCGAAATTGCTCATTTTATATTAGACCACTTTTTATCGGGCTGGGCATGGCATATTTTGTATGGGTTTGGGTGGGCTTTGTGAGCTCTGGGCTTCTTGCACAGCACTAAATGGGATAGCAAAAATGCCTAAAGTATATTGTATCGTCTATACTTTGTCAAATTCCAGAGATGTAGAGGGATCAACTCTACTACCAGTTTGTGTTTTAGTTAACCTGTGCTGTGCTATAGAGTTAAGAAGATGGAAATCGGGGGGATAAGTAAAGTTTAAGGTTCTTCAGCCATGCAATCCATTAAAAATGAAACAAAGCAAAGCTGTTACAAGTCTTCTTACCAAATCTGGGGCCATTTCCTTTTACAAATTACATTAGAGCAGAACACTAAACTGGCATAGTGGATCCCCTTTCCCATCTTTAGTGTGGCACAACATTCTTGATCTATTGTGCTCATTTCTAATTATAGTCAGGTCAAACAACATCTAGAATTTTTCATTTTGGAAGCTCCCTGTTATGCATTGCTTCTACAGTGAGGGGTCGCTCCTTTCACCTAGTCTTGGCACTTAGGATTCGAAATTTTCATAGGCCAGTCTATGAGTATGGTTGTCTTTATAGCTTAAGCAAGGACCTTCAATTTCGATCCATCTTTTTGGCCTTCCTAATTGTTAGTCTTTGTTTAGTTTTAGTTAAGAAGGTCTACATAATGTTGCTACCATTGTGGGGGGTTATTGCACTCATCATATGTATGGGCTCTGTTTATGGTGAAAGCTGTCATCATGTTGTTCCAAGAAATTTTCCAATGACATTGTCTTGTAACATTGACCAAAGTATCTCTGAGAAGTAACTTGGGAATTGAAGAAAACAAACTCTTCGGAATGAAGAAAATGACTTCCCTGTCTGAATTTGGGCTGCATACTAAATAAATCAGTAATATATATATATTCTATAAGGATTTCAAAATTGTGTGTAATATAGTAATTGGTTAATTTATAAGATATTTTACTATTCTATAAGCTACTCTGACCAGCTTATGTAAAACCTTAGTTTTAAACTATAGTTTAGTATAAAAATCGATTTGAATAAATATGACTGTTTATTTTAAAAAAAATTAAAACCTATGTTTGAGGATAAACTAGGCACATATTATGGGCTCATTTGGATAAAAGTTTGAAATATGACTTATAAAAAATAATGACTTTTGGACAGTTTTTAAAAAATAGCTTTTAGAGAAGAGTTTATAAAAAAAGTAATTTTGAATAAATGAGTATTTGGATAGTTATTTCTAGAAGTACTTTTATTATTGATAAATTACGAAAAATAGTATGAGTATTAAATGAAGAGAGATAAGAGATGAAAAGAGAGAAGGTGTAAGAAAAGAAAGAAGAGATGGTGTAAAAAAAGTTAGAAGAGAAGACAGATTGTGTAAAAAAAATATGGGTAATATAGTAATTTGATAGTTTATAAGCTATTTTACTATTCTATAAGCTATTCTGACCAGCTTATCTACAATATTAATTTTAAAACATAATTTAGTCTAAAAATTCATTTGAATAAATATAATTATTTATTTTAAAAAATTTTAAAATTTAAATTTTACCTAAATTTAAATTTAAAATTTAAGTTTAGGCTGCTCTTAAACACATTATATATGATTTTTTTAAAAGTTTTTGAAAGATAAATTTATAATAGTACTTCCGTGGAGGGAAAACATTTTTGTACTGCTCTTTGTAGAAATTCACTATTTTCATAGCAGTAAATTTGGTACGTTTGTCGTCATCTGGATCTGGTACTGTTAGCATGGCTGTGATTAGGGTTGTGTATAAAATCTACTGCCCAATAAATTTATATAAGCCCGCAATAAAAATATTCTACCTAACTTAATAAATATACAGTAAAGTAAAATATTGGGCTACAAAATATAACCCATACATTTTTTGAGTTAGGCATCGGGTATAGGAGTTACCTTATCCTGCCCTACCCATAAACACTCCTTTTTTCTCTCTATATTGAAAGAGAGAATATAATAATTATTGGTGATTATAAAGTAATTTTAGAAATATAAGTAATTAAGTAGGTAATTTGTATATTTTAATATTTATAATTATATTATTTTTTCTTTTTTTTAACTTTATTAATTATCATATGATTATATTATAAATTATAATTATTTATTTTATTTTTTTAGATATTTTATCTTTGTCAATATTAGGGAGATTGATACAAAGTTATAATTACAAATTACTTAGATTTTAACGCTTATTTTTTATATGTAATGGGTTTCAAGATCTTAATTATTATCTTTGTTGCCTTATTCTTAATAAATTATATATATTATTTAAATCTTGAAGATATATGAATATCGTATTATTTTAGAAGTTTATAATTACATATTGTTTTCACAACATAAGCATGACATCATAATTTTAGGCATATCAAGCCCACCCATATCTAATTCGCTTATAATTAGCCTAAAATTATTAGGATTTTTATTGAATAAAGTTAAATATCAAACTGAAAAATATAATTTATAATTTTTTTTTGAATAAGGTATCAAATAAAAAGTCTACCCTACCCATAAATATTCCTCGCTGAGATGAGTCCCCTCGTGCTGGTCCCTGCGATCACGTCAAAATAGCCTGCGATTCTGGCATTTTCATCGTATACCTGATATATGAACACTTCACGTCAATATTTAAATTTTATCATAAATATAATTATAACATATATTATATTTGAGTAAATGTTAAAATAAAAATTTTAAAAATCTAAATATTGAGATTTTATTAAAAAATTAATTGTAATGAATATATTCTTCCATTATAAATATAATATCTATCTAATTAATTTAAATAAATTAAAAAACTAAATAAATTAGTTATAATTATAATAAATATAAAATGATCTCTTTAAATATATTTATCTTATTTTTAATATATGACTTATATATTTAATTAATTTAATTATATTAATAAAATTAATTAAATTTATCAATATGACATTTTATTTTTAAGATACCTTAATCATCTTCTTTAACATTTCTTTTCTCCTATTCTCTTCCTCTTTTACTTGATTATTATTAAGGAAATATCAATAAAGATAATTTGATAAAATTTGATAATTATGTCATATATTAAGAATAAGATGAGCATATCAATTTATAAATTAGGTATATTAGTTAGAGAAAATGATAAATATAAAAAAAGTAAGTTAAAATTTTATATTTAAAATTAAAATTAATTTTAAATTAGTTCTAATATATAGTACCGGATGGGTAATTAATTCTTCAAACACTATCTATTTTGATGAGATAGAGAAAAATGTTGAAGGACAATTTGTACTTACGATTTCTAAGGATTAACTTAGATTATGTAAGAAAAGGGGGAAAAAAGAATTAACTTTTCACTAAGAAATCCTCTTAGTTTAACCCTAATTTTATTGAAGAATATTAAAATAATTAATTTAATTTCATCAAACCTGAAGCTGTTCCTCAAGGTATTGCAGAATAATTGCTGGGATAATGCCCCTAACTCCACCTCCATCAAGCCTGAGAATAGTAACAAAGTTCTCATCACCGAAATGAGGATTTAGATGTACCATATTTAAGGTCTCATTTGGATAGGATTTTGAAAACATATTTATAGAAAAAAAAATATTTTTGAACAGTTTTAAGAAAATGGCTTATGGAGAAGAGTTTATAGAAAAAAATAGTTATGAATAAATAAGTATTTAAATTGTTAGTCTCAAAAATATTTTTATTATTGTTAAATTATTAGAAATGTTAAGATAAAAAAAATAATTATAGTTTCCACTATTTATTCATCTTCTTTCCTCTTCTTTTCGGTTGAACAAGCACATAGAGAAGATGAAGATAGAGGCTTCTTCTGCCAGCACACTGTCATCCCACTGATGCTACTCTACCCATCGACATTGCTCCCTCTTATGCTTCTTTGGTCACAAGTCTACAGAAGCCAACGAGTGAGTAACAGAGAAGAAAGAGCATAGCAATGATGACAGCGACTTCCAACTTAGCGACGATGGATTTTGCAACCCACCACTACATATCGCCTCCATAAGATCCAACAACATAAACCCACCTGTGTTGGACGACAAGTGTTGGATGGTGAGACCCACTTGTGTCAGTGAAGGAGAATAGTGAGAGAAGGTGAGGTGTAGAGAGAGAGGAGAGAGTATCAGAAAAATTAGGAATAAAATAGTAATTAGATAGTCTATAAGTTTTTTGACTATTCTAAAAGTTATTCTAAATAATTTATTTAAAATTATAATTTTAAATTATGGTTTGGTCTAAAAATTCTTTTTGATATATATGGTTGTTTGTTTTAAAAAAATTTAAACTAAAATTTAAATTTAAAACTCTTTTAAAATTTAGGTTCTGATTATATCCCAACAGGCACTTAAGGTAACAGGAGGAAGAAGATGTGGGTGGGTGGTGTGTGTAAAAGCTGAGTTGGGTATGCCTATTCAAGACGGTGAAGGGTATTTATAGTTATAGATCTCACTTGCATTTGGATTTCTTCATGATCAAATTATTGGATAATATATTTATAATGACCAAGACTTTATACCTACCCTCTCTATAAACAAAGAAGACCAAGACCAGATCTCTTGACTTCTGTGTTCGTATTATTAGTTCTAGTTGAGGTAAAGTCAGTTTTTCCTATACTAATTTGAACAAAGACGATATGTTACAAATTGCTTTTATATTATTTATAGAGTTTCAGATGTTACAAATTTATGAACAAAATTTTTAAGCTTCTCTCATAAACTCCTTTGATTCCATTCATAATATAGAAAAGAATTTTTTATCATATTTATAATTACATTATTATTTTTTATATAAATATATAATTTTATCTTTTATTTATTATTGTATAAACTTTATTTTTATATAGTATAATATATATTAAATAACAATAAAATTATTAAATTTTAAAATAGAATTAATAAAATTTAAGATATTTAGTTAGTTACAATAAAATATATTAAAAATAATTTATAAATAGAACCAATAAAACAATTACTTACAATAAGAAAAATTCAAACGCATTACACTCAAAGTTGCAAAGCTCTGGTTCTCCTTCCTATAGATGCAGAGAAGACCTTAGTACTGTAGATTATATTGGGAAATTATCTCACAGGATGACGAGGTATTTTTTGACTTTTGATCAATCTCCACTAGTTTGTAACGAGGTGGACCTTGATGACTGTTGTAAGAACTAATGTTTGATTTGCAACGAATTCCAGTACAGCAAAAAAGTTGCAAAGCTTTTCACTTTCCCGGGGGCTTCGAACATAACTAATTAATCCAATGATCCACAATCAATCTTCCTTTTTTTTAACATTACAAAAAAAAAAAGAGGGAAAAAAAACAGATAAGATAGGGTGAAAGACAGATACGGCAGAGATGGGGGGTGGGGGAGAAATTGAGAAAAGAGAGAGCTCGACTGGGAGAAGAAAGCGAAACAGAGGCACAACTGTAGACTCGATATTGGATTCCAGTGAAACTTGAACAGGTAATGGCTTCAGGTCTTCTCCTTTACCCTTCAATTTAGTGAATCATATCTCTCAATATTGTTATAAGCTAACTCCGATTAAACTTCAGGCCAAAAAAAAATATCCGATTAAACTTCAATTTGTAGTGTGACCCTTTTGGTAGTGCTTTATCAACAATGGCTTCTTAGCTTGTTAGGTGTTATGCTTCTTGTGTGTTCAGCGGGTTGTATTTGGCCATTGCCCCTGTTCTGTCTTTTTGTTTCGTTCTTAGTTTATGCTTTTGTTTGTTATTCTCTTCTGCTATCCTCCGTCTACTTCGCCGCAACATTGTTATTCTCTGCTTCTGATTTGTTGGGCATATATTTTTTTGGTAATGATTTGAGGGGAAAAGACCGTGAGGATGTGGGAGGGGTAGAATATTAAATTGGAGACTCATGAAGGAATAGCCTATGGACTTGAAGGGTTATATCCATAGTTAAGATATTTAGGTAAAAAGTCAAGAAAAGAGAATCTATTTTGCGAATGCTAATCTAAACACACTATTAATTGGCTGTGATGTGCCGTTTATGTTTTAAATTGCATCTCATCATCATTTTCTTCATGTTATCTGTTGGCCTAATTTCTGCAATTGGACTTTGGGAGTTTTTGGGAGTTAAATTAATAAGAGAGTAAGAATATGGTATTTGACAATAGCTTGATCATAGTTATATGCATACATAAATACATATACATATGTGCTTGCTTTCTAATTGGAGCAATGCCAATTCCTGAAATAATTGATAAGATTCCTTTGAATCATTAATGAGATTTCTTATATAAAATGTAAGGAATTTTCTATGAGATTCCAGCATGTATATGTACTTTGCTCATTGTTTTTAAATTGTCATTTGTGAATAGGCAGCTAAACTATTGGAATTTTATATCTCATTCTCCCACAAACCCATTTTTGCCATGAAGGTTTGTGGAAGGACATGATTTTATAATGTCTAGTATCGATAATGATGATGAGCATGTCCAACTATGGTGGAACCAACGACCAAAACTTGGGAGTTATGGTGGAATGTGTGCTAACAAAACAAGGTCAACATTTTCTGAAGAAGGTCGTGACCTCTGGAGACCCCTCGACGAAAAACAACTTGATTCAAAGATTTGTACAAAGTTCACCTAAATCAGTGTCTCTCAGCACTCTTTACCATCTTCTTTCTCCTTCTACAGTTCAACCCCATCTCTCTTCAGTCGCCTTCTCAGTTAGTATTTTACTCTTTATCTCTCTCCTTGAACTATTAGTAGAGTCTCTCATGAGTTTTGCAAATTTTGCAGCTTTTTGTAAGAATTGCTGAAGCACCTTGGTGCAGTTGGAACCCTAAGATTGTAGCTGAGCTTGCTACTTTGCTGGATAAACAGGAACAATATTCAACGTGGGAAACTCTAATATCGGAAGCCGCTTCCAAATTAGAGTCTTGCTCTCGACATCCGGCTCTTTTCTATTGTAAATTGTTAGAGTGTCATTATAAGTAAAGTTCAGAAACATGGTTTGAGATTGCTTATTCGTACCTAAACCAACTTCTTCATAGTTCATCATCCTCTATCTACATATGACGTCGTGTTCATGAATATAAGTGGGGTAGAGGATTTAGTGAATGATATGATAATCAAAGCGCTTGAACGTTTAGCATTTGAATTAAAGTCTTCTATGTATGGTTATGAAGATTAGGTTTATTTGAAGATTTGGAGAGAATTCTGGCTCAAATGGAAAAGGAAGGGATTGTTATTGATACAGTTTGTTCAAATATGGTTCTTTCAGCATACGGAATGCATGGTGAGCTAACAAAGATGGTTTCATGGCTCCAAAGGATAAGAAATTCATCGATTCCTTTCTCGATAACGACGTATAACTGTTATTAATTAATGTCCTGTGATAATGAGAAAATTGGTGTACATAATAAATGGCTTCCCATTGTCAATTGAAGAGTTGAATGCTAGTTTCGAAGGAGATGAAGAAGCCATGGTGGTTAGAAAGCTAATCAGGGCCCCCTGAGATTCTAGGGGAGGTCATGGTGTGGGACTCTATGCACCCAAAACTGGATTTACATGGACTGCATTTGGGTTCATCCTATTTGATTATATTACTTAGGCTGCAAGAAATGCGACAGAGGCTTAATGATTCAAGGTTTGCAATTCTGGAAGAAATTGTCATGGTGTGTAGCTTGGAGAAGCATAGCAGTCTCATGGGCCAATCTCCTATGAAAATGTTGGTGAAAGAGATGTTGGTGAAGATGACAAGTCCACTGAGAATTGATGATAGGAAGAACAATGGTTGTTTTGTTGCCAAAGGTGAGATTGGTCGTGTTTAAGCCATGCAAAATCTAGTGGTAAGATATGGACCCTATATGTAATTCAATCATGCTGTCATTACCAAACGCCCCACACACTTGCATAAAAATCTTTCGTTAGATGTCAATTCCATCGAGTCATCTTCATTTAGCTCACAGGAGATATGGAAACAGGAAACAAAAGTGTTTACAATTTTGGAAACCAAAAAAGTAAAAAAAAAAATAGAAAAGGAAAAAGGTCTGGTTTTGAATTTAAATCATTTCAAAAAATGGTCTAATAGTTTATTTCTGAATTGATGTTTTGCATTTAAATTATTTCTAGATTTTAGTTAAGTGTTTTGTAAAACAAATACGGTCTAAACAATTAAATAAATCAGATCAACTTTCATTTTTCACCTTTTTTAGTTTAGTAAAATTAAAAAAAGTGTGAAAAAAATATGAGTTTTTATTTTTATTAGCGTATCTGATATCTTATTAGGAATATTCTACTGGAACATGGGTTTTTTTTTGGTTTAGTTTATAACAAATAAGTGTTTATTTATTAAAATATCATTTTTAATCCAGTATATTCGAATTATTTTAGAATGACAAATCTCTTAATATGTATAGATAAAAAAATATTTTAGAATAAAAATTATAAATGTAATATATAATATTTTTTATTTAAAATTAAAATAAAATTCTTATTTAATTTTTATACTTAACTAGAAGGAAGGGAGTATTAATTGTGGGTTATAGGAACAATTTTAATGAAAATGTTTTCAAGGTTGGTTCCTGTTTTTCCATGACATATCCACTCGCAAGGTTGTCCCGTCAAATGCCTATTTCAGCACATGTCAGTATAGGCCGTTTAAATAAGAATTTAAAAAAAAAGATTTATAAAAATAAAAAAAATTTAGATAACTTTTAAAAAAAAACTTTTCAATAAAAATTTATAAAAAAATAATTTTAAATAAATGAGAATTTAGATAGTTATTTTTAGAAGTATTTTTATTATTAATAAATTATAAAAAATAGTATTATTATTAAATATATGAGAAATGAGATATGAGAGAGAGTGTAAAAGAAAGATAAGAAATGAGAAAGTGTAGAAAAAAAAAAAGGAAAGAGGATATAGGAGAGAGAAGAGAATGTATAAGAAAAAAAAAGGTAATATAGTAATTAGTTAGTCTATAAGCGTTTTTACTATTGCATAAGTTATTCTGACCAGTTTATCTAAAACTTTAATTTTAAATTATAATTTAATCTAAAAACTCTTTTAAATAATTATAGGTACTTATTTTAAATTTTTTAAAACTTAAATTTTATCTAAAACCTTAATTTTAAATTATAATTTAATCTCAAAACTCTTTTAAATAATTATAGGTACTTATTTTTTAATTTTTTAAAACTTAAATTTTATCTAAACTTAAATTTTAAATTTAAATTTAAAGAGTTTCTAAATACACACTATATATAGTTTGGACATGGGCAAAAGTTAGGGAAATTTTTTGAATTCGGTAAACAAAAAGGCGAAAATACTCTAAGTCCCTATTTGGATAAGTAGTAAACTATGATTTTATAAAAAAATTTAGCTCAAATTTTAATTTAAAAAAAATTAAAATAAATATCTATATTTATTCAAAATAATTTATGGATCAAACTATAGTTTAAAATTATAGTTTTGGATAAGTTACTGGGAATATTTTCTGAAATAATAAAATAGTTTATAGATTACCTATTTACTATTTTATCCATATATTTTTTCCATTTCTCTCTCCTCTATTTCCTTCTCTTTGCTTCTCCTCTGCTTCGTTAAGTCATCTCGCTCATTGCTAAAGTTGCAGTCCAGATCTGTCATATTACTCGCCAGAGTCATCGTCCATGAGTCGCCATCAAGAGTTGTCATTCACAAATCGCTATTAAGAGTCACCTTCACAGTCACCATCCAGATCTATTGTTTTACTCACCAAGAGTTGCTGGTAGCTATTAACTGTCGCTAGTCGCTGCTCACGATCGTTAGTCGCTACTCACTGTCGCTTGTAGTTGCTCGCTAGCCACGATCATGAAATAAGCTAATATGAACAGTATACCTAAATAGATTTAATTTATTTTTTTATCTCATATTCTTTCTAGTAATTTATTCATAACAAAAGTTATTATGAAAATAACTATCTAAACACTTATTTATTCATAATCATTTTTTTTTATAAATTTTTTTTCAGAAACCCTTTTCTAAAAGTTTTTTTTTCTATAAATATTTTTCTAAAAATTTATCCAAAATACTTGTGAGTTGTTCCATTTTTCCTGTGAAAATGTCGGTTCAATCTAGTACCAACTGTCTTTACACACACACATATATATAACACTCTGATGCGAACTATCAATTTTATAGGTTGTTTGGATAAAAATTTAGAAAAGAGCCTGTGAAAAAAAAAATTGAACAGCTTTTTAAGAAACAATTTTTAGAGAAGAGTTTATGAAAAAAAGTTATTATAAAAAATTGAGTATTTATATAGTTATTAATATTACTTTTATAATTGAAAAATTATTAAAAATGATATAATTTTATTAAAAATAAGATAAAAGAGAGAGGGTAGAGAAGAGAGAAAAGAGAAGAAAGAGGGTAAAGAAGAGAGAAAGTAAGAAAAAATAAAAATAAAATAATAATTAAATAGCCTATAAACTCTTTTACTATTCTAGAAACTAGTTTTAATAGTTTATTTAAAATTTTAATTTTAAAATATAATTTAATTTAAAGTTGTTTTGATAAATATAATTATTTATTTAAAAATAAATAAATTAAAACTTGGGGTAAAATTTTTTTAAAATTTTAGTTTGTATTCTAAAACTGTGGCACTTCGAAGGAAACTACATCACGACGATCAGTTTTTTGTTTTTTCAAAGTATGGAAATTGGAAATTGGGCAACAAACAAGAAATAGAGGATGATTGATTTGCATATGACTATGATAAGACTTTGAGGCTGCATTTAATATCGTCGAAGGGATGGATGCTTTTTTTTTTTTTGTTTTATTGACAGCTTATTGACTAATCGTCGAATCCTATTATAATTCCATATAGTCACTGACAATATCCTAACCCCACTATCAACAATGTTGATTATGTGAACCTTCCTAACACCAACTTGCCACTATCTATAATTCCCCTGAAGA
Organism: Leucaena leucocephala; assembly: GCA_037074615.1. Lineage (NCBI taxonomy): Eukaryota > Viridiplantae > Streptophyta > Magnoliopsida > Fabales > Fabaceae > Leucaena > Leucaena leucocephala. The sequence goes on from CM073553.1 coordinate 5,881,147, forward strand.
TTATGATTTTTTTAATGAATTGTATATAGTTATTATATTTTATTAAAATTACAATAATAAAAAATTATTAAGAACGAATGTCACCATAGAGTCTTGTATATTTTTAATCACTTAGGTGAAATATGCACACCTAATATGTGATTTTTAATAAATTTTACATTGGTATATATAGATTTTATTAAGATCACATTTTAAAAATATTATGAATGTAATAAACAAGGTTGAGAGAAATTTATCTTTTACCCACTATACCCTACAAAATATCCTTTTCTCTTTTTAGGGCAAGACACCCTAATATGTCCCCAAACTATAGGAATAGTTAATATTTAAATTAAAGTGATTTAAATTTATTAATATATTCTTTTAACTTCAAAATTTTTATTCCTATTTAACTTCTCCGCCGAAACATTTAAAAACTAGAACTAGAACGAGGTATCATTAACATTGAATCATGAAATTGTAGTCAATTATATAATACTATCATAATTATGTTATTTTAATAATTGTTTCAATTATTATATTTTAGAAAAAAACATATTAGATTAATTAATTTAATTAATTTTTATTTAATTAAATTAGCTAAATAGTTATTCTATCGTGATCATCGACCTGAGGAGTATTGATAGTTATTGGCTAAAAATAAGAGAGTTTTAATAATAAAAATAAATTTTAATGATAATCAATCAAAATTGAAATTTCAGCAAAGTGTGTGAAATTTCAAATTAATTTTTGCTCCCCCTTCAATATCTTTTGCTCTATTTTCATTAATAACTAGTGTTGAGGCAAAAGGCGCATAAAATTTTTAACTAAAAAAATAAAGGTGTCTTCAACCACAAGGTAAATTGCTGAGTTTATTTGTATTTGTAATCTTTCTTTATCTATTAAAGAAGTTCATCCTCTTAAATATAATATAATAAAAAATATTTTGAATTATTTTAAAAAATATTTAGTTAGTTTCTAAGAAAATCAGATATGATTGATGACTTAGAACGTTGATAAAAGTATATCGACGCACAAAGATATTATAAAAATTGCAAAACAATTATTTTTTATGAATTTAATCAAAAGTAAATAATTTTTATTTTCGTAAAATATCTTAACATGCATAACTTGTTATGAAAATTGTAAATTAATTGAAACTAATATATTTTTATTGAATTTGAGTGAATCGTATTTATAATTATTTTGTAAACTTTTTATAGAGTATGTATTTAATAAAAAAATAATAAAATGGAAGGCAATGGAAAACTCCCTAGTTTTTAGTGAATAACGGTCAGGTATTTTAGAGGGGATGTGGGGATTTAATTCGGGGTAATTTAGTATTTATGGATTTATATTTTAATATTTAGTCCTAAATAATTACAAATTTTTAAATCTTTTTTAATAAACATCATTCCATTTAGGTTCTTTGCCGCTTCCACGCGGTTTTACTTCGTCCAACTGAGAGCAAGTCAAAGCAAGAAGACAAACAGATTATGTGAAACGAAGGTCCTTTGCTTGCAGGGGGAAATATTTGGTAATATCTATATTTTTTTAATTTTAATTTGCTCCTTATATATTTTTCTCTTTTACATTAAGACATTTAATTTTATTTTATCAATACTATTAGCCCTTATAACTTTACTCTATTAATAATATTAATTCTTATATAAGAGTTAACGATGTTATATAAGATCAAAGTTAAGATTTAACTAATAGAAAAAATATAAATAATAAATTAAAAATATGTAGGTAACTAATATGATTTTTCATCTTTTAAAAGTAGATGGTAGCGTGTGTGTAGAGATGATATGATAGATTAGGTATGCTTTAATTAGGTATTTAGAGCATTTTTTATTTATTGAATCGGAAGAAATGTAATAAAATATAATGTGATGTGATGTAATACCGAGTTGATAAATTTATTTGGTCACTAAGTGCGTATTTGAGAAGTGGAAAAATTTAAATTTTAAATTTAAATTTTGACAAAATTTAAATTTTATATTTTTTTAATATAAACAGTTATATTTATTCAAACGAATTTTTAGACTAAATTATAGTTTAAAACTAAGGTTTTAGATAAGCTGATCAGAGTAGTTTATAGAATAGTAAAAGAGCTGATGAATTAACTAATTACTATATTACCCTTACTTTTTCTTATATTCTCTCTCATATATTTTTTTATACTATCTCTCATTTCTCTTACTTTTTCTTATATCATCTCTCTTTTCTTTTCTTACACTCTCTCTCATCTCATCTCTTATCTCTCCTCATTTAATACTCATACACTTTTTCGTAATTTAGCAATAATAAAAGTACTTTTGGAAATAACTATCCAAACACTCATTTATTTAAAACCACATTTTTTTCATAAACTTTTCTTCAAAAGTCATTTTTTAAAAACTGTCTAAAAACCCTTTTTTTCATAAGTAATTTCCTAAACTCTTATCTAAACGGGTTTAAAAAAAGATGATACCTAGGTATAAAAATATTTGGTTTAATTATCATAAATATAGGAATAGATTGAAATATAAATTAAAAGATAAAATTACCTTTATCAATATATATGTATATAGTGAATTAAAATTGTATATTTTTTGCTAAAATATATAATAACTCTTTTGCTAATTTAAGTTTGGGTTAGGTGGTCTGCCTAATCTTATTACCATTGTCAGCAATTATTTCATTCGCCATATGGGCTCTGTTTATGGGAAGAACCCCGTATGGTTCCTAGGGTGTTTATGTTTTGATAGAATCTTCCTACTGAAAAAAAAAAGATTGAAATATTTTTAAGCCATTCCCTCTTTGTTAGTTTATACTCTTTACTTGGTAATTAAATTTGCATGTATTTTAGTACAACTTACATGTATATTGTATAATGTTATGTTTGTCATGACTTACTAGCGCTGCATAAAGACAAGTCAGGACCAAATAGGGCCTGTTAAAATATAATAATTATTAATTTATTTAGATATATTTTATTCATAGTATAAATCAATAACATTATAATCATGGCCATTAATTAATTTCTTTAATTTTAAAAGAGTTAATTATTGTAGAAATTTTTTTACTAAAATAAGAAAAAACTCTACCATGATTATAAAAAGACTTTTATTAATTTACAAATAATCATGATAGAAAAATAATAAAATAATATTCTTAATGATATTAAAAATTAAATTAAAGTGTATATATTTCAAAAATAGTGTGAAAGTCAAGGCAATTTAATAAAATTGAAGAAATAATCAATTTATTAGAAGTATTTATCATGAATATTTACAATATTATCCCAAGATGCATTCCAAGAATCAAATCTAAATAAATTATGATATCATATTAGAGTAAATAGAATGAGTTATATTATGATAAAATACAACTATTCCACACATTAATTAAAATGATGAGACTATACAATTGATATAATACTAATCAAGTCTATGAAGCCTTTCATGAGATATTAAGATGAGACTATTATCTAAAAAATATTAATAACCATGAGGTGAGACACACATTTCAGTAATCAACAATTATACTCATCATATATATCAATATATGCTCGTGAGGTGTTAAGTAAGACAGTTAAAAAAGTACAATATGTAAAAAATAATATATTATCATAATATAATCAAATGGATAAACTATACAATTCCTCCTAACAAATTAACTAAATCCTCCTTATACCCTACTTTCTCATAATTTGAAATACTAAGCATGGTGCTTGTAAAATCTATGAGAACTTCTCGATAGGGAAGTCGATTGTCGAGCACTTGATCGAGCTAAATTCTTTCAGTCCGAGCCCCTATATGCTCCTATCTAATGTTTATGCTGGTGTGGGCATGTGGGACAATGTGAAAATGGTAAGGGCAGCGATGAAAGGGAGGAACCTAAAGAAATGATCATGCTGTAGTTGTATTGAATTGGAGGGAGTTGTTCATCAGTTCTTTGTACAAGACAAATCACACCCTCAAGTTAAAAAGATTTATTCCATATCAAGTTAAAGGAAGAAGACTATTGTAACACCGATAGAGGAAGAAGATAAAGATCTCCATGATATTCATGACAATGGTGGCGGAGGTAGAGAAAAATGAAGGAGTTGACGCCAACAAAAAGAGACAGAGGAGGAAAGGGAAAGAAAATAGATAAAAGCATGTATAAAAAATAGAGATAAAATAGTATTTTAATATCAAAAAACTCTTTTTACTGTTATATAAACTATTTTCAATAATTTATATAAAATTATAGTTTTAAACTATAGTTTATTTTATATATATTTTTAAAATAAATATAATTATTTATTTTAAAAATTATTATAACTATAATTTAGACTAAAAATCTTTATATAATTATATTTTTACATAAATTTAAATAATTACTAGGGATAAGGTCAATCTAAATTTGTAATTAGTCAATTATTAAAAAAAACAGGTGATTGCTTAATTACATACCAATCGATTAATTAGATTGAACTAAATTTTAAAATAAATATCATGTGGAGGTAGTGGGGAACATAACAAACCAAAAGCAGAAAGCTGACGCAAAAGATTCGTTTATGTGATGAGAGAAAGCGCTAAATTGGGCGATGGGATTGATTGTCATGGTGATGGTGGGGTCAACATATATAATATATTAATAAATATAAATCACTTTAACGTAAATCAACAGCATAGCTTACCGCTATATTTTGCATATTTATCTACAACATCAACAATATTTGAACAAAATATGCTTGTGAGGTGTTGAACAGAACACTTCTCTGGAGATTCTCTAGGGGAGCCACCTAATTAAGGACAGAAGTATGTAACATCAAATTTGAATATCTTAAAACGATTTTCTAGAATAACGAATTCAACGATCAATCAAAAGGAAAATGCGGAGAAAGTTTAGAAATATAAAAAAATATCTTTATTAATTATTTTTTTAATCTCTATATATTTTAAATGAAGATACTATAAAAATATCACTTAAATTTTAAAATCTAAAATTAGAATTTTTTATAAAAATTATTATTTATTTATTAAGTATAATTAATAGTTATTAAAAAGTAAAAAATAAAAATAATTTAAGTTTATGATTGTCTTTTCTTAAATAAGTGTATTATTTAAGAATTAAACTTGAGACTTATAACTCATATTAAATAATGTGAATTAAATAAAATGAGCCACATTTAAATACTAATTATAGGGATAAAATTTGAAAATAAATATTAATAAATTAGAATAACCGGGGGGGGGGGGGGATTAATGTGGTTAGCAAGCTAAAACTAGAATAGCGATGTTGTTTCTGACGTGGAAAAGCGTGCAAACCCTTCTCTTTCTGTAATTTCACGCTCCTAAAAAAAAAAAATAGAACGTTAAAGTGGTATAAATATTTTTTTAAATAGTTTAATATTGTAAAATAATTTATAATATAATTTTATATTTAAAATATTTAAAATAATAAAATCTTATCTATACTAATAATTATTAATTTTAATTATTAAATAATGATTTAATTCTATTTTAACTCTAAAAATATTAATTGGCAATATGATTTCACTTCTTTAAAGTTTTTTATTATCCATATTTTTCTCTTTCTTATTCTCTATCCTTTACTCCTTTATTCTACCTCATACTCTCCCCCATCTTCCTTTTAACTCTTAATTTTCTTATTAAATTTTAATAAATAATATGAAAAGAAGAGGAATATTAATTTTTGTTATAAAAATTTGAACAATATAAAAATAAAGTCAAGAATTATTTTATTTACTAACTAAAAATATATAAAGAAAAAGACAAAAGAAAACTTAAATAAAATAAAAAGAATACCACAAATTATTTTACCTATATATATAGATATTGAAGAACCTAGAAAAATAAATAAATAAAAAGATATTATATATTTTAAGGTATCAGCTGTACTAAAATAAATATTTTAAAATATTAGATATGTTATAAATTATTTTATGACGTTAAATATATTTAAAAGATAAGTCAAAATATAAGGTAAATTATAAATTATTTTAAAATACGGAACGCGTATTAAGAACACTTTACTTACTACAGAAAAAAGAGACGACGCGCTAGTTAGTCTCATTACGCACATGGTGGTAGGTCCCAACTCATATACACTTCTTTTCTCTCGTTCTTGCTACTCCCAGGCAACAAGCTAATAGCCAATTGCTGGCGGGTAGACCCAACACTTCATAGGTTTATTTTTTAACCAATAGTATAGTTATTAGTTGAGGGTGAATTTTGTTTTGATGGTGTCATGAATATAATTCCAACACATTCTAATGGAAAGCTATAACTCCATTAATTTTCCTTTCTTTCTTAATCTGTACTCCTCCTATTTTTTCAATATAAAATTCAATTGATTAATTTAAAAAAATTAAAAAAATTAAATAAATAATTTAATTATAATATATATTAATTATTATTAAATTATATATCAATTTATAAGTCAATCAAATTAATTTTAAAAAAATAATAAATATAAATATTTTAATAATTTATTTAATTTTTTTAATTTTCTTAAATTAGTCAGTAAGTAAAGGAAATACTATTACTTTGAGTCTACTTTGAAAACTAATTTGGAGTTCCTTATAGTTTCATCTAGTTTTAAACAGGTCCCTAAACTTCCCCCCCCCCCCTTCTTATTGAGCCTTTTTAGTTTATACTGTTAAATTCGTTAGTCCTTCTGTTAAATAGAAATTAATAGTGCTAAATATTCCGTTAAAGAGCAACGATGCGGCACATAGTTGAATTATCTTTGACAATTTGGACTCTTACACAGCATCTATGTTGAAAGAATTTAGCTGAAAACAATTTTTTTTTGTCCTTAAAGACTAAAAAACAAATTATTGTGAGTCTGGAACTTTAACGATTTATTTATGTGAAGCAATTATGTAGCACAAATCAATAGATTAGGAAAAAAAGATCCAGAATCATTGACTGCCTGGAAGCAAAAATTTAAATCATATAAAAATTTGTGTTTAGACGTTAAAGACCAAAAAAATTGTTTTCAGCTAAATTCTTCCCACATAGAGTCATGATGATTCAACTATGGCCACATCAGTCCAAAGTTAGGTTAAAATTTGTGTATGGAATTATAGGCATATATATATATATATATATATATATATATATAGTGGGCTCAAAAGCGAGGAAGAAGACCACAAATATTTGATGATTAGGGCGGGCAATATATATAATTTTTCTCCTATTATATATATATATATATATATATATGCATGCGCACACATATTACTTTCTAATTTAGGGAGACAAAGGAAAGTTCTTAGGACTTTAAACTCTCCTTCTTGAGAGCTTTCCTTGATGAATCCGGCTAATTCTGAAGTGCAATATATATACAAGAAATTTCCTTGATGGCGTTTAAGCAATATATATATATACACACATAGATACAAGGGAAACTTTCATCCTCAAGCTTTTGGGGTTTTCTTCCCCGTTGTTGACCCCTCAGCTCTCTTCCCGCCTTTATCATTTCTTTTCTTTCCTTTCTGGACTTTCTTGGTCCCCTTCCCTATATTAGCATCATGGCGGACCACCAACAAATTGGAGGGGAGCCCCCCACAACGCCTCTAGTTCCATCTACTTTTACCTCTTCACAATGGTTTTACCACACTTCATATCTATTATCCCGTTATTTTTTGTTTAATCAGCACTACATTATCTTGCCATCTTCATTCTTCCCTATTTGTTGTTTAAACAAATTCCATTTCTAGTTTCTTGCTATTATTGTTATTACGACATTATGATGCTAATTCGGTTTATTTATTCCTTATCTTTGCGGCTGCAGTTCAAACCCCGCACAAGAGGAATCCTTCAAAGTGTTACACGCTCTCATAATTTCTCTGATTACTATAGTAGGTGGTTATGCGCAATTTCAATTTCAATGTAAGAAACTGTCCCTCTTTGCTGAGCATGGAAACATCATGAGAGCCGCTTTTGTGCTGCTATTCTTCTATGGTATCGGTTTGATGGTAGAATTTAGACTTCAAAATCGATCTAAATCCCTTGCCATCATGCAGCAATTTACTCCTCTGTTTGGACTTCTTGTGGTCGTTCTACTTCTCTTCATCCTATCGCTCTCCCTGGGTTTAGCTGCATCCATCGTATGGGCTTTCTTGGTGGTTCGGCCAACAGTCAGATTTTTTCAACAGATTATTCAATGGCTCCGTGGCATCATTCTACATATTCATACCAATCATACAACAATAAGTAACATTGAAATGGAAGGAAGTGGATCTATTGGGATTCAAGAGAATAACCCGTCCATATGAAGATTTTTTCTAGGATAAATCTTACATTTCTGAATTAAATTCACTAGGGATTCAATCAGTAATAGTAATAGTATAGTGTATCGTCTGTACTTTGTCAAGATCCAGAGATGTAGAGGGATCCACTGTAAAATAAGAATATTGGGATATCTTTCCAAAGCCTTTGAATCTTCGTTGTACACATTCTGCCAATAAATGTTATCCGTCTGAATTAAAATATAGATCGATTTGTGCGCGCGCGCGCGTATATATAAACTATTGTTATGGTAATTTACATGTGGTTTAATCAGCAATACATCAACATCAACCATAATTAATCAGAACTCATCTTGAAGAAGAGGAAGATGAAGAAGCAAAATCGAAGAGGTAAATGGAAAGAAATTTAATTCAAACGTCTTATTCTCCATCGACAGAAAAAGAGAGATCATCACCATAACAAATATTCACTCTAAAGAAGTTTTAAAAATGTGCAATCACAATGAGCAATATCATGACCAAAGCTGTAGAAGCCTCTAAAGCAAGTAAAATAGTCATGCAGAATTTAATCAGTCCAAGTACAATGAATATACATGTGCTCCTGCTCTTTTGTGGTTGAAACATGAATAATGCCCAATTGATTATATACATCCCCTCTAACCGCATCAAATATCTGACTGTTATTTACTAAAAAATGGGGGGGGGGGGAGTTTTCCTTTGTCTTCTATTTTCATTATTTTTTACTAAATACAAGCACTATAAAAAATTTACAAAATAATTATAAATACTATTCACTCAAATTCTATCAAAATAAATTAGTTTGAATTAATTTACAATTTTCATAACAAGTTATGCATGTTAAAATATTTTATAAAAATAAAAATTATTTGATTTTTATTAAATTCATAAAAATAATGGTTTTGCAATTTTTATAATATCTTTGTATGTCGATATATTTTTATCAACATTCTAAGTCATCAATCGTATCTGATTTTTGTTTTCAGAAACTAACTAACTATTTTTTAAAATAATTTAAAATATTTATTAATATATTATATTTAATAGGACGAACTTCTTTAATAAATAAAGAAAGAATTGCACTTGGCCTTGTGGGTGAAGGCAACTTTATTTTTGTAGTTAAAAATAGTGTGCGCTTTTTTGCTTCAAGGCTAGTTATTAATGAAAATAGAGGAGAAGATGCTGAAGGGCGGCAGGCAAAAGTTGATTGGAAATAGTTTGTTGGCTGCAATGATTTGCACACACTTCTGGAATCTCAATTTTAATATGTTATCATTTAAAACGTCTATCAACTATGGAATCGTCAGCCGACAGATGGCTCCATCGGCAACCATTAATAAGACTAGATCCTTTGTTTTTTCCCAAAAACACACGGCACGGACACAATTTTTTCCAAAGGGTGTAACTTGTCTCAAGAAAAGTTTGCACATTTGTCTTGTAGACGGCCATGTGGTATTCTAATGAGGTTTCCTTTTATTATACTTATTTTTTTAAAAAAAAAAAAGTTGCAACTTTTTAATGAAAATGACACTGCCATTTGTTGCTCTTCATGTGCTTTGTCTAACACGCTCTTAGTTAAAGTTTGGGGTTTATTGTTAAACTGTATATATACTCCTTGTTGCAGTCGAATATTAAGTCACTTTCAATTGTATTACTAGAATAAAAAAAAATAGTTAACTCATTAAATTTATTTAATATTAATATTTAAATAAAATTTTATATTATTTATTTAATTCTATTACTAAAAATTTGTCATTCATATAGAAAAAAAAATTTAAATTATTATAGATCAATTGAATCAATGACTATTTATAATTTTAAAAATAAATCAATTATGTATCAGTTATCTAATTTTAAGATTTATAATTATTCTTCTTAATATAAATGATTCTAAGAATCGAGAACTATAATTGATTAAAAAAATAGATTAAATAGAAAGATTCACAATTAAGCATTAAGTATAGGGATAAATTTTGGGAAGAAATGGCAATAGGGACGATGGAGGATGGCAGATAAAGATAATATTTTAATTGAAGAAACAGTTAAGGGTTTCATCCCCAATGATGCAACTACTAGAAAATGGTTTGGATAAAAAGGGTTATCGTATAAAGTCTTTGATTCCCACTTGCATTTATGGAAGTCTCGTTGAATTTGATAGTGACCGTCAACTCAGTCTAATAATTACGTGTAAGTTACATCACAGTGAAATTGGAGAAATTATGTCTTGTCTTCCACTACTTGGATACCCTTTTTCAATGGCTCTATTTTTTTAAAAAGAAATTGCTTTTTTGTCAAAAAAAAAATCTTGCACTAGAAATGCTTGCATTCTTCAAAATGAAGAGGAAAAAATTCTGCAAATTACTGATATGGAAGAAATGAAGTGAAAGGTAAAGAAAGAGAAACTAACGGGTAGAGATGATGCCATTGCAACCTCCGGCCGAAGAGGAAAACGTGACAGCTCAGAAGAGGTTCAGAAGCGTTTTTTAATAGATTGATGACTTGGCACACTATGACCTGTTCGATCAAATTAACGGATAGGATTTAGAGATTCTGAGAGATAAGGGATCTGCTTATGAAATCTAAGACCTAATTAACGTCATACTCTACAGTAATACAATCTAAGTACCTATTTGGAAGTTAGGTTAAAAAATTAATTTTGAGTAAAACTTTGATTTAAAAAAATTTAAAATAAACAGTTATTTTTGTCCATAATTAATTTTAGCCAAAATTATAGTTTTGAATAAACTACTGAAAATAATTTTTAGAATAGTAAAAAAATTTATGAATTATCCAATTATTATTTTATCCATACTTTTTCTTATCTTCTCTCTCTCATCTCTCTCCTCTCTCTTCTTCACCCTATCTCCTCTTTTCCCTATCTTCTCTACACTCTCCCCTCTCTCCTATTTATTCTCTACCCTCTCTCCTCTCTTATGTTTTAATCAAATCATACCATTTTTAGTAATTTATCAATATAAAAAGTAATTCTATTACTAATCATACAAATATTTCTATTTTTAAAATCTATTTTCTAAAATATATTCTTCCCAAAATCTATTCTCTAAAAATTAATCCATATACCAACTTCCCTTTCTATCTGTGTCTATATATACCCAGAGATACAATTGAAATTTTCATCATCAAATTTTTGTGGTTTTCTTCTCCATTTTTGACCCTCTGATCTGTTCCGACATTAATCTTTTCTTTCCTTTCTGGATTCTTTTATTCCCCTTGTCCATCATCCCTTCATGGCGGACCACCAACAAATGGGAGGGGAGCCGCCCACAACGCCTCTAGTTCCATCTACTTTTAGCTCTTCACAGAGGTTTTACCCCACTTCATTAACTCCATATCTATTATCCCCATTATTTTTATTTAATCGGCACTACATTATCTTGCCATCTCCATTCTTCCCCATTTTTCACTTCCTTATGTATTTCAACTAAACAAATTCCATTTTTAGTTTCTTGCTAATATTGTTATTACTACATTATGATGCTAATCCGGTTTATTTATTACTTATCTTTTGCGGCTACAGTTCAAACCAAGTACAAGAGGAATCTTTCAAAGTGTCACCAATCAGACAGCAACAAGTAACATTGAAATGGAAGGAAGTGGATATATTGGGATTCAAGAGAATGACTCGCCTGTTTGAAGCTTCTTTTCGCCAAAACAAAAACTTGTTCGTATGAAGTTTCTTTCTAGGATAAACCTTGCATCTCTTAATTAAATTCGAATTAAATTCGCTAGTGAGGCAATCAGTAATAGTAATAGGAAAAGTTGCTCAATTTTTCATTTCCACATATGTCTCCATGCTTTCTAATGGGGATATCAAAAATGCCTAAAGTATATTGTATCGCCTGTACTTTGTCAAAATGGGCAAAAATATAAGCGAAAATATAGCAAAAAAAACAGAGAGAGAGAGGCATAACTCATCTTCAAGAAGAGGAAGAGGAAGATGAAGAAGCAAAATCGAAGAGGTAAATGGAAAGAAATTTAATTCAAACGTCTTCTTCTCCATCGACAGAAAAAGAGAGATCATCACCATAACAAATATTCACTCTGTAGAAGTTTTAAAAATGTGCAATCACAATGAGCAATATCATGACCAAAGCTGTAGAAGCCTCTAAAGCAAGTAAAATAGTCATGCAGAATTTAATCAGTCCAAGTAGAATGAATATACATGTGCACCTGCTCTTTTGTGGTTGAAACATGAATAATGCCCAATTGATTATATATCCAAACCAAGAACTAGACCCTCTCCTCTTTCCTCTTTCGTCGAGGAAACCTTGTAAAACCTTGGAAAAACTTTTTCAATTTTTTCATTTCACCAACTGCAGAAAGCCATTGAGTTAGAATATCCGGTCACATTGTCGGGTCTGCCAGCATCCTCAATCATTCTATCCATTAGGTCAAATGCTTTGTGTAACATTTTCTTATCCCAAACGCACCTTTCAAAATAGCATTATATGCAGTTGTATTAGGTCTAATCCCCTTCACTTTCATGTCATCCATCAAAGAAAGAGCACTTTCTACATCTTTAATCTTGCACAGAGAATCAATTAAAATGTTGTATATAACAGTGTTGGGAGGAGCCTTCAATGTATAACTCATTTCCCTGAACATTTTAATGGCTTCATCAACATTTCAATGTAAACAATAAGCCTGTATTACTGCCCCATATGTGACAACTAAAGGGCCCAAGACCCTCCCTCATCTTTCATAATGGGCCCGTTTGGATAGGATTTTAAAAACGGGCTTATGAAAAAAAAGGGCTTTTGAACAGATTATAGAAAAGGGCTTTTGGAGAAGAGATTATGAAAAAAAGTGGTTTTGAATAAATGAGTGTTTGGATAGTTATTTATAGAAGGGATTTTATTATTGGTAAATTACGAAAAAGGGTATAAGTATTAAATGAAGAGAGATAAGAGATAAGAGGAAAGAGGAGAGAGGGTGTAAGAAAGAAAATAGAGAAAAAGTAGAAGAGATGAGAGAGGGTGTAAGAAAAAGTAGGAGAGAGGGTGTAAGAAAAAGTAGGGATAATATAGTAATTAGTTAGTTCAAACGTGGTTTACTGTTCCAAAAGCTACTCTGACCAGCTTTTCTGAAACCTTGGTTTTAAACCAGAGTTTAGTCCAAAAGCCCGTTTGAACAAATATGACTGTTTGTTTTAAAATTTCTCCAAACATAGGTTTTGAGCCAAACCTTGGTTTAAAACTAAGGTTTGGATTTTTCCAAACAGGCACAATATCTCACAAGCAGTTTTAAAATCTCCACTTTTGCCAAGGAAGGATATTAGAGTATTATATGTGAAAATATCAGGCTTAACTCCCGTTTGTTCCATTTCCTGTAGCATTTCATATACTCTTTCCAACTTCTTGCAGAATTCACTTATCAGCACATTGTAGCAACATAGTTCAAGACGAAATCCAGCCTCTTTCAGCTTCGACACAACAAAACTGGCATCATTCATCCTCCCAGCAAGACTCAAAACGGATATCAAACTGTAGTAAACAATCACGTCTGGAGAGCATCCAGAACTCAACATCATATCAAAATATTGCATGGCTTTATCAATATTGTTCACATTACAAAAAGCCGCGATTAGAGAAGTATAGGTCACGGCATTCCCTTTTATGACTTTCCTTTGCATCTCCTTGAAAAACTCAACAGCCCTGCTGATCCTCCCATGTTTCCACATACCATCAATCAATGTATTGAGGGTGACAACATTTGGTATCACTCCTTCCTTGTTCATCTGATCAAACAGCTCATGTGCTTTATCAAGCAGTTATATGTAACGGTATTTGGCCTAAATTCATTTTTCATTTGTTCCAACATGCTCAAGCTCTCATCGTGCCTCCCAACTTTACAAAGTCCATCAATCAAGGTGTTAAAAATAACCACATCAGGTTCAACATTCATCCCATTACTCCCTCCTTTTCCTCTCGTTTCTTCCAACACCTACAAAGCATCATCAATCCTTCAAGACTTGCATAAATGATTAATAAGAATCCCAAAGGTTATAACATAGGGCTGTATCTAGATTTCTTTCATCTCAGCTAAGAGATTATTCATCCTCTTCACATCTCTATCCCTTCACAACCCTGTCAAGAGGGCATTGCATGAAGTGGCTTCAACTGCACCGCTCAATTTCATTACATAATGTAAAAGATCCCAAGCAAGCCAAGTCTTTTGTTTCCGAACGAGCTTGTTGATCAGATGTGAGACTTTGGCAGTGTCCGGGAAAACGCCATGTTTGCTTAGCTTTCTTACCAACTGACCTATTTCGTCTTCGTCAATGCTTCTTTCAGGGCTTTCTCTCTTTAATAATTCACCAGGAACAATATCACAAATTACTTTGTTTGGAGGAAACATAGTATTTGGCTTACATATTTCATCGAGCACTTGGACTGCACTGTCAGTATGCCCCAATCTAAACAACGTCCTGATCATTGTATTGACGACACAAGTTTTCTTCACAGAAGGGTCAAGATTATCAACACACCATTTTAGCCGCTCCGAGGCACTGAATCAAAAGGGTAGCCGATCTCGAAGTAAGCGGGATGCCCCACTGCTTGACTCTCCTGTAAATCTCCAAAAGGTTATATTCTGAAACGGCCACTTCACTGAAAAGCTCAATAACGCCATGGAATATGGGAGATAGACAATGGCTACGCTCAGATGCCGCATTTGCTCTAACGTATTCAAGAAAATTGAGGGCTTTCGAATAGGAAGCCAACTGGAGTGTGATTGTGAGCAGGTGGTGAGGCATGGTGGTGGTAGAGAATAGTAGGGGATGAAGCTAATCGGTATTCCACTCATTTTCAGGTACTTGGGGAAGTTGCCCGACTTGGGTTACTGGCCATTTATCGTCTGTTTGTGATGGCGACAAATCACAAGGGACGGTGGAGTTCAGACGATAATGACAATACAGTGAAAGATGGCGGCGAAGGAGCTGAAGTAGTCTTGGGGCTAAGACTATTATGCTTATCCTTGCCGCAAGGAGAGACTGCTTCAGCGAAATATAAAAATTAGGAGATCTTTACTAGGATTAGGATTTTCTGAAATATGTGGAACCATGTCACATTAAAAAATCCAACTATAAACCTAAATAAATAATAAAAAAAAAACAGTAACCCAATGATACAAAAGCCTTGTTTAATTGACCATAACAATCTGAACAGGGATTAACGAAGTTTGGACGAAACTTTTGATTTGTAAATAAGTGATTTAGCATTTAATTTTACATTGAATATAGCCTCTGATATTTAGCTTATGTTTGGTTCGATAAAAGTGAAGAGTAAATTAGGTTAATTTAAGAAAAAATAGGGAAAGATATAGGAGATTATAAGTATGAAAATACGGGAAAAAGATGATGTTTTTTGTTTAGTTCAAGAGGAGAAGGGTAGATAATAAAAAATTGACAAATATACCCTTATATTTTTATTTAAATTTATTTTTATTTATAATATTTATATCAAAATTATTATTTCTTTATTTATAAATTTTAAAAAACTTTTTTAAAAAAATATGGTAAAATTTTAAAAATATCCCTTATTATATTTACAATATTTATATTAAAATTATTATTTTTTTGTCTAGCCTTGCGTGTTAGTTGTTGTTTTTTTCAATTCTTTCACCTAGTTACAAGTAATCTTATTTTAGATTCAAAATATAATTGATCTTATTAGCATTAGAATTTCATAATCCTCATTGCACAGAAAAAAGAAGTTCATAAATGATGACACCTAGAAATGCTCCTCTAAGACAGAACTAGATACATTTGATTATAGAGGATTGTAATCAATATGTAGCTTCATAAGGCAATGCGAGAATGAATAATCGATTGAAAACAATAACAAACACAAAAAGGCTAAATAAATCATTAAATATTAATCTGAACCAACATGCAATGCATTAATTACTCCCATGTATACTCAACATCAGAAACGGCTTTATAAATCACAAACCAATGTAAAGACAAAATGAAATAGAAACTGGAGTCAGAAATCTCGTGTGTGGAAGTACTGCTTATTGCACCGACTTTTAATTGGGGCTGCATTAGCATTAAGAATTTCATCATCCTCATAACTCAGATAAAAATGAAGTGCATAAATGATGACGCTAACAAATGTTGCTACTGAACTAGATAAAGAATCATAGCCAACATGTTTTTTCATCAAAAGATAACAAGAATGAATTAATGAGTTCAAAACTATCACTAACACACAAGGCTAGATGAAACAGAAGTGAACAAACACGTAATGCATTACTAAAACGTCCATGAATCCCAGTCTTATTACGATAACAGGCAACATTTTTAGTTCATTGATTGGAAAGGCTTTCAAAAATCAATGAACTACAAACGATAACCAAATTACGGCTTTCAAATTGGCAATTGATGTAAACAATGACGGTTTCCAAATGCCAGAAACAATTTAACAATCAGAAAACTCCAATGAGGCGCCCAAGAACAATTCATTTCCTGAAAAAGAAAGGAAAATTTACAAACAAAAAAAGAGAAAATATTAACCAATGTATAGGGGTTGAATTAGGAAGGCTCAGATTCGCCTTTTCTCAGACAAGAAAAAAGAACCAACATGAATAGCTGCGCCAAGACGTGGGATCATCGTCCAATGTCTTGTAAAACTGCTATGAACATCATCATTGCCTCAACAGACCCACCATTATATTTTATATTGACATTTGAAGAGTAAGAGAAAGAAGAAGAAGAAGTGATTATGATGATGAGCTGTTTGAGGAAGGAGATGAAAAATCACCGGATTGTGCAGTTAATCTGGGAGGAGCAACAGCTCTCAAAACACCCCCTTCTCCCCTGAGACTGCTGGAGTAGGTAGCAGTGACCTGCAGCGATTGTTGGAGGCGCACCGACGGTGAAGACGGAGATGCACCGACAGTGAAGACGGAGCCTGCGTACGCGGAAGATGAATGAAGTACATGAGAAACGAAAAAGGGCTTTTACAACTGAGAGAACGTAGAAAATTAAAAAGTAAGCAAGAGTAAGTCCACACATAACACATAATATTTCTCATCCTTCTAAAAAAATCTCAAATTTAGAGGGAAGAGAGAGGGTATTAACGGAAAAAAAAAGATAAAAAAATTCTTTTCCCCTCGTCTATCAAATCCCCCAAGCAAACACGCTTATAATGCCTTAAGAACAAGTAAAACTGCCAGAGTAAACAAGTAAGCACAAGCTATAAGCACAACTGCATCATAAAATTTCAGAAGTATGAAAATCAACCCATCACATGTACTCAAACAAGCTCAAAATGGTAATTTCTGCAGTATGGTTGTTACATCTACCATCATCCAATCCAAAAACAAGTAACTAGATTTCAAAACTCATCTTCCAGCGACCTTTCACACGAATAGCACACTAAGTCTAGTTTCGGAATCTCAATGTGAACCTCACTCTCATAGTGGTCAAAGTGTATATTAACGTTCAAATTTCACAAATTCGATGTTTTGAAAGGGAAGATGAAGTTCGTTAGCTATGTGGGAGAAGATCACTTGAAACGGATACGGTAGAGAGCGAGATAAGTTCAAACCACGATCTACGGCGAGTGTGGCGAGAGGCTGAGAGCAAAATCTGAGGAAGACAAGACGGCGACGGAGAGCGCTAACCGTGGCTTGGCGTGGACCCTGGTGAGAGGCTGAGAGGCCGACACGGCGAGATCGATAGGCGGGGGCGAGCAGCGGCCAAGGTGACCGTCGGGGCCAGCAAGATGCGGAGGCGAGCGCTATGTGAGAGCTAGAAATCGATGTCCAACTCGAGGCAACGACTTTTAGGTTAGGAATATTGTAAATAATTCAAACATAATTTCTCTTCTCCTTGATTTTATCCTTTTTAAAAAGTGTTCGTATTATTAGTGGTGAAGTCACCTTTTCCTATGCTAATTTTAACAAAAGATGATATGTCACAAAATTCTTTTTTACACTATTTACTGATCTTATTAAAAAAGTTTTTTTTTAAGCTTCTCTTATAAATTCTTTTAATTCTATTTATGAGAGAATTTTTTTATCTTATTTACAATCACATTATTATTCTTTTATATAAATATATAATTTTATTATTTATTTATTACTATATAAATTTTATTTTTATAGTATATAATATAAATTAAATGAAAATAAAATTTAGAAATTGTTAAATTTTAAAATAAAATTAATAAAATTTATATTTTTTTAGTTCTAATAAAATATGTCAAAAAAATTTATAAACACAATGAATGAGCAAAAAATAATTAATTACAACAAGTCGATAACAATAAGCTAATTCAAATACACTACACTCCAAGTTACAAAGTTCTGGTTCTCCGTCTCTATAGATGCAGAGAAGACAATGGTACTATAGATTATCTTGCGAAACTATCTCATACTTTTGATCATCCTCCAACAATTTGTAATGAGTCAGACCTTAATGAGAAGGGAAGTGTTTTAAGAACTAATATTTAATTTGCAATGAATTCCGTTACTTAGTCCTCATTTAATTTAATTTTTAAAAAAGAGTTTATAAAAAAAATAATTTTAAAATAATAATTTTTGAAAGAAAAATAATTATAAAAAAAATAAATATTTATATAGTATTATTAAAATTATTTTTTAATAGGTAATACTAAAAATAATATTAAGTAAAATGATAGATAAAAAAGATAAAGATAAAATGGTTATTATATAACTTAAAAGCTCTAAACCTTACTCAAAAGCTAATCTTATAAATTTATTTAAAATTATAATTTTAATCTCTAAAATTAGTTTATTTTAAAAATATTTTTAAATATTTGATGGTTAAAGTTGCAAACCAAACAGGACCTTAATAAAAAAAAACGTTGCAAAGCTTTTCACTCTCTCTAGGGCTTCAAACATAAATAATTAATCCAACGATCCACAATCAAGCTTCCTTATTTTTAACGTCACAAAAAAGAAAAACAAATAAGATAGAGCGAAAGACGGAGACCACGGAGATGGGGCGTTGGGGAGAAACTGAGAAAAGAGAGAGCGCGATTGGGAGAAGAAAGCGAAATAGAGGCAGAACTGAAGACTCGATATTAGATTCCGGTGAAACCCGAACAGGTAATGGCTTCAGGTCTTCTCCTTTACCCTTCAATTTAGTGAATAATATCTCTCAATATTGTAATAAGCTAACTCCGATTAAACTTCAGTCCCAACAAAAAAAAAATTGTCCGATTAAACTTTCAATTTGTAGTGTGAGCCATTTGGTAGTGCTTATCAACAATGGGTTCTTAGCTTGTTAGGCTCTATGCTTCTTGTATGTTCAGTGGGTTGCATTTGGTCCTTGCCTCTGTTCCTTCTTTCTGTTTCGTTCTTAGTTTCTGCTTTTCTTTGTTATTCTCTTCTGTTTCTGATTTCCTTCCGTCTACTTATTCACAACATTGTTATTCTCTGCTTCTGATTTGTTGTACATATATTTTTTTCCGGAATGATTTGAGGGAAAAGGAGTGTGATGATGTGGGAGGGTTAGAATATTAAATTGGAGACTCACGAAGGAATGGGCTATGGACTTGAAGGGTTATATATATAGTTGATATTTAGGTAAATAGTCAAGAAAAGATAATCTATTTTGCGAAATCCAAATACACTATTAATTGGTTGTGATGTGCTGTTTAAGTTTTAAGTTGCATCTCATCATCATTTTCTTCATGTTTTCTCTTGGCCTAATTTCTGCAATTGGACTTTGGGAGTTTTCGGGGTTAAATTAATAAGAGAGTAAGAATATGGTATTTGACAATAGCTTGATCATAGTTATATGTATGCATATATACATATACATATGTGCTTGCTTTTTAATTGGAGCAATGCCAATTCCTGAAATAGTTGATAAGATTCCTTTGAATCATTGATGAGATTATATATATAAAATGTAAGGAATTTTCTATGAGATTCCAGCATGTATATGTACTTTCCTTGTTGTTTTTAAATTGTCATCTGTGAATAGGATGCTTAAACTATTGGAATTTTATATGTCATTCTCCCACGAACCCATTTTTGCCATGAAGGTATGTGGAAGGACATGATTTTATAATATCGAGCATCAGTAATGATGATGAGCAAGTCCAGCTATGGGGGAAACCAACGACCAAAACTAGGAGTTATGGTGGAATGTGCGCTAACAAAACAAGGTCAGCATTTTCTGAAGAAGGTTGTGACCTCTGGAAACCCCTCGACCAAAAACAATTTCATCCGAAGGTTTATACAAAGTTCACCTAAATCAGTGTCTCTCGGCACTCTTTGCCATCTCCTTTTTCCTTCTACAGTTCAACCCCATCTCTCCCCAGTCGCCTTCTCAGTTAGTATTTTACTCTTTATCCTCTCTCCTTGAATTATTATTAGAGTCTCTCATGAGTTTTGCAAATTTTGCAGCTTTTTGCAAGAATTGCTGAAGCACCTTGGTACAGTTGGAACCCTAAGATTGTAGCTGAGCTTGCTGCCTTGCTGGATAAACAGGAACAATATTCAGCCTAGGAAACTCTAATATTGGAAGCCGCTTCCAAATTAGAGTCTTGCTCTCGAGATCTGGCTCTTTTCTATTGTAAATTGTTAGAGTGTCACTCCAAGCAAAGTTAAAAAAGATGGTTTGAGATTGCTTACTCTTACCTAAGCCAGCTTCTTCGTAGTTCATAATCCTCTATCTACATATGACGTCGTGTTCATGAATCTATGGTCAATGGGTTAGAGGATTTAGTGAATGATATGATAATCAAAGCGCTTGAACGTTCAGCATTTGAATTCAAGTCTTCTATGTATGGTTATGGAAGATTAGGGTTATTTGAAGATTTGGAGAGAATTCTGGCTCAAATGGAAAAGGAAGGGATTGTTATTGATACAGTTTGTTCAAATATGGTTCTTTCAACATACGGAATGCATGGTGAGCTAACAAAGATGGTTTCATGGCTCCAAAGGATAAGAAATTCATCGATTCCTTTCTCAATAAGTACGTATAACTCTGTTATGAATTCATGTCCTGTGATAATGAGAAAATTGGTGTACCTAATAAATGGCTTCCCATTGTCAATTGAAGAGTTGAATGCTAGTTTGGAAAGAGATGAAGAAGCCATGGTGGTTGGAGAGCTAATCAGGTCCCCTGAGATTCTAGAGGAGGTCATGATGTGGGACTCTAAGCAGGCAAAGATGGATTTACATGGACTGCATTTGGGTTCATCCTATTTGATTATATTACTTTGGCTGCAAGAAATGCGACAGAGGCTTAATGATTCAAGGTTTACAATTCCGGAAGAAATTGTCGTGGTGTGTAGCTTGGGGAAGCATAGCAGTCTCGGGACAATCTCCTATGAAAATGTTGGTGAAAGAGATGTTGGTGAAGATGACAAGTCCATTGAGAATTGATGATAGGAAGAACAATGGTTATTTTGTTGCCAAAGGTAAAGCTATGAGAGATTAGTTGTGTTTAAGGAAAGGTAGTATTAATTGTGGGTTATAGGAACAATTTTAATGAAAATGTTTTCAAGGTTGGTTCCTGTTTTTCCATGACATATCCACTTGATGGTTGTCCCCATCTAATGTCTATTTCAACACACGTCAGTATATATAGTTTGGGCCAGTGGCGAAAGTTAGTGAAATTTTTCGAAGTCGATAAACGAAAAGGAAAAAATACGATCAGTTTTGTTTTTTCAAAGTATGGAAATTGGAAATTGGGCAACAAAGGATGATTGATTTGGATATGACTATGATAAGTCTTTGAGGCTGCCTTTAATATCGTTCAAAAATAAGATTAAAAAAATGGGTCAAATGTAGGGAGAATATTAAAAAAATAAAAAATAAATATTAATTCTATTTGTTTTGAAAAATATTTAAGATCGTGGGACCCACCGGATGCATTCCATTTAGGTCTTTGATCTAATTTTTCCTTGAGAAATTATTAACAAGTCTAATATGACAATATATATCCAATAGAATTAGGTCAATCTCAGTCATTTTACCACTTCAAATTCCTTGCACAAGCATCCCTAATTAGGACAGGATGAAGTATAAAAGATGCGTGCTGCTTCCACGCGGTTTTGCTTCCTCCAACTGAGAGCAAGCCAAAGCAATAAAAACAGATCATGTGAAACCAAAGGGCTTTCCCTTTTGGGGAAAATATTTCATAGGAATCACATTTTTTTCTTATTTTTAATTTAGTATTTATAGATTTTTTTCTTTTATAATTAAATAATTTAATTTTATTCTGTTAGTACTATTAATCCTTATAAAATTACTCTGTTAATAATATTAGCCTCTTGTAGAGTTAGTGTTATATAAGATTAAAGTTAAGATTTAATTAAGTGAAAATAATAAATTAGAAATGTATTGGTTACTGTAATAATTGGAGAGATGATGTGATTGATAGATAGGGTTTGCATTGATTAGATACTTAGAGCATGTTTGATTAATAACATTAGAATAAATGTGATACAATGTAATGTAATATGATATGATAATGATTACATAAATTTATTTAGTATGGTATTAAAAAAATTATGCATAAAAATAAAAATATTTGGTTTGATTATCACAAATATAGAAATAGATTGGAATAATAAATTAAAAGACAAAATCACTCTTACCAATATATATATATATATATATATATAATAAATTAAAATTTTATATTTTTTTGCTAAAATATATAATAAATCTATCTACACCTATATACATAATAAAGTAATACATAAAATTACTCATATTAATATATATAATGAAAAATTGAAATTTTTATTAATTAAAATTGTTTATATATATTATAATAACCAATATAATTTTTATATAAATATAAAACTGATGAACAAATAAGTGGATATACAATATATATACTAGTTTTGCTTGTATTATACTACAATCAGGTTGGTTATTTATCTCATTAATTTTTTTATTAACTTTTACACAGAAAATGCATAATTGAATTAAAATGAAATGAAATTTTTATAATAGCTAATATAATTTTTATATAAATTAAGAACTGAGCCAACAAGTCTAATGTACATCTATACATGAGAAATAATAAATTGAATCATATATATAATAAATTAACAATGCATTTTTTTTAAAAATTGCGTGTGCATTACACACAACAAATTAAAATATAATACTGACTTTTTAATTAAATTTGTCTATATATTATAACAAGAAATATATATATTTTTTATGACATCGTGTGGGAGGAGGAGGATCAAGTGGAAGAAGACTATAAAAAAGGTAAGGATGAATAGTATCTTTCTTTGTTTTTTTTTTCTAGACTCCCACATGTTGTAATCCCCATTCATATATTTAGGAAGTGTAATCTCAATTACATGGCTTAAGGTATTCAGGATTACAAAATATAATCCCCTTTACATTATATAGATCTAACTAAATGCCTGAATCAGTACGTTACATCAAGATTACATGTAATTTCTTATCATATAATCGAACCAAAGAAGCTCTTAAACTATTACATAAATTAGGTTCTAGGAAGCTCATTATATCTGGACAAATTAGATCTGATATGGACAGTCTATATCTATTTTTTTCTTTTTTCTTTACTTTTTTAAATAAATTATTTTAATATTTGTAGAATTTAAAATAAAAATAATATTTTAACTATTGTTTTTTAAAAATAATTTTAATCTGGCCATTCTATTGGAAAACTTGTAATTTTCAATATATAACTGTACCTTACATTATTATGAAGAAAAACCAACATACTCTTATATTTTTAATATAAAAATTATTTAACTAATTTATGTAAATTAAAAAAATTAAAAAAAATAATTAATTATAAATATGATCAAATAATGTTTTTAAAAGATAACTTATAGAGGGGAGGGAGTAAATAATCTTATTAGATTATTGGTTTGTTTGATATAATATATTAGCTAGGTTGATCAAATATATAGGGTTAATAAAAAAGATTTAATATATTTGGAAAAAGATAAAATTTCTCAAACTAGCTAGAGTTAGTTCACATGAAAGATTAAGATTTTTTGAATGAATTGTATATAGTTATATAGATTTTATTATAATTACAATATTGAAAAATTATTAAGAAAGAATGCCACGATAGAGTCTTGTATAATTTTAATGACTTAGGGGAAATATGCGACGTAATATGTGATTTTTAATAAATTTTACATACGTATATAGATTTTATTAAAATCACATTTAAAAAAAAAATTACATATACATATGTAATAAACAAGGTCGATGGTGGGTCAAAGGGGGATGGTGGGTGGTTGTCTTGTAATGATGACTTTTGACACACACACATATAAAGGACATGATCCGCCATAGTAATATCTACATTTGTAGTACAAAAAAGGGGGTTTATATGCCAGAAGATTCTCTGATCTCCCTTCTTAACGAACACAGCCGTTACGCGTGGATTCCTCCAGCAACATTAAATTATTACAAAAACATTAATCTATGGTAAGATTAACAAGAGATTTTTTTTTGTTGAATAATTATCTGTGTTTAAAATTAAAACTACGTGGTTTTAATTAAACTAAATGCAATCCAAAAGGCTTTGACCTTTAGCCTTGCCACTCATTTCATATGTTTAGTTCTTTTGTAAAAAAATATATTTAAATTTTATATAAAAAATCTAATTGTAAAAAAATCTTAAAAAATTATTAAATTATTGTAAAGTTTTATAAAATTGGAAATAATTCTTTTAAATTGTAAAATGATGAAACTACCACTAGAAAAACAATTTTTATTTTTTTCACATTTTAAAAAAATCACATTTTAAAAATATTATATATATATATGTAATAAACAAAGTTGAGAGAAATTTATCTTTTACCCATTATATCCTAAAATAAATTTTGGAAAGGAAAAATAAAAAAAGTGAAACAAGTTTTGGCCCCTTATAAGTGATGTAAGTTAAACAAATTTTGGAGAGATAAAATAAATTTTGGAATATGGCATCACTTATAATAAAATCAACGTAATACTCCATCTTATCTTTAATATAGAAATTAATTGATTAATTTGAGTAAATAAAGGAAGCTAATAAATTAATTAATTATAACTAAATATATTCTTTTAAGATGAATTTATATTATATATTTATTAACTACTTAAATTAGTTAACTAACTTTTATATTAGTTATAATTAATTAATTTATTTAATTTTTTAATTTATATAAATTGATTAACTAGTTTTTATATTAAAGATGTGAGAATATATTGGTTTTTCTCCTATATATGTAAGATATAGTTATATATTGAAAATTACAAGTTTTCCAATATAATGATAGTAAACATGTTAAAAGTATTTTTTTTAAAAAAATAATAGTTGAAATATTATTTTTGTTTTAAATTCTATAAATATTAAAATAATTTATTTAAAGGATAAAGAAAAAAGAAAAAATAAATATAAACTGTCTATATTATATATGAGTAGTCTAGATAGATTGAGCTTCCTAGTACCTAATTTATGTAATAGTCTAAGAGCTCATTTGTTTCGACTAAGAGATTGCATGTAATGCATATATAACATACTGATAATTCAGCGATTGGTTGGATTTATATAATATAAAAGAGATTACATTTTATAATACTAATTACTTTAAATAATGTAATTGGGATTATACTATCTAGACACATGAATATGGATTACAATATGTAAGAATTTGAAAAAAAAAAATTATTTATCCTTATCTTTTTTATAATCTTCTTTCACTGGACTACATATCTATTATTGACTTTCAATATATTTAGGTAACGCTCTACCACAGACAAATCTCTTTAGTCACCATCCTCCTCCGGTAACAGGATATCATACAAAATTTAAAATAATGCTTCTTATTATAATATATAAAAATTTTTAATTAAAAAGCCTCTACTATCTACTTTTAAAAGATGAAAAATCATATTACATTTACCTACAAATATAGGAATAGAGTTAAGTTTAATTCTATATAACACTATTAACTCTTATATAGGGATTAATAATATTATTAATAGAATAAATTTATAAGGGCTAATAGTATTTATAGAATAAAATTAAATGACTTTATTGTAAAAAAGAAAAATATATAGGTAATAAATTAAAAATTAAAGAAAATTGTGTTTTACAAAATATTTCCACCCCCTTCGTTTTCACATGATCTAATTCTTGCATAGGCTCTCTCAGTGGGACCAAGCAAAACCGCGTTGGTGCGGCTGGTGCCGCATCAAAACAACTTTAAAGACGCCACTGCCCGGGTTCCCCATATATCCTCTCGCGTGATGTCTATATAACCCATTAACCCTCTTGCCTCAATCGCACTCACTTCTTCATCTTCTCCTCTCACAAATATTATTCTGGGTTTCAAGCTCCGGCCATGGCTTACCTTACCCATTTCTTCTTACTTTCACTCTCTTTGCTATCTCTCTTAGCTTCTTCCTCCAACGTTCAACCCTCTCCCAACTTCTACGCCAGATCTTGCCCTAACCTGCAGGCCATCGTTGGCAGCACAATGAGGCAAGCTCTTGCAGGAGAAGCCCGCCATCGTGCTTCCGCCCTCCGCCTCTTCTTCCATGACTGCTTCGTCAGCGTCAGCGTAATTCATTCAACCTCTTCTTTAACATTTCTTCTCTCTCTCTCTCTCTCTCTATATATATATATCAACACTCTTCATTATATATTGATTTATTTTGCATCTTCAGGGTTGTGACGCAGCTCTCGCAGGAGAAGCCAGCCATGGTGCTTCCCCCCTCCGCCTCTTCTTCCATGACTGCTTCGTCAGCGTAATTCATTCAACCTCTTCTTTATATATATATATATATATATATATATCAACACTCTTCATTATATATGGATTTATTTTGCATCTTCAGCGTTGCGACGCAGCTGTCGCAGGAGAAGCCAGCCATGGTGCTTCCCCCCTCCGCCTCTTCTTCCATGACTGCTTCGTCAGTGTAATTCATTCAACTTCTTCTTTAACATTCCTTCTCTCTCTCTCCATATATATATATATATATCAACACTCTTCATTATATATTGATTTATTTTGCATCTTCAGGGTTGTGACGCAGCTCTCGCAGGAGAAGCCAGCCATGGTGCTTCCCCCCTCCGCCTCTTCTTCCATGACTGCTTCGTCAGCGTAATTCATTCAACCTCTTCTTTATATATATATATATATATATATATATATATATATCAACACTCTTCATTATATATGGATTTATTTTGCATCTTCAGCGTTGCGACGCAGCTGTCGCAGGAGAAGCCAGCCATGGTGCTTCCCCCCTCCGCCTCTTCTTCCATGACTGCTTCGTCAGTGTAATTCATTCAACTTCTTCTTTAACATTCCTTCTCTCTCTCTCCATATATATATATATCAACACTCTTCATTATATATTGATTTATTTTGCATCTTCAGGGTTGTGACGCAGCTCTCGCAGGAGAAGCCAGCCATGGTGCTTCCCCCCTCCGCCTCTTCTTCCATGACTGCTTCGTCAGCGTAATTCATTCAACCTCTTCTTTATATATATATATATATATATATATATATATATATCAACACTATTCATTATATATTGATTTATTTTGCATCTTCAGCGTTGCGACGCAGCTGTCGCAGGAGAAGCCAGCCATGGTGCTTCCCCCCTCCGCCTCTTCTTCCATGACTGCTTCGTCAGTGTAATCCATTCAACTTCTTCTTTAACATTCCTTCTCTCTCTCTCCATATATATATATATATATATATATATATATATATATCAACACTCTTCATTATATATTGATTTATTTTGCATCTTCAGGGTTGTGACGCAGCTCTCGCAGGAGAAGCCAGCCATGGTGCTTCCCCCCTCCGCCTCTTCTTCCATGACTGCTTCGTCAGCGTAATTCATTCAACCTCTTCTTTTTTTATATATATATATATATATATCAACACTCTTCATTATATATTGATTTATTTTGCATCTTCAGCGTTGCGACGCAGCTGTCGCAGGAGAAGCCAGCCATGGTGCTTCCCCCCTCCGCCTCTTCTTCCATGACTGCTTCGTCAGTGTAATCCATTCAACTTCTTCTTTAACATTCCTTCTCTCTCTCTCCATATATATATATATATATATCAACACTCTTCATTATATATTGATTTATTTTGCATCTTCAGGGTTGTGACGCAGCTCTCGCAGGAGAAGCCAGCCATGGTGCTTCCCCCCTCCGCCTCTTCTTCCATGACTGCTTCGTCAGCGTAATTCATTCAACCTCTTCTTTTTTATATATATATATATATATATATATATCAACACTCTTCATTATATATTGATTTATTTTGCATCTTCAGCGTTGCGACGCAGCTGTCGCAGGAGAAGCCAGCCATGGTGCTTCCCCCCTCCGCCTCTTCTTCCATGACTGCTTCGTCAGTGTAATTCATTCAACCTCTTCTTTAACATTCCTTCTCTCTCTCTCTCTCTCTCTCTCTATGTATCAACAATCTTCATTATATGTTGATTTATTTTGCTTCTTCAGGGTTGCGACGCTGGAATCCTCCTAGAGAAAAAAGCTTACTCCAACCAGTCGGCAAGATGCTATGAAGTAATTGATGCCATCAAAACCAACGTCGAAGCTGCCTGCAATTTCACTTTGTCTTGTGCTGATATATTGGCACTGGCAGCACTAGAGGGTGTTACCCAGGTAATTACTGGCTACTCCTTAATTAAGCTTTTCCATAACATGCTCCTTTCTAATTATTTGCACATACATTATATTTAAGGCATTTTGTTTTTTTACATACAGAATGAAGTTTATGAAGATGATGATATTTGTTGTCCGCATGTGTGTAACACTTTATCACGATTTAACTCACAGCAGGCAACTGTGGGGGCTTTTACCTTTCCATCGTCCATTGCTCATCTCATAAGGTCAGTGTATGTGTGTGTTAGTGTCTATGCACTTATCATGAATTATAATATTAATTAACTGTAATATTGACGGAAAATAACTATAGTTTTTTTTACTCTTTTGTTCTTTCTTTTTTTTTTTTTCTCTTTTATTGTAAATTGAATAACTATTATTCAAAGCTAATTAACAAAATATAAAGTGAAGGGGGGTGGGGGTGGGGGTAAACGGAACACTATGTTTTTAAAATAACTTTCCTTACCTTTAAGTTTCAACGGAGCTTTTTCTTAAAAATAATATTCAAATAAAATAAAGATTTTCGTAGGGGTTGTAATATTTTTTGTCCAAAGAGAAAGGGGTGATTGGGACCCACGTGGGTTGATACGATTTTCCAATCAAGATTTCCAAACCCATATCTTTTTTTTGCTAATTTAAATATTTCCAAATCCGTTTTTATTAATTGATGCTAATTATATATGCAGGCTGATTCCTCTGCGACATGGAGGTTTGGGTAATTTGATCAAAGAGTTAACTAGGATCGTGGAGAAGCAGTTCGTAGGCTCATCACCGCTGGTTGAAAATTCTGCAAGGACCTGGACATTCATAGCAAGTAAACTCATCTATAGCTATACAGGGGACGTGATATCAGGCTCTCTGGCTTGTACGGTATTAATATCATTCCTCGTATCGCGTCATGGAATTCCAAAGTATGTCTTTATGATATGGGCAATATGGGTTGTTTCACATGTGACGAACAACGGGGCAGCAATTCCTTAAAACAACAACGATTCTACTACAGACAGGGACTACTCCACAAGTGCCTAATATTAGGCACTTGAATAAAGGGTGTGTTAAAAAATACTAGGCTGTAGTTGGATTGAATTGGCAGGAATCGTTCATGAGTTCCCTGTACAAGACAAGTCAAATTATTCAATGGCTTCGTGGCATTATTCTACATATTCGTACCAATCAGATAGCAACAAGTAACTCTGTAATGGAAGAAAGTGACTCTGTTGAGATTCAAGAGAATGGTTTGCCTGCCTGAAGCTTCTTTTTGCCAAAACCGAAACCTGTCTGTATGAAGTTTTTTTAGGATAAAACTTGCATGTCTGAATTAAATTGGCCAGTGAGTCAACAGTTATAGTAATAGGAAAAGTTTCTGATTTTTCCCTTTCCATATATGCCGCTATGCTTTGTAAGTGGATGCATAAATGGCTAGTATATTGTATCGTCTAGAGTTTAAAATAATCTGCTACCAGTTTGTGTTTTAGAAAACCTTTGCTGTGCTACAGTGTTAAGAAGATGAAGGTCAGGAGATAACTAAAGTTTAATTTTCTTCAACCTTTCAATACATTAAAAATGAAAAACAAAGCAAAGCTGTTACAAGTCTTCTTACCGAATTTGGTGCCATTTCCTTATACAAATCACATTAGAGCAGAACATTCAACTGACATAACGGATTCCCTTTCCAAGCTTGACCGTGGCATAACATTCATAAACAATTTACTTAATACCACTCCTTTCAATTCATATCACACCTATGCATAGCACTGGTTACATACCAACGCTCCTAACTGCACAATAATTTATTTATGTGTTTATAAACATTACACATAACTTTAAACACTAGTGATTTAGTAAAATTATAGTCCCTCACTAATAATTAAGTGAGAGAAAGAGTAGAGTTAAGGAAGATGATTAAAGTGTTTTAAAAAATTATACTATATGAAGCTTTCACAAATCTCAAGGGAACAAAACTATCTAAGATGTTTTAACAAAAGATGGTTTGTTCGCTTCTTCTATTTTAGACGTTTGTCCATCTCTCATTTTAGTAGAGTTTATTTTGTTTCCCCGGTGACATGAATTCCAACACATTACAATAGAAAAAGCTTATCTCTAAATAGATGGGCTTGAATCTAAGAAATGGTCCCTCTTTGATGAGCATGGAAATAGGGGTGTGTATGGAAATAAAGGTATGCATGGGCTAGGCAGGGAAGCCCCTTTACCCGGTGCTTAGTCGTTATATTTTACAACCCAATATCTGACTCTACCCAGTAAAAACTTTAACTATTTTGGAATGGGCGTAGGCGAACTTTTATACTTAAGTGGTGATGCGCTCATATTGTGGGACAAAAATATGTAATTATGAACTTCTAAAATAATACTATATTTATATATCATTAAGAATTAAATAATATCCATAATTCACTAAGAATAAGGCAACAAAAAGATAATAATTAAAATTTTCAAATATATTAAATGAAAATAGATGAGGAAGTGACGAAGATAAACATACCTGTAATCTATCCATCAAGGGCACAGCTCCAGCCAGTTCTGCTGGAATAGCCAATTGTTAGAGTTGAAGGTGTTGTGCGAGTGCACAAAAAAAAAAATTGCTTAGTCACATACCGGAGAAGGTTGCATATGGGCAAACAAAAATTTCAGCATCGCATGTCATAAAACTAGCCCCACAACTCAAAGGGCAAGAGCAGAAAAATACAAAGTTATAAACATAGCTGTCAATACAACCATAATGCAAGAGTGAAATTGAGCTCATACAATGAAAATTTATTGAATCTTGCCAAGAGGTGGAGCTATGTAAAACTTTATTCAACTTCTCAAACAATATGCAAGATTCCCTTATCGGAGGAATTAAACAATAAACGGAAGATGAATGTGGCAGCACTATGTTAAAGATGAGAAAAAAACATGGACTAGCTAAATTGATTCAGATATTTTGTCTAAAACAGTACGCAGCACCAGCTAACATCAAAAACTCTAAGAACCAGTCATGCCATATAATATTACATTTTTTAACTTCATCAAATATAGTTCTACACAAATAGAGAATAAAGGCGGACAAGATTCTAATATCCCACAATCCCAATAATCATCATTATTCATATAAATTCCATTATATATTCAAAGGAGAGGGTATCATCGTAGCCGTTCCTAGAAATAAATGAAGGTCTGCTTGTCCTCATACTTTGGGTCCTGGGCGATGGCATATCAATAGTTATTCTGCTGAATTCAGCTGATGAACTGAATTTTAGTCAGCCTCAATAACAAATGCAGCTCTTATTTACTCCCCTGCAGGATAAAAGAACTGAAATATAAGTAAATAAAGAACAAGAAAATAACAAAAACCCAAGCTCAAAAAAGGAGAGAGTAGACAGAAAAGTTGCAGCAGCTTTTAACTACAGAAAATACGAAACAGACATTTAAAAAAAAAAACGGATGCTTTGCTTGTGGGGAACAAAAACCATCAACCGTCAACCTAATAAGAAAGGATATGATTGAAGAAAGCTAGACCTGAAGCGCATAGAGAATCATAAACCCAGAAATCTAAGATAAAACTGAAAACATTAGACTAGCAAACACGAGATCGGCAAAACTAGATTGTCTTCGGTGGGGAACACACTTCAATGGACTTGCCCATGCCAGTTGCAGCATTAGGCCTTTAATCAGAGAATGCGCTTTGAGCATCCTCAAGAAGACAGGGAATAGAGTCAACTGAGGACGATAAGATGGGCAAAACAATGTGAAGAGGAAAAATGGTAAAAATCTCACCTTGAAAGCAATGACAACAAGAGCAGTGTCTGAAACAGTGGGAAGCAAACTGAGGAAGAAAGAGATCTGGGGGTGACGGGAGGTCAATCGCAGTCCAAATGGCTAGAACGAGGGAAAGAAACGAGAAGAGAGAGGAAGCAAGAGACGCGTGAGGGAAAAGGGTGAGAGAAGGTCACAAGAGGATTATAAATGCAAAGGGGCAGCTGAATTTGCTTTATCAGCAAAGGAAAATGGAAGATTGAGAAAGAAGAGAGAAGATGCATCAACAAACAAACATAACATATGCAAATGGCATTCATTTAGATTTCCCATATCCTTCAGACCATATTTTCCAACGGAAAATAATAATAATTAGCCCTTCAAATTGGAACTTACAGGTTATAGTCCTCCGATACGGCCAAATCGTCGTTTCTGATTTTTAAATTTCGAAATCTTGAGGGCCTGAACAAAAGCCGTCGCTGTAGGCTGTACCGCTGTAGTTGGAGGTCGGAGGAGAGGCGAGAGTGGACTGACAGAAAGAAGCTTTAAAATGGATGAGTCGACACTGGAGCTCGGAGTAGAGGTGAGAGAGCGCTTGCCGTCGCTGTAGGCTGTAGAGTAGACGTCGCCGGAGGTTGGAGGGAGGCGGAGACTCGAGGTCAGAGAGGGTGTGGACTGGTCGAAGGGAGTGAGATAGGGTAAATGGTTAATAAAAAAATATGAGATATAATGGATAAATAAATATTATAGATAGTATATATATATATATATATATATGTATAGGGTTGGGTTAAATGGGTTGGATGGTATATCTTGTGATATTCCACCTTGTCAGTTACACTGGGAATCTGGGCATATTGCACACCCCTCATCATGAGAGCCGTTTTTGTGATGCTATTCTTCTATATTACGGGTTTGATGGCAGAATGTAGACTTTAAAATTGATCTAAATACCTGCTATCATGAAACAATTTCCTCCTCTGTTTAGACTTCTTGTCGTTCTACTTCTCTTCATCCTATCGTTCTCCCTGGGTTTAGCTGCACATCGTATGGGCTTTCTTGTTGGTTGGGCCAACAATCAGATTGTTTCCAAAAAATATTCAATCGCTCCGTGGCAACATTCTGCATATTCATACCAATCACACGGTAACAAGTAACTGTGACATGGAAGAAAGTGAATCTATTAAGATGCTAGAGAATGACTCGCCTGTTTGAAGCTTCTTTTTGCCAAAACAAAAATCTTTCCGCATGAAGTTTCTTTCTAGGATACATCTTTCATTTCTGAATTAAATTTGCTAGGGAGTCAATCAGTAATAGAAATAGGAAAAGTTTCTGATTTTTGCCTTTCTATATATGCCTCTATACTATGTAAGCGGATGTGCATAAATGCCTAAAGTATACATTGTATCGTGTAGAGTTTAAGATAATGGCATCGTGCATCTTTCTTTGTCAAGTTCCATAGACGTGCAGGGATCAACTCTACTACCAGTTTGTGTTTTAGTAAAGTTTAAGTTTCTTCAACCATGCAATCCATTAAAAATGAAAAAAAGCAAAGCTGTCATAAGTCTTCTTACCAAATCTGGTGTCATTTCCTTTTACAAATTACATTAGAGCAGAACACTAAACTGGCATAATGGATCCCCTTTCCCATCCTGAGTGTGGCTCAACATTCTTGATCAATTGTGCTCATTTCTAATTATAGTCAGGTCAAAAACAACATCTAGAGTTTTTCATTTTGGAAGCTCCCTGTTATGCATTGCTTCTTCAGTGAGGGGCTGCTCCTTTCACCTACTCTTGGGACTTAGGATTCGAAATTTTCACGGGCCAGTCTATGAATATGGTTTTCTTTATAGCTTAAGCGAGGACCTTAAATTCCAATCCATCTATTCGGCCTTCCTAATAATTAGTCTTTGTTTAGTTTTAGTTAGAAGGTCTACATAATGTTACTCTTCGGAATGAAGAAAATGACTTCCTTGTCTGAATTTGGGCTGCCCACTAAATAAATCAGTAATATATATATTCTGCAAGGATTCCAAAATTGGGTGTCATATACTATGGCGATAGTGTTATTATGAAAGATATACTTATTTGA
The DNA here is from genome assembly GCA_037074615.1 of Leucaena leucocephala. Classification (NCBI taxonomy): domain Eukaryota; kingdom Viridiplantae; phylum Streptophyta; class Magnoliopsida; order Fabales; family Fabaceae; genus Leucaena; species Leucaena leucocephala. Next base: position 5,915,890 of record CM073553.1, read on the forward strand.
GACTTCATAACTTCATGTTGAGTAGAAATTCCATATCTAGAAATGATAAAGTCTGAGATAGTAATGAAATATGGGCTCTGTTTATGGGAAGAACCATGCATGGTTCCTAGTTTATACCGTCTCTTGGTAATTAAATTTGCATGGATTTTAGTGCAACTTACATGTATATTGTACAGTGTCCTTTTTGTCATGTCTTACAGTTGAGAGGATGAAGTGAAACTCATCGGCAAAAAAGTGTAACATCCCAAAATTTTTATATGACGAATTTATAATGAGTTGTGAAACTTTAGAGCATTTTTTTTAATTGGCTTCCATTGGCTATCATTCGCAACATCGATTATACTTTGAGATAATCTGTTTATATATAGAATAAATAAAATGGTTGAAATAGGGTCCCTTTGTCAGAGACCTCTCTCATGAGTAAAAAATTCAGTTTGACCCCCAATCCATAACACATTATATGAATCAAATATAACACAAGGTATAATAAGGTTTATCAAAATTGGATCTAAGCTAACATCAACAAGAACCTAATGAACAAAATCCCATCGCATTTGATCATAGGCTTTTTCTAAATCAATTTTGGTAGCTATTAAACCAATTTTTCTTCTAACTTTCTTCATTATATACAGTATTTCTTGTCAGATTATAATATTATCTTGTATTCTACCCTTAATAAAGCTTGATTGAAAAAGAGAAATGATATTATCAATGATATTTCTTAACAATTACCTTGGTTATACATTTATTATATATTATAAATAAGGCTATAAGTTTAAAATGACCAATAACCTCAAGATAATCCCTCTTTAGTATGAAAGAAATCAAAGTCTTGTTTGCACTGGTTTCAAAAACCTTTTCTCAAAAGTTGTTTTAACAAATTTACACAAAGACTTACTAAGAACACTCCAATTAGCTTGGTAAAATGTTGGAGAAAATCCATTAATACCAAGAGCTTTATAAAATCCTATAGAAAATAGAGCTTCATTTATTTCTTTATCATTTGGCATATAACCCATATTAATAAGGCGATCTTTAACATTAGAGGGAAAAATTAGCTTTTGTTTGTAAAATACAAGAATCCATACCATAACAATTGTATATAGATTTGAAATACTTTATTACCATAGACATTAGTCTAGATTCATTCTTTATCCAATTCTCTTTATCATCTTTCAAAGTCAAAATTCTATTTCTCCTTCTTTTTGTTTTCAGATAATAATAATGGGTACTCCTATCACTTTTAATAATTCAATCAGTCTTAGTTTTTTAAAACCATTTAATTTCTTTTAATTTAAGAATATCATCCAACTCAGTTTGCAATTTCTTTTTAAGAACATCTAAAAATTTTGAATAAGTATAAGCTAGAGAATTTTGAATTCCTCTCAAATGAGCTAACAGAGTTTTTCTTGAGGTCATTCTACTTCTCTTCGTCCTATCGCTCCCTCTAGATTTGGCTGCATCCATCGTATGGGCTTTCTTGGTGGTTGGGCCAACAATCAGATTGTTTCAACAAATTATTCAATAGTTCCGTGGCATCATTCATACAATCAGACAGCAACAAGTAACATTGAAATTGAAGAAAGTGGATCTATTGGGATTCAAGAGAAATGACTCCTGTTTGAAGCTTCTTTTCGCCTCAACAAAAACCTGTCCGTATAAAGATGTTTTCCAGGATAAATCTTGCATTTATGAATAAAAATCGCTAGCGAGTCAATCAGTAACAGTAATAGGAAAAGTTGCTCAATCTTTCATTTCCACATGTCTCCATGTTTTGTAATGGGGATAGCAAAAATGCCTCAAGTGCATTGTATCGTCTGTCAAGATTCAGAGATGTAGAGGGATCAACTGTTCAATAAGAATATTGGGATCTCTTTCCAAAGCCTTCGAATCTTCTTTGTACACATTCCGTCAATAAATGTTATCCATCTGATTTAAAATATAGATCAATTTGTGTGTGTAGATAAACTATTGTTATGGTAATTTACATGTGGTTTAATCAGCATATACATCAACATCAACCATAATTAACTAATTATGAGCAAATGAATTCATGCCTATAATTGAGAAAAGAGCCAATAACAAGGAATTAAAAATTAGACAAAAGTAACACTATAACTAGAGATTAATTTTCTCTTCTTTCTTAATCTATATTACTTTGAATCCTTTCGGGACTTAACTAATACACATTATATGAAGTACTCCCTCAATGCTTAATATAATATAAGATATAATTAAATAATTTAAATAAATTAAATAAATTAATTGATTATATAATAAATATGATATAATCTCACTAAAATATTCTTGCATAATATTAGATTATATATAATTTTATAAGTCAGATAAATTAATTTATAGAAAATAATAAATATTATTTATAAAATAGAGCAAAAACAGCTATAAATTACCCCCAAAAGATATAAAAATCGAGCAAGTTGCATGACAATCACAACATATTCTCCCAGTAATTGAAGTAAGCATTTGTAGCACATTCACTAGAGAGGACACAATTGACTTTAGAGAATTTGAATTTGAAAGTGAAAATATAGAGAGAAAAGAGAGAGAGAGAGGCATACCTCATCTTGAAGAAGAGGAAGATGAAGAAGCAAAATCGAAGGGGTAAATGGAAGGAAATTTAATTCAAACCTCTTCTTCTCCATCGACAGAAAAAGAGAAATTTAAAAATGTGCAATCACAATGAGCAATTTCATGCCAAAGCTGTAGAAGCCTCTAAAGCAAGTAAAATAGTCATGCAGAATTTAATCAGTCCAAGTAGAATGAATAAACATGTGCACCTGCTCTTTTGTGGTTGAAACATAAATAATGCCCAATTGATTATATATCCAAACCACGAACTAGACTCTCTTCTTTCCTCTTTGGTGGAGGAAACCTTGTACCCTTGGAAAAACTTTTTCAATTTTTCACCAACTGCAGAAAGCTATCCAGTTAGAATATCCACTGTCGCATTATCGGGTCTGCAAGCATCCTCAACCATGCTATCCATTAGTTCAAATGCTTTGTGTAACATTTTCTTATCCTCAACGCCTTTCAAAATAGCATTATATGTAGTTGTATTAGGTCTAATCCCCTTCACTTTCATGTCATCCATCAAGAAAGAGCACTTTCTACATCTTTAATCTTGCACAGAGAATCTATTAAAATGTTGTATATAACAGCGTTGGGAGGAACCTTCAATGTAGAACTCATTTCCCTGAACATTTTCATGGCTTCATCGACATTTCCATGTAAACAATAAGCCTGTATAACTGCACCATATGTGACAACTAAAGGCACAAGACCCTCCTTCCTCATCTTTCTTAATATCTCAAAAGCAGTTTTAAAATCTCCACTTTGGCTAAGGAAGGATATTAGAGTATTATATGTGAAAATATCAGGCTTTACTCCTGTTTGTTCCATTTCCTGTAGCATTTCATTTACTCTTTCCAACTTCTTACAGAATCCACTTATCAGCACATTATAGCACATAGGTCAAGACCAAATCCAGCCTCTTTCAATTTCGACACAACAAAACTGGCATCATCCATCCTCCCAGCAAGACTCAAACAGGATAACAAAATGTAGTAAACAAACACGCCTGGCGAGCATCCAGAACTCAACATCATATCAAAATATTGCAGGGCTTTATCAATATTGTTCACATTACAAAATGCAGAGATTAGAGAAGTATAGGTCACGAAATTCCCTTTTATGCCTTTCCTTTGCATCTCCTTAAAAAGCTCAACAGCACTGCTGATCCTCCCATGTTTGCACATACTATCAATCAACTTATTGAGGCTGACCACATTTGGTATCACTCCTTCCTTGTTCATCTGATCAAACAGCTCATGTGCTTTACCAAGGTTGATCACTTTGCAAAAACCATCTATCAATCAGTTATATGTAACGGTATTTGGCCTACATTCATTTTTCATCTGTTCCAACAAGCTCAAGCTCTCATCGTGCCTCCCAACTTTACAAAGTCCATCAATCAAGGTGTTAAAAATAAGCACATCAGGTTCAGCATTCATCCCATTACTCCCTCCTTTTCCTCTCATTTCTTCCAACACCTTCAATGCATCATCAATCCTTCGAGACTTGCATAAATGATTAATAAGAATGCCAACGGTTATTATAACATTGGGCTGTATCTCCATTTCTTTCATCTCAGCTAAGAGATCATTCATCCTATTCACATCTCTATCCCTTCCCAACCCCGTCAAGAGGGCATTGCATGAAGTGGCTTCAACTGCACCGCTCAATTTCATTACATGATGTAAAAGATTCCAAGCAAGCCAAGTCTTATGTTTTCGACAGAGCGATCAGATGTGAAAGTTTGAGAGTGTCCGGGAAAACACCATGTTTGCTTAGCTTTCTTGCCAACTGACCTATTTCCCCTTCAGCAATGCTTCTTACAGGGCTTTCTCTCTTTAATAATTCACCAAGAACAATATCACAAGTGACTTTGTTTGGAGGAAATATAGTATTTGGCTTACACATTTCATCGAGAACTTGGACTGCACTGTCAGTATGCCCCAATCTAAACAATGCACTGATCAATGTATTGACGACATAAGTTTTCTTCACAGAAGGATCAAGATTATCAAAAAGTAGAAGCAACTCGCACCATTTTAGCCGCTCCGATGCGCTGAATCAAAAGGGTTGCCGATCTGGAAGTAACCAGGATGCCCCACTGCTTGACTCTCTCGTAAATCTCCAAAAGCTGACATTGTGAAATGGGCTCTTCACTGAAAAGCTCAATAACGCCATGGAATATGGGAGATAGCTACGCTCAGATGGCGCATTTGCTCTAACGTATTCAAGAAAACTGAGGGCTTTCGAATAGGAAGCCAACTGGAGGGTGATTGTGAGCCGGTGGTGGCAGAGAATAGTAGGGGATGAAGCTGATCGGTATTCCACTCATTTTCAGGTACTTGGAGAAGTTGCACCACTTGGGTTACTGGCGATCTATCGTCTGTTTGTGATGGCAACAAATCACACGGGCCGGTGGAGGTATGACAATAATGACAACACAGTGGAAGATGGCGGCGAAGGAGCTGAAGTTGTCTTGGGGCCAAGACCATTATGCTTATCCTTGCCGCAAGGAGAGACTCCTCCAGAAAAATATAAAAATTAGGAGATCTTTACCAACATTAGGATTTTCTGAAATACGTGGGACTGGAACGATCAGAAAATGACCCTTCCAATTTGATCAAAAAGTGGTACCATGTCACAATTTTAAAAAATCCAAGTATAAATCCAAATAATAAAAAAAAAAAACAGTAACCCAATGTTACAAAAGCCTTGTGTAATTAACCATAACATCTGAACAGGACTTGACGAAATTTGGACGAAACTTTTGATTTTGTAAACAAGTGATTTAGCATTTAATTTCATATTGAATATAGCCTCTGATGTTTAAGAACTTGTAAAACTGCCATAGTAAACAAGTAAGCACAAGCTATAAACACAAGTGCATCATAAAATTTTAGTAGTATGAAAATCAACCCATCAATATTTACTGATTTTATTAAAACAGTTTTTTAAGCTTCTCTCATTTATAACATAGAGAGAAATTTTTTTATTATATTTATAATCACATTATTACTTTTTATATAAACATATTATTTTATTCTTTATTTATTATTGCATAAATTCTACTTTTATAATATATAATATATATTAAATAAAAATAAAATTTAAAAATTATTAAATTTTAAATAAAATTAATAAAATTTCTGGTTCTTTTTAGTTCCAATAAAATAGAATGAAGGAGCCAAGAGCAATTACTTACAATAAGTCAATAACAATAAGCTGTTTCAAACGCAATGCACTCAAAGTTGCAACATCTTTCAATACTACTTTTATTTTTAATATTTTGAAATATTTTAATTTCATAAAATAAAGTTAAAAAATAAGATGAGAGAAATAGAAATAAAATATTTTAAATTATTTTATCTTAAATTATAAAAGTGTTAAACAAACTTAACCCTTCCTAAATTATAAAAAAACATTTTAAACTATTTTATTTTAAATTGTAAAGAATATATTTCAATTTTATACTTATTTTTAATTTATTAAATAAAATTTTAAAATTCATTTATATACTAATTTTATTGTTATTTTTATCTCTTTTTTTATTTCTATTTCTATCAAAAAACTTTTTGCTACTATCAAATGTAGCGTTGGTTCTCCTAGGGATGCATAGAAGACAAATGTTATGGCTCAAGAAGCTGTCAAATTTTAAAAATAAATTTATCAAAGGATATATATATTCATGGTAGAAAATTTCAAATAGTAATAGGTGGAAGAGTGGTGACAGGGGTGAAAATCAGAGGTCCCGTCTCGAACCCGGGTGACTTAAGTGGAAGTTTTTATTTTTTTTCTTGTGAGTAAATTACAAAAGTACCCCTCTCATTTCATCTGCTGAAACCGTACCTCCCTTGCCATTCTTCTGATTTTTCTTCAGCGGCGACGCAGACGGGAGAGCGCAGAGCAGAAATCCTCAAGCCATCGATGCCGTGTACGCAAGCTTTGCTTCTGCCTGTGCTTTTGCCGTGTTGTTCCATCGTCGTCGGCAGCTATCACTCCTCTTTGGCGCTATATCAGGTCCAATTTGGGTTCAGTCGATGGAGGGACAGAGAGAGTGGAAGCATAGGAATTTGTCTGTAAAATCTCTCGTTAGTTGGGCTACCGCTGTGAAATTTATGCCGTTCCCTATTGTTGCCGTCGATGCCTGCTTACTCTGTCGACGCGGTGGTTCTGTGCCTCTTCTTCTCTGTTGGTGAGCGGCGGTGGAAAAGGTGTTTGAGCGGTGCGGCATGTCAAAAAAAAAAAACAATGATTTGAACTCCGACGCGAGAAGCAGTGTGAGAGAGTGCAGTGGAAGTTCGGCGACAGAGGAGCGACGGGGATTTGGAATCAAATAGGGCTACAGTAAAGGCAGCGTGAATTTCTGCCGGCGATGCTTACCCAGTAGTTTTGGATCTTCTATGGCTGCTGTTCCTGTTAATTTCCAATGGTATCTGTGTATATATGTAAGAGCTTGCTGCTGTGTGTATGTGTGGACTCTGTTATGGGACTGAAGGGGGTTGAATGTATGCGTTACTGCTGGGGAAAATGTTTAATCTGCAAGTGTGTATCTGTATTTGTTTTTCTTCGTTACTGTGAGTTGCTGTTCTGTTTAAAAGATATAAATACAAGACAAACAGAACAGAGAAAGAGCAGAGGCTGGCGTCAGTATGGATTGTATTTAGCATACTTACGTCTCTGGTTGGTCTGATATTGAACATGTGGGTCTTCAGTGTTGAGTTCATTTTTGGGCTCTGTAAAATAGACATTTAGGTATGTTATATGCAGAAGCAGGAGCTCACTATTGTGGGACATGGTTTCTAAAAATAGAAGTTTACAGTTCTAGTTTTGCAAGTTTTTGCAGGTACCCAAATGTTAAGAACTTGATATGCCAATCAGTTGTTTGAGGGAGGATGCTTGAAGGATTTAGGTTCTGGATATTTAAATTAAAAATGAAAATGTCATAATTGTAGGATAACCAAAGGTGGTATAAGTATGCTAAGTGGATATAAACCGTTGATAGGAAATGACTAATGAAGTCTTAGCATCAATGGAATAGAGTTGGAAATCATGATTTGGAATCCCTTTGTTCAGTGTGTGGGGCAGCAATGCTTATATGAGAGAAAGTTAACTTGTGGTTAGACCTAGCTACATAAGGAGTTTAGTAGAAGTCTTGGAGTAGAAGCAAAAGTTTAGAAATATTATGATGAAGATTAAAGTTCATAATTGATAGAAATTAAGTTGAATGTGGTTATATGTCCATGTGTGTTATAGCTTGCTGTGTTTGTATGCAAGTGAATTGGAAGGCTCTGATCATTTTTGAGGGTATACATAGATATGGACAAGCGTTTGGTTTGATAGATATATTGCAGTTGTGTGCAAAAGCTGAAGTTGGGTTTAAATTAATGGAAGGAACTGTATATGATTTATGGTCCTTAGTGGTGCCTTCAAATTGTGAAGGCTGAACCTAGGAATAGATATATATTTAACACATGAGTTGTTGGCAATTGTGAGTAAATGATTCAAAGAACTAAAGTTAGAAGGTTAAGATATTGATGTTTGGGTAATAAGTTCAAGAACCAAAATAAATTATTATTCAATATTTTTATCTCTGTTATGGGGCCTTAGTGAAGTCTAGTGCTAAAGTGGATTTTGGTTAAAGGTCGGGGATTTGGAGATATTATGTTATTAAGATTGCTATTTCTTGGGTTTGTTAAATAATATCAAATGGTACTTGGCCTTATTGGTGACATCTTTGACTCATTCAAAGTGGTTTTGGTGTTTAATTTTGTGTTGATCTTAAATTAAGTATAAGGACAAGATTTTTATCTGGTAGTCGATTTTTACAAGGTTATAGTTAGGTGTTAATGATGCATGTGTATATGGGAAATGTTATGGAAAGAAGGAAGAAGAGATTATGGACACTATTGTTTTGACACACTAATATATTGTATTTGGGGTTGCTGTTGGTGTATATGCATGTGCATAATTTGTAGTTTTGGGTGATATATATGTATATATATAAGGTAATGTTGTTATAAATTGCAAGAAGAAAGTAAGAAGAATAACATAAGAAAGGGATTTATGTTGCTTTGCATATCTATGCATGTTTGTGTGTAAATGGATAAGTGTTTGTCTTCATGATTAGTTGTAGAATAGGGATATTACTTTTGTTGATAATTTGAATAGAATATTAATATATTGTTTCGAGATACCAGGGGATTAAGAAGCGAAAAATCGGAAGTGTCTGGTTGAAAAGAGTAATGGTTTAGGAGCATGGCAAGTGAGTGAATAACGTTCCCTGAAATTAACATTTTTAAATACATTGTTATTTTATTGAAAATGTTGAATTTCAACTATGATTTACGAAAAGCCAGTTTTACAAAAGTATAGTTTAAATCGTTAGAAATGATTTTTCTTTCGATTGGTTTACAAAAGAATTACGATTATGTATGAAAATGAATGTATAAGGTTTTGAAAAGAGTTTGACAAAAGTTGTATTGAACTGATGTTATTTATGAAATATATTTTTATGCGAATTTCATATGTTTTCACAGTAATTTGATTTTAAATGTACATGCTAGGGTTTTTTTGAAATTCAAAGTTGTTTTTACCATCGGTTATGGTATTGAAACGGTTGAGATTATTACATGTGAAATAAACCCCATGCATGATGGAAATATTTTAGAAATAACAGAATACAGAACGCTGGTTGCTACTGTTAGTCCTTGGTGCACCTTGGTTACTCGAGTTCGACAGTTAGTGGCATTAAGCCACCAGATTATTCCATGGGTTTCATACTTGCGATGGATATACGTGAGTCTCGTACTTACGATGAATATGTGTCTCGTACTCGCGATGGATATACGTGGGTTTTGTGCTCGTGACGGATTGTGGCCTCGATACTCACGACGAATGTACGTGGGTCTCGTACTCGCGACGGACATACGTGGGTTTTGTACTCGTGACGAATTGTGGCCTCAAGCCACTAGATTATTACATGGGTCTTGTACTCGTGACGACTAGTGGCCTTGAGCCGCTAGATTGGCTAGTTACCCTCATGGACTGTGTGTCCACGTCTGTTTTCGTTCTGTTTAAGTCATACGGAAAGATTATGGTTTTGAAAGGATTGTTTTTAAACGATTGATTTGAAATGGTTATTTCATATTATTTTGAAATGGTTATTTCAAATTGTTGTTTTCCTTGAAATACAAATGTTTACAAAAAGATTTGTATCAAATTAAGAAATATTATTAAATACATTTTTCAGCATGATTATGCATTATTGATTTTCAAATTTTTAATCATGTTTAGCGTCGTTTTTGACAAAACTACTTGAGTAATTATCATTTAGAAAGTGTTTGTATTATTTTGAAAGAAAGGTAAATGCTCCACATAGTCCTTAGAAAAGATTTTGTTAATTTTGAAAAAACGTTATGGAAACTTGAACGTTTGTAGTCTATTGTAGGATCATTGGGAGATCAGTTATACAATGACGATACTACCGAGATTCCTACATACTACTTTCTTTTGATTTATGAAATGTAATGTTTTATGGTTTTCATTACAAAGGTTTCATTTAAGATTTTAAGCTTTCGGAATGTGAAATTATTCATATTTCGTACCAATCATGGTCCAAATTTTGGAACGTAACAATGGTACTGTAGATTATCTTACAAACTATCTCATAGTATGATAGGATATTTTTTAACTTTTGATCAATCTCTACCCGTTTGTAACCTGTTGGACCTTGATGAGGGGGAGACTATTGTAAGAACTAATATTTGATTTGCAATGAATTCTAGTACTTCATCAAAAAAGTTGCAAAGCTTTTCACTCTTGTCAGGGCGATGGGGCATAGTGCCAAAAAAATGAAACAGATAAGATAGATCGAATGAGGGAGACGGCAGAGATGGGGCTTGGGGGAGAAATTGAGAAAAGAGAGAGCGCGACTGGGAGAAGAAAGCGAAATAGAGGCAGAACTGAAGACTCGATATTCAATTCTGGTGAAACCAGAACAGGTAATGGCTTCAGGTCTTCTCCTTTACCCTTCAATTTAGTGAATCATATCTCTCAATATTGTTATAAGCTAACTCCGATTAAACTGTAGGCCAAAAGAAAAAATTGTCCGATTAAACTTCAATTTGTAGTGTGAGCCATTTGGTAGTGCTTATCAACAATGGGTTCTTAGCTTGTTAGGCACTATGCTTCTTGTGTGTTCAGTGGGTTGCATTTGGTCATTGCCCCTGTTCTTTCTTTCTGTTCCATTCTAAGTTTCTGCTTTTCTTTGTTATTCTCTTCTGCTTCTGCTTTCCTCCGTTTACTTCGCCGCAACATTGTTATTCTCTGCTCCTGATTTGTTGCGCACATATTTTTTTTCGAATGATTTGACGGAAAAAGAGCGTGATGATGTGGGAGGGGTAGAATATTAAATTGGAGACTTATGAAGGAATGGGCTATGGACTTGATGGGTTATATATAAAGAGATTTAGGTAAATATTCAAGAAAAGAAAATCTATTTTACGAATGCTAATCTAAACACAGAATTAATTGGTTTTGATGTGCTATTTAAATTTTAAATTGGATCTCATCATCATTTTCTTCATGTTATCTCTTGGCCTAATTTCTGCAATTGGACTTTGGGAGTTAAATTAATAAGAGAGTAAGAATGCGGTATTTGACAATAGCTTGATCATAGTTATATGCATACATAAATACATATACATAAGTGCTTGTTTTCTAATTGGAGCAACGCCAATTCCTGAAATAGTTGATATGATTCCTTTGAATCATTGATGAGATTTCATATATAAAATGTCAGGATTTTTCTGAGATTCCAGCATGTATATGTACTTTCCTCGTTGTTTTTAAATTGTCATTTGTGAATAGGATGCTAAACTATTTGAATTTTATATCTCATTCTCCCACTAACCCATTTTTTCCATGAAGGTCAGTGGAAGGGCATGATTTTATAATATCTAGCATCGATAATGATGATAAGCAATGTCCAACTATGGTGGAACGAACGACCAAAACTTGGATTTATGGTGGAATGTGCTCTAACAAAACAAGGTCAGCATTTTGTAAAGGTCGTGACCTCTGGAGGCCCCTCGACCAAAAACAACTTGATCTGAAGATTCGTATAAAGTTCACCTAAATCAGTGTCTCTCAGCACTCTTTGCCATCTCTCTCCTTCTACAGTTCAACCCCATCTCTCTTCAGTCGCCTTTCCAGTTAGTATTTTACTCTATCTCTCTCCTTGAATTGATTATTATTAGAATCTCTCGTGAGTTTTGCAAATTTTGTAGCTTTAAGCAAGAATTGCTGAAGCATCTTGGTACAGTTGGAACCCTAAGATTGTAGCTGAGCTTGCTGCTTTGCTGGATAAACAGGAAAAATATTCAGCCTGGGAAACTCTAATCTCGGAAGCCACTTCCAAATTAGAGTCTTGCTCTCGAGATGTGGCTCTTTTCTATTGTAAATTGTTAGAGTGTCACTCTAAGCAAAGTTCAGAAAAAGGGTTTGAGATTGCTTACTCTTACCTAAGCTAGCTTCTTCGTAGTTCATCATCCTCTATTTACATAAGATGTCGTGTTTATGAATATATGGTTTGTGGTTTATGTTTAATGGATAGGCCTCACGAGGCAGAGGATTTAGTCAGTGATATGAGAATCAAAGCGCTTGAACCTTCAGCATTTGAATTCAAGTCTATTATGTATGGTTGTGGAAGATTAGGGTTATATGAAGATTTTGAGAGAATTCTGGCTCAAATGGAAAAGGAAGGGATTGTTATTGATACAATTTGTTCAAATATGGTTCTTTCAGCATATGGAATGCATGGTTAGCTAACAAAGATGGTTTCATGGCTCCAAAGGATGAGAAATTCATCGATTCATTTCTCGATAAGGACGTAGAACTCTGTTATGAATTTATGTCCAGTGATAATGAGAAAATTGGTTGACTTAAATGGCTTCCTATTGTCAATTAAAGAGTTGAATGCTAGTTTGGAAGGAGATGAAGAAGCCATGGTGGTTGGGGAGCTAACCAGGTCCCTGAGATTCTATAAGCTAAGGCAAGTCGTTAATTATTCTTAGGTGTGAATTTAGGTACTTAAGAGTTAGGATGCCTTCTTAAATATCGGGACTAGAATCATAATAAAATGATATGTCTCATAGATCGAATAGCATCAAATGGTCGTATATTTTACCTTTTTACTAATTGAATTTATAAAAAATGGGTATATCTGATATCTTATTAGGAATATTCTTAAATAGGGGTTTTCAGTCTAGTTTGAAACAAATAGGTGTTTATTTCTTAAAATATCATTTTTAATCTTAGACATCAGGATTATTTCAAGATAGAAATCCTCTTAATATATGTATTGTTAATAAAAATATTTTAGAGTAAATATTATAATTTGAGAGATAATACCTTATATTTAATACTCAAATAAAGTATTTGTTTAGTTCTTATAAGGGGTTTTGCAAACATGCTCATTGTTAAACTGTAAGTAAATTTTAATTATATTACTAGAATGAAAAAAATATGGTTAACTCATTAAATTTGTTTAATATTAATTTTTATATTATTTATTAGATTTTATTATTAATTATTAAGTTTCAGGTTCATGGTTATTCCTTCTAATATAAGTATTTTCTCTAATAATAGAATTTAAAGCCTATCTAAAACCCATATTAAAGAATGTGAATTAAATAGGAGTGGTAAAATTTGGAAAGAAATTTTAATTAGTCTCTAAATATGATCAAATAATGGTTTTAGAATACAACTTATAGAACAGAGGGAGTAGGTAAACTTATTAGTTTATTGGTTTGTTTGGTATAATATATTGGGGTGATAAAAAAAGATATAATATATTTGGAAAAAGAGAAATTTTCTCAAACTAGCTAGAGTTAGTTTGCATGAAGATTATGATTTTTTAATGAATTGTATATAGTTATATAGATTTTTATTAAAATTACAATATTGAAAAATTATTAAGAAAGAATGCCACCATAGAGTCTTGTATATTTTTAATGACTTAGGTGAAATATGCATACATACTATCCTACAAGGTTGAGAAAAACTTAATTTTTACCCACTATACCCTACAAAATATCAATTTCTCTTTTTCAGAATAACAAGGTATCTATAATAAAGTAAATAAAGGAGAGAAATTTCTTATTGATATATAATGTTGGTCATGTGCACGAATCTCGTGGGAATTATATACAATTATATATATATATATGTATATATTCATTTAAACTGTTTTTTACTGATGTAATCACAAAACTAACAAACATTAATTCATTAAACATAAGAAGGATTTGGTGTTAAGCCTTGTAAATAAATGCGGTGGTCCTTATATGGAGAGTGACAAAGAAGGCCCCGTTATCAACAGGTAATAGGGACATCATCTGCAACTCATTACATATTTTATTAATTTCATCAAGGCATCCAAGCCCCACCACAGTTATTTAATATGAGAATTTAAGAGTTAAAGAAAAGTAAAACTACAAAAAAAAAACAAAATATTGAACAAACAAACAAAATACTGAATGAACCAAACAAAAGGAATAAAAGAAAAGAGTTAAGAGTGTACAGGGAGACCAAAACTTTTATAAAAAAAACAAAAATTTAAAGATTGTGATAAATTTGAAGATTTGAAGAAGATAACTTGAAGACAAATACCTAAACTAAAAAGAAGAGATGTAGGACGTGAGATGACTTGTTAACATAAAGGGCAAAAAAATATTGTACCAAAAAAAAATATAAAGAAAATTAGAAGTGGACAATTGACGCAGAACTGAAGATAGTGGCTGTGAACCAAAAACCGATGAGTAGTTCGTAGATGTTAGGTGGAAGAATCGTTGAAAAGTGAAGACGGAATAGGGGGCCGAGTTGCTTGCAAATTGGGTTAGGATTAGAATGAATTGAAATTTTTAAATAATTACTTATACAATTAATATAATATATAATAATTAATAAGCTTAATATTTATAATATATGTATAATATAATAATGTATATATTTATCAGGTTGAACTAATCTACTAAATCCATTATATTAACCTAAATTCAGTCTTGTCCGACATATTGAGTTCAGCCTGATTTTATCTTATTTATTTAGGTTCTTCTTGTGTTAGACTGAGTATACATTAATATATGTAATATGTTATTTTAATGAATATTATAAAATCATCTGCTTTAAGTTTTTCTGTTAAAATATTTTTTAAAAAAACATATTAATATATGGTAGGATCAATAAGGGAATTTTTTGGTTGAATATGATAATGAAATTGGAGCATCCACATCATTATCATATTCAACCATAAAAAACGAAAGTAATAAAATAACGTCTCATACACGTTTGTGACGACAAGATGAATTTTGTACGGTGATGATGCTTTGCGGGGACGGTGTGGTCAATTGGAAGATGGGTATGGAACTCATTTGACGGCTATGCTATACGAAGGCCTTACATCAGTTTCATATTTAATTAATAACAATCTCAATTTTTCATTATATATATTAACTAGGGTAATTTTGTCTATTAATTTATTATGTATATATATATAGAGTTATTATATATTTTAGCAAAAAATATATAAGTTTAATTCATTATATACATATATATTGATAAGGGTAATTTTATCTTTTAATTTATATTTCAGTTTATTCCTATATTTATGGTAATTAAACTAAATATTTTTATACCCATGTGATATCTCCTTTTAGGGGCTTACTGAATAAATTATTACATCACATCATCTCTACCATCTACTTTTAAAAGATGCATATTACAGTTACCTACAAAATTTTAATTTAATATTTATATATATTTTTTGTTAAATAAAGCTTAACTTTGATCCTATATATCACTATTAATTTTTGTATAAGGACTAATATTATTAATAGAGTAAAATTATAAGGGTTAATAGTATTGATAGAATAAAATTAAATATCTTAATGTAAAAGAGAAAAATATAGAACTAGCAAATTAAAATTAAAAAAAAAATAGGTATTACCAAATATTTCCCCCGGAAAGCAAAGGACCTTCGTTTCACATGATCTGTTTGTCTTCTTGCTTTGACTTGCTCTCAGTTGGACAATGTAAAACCGCTTGGAAGCAGCAAAGAACCTAAATGGAATGATATTTATTATAAAAGATTTAAAAATTTGTAATTATTTAGGATTAAATATTAAAATATAAATCTATAAATACTAAATTACCCCGAATTAAATCCCCACATCCCCTCTAACCACATCAAATACCTGACCGTTATTCAAAAACAAATGGGGGAGAGTTCCGTTGCCTTCCATTTTCATTATTTTTTATTAAATTCATACTCTATAAAAAGTTTACAAAATAATTATAAATACGATTCACTCAAATTCGATAAAAATATATTACTTTCAATTAATTTACAATTTTTATAACAAGTTATGCATGTTAAGATATTTTACGAAAATAAAAATTAGTTGCTTTTGATTAAATTCATAAAAATAATTGTTTTGCAATTTTTATAATATCTCTGTGCGTCGATATATTTTTATCAACATTCTAGTCATCAATCATATCTGATTTTTTTAGAAACCAACTAACTATTTTTTTAAATAATTAAAAATACTTTTTGTTATATTATATTTAATAGGATGAACTTCTTTAATAAATAAAGAAAGATAGCAAATACAAATAAACTCAGCAATTTACCTTGTGGTTGAAGACACCTTTATTTTTTAGTTAAAAATTTTATGCGCCTTTTGCTTCAACGCTAGTTATTAATGAAAATAGATGAGAAGATATTGAAGGGGAAGCAAAAATTGATTTGAAATAGTTTGTGAGCAGCGCTCATTCACACACTTTGCTGAAATTTCAATTTTGATAGGTTATCATCAAAAAATATTTTTATTATTAAAACTCCCTTATTTTTTAGCCAATAACTATCAATACTCTTTGGGTCCACGATAGAAGAACTATTTAGTTAATTTAATTAGATAAAAAAATTAATTAAATTAATTAATCTAATATATTTTTTTCCTAAAACATAATAATTAAAACAACCTCAATCCTATGTCATTTTGAGGTTACTTAAAAAAGTTAATCAAGGATTGAAGATAATATAATCTCAACCTAATCTCTTCTATGAGCTAAAAATTAAATTAAATTCTTAAATAATTTAATGAAATGCAATTTAACCTATAAAATAGAGTTTGATTTAATTGACTAAAAAATGAAATATAATAAATTAAAAATAAATTTAAATAAAATATTTTTAATATTTTTAATTTAAAATAAATAATATGGACTGATAGTGAGTGAACGGAATGAAAGCACAAAAGATCAATAATGATAAAGCAACTCTCCAATTTAATAACACATGTAATCATAGTTTCAATGTGTATTTGAATTAGTTTTTGGAGAATAGATTTTGGGAAGAAAAAGATTCTGAAAATAGAGATGTTTGGATGATTAGTAGTAAAATCACTTTTTATATTATTAAATTACTAAAAAGTGTATGATTTAATTAAAGTATGAGAGAGAAGAGAGAGTAGAGAAGAAATAGGAGAGAGGAGAGAGTGTAGAGGAGATAAAGTGAAGAAGAGAGATGAGAGAGGATAGAGGGTATAAGAAAAAAATAAAGGTAAAATAGTAATTGGATAGTCCATAAGTTCTTTTATAATTCTAAAATCTATTTTCAGTAGTTTATTCAAAACCATAGTTTCAAATCGAGGTTTTGCCCAAAATCGATTCTGGATAAAAATGGCTGTTTGTTTCAAATTTTTTCAAACTGAGATTTTGGCCAAAATCAATTTTGGACAAAAATTTATGTTTGTTTCAAATTTTTCCAAACTGAGGTTTTGGCTAAAATTGATTTCCAAAAACTGTTGCCAAACAAGCACTCAATAGATATAAGAGTTAAAAATAATGAATAAAAAATATAATTAAGATTTTAATTCAACAATCAAGCCAACTTGAATTATAAAAAAATATTTTTTTAAAATTTCAATTTATTAATAGTCATCAGAATAATAAAATAAGATTAAGATATAAAAAATTAATTCTAAATCATAACTCAATCATTCATAAAAATAAAATTAAAACTAACAAGAAATATAATAATCTAATAATTCAAGTCACATTTAAAAATTATAAAATATTCACAAAAGTTTTAATACAAAATCTTGATCTAAAACAAAATAATAAAATTAAGTTATAACAAATATAATATTGATTACTAAAGAGTAATCTAACTTCAATAATCTTCAATAAAAATAAATAAATTATTATAAGGGTTTTTAATAATTATAAAATTATTTTAAAATTTATTAACCATAAAATAATTAATGGATAAAGTTAAAATTAAAAGTATCTTTTAAACGAGTTTAGACAAACTAGGTTGCCATCAAAATGCCACCATCAAGATTTCACAGTCACCCGTGGTCCTGTTGTTCACCGTCGTTGTACGCCGAACCGTCGTCGCTGTTCTGCTTGGTCGTCGCTGCTGGTTTTGGCTGGCCGTCGCTGCTTCGCTGCTGGTCGTGTGGTGGTCCGACGGTGGTGGAAGATGGAAGAGGGGACGAGGGGTGTGGCAGGACATTACCGAAGGGAGAGGGTGATGAAGATGACGGAGTCGCGGAATGGCGGGGGTTGGTGGGTGACGGATTTGTGCCGTCGGCCGAGAGGATGGAGTCGATGATGAGAGAGCTTGGGTGTGGTGAGAGGCTCCGAGTATGAGTGTGAATGGCGTCCTGGAGGGGGAGGGTGCGGGGATGATGGGGACTGCTTAGGTGATGTTGACGATGGTGGAGAAGGTGGGCCGGGCGTCCTGCTGTGCACGTTCGCTGAAAATATATGATGAGGAAGAAGACAAAAACTAATTGGCGAAATTTTATAGTTACTTTTGCCATACTTTTCTCCGGCTATATATATATATCCTCTCTTCCCTCTAACCCTTCCTCGCACTCAGTTCTTCATCTTCTCATCCTTTAATTATTATTCTGAGTTTCAAGCTCCCGCTATGGCTTCCCTTACCCATTTCATCTTATTTTCACTTTCTGTGCTTTCTTTCTTAGCTTCTTCCTCCAAGGTAGGGCTGTGCATACAAGCCCACGGCTCGGTATGTCCTGCCCATCCAGCAATAAAAATACCCTGCCCAGCCCGATAAATATAGGGCAGGGCCAGGCATCGGGTTACAAAATACAGCCCATATATTTTTCGGGTTGGGCGTCGGGCATAGGGGCTACCCTGCCCTGCCCATGAGCACCCATTTTTTTTATTTGTTATCCATCTTATAAAGAAGAATATAATAGCTACTGGTGACTAGAAGGTAATTTTAAAAATATAAGTAATTAAGTAAGTAAGTTGTATCTTTTAATATTTATAACTATACTAATTTTTTCTTCTTCTTTTTTAACTTTGTTAATTATCATATGATTATATTACAAATTATAATTATTTATTTTATTTTTTTAGATGCTTTATCTTTATCAATATTGGTGAGATTGATACAAAGTTATAATTGCAAATTACTTAGAGTTCAACGCTTATTTTTTTATATGCAATGGATCTCAATATTTTAATTATTATCTTTGTTGTCTTATTCTTAGTGGATTATAGATATTATTTAACTCTTGAAGACACATGAATATGGTATTATTTTATAAGTTCATAATTGCAGATTTTTTTCACAACATGAGCATGATATTACGGCTTCGGCATGCCCAGCCCGCTCATGCCTTGCCCAAAATTGTTAGGGCTTTTACTGGGTAGGACCGGGCATCGGGCTGCAAAATACAGCCCATGTATTTTTTGGGTAGGGCACCGGGCAGAGGGGCTGCCCTGCCTAGCCCTGCCCATGCACACCCCTACTCCAAAGTTCAACCTGGAGGCAAAATCTGCAAAATAATAAAGTTTATAATTCGACTCGCGTCCAAGGACACTGTCCTTAAGAGATATTTTGTGACTCCTCATCAAATTTAGAAGCGATTCTCTCTAGGATTAAGCGAACTCTTCCTGTAAAAATACATGGCAACATAACTGGTGGAAGATAAAGTAATCTCAGAAGATTGGTGTATCACTCACTCTTTGTCAATAAAATAATAAAGTTTATAATTCGAGTCGCGTATGAGAACACTGTGCTTAAGAGATATTCCGCGACTCCTCATCAAATTTAGAAGCGGCTCTCTCCAGGATTAAGCGAACTCTTCCTGTAAAAATACAGGGTAACATAACTGGTGGAAGATAAAGTAATCTCAGAAGATTGGTGTATCACTCTCTCTTTGTCAACAAAATAATAAAGTTTATAGTTCGAGTCGCGTATGAGAACACTGTGCTTAAGAGATATTCCGCGACTCCTCGTCAAATTTAGAAGCGGCTCTCTCCAGGATTAAGTGAACTCTTCCTGTAAAAATACAGGGCAACATAACTGGTGGAAGATAAAGTAATCTCAGAATATTGATGTATCATTCTCCCTTCGTCTATATATTTCTCTGATTTTTCTGTGTTCTTCTTCATCAAGAAGCCCCTTTTATAGATTGTGGAAAGCCACTTTTTAAACATATGTCCCTTAGATTCAAGAGTTATGATAGAAAGACTCTTCTTTCTTCAACATACCCTTTCACAATGAAGAGTTATATTAGAAAGACTCTTCTTTCTTCAACATACCCTTTCACAACGAAGAGTTATGTCAAAAAGATATTTCTTTCTTTGACACAACCCTCTCCCCACTTCTCCGTCAGATATTGCCCTAACCTGCAGGCCATCGTTCGTAGCACAATGAGGCAAGCTCTCGCCGTAAAAGCCCGCCTTGGTGCCTCCATCCTCCGCCTCTTCTTCCTTGACTGCTTCGTGAGCGTAATTCATTAAACCTCTTCTTTAACACCCCCTCTCTCTATATATAAACACTCTTCATTATATAATGATTTATTTTGCTTCTTCAGGGTTGCAACGCCAGAATCCTCCTAGAGAAAGAATGTTACTCCAACCAGTCGGCAACATGCTATGAAGTAATTGATGCCATCAAATTCAACGTCGAAGCTGCCTGCAATTTCACTTTGTCTTGTGCGGATATATTGGCACTGGCAGCACTAGAGGATGTTACCCAGGTAATTACTGGCTACTCCTTAATTAAGCTTTTCCATAATATGCTCCTTTCTAATTACATATCTTATATTTGTCTTCCAACTTGAATTTATCAATTATTTTATATATCTACTGTACATATGGGATTATGTACAGTAAGTATAATAAAGTTCAATTATTTTATATATATATATATACTGTAATTCACTCAACTTGGTTCCTCGATCCTCCGCCTCTTCTTCCATGACTGCTTCGTCAGCGTAATTCACTCAACTTCTTTAACGTTCCTTCTCTCGATTTAGTTATAATACACCCTCTGTCCCTATTTATAACATTCTTTTTTTTTTTTTTTTGGTAAAAGGGAGAGCTATACGCTCAGTTACAATGAAATTTAAACTACATGGGGATCAACTCCCACCCACTCATTTAGTACAAATTGCCTCTGACTTAAGGGGCAAGTATTCCATATCCTCGTCATATTCAACCCTTTCTTTGCAAGCTCGTCAGCCAGTCTGCTCTTGCTTCTAGGAATATGCTGTAACTTCAAATCCCATGAAGACTGAATCAGAGTCTGAATCTTATAGAGTAGTAAAATACATGTTTCTCCTCTGGGATTAGCTAACATGTTGACGACATTTTTAGCATCAGACTCAAGAATAATTTTTTTAAATCCCAAACCTGAAACTAAATTTAGACCTTCATAAATCGCCCATTGCTCAGCTTCCATCGCACTACAAATCCCCAATCGCATAGAAAATCCAGAAACCCATCTTCCCGCATGATCACGAACAACTCCCCCACAACCCACCTTGTTCATAGATATGCTAAGGGCACCATCCACATTTAGCTTGACCCATCCCGCCGGTGGTGGTTCCCAATTAGTAGAATTAGTAAGAACCAATCCATCCTCAATATGATTATGCTGAATGTGCACAAATCCTCTCCAAATCTTCATGATGACCAAATAGGGATCCAGAGGTTTGCTAAACTCCTGATCAAACGTACATTGATTCCTCCACCTCCACAAATTCCAAATTGAGACCCCCCAGATAAGACTCCAACTCACATTACTATCCTTCCCAAATCTAATATTTGAACATACATTAATTATATTTAAGGCATTTTTTTTTCATACAGAATGAAGTTTATGAATATGATAATATTTGATGTCCTCATGTGTGTTACACTTGATGCCACTTTAACTAACAGCAGGCAACTGTGAGGGCTTTTACGTTTCCATCGTCCATCGCTCATCTCTTAAGGTCAGTGTGTGTGTGTGTCTATGCACTTTTCATGAATTATAATATTAATTAACCGTAATATTGACGGAAAATAACTATCAAGCATTTTTGTTTTACTCTTTTGTTCTTTTTGTTTTCTTTTAGTGTAAATTGAATAACTATCATTCGAAGCTAATTAACAAAATATAAAGTGAAGGGCTGAAAACGGAACACGATTTTTTAAAAATAATTTTCCTTACCTTCAAGTTTCAACGGAGCCTTTTCTTGAAAATAATATTCAAATAAAATAAAGATTTTCGTAGTGGTTGTAATATTTTTGTCCAAAGAGAAAGGGGTGATTGGGACCCACGTGGGTTGATCCGATTTTCCAATCAAGATTTCCAAACCGATATTTTTTTTTGCTAATTTAAATATTTCCAAACGCATTTTTATTATCAGTAACTCACCACCAATAACAAGCCTATTAATTTTCCACCTTGATTGTTAATTAATTTATTAATTGACGCTAATTATATATGCAGGTCGATTCCTCTACGACATGGAGCTTTGGGTAATTTGATCAAAGATTTAACTGGTATCGTGGAGAGGCAGTTCGTAGGTTCATCACCGTTGGCTGAAAATTCTGCAAGGACCTGGACATTCATAGCAAGTAGAATCATCTATAGCTGTACAAGCGACGTGATATCAGGCTCCTTGGCTTGTACAGTATTAATATCATTCCTCATATCGCATCATGAAATTCCAAAGTATGTTTTTGCGATCTGGGCAATATGGGTTGTTTCATATGTGATGAACAACGGGGCAGCAGTTCCTGTAAACAACAATGGTTCTACTACAGACAGTGACTACTCCACGAGTGGCTAATATTAGAATATAAAGAAGTAGTCCCACGTTGATTAATTAGAGGGATTATTAAAGATATGTAATGTTAGTGGAAACCTTATCAAATTGACTTGAATCATTTGATAAGAAGAAACCACATAAAGAATAAATGGCGTGTTAAAAAATGTCAATTCTCTTTGGTTTACTTTGGCCTTGATTAGTCCTTCCATCAAAACTTCCATTGGATTTCTTTACCAGCAACAAAACTGTTTTTGACGTTTGAAAATTTTATTGGTAAAAAGATCCAATAAATGTATATAAACTATAAAATAATCAATAAATGTATAAAATTTTACTAGTACTCTTATTAAGGTCTCTAAAACTTTGAACATGGGATTTTCCCTAATTATCTCAAAATATAAAATAAAAATATTCGAATACTTTTTATCAATGAAAAAATCAGATATTTTCTAAAGCATCTAGTATAGTCAGTTGTCTTTCTTTATGGGAGAATTGTACTTAAGACCCCGTAAAAGATAATTAATTGTAGAAATGTCATTTAAAATAATCAAACTCCTTAATGGTCTCAAAGAATCTCAAGTAATATTTTTAAATTTTAAAATGATACAATTACCCATACCTTTTTTAAACATATACTCTCCAACATCTCTTTTTTTTAAAACATCAGGGATAATTATGTCATTTAAAAATATTATTTCTAGATCTTTAGGACTATTCCGTTCGTTTACTAATTTTAAGAGATTTTCTACAATTAATTCTTTCACGGAACGTAACGGCAATTCTCGCTTTCTTTATCCCCATTCCTTCAATAAAACAGATATTTTGAATCTGACGGTCATAGTCTTCACCAAAGTAACTATCTAATCCAACGACCCACAATCGATTCTCCTGTATTCGAACGTTAACCAAAAAAACAGATAAGATAAAGCGCAAGACGCAGAGGACAGATATGGCGCGATGTAGAAGTTGGGAAAAGAGAAAACGAAACAGTTGCAGAACGAAGGTCTCGACATTCGATTGCCGAGACACCCGAACCGGTAATGGCTTTGTTTAACTCTCAATTTGAAAATTCCATAGTACAAGCTGATAATTTCTTTCCCTACTTGCCCTTCGTCCCTTGGAATCCTACAAATGATAATATACGAAAATAAGCCCGTCAATTATGTTTTGTTGCTCACATAAAGTTACTTAAATGTAGAAAATATGCGGCGATGCTTTATTTATATTTTAGCTACATCTTTGAGAAAAATGAAAATTGAGATGAACAAAAGAGCATGTACTTGGTTTTTACTTGATTGCAGGAAAAAATTGTGGATTTATGATATTGGGTTTCTTATACGTTCCAGGGGCTTAAATTTGGAGCTTAATGTTTGGAATCTCAGATTAAGAATTAGAAGCTAGATTTTGGAGCTTAATTTTATGTTCAGGCACTGTTTTGAACTCAGTCATTTCGTGGCGATAAAGTAGTTCTAATCTGATATGTCCATTTCCCGGTTTGAGCCATTAAAATGTGTTCTAAATCAATGATCTTACTGACAACACAACTGACGTAGCTCATCAAATTTTGATTTGTTATGCTTGTGTGTGTCAATTCACACAAGCCATGGAGTTCAATCACCCCGACTCTCATCATGTTTCAGAAATACAAAACCATAGACGACGTGAATCAGATGCATGCAAGAATGATCACAACTGGGCTAATCAACAATTCATTTTTCACTACCAAACTCATCCTCACTTTTGTTTCCTCACCCTATGAGCCTCTTGTTGAGTTTGCTCGCCACATCTTCTTCAAGCATCATGCTCATCGCAATCCTCGAGAACAAGAGGATCCTTTTCTCTGGAATACCATAATCAGGTCCTCCTCTCATGGGTGTACCCAGGAGAAGGTCTGGCAATACTGTGTTTGATGCTTGAACTTGGGGTTTGTTTGGATAAGTTCTCATTTTCTCTGGTTTTGAAAGCTTGCTCTATGAGATATTTATTTATTATATAGATATTAATTAGGATAATTAATAAATATTTATGAGTATAGTCCGTAATCATTGGGCCCAGTCTAAGGTGGGTTAATAACCCAATTTATTTAAAGTTAATTTTCTGATGGTGGAAATTAACAATTTAATTAATCGTGAGATTACTTTCTGACTCCAGAGCGAAACCTAATTCTCATCTCTCTTCTGAATATTTTCCACTAGTGATGACAGTACACAAGTCATCACTGTGCCTAATTACCAGCTATAAGAGCCTGTTGTTTATCTGACAGTATTATCTTATTAACAGGTATCTCATTTGAGTTTCAATTCTCATATCAATCAAGTTAATGGTGAGAGGTAACTTTAAATCTTCCGCTACATCTCATATATATTTTATACTTGTATATGTTATAATTAGGATTGATTATATTATGAATAAGATGTTTATTTTCTAATATGCTATGGGTTTGACGAAAGAAGGAATGCAGTTTCATGGAATGTTGTGTAAACTGCAAATTGAGTCTGATGTATATTTGAACAATTGCTTGATTTGTTGTTTTATGAGATTTGGGTGCATTCAATTTGCCCACCACTGGTTTGACAGAATGTCTTGTCATTATTCTATCTCATATAACTCAATGATTGATAGGGATATCAAATATGGGATGGTTGGAAGAGCACGTGAATTGTTTGACAATATGGCTCTGAAGGAGAAGATTCTGATTACTTGGAACGCAATGATTGGAGGGTATGTGAGATCCAAAGAAGGATTGAATTTTGCCTGGAATCTATTCCTTAAAATGCCCGAAAGATACCTGGTTTCATGGAATACAGTGACTTGAGATATTTATTATTATAATATAACTTATTTAAATATTAATTAGGATAATTAAAAAATATTTTTAAAAATGGCTTGTAGTTATTTGGGCTCAGTGGTAGATTTTGACTCAGTTTATTAAAGTTAATTTTCTAATGATAAAAATTAACAACACAATTAATCGTCTGATAATTTTCTGAGTCATAGAGTAATATATTTTCTCTGTTCACTCTCCGCGGGTTCCCCACTGGTGACAGTAATACACAAGTTGCTATTACTATATCTAATCACCAGTTAAAAGAACATATTCTTTTATCTAATAGTGTTATTTGATTGATAAGTCTCTGAGTTAAGTTATAACTTTTTCTTAGTTCAGTTAAGCTAATAGAGAGAGATATTTATAAGTATTCCGCTATATCTTATATAAGTTTTATACTTATATAAGTTATAATCTGTATTGATTATATTATATATTAAACTTTTTTATTCCAACAAATGATTGATGGATATGTAAAGCTCGGAAATATAGAAGATGCTCAGATATTGTTCAACAAGATGCCTAAAAGAGATTTGGTTACTTGGACTACTATGATAGATATGGTTTTGGGAAATCAGGTAACGTTCTTGTTGCGAGGAGATTGTTCGATGAAATGCCCGAGAGAAACACGATCTCTTGTAATATTATGATGGCTGGCTATGTTCAGAATGGTTATTGCGTTGAAGCTCCGAAACTTTTTCATGATATGAGAATAAAGGCACATATACAACCAGATGATACCACCTTGTTGATTGTTCTTAGAGCCATCACCCAATTAGGACACGTTGAAGTTGGAGCCA
The DNA here is from genome assembly GCA_037074615.1 of Leucaena leucocephala. Classification (NCBI taxonomy): domain Eukaryota; kingdom Viridiplantae; phylum Streptophyta; class Magnoliopsida; order Fabales; family Fabaceae; genus Leucaena; species Leucaena leucocephala. Next base: position 5,942,256 of record CM073553.1, read on the forward strand.
TCATACACCGATATTTAGAGGATAAAAATAGTAAATCTTTGAGTGGTAAACTTCTTGTTGCCCGAATTGACATGTACTCTAAGTGTGGTAACATAGAGAATGCTATCTCAGTATTTGAGAATATTGATCAGAAAAGTGTTGATCATTGGAATGCTGTGATTGGTGGGTTGGCTATTCATGGTATGGGTGAAATGGCTATCAATTTTCTCTTCCAGATGGTAAAGGATGCTGTTAAACCTGATGATATCACATTCATTGGAGTGTTAAGTGCTTGTGGGCACGCCGGTTTACTGAAGGAGGGACTGATATGTTTTGAGCTCATGCAAAGAGTATACAAGGTTGAACCTAAAGTTCAACACTATGGATGCACGGTAGACATCTTTTGTCGAGCCGGGCATGTTGAAGCAGCCAAAAAACCCGTCGAGGCAATGCCTATCGAACCGAACGACGTGATTTGGAGGACTCTGCTTAGTGCTTGTAAAATCCATGAGAACTTCTCTGTAGGGAAGCCGGTTGCCGAGCAATTGATGAACTAAACTCTTTCAGTCCGAGCTCCTATCCAATGTTTATGCTAGTGTGGGCATGTGGGACAGTGTGAAAATGGCAAGGACAGAAATGAAAGAGAGAAACCTGAAGAAAATACCAGGCTGTAGTTTGATTGAATTGGAAGGAGTCGTTCATCAGTTCTCTGTACAAGACAACTCACACCCTCAAGTTAAAGAGATTTATTCCATGTTAAGTGGTTTGTTAATTCCCATTTAGGAAGAGATATAGTTGCTCGCAACATCTGTGTTTCAATGATAAGTAATTTGTAACTTCCCATTCAAGTCTGGATCTAGAAAGAGATAGTTGCATGCAACTACTTCACTTTAGTATATTTACTTCTTTAGCGTCTATAAATAAGCCAATTGTTTCCTTCTTAAATCCAAGCAGCAGATATCATTCCCTCTACTTCAAATGTTGTATTGTCCAGTTCTATAAATCAATAATAAATAGTTATTATAATTCTTCAAAAAAAAGTTTGAATTGTAGAAAATTTTAAATTATTATTATTATTTCATATAAGTTTTGAAAGTAAATTTACTAAACTAGTATAATCTATATATAAAAGTAGAATCACAAGCTAATGAAAATGGATAATGAAGATCTTTATTTAGATTCAACTAATTGATTATTGCTATTTCTAAAATATTGATAAATAATTTAAACTTACAAAATATTTTCTTAAGTAAGAATACAATTTTTTGGTCATTTAAACCACATTACTTAATACCACTCCTTTGAATTCACATCACATCTATACCACACTCAAGCAATTTTACTGCAGCCAAACTCATCTCAGAACTTGAGTGTTAGCTCTCATTATAAATAGGGCTTTCCAGTCACCCTCCTTGTTTCCAGCATTTCGTTTTACTCTTGTAGCTACGGACTTCTCATGTTATTAGTGAGTTTTTTTTTTAAATAAATTTACCTTTGTCCTTTAACTTTACATAAGCTTTCATTTTATCTCTTAATTTTATAAAGTGTACTTTTAGTTATGTAAGCCTATATCAAGTTTTATTAATAAAAAATTATAATATTGAAATTTTAAATATTGATAAAAAAATTTTAAACCTAACATATTGAGTATAATTTTATTAAAATAATAATTAACAAAACAAATCATCATTTGAAAGTAACAATTGTTAGGGGCAGAACACTGAAAAAAAAAACTTTATAAATTAAAGGACAAAACTTAAACTTTATATGGAGTTAGAGGACCAAAGATATATACTTTTCATAGGTTTGTTTCTTACCAATAGCATAGTTATTAGTTGAGTGAATTTTTTTTTAATGGTGTCATGAATTCCAACACATTCTAAATCATTTATATAGATGTAAACAGATGATGAAGAAGATAATAATATAAGTCAGATAAATTAGTTTAGATAAATATAATAAATATAAATAATTTAATAATTTTTTTAATTTTTTTAATCATATTAAGTAAAGTAGTTAATATTACTTTGAATCCACTTTAAAAGAAATTGAAAAATATAGTTGTGAGAAATTGAACACTATTCGGAGTGTGTGTGTGTGTGTGTGTGTGTGTGTGTTTTAACGGGAACCAACAAAGACCAAACAATAAGTAACAACAAATGTGAATATCCTAAGACGGTTGTCCAGGATGATGAATTCTACAATCAATCAAAAGAAAAATATGGAGAACGCAAAAATTCAGATTAAAAACTAAAATCCCAAATGCTTACATATTGAAAATGCCACCATAGAGTCTTTTATATTTTTAATGACTTAAGGTGAAATATGCACACGTAATATGTTATTTTTAATAAATTTTACATAGGTATATATAGGTTTTATTAAAATCACATTTTAAAAAAATTATATATATAATAAAAGGGCAAGACACCCTAACTATAGGAATAGTTAAGTTTACTTTAAAGGGATTTAAATTTATTAATATATTCTTTTAACTTTAAATTTTTTATTCCTTTTTTTTTCCAACTAAAATGTTGTATTCCTATTCAACTTCTCCTCCGAAGCATTTAATAACTAGAACGAGGTATCATTAACATTAAATTATGAAATTATAGTCAATTATATAATACCATCATAATTGTGTTATTTTAATAAATATTATAAAATCATGTGCTTTTATTTTTCATATTAAAATATTTTAAAAAAACATATTAATAAGTGGTAGGATTAACAAGGGAATTTTTTGTTGAATATGATAATGAAATTGGAGCATCTACATCAATGATACCATTTCGCATATATTTTCTTAAATTGAGACCAGTAAGTACCTTTCTAATATTAGATATGTTAAAAAACTATTGACCTTAACGTGACGTGCATGACGAGGATCTTTGTACGGATTGAAAATGGTTTCTTTCTACAGTCATAAGATGCTTGCGTGGATGGTGGGGTCAATTGGATGATGTGTATGGAACTGATTTAGCGGCTATGCCTCTCTATAGAGAGCCTTTGTCTAGAGTCTGCCATGGTTTTACCTTTTGTCTTTTTCATCTAAGAGCGGGTCTCACAAAAGTTTGATCTCACGTTTCATTAATAAAATTAATTTGAAATAGACCATTTTGCCACCTCCCTCCCAACCCGCCTTTTCAGGTCTTTTTTTTTTTAAAGATAAAAAAAAAAAAAAAACAAGACTCAATTTGGGATAAACGGCTGCTGGGATCGTTTGTAAGAATTTTTTAACTAAATTATTTAATTAATTTAATTAAATTAAATAAATTAATTAAATTAATATATATTTTTTAAAAAAATATCTTAATTATCTTTCTTAATTTATTTTTTAATTTTTTTATTTAATTATTGTTTAGGAAATACTATTAAAAATAATTTAAAAAATTTAATAAATATAAAAAATAAATTTTATATTTATTATTAAAATCTCCAAATTCTATATTTAAATGACACTTAGATCACAATTTGACTAACAGCAGGCAAATGTTGGGGCTTCCACGTTTCCATCGTCCCTCGCTCATCTCTTAAGGTCAGCCTATCTGTGTGTCTATACACTTGTCATGATTCATGAATTATAATATTAATTATTTATTATTTTAAAAATTAATCTTAATATTTTATCTAAAATTATAATTTAATCTAATTTTTTAAAATAAATATAATTATTTATTTTAAAATCTTTTTAAATTAAAATTTAAATTAAAAATCATTTTAAAATCTTAATTTAGATTTCAAATAGGTACATAAAATAAAATGAAATGATTTAAAAGCTCCAAACCACTATAATAACGATCCATCACCGAAACTAAGTACAAGTCTATGTAATGGAACACGATATGATTTTAAGTGTTTGTTTGATTCAATTTAGGGGAGGATAAATGGGGTTAATATAAAGAAAGATAGGGAAAGATATGGGAAGTTACAAGTGTTAAAGTAGGGAGGAAAGATGATACTTTTATTTAGTTCAGAAAGAGAGAGGATTAATTAAAAGTTGATAAATATACCCTTTATCTCTTTATTTAAATTTATTGACTCTTTATTTACAATATTCATATCAAAATTATTATTTCTTAATTTATGAATCCTAAATTTTTTTTATCTCATTTATATATATATATGATAAAATTAATTAAAAGTTGACAAATATACCCTTATCTCTTTATTTAAGTTTATTTACTCTTTATTTATAATATTCATATCAAAATTATTATTTCTTAATTTATGAATCACAAGTTTTTTATCTCATTTATATATATATATATGATAAAATTAAAAAAATTAAAAAATCTAATAAAATTTTAATATTATCTCTCAATAATTTTATAATTATTATATATAATAATATATAAATTATCATGTTTATTAGGCTTCATCAATCAAAACAAAAATTATAAGTGAGGAGAATTAAAAACAAAAATTTAGCTATGCGATTAAAATAATACAAGAGATAATTTAGTTAAAAATTGATAAAAAAAATTTCTCCACTTTAAAAGAGGTGGAAGAGAATATATAAGTATATAAAGACAAAAAAATTTATCCCTTTTCGATTTATTTTTTCTAATCAAATATATTTATATCTCACCTCCTTTACTCATCTTTTTAAAAACTCCAAACCATGTCTAAAAGCTCTAGTTGTCATATCTCACGTCCTTACTCTTCTGCAAAAACTCGTCTTGAGTTGCCTTTCTCAGTGGAACCAAGCAAAACCGCGTTTCCATCTCTTATACACGGTGCCTGTTTTGCCGGAAGGTTTAAAATCTAGATTTGACTCAAAACTTAAATTTAAAGAAATTTTAAAATAAACAGTCATATTTGTTCAAACGAGCTTTTGAACTAAACTATGGTTTAAAACCAAGGTTTCAGATAAGCTGGTCAGAGTAACTTATAGAACAGTAAACTACTTATGAACTAACCAATTACTATATTACCTCTATTTTTTCTTACATCATCTCTCCTCTCTCTTACTTTTTCTTACACCATCTCTCATTTCTCCAACTTTTTCTTACACCCTCTCTCCTCTCTCCTACTTTTTCTTACACATTCTCTTATCTCTTTTATTACACCATCTCTCATCTCTTATCTCTCCTCATTTAATATTCATACCCTTTTTTTTAATTTACCAATAATAAAAGTACTTCTAAAAATAACTATCCAAACACTCATTTATTTAAAACTATTTTTTTTATAAACTCTTTTCTATAAATTGCCCAAAAACTCTTTTTTTTCATAATCTATTTTTCAAACTCTTATAACTCCCCCTATCCCCCTCTATATACCTCTCGTTGTCATATCTCACGTCCTTACTCTTCTGCAAAAACCCGTCTTGAGTTGCCTTTCTCAGTGGAACCAAGCAAAACCTCGTTTCCATCTCTTATACACGGTGCCTGTTTTGCCGGAAGGTTTAAAATCTAGATTCCCCCTCCCCATCCCCCTCTATATACCTCTAGTTGTCATATCTCACGTCCTTACTCTTCTGTAAAAACCCGTCTTGAGTTGCCTTTCTCAGTGGAACAAAGTTTGAGTTGCCTTTCTCAGTGGAACCAAGCAAAACCTCGTTTCCATCTCTTATACACGGTGCCTATTTTGTTGGAAGGTTTAAAATCTAGATTCCCCCCTCCCCCTCCCCCTCTATATACCTCTCGTTGTCATATCTCACGTCCTTACTCTTCTGCAAAAACCCGTCTTGAGTTGCCTTTCTCAATGGAACCAAGTTTGAGTTGCCTTTCTCAGTGGAACCAAGTTTGAGTTGCCTTTCTCAGTGGAACCAAGCAAAACCTTGTTTCCATCTCTTATACACGGTGCCTGTTTTGCCGGAAGGTTTAAAATCTAGATTCCCTCCCTCCCCATCCCCCTCTATATACCTCTAGTTGTCATATCTCACGTCCTTACTCTTCTGCAAAAACCCGTCTTGAGTTGCCTTTCTCAGTGGAACCAAGTTTGAGTTGCCTTTCTCAGTGGAACCAAGCAAAACCTCGTTTCCATCTCTTATACACGGTGCCTGTTTTGCCGGAAGGTTTAAAATCTAGATTCCCCCTCCCCCTCCCCCTCTATATACCTCTAGTTGTCATATCTCACGTCCTTACTCTTCTGCAAAAACCTGTCTTGAGTTGCCTTTCTCAGTGGAACCAAGCAAAACCTCGTTTCCATCTCTTATACACGGTGCCTATTTTGTTGGAAGGTTTAAAATCTAGATTCCCCCCTCCCCCTCCCCCTCTATATACCTCTCGTTGTCATATCTCACGTCCTTACTCTTCTGCAAAAACCCGTCTTGAGTTGCCTTTCTCAATGGAACCAAGTTTGAGTTGCCTTTCTCAGTGTAACCAAGTTTGAGTTGCCTTTCTCAGTGGAACCAAGCAAAACCTTGTTTCCATCTCTTATACACGGTGCCTGTTTTGCCGGAAGGTTTAAAATCTAGATTCCCTCCCTCCCCATCCCCCTCTATATACCTCTAGTTGTCATATCTCACGTCCTTACTCTTCTGCAAAAACCCGTCTTGAGTTGCCTTTCTCAGTGGAACCAAGTTTGAGTTGCCTTTCTCAGTGGAACCAAGCAAAACCTCGTTTCCATCTCTTATACACGGTGCCTATTTTGCCGGAAGGTTTAAAATCTAGATTCCCCCTCCCCCTCCCCCTCTATATACCTCTAGTTGTCATATCTCACGTCCTTACTCTTCTGCAAAAACCTGTCTTGAGTTGCCTTTCTCAGTGGAACCAAGCAAAACCTCGTTTCCATCTCTTATACACGGTGCCTGTTTTGCCGGAAGGTTTAAAATCTAGATTCCCCCTCCCCATCCCCCTCTATATACCTCTAGTTGTCATATCTCACGTCCTTACTTTTCTGTAAAAACCCGTCTTGAGTTGCCTTTCTCAGTAGAACCAAGTTTGAGTTGCCTTTCTCAGTGGAACCAAGCAAAACCTCGTGTCCATCTCTTATACATGGTGCCTGTTTTGCCGGAAGGTTTAAAATCTAGATTTGGCTCAAAACTTAGGTTTAAAGATATTTTAAAATAAACAGTCATATTTGTTCAAACGGACTTTTGAACTAAACTATAGGTTAAAACCAAGGTTTCAGATAAGCTGGTCAGAGTAGCTTATAGAACAGTAAACTACTTATGAACTAACCAATTACTATATTACCTCTATTTTTTCTTACATCATCTCTCCTCTCTCTTACTTTTTCTTACATCATCTCTCATTTCTCCAACTTTTTCTTACACCCTCTCTCATCTCTTATCTCTCCTCATTTAATATTCATACCCTTTTTTGTAATTTACCAATAATAAAAGTATTTCTAAAAATAACTATCTCAACACTCATTTATTTAAAACTATTTTTTTTATAAACTATTTTCTAAAAGTTCTTTTCTATAAATTACCCAAAAACCTTTTTTTTCTATAAACTATTTTCCAAACTCTTATAACGACTGCCCCCCCCCCCTCTATATAACACTCTGGCCTCTCAGTGGCTCTCAATTCTTCATTTTCTCCTTTCATAATTATTATTCTGGGTTTCTAGCTCCGGCTATGGCTCACCTTACACATTTGTTCTTACTTTCAATCTCTGTGCTCTCTCTCTGAGCTTCTTCCTCCAACGTTCAACCCTCTCCCGACTTCTACGCCAGATCTTGCCCTACCCTGCAGGCCATCGTTCGCAGCACAATGAGGCAAGCTCTCGCCGGAGAAGCCCGCCTGAGTGCCTCCATCCTCCGCCTGTTCTTCCATGACTGCTTCGTCAGCGTAATTAATTCCACCTCTTCTTTAACATTCCTTCTCTCTCTATATATACACTCACACACACACACATATATCAATGCTCTTCATTATATATTGATTTATTTTGCTTCTTCAGGGTTGCGACGCCAGAATCCTCCTAGACGACACCGCCGGAAGCTTCACTGGAGAGAAAGAAGCTTACTCCAACCAGTCGGCAAGATGCTATGAAGTAATTGATGCTATCAAAACCAACATCGAAGCTGCCTGCAATTTCACTGTCTTGTGCTGATATATTGGCACTGGCAGCAGTAGAGGGTGTAAGCCAGGTAATTACTGGCTACTCCTTAATTAAGCTTTTCCATAATATGCTCCTTTCTAATTATTTTAACATCCATTATATTTAAGGCATTTTTTTACATACAGAATGAAGTTTATGAATATGATGATATTTGTTGTCCTCATGTGTGTTACACTCGATCCCAATTTTAACTAACAGCAGGCAACTGTGGGGGCTTTTACCTTTCCATCGTCCATCGCACATCTCTTAAGGTCAGTGTATGTGTGTGTGTGAACGTCTATGCACTTGTCATGAATTATAATATTAATTAACCGTAATATTGACGGAAAATAACTATCAAGTAAGTTTTTTTTACTCTTTTGTTCTTTTTTTTTTCCTTTTATTGTAAATTGAATAACTATCATTCAAAGCTAATACAAAATATAAAGTGGAGGGCTGAAAACGGAACACTTTTTTTTAAAATAATTTTCCTTACTTTCAAGTTTCAACGGAGCCTTTTCTTAAAACTAATATTCAAATAAAATAAAGAATTTAGTAGTGGTCGTAATATTTTTGTCCAAAGAGAAAGGGGTGATTGGGACCCACGTGGGTTGATCCGATTTTCCAATCAAGATTTCCAAACCCATGTTTTTTTTTTGCTAATTTAAATATTCCCAAACCCCCTTGTTTTATCAGTAACTCATCACCAATAACAAACGTAGTAATTTGCATCCACCTTGATTGTTAATTGATTTATTAATTGATGCTAATTATATATGCAGGTCAATTCCTCTACGACATGGAGGTTTGGGTAATTTGATCAAAGAGTTAACCGGTATCGTGGAGAAGCAGTTCGTAGGTTCATCACCCTTGGTTGAAAATTCTGCAAGGACCTGGACATTCATAGCAAGTAAACTCATCTATAGCTATACAAGGGACGTGATATCAGGCTCTCTGGCTTGTACGGTATTAATATCATTCCTCGTATCGCGTCATGAAATTCCAAAGTATGTCTTTATGATATGGGGAATATGGGTTGTGTTTCATATGTGATGAACAACGGGGCAGCAATTCCTTAAAACAACAACGATTCTACTACAGACAGGGACTACTCCACAAGTGCCTAATATTATAATATTAGGCACTTGAATAAAGGGTGTGTTAAAAAATACTACGCTGTAGTTGGATTGAATTGGAAGGAATCGTTCATCAGTTCTCTATACAAGACAAGTCAAATTATTCAATGGCCTCGTGGCATCATTCTACATATTCGTACCAATCAGATAGCAACAAGTAACTTAGTACTGGAAGAAAGTGACTCTGTTGAGATTCAAGAGAATGGTTTGCCTGCCTGAAGCTTCTTTTAGCCAAAACCGAAACCTGTCTGTATGAAGTTTTTTTAGGATAAAACTTGCATGTCTGAATTAAATTGGCCAGTGAGTCAACAGTTATAGTAATAGGAAAAGTTTTTGATTTTTCCCTTTCCATATATGCCTCTATGCTATGTAAGTGGAGGGCATAAATGGCTAGTATATTGTATCGTCTAGAGTTTAAAATAATCTGCTACCAGTTTGTGTTTTAGGAAACCTTTGCTGTGCTACAGTGTTGAGAAGATGAAGATCAGGAGATAACTAAAGTTTAAGTTTCTTCAACCTTGCAATACATTAAAAATGAAAAACAAAGCAAAGCTGTTACAAGTCTTCTTACCGAATTTGGTGCCATTTCCTTTTACAAATCACATTAGAGCAGAACATTCAACTGACATAACGGATTCCCTTTCCAAGCTTGACCGTGGCATAACATTCATAAATAATTTAAAATTAATATTTTCTTTAAGAACACAATTTTTTTGGCCATTTAAGTCACGTTACTTAATACCACTCCTTTCAATTCATATCACACCTATGCATAGCACTGGTTACATACCCGCGCTCCTAACTGCAGAATAATTTATTTAAGTGTTTATAAACATTACACATAACTTTAAACACTAGTAATTTAGTAAAATTATAGTCCCTCAACAATAATCAAGTGAGAGAAAGAGTGGAGTTAAGGAAGATGATTAAAGTATTTTAAAAAAATATACCATATGAAGCTTTCACAAATCTAAAGGGAACAAAACTATATAAGATGTTTTAACAAAAGATGGTCTGTTCGCTTCTTCTATTTTAGATGTTCGTCCATCTCCTTTTAGTAGAGTTTATTTTGTTTCCCCGGTGTCATGAATTCCAACACATTCCAATGGAAAAAGCTTGTCTCTAAATAGATGGGCTTGAATCTAAGAAATGGTCCCTCTTTGATGAGCATGGAAATAGGGGTGTGTATGGAAATAAAGGTATGCATGGACTAGGCAGGGAAACCCATGTAGTCGTTATATTTTACAATCCAATGTCTGACTCTGCCTAGTAAAAACCTTAACTATTTTGAGCTAGGTATAGGCGAACTTTCATACCTAAGTGATGATGCCCGGTTCATATTGTGGGACAAAAATATGTAATTATAAACTTCTAAAATAATACCATATTTATATATCTTTAAGAGTTAAATAATATACATAATTCACTAAAAACAAGGTAATAAAAAGATAGTAATTAAAGTTTTTAAATATATTAAATGAAAACAGACGAGGAAGCAACGAAGATAAACATACCTGTAATCTATCCATCAAGGGCACAGCTCCAGCCAGTTCTGCTGGAATAGCCAATTGTTAGAGTTGAAGGTGTTGTGCGAGTGCACAAAAAAAAAAATTGCTTAGTCACATACCGGAGAAGGTTGCATATGGGCAAACAAAAATTTCAGCATCGCATGTCATAAAACTAGCCCCACAACTCAAAGGGCAAGAGCAGAAAAATACAAAGTTATAAACATAGCTGTCAATACAACCATAATGCAAGAGTGAAATTGAGCTCATACAATGAAAATTTATTGAATCTTGCCAAGAGGTGGAGCTATGTAAAACTTTATTCAACTTCTCAAACAATATGCAAGATTCCCTTATCGGAGGAATTAAACAATAAACGGAAGATGAATGTGGCAGCACTATGTTAAAGATGAGAAAAAAACATGGACTAGCTAAATTGATTCAGATATTTTGTCTAAAACAGTACGCAGCACCAGCTAACATCAAAAACTCTAAGAACCAGTCATGCCATATAATATTACATTTTTTAACTTCATCAAATATAGTTCTACACAAATAGAGAATAAAGGCGGACAAGATTCTAATATCCCACAATCCCAATAATCATCATTATTCATATAAATTCCATTATATATTCAAAGGAGAGGGTATCATCGTAGCCGTTCCTAGAAATAAATGAAGGTCTGCTTGTCCTCATACTTTGGGTCCTGGGCGATGGCATATCAATAGTTATTCTGCTGAATTCAGCTGATGAACTGAATTTTAGTCAGCCTCAATAACAAATGCAGCTCTTATTTACTCCCCTGCAGGATAAAAGAACTGAAATATAAGTAAATAAAGAACAAGAAAATAACAAAAACCCAAGCTCAAAAAAGGAGAGAGTAGACAGAAAAGTTGCAGCAGCTTTTAACTACAGAAAATACGAAACAGACATTTAAAAAAAAAAACGGATGCTTTGCTTGTGGGGAACAAAAACCATCAACCGTCAACCTAATAAGAAAGGATATGATTGAAGAAAGCTAGACCTGAAGCGCATAGAGAATCATAAACCCAGAAATCTAAGATAAAACTGAAAACATTAGACTAGCAAACACGAGATCGGCAAAACTAGATTGTCTTCGGTGGGGAACACACTTCAATGGACTTGCCCATGCCAGTTGCAGCATTAGGCCTTTAATCAGAGAATGCGCTTTGAGCATCCTCAAGAAGACAGGGAATAGAGTCAACTGAGGACGATAAGATGGGCAAAACAATGTGAAGAGGAAAAATGGTAAAAATCTCACCTTGAAAGCAATGACAACAAGAGCAGTGTCTGAAACAGTGGGAAGCAAACTGAGGAAGAAAGAGATCTGGGGGTGACGGGAGGTCAATCGCAGTCCAAATGGCTAGAACGAGGGAAAGAAACGAGAAGAGAGACGAAGCAAGATGCGTGAGGGAAAAGGGTGAGAGAAGGTCACAAGAGGATTATAAATGCAAAGGGGCAGGTGAATTTGCTTTATCAGCAAAGGAAAATGGAAGATTGAGAAACAAGAGAGAAGATGCATCAACAAACAAACATAAAATATGCAAATGGCATTCATTTGGATTTCCCATATCCTTCAGACCATATTTTCCAACGGAAAATAATAATCATTAGCCCTTCAAATTGGAACTTACAGGTTATAGTCCTCCGATACGGCCAAATCGTCGTTTCTGCTTTTTAAATTTCGAAATCTTGAGGGCCTGAACAAAAGCCGTCGCTGTAGGCTGTACCGCTGTAGCTGGAGGTCGGAGGAGAGGCGAGGGTGGACTGACAGACAGAAGCTTTAAAATGGATGAGTCGACACTGGAGCTCGGAGGAGAGGCGTGAGAGCTCTTGCCGTCGCTGTAGGCTGTAGAGTAGACGTCGCCGGAGGTTGGAGGGAGGCGGAGACTCGAGGTCAGAGAGGGTGTGGAACTGGTCGAAGGGAGTGAGATAGGGAAAATGGTTAATAAAAAAATAAGAGATCTAATGGATAAATATTGTGATATATATTATCTATAAATGGGTAGGACGGTATATTGTGATATTCAACCTTATCTAATGGGTAGGGTGGACTTGAATATGCCCATTTATATTTCTAACTATTTTTTTTTTTGAGAAAGGCAGGGTTTTTTTCTCTGGGTGGGTTCAGACAGTTACACCGGGAATCTGGGCATATTGCACACCCCTCATCATGAGAGCCGTTTTTGTGATGCTATTCTTCTATGCTACGGGTTTGATGGCAGAATGTAGACTTTAAAATTGATCTAAATACCTGCTATCATGAAACAATTTACTCCTCTATTTGGACTTTTTGTCGTTCTACTTCTCTTCATCCTCCCTCTCTCCCTGGGTTTAGCTGCACATCGTATGGGCTTTCTTGGTGGTTGGGCCAACAATCACATTGTTTCCAGAAAATATTCAATCGCTCCGTGGCAACATTCTGCATATTCATACCAATCACACGGTAACAAGTAACTGTGACATGGAAGAAAGTGAATCTATTAGGATGCTAGAGAATGACTAGCCTGTTTGAAGCTTCTTTTTGCCAAAACAAAAATCTTTCCGCATGAAGTTTCTTTCTAGGATAAATCTTTTATTTCTGAATTAAATTTGCTAGGGAGTCAATCAGTAATAGAAATAGGAAAAGTTTCTGATTTTTGCCTTTCTATATATGCCTCTATACTATGTAAGCGGATGTGCATAAATGCCTAAAGTATACATTGTATCGTGTAGAGTTTAAGATAATGGCATCGAGCATCTTTCTTTGTCAAGTTCCATAGACGGGCAGGGATCAACTCTACTACCAGTTTGTGTTTTAGTAAAGTTTAAATTTCTTCAACCATGCAATCCATTAAAAATGAAAAAAAGTAAAGCTGTCATAAGTCTTCTTACCAAATCTGGTGTCATTTCCTTTTACAAATTACATTAGAGCAGAACACTAAACTGGCATAATGGATCCCCTTTCCCATCCTGAGTGTGGCTCAACATTCTTGATCTATTGTGCTCATTTCTAATTATAGTCAGGTCAAAAACAACATCTAGAGTTTTTCATTTTGGAAGCTTCCTGTTATGCATTGCTTCTTCAGTGAGGGGTTGCTCCTTTCACCTACTCTTGGGACTTAGAATTCGAAATTTTCACGGGCCAGTCTATGAATATGGTTGTCTTTATAGCTTAAGCGAGGACCTTAAATTCCAATCCATCTATTTGGCCTTCCTAATTGTTAGTCTTTGTTTAGTTTTAGTTAGAAGGTCTACATAATGTTACTTTTCGGAATGAAGAAAACGATTTCCCGGGCTGAATTTGAGCTGCATACTAAATAAATCAGTAATATTCTGTAAGGATTCCAAAATTGGGTGTGGCAGAGTTTGAATTCTGTATGATTCATTATTTGGTCTGAACAGTTACTATGGTGATAGTGTTATTATGAAAGATATATTTATTTGAGACTTCATAACTTCATGTTGAGTAGAAATTCCATATCTAGAAATGATAAAGTCTGGAATGAAAGGATGGGGGAAATGGGAAATGCAAGAAGGAAGAAAACAATAACTGCGACCAAATTCTGTTAATTATCAAAGTATATGCTGCGTTATCTTTAAGAACCTGTAAGATTCTTAGAGGTATTTATGCTTGACAGAATCTCCCTCAAGTGAAAAGGGATGTTTTTACCATTGTAATTGAAATTTTTGAAGACATTCTCTTTGTTCTGTCTCCATTAACTTAGTAATTAAATGTGCATTTATTTTTTAACACAAATGAATTTTGTTTCCTAGTTTTCAGGACTTTCTTTGTTTCATAATTGAATTGCAAGCATTCTTCATGCAACTCCATGTATATTGTATAATGTTGTGCTTGTAATATCTTACAGGTAATTTGCTGAGAGGATGAAATGCAAGTGAACAGAAACATGCGGCCTCGCCTTTGGTAAATTGGAAAAACTTAAGGAGGAGAAAAAAGAAAATTATGTCCAAATAACACGTGTACTATGTAAGTGGATGGAACAAATACCTAAAATATTTAAGATTGCTTTGTCATGTTACATAAATTTGGAGGTATCAATTTTGGTGCTAACTTAAAATTTTGTCAACCTGTGCTGTGTTACGGAGTTAAGAAGATGAAAATTGTGAGATAAGTAGACTTAAGTTTCTTCAACCTCACAATCCATTAAAAATGAAAAGACAGAGCCGTTCCAAGTCTTCTTACTACTATATCAGAACATTCAACTGACATATACAGTAGATATAACCTTTTTATATAAGTAGTTTGAGCTTGGCAAACCCTTCTTTATTTAATCTTCTCATTTCTAATTATTGTAAATATTATAAATTAAATCTAGATTTTAGTTTTGAAACCTCGTTGTTATGTGTTGCTTACCCTGTGAAGGGATACTCGTTGCACCTGGTGTTGGGACTGTTGGGGCACAAATTGTATGTAGGCTAGTTTATTAGTAAACTTTTTTTTTTATAGAATTTTTTAAAAAGAGGTTGAACTCACTCATAATTTAAAAGTAGGACAAAGTCTCCCTTCCTTCTAAGCGATACCAATATTGGGTAGGGCGAGCCGTCTATTACTTTCAGCGTAAACCTAAACACCCAAGAGCTATAATACCTCCCTAAGCAATGTAACTAGAACTACAATAAAGTGATACTCCGTAGAAATCAAACACGCTCTAAATAATCGTATGTCTTATCTTTTTATTAGTTAAACTCATAGACGATAGGTCAGTAAACTTATTTTTGAAGCCTAAGCTAATGACCATAAATCCCAATCCATCTATTTGGCCCACATGACTATGAGGCTAATTTAAGTTTGGGTTAGGTGGTCTGCCTAATCTTATTGCCATTGTCCGCAATTATTTCATTCGCCATATGGGCTCTGTTTATGGCAAGAACCCTGTATGGTTCGTAGGGTGTTTATGTTTTGATAGAATCTTCCTACTGAAAAAAAAAAAAAGAATCTTCATACTGAAAAAAACAAAGATTGAAATATTTTTAATCCATTCCCTCTTTCTTAGTTTATACTCTTTACTTGATAATTAAATTTGCATGTATTTTAGTATAACTTACATGTATATTGTATATTTTAGCCTACAATAAAATCCTCCTAAAATATAACTATTATTAATTTACTTAGATCGGTTATATTTACAATATAAATTAATAACACTATAATCATGACTATAAATGAATTTCTTTAATTTTTAAAAGAGTTAACTATAATAGAAATTTTTGTATTAAAATAAAAAAAAACTTTACCATAATTATAAAAAAAAAATTTAATCGATAAATAATTATGATAGAAAAAAATAAAACGATATTCTTAATGATATTAAAAATTAAATTCAAGTGTATATATTTCAAAAATAATACAAGAGTCTATACAATTTAATAAAATTGAAGAAATAATTGATTTTTTATAAAAGCCTATTATAAATATTTAAACTATGTATTGCAAGAATCAAATCCCAATATATTAGATCGTGGAGAAACAATATATAATTATTCTACATGTTAATCAATATGAGAAGACTATACAATTGATATAACACTAATCAAATCTCTAAAACCTTTTATGAGGTTTGAAGATGAAACTATCACTTAAAAAATATTAATAATTATGGGGTAAGATAAACGTTTTAATAATTAATATTTCTACTCATCATACATACTAATATATACTCATAAGATATTAAGTGAGACAGTTAAAAAAATACAATAGATAAAAAATAATATATTATTCTAATATAATTAAATAGATAAATCACTTTATTCTTTCTATAAAAAATACAATAGATAAAAAATAATATATTATTCTAATATAATTAAATAGATAAATCACTTTATTCTTTCTATCAAGACAACTAAACCCGTCTTATACCTCAATTTCTCGTGATTTGAAGGACTCAGCATAGTGCTTATAAAATCCATGCGAACTTCTCGGTAGGGAAGCCGGTTGCCGAGCAATTGATCCAGCTAAACTCTTTCAGTCCGAGCCCCTCTATGCTCCTATCTAATGTTTATGCTAGTGTGGGCGTGTAGGACAATGTGAAAATGGTAAGGGCAATGATGAAAGAGAGAAACCTGAAGAAAATACCAGGCTGTAGTTGGATTGAATTGGAGGGCATTGTTCGCCAATTCTCTGCACAAGACAAGTCAAACCCTCGAGTTAAAAGAGATTTATTCTATGTTAAGTAGTTTATAAATAAGACATATTTAATTAATTTAATTAGTAATAAATTAATTATTTTTTTAATTCACTCCCTCTCACTCTTACTTAATTAATATTAAGGGAGTATGTATAGGTATAATTTAAAAATAATTGTTTAAATATAAAAAAGATATATTATATTTATAATTAAAATTAACTCTCTAATTACGTTATATATTAAGAATCGAGAATTAATTGATGGATGGTACTCCCTTTAATCTTTAATATAAAAATTAATTGATTAGTTTAGATAGATTAATAAGTATATAATATTAAAAATTCATCTTTTAAAAGTTTTAATTTAATTATAATTAACTGATTTATTTATTTATTTTTAATTAGTCCAAACTAGTAAACTTACCTATTATATTTACTTTTATAGCGTCTATAAATATGCCAATTGTATCCTTCTTAAATGCCACATATAGACAATCAATAATTAATAGTTATTATAATTCTTCAAAAAAAATGAATTATAGAAAATTTTAAATTATTATTATTTCATATAAGTTTGAAAGTAAATTTACTAAACTCGTATAATCTATATATCTATATATAAAAGTAGAATCAATCACAAGCTTGTCTCTAATGTACATCAATGAAATGAAAATGGACAATGAAGATCTTTATTTAGATTCAACTAATTCACTATTGCTATTTCTAAAATATTCATAAATAATTTAAACTTACAAAATATTTTCTTTAAGTAAGAACACAATTTTTTGGTCATTTAAGCCACGCTACTTAATACCACTCCTTTTAATTCCCATCACACCTATGCATAGCACTGGTTACATACCAGTGCTACTAACTGCACAATAATTTATTCAAGTGTTTGTAAAAATTACACTTAACTTTAAACACTAGTGACTTAGTGAAATTATAGTGCCAAAACATTTTAATTTAATATAATATTTTTAATATTTTCAAAAATAAATGCCCGACCCCCCAAAAAAATCCACCAAGAGTTCTTATCTCAAAAAATTAAAAAAAAATCCAACATGAATTTTTTTTTATATTCCCACTCCAGTAAGGCCTCATTTAAAAAGTTTTATTCTTCTATTCCTTAATATAAAATATAATTAAGAGGTTGATGTTGACTCTAAATATAAATTATATTTTTTATATTTATTAATTTTTTTAAATTATCTATATTGATACTCTCTCAATAATAATTAAATGAGAAGAAGAGTAGAGTTAAGGAAGATGATTAAGATATTTAAAAAAAATATTATATAAACTAATTAAATTAATTTTTTTAATATAATTAAATTAATTAACTATATTATATATTAAAGATAGAGAGAGTAATTTCTTTTATCCTGTCAAGTGTAATCTATCCTGTGCCATTACACAAAGCCCAAAAGTTTGTGGGTTGTAACCTTCGTCAACAATAAAATGAAGTCACACTTCAGGGCTCATGTTTAGCGGTGAATTTTCTCTTGCGAGTTCTGCTTCTTGTAGCATAACATTTATGGAGATTATGAATTTGATGAAATTCATTTCAAGTGGGGAGTGAAGCTTTCACATATCTCAAGGGAACAAAACTATCTAAGATGTTTTAACAAAAGATGGTATGTTCGCTTCTTCCATTTTAGATGTTTGTCCATCGCATTTGAGGACTTTGTGCCAAAATGATTGTATGGGATTCAATGCCTTGTTAATTTAATCAATTAATTTCAGGTTATAGCCCTCATTCATGTGTGATTGGAAAAAGTAATGGTTGTAAAATTTGACCTTAGCCTCTTTTAGATAGATTTTTAAAAAACAATAAAAAAATTATAATAAATAAATATTTAAATAATTATTATCATAATAATTTTTATAATTGGTAAATTATTAAAAAGAGTACGAGATAAAAAAATTATCACTGTAAAGCGTCCCATCGTCTTTTCCCATATCCCTCTCTCTCCTTCTCATAGCTCTCTCCCATATCTTTGTCTCTCTCATCTTCTACCATCAGCAAAGCGACTTGTACAGTTCTATGAGGACAAAGACGAAAACAAAGGAGCTGAAGACAGTGCTAGCACTGGAAGAGGCAAAAGATGCAAACAAAGATGCTGCTCTAATTGAATGCACCGACAGAGGAAGAAGACGAAGACCTCTATGATATCCAAGACAATGGTGATAAAGACAGAGAAGAACAAAGGAGTTGATACCAACTGGAAGAGAAAGAGAAAAGGAGAGGAGAGATAATAGAGAAGAGAGTATATAAGAAAAGTAGTGATAAAATGGTATGTTGATGTCTAGAAGCTTTTTATACTATTTTAAAAATTATTTTTAGTAATTTATCTGAAACTATAATTTAATTTAAATTATGATTTTATCTAGAAACTCTTTTAAATAAATATAACTATTTATTTTAAAGTTTATCAAAATAATAATTTACGCTAAAAATTATTTTTTATCACTAATTGAATTAATATGACTTATATTGAATTAGTGCTTAATAGGGGCATAATTGTCATAATTTTATGATTTATCCCAAACAATTATTTTTTGGAATAAAAGATATTACATTATTGTGATTTTATATTTTAAGAATTTAGGAGAAATCAGAATTCACAAATGACAACAAAGGCCCATAAAATTAGAAATTATACAATAGGACCTATGGGCCAAACTTTGCAGTTTAGCCCATTAGATTTTTTGTCCTATTCCAATTGCTTTTAAAAAGCAATCATGCGTACAGAATGGTGGTGGCCGTGAGAGAGGAAATTGGAAAAGCAAAATACGTATGGCGACCAGGAAAGAAATTAAAAAGGTGAATTGAGAGGAGACGCAGTTGTAGCGCTGAATTGAATTGAAAGGCAAAAATACATACAGCCACGCCGTGGAGAAGAAGCCCAGTGAATTGACGCGGTACAGAACAGGGGCGTGTGTGGCAGCAACTCTAACTATGGGTGGCCGTAAGAGCTTGATGGTGGCATTAATTTTCATGGCAATCCGTGGCTAAGCATTCCTAATCTTCTAATTCAATGACAAAGGCATGAGTTTGGGATCTCAAATGGGAGTATAAGTTACTCTAATTCTCTACTTAATAATTATATTATGACTCCTAGGTCTTAGGATTAATTTTATAATTATTGGGAATGTTTAGAATGATTTATCTGTATTTATTGAGGAATATTGTGACTGAATTTTTGCTTGACATTTGACATTAATCTTTAATTAACTTTAATTTCATTTACTTTGATCTGGGTCAGACATTGAATTGAGATTATTGTGAATAATTTGTGATTTTTAAGGTGGCTTGAATTATTGAATCATTGTGTCTCTTGTTGGCTTAAATTCTATTTTATGAATTATTGAGTTATAATTGAGCATTGGTTTTTAATATCTTTAGTCCTAATTTATTATTCTGGTGACAGTTAATAAATTAGGACTTGGAAAATATTTTGTGACAATTCGAGGTGGCTCGGTTGTTGGGTTAAAAGCTTAATTATAATTCTTAATTCATTGTTTATAACTCCCATATCTTTTGAAGCTATGATTGCCTGCGTTATTGAATTGGAGAATTGCTTTTATTATTAATCACCTTTGATTTATTTCTTTTCACTTATTATCATTCATTATTCCTTTCTTTAAACCAAAAATACCAAAAATATTTTCTTTAAATCTATTTTAATTCATTGCATTTAGTTGTTAGTCAATCAAAACAAATCCCATTTTCTAATTTAGGTTGCATTGCATTTAGTTACTTAGGAATTTAATTTTTCATTTTGGCTACTCAGAGAGAACGACCCGAGGTTGCACTATACGCAATCTTTGGTTTAAATTTTTGAAGTAACCCCAAGGCGACATCAGACTAAAGGTTGTTTCAAGTGGCGCCGTTGCCGGGGAGTCAAGAAATTGGTTCCCTAGTAACTAAGTGTTAAGTAACATTTTTTGGGATTAATTCAATTGCTGAGCCAGTTTTAGTTAATTTTCATAATATTTGCATTTGCATTGTTGCTTGCATTATCTATAAAAAAAAAAGAAAAAAGTTCATTTTCTTTTATTTTTCTTTTATTTTAAATTCTTTTCATCTGAGTGCTACTGTTTATGCCTAGGAGTAATCGAGCTTTACCTCTGATTCCCTTAAATCTTGAAATTGAAAAGTCTGTGAAAAAGATTAGAAGAAAGAAGAGATTAGAGGGTATAAGTCAAGTTATTGTTGAGGAGGGGCATATTTCACAAGAGTCAAGTTTGTCTTCTAGTGAACAAGAGTCTAGTGAGAGAGCTACCTTTAGTGAACACGTGTCTGTTAGTGCTTTTGAATTAGAACAAGAAACCATGGATGGTCCTAATAGTAACAATGGTTATAATGGGCTTAATGGGAATAACGGACATGGTAAGAATAACTTAAGAAATAATGGTGAGGATGATAGAAGCATGAGGGAGATTAATAATTCTAATGTTGATTATGATCCTTATGGCTTTTATACTGATAATGTGAACTTTGAAATTAAAGGAGCATTAATTTCTTCCTTACCTAAATTTCATGGCTTTGCAGGTGATGATCCACACAGGCATTTGAAGACTATGCATATGGTGTGCTCTTCTATGAAATCACCTACAGCTAATCTTCAAGATGTATTGAGGAGGTGATTTCATTTTACTTTAGAAGGCAAGGCCAAGGAGTGTCTTTACACACTTCCTCAACATTTTACTACATTGACTTGGGATCAGTTGAAAGGAGCATTCTTGGATGAATATTTCCCTGCAGCTAAAACTTCAAGGCTGAAAAAGGAGATAACTAGTGTGGTTCAGCGAGATAATGAATCCATGCATGAGTACTGGACTAGGTTCATCACACTTCTAGCTCAGTGCCCACACCATAATATTTCAAAGAATGATCTGGTTAATTCTTTTTATGAAGGGCTACTTCCACATCATAAGCCCTCAATTCATGCTGCTGCAAATGGTTCTCTTAGAGAATTGAGTCCCAATGCTGCATGGGATCTAATTCAAAAGATGGCTACAAATGACTCTCAATCTGGAGACACAAGAAAAGTGTATAATACCTCTTCGGTTTCTTCGCAAGATATTCTTGCTGAAATTGCTGCTTTGGGAAACCGAATGGAGAAAAGACTCAGTATTTTGGAGAATAATGTGAATGCCAAGCAGGTTAATTTAATGAGTCACTCTCAAGCTATAGTTGCTGGTTGTGAGTACTGTGGGTCAATGATGCACGCTTCTAATGCTTGTTCTCGATATGAAGAGGTTTCTTCCCTATACCAGAATAGGAATGGTCCATATCAAAAGAGGGATCCTTACTCTAACACTTATAATCCAGGTTAGAGAGATCATCCTAACTTTAGATGGGGTGAAAATCAAGGCAACCCTCAAGGGAATTTCTCAAATCAAGTGGTACCTAATCAAGGGGCATCATCTTCTTTTTCTGGAGTAATGAACTTAGTATGATTGTGAAAGGTATTACTGAGCTCAATTCAAAGTTTGACAATCAGAAGTCACAAACTGAGGCAAAGTTACATGCTATGGAGAATAAAATGGATTCATGTCTACAAAATGTGTTCTCTAAATTAGAGCAAATGGAGACTAAGCATGAGAATTTGAATTCTTTTGTTACTCAATTTTCCAACAACTTGAGTGAACAACAAGCAAAGAGTAGTGGTTCTATACCCTCCAACACAGTGATAAATCCTAAATCTTTGAATGCAATCACACTGAGAAGTGGAAAGAAAATTGGGCCGAAGAATGTACAATTCAAAGAACTTGAAGAGGATGAAGAGTAGGTTGATGAGGAAATAGAAGTTGAGTCTCCTCCTGCCAAAATTTCTTAAGAAACTTCCCAAACTGAGAAAGAAGCTTCTATCCAATCTGAAGTCCTACAAGAAAAGAAGCTCTTGGAGAAGTGTCTGAAACAACCAATGGTGCAAAATGATGAAGAGGCAACAACTATCATAAAGGGACCAATGGAGAAAGGATCACCTTCCAACTCCAAAGGTGATGAGGTAAATATTCATGACTTGCCTTTTCCCAATTCTTATTTGGTTAGTAAAAAGATTGTTGAAAAGAAAGATAATGATGAATTGTTTAAAATGTTTAGCAAACTTGAGGTTAATGTGCAATTGCTTGAATTGATTAAAAAGATGCCTAAGTGTGCTAAATTCTTGAAAGACCTATGTACAAACAAGAGAAAGTTTAGGCATAGTGAGAGAATCCAACTGGGGTTGAGTGTTAGTGCCTTATTTAAGCCACAACTGCCTATTAAATGTAAAGACCCAGGTTCCTACACTATTCCTTGTACCATAGGTAGAACTACAGTTTCTCATGCCCTACTGGACTTAGGTGCAGCAATTAATGTCATGCCGACCTCTGTTTATAAGACCTTGGGTATTAAAGCTTTGAAAGACACTAGTGTAGTGCTTGGTTTAGCTGATAGGACGGTGAGGTACCCTAAAGGTATTCTTGAGGACATTCTTGTGCAAGTGAAAGGTCTTGTTTTTCCAGCTGACTTTTATGTTCTTGATATGACTAATGACCTTCCCACTGAGAGTACTTTGATTCTAGGTAGACCATTCCTTTTAACTGCTGAGACAATAATTAACATGAAAAAGGGTCTTATCACTATGGGGATTGGGGATCAAGAAGTGCAATTTAATCTTTCAGAAGCTATGAATCATGGTTATGAAGATTGCTCTTATTTGGGAATTAGTTCAATTGAATGTCATGACATGGACCACTTACATGAGACTAATATGAATGTACCTCACTTGTGTGATATGGTTGTGAAGCATGATGATGCTTTTACTTGTCTATCTTCCTCCCACTCTTCTCATGTCTGTGCATGTGAAAGTCGTGTATCTTGTGCCTATTGTTTAGAGATAGATAGTTGGCTTTCTTCTACTCATGAATTTGATATTTCATGTTGCTTTGACTTTGATATTACTGCTGATTCTACACTTGATAGCCTTGAGAAAGGTGTATTACTTAATTTTGCAGGAACTGATGATAAGGAGGAGGATGCACAAGCTACGAATATAGCTTCTCCATTGAGTGGTGCTAGAACATTAGAAGATGATAGCAGTGATTCTGCTACTGCCTTAGTCCTTTCTAATCCCACTCTCACTTCTAATTTACTTTCTTTTTCTATTGATCAGAATGGCTCTAACTCTCATATTTCTAGGTCATCTGATGGTGGCACTGAGTCAGGAAGTGGAGGAAATATACACCACACTGAGCTTATATCTCCTTCCCCAAGCCATACGGACACACCACTCGCTCTGAATGCACTTGATATAACAAAGATGATTCCTTCTATTGTGCAACCCCCTGATTTAGAATTGAAACCCCTCCCCTCTAACTTGAAATATGTCTTTCTTGCTGATGATTGTAAATTGCCTGTTATTATTTCCAGTTCTTTAAGTAGTTCTGAAGAAGAGAGACTAATTTCAGTGTTGAAAAGGTATAAAAGGGCTATAGGCTGGTCTTTATGAGACATACCAGGGATTGATCCCTTGGTTTGTACACACAAGATCCTTTTAGCTGAAGGGTCAAAGCCAGTTAAACAGCCACCAAGGAGGTCGAATCCTCTTATTCATGATGTGATTAAGAAGGAGGTATCTAAATTATTGAGTGCTGGGATCATATATGCAATTTCAGACAGTGAGTGGGTGAGCCCAATACATGTAGTACCGAAGAAGAGTGGCATCACAGTAGTGAAAAATGAGAATAATGAACTTATTCCAACAAGAGTTCAGAATGCTTGGAGAATGTGTATAGACTATAGGAAGTTGAATGAAGCGACTAGGAAGGATCATTTTCCATTGCCTTTCATTGATCAAATGTTAGAAAGAATATCTGGTAAATCTCACTATTGTTTCTTGGATGGCTTTTCAGGTTATTTCCATATACCAATTGCACCTGCAGATCAAGACAAGACTACTTTTACATGTCCTTTTGGCACCTATGCATATCGAAGGATGCCATTTGGGTTGTGTAATGCTCCAGGCACCTTTCAAAGGTGTATGATGGCAATCTTTAGTGATTTATTGGAGCGTAATATGGAAGTTTTCATGGATGACTTCACCGTTTATGGTGATGGCTTTGATGATTGTTTACTTAGTCTTGAGTATGTTCTTGATAGATGTATTAAGAAAAAGTTGGTCTTGAATTATGAAAAATGTCATTTCATGATAGATAGTGGCATAGTGCTAGGTCACGCATCTCTCAAAAGGGGATTGAGGTTGATAAAGCCAAGATTGAAGTCATTTCTTCACTTCCCTATCCTACTTGTCTTAAAGATTTGAGGTCTTTCTTGGGGCATGCTGGGTTTTATCGACGTTTTGTAAAAGATTTTAGTAAAATTGCTTTACCCCTCTCTACACTTTTGAGAAAAGATGTTGACTTTCACTTTGATGATGAGTGTAGACATGCCTTTGACTTATTGAAATCCTTACTTGTTTCACCTCCTATTCTCACTGCACCTAATTGGGATTTGCCTTTTGAATTGTGTTGTGATGCTTCTAACTTTGCAGTAGGTGCTATGCTTGGTCAGAGGGAGGATAAGCGATCTAGAGTGATAGCTTATGCCTCTAAGACACTTGACCCCGCTCAAGTGAATTATACCACAACTGAGAAGGAACTTTTTGCTATAATCTTTGCTTTAGATAAGTTTAGACAGTATCTGATAAATTCTCGAGTGGTTGTTTTTACAAATCATGCAGCAGTGCGATACTTGTTCAAGAAGCCTCAGTCTAAACCAAGACTGCTGAGATGGGCTTTATTGCTACAGGAATTTGACATTGAAATTAGAGATAGAGCTGGAGCAGAGAATCATGTGGCTGACCACCTTAGTCGATTACCTGAAGGCACCGAAGGAGTTGACTCTTCTGATCTTATTGTTGATTCATTTCCTGATTTTGTACTCTTTGCCTTAGCTGTTCAGGAGCCTTGGTATTCTAATATTGTTAACTATGTTGTCACTAATCTTGTGCCACCTTCTATGTCTAAGTTTCAGGTTGATAAGCTGAAGAGGGAGGCAAGATACTACATCTGGGATTCTCCAATTCTTTGGAAGCAATGCAGTGATCAGATCATCAGACGATGTGTTCCTAACAATGAGATTCACTCTATCCTTACCTTTGCACATTCTTTATCTTGTGGGGGAAATTTTAGTGCTAATAGGACTGCTAGGAAGGTTTTAGAATGTGAATTTTACTGGCCTACTTTATTCAAAGATGCTTATGTTTTCTGTAAGTCTTGTGATAAGTGCCAAAGGTTTGGAAGTTTAGGTAGAAAGCATGAAATGCCTTTAAGACCTATGCATTTTTGTGAAATTTTTTATGTCTGGGGCATGGATTTTATGGGTCCTTTTCCTCCATCATTTGGGTATTCATATATATTACTTGCAGTAGATTATGTGTCTAGGTGGGTAGAGGCAGTGCCAACTAGGAAAGATGATGCTTCTACTGTTGCCAAGTTCTTACGCTCTCATATTTTTTGTAGGTATGGCATTCCAAGAGCAATCATTAGTGACCAAGGAACACATTTCTACAATAGGACCATAAAGTCTCTGCTTGCTAAACATGGAGTGAATCACAAGCTGGCAACTCCGTACCACCCTCAGACAAATGGATTAGCTGAAGTCTCTAATCGGGAAGTCAAACGAATACTAGAAAAGATTGTTAAACCATCTCATAAAGATTGGAGTGAAAGACTTGAGGAGGCATTGTAGGCTTACAGGACTGCCTACAAAACCCCTATAGGCATGTCTCCTTTTCGGCTGCTTTATGGTAAGTCTTGTCATCTACCTATGGAGATTGAGCACAAATCTTATTGGGCGATCAAGGCATGCGATGCAGACCTTGAATCCTCACTTGAAAATTGAACGATGCAACTCCAAGAGCTTGAAGAGATGAGACTTGAATCCTATGATAATGCCAGAATCTACAAAGATAAGCTGAAAATGATTCATGACAAACAGATTTTGAGAAAACAATTCCATGAAGGTGACAAGGTTCTAAGATTCAAGGCCCGGTTGAAGTTGATGCTTGGGAAGTTTGTCACCAAGTGGGAGGGCCCTTTTAGAGTTACCAAGGTACATTCTTTTGGTACGGTAGAGCTGGTGGATGAAGCAACAGGTCATGTTTCACAAGCTAATGGTCATTTACTTAAGCACTACCATGAGAATCAAAGACCTCCCTAATTGCACGGTTGTTCCTTTCCACCTTTCTCCTTTACTTTCTCTTTTATTGCTGATAATATCTGTTTGCTAAGATAGTTAGGAGTAAGTGTGGGGGAGGGATCATCACAGTAGTTTTAGATTTATTTGCTTTCTGTCTTTTAACAAATTCTTAGAATAGGTTGCATTTTAAAGATTTCTTAGTTTTAGGTTAGTTTTTCTTTGAATAAAACTTCCTTCCCTTCTAGCTCATGACTCTTTAATCATTTTCCCTTCCCCCTTTGATATATTCTTTAGTGATGCGTTGAGGACAACACATGGTTTAAGTGTGGGGGAGGGATTGCTTTTGCTAATTTGTGTTGCCATTGCTTGCATTGCCAAAATATGAAAAATTCAAAAATTTTGAACTTGTTGAGCTTAATTGACTAGATTTTTCGATGCTGTATGAGCGAATTGTTTCTGTGATTCTTACCTTCCACTTGACTTTTGCAATAATTGGGCTTTACTTTCAAATCATTATTTCTTTATGCATGTGAACATTGGCATGTCTAGGTGAGAATATAATTTTTACTTATGTAGTTTTTATTCTTAATTAGTTAGCAAAGTGGAGTGTCTTTGATGCAGTGTTATTAACCTTGTTTCGTAGCTTGATCTTAGGGAGGAAACATATTAGAGAAAGCCTTGTTGGAAGGATTATTGAGCCTTAATTTTCTTTCTTAATTTGTGTGATTTCCACCTAGTTTTGGTTAACCTCTAGAACTTGTCTAGATTCTTTTTCAAAACTGCATTAATACCTAGAATTGTGAGCATGATAGGGGCATTCATTTCTAAACCCTTTTACCCAAACACAAGCCATCTCAATTAACCTTTGTTTACCCCTTTGAGCCCATCACTTTCATTTCATTCCATTGATTTTAAACAAGTGCTTTGCATGAGTTATATTATGTTCGTTATGATTAACTGTGTACTATTGAAAGTTGCTATCTTTATTTTTTTAGGTGTGTCAAAAAAAAAAGAAAAAGGGAGAAAATAAATAGAAAAGAAAAAGAAAAAGAAAATGTGCAAAAAAAAAGTGCAAAAAAAACAGAGAGAGAAGAAAAAAAAAGAAAAGGAAAAGAAAAATTGGCAATAAGGCATCCTTTAGTAGTTGAAGATTTAAGTTTATTGTTCATTTGATAGTCACATGTTATCTTACTTTGAGCTATTTCTCAATACTCATGTATTAAACTTGTTCTACATTTCATTCCATCCATCCATTAGCCTTTCACCAACATTACAACCCAATAAAGTCCCCTTGATCATGAATCTATGGTATGTTAGTAGTGGAGATAGTAGAATCTTTACAAGCCTATGGTAGGTGCTAATATAGGTGGATTGAGTGAAAATTTCCTATACTTGAGAGTTGAGTGAAACACTTATACCTATGAGAGATCTAATATGTTTCCCTTCTTCTATCTTGTTATGTCTTGAGTTACTTTCCTTACATCAAAGCATTCCATGACTGTTGATTAATTAGGGATAGAAATTGCTTGAGTTGATTATATATACTTGCCTTGACATCTTTATGTTTACTTGCATTGAGTTTAACTGTTGGGAGTCCTTTAAGTGATATTTTGCCCAGGAGTGCAAAAGGCTAAGTGTGGGGGAGTTGACAAACCCATATTTTTATATATTAATTCATATCATTTTAGTGGGCTTTTGTCAACATTGTGGTCCTTAATTTTATTATTTATGCACAAATTGAATTAATATGACTTATATTGAATTAGTGCTTAATAGGGGCATAATTGTCATAATTTTATGATTTATCCTAAACAATTATTTTTTGGAATAAAAGATATTACATTATTGTGATTTTATATTTCAGGAATTTAGGAGAAATCAGAATTCACAAATGACAACAAAGGACCATAAAATTAGAAATTATACAATAGGACCCATGGGCCAAACCTTGCAGTTTAGCCCATTAGGTTTTTTGTCCTATTCCAATTGCTTTTAAAAAGCAATCATGCGTACAGAATGGTGGTGGCCGTGAGAGAGGAAATTGGAAAAGTAAAGTACGTACGGCGACCAGGAAAGAAATTAAAAAGGTGAATTGAGAGGAGACGCAGTTGCAGTGCTGAATTGAATTGAAAGGCAAAAATACATACAGCCACGCCGTGGAGAAGAAGCCCAATGAATTGACGCGGTACAGAACAGGGGCGTGTGTGGCATCAACTCTAACTATGGGTGGCCGTAAGAGCTTGATGGTGGCATTAATTTTCATGGCAATCCGTGGCTAAGCATTCCTAATCTTCTAATTCAATGACAAAGGCATGAGCTTGGGATCTCAAAGGGGAGTATAAGTTACTCTAATTCTCTACTTAATAATTATATTATGACTCCTAGGTCTTAGGATTAATTTTATAATTATTGGGAATGTTTAGAATAATTTATCTGTATTTATTGAGGATTATTGTGACTGAATTTTTGCTTGACATTTGACATTAATCTTTAATTAACTTTAATTTCATTTACTTTGATCTGGGTCAGACATTGAATTGAGATTATTGTGAATAATTTGTGATTTTTCAAGGTGGCTTGAATTATTGGATCATTGTGTCTCTTGTTGGCTTAAATTCTATTTTATGAATTATTGAGTTATAATTGAGCATTGGTTTTTAATATCTTTAGTCCTAATTTATTATTCTGGTGGCAGTTAATAAATTAGGACTTGGAAAATATTTTGTGACAATTCGAGGTGGCTCGGTTGTTGGGTTAAAAGCTTAATTATAATTCTTAATTCATTGTTTATAACTCCCATATCTTTTGAAGCTATGATTGCCTGCATTATTGAATTGGAGGATTGCTTTTATTATTAATCACCTTTGATTTATTTCTTTTCACTTATTATCATTCATTATTCCTTTCTTTAAACCAAAAATACCAAAAATATTTTCTTTAAATCTATTTTAATTCATTGCATTTAGTTGTTAGTCAATCAAAACAAATCCCATTTTCTAATTTAGGTTGCATTGCATTTAGTTACTTAGGAATTTAATTTTCCATTTTGGCTCCTCAGAGAGAACGACCCGAGGTTGCACTATACGCAATCCTTGGTTTAAATTTTTGAAGTAACCCCAAGGTGACATCGGACTAAAGGTTGTTTCAATGAGAGAGGGTATAAAAAAAATAGGGATAAGATAGTAATTGAATAGTCCATAATCTTTTTTTTACTATTCTAAAAGCTATTTTCAGTAACTTATTTAAAATCATAATCTTAAATCATAATTTTAATCAAAATTATTTATAGATAAAAATAGTTATTTATTTAAAAAAATTAAATCAAAATTTTATCTAAAAATAATTTTTAAATCAAAGTGCTAAACGGACACTTAATTACAGACCAGTCAATTTACTAGATTGAACTAAATGCTAAAATAGATATCTTGTGGAGTAATTGCGATTGGGATGAGAATGTTGATGGTGGTAGTGGGAAACATAACAAACCAAAATCAAAGCTGACTCAAAAGACTCATTTATCTTATTGGAGAGAGAGAGCTAAATTGGGCGATGGGATTGATGTGATGGTGATGGTGGGGTCAACAGAAATAATAAAATAAATTTAAATCACTTTAACGTAAATCAACCATAATTACTAGCATATGAATAGGGTCCATAAGATTTTATATATTTATCAACGTTAATTATGGGCTGTTTGAAAATATTTATATCTTAAATTTTTTAAAAAATTAATTTAAATTTAAATTTAAAATAAATAATCATATTATTTATAAATATTTTTGTATTAAACTATAATTTAAAATTAATATTTTAGATAAACTATTAATAATAATTTTTAAAACAGTAAAAAAATTTATGAATTATCTAATTATTATTTTATTTTTATTTTTTTATACAATCTCTCCTCTATCTTCTCTACCATTTATTCTCTTTACTATTTTTAATAAAATTATACACTTTTTAATAATTTTTTAATTATAAAAATCACTCTGATAATAACTATCTAAACATTTATTTATTCATAATCATTTTTTTTTCATATTTTTTTTACAAAAATCATTTTCTAAAAATTATTTTTTTATAAACCTTTTTTTAAAATCTTATCTAAATACACACTATAATTAATTGATTATAAGCATATGAATTATTGAGAAAAGAGCCAATACCAAGAAATTAAAAATTATGTAAAAATAAAACTATAACTAGAGATTAATTTTCTCTTCTTTCTTAATCTATATTACTTTGAATCTTTTTGGGAAAAAAACTCTAAAAATATGTTTGTGAGAAATTGAAAACTTTTCTGGAGATTTTCTAGGGGAGCCACCTAAGGACAGAAATATGTAACATCAAATTTAAATATCTTAAAACGGTTTTCTAGAATAATGAATTCAACGATCAATAAAAAAAATAACTATTAATTGTTTTTTAATCTCTGCATACTTTAAATGAAGATCCTATAACAAATATCACTTAAATTTTAAAATCTAAAATTAGAAATTTTTATAAAAATTATTATTATTTATTTATTAAGTATAATCAATATTTATTAAAAAAATAGGAAATAAAAGTAATTTAAGAGTTCATAGTTGTCTTCTCTTACATAGTTATTTTATTTAAAAATTAAATTCGATACTCATAACTCAAATTAAAGAATGTGAATTAAATAAGATAAGCCACATTTAAATACTAATTATAGGGATAACATTTAGAAAGAAATATTAATAAATTAGAATAGCAGCTAAAACTAGAATAGCGATGTTGCTTTTTTAAGCAGCGTTCGTTTGGGGTTAAAGATGAGTTTGGGATCCCATTTTATGCAAACGTGAAAAGCTGTTCCACCAAATTCTTCCCCCATAAAGTTATGGATGAGTTTGGAATATCCATTTTTGCAAATATGCTTCAAAAGTACTTTTGACCTCCAATGCTGCCGCCACATAAATCCTCAATCATTGGAATATTTAAAATTATTAAAAAACTTGTATTTAAGGATAAAATCTACTATTATATTTTATATAAAAATTATTATTTACAAACTAATTTTTATATTAAAAATAGAATAAGTATATTTTATTAAAAAAAATATTCAGGTTTGAAGAAAATAATTATTACACGTGCATTCAACTCACGTGAAACACGACATCCACGGATTGACGAATTCTGTACGGATTCACAATGATTTCTTTTTACCGTAATAAGATGCTTACCTGGATGGTGGGGTCAATTAGATGATGCGTATGGAACTCATTTGGCGGCTATGGCCTTCTCTGCTACCCTCTATTTAATTAAAACAGTATAATTTTAATTTTAAATATAAGTAAGTTAGCTTTATATTAAAAAAATAAAATAATATAGAGATCCAGATTTAAGTCTACCTGACAAATATTTATATAAAATATAATATGATAACTAAAATTGGGTCCCACAAAAGTTTAAAGAACTTATCACCTTTCATTAACAAAATTAATTTCAAATATAAGATAAAGAGAAACAATACTCAATTTGGGACAAACAGAGGACTGTCAATACTCCTTATATTCTTAATATAAAAATTATTTAATTATTTAATAAAATTTAAAAAATTAATTAATATAATATATTTTTTAAAAAATATTATAATAATCTTTTTTAAATCTCTCATCTATTTTTATATTTAATTATTATTAATAAAATAATAATATAATATTTTAAAAAATAATTAATAAATATAAAAAATAAATATGACAACTAAAAAAATATATTATTTATATTTAGAATAAAAAATATGTTGTTAATAAAATATAATATGACAACTAAAAGTGAGTCCCACCAAAATTTAGAAAACTTATCACCTTTCATTAATAAAATTAATTTGAAAAATAAGATAAATGTGGGAAAAATAAATATTAATTCTATTTGTTTTGAAAAGTATTTAAGATCGTGGGACCCACCGGATGCGGGGGCCGTTTATAAGAGGCCAAAACTAGAAAATTGCGGAAGAAGAAGAATCATGTCCCCTAAACCTGGGTTACAAGGGCTTTGTTTATTTATGTTGTTAAAAACAAATTTTGGAAAGATAAAAATTAAAAAAAAAAGGTGTTTAGATAATTTTTTAAAAAGTTTTTTTATTTTTAATATTAAAAATATTTTTTATAAAACAAGAAAACAAATAAGATAAGTAAGGCCAACTTTTCGGTCTTCGCTTGAAATATGAAGACATAACTGGTCACCTCTTGCAAGTGAAGTGACTTATTGATAGAATATGACATCACTTATAATAAAACCCATAATGTAATACTCTATCTTATCTTTAAAATTTAATTAAATAAAAGAAACCCATAAATTATAACATTACTTATAATAAAACCAATGATGAAATATGACATCACTTATAATAAAACTAATTTCATAAATTATTTTATCTTTAATATAATAACAAATTAATTAATTTAAGTAAATAAAAGAAACTAATAAAATAATTATAATTAAATATAATTTTTTAAGATAAATTTATATTATATACTTATAAATTTATTTAAAATAGTTAATTAGTTCTTATATTAATTATAATTAATTAATTTATTTAATTTTATTAATCTAAATAAATTAATCAATTAGTTTTTATATTAAAGATGAGAGAGTATATTAGTTTTTTTCTATACAATGTAAGGTATAATTATATATTGAAAATTACAAATTTTCCAATAGAATAGCCGTAAATAGGTTAAAATTATTTGTTTTCAAAAATAATAGTTAAAATATTATTTTCATTTTAAATTCTACAAATATTAAAATAATTTATTTTAAAAAAATAAAAATAAGTGAAAAAATACATATAGACCATCCATATCAAATCTGAATGATCTAGATAAAACAAGCTTTCTACTACCTAATTCATGTAATAGTCTAAGAGCCCGTTTAGTTTGATTATACGAGAAGAGATTACATATAATCTTGATATAATATATTGATTCGGGTATTTGGTTGGATCTATATAATGTAAAGAGGATTACATTTTGTAATACTGATTACCTTAAGCGATGTAATTGGGAGTGCACTGCCTAGACATATGAATCAGGATTATAACATGTGGGAATCTGAAAAAAAAAAATATTATTTACCCATACCTCATTTATAGTCTTCTTTTACTTGATTACATATCTACTATTGTCTTTCAACATCTTTCGATAATGCTTTGCCACTGACAAATCTCTTCAGCACCATCCTCCTCCTCCGATAACACAATATCATTAAAAATATATATTTAAAATAATACTTCTTGTTATAATATATAGACAATTTAAATTAAAAAAGCCTATATTATATTTTAATTTGTTGTGAGATGCACACACAATTTTATTTAAAAAAATACACTATACTTTAATTTATTATTATATATATGGGATTCAATTTTTTAGTTCTGACGTATAGATTTATATTAAGCTTTTTGGCTCAGTTTTTGATTTATATAAAAATTATATTAACCATTATAAAAATTTCATTTTACTTTAATTCAATGAGGCATTTTCTGCATACAAGTTGATAAAAGAAAAAGAAAATTAACGAGATAAATAACCAACCTGATTGTAGCATAGTATACAAGCAAAACTACTATATATATTATATATAGAAATTTACATATAATGATTTCACTTCAGTTTCATATTCATATAAAAATTATACTGCTTATTATAATATATATATATATATATATAATAATTTTAATAATAAAAAAATAATTTTTGTTGTTGTATATATTAACTTGGATAATTTTGTCTATTACTTTACTATGTATATATGTATGTAGATAGAGTTATTATATATTTTAACAAAAAATACATAATTTTAATTCATTATATACATATATATATTGATAAGGGTGATTTTATGTTTTAATTTATTATTCTAATATATTCTTATATTTGTGATAATTAAACTAAATATTTTTATGCCCATGCATAATATTTCTTTAGCAACATACTAAATAAATTCATATAATCTTTATTACAGCAAATTACATTACATTCTATTACATTTCTTCCCATTCATTGAATCAAACACGATCTAAGTCCCTAATTAATGCATACCCAATCTATCACATCATCACTCCAGTACACTTACCGTCCACTTCTCAAAACATGGAAAAAAATATTACAGTTACCCATACATTTTTAATTGGATATTTATATATTTTTTCCCTCAATTAAATCTTAATTTTGATCTTCTATAATACCGTTAACTCTTGTGCAAATACTAATATTATTAATAGAGTTATAGAAACGTATAGTATATATGATGAGCTACAATAATAGTTAAAAAGTTAACATAGTTAAATTAATAGATAATTGAATATACCATGGTGTCATTAGTATCTCATATAATCATCATTTGTCATGATTATTCAGAGTCAATTCCTTGGTTTACACCAAACATTTAGTCCATGTCACTATTCCTAGATCTAAGAGAGAATATAGAATAATTTTTTTTAAGTGTATTGCTACACTATTCAAAATTGTGATGTAACGTGTATCCCAAAACATAAAATAGATGGAATGAATTAAAAAAATAGATCTTTGTTCAAAAATAAAATCTTATTGAAACTGTTCAGTTCATCATTGGGAATCATATGACATCCCGAATCTAATAAAATAGAATAAATTAAGATGATATTTTATAAATATATAATCATTTTAAATATATTAATTATTTCTTTATTTTCCAAGGTCAAGCTAAATATTTCAATTTTTGTTATCCATCCTATATATTGTCCTTTCTTTTCGTTTGGTGTTGGAATAGAAACTTATTAATATTTATTATATAAATTTTAAATAAAAAGGAATTGAAAAATTCTACCTAGATTTATGGAGTTTTTTAAAGAATATCTAAACCAAAAATGGATGCTATTTATATTATTATTATGATATTCCTTATTCCAATTCAATTCTATTGTATAACAGAAAAATAAAATGAATTAAGAATTTGATCTGTTTGATGAGATATGACCTAATAATAAAAAATTATGTATAATATTTTTTAACATTTAGCCTTTTCATAGATTCAATTCTTCAAAAAAGAATTCAAATTCATACAAAGAAAAGAGATATGATATGCTAAGTGAATATTTGCGATAAAAAATGAATCCTAATTTTAGAATGACTAACCCTTTTAATCTAGTCTATCTAATGTCTTTTTCGGGAGCTAGAGGAAATGTATCTCAAGTACACTAATTAGTAGGTATGAGATGATTAATGGGCAATAGTATTAATAGAATAAAATTAAATGATCTAAATGTAAAAAAGAAAAATATATAGGTAACAAATTAAAATTTTTTAAAAAATGTAGGTATTACAGAATATTTTCCCCACGAAAAGTAAAGGACCTTCGTTTCACATGATCTGTTTGTCTTCTTGCTTTGCCTTGCTCTCAGTTGGACGAAGCAAAACCGCGTGGAAGCATCACCCATCTTGGATACTTTATCCTGTGCTAATCACCTCAGATTAGGGATGCTTGTGCAAGGAATTTGAAGTGGTAAAATGACTGAGATTGACCTAATTCTATTGGATATATATTGTCATCTTAGACTTGTTAAGAGTTTCTCAAGAAAAAGTTAGGTCAAAGGACCTAAATAGAATGATATTCATTAAAAAAAATTTAAAAAATTTGTAATTATTGAGGACCAAAAATTAAAATATAAATATATAAATACTAAGTTACTCATAATTAAATCCCCACATCCCCTCTAACCACATAAAAAATGGGGGGAGTTTTCCATTGTATTCCATTTTATTATTTTTTATTAAATCCATGCACTATAAAAATTTTATAAAATAATTATAAATACTATTCCCTCAAATTCTATCAAAATAAATTAGTTTCAATTAATTTACAATTTTTTGTATGCATGTTAAGATATTTTATGAAAATAAAAATTATTTGTTTTTTATTAAATTCATAAAAAATAATTGTTTTGCAATTTTTATAATATCTTTGTGTGTCGATATGCTTTTATAAACATTCTAAGTCATTAATCAGATCTGATTGTTTTTTTTCAGAAACTAACTATTTTTTAAAATAATTTAAAATATTTTTTATTATATTATATTTAATAGGATGAACTTCTTTAATAAATAAAGAAAGAGTTGCAAATACAGATACACTGAGCAATTTGCCTTGTGGTTGAAGACAAAAATTAACTCTTTAATTATATAAGTCGTCACTATAAAACTGTGAATACTGTAATGTTCGTTATTGAAGATCCTATGTGATGCAGAAGACTATCTTCCAGGAAACATCCAGGGACTTGGTTCTCAATTGATTCTCTCTAGCCAAATCACCACGTCATTACCGAAAAAGTGCTCATGTCTTTGTGGCAGGATGTTTTTACCAAACTTTTTGTTTTTGGTATACAAGAGAGCTATGCACCCGAATAAAATAAGACTAATACAGAAGGAGATTAGATCTTAAATACTCAGTACGAATCATAGACTCCAAATGTGGAGGGCAAACATATAATATCTCCGTAGAGTTCAATCCCTTTTTAGCTAGAACATCTATAATTTTATTTTGAATTCTAGGAATGTATTGTAGCTTGATGTTCCATTCCAAGTGTAAGAGTCTCTTTATCTAGAACACTAATAAATTATATATATCGGTATTAAGGTTTGCCAACTTAATAGTCAAAAGAATAACCTTTGAAAACATGGTTGATGTCCTCAATTGGGTCAGCCCAGATTGTACATTGACTGTTTTGAGACCTACCTCTTCTAAATCTTTCCAAGTTGGTCATTAATTTGCCCTTAACGAGAAGCCTAGTGAAGATACGTACTCGCTGGGCAACTGGCAACTTCCAGACATGTGCCCATTTAGAGTGAACAGTGTTCCAACTAATAGATTCTACAGCTTGGTAAGCATATTTGACCGTGAAAATGCCATTAGCTCTTAAGTTCCAGTAACAAGTAGGAGATACAGTTGCATGACTAACATCAGTTTCAAGAATGTCCTTTAAAATCTCAGATGGCAACACGTGGTGAAAGAGATCCATTTGCCAACGACCTTCATCAAGATAATCAATTGTTAGCTTTGAAAGGTCTTCTTCCAAGAAGGGAGAAAATGATAAATGTTTTAAGGGACCACTATCTCCAACCCAAAAATCAGACCATTTGGCTACCATCTTCAATTCTACATTTAATGCGGGAAAGAGCATCAGCAGAAACTTTTACAAGGTTACGCCAGAAGTGAGAAGATCCAGCTGAAGGGAAAGTAGACATAGAGGCACTGTGAAGCCCGTATTTTCCTCTGAGAACTCGGACCCATAAAGCACTTGGCTGAGAGAAGAAACTGAAAACCAATTTCGATATATATATAAAAAAAAGAAGCCTTTTTTGAGCTTCAAGAAGAAAGAGTCCACAACCACCATTTTTAAGTGGTTGACATAATTCAGTCCACTTAAACTTAATAAGATTGACCCCTCTGTGATCTTCCGAATGTCCCCAAATAAATTTTCTAATGATTTGTTCAATTACCTTGCAACAAGAAGAGGGGATTAAGGTGCTCTGCATAGTATAAAGAGGGACAGATAATAAAACGGATTTAGCCAAAGTGATTCTTCCAGCACGGGAAAAAGAGCGACACTTGCAACCTGCAAGTTTTGATTGGAGTCTCCCCAAAACATAATGGTAAGTATTGACCGAGACTCTTCCTCATATAAGAGGAACCCCAGGTATTTTCCAAAATTATCAGTTTGTTTATATCTAAGTTTATGACAGATACTCCGCCTGAGGCTTGGCTCAACATTCTTCGAGAAGTATAGCTTGGTCTTCGAACAACTAATCTTGACCAAAGGACCTACAAAATTCCTGTAGAATATTCTCAATGACTGAAGCTTGAGCAGTAGAGTTATGTCCAAACAAAATTAAATCGTCAGCGAAGAAGAGATGGGAGAGAGGAACACCCTTACGCCCCATCTTAGTTGGTTTCCAGATACCATTCTGAACAGCAGCCTCTATTGAATGAGAAAGCCTTTCCATACAAAGAACAAAGATGAATGGACACAACGGGTCACCTTGTCTCAGCCCACGATTAGGATGAAAAGATTAAGAAGGTTTGCCATTCCACAACATTTGCGTAGAAGGGGAAGTAATAGAAGTCATAATCGAAGAGACAAAGAAGTCAGGAAAACCAACATCTCTAAGAGTTTCCTCTATGAAATCCTATCTCAATCTGCCAAATGCTTTTTCAAGATGTACTTTAATAGCAAAACATCCTCCTTTCCCTTGTTTCTTTCTCATAGAGTGAGTGATCTCTTGGGCTATAGTAATATTGTCAATAATACTTCTGCCTTGGATGAAACTCGATTGGTAAGTACCAATAAGATTGGGCAAGAGAGGTTTGATTCGATTAGCTATCACTTTAGTAAGTAGCTTATATGTAACAGAGCATAAACTTATAGGGAGAAATTCACTGACGAAATTAGGTTTTCACACCGTGGGAATCAGAGCAATTAGAGTACGATTAAGTAAGGGATCAAGAGAGTTGCCAAGCCATAAATCATTCACAAATGAATATAAACAAGGACCAACAGTAGCCCACTGGCTTTGAAAAAATAAAGCATGGAGACCCTCTACCCCAGGAGAATTAAGTGGAGGCTTCA
Source organism: Leucaena leucocephala (assembly GCA_037074615.1). NCBI lineage: Eukaryota > Viridiplantae > Streptophyta > Magnoliopsida > Fabales > Fabaceae > Leucaena > Leucaena leucocephala. Next base: position 5,981,842 of record CM073553.1, read on the forward strand.
TTTCAAACAAAGCTTGCTTAACCTCTTCAAGAACAACATCACGATTCAAGGAGGTAAGATCAGAATCAGTTAAATGAGGAAACGCACCTGTAGTGGAGTAGGGATAAAAAGTAGGGTCTTCCAGCGAATATAAATTGATGTAAATATATCTGGCCAAAGTAGCAAGTTGCTCTTCATCTTCAATCCAATCACCAGCTTCAGATTTATCTTTAGTAATGTGAATTTTGCGCTTATGCATCAAGGCTTTGGTATGAGAAAAAGTAGTATTGCGATCTCCCAAACAAAGCCCACTGCGAAGAAGATTTTTGGAGCCATAATAACTCCTCTTGGAAGCAGATATTTTCGAGTTCCTCTCTCAAACTTTGCTCAAGATCTAGGAAAAAAGATGGAACCAGAGCTTTCTTCAAGTCTGCCAACAACCAAGGAGAATCCGGACTTGGTGCCAAGAGTGAGAGGTCTTGCCAAAGAAATTTCCTGAAGGTAGCTTGAGGGCTACCGTAGACTGCAATGAATAAAAACTGAAGATTGTCCGCCACCTGGCCAACATTCATATGAACAAATTGGAGATGGTTAGATAACACCTGCATCTCCGCATTGCTGGACCAAAGGATCCAAATGCCACCAGCGAATCCTCTGCCCTCAAATCCGATGAGAATGAGTAAATCCCAATTGCTTTATGCCTTTACCAGCTTTGATGCCTGAGATTCGAGGTTCCAACAAGAGATTTGAAAACTATCCAACAAGAGATTTGAAAACTAAGGGGAACCTTTTATCAAAGGCCCCTTGACATAAAAAATAATTTAAAGATGGGGAACCCAAGTCAACTCCCTCCACAAGCATGGAGATGTCATCCTGATTAAAAACAGCCTGCTGATAATCCTGCGCGCTTCTCGCCATTTCCTTTATTAATCTCACAGAACGGGCTGGACCAGTCCATTGGGCTTGGCACCCAATTTGTGGATACTTTAGCCCAGATGACAATTTAAAACCTTTTCTCTTAGATGTTGGGTCAGGTGGTTTAAGGGGAGAGGGGTGTTGGCCCATATTAGAGGAAGACAAATTTGGCGGCACAGAAATCAAAGATGACAAGAAAGATAGACAGAATGTAGGTCCCTGTACAATGTTAACCTATAATACTGTAATATGTTACTTTAGTTTCCCCCCCTAATTTTTTTAATAAAAAAAAACCCCTTAATTGCTCCTCCCTCTCCCGCTGTATATCTTCTTCTCTCATCCTTAATTATTATTCTGGGTTTCAAGCTCCGGCTATGGCTTACCTTACTCATTTCATTTAGTTAAAATACTACAGTTTTAATTCTAAATATAAATAAGATAATTTTATATTAAAAATATAAAATAATAATAAAAAATCTAAATTTAAATCTACTTAATGAATATTGATTACCTATATTTAAAAATATAGTTTTAATTAAATTGAATGCAATTAAAAACACTTTCTAGAGAGAGACCTTTTCCCTTGCCGCTCATTTTTTACGTCTAGTGTTTGCCATGGTGTTTTTCCATCTAAAAGTGGGTCCCACAAAAGGCTGGCTTGCATAATGCAATCTTTAATTAATGATCTTCGTTTTAATTAAATTAAGTGCCATATAGAAGGCCTTCGATAGTGGTACCTGCGGAAGCTGATCCTTTCATCTTCTTTTCTCTTTTCATCCTTCATCATTCCACTTTTACCTGGAAGTGGTTCCTGTCATCATCTTTTTTTTATCCTCATTTCTCATCATCCCTCTTTTACCTTTGCCTTTTCCATCTGTTGGCACTGAACATTTTTTTAAAAAAAATTATATTTTTAAATATTTTTTCTAGTAGTATTAAGTATTATAAAATAATTTATTAATGCATTCAACGCTTAAATATTTTTTTAATAGCATCTACAATCTAACATTCAGCACTTTTAAATACTTTTTTTTATTAACACTTAATATTTTAAAATATTTTTTGTTGCATTAACACCCGGTGTTCTAGTGACAACGGATTGAGGAGGCAAAGGTAAAAGGTGAAAGAGGGATGATGAGGGATTAGGAGAAAAAAGGATAATAAAAGGACCCGCTTCCAAGTAAGAGAAAAAAAGATGACGATTAAGGTGCACTTCCCCTCATTTCATATGCCTCGTGTCTGCCTTTGTGTTGCCAATTTTTTTATCTAAAAGTGGGTCGTACAAAAGTTTGAAAAACTTATCACATTTCATTAATAAAATTACTTTGAAAAATAATATAAAGAAAAACAACACTCAAGTTGGGACAAAAATATCGGACTGGCTGACGAGATTGTTTATAAGAATTAGTTAACCAATGCTACTCTTATATATAAAAATTATTTAATTAATTTAATTATATTAAAAAATTAGTTAAATTAATTAATATAATATATATTTTTTAAAATATTATAATTATTTTTTTTAATTTTTCTCTACTTTTTATTATTGTTGAGAGAATAACAATGAAAAATTATTCTCATTGTTATATCTTTTTTAATTTTTTTTATTTTTTATTATTGTTGAGAGAATAATAATGAGAATAATTTTTTTAAATATATAAAAAGTAAATTTTATATTTAAAAAATTAATCTTAATCAAATTTTATATTGAGAAATGTAGTAGTTAAGGCATGTCCTCGTTCCAAGAATGTTTTTTCCGTCCATTATATTCATCAACGGTAATGGCCAATGGCAACGTAGATTAGCGCCATCTTCACGTAGATAGCACCATCTCTGATATTTTTCTGTCTGTGAGATCACAAAACGTAACCGCGTCATGGTCTGATACTATGTGTGTTTTTGGCAATTGCCAAAACCAAAATTTTAAAAGGTTTAATCTTAATTATATAATTTTAAAATAAATAATTATATTTATTTTTTTAAATTAAATTATAATTTAAAATTAGAATTTTGGATAAACTATTAAGATCAATTTCTAAAATAGTAAAAGAACTTATAGACTACCTATACTATTTATTTTTTCTTACATACTCTCTTCTCTCTCATTTTTTTCTCCATCTTCTCTCCTCTCTCTCTTCTACCCTCTCTCTTATCTCTTCTATCATATTTTTAATAAAATTATATTATTTCTAATAATTTTTCAATTACAAAAATTCTTCTAATAATAACTATTTAAACATTTATTTATTCTAAACTATTTTTTCCCTATAAACTTTTCTCTAAAAACCTTTTCTATTATCTAAAAACGTTTTTTTTTCATAAACCCCCTTCTAACTCTTATCTAAACAAGTTATTTATCTTGCCATCGTTGATCTCCGGCGATATATATATCCTCTCTTCCCTGTAACCCTTACTCGCACTCAGTTCTTCATCTTCTCTTCTCATCCTTAATTATTATTCTGAGTTTCGAGCTCCGGCTATGGCTTACCTTACCCATTTCTTCTTACTTTCACTCCCTGTGCTCTCTCTCTTAGCTTCTTCCTCCAACGTTCAACCCTCTCCCAACTTCTACGACAGATCTTGCCCTACCCTGCAGGCCATCGTTCGCAGCACAATGAGGCAAGCTCTCGCCGGAGAAGCCCGCCTTAGTGCCTCCATCCTCCGCCTCTTCTTCCATGACTGCTTCGTCAGCGTAATTCATTCAACTTCTTCTTTAACATTCCCCCCCTCTCTCTATATAAACAATCTTCATTATATAATGATTTATTTTGCTTCTTCAGGGTTGCGACGCCGGAATCCTAATAGACGACACCGCCGGAAGCTTCACTGGAGAGAAAGAAGCTCACTCCAACCAGTCGGCAAGATGCTATGAAGTAATTGATGCTATCAAAACCAAAGTCGAAGCTGCCTGCAATTGCACTCTGTCTTGTGCTGATATATTGGCACTGGTAGCACTAGAGGGTGTTACCCAGGTAATTACTGGCTACTCCTTAATTAAGCTTTTCCATAATATGCTCCTTTCTAATTACATATCTTATGTTTGTCTTCCAACTTGAATTTATTAATTATTTTATATTCTACTCTACATATAGATTATGTAGACTTTACCTGCATGCATGGGAAATCAACGCACTGAGATAGACTTTAATTATAATACACCCCCTGTCCCTATTTATAACATTCTATTTCTTAAATTGGTCTTTGTTTTCGTATAAGATGTTTTTTAAGATTTGTTTGAATAATACATTATTTTTCATTGGAAAATTCAGTCTCCCAGCATCAAAACGCCTCTCTTTTGGTTGGTGAGAGCATTCGACTGACTGATAAGCACCGAATGAGAATACAAATTATTTGCACATGCATTATATTTAAGGCATTTTTTTTTTTTACATACAGAATGAAGTTTATGATTGTGATGATATTTGTTGTCCTCATGTGTGTAACACTTGATCACAATTTAACTCAAAGCAGGCAAATGTCGCGGCTTTTACCTTTCCATCGTCCATCACACATCTCTTAAGGTCAGTGTATTTGTGTGTGAGTGTCTATGCACTTGTCATGAATTATAATATTAATTAACCCTAATATTGACGGAAAATAACTATCAAGTATTTTTTTTTCTTTTATTGTAAATTGAATAACTATCATTCAAAGCTAGTTAACAAAATATAAAGTGAAGGGCTGAAAACGGAACACTATTTTTTAAAAATAATTTTCCTTACCTTCAAGTTTCAACGGAGCCTTTTCTTGAAAATAATATTCAAATAAAATAAAGATTTTCGTAGTGGTTGTAATCACCAATAACAAGCTTGGTAATTTGCATCCACCTTGATTGTTAATAATCTATTAATTGATGCTAATTATATATGCAGGTCGATTCCTCTACGACATGGAGGTTTGGGTAATTTGATCAAAGAGTTAACTGGTATCGTGGAAAAAAAGTTCGTAGGTTCATCACCGTTGGTTGAAAATTCTGCAAGGACCTGGACATTCATAATAAGTAAACTCATCTATAGCTATACAAGGGACGTGATATCAGGCTCTCTGGCTTGTACGGTATTAATATCATTCCTCATATCGCGTCATGAAATTCCAAAGTATGTCTTTATGATATGGGGAATATGGGTTGTGTTTCATATGTGATGAACAAGTGGGCAACAATTCCTTAAAACAACAACGATTCTACTACAGACAGTGACTACTCCACACAAGTGCCTAATATTATAATATTAGGCACTTGAATAAAGGGTGTGTTAAAAAATACTAGGCTGTAGTTGGATTGACTTGGAAGGAATCGTTCATCAGTTCTCTGTACAAGACAAGTCAAATTATTCAATGGCTTTGTGGCATCATTCTACATATTCGTACCAATCAGACAGCAACAAATAACTTTGTAATGGAAGAAAGTGACTCTGTTGAGATTCAAGAGAATGGTTTGCCTGCCTGAAGTTTCTTTTGGCCAAACCCGAAACCTGTCTGTATGAAGTTTTGTTTAGGATAAAACTTGCATGTCTGAATTAAATTGGCTAGCGAGTCAACGGTTATAGTAATAGGAAAAGTTCTGATTTCCCCTTTCCATATATGCCTCTATACTTTATAAGTGGATGGCATAAATGCCTAGTATATTGTATCATCTAGAGTTTAAAATAATCTGCTACCAGATTGTGTTTTAAAGTTTAAGTTTCTTCAACCTTGCAATACATTAAAAATGAAAAACAAAGCAAAGCTGTTACAAGTCTTTTTACCGAATTTGGTAACATTTCCATTTACAAATCACATTAGAGCAGAATATTCAACTGACATAACGGATTCCCTTTCCAAGCTTGACCGTGGCACAACATTGTTGATCTATTATGCTCATTTCTAATTCTAGTCAGGTCAAACTGAATCTTGAGCATGGCATAACTGTTATCCATTGCTTCTTCAGTGAGGGGTTGCTTCTTTCAGCAAATGTTGGTGTAATATCCCAAATTTTGATAGAATGAATTTATAAGGAGCATTTAAGGTTAAGAGTATTTTATTGAAATTAAAAAGTTTCAAAAGTTAAATTTCAGAAAAAAGAGTAAACAAAATAATAATTATCAAAAATATTTTGGGGCTCAGAAAAACTAAGAAAAAATCATGGAATAAAGATTTTGGGGATTTAAAAAATTATAGGAGAGTTTATTTCTTCAAAAGAGGAATATGACTCAATAGCTATTTTTTAAACTTTAAAGCTCTATTTTCTTGGAAAAATCAAGAAAAATAGCTCGAGGTTAATTTTTAAGATGAAATTTTTAGAAAAATTACCTTATGAGCTAAAGAAGCTATTGGAGGAAGAAAATTTTAATACACTATTAAGAATTAATTTTTATAGATTTCTAAAGGCTTTAGAAAATATAGCAAAGGATAAAAATGGGAATAATCAAGGCAAAATGACATATAGGTCCCATGAAAGCAATTAAATGACAAAAAAGTCCCACCAAATGCTATAATTCATTTTAAATCCCATGGGACCTCATATGAATTTTTTCTAGTTGTAAAAAGACTTAAATGACCTTGTGACATAAAAAACATGGCGTGCCATAGTTTTCAAAATAGCTATTATAGGAATTAGATTGCGGCATTGGGAAGTGGAATGCCCATGGCTAAACTCTTGCTTTTCAGATCAGAGCTCCTGCCAATGACCCCTTATCTCTCCTCTGAATACTTCCGTAGTGTTGGTTCCTCTTCTCCATCTCGACAACATGACCTCGTGTTTGTCGTCAATCCTCGAGGTTAGTTTCTTTATTTTTTTTCTCATCCCTGCTCCATTTTCTCCATTTGGCTGCCAAGAAAATTTGGTGGAAAAAAACACCCATTTTCCTTCTTAATGATATATGAACTTGACGGCGGCCATTAGATTTGAATTTTTTGATACTGGGACTTCGGTGCAGGTGCTAATGGTCAGATAGGTAAAGAGTGGAAGTAGCTTCTTCCATATCTATGGTCTCACTTTGGTAAAGAATGCAATGTGAGTTCCCTCCCTGGTGAACAAGTCTGCAAATGCAATGTTTTTTGTTTTTGTTTTAATTAATTAATTCACGTGTTTTTGCATTTTGGTTTTGATAGATATGTGAATCCTTAACTTCAGGTCCTTGTCATGCTATTGACATAATGACATCTTCTTCTTTCTATTTTGTTTAATTGTTTATTTTCTGATTTAATACACTGTCAATCTCACGATTTGTTATGATACTGAGTCACAATGATCTTTGTGTTGTAGGGTACACTCTATTGAGGTAGAGGACATTTTAGGGAAGGGTGGGATATATATTCAATCTGATGGGGGAATATATGGGGTTCCTTCCAAGAAAAATTCTTGTTTTTCCAGCTGTTATTGAGATGATATGTTGAATCAAAGGAAAAATAGAGAGAACTGCATAGTTTCTCAAAAAGAAAATGAAGGGGAAGAAGGCTACGAGTTCTCCTCTTCCATCTTTACTCTGTTGGCTACAATGACAGAACTAGCAACAAGTAATGTCTCCAGAAATATGATTAGGCAACTTTGGGAAGGGGAAGATAACTCTCAGAACATGAAAATCTTTTCATGATGAGATAGAGCTGGTGTGATTTGCCAGTCAAGGATTTATATAGTCCTTGAAGCTGGCTATTTACAATATTTTAGGAGGGGAATGCGCTTTTGCAAATGCTGCAGCTTGGGGTTTAGTTGTTATTTTGGGCCAAAAGATGTCTTTAAATATAGTTTATTTGTTAGTTTTCACCTTCAGAACCGTTTCTCGTGTTATTTGGGAAAGGAATTCAGAATTGTTTTCTGCATAAAGATGATTTACAGAGGTTGTACAAGGAGGGGAATTAATTTTGAATACATGTGGAATTAATTTTCAAATATGATGGCTCAAGTATTTCTATGTCACCTGCACTTACAATCTCAGCACTTGTAATAACAATCACAGCGCCTAAAATAACTACCCCAGCACCTGCAACTAATAACCCCAGCCCCTGCAACTAACAACCCCATCACCTGTACTAAAAACCCCATCAGCTACAATTAACAACTCCATCAGCTGCACTTACAACCCCAACACCTATAATAATAACCCCAGCGGCTGAAATAACAATCACAACACTTGCAACTAATAACCTCAGCCCCTGTAATTAAGAACCCCATCACCTGCACTGAGAACCCCATTAGCTGCAACTAACAACCCTATCAACTGCACTAACAACCCCAGCACCTTAATTAACAACTCCAACGCCTGTCATAACAACCCCAGCCCCTGCAACTAAGAACCCTATCACCTACACTAAGAACCCCATCAGCTGTAACTAACAACACCATCAGCTGCACTAAAAACCCCAGCTTTAAATGGCCTTATGAAATAAAAAATATTAAAGAAGAAATGAGAGTTGGCGTGCTTTGCTGTGAAATAAGAGAACAATATGGTATGTTCCTAGGTGGGTTTACTCATCATCGTGGTTGGGGTTGTTAATGCAACTGATGGGGTTGTTAGTTGCAGCTGATGGGGTTGTTAGTTGCAAGTGCTGGGTTTGTTATTTCAGGTGCTGGGGTTGTTATTGCAGGTGCTGGGGTTATAAGTTACAGCTGATAGACTTGTTAGTGCAGGGGCTGGGGTTGTTAGTGCAGGTGATAGTGTTGTTAGTTGCAGTTGATAAGGTTCTTAGTATAGATGATGGGGTTCATTGTAAAGTAAATTAGATTAGCAATCAAATTCTCTTTCACTAAATAAAAATATCTAATGGATTTTAAAAGACCACGAAATTGAACTAGACATATATATAAGCAAAGTAAGATGATTAGTAGTACGTTTAAGTGAAAGTGCATAGCTATAGCAAAATTTAGCTTGATGAGCAAACCACCATTACATTGCACATGGTCAAAGTTGAATGAAAGCTAAATATTATCAAACTTAAAATTAGTTATTACAAAAGGTATAACAGGAAGCAAGAAATAAATATTATTCTCCTGGCTAGTATCTGCCTGCAACAGACTGAACTGTAGATAAAAAATGTGCAAAATCTTTATATTTGTCAAATAACTCCACAACTGCAAAATCTTGGAGACCTATAGCCACTGCTAGAGCTGACACAGTAGCAAAATGTTATGAAGGCATTCCACCTGAATCAAGCATCCTTTTAAAATCCTATCTCCTTTCCTTATACCTGAGTATCTAGGAGAAAAATCTGGAAAACTTGAGCTCATCTTACTTAGGATTGTTGGAACAAAATTATTCAAGAGCCTAATGTGCAGCTGCATTATTAGGTATCAAGAACCTCAAGTTTTATCACACTTGTGAAGTCCAACTTAACATGTCAACAAACACATGCACAAGTCATACAGAATATGAAACTAAAGAGTTAGCTTCACATATAAAACAAGGAAGAGCTTAAATCATGAAACCAATCCATAAAATTTTATCAAAACCCCAAGATTATGTGAAAAGGTTCTAACTAAAATAAGTGCCTAAATTCTTTGAAGGATGAAACACAGAAGTTGATTCAAATTTTAGCTAATATTTAAGAAAGAAGAAAAAAAAGTAGCAGCTCCATGGTCTTCCATAATAAGAATATTAAGAGGTGTAAATTAGGTCTTAAGGTCTCCCTTTCATGCTCTATTTTCTTAATATAAATGATCACACAATATGGCCAATGCAAACAACATATCCTAGATATTCTGAATACTAAATCTAATCATCATTTATCAATCCTTCCTAGAAGGGAAACACAAAACTACTTGGAGTAGTAATGTAAAAACACTAAAAGCATACCCTGAATCTGCCTAGAAAATTTCAATTTCACTATTCCTTAGATCAATAGAAATTAGAAGGTATAGGAGAAAATCTTCATTCCCACTAGACCAAGTGACCAATAATAGAAGCTAAATTTTAAACCTCTTGATCTAACATAAATTATCAACAGTAGCACTATTATTCGAATACAAACCTATAGACCTAAAACTGCCATATTCTATGAACATCCTGCCTGTCAAAGTTAAATAGAGCTCAAGGAGTTACAAACTCCACTGGCTTCTGTGCAATAGATGAGGAAGTAAACAATTTTTTGTAGCAGCAGGAAAAATACTGAGCTGCAAATCAGCATGTGGAAAGCTGAGTACGGTAAAGATCATAAACCAAATCCACCGGTGAGTAAAGCAATGAAACATACAAAATAAATAAAATGGAAGCATACCCAGAAAGGTAAGATCTACGTAAACCTTGAAAAATTAAAAAAGAAAGAAAAGGCATAAGCACGGATCAGGTGGTGAAGATCTTCATAAATTGGGCGAGCGTAAACGCGAGAAACACTGAGAGAAGGGGCAGCAAGAGACAGGAAGAGAGAGAGTCCTGATGCTGATGAAAGGGGATTACGAGAAAGAGAAAGGAAAGGGAAAATTTTAGTCTTAGGGACAATTATGTCTTTTTACAATTAGAAAAAATTCATATGAAGTCCTATGGGACTTGACATTAATTATGCTATTTCTTGGGACTTTTTTGATATTTTATGCCTTCCATGGGACTTAGATGTCATTTTCCCAATAATCAATAGCTGTAGGAAAACTAGTCTTTTCTTCCACACACCATCTACGTCACATGACACTCCCTCACTTAAGCACCTTCAACATTCCTCTATACTCAGTCTCATTCTTAACCGACCCAAAGAAAGTGAGAGTAACGAGAGTGAGATCAAGAAGGACAGAGATCGACGAGGCTATCGGAGAAGGCAACTGGAAGGGCAGATGTTGTGTGTAATAAGTGATTCTAGCTCAGGTGAGTCTCCCCTATCTTCTTTCACTCTTTCCTCTTTCGATCTGTGGGTTTTTGAGGTGATTTCGCCGAGTGAAAGTTGGAGTGTTGAGAGGAAGTTGTGGATTAAGTAAAGTAAAGTTTCAAGCTTTTTGTTGCTAAATCTATAATAAAATCTTGGGTTTTAGTTTATGGTGTATCTTCTCTATTGCTATGTGTTGAGGATGATTTGGCTGATTAAAATTAGATTTAAGTAAGGAAACATATTGATTTGGTGTATAAAAACTAAGATTTAAGCTTACTAACTTGAAACCTAGTCAAAAATGTGAAGCTTTATTATATGTTATTGCTCTGTTTTGGGATTAATATTATGAAAACAGAGGCTTACTGATTATCTTGAGGAGTTTTAGATCCTTTAAAATTTGAGGTTAAGTGGTAGCATGAAATAATGATTGAGTTATTTGTTTGTTTTCTTCCTCTATTTGGACAAGCCAATGAGCCAAGGAAGAATTAATTTTTTTCTTAGTTACATAAAGAATAAAAAGGTGATTAATAATATTCAAAATTATGGAATGTGGTTGTTGTATGTATGAATCCTTCTTATATGTGGTTTTGTGGGGTATGCCTAGTTTTCCCCTTATTTCTCTATTCATTCTCACACTTGTTATTTGTGGGTCTCGTGCCTATGCTTGTTATTTGTGGGGCTCGTGTCTATACTTGTTATTTGTGGGTCTCATACCTGTATTTATTTTTGTGGCCTCATGTTATGCTTAGTTAGTTACCCTCGTGAACTGTGTGTCTACGCTTATTTTTGTGGCTTCGAGCTACATCAGAATGGTTAGTTACCCTCGTAAACTATGTGTCCACGCTTATTATTTTGTTCTATTGAAGTCCTACATAAAGATCCGATTTGAAAACTATCGTTTTAAACGGATTTCCTTAAATAAGTTATTTTATTGGCAATATGAATTGATTTGAATAATGATTTTTATACAATTTCATTTTGCTATAATTCTATGATTTGTAAATTGAGATTTATCATCAAACTTTATTATTCAAAGTTAGATATGATTTAAATTATTTTTTTGCAATTATTTATTTATATTAATGGGACGTTATTTACTGGCATATTATTTTTGGCCTTAGATAGCGCCGCCAACCTTGTACCTCCAGCGAAACAAAGAATGATCTCATGGTTGTTTAAAACTTGTAGATGCTCAACATAATCTATAAGTAGGATTCCTATCCTCCCTTATCTTTCTAAGATGTATAAATAATTGTATATGATATGGTATTTATCAATTTAAAAGGTATAAATATGTTCATATATGATAAATAATAAAATGGCTAATGCATGTACAAGATTATCATTATATTAAATACAATATTTGAAGGCTTATGGAATATGAGTTCTTTCATATTTTGTGCCAGTCACTCCATGATTTTTGGGGCGTGACATTTGGAACTTTCAGGACTTGAATTTTTAGGATAGTTTATGAGTATGGTTGTCTTTATAGCTTAAGGAAAGGACCTTAAATTCCAATAATCTATTTGTCCTTCCTAATTGTTAGTCTTTGTTTAGATGATCTACATAATCTTTCTACCATAGCTGGGGAATATTGCCCTCATAATATGGTCATCCTGTTGTTCAAAGAAAATTTTCAATGACCTTGACTAAAGGATCTCTGAGAAGTAACTTGGGAGTGGAAGAAACACACTCTTTAGAATGAAGAAAATGACTTCCCTGTTTGAATTTGGGCTTCATACTAAATAAATCAGTAATATATATTTTGTAAGGATTCCAAAATTGGGTGTGGTAGAGTCTGAATTCTGCATGATTCATTGTTTGGTCAGAAAAGTTAATAAACATGCTGTAGGAAATTTTTCTGTGAAGGGGTACACATTACACTTGGTGTTGGGACTGTTGGGACACAAATTGTATGTAGGCCATTTTATTAGTAAATTTTTTTTTTACAAGAGAGGGTTAATATGCCCTAAATAAGAATACTAATCTAATAGGGGATTGAATCCCAAACACTCCTTGTCAACCAATGCCTTCAAATGAGAAGGGCATGGATGTAACACTGCATTAGTTCTCAACCCATCCTTAGCCATAGCATCTGCAATTTGGTTTTGATCTCTAGGTATGTATTGAATTTTCAGCTCCTATTCTAGCTTCATAAGATTATGTATATATGGGATCAATAGACTATATCTATCAACCATCGATTTCATCATCATATCTACAATATTCTTTGTATCCGATTCAAGAATAATCTTCTTGAATCCTAAATCCTATGCTAGTTTTAGCCTTTTATAAATCGCCTATTGCTTAGCTTTAATTATGGTATAGGGGCCCATCACACTGGTAAAAATAGCAACCCAGCTTCCTGTACAATATCTAAGAACTCCACCACAACCTGTCTCAATGTGGTTTGCTGTAAGAGCTCTATCAATATTAACTTTAATCCAATATTCTAGTAGAGGCTTCCAAAGAGATGGACTTAATGCGATTAAATCATTAGATAGATATTCATCTTGAGCCTACACATAGGTCTAGCAGTTTGCATTATCACCAAATAAGGATTTATGGGCTTCAAAAAGTTATTATCAAATATTAATTGGTTTCTCCATTTCCATAACCTCTAAATTAAAACCCCCTAAATTAGTTTCCAATTACTAATACTAGCATTCTCCAGCTCCATTTTGAAATTCATAGCGAATCAATATCTTAAAGGAGCCCTAAAAAAGGATGAAAAATGCCTAGGATGAATTAATCTAATCCAAAGTTGTTTAGCATAAGAACAATCAAGGAGTATATGTAAAATGTCCTCTTTATCCTCATTGCAGTACGTAGAAGTTTAGGGGCTAAATAATGCCATAATTTTATTTATGGGAGCTACTGAATTTATAAAGTACAATTATATAGAAAATAACAATAATATTCTAGGATATCTTAACTTATCTGATTTAATTATCCTCATATCTCTCATATTATCTCCTCATATCTCTCATAATATCTTAACTATTTACAATAATTAATTATTTTTATAATTATCACACTCCCCCTCAAGTTGGATCATAAATAGTAATCATATCCAACTTGCCTACAAAGCATTCCAACACATCTTCTAGTAGTTCTTTAGTAAGGATATCGGCCACTTCTAACTTGGTGGAAACATATGATAGGCTGATGATCCCATCTTCAACTTTTTCTCTCATAAAATATTTGTCCACATCAATATACTTGGTCCTTCTATGTTGAACAGGATTCAATGCCATACTTAAAGCTGCTTTGTTATCACAGTAGAATATCAGTGGAGAATCAAATTGAAAATGATATTCTTCTGTCACTTTTTTCAACCATAAACCTTCCATAATACCTTGAGATATGGCTCTTAATTTAGATTCTGCACTACTTTTAGAGACAACTCTCTTCTTCTAACTTTGTCAGGTTACTAGATTATCCCATACAAAGGTGCAATAGCTAGATGTAGACCTGTTGTTATACTGATCTTCTATCCAATCTGCATCTGTAAAGATTTCAACGTCTTTAATATTATTCTTTTTAAAGAATAATCCCTTGCCAGGTGTGTACCTTTAAGATACCTTAGAATTTTATAAGCTAGATTTAGATGCTTCTTCTTGGGAGCATGCATGTGTTGGTTGGCTATATTTACTGCAAAGGTAATATCTAGCCTAGTATACGAAAGATATATGAGCTTACCAACTAGTCATTAATATTGGCCTTTATCTGTTGCCATCTCATTTGCCTCTTGCATTTTTTCTCAAGCTACTTTTTTTTGCTGATTTCTTTTTAGTACAAACAGGTACTTTGCTTGGCCGACACCCAAGTATTCATGTTTCCTTGAGAAGATCCAATATATACTTCTTTTGAGAAATATATATCCTTTTTTGAGACATTGCTACTTCTATACCTAGGAAATACTTCAATTTTTCAAGGTCATCTACTTCAAACTGCTTATTGAGTGCCATTTTAACTCCCTCAATCTCCTTGATGTTATTCCCTATGAGAATAATGTCATCCACATATACAATGAGGATAGTTATTAAATAACCTATTTTAACACAAACATGGTGTGATATGATAATCTTTGTTTGTAACCTTCAGCTTTGAGTAATGTAGAAAATCTGTCAAACTAAGCACATGGTGTTTGTTTTAAGCCATAAATTATTTTTTTTAGTCTACATACCTTACCAATTTTCCCTTTATCAAATCTAGGTGGGATACTTATGTAGACCTCTTCCCTTAATTTACCATTAAAGAATGCATTTTTGATGCCAAGTTGTTAGAGTGGCCAGTCGAGATTTACAACAATAGAGAGTAGGACCTGAATAGTATTTAACTTAGCAACAGGAGAAAACATTTCATTGTAGTCAATTCTATAAGTATGGGTAAATCCCTTGGCAACTAGCCTTACCTTGTACTTATTTAATGAACCATCAGCATTAAATTTTGGTATAAACACCCATTTGTATCCCCCGAATTTGGTTCCTTTTGGTAGTACAGTGAACTCCCATGTCTCATTATTTTCTAATGCTTTAATTTCTTCTATTACTATATTTTTCCATTTTGGACTTTCAAGAGCTTCATTTACGGTTTTAGGGACTTGAATCGGATCAATATTAGTAACAAAGTTGTAATGTTTCTCAGAGAGAATGGAGTAAGAAACATATTTTTGAATAAGATGCTTGGTACATGCTCAAGTTTTCTTTCTTAATACAATAGGAAGTTCTTCCTCTCTTGTATTCATTGCCTAGATATTCTCATCAACATTCACATGACCTTTCACCAGTGATGAGATTAGGACCTCCTCGGGTATGCTGGACCTAACTAACTGTTTATTTTTATTTGAGTAAACATTATCAAATTTTTGAACTTGGACCTCGAGTCATGGCATGACATTTGGCATAACATAAGATGGGTCTGTAGAGAGCGAAATGGGAGTAAATGGAGGTATGGGTTCTGGAATACACTCAAGCTAAAACTCATTCCAATTCTCCCCTGAGTTAAAGAAGTGGTGAAATAAGGTTTATTTTATGTAAAGATAACATCTCGACTGATGAAGAGGCATTTAGTAATAGGATCATAGCACTGGTATCCTTTATGGGAATTGGAATAGCCTAAGAAGACAAACTTGACAAATCTGGGATCAAACTTAGATGGTGGGTGACGTTGAAGGACAAAGACAGAGCAACTAAAGACTCAAAATGGTAAGGAGTATTTAAGGTGAGTGACAGTGTGGGTCTCATGAAGCTTATCTAGGGGTGCAATATAAGACAGAACACGGCTAGGAAAATGGTTAATTAGATGAGTAGCCGTGAGTATGACATCCCCTTGAAAAAACTTGGAGTATGACAGGTATGCAAGAGTACACGAGCAACTTCAAGAAGTCTTTTATTTTTCTGTTTGACAATACCATTTTGTTGGGAACTATAAGGATAACTACTTTTGTGCATAACACTATTAGTTTTAAGAAAACTCTCAAGGGATTGGTTAAAATATTATATCCCATTATTAGTGTAGAGGACTTGTAATGTGGTGTTAAATTGATTTTTGACATAGTGATATAACTCGATAAAAATAGAGGTAACATATGACTTGTCTTTTAACAGGTAAACCCATCACATACATGTGTGATCATTAATAAATGTAATAAAATATTTGGAATGGGTACGGTTTGCCATACAATAGGGACCCCATATATCACTATGAATAATGGAGAAAGGGTGAGTGGATTTATAGATATACTGTATGAAAGTATGACGATGATGTTTGGCTAATTCACAGATATCACAATGGAAAATAATACTTTTATTTAAAGGTAAGTGGGGAAACATGTGTTGTAAATTAGAAAAACTAGGATAACCTATCCTTTTATGCCATAATACAATATTATTGTCATTTGTGATTGAGGCTAAACCACTTATTCTACAACTTAAAATACTCACATTAGAAACATCAAGGTAGTAGAGCCCTTCATATTTCTTAGCTGTGCCAATCATCATCCCTGATGAGAGATCCTGAAAAACATAAGATGGAAAGAAATGAGCTAAGCAATTGATTTGTTTTGTCAATTTGCTGATAGATAGTAAATTATAAGACAAGTGTGGGACATGTAAGACATAGTCAAGATGTAGTTTTTTTGACAGGTGGATCGTCCCAGTGCCTGCTATAGGGGAAAATGAACTTGTAGCTATATTAATTTATTGACTTCCAGTCATAGGAAGATAGGAATCAAACATTGTGACTTCTGAAGTCATATGGTCAAAAGCCCCTGTATCAACAATCTATTTGGTAGAGACAAAGGTATGTAAGGAAACATCATGATTACCTCGGTGAGCAACAGTAACAACAGATGCAGATTGTTTTTAGTATGAAGAGTTTTAAAATACTCAAACAATTGACCAATTTGCTTTTTGCTCATAGTTGGGACCAGTGATAGAGTACTCTCTTGAGATTAGAGACTTAATTACCATGAGGCTTACATTTTTTTGGCTTATAATTAGTAGCTTTACCATGGATATCTCAACATTTTTCTTTAGTATGACCCACTTTTTTGCTGTGGTCAAGGTTACTTTTCTACGAGTCAAATTATAGTTGGTACCATAACTTACAAAGGCAGCTAAATCAAGAGAAGTAGGTGATTTAGTTACAGGCAACATTACCTCACGCTGAGACTCGTCATGTAAGATCTCAGCATAGACTGGCCTAGGAGGTGGAAGAACCTATGTGCTTAATATCTGACCTCGGACATCATCAAATTCTAGGTTGAGGCTGGCCAAAAAAAGTAATACTCGTTCATTTTTTATGTTTTGTTTGTTATAGGCAGCATAATGTAGAGAGTCCCATGTCTCCTCTATTATTAAATCAAGTTCTTACCATAGAGTCACAAGCTCAAGCCAGAATTCTATAACACTTCGTGTACCTTATGTGGATTTCTAAATTCTATGCCTCACACCATATCCCCAAGAATGGTCTTTCCTATAAGAATAGGAGTCACGAACAGCCTCCCAAATTGCTTTGGCAGTAGGGAGATACATGAAACTTCTCTTGAGTTGAGGAGAGATAGCATTGACCAACCAAGAGCATACCAATAAATCATCTATTTTCCACTGGTTTATGGCTACAAGATCAGATGGTGCTGGTGTGTCTCTGGTTAAGTGTCCTAACTTACCGCGACCACCTATAGTAAACTGAACTGCTTGTGCCCAACCCCTATAATTTATGAGATTGAGCTTTTCTAAAACAATCATCATAGGCAAACCCTCAAAGGTAGAGATTGATCTTGGGGGACCACTAGGTTTTGGAGAATCCATTTTTAAAGGACTAACAAATGAAGTATCCATCACAAACAAGTAAATAAATTGGGCTTATAAGAATAGAAACCCTCTTTTTTTCCCCTACAACTGGCAAAAAACTAAACTAAAATAGGACAACCACTTGCGACCTACGACTATCTGACCTCACTTGTACTAGTTGAACGGAGGATAGGAACACTGGCGCTCTTACAGGTCTACAATGGAGAACAGTGATGCATCTGAGGCTAAGAAGAATATAACAGCAGACGCCGTCGGAGGCTGGCCTGTTGCTGGATGCTTGTTGTCGAGACTCATCTGTCGAAGGCTAAGCCATCACATATCGCTAGTGGCTCGCTGGTGAGACTCGTATAAGGCTAGAACAAAACAAACTGACTGAAACTTATGGGAACAAGAACATATTCGACGATGTTAAAGCTATGGTGACGGCACTAGCTCTAGTACCATGTAGAAGTTTAGGGGTTAAATAGTGCCATTATTTTATTCACAAGTGCTACTAAATTTATAGAGTACAATTAGATATAAAATAACAATAATATCCTCAGATATCTTAATCTTATCTAATTTAATTATCATAATATCTCTCTTATTATCTCCCTATATCTCTCATAATATATTAACTATTTACAATAATTAATTATTTTCATAAGTACCACACAATACTAGCAAACTGTACTAGTTGAGGACCACTTACTTCTCCAAGCATTAATCGATAAGTGATTATTGAAAGCTATCCACATGAAAACCCAAATACACTAAGCCCCTTTCCACTTCCAATTTTTTTTGTAAACATAGCTATATGCATTTGCACATTGCTTCTTTATAAGAAAATAAGCACTTTTAATCGTAAAAGTTCCTTCATTCATAGCATTCTAAACCATGACATCATTATCAACCTCCGACATAGGAGGTAACATGCTAATTAGTCTTTGAAAAATATTACTTGGGATAATAGTAGGAAGTCTTTGATAATCCTAAGTCCCAGAAGTAATCTAATCCATAACTTTACTATTTTCTTCTTCCCTTCTTCACTAGTTGCCTATTTTTTATATGCCATATTTTACCTAGATCAACTACATCTTGCTGTTGTGAGATGAATTTCCATAGCACAAAATCCCCTTTTCTTGCCTATAGTAAATTCTCTTCATTCCTTATCATATATTTATGAAGCAACATATCTACCCATAGTCCTTTATCTCCTTAACTAATTTCCAAGCTATCTTGGTACCATAAGCTCTATTAAAAGATAATAACTTCTTAAGCCCAAGACCACCATTCAAATTAGACATAATTATTTGATCCCATCCAATAGAGTGGAATCCATATAAGCTTTGACTAAGTTCCCATATAAAGTTCCTTGGTAATCTCTCCACTTCGTGACAAACCGATGCAAGAATTTTAGCAACTTGTATAGGATACATAGGTATATACTTAGGACTAATTTTGCTAAAGTGATCCGTCCAGCCACAAAAAGTGTACTTTCTTTCCAAGCAGCAAGCTTAATTTTAACTCTATCAATGATATACTAAAAAAATTCTATGGGTTTTCTCCTTCTAATGATTGGAAATCCCAAATATTTTTCTATCTCAGTAGAAACACCCATTCCCGTAAAATCACTGATCTTTTTCCTGATGTTGATATTCACCTTTGGGGAGAAAAAGATTGAAGTTTAACCTTATTGATTTTCTCCCCTAATGCTTTATAGAATCTATCAAGGCAGTTCATCATACAGTGTGCTTGCTTCTCAGTTGCCACTCCAAACAGAAGAAGATCATTTGTAAACATTAGATAAGAGATGGACGGACCGCCAAAAGTCACCTTAATTAGTCTCTAATTATCTAAATTAACCACATCATTAATGATATGGGATAACATATATGTCTATACAAATAACAAATAAAAGTGGTGAAATAGAATCTCCTTGTAGGAGACCTCCTTTAGGACAGAAAACCCTAGTTTGAGAACTATTCTACAATAAGTCAATAACAATATGCTAATTCAAACACACTACACTAAAGTTGCAAAGCTCTGGTTCTCCTTCTTTATAGATGCAGAGAAGACAATGGTACTGTGGATTATCTTGTGAAACTATCTCATAGGATGACGGGGTAATTTTTGACTTTTGATCAATCTCCACCAGTTTGTAACGAGATGGACCTTGATGAGAGGGGGACTTTTGTAAGAACTAATGTTTGATTTGCATTGAATTCCATTATTTAGAATCCCTTTTAGTTTAGCTTCTCAATAAAAGTTTGTGAAAAAGTGATTTAAAAGTGATTATGGAGAATATATTTTAAATAATAACTTTTGGAAGAAAAATGATTCTAAAGAAAGAAGTGTTTGTATAGTTATAATTAAAATAACTTTTTTATAGGTAAATTACTAAAAAAGGATAGGGTAAAATAAAAGAGAAAAGTAGGGGTAAAATAATCATTATATAGCTCAAAAACCCTAAATTCTGATCAGAAGCTAATCCAATAAGTTTATCTGAAACTATAATTTTATACCTATAAAACTATAGTTTAGTTTATAAATATTTATAGAAATTTAATAGATGTTTGGGTATTTAGTTTGAGCACAAAAAGATTTGTATAGGGCCAAACCAAACAGCCACCTTAATAAAAAAAGTTGCAAAGCTTTTCACTCTCGCGGGGGCTTTAAACATAACTAATTAATCCAACAATCCATAATCAATCTTCCTTTTTTTTAACATTACAAAAAATAAAAACAGATAAGATAGAGCAAAAGACGGCGATGGCAGAGATGGGGCTTGGGGGAGAAATTGAGAAAAGAGAGCGCGATTGGGAGAAGAAAATGAAATGGAGGCAAAACTGAAGACTCGATATTCAATTCCGGTGAAACTAGAACAGGTAATGGCTTCAGGTCTTCTCCTTTACCCTTCAATTTAGTGAATCATTTCTCTCAATATTGTTATAAGCTAACTTCGATTAAACTTCAGGCCCAAAAAAATGTCCGATTAAGCTTCAATTTGTAGTGTGAGCCTTTTAGTAGTGCTTATCAACAATGGCTTCTTAGCTTATTAGGCGCTATGCTTCTTGTGTGTTCAATGGGTTGCATTTGGTCATTGCCCCTGTTATTTCTTTTTGTTAAGTTCTTAGTTTCTGCTTTTCTTTGTTATTCTCTTCTGCTTCTGCTTTCCTTCCTTCTACTTCGTCGCAACAATGTTCGTCACAACATTGTTATTTTCTGCTTTTGATTTGTTGCACAATTTTTTTTTGGAATGATTTAAGGGAAAAGGAGCTTGATGATATATGGGAGGGGTAGAATATTAAATTGGAGACACATGAAGGAATGGGCTATGGACTTGAAGTTATATATATAGTTAAGAGATTTAGGTAAATAGTCAAGAAAAGAGAATGTATTTTGCGAATGCTAATCTAAACACACTATTAATTGGTTGCGATGTGATGTTTAAGTTTTAAATTGCATATCATCATCATTTTCTTTACGTTATCTTTTGGCCTAATTTCTGCAATTGGACTTTAGGAGTTAAATTAATAAGAGTAAGAATATGGTATTTGACAATAGCTTGATCATAGTTATATGCACACATAAATACATATACATATGTGCTTGCTTTTTAATTGGAGCAATGCTGATTCCTGAAATAGTTGATAAGATTCCTTTGAATCATTGATGAGATTTTATATATAAAATGTAAGAAATTTCTATGAGATTCCAGCATGTATATGTACTTTACCCGTCGTTTTTAAATTGTCATTTGTGAATAGGATGCTAAACTATTAGAAATTTATATCTCATTCTCCCACTAACCCATTTTTCCCATGAAGGTCTGTAGGAGGACATGATTTTATAATATCTAGCATCGATAATGATGATGAGCAATAGGGGTGTGCATAGGCAGGGTAGTCTCCCTGCCCGATGCCCTGCCTGGTAAAAACCCTAACTATTTTGGGCTGAGCATGGGCAGACTAGCATGCCTAAGTTGTGATGTCATGCTCATATTTTGAAAAAAAATCTACAACTATGAACTTTTAAAATAATATCATATTCATATGTCTTCAAGAGTTAAAATAATATCTATAATCTAGTAAAAATAAAACAACAAAAAGATAGTAATTAAAATCTTAAAATTTATTGCATAATATTAAAAAAAAACCTTGAAGGGATTGTGCTTCAAATTTTGGTGCCTTGGATATCAGCCTCTCTACCTTATCATATAGGTTGTAGTGGAGGTAGTCATGAAGCAACAAATTAAGAAGTGTTTCCTGTATCCCATCATCATGTTAGTACAACATCTTAAGCCTTGTGAAAGAACCTATAATTTATCTAAAACAAACCTGAGCAAGCTCATCATGACCAAGGGTGGCAATCTGGGACGAAGCAAGAAGGTTAATGAAAATAGAAATATAATTTAGTTTGGAATAACATAAATCTCATTCAATTTTATACACTAATTTCCTTTACTTAGGTGCAAAAACTAAGATTTGGATTAAGAGGCAAATTCAATAGAATGCCATAAGTCCATCCCATTTGCCTATTAATGAATCACAAGAATCAATAAAATGGTGCCTGTCAATTCGTACAATTTAGAGCGCAAGATGAAATCCTACCATCACTTACTGAATCCAAAATCCCAAAAACATATAGCCATCTATCTCAGCATTTTATTTGTGGATTACATATATAAGAACCTGACTTAACCCTGAATTTCTGCAAGATCTCCAGTGAGTTCATAAATATATGAATAATAGAAGTACAATATGGATGCAATAACATTAATAGTTCTTCTGTTAAGGCTCTTCACCCAGACAATGCTTTCTGAGGAGCAAGCTTTGGCCTAAAAAAATATAAATAGAGCAACTTCAACATTTAATTAGTAGTAGTAATCTATTTTCATTAAAAAATGAGTAAATGGGAGTATGGGACCCAACCTTCTTATATTTCTTCTGATTAATCAAAAAAAGTAGTATGAGCAAGTAACAATACATCTCCATCTCAAGCAATAAGAGCTTAGCTAAGGATTAAATAGTAGATGTTGTAGTATCTACTTCCATCTCATGACTATCTTCCTATCCAAAACATAACAAAAAGATTATAAATTGCATAACATTGTATCCATAAAAAATAGAAGTAAACAATATAATATGTACCAGGAAGAGAAGGAAAGAGAAAAACAACAACAATCAGCTAATTGACCTTAGTTCCAATTCTTAAATAAATTAACTAAAAAATACTTTTATTTTCAACACATTTACAGTGGATAGAGAAAATCACACCCTTTGCTTATACTGAAGCAAAATAAACATAGTCTAACACCCAACGAAACCATTTGATACATTCATAAAATACAAAATGACTAATAGAGTAGAATATATAAGTTACAGAGCCATTACCAAAGGCAAGGCACATACATATAGCTTGTAAATATATACTGACAGATGGCTCCTACTTGTTTTTTCCAGTGTATTTTTGTTGACAATACCTCAAATTATTGCAGTGATATTTTTTTTCAGTTTTTGTATTTACTAGCTTGTGTCCAAAGTCCAAAAATAGGAAATAATTGTTTGGGGTGGGGTGGTTTGGACAATCAGTAGGTGAAAACTATAAAATACAGTATGGCAATCATACAGTATGAGCATTGAACCAGACTCTTCCCCAAAAGTTGAACGAAAACTCTTCCCCAAAGTTGACAATCATACAGTATGAGCATTAAACCAGATGAATGAAAACTCTTCCCCAAAAGTTGAACGAAAACTCTTCCCCAAAGTTGACAATCATACAGTATGAGCATTGAGCCAAATGAACGGGGATTACAACTATTTATGACATAATTTGATATATGAAAAATTGATCACTGAGAACAAGAATGAGAAGCGAACCAGATGCAGAAGATGGATAGGCACTTGGATGAGAGTGAGCGGTAGAGGTCGGACAATCATACTAGAGGTCGGACAGTAGGTGACTCGCAGCTCACGGGTTAGAGGCGGACTCCTAATCGTAAAAGCAAGATCTAGTCGTTTGAAATTCTGGATATAGACACTGATATGGATGCCATTAGGGTTTATTTTAGGATAAATAATTAAAAAAAAATATATATATATATATAGAGCCAGGCCAAATAGACAGGGCAGTATACTTCGCCTGATGCCTTGCCCTGCCCAAAATTTAGCCCAGCCTGACTCTGCCCAATTATATTTCGGGCCACTTTTTTTGGGCTGGGCTGGGCTGGGCAATTTTTTCCCGGGCTCGGGTAGGCATCCCAGGCATCCGAGCACTATGCACACCCCTAATGAGCAATGTCCAACTATGGTGGAACCAACGACCAAAACTTGGATGTATAATGTGCGCTAACAAAACAAGGTAAGCATTTTCTAAAGAAGGTCGTGACCTCTGGAGATCCCTCGACCAAAAACAACTTGATCCAAAGAATCATACAAAGTTCACCTAAATCAGTGTCTCTCAGCACTCTTTGCCATCTCCTCTCTCCTTTTACAGTTCAACCCCATCTCTCCTCAGTCGCCTTCTTAGTTAATACTTTACTCTTTATCTCTCTCCTTAAATTGATTATTATTAGAGTCTCTCATGAGTTTTGCAAATTTTGCAGCTTTATGCAAGAATTGCTAAAGCACCTTGGAACAGTTGGAACCCTAAGATTGTAGCTGAGCTTGCTGCTTTGCTAGATAAACAGGAACAATATTCAGCCTGGAAAACTCTAATCTTAGAAGCCACTTACAAATTAGAGTCTTGGTCTCGAGATCTGGCTCTTTTCTGTTATAAATTGTTAGAGTGTCACTCCAAGCAAAGTTCAGAGAGAGGGTTTGAGATTGCTTACTCTTACCTAAGCTAGCTTCTTCATAGTTCATCATCCTCTATTTACATAAGACGTCGTGTTTATGAATCTATGGTTGGTGGTTTATGTTAAATGGATAGGCCTCACGAGGCAGAGGATTTAGTCAATGATATGAGAATCAAAGCGCTTGAACCTTCTGCATTTGAATTCAAGTATATTATGTATGGATATGGAAGATTAGGGTTATTTGAAGATTTGGAGAGAATTCTGGCTCAAATGGAAAAGGAAGAGATTTTTATTGATACAGTTTGTTCAAATATGGTTCTTTCAGCATACGGAATGCATGGTGAGCTAACAAAGATGGTTTCATAGCTCCAAAGGATGAGAAATTCATTGATTCCTTTCTCGATAAGGACGTATAACTCTACTATGAATTCATCTCCTGTGATAATGAGAAAATTGGTGGACTTAAATGGCTTCCCATTATCAATTAAAGAGTTGAATGCTAGTTTGGAAGGAGATGAAGAAGCCATAGTGGTTGGAGAGCTATTCAGGTCCCCTGAGATTCTAGAGGAGGTCATGGTGTGGGACCTTAAGCAGGTAAAGCTGGATTTACATGGACTGCATTTAGGTTCATCTTATTTTGTTATGTTACTTTGGCTGCAAGAAATGCGACAACGGCTTAAATATTCGAGTTATGTGATTCCGGCAAAAATTGTCGTGGGGTGTGGCTTGGGGAAGCATAGTAGTCTCAGGGGACAATCTCCTGTGAAAATTTTGGTGAAAGAGATGATGGTGAAGATGACAAGTCCACTGAGAATTGATGATAGGAAGAACAATGGTTGTTTTGTTGCCAAAGGTAAAGCTATGAGAGATTGGTTGTGTTGAATCCATGAATTACACGTAGAAAATATGCAAAATATGGGGTTAAGATATGGACCTTATACATAATCATCCTGTGTCATTACCAAACGCCCCACACTCTTGTATAAAAATTTTTCGTTGGATGTCAATTCCATTGAGTCACCTTCATTTAGCTCAGAGAGGGTATGGAAACAGCAAACAAAAGGGCTTGCAATGTTTGAAGACAAAAAAGTTTTTTTTTTTTTGGAAAAAAAAGAGCTCGTTTTGAATTTAAATTGTTTCCAAAAATGCTCGTATAGTTTATTTTTGAATTGGTGTTTTTTTAATTATTTCTAAATTTTATTTAAGTGTTTTGTAAAACAAATGAGTTCTAAACAAATAAATAAATCATATCAACTCATATTTTTCATGTTTCTTTTAGTTTAGTAAAATTAGAATAAGTGTGGAAAATATGAGTTTTTATTTTTATTGACATATCTCATATCTCATTAGGAATATTCTACAAGAACATTGTGTGTGTGTGTGTGTGTGTGTGTGTGTGTTGGGGGGTGTTTCCCTCTAGTTTGTAACAAATAAGTGTTTGTTTCTTAAAATATCATTTTTAATCTTTTAAATTGAGATTACTTCCGGAAGAAAATCCTCTTAATATGTACAGTTAATAAAAATTATAAATTTGAGAGATACTATTTTATATTTAAGATTAAAATAAAATATTTGTTTAGTTCTTATACTTAAGATCAGGTAGGGAGCATTAATGCTTTGTTGTAGGAACAATTTTAATGAAAATGCCTCTGCCATTTGTTTCTCTTTGTGTTTTGTCTAACATGCTAATTCTTAACCTAGAGTTAGTTTGGGGTTTTGCAAACATTCTCATTGTTAAACTGTAAAAAAAAGGTTAATTCATTCAATTTGTTTAATATTAATTTTTATATTATTTATTAGATTTTATTATTAGTTATCAAGTTTTAGGGTTTATAATTGTTCCTTCTAGTATAAATGTCTCTTATAATAATCGAATTTGAGATCTACCTAGAACTCATGTTAAAAAATGTGAATTAAATAGGAGGGGTAACATTTAAGCATTAAGTATAAGGATAAAATTTGGAAAGAAATATTAATTAGTCTCTAAATACGATCAAATAATCCTTTTAAAAGATAACTTAAAAGAGCATAGGGAGTAGATAAACTTACCAGTTTATTGGTTTGTTTGATATAATATATTGGGGAAAGGACAAATTTTGTCAAACTAGCTAGAGTTTGGTTATATACACTTTGTTCTTGAAGGAAACCAAGGTTATCTAACCAAACGCCCTCTAAAAATGGTTCGGAGATAAAGCGCACGTACTTTATACTTCGCGCGAGTAGCCGTGGAAGCAAGAAAAATAACGGTTTCTGACGTGGCAAAGCGAGTGGAAACACTTCTCTCTTTCTCTAATTTCATGCTCCTAAGAAAAACTAGAAGGTTAAAGTGTTCTAAAGTATTTTTTTTAAGTATGTTTAATATTTTAAAATAATTTATGGTATAATTTTATTTTTAAAGTATTAAAAATAGTATAATTTTATCTACACTAACAATAATTAATTTTAACCGTTAAATGATGATTCAGTTATATTTTGACTTCAAGAAAATTAACTTGACAAGATAACTTAACTTCTATAAATTCTTTTATTGTCTATATTTTCTTTTTTTCTTATTCTCTATCATTTATCCCCTGATTCCATCTCATACTCTCTCCATTATCTCTTTAACTCTTCATTTTCTTATCAGATTCCAGTTAACAATATGAAAAGAAGATAAATGATCATTTCTGTTATAAAATTTTGAACAATATAAAAAGAATGTCATAAATTATTTTATTTGTTGGATGGAAATATGTAAGAAAGAAGACAAAAGAAAACTTGAACAAAGTAAAAAGAATACCACAAATTATTTTACCCATATATAGATATTGAAGAACCTAAGAAAATAAAGAAAGAAGAATGTATTATATATTTTAGGGTATTAGATGCATTTGAAAAAAATCTTTAGAACATTAGGTACACCAGATATTACTTTACAATATTAGATGCATTTTAAAAAATATTTCAAGATATTAAGTATATTATAAATTACTTTAGAATATTAACCATAATTAAAAAAATATGTTAGGTATTAAGAACACTTTACTTGGTATAGAAAGAAGAGACGACACGCTAGTCGTGTTACGCACATGATGGTAGTCCCACCTCATATACACTTCTTTTCTCTCATTCTTGCTACTCCCATGCAACAGTTAGTATATGTTTGGATAAAAGTAAAAACTTTAGTTTTAAAAAGGTTTTTGGCTAAAATTTAAGTTTAGAAATGATGGATTTTGGGTGTACCTGAGATGGTATTTTTATCTACTAAGATACCCACATGTAACCAGAGTATCTTATATGGACTCTGGTATGTTTTACAGCAAATGACACCCACAGAAGAAAACAGTAGAGCGTCAGACGTGCAGAGGGAGAAGAGCAAAGCATATTTCAAAAATGAAAAGTTCTCTCTGTCTCTTTTATGTGTGCTCATGTGTATATATTTTTCTATGGTAGGAAAAGTGGGGTTAACATGTAACTCCTCACTCCCATATTTTTCTCCTTTTGAAAACTAAGGGAAAAAATTATTCCCTCCATTCCCTCTGTTATCCCAATATCTATTGGGTTTAGGTCTAATCCACCAAATATAAATCAACACATACTAGGTACTTTGCCGTGACCACATAGGCATGACGTCTCCTTCCAGGTGTTTATACTAGAAATCCCTTTTACAAATACTAGCACAAAGCAACCCTTTAGTGTAACTCGATTAGAATAAATTATAGTGCCTTAAATGTCCTAGATTTGCCTATATACACTATTCTTATGGCTAATATAATCCCTTATGAGTCAGTATATAACTCAAATAGCATCTACTTATGCATAGTATCAACACTTATAAAATTAATAAAATTATATCACAAGGGACCGGTCATAGATACTAGTATGGATGTGTGTATATTCTGCCAATCTTTCTTTCTACCATATATCATTTTGATATAAATCAACCACTTTTATAGCATAATACCTTTGGTTCATATATATTTGACCATAGGACATATACTAAAGTAGCAATCGCTGAAACATACCTCTATAATACTGTCAAAGTCAAAGGATATTATTGAAAGGATGATACCTTTATAGAACTCACACAACAATGAAGTAGGAATTGATTCACTTGCTTTCTATTTGCGGTTATTTAGCAAATGTGGTATGAATCACATGTTACGATGTTCCTCTTATCCTTAAAAAGTGTACGTCATTTTGATTCAATCAATTACACCATGCATACTTAAGTCTAGACACTCATAGTATCTAAACCCAAACTCTTCAATTCTATTCATACAATATGACGTCAATTTTGAAGAATTTGTTATCTGACAACAGGTTTTATGGATATGGGTATCCATAGTTCGATCTATACCCTTATTCATAGATCTCATCTCGACTGACTGCACTTTTGAGCCCAAGTGACATTTATTGTGTTTATTCTCTACCATATCAGTACTCTTGCTACTTTACTGGTGAACACATGTCTCATCTTTGAATGCTTCTCTAGTATCAAAGGCGGTTACTCGTGTGTGAGAGCTACCCTTTTCAACATATACGATATACTAGACATTGTATACTTTTACCCAGACATATAAATAATAATAAATGACATGATATCATTATAAAAAATAAAAGTATTACATACAGTCTGCAACTTTATATTTTTCGCATTCCAATGGCTTTTACATGTTTCTCAAATGTTTTTTTACCTATTGGCTTGGTCAGGGGGTTGCAACCATACATTTGGTTGAAATGTATTATACAATTACAATTTTCTATGCTATATAATCCCTAGGGGTGTTCATAAAGCCCGCGGTTTAGTATGCCCATCTGAGCCCCCGAAAAAAAAAAGCCCTTTCCAGCCCAATAAATATAGGGCAAGGCCAGGCATCAGGCTACAAAATGCAGCCCATACTTTTTACCGGTTTGGCACCGGACAGGGGTTGCCCTACTTTGCCTATGAGCACTCATTCTTTTATTTTTTTACTTTTCTCCCTAGATACTACATTTTGAAGGGAGAATATGATAGTTACTGGTGACTAAATGGTCATTTTAGAAATATAAGTAGTTAAGTAAGTAAATTGCATCTTTTAATATTTATAACTATATTGATTTTTTCTTTTTCTTTAACTTTAGTAATCATAATATGATTACATTATAACCCCTACTGCTAGAAAACAAAAAAACTTTTTTTTTAAATGGGCTTTTGACAACCCAAAAAATATATTTTTTTATTGTCGTTGGACTGGGCTGGACATAACCCAGTCCGTAGAAACAGTTTTTCTCTATATTTTTTTTGTTCAGGCGTCAAAACGACACCATTTTGGGATGATTAAAATGATGCGTTTTGATCATCCCTGACCTCCAGCCAGGTCGCACAGACCCAACTCATTTTTTGCTATAACTTTTCTGTCCGATGTTGAATTTTGACATTCTTGATGTTGTTTTCTTCCTTTTTTTTCATGTTTTACGCTATGGGACTAATTTCAATGCCTAAAACCTCTATTTTCTAATGACTCAATTTCAAAAATGAAAGTTCTCTGTTATATGGACGTTGAATATGCTTCTGTTTATGGTTTAAATGCATGATTTATGTTTCTTGGCATATAACAAATGTTTTCAAACATGAATAGAGGCAATAACAGCATGCTACGGGGAATCCTTGAAAAATAGGCAGTTACATAATTCATGTAGAAGCACAAAACATAGCTTTGATACCACTGATAGATTTTGGGCGTACCTGAGATGATCTTTTTATCTACTGAGATACCCATATATAACCGGAGTACCGTGTATAGACTCTAGTATGTTTCACAGCAAATGACACCCACGGAAGAAAACAGCAGAGCGTCAGACATGCAGAGGAAGAAGAGCAGAGCGTATGTCAAAAATGAAAAGTTCTCTCTATCTCTTTTTTTTGTGCTCATGCGTATATACTTTTCTATGGTGGGAGGAGTGGGGTTAACATGTAACTCCCCACTCCTATATTTTTCTCCTTTTGAAAACTAAGGGGAAAAAGTGTTCTCTCCATTCTCTCTGTTATCCCAATATCTATTGGGTTTAGGTCTCATCCACCAAAGGTGAATCATCCTACTTTCCAACAAGAAAAATTTTAAAACAAAAGTTATATTTATTCAAAAGGATTTTTGGACAAAATTATAATTTAAAACTAAAGTTTTACATAAGTTACTAAGAATAATTTTTGGAACAGTAAAAGAATTTATAGACTATTCAATTAATATTTTACTCCTATTTTTCTCACACTCTCTCTCCTCTCTCTTTTATACTTTTTTTCTTCTCTCTTCTCTCCTATTTTTAATAAAATCATACCATTTTTAGTAATTTGCCAATAATAAATGTTCTTTTGGTAATAACTATATAAATACTCATTTATTCAAAAATTATTTTTTTCCTATAAGCTCTTCTCTAAAAACTATTTTCTAAAAATTGTCTAATTTTTTTTTTCATAAGCCTTTTTTCAAAAGTTTATTTAAACAACCCTTAAACTTTATATAGAGTAATAAAGATATATATTTTTCATAGGTTTATTTCTTTTTTACCAATAGTATAGTTATTAGTTGAGTGAATTTTGTTTTGATGGTGTCATGAATTCCAACACATTGTAATGGGAAACTATAACTTGAGATTAATTTTCCTTCTTTGTTAATCTATACTTCTCCTATTTCTTATTATAAGACCCAATTGATTAATTTGAGAAAATTGAAGAAGTTAAATAAATGATTTAATTATAGCATATTTCAAACATTATTAAATTATATATCAATTTATGAAAAATATAAATATTTTTATAATTTATTTAATTTCTTTATTCTTTTTAAATTAGTCAGTAGGTCTAGGATCAAGTAACGGAAGTAATGTCACTTTTGAGTCCACTTTGAAAGAAATTGAAAAATATACTTGTGGGAAATTGAACACTTTTCTAGGTATTTTGTTTTTTTTGGGGGAACCAGCAAAGACCAAAAATATGTAACAACAAATGTGAATATCCTAAAACGGTTGTCCAGGGTGATGAACTCAACAATTAATCAAAAATATCCAATAGAATTAGGTTAATCTCAGTCATTTTACCACTTCAAATTCCTTGCACAAGCATCCAAAAGTAGATGGTAGCGCGTAGTGTAGAGGATGTGATAGATTGGGTATGCGTTGATTAGGTACTTAGAGCATGTTTGATTCATAACATCGAAATAAATATAATAGAATGTAATGTAATATGATGTGATAATGATTACCTAAATTTATTTGGTACGCTTTTAAAAAAAAATTATGTATAAGCATAAAAATATTTGGTTTAATTATCACAAATATAAAAATAAATTGAAATAATAAATTAAAAGACAAAATCACTCTTATCAACATATATATATGTATATATAATGAATTAAACTTTTATATTTTTTCCTAAAATATATAATAAATCTATCTACACATATATACATAATAAAGTAATAGATAAAATAACCCGTGTTAATATATATATATATATATATATATATATAATGAAAGAGTTATTAATTAAAATTGTTATATATATTATAATAACCAATATAATTTTTTATATAAATATAAAACTGATGAACAAATAAGTAGAATCATTGTACGTAAATTTCTATATACAATTTATATAATAGTTTTGCTTGTATTATGCTACAACCAGGTTGGTTATTTATCTCATTAATTTTTTATTCTTTATTAACTTGGACGCAAAAAATGAATAATTGAATTAAAATAATATGAAATTTTTATAATATCTAATATAATTTTTATATAAATCAAGAATTGAGCCAATAAGTCTAATGTAAATCTATACATGAGAACTAACAAATTGAATCATATATATAATAAATTAATAGTGCATTTTTTAAAAAAATTGTGTGCATTACACGACAAATTAAAATATAATACATGCTTTTTAATTAAAATTATCTATATATTATAACAAGAAGTATCATTTTAAATATATAATTTTTTATGACATCATGTCGGAGGAAGATGGTAGCTGAAGAGATTTGTCGATGGTAGAGCGTTACCGAAAGATGTTGAAAGATAATAGTGGATACGTAGTCAAGTGAAAGAAGACTATGAAGGAGATAAGGGTGAATAATATCTTCTTCTTTTTTCTTCATATTCCCACATGTTGTAATCCCCATTCATATATTTAAGAAGTATAATCTCAATTACATCGCTTAAGGTAATCAGGATTACAAAATGTAATCCCTTTTACATTACATAGATCTAAACAAATGCCTGAATCAGTACATTATATCAGGATTACGTGTAATCTCTTATCATATAATCAAACCAAATAGGCTCTTAAACTATTACATGAATTAGGTACTAGAAAGCTCATTCTATCTAGACAATTCAGATATAATATGGATGGTCTATATCTATTTTTTCTTTTTTCTTTACTTTTTTAAATAAATTATTAATATTTATAGAAGTTAAAATAAAAATAATATTTTAACTATTGTTTTTTAAAGAATAATTTTAACCTGTATACGGAGCCATTCTATTGGAAAACTTGTAATATTCAATATATAACTATACCTTACATCAGTTATGGAGAAAACCAACACAAAACCAACATACTCTTATATTCTTAATATAAAAACTAGTTGAATAATTTATATAAATTAAAAAAATTAATTAATTAATTATAAATACGATTAAATAATGCTTTTAAAAGGCAACTTATTTGGGTTGATAAAAAAGATATAATATATTTGGAAAAAGACAATTTCTCAAACTAGCTAGAGTTAGTTCACATGAATGATTATGATTTTTTTAATGAATTGTATATAGTTACATAGATTTTATTAAAATTACAATATTGAAAAATTATTAAGAAAGAATGCCACCATAGAGTCTTGTATATTTTTAATCACTTAGGTGAAATATGCACACGTAATATGTGCTTTTAATAAAATATTAAAATATTTAAAAAAAACATATTAATATATGGTAGGATTAACAAGGGAATTTTTTTGTGGAATAATTAAATTGGAGAATCTACATCAATGATTCTATTTCGCATATGTTTTTCTTAAATTGAGACCAGTAAGTATATTGCTAAGATTAGATATGTTAAACGGATTATGCTTATACCATACATACATCCACACTTCACACATAAAACTATTGACCTTCTTAACTACAAAAATCCTGGAGAGTATTCTCAATGACTGGAGCTTGAGCTGCAGAGGTATGTCCAAACAAAATTAAATCGTCAGCGAAGAAGAGATGAGAGAGAGGAATACCCTTACGCCCCATCTTAATTGGTTTCCAGATACCATTCTGAACAGCTGCAGCCTCTATTGAATGAGAAAGAGATTGCCATCAAAATGCCACCATCAAGATTTCACAGTCACCCATGGTCCTGTTGTTCACCGTCGTTGTACGCCGAACCGTCGTCGCTGCTGGTTCTGGCTGGCCGTCGCTGCTTCGCTGCTGGTCGTGTGGTGGTCCGACGGTGGTGGAAGATGGAAGAGGGGACGAGGGGTGTGGCAGGACATTACCGAAGGGAGAGGGTGATGAAGATGACGGAGTCGCGGAATGGAGGGGGTTGGTGGGTGACGGATTTGTGCCGTCGGCCGAGAGGATGGAGTCGATGGTGAGAGAGCTTCGGTGATGAAGAGTGGGTGTGGTGAGAGGCTCCGAGTATGAGTGTGAATGGCGTCCTGGAGGGGGAGGGTGCGGGGATGATGGGGACTGCTTGGGTGATGTTGACGATGGTGGAGAAGGTGGGCCGGGTGTCCTGCTGTGCACGTTCGCTGAAAACATATGATGTGGAAGAAGACAAAAACTAATGGGCGAAATTGCATAGTTACTTTTGCCATACTTTTCTCCGGCTATATATATATATATATATATATATATATCCTCTCTTCCCTCTAACCCTTCCTAGCACTCAGTTCTTCATCTTCTCTTCTCATCCTTAATTATTATTCTGAGTTTCAAGCTCCCGCTATGGCTTCCCTTACCCATTTCATCTTATTTTCACTCTCTGTGCTTTCTTTCTTAGCTTCTTCCTCCAAGGTTCAACCCTCTCCCCACTTCTCCGTAAGATATTGCCCTAACCTGCAGGCCATCGTTCGTAGCACAATGAGGCAAGCTCTCGCCGTAGAAGCCCGCCTTGGTGCCTCCATCCTCCGCCTCTTCTTCCTTGACTGCTTCGTGAGCGTAATTCATTAAACCTCTTCTTTAACACCCCCCTCTCTCTATATATAAACACTCTTCATTATATAATGATTTATTTTGCTTCTTCAGGGTTGCAACGCCAGAATCCTCCTAGAGAAAGAAGGTTACGCCAACCAGTCGGCAACATGCTATGAAGTAATTGATGCCATCAAATTCAACGTCGAAGCTGCCTGCAATTTCACTTTGTCTTGTGCGGATATATTGGCACTGGCAACACTAGAGGATGTTACCCAGGTAATTACTGGCTACTCCTTAATTAAGCTTTTCCATAATATGCTCCTTTCTAATTATTTTAAAATACATTAATTATATTTAAGGCATTTTTTTTTCATACAGAACGAAGTTTATGAATATGATAATATTTGTTGTCCTCATGTGTGTTACACTTGATCCCAATTTAACTAACAGCAGGCGACTGTGGGGGCTTTTACGTTTCCATCGTCCATCGCTCATATCTTAAGGTCAGTGTATGTGTGTGTGTGTGTGTGTCTATGCACTTGTCATGAATTATAATATTGATTAACCGTAATATTTACGGAAAATAACTATCAAGTATGTTTGTTTTACTCTTTTGTTCTTTTTGTTTTCTTTTATTGTAAATTGAATAACTATCATTCGAAGCTAATTAACAAAATATAAAGTGAAGGGGGGAAAACGGAACACTATTTTTTAAAAATAATTTTCCTTACCTTCAAGTTTCAACGGTGCCTTTTCTTGAAAATAGTATTCAAATAAAATAAAGATTTTCGTAGTGGTTGTAATATTTTTGTCCAAAGAGAAAGGGGTGATTGGGAGCCACGTGGGTTGATCAGATTTTCCAATCAAGATTTCCAAACCCATATTTTTTTTGCTAATTTAAATATTTCCAAACGCATTTTTATTATCAGTAACTCACCACCAATAACAAGCCTATTAATTTTCCACCTTGATTGTTAATTAATTTATTAATTGACGCTAATTATATATGCAGGTCGATTCCTCTACGACATGGAGGTTTGGGTAATTTGATCAAAGATTTAACTGGTATCGTGGAGAGGCAGTTCGTAGGTTCATCACCGTTGGCTGAAAATTCTGCTAGGAACTGGACATTCATAGCAAGTAGAATCATCTATAGCTGTACAAGCGACGTGATATCAGGCTCCTTGGCTTGTACAGTATTAATATCATTCCTCATATCGCGTCATGAAATTCCAAAGTATGTCTTTGCGATCTGGGCAATATGGGTTGTTTCATATGTGATGAACAACGGGGCAGCAGTTCCTGTAAACAACAATGATTCTACTACAGACAGTGGCTACTCCACGAGTGGCTAATATTAGAATATAAAGAAGTAGTCCCACGTTGATTAATTAGAGGGATTATTAAAGATATGTAATGTTAGTGGAAACCTTATCAAATTGACTTGAATCATTTGATAAGAAGAAACCACATCAAGAATAAATGGCGTGTTAAAAAATGTTAATTCTCTTTGGTTTACTTTGGCTTGATTAGTCTTTCCATCAAAACTTCCATTGGATTTCTTTACCAGCAACAAAACTGTTTTTGACATTTGAAAATTTTATAAGTAAAAATATCCAATAAATTTATATACATAAGTATCAGTACTTTATAAATATTTTACTAGTACTCTTATTTAGGTCTCTAAAACTTTGAACATGGGATTTTCCCTAATTATCTCAAAATATAAAATAAAAGTATTCGAATATTTTTTATCAATGAAAAAAATCAGATATTTTCTAAAGCATCTAGTATAGTCAGTTGTCTTTCTTTATGGGAGAATTGTACTGAAGAGCGTAAAAGATAATTAATTACAAAAACATCATTTAAAATAATCAAACTACTGAATAGTCTCAAAGAATCTCAAATAATATTTTTAAATTGTAAAATGATATAATTACCTATACTTTTTTTAAACATATACTCTCCAACATCTCTCTGTTTTAAACATCAGGGATAATTATGTCATTTAAAAATATTATTTCTAGATTCTTTAGGACTATTCCGTTCGTTTACTAATTTTAAGAGATTTTCTACAATTAATTCTTTCACGGAACGTAAGTGCAATTCTTAAGTAACTATCTAATCCAACTACCCACAATCGATTCTCCTGTATTCGAACGTTAACAGAAAAAACAGATAAGATAAAGCGAAAGACTCAGAGGACAGATATGGCGCGATGTAGAAGTTGGGAGAAGAGAAAACGAACAGTTGCAGAACGAAGGTCTCGACATTCGACTGCAGAGACACCCGAACCGATAATGGCTTTGTTTAACTCACTAGTTTTTCATATTCATCCTAACCACCCTTATACAGTACACAGGTCTCAATTTGAAAATTCCATAGGACAAGCTGATAATTTCTTTCCCTACTTGCCCTTCGTCTCTTGGAATCCCACAAATGATAATATACGAAAATAAGCCCGTCAATTATGTTTTGTTGCTCTTATAAAGTTACTTCAATGTAGAAAATATGCGGCGATGCTTTATACTTTACCTACATCTTTGAGAAAAGTGAAAATTGAGATCAAGAAAAGAGCATGTACTTGGTTTTTCGAAAAAAATGTGAATTTATGATATTGGGTTTCTTATACGTTCCAGGGCTTGAATTTGGAGCTTAATGTTTGGAATCTCACATTAAGAATTAGAAGCTCGATTTTGGAGCTTAATTTTATGTTCAGGCACTGTTTTGAACTCAGTCATTTCGTGGCGATAAAGTAGTTCTAATCTGATATGTCCATTTCCCGGTTTGAGCCATTAAAATGAGTTCTAAATCAATGATCTTACTGACAACACAACTGAAGTAGCTCATCAAATTTTGATTTATTGATGCTTGTGTGTGTCAATTCACACAAGCCATGGAGTTCAATCACCCCGACTCTCATCATGTTTCAGAAATACAAAACCATAGACGACGTGAATCAGATGCATGCAAGAATGATCACAACTGGGCTAATCAACAATTCATTTTTCACTACCAAACCCATCCTCACTTTTGTTTCCTCACCCTATGAGCCTCTTGTTGAGTTTGCTCGCCACATCTTCTTCAAGCATCATGCTCATCGCAATCCTCGAGAACAAGAGGATCCTTTTCTCTGGAATGCCATAATCAGGTCCTCCTCTCATGGGTGTTACCCAAGAGAAGGTCTGGCAATACTGTGTTTGATGCTTGAACTTGGGGTTTGTTTGGATAAGTTCTCATTTTCTCTGGTTTTGAAAGCTTGCTCTCGAGTGGGTTTGACGAAAGAAGGAACGAAGATTCATGGAATGTTGTGTAAACTGCAAATTGGGTCTGATGTATATTTGAACAATTGCTTGATTCGTTGTTTTCTGAGATTTGGGTGCATTCAATTTGCCCACCACTGTTTTGACAGAATGTCTTGTCATTATTCTATCTCATTTAACTCAATGATTGATGGGGATGTCAAATATGGGATGGTTGGAAGAGCACGTGAATTGTTTGACAATATCGCTCTGAAGGAGAAGAATCTGATTACTTGGAACTCAATGATTGGAGGGTATGTGAGATCCAAAGAAGGATTGAATTTTGCCTGGAATCTGTTCCTTAAAATGCCCGAAAGATACTTGGTTTCATGGAATACAATGACTTGAGATATTTATTATTATAATATAATTTATTTATATATTAATTAGGATAATTAATAAATATTTTTTGAAAGTGATACTAGTTATTTGGGCTCAATCCAAGGTGGGTTTTGATTTAGTTTATTAAAATTAATTATCTGATGATAGAAATTAATAACACAATTAATTGTGCGACAATTTTCTGAATCTCAGAGTGATATATTTTCTCTGCTCCTATTGGTGACAGTAGTATATAAGTTACTATCACTATAATTAATCACCAGTTAGAATAACCTATTCTTTTATCTAATAGTGCTCTTTGATTGACAAGTCTTTGAGTTAAGTTATAATTTTTTCTCAGATCAGCTAAACTAATAGGGAGAGATATTTATAAGTCTTCTATTGTATCTTATATAAGTTTTATACTTATATATGTTATAATTTGGAATGATTATATTATGTATTAAATTTTTTTATTCCAACAAATGATTGATGGATATGTAAAGCTTGGAAATATAGAAGATGCTCAGATATTGTTCAACAAGATGCCTAAAAGATATTTGGTTACTTGAACTATTATGATAGACGGTTATGGGAAATTAGGTAACGTTCTTGTTGCGAGGAGATTGTTCGATGAAATGCCCGAAAGAAACACGATTTGTTGTAATACCATGATGGCTGGCTATGTTCAGAATGGTTATTGCGTTGAAGCTCCGAAACTATTTCATGATATGGGAATAAAGGCACATACACAACCAGATGAAACCACCTTGTTGATTGTTCTTACAGCCATCGCCCAATTAGGACACGTTGAAGTCGGAGCCATCATGCACCGATATTTAGAGGATAACAATAGTAAATTTTTGAGTGGTAAACTTGGTGTTGCCCTAATTGACATGTACTCTAAGTGTGGTAACATAGAGAATGCTATCTCAGTATTTGAGAATATTGATCAGAAAAGTGTTAATCATGGAATACTGTGATTGGTGGATTGGCTATTCATGGTATGGGTGAAATGGCTATCAATTTTCTCTTCCAGATGGTAAAGGATTCTGTTAAACCTGATGATATCACATTCATTGGAGTGTTAAGTGCTTGTGGGCATGCCGGTTTACTGAAGGAGGGACTGATATGTTTTGAACTCACGCAAAGAATATACAAGGTTGAACCTAAGGTGCAACACTATGGATGCATGGTAGACATCTTTTGTCGAGCCGGGCATGTTGAAGCAGCCAAAAAACTGGTCGAGGCAATGCCTATCGAACCGAACGACGTGATTTGGAGCACTCTGCTTAGTGCTTGTCAAATCCATGAGAACTTCTCAATAGGGAAGCCACTTGCCGAGCAATTGATCGAGCTAAACTCTTTCAGTCCGAGCTCCTATGTGCTCCTAGCTAGTGTTTATGCTAGTGTGGGCATGTGGGTCAATGTGAAAATGGTAAGGACAGAAATGAAAGAGAGAAACCTAAAGAAAATACCAGGCTGTAGTTGGATTGAATTGGAAGGAATCGTTCATCAGTTCTCTGTACAAGACCAGTCACACCCTCAAGTTAAAGAGATTTATTCCATGTTAAGTTGTTTGTAAATTCCCATTTAAGAAGTGATATAGTTGCATGCAACAACAGTGTTTCAATGTTAAGTAATTCGTAACTTCCCAATTAAGTCTGGATTTAGAAAGAGAGAGTTGCATGCAACTACTTCACTTTAGTAAATTTACTTCTTTGTCGTCTATAAATAAGCCAGTGTATCCTTCTTAAATCCAATCAGTAGATATCATTTACTCTACTTCAAATGTTGCATTGTCCAGTTTCTATAAATCAATAATAAATAGTTATTATAATTCTTCGAAAAAAAGTTTGAATTATAGAAAATTTTAAATTATTATTATTTCATATAAGTTTGAAAGTAAATTAACTAAACTAGTATAATCTATATATATAAAAGTAGAATCACAAGCTTATCTCTGAAAATAATTTCTCTTCTTGTTTTTTTTTTCTTTGAAAAAGTGTTCGTATTACTGGTTGTAGTTGTGGTAAAGTCACTTTTTCCTACGCTAATTTGAACAGACCTGATATGTCACAAATTTTTTTACACTATTTACTGATCTTATTAAAAAAGTTTTTTTAAGCTTCTCTCATTTATAGCATAAAGAGAATTTTTTTATCATATTTATAATCACATTATTATTTTGTATATAAATGTATAATTTTATTTTTTATTTATTATTGTATAAAATTTAGTTTTATAGGATATAATTATATTAAATAAGAATAGAATTTAAAAATTATTAAATTTTAAAATAAATTTAATAATTTTTTTGCTTTTTTTAGTTCCAATAAAATATGTCAAAAATAATTTATACATAGAATGAATGAGCCAAAAACAATTACTTACAAAAAGTCAATAACAATAAGC
Organism: Leucaena leucocephala; assembly: GCA_037074615.1. Taxonomy (NCBI): domain Eukaryota; kingdom Viridiplantae; phylum Streptophyta; class Magnoliopsida; order Fabales; family Fabaceae; genus Leucaena; species Leucaena leucocephala. The sequence goes on from CM073553.1 coordinate 6,022,785, forward strand.
TAATTCTAACGCACTACACTCAAAGTTGCAAATAGGCATGGAAATAGGTTAAGCTAGATCAGGCCTTAACCTTAATAAGCCAAATCTATTAAGTAACAATTTAACCTGAGTTTAGCCTGTAGCTTGTTATAAGCTAATTTGGCATAAGTCTGACCTATAAAAATACCTAACGTAACCTGAAGCCTATTAAGATAGTCTAATTTTTTTTAATTCTACTGATAAACCTGTATAACAGACCCTCTAATAGGCATTCATAATAAGCCCCTAACAGGCCTTTATAACAAGCCCCTTAATAGGCCTTCATAACAAGCCTTTTTGTTACTCAGTCTAAAATTGAGAACAAGCTTTTCATAATATTAATCAATCTAAAATTGAAAACTAACTCAATCTATTTTATGAAAAATATCTAATTAACTAATAAGTAATACCAAAAAAACATAATGGTGAAGAAAACAAGTACAATAATCTAGGCTAAATCAAAGTATAACCACTAGCCACACATCATCAAAAGAGTGACTCAAATAGATCGCCCAAGAGAATACATAGCAACAGAATATACATAAATTATGGAAAGACCAGCAGGCAGTATTCATAAGTTTTGTTCTGCAGATACACAGTGCAGAATACACAACAATTACATATCCTGTTTGAGAGACATATTAAGTTTTCAGTAGAGTATACAGGAGGTATACAATAGTGGAGTATACACATTAAGTTTTCAGCACACAGGAGGTAATTTGCTTCACCAAAAAATTTCTTTCAAGATTAATGATATCATAGCTAACACAACTATGCCTTATCTTAGTGGGACCTCCAAAATTTCCCAACAATAATTTATCAATCAATTCAATTCGAATTATTATAGCCATTGTGCAAGGACAATTTAACCAATTTTATGCAGGAGTTCATTCCATTCCATGGGATAAATCAAATCCAAAACATCCTCAAACCAAACAACATTATTTTCCAAACCTCTATCAGCCAACCACATCTAACCAAAAAGTTAAAAAATTAATTACTAAAAACTCAAAAAGAAAAACTAGAACAAAGGTAGGAAGCTTACACTCAAAGGCAACTACACTTGTAAAGGTAACACTGAACCGAACAACCCCACGCCAAAAATCAGAACCCAGGTCTTCTCCCCAAAAGCCACCCCAAACCGGATCGGACGTGAGCAACAAAGGTGGAGACAAAGACACATACAAAAACTAGTTGAATGGGGGTTCAATGGCATGAATGACGCTAGGGCATGGTGAAAGCGAAGATCGGCGAGAGTGGAATCAAAGACAAAGAGGGACGAATGATGGATACGGTTGATCTGGAGAGTGGAGAGTGAGCGAAGTAAAATTCTCCTAAAATATAAGTACTATTAAATACTTAGACCAATTTTATACACAAGATAGATAAAAAATAATATTATAAATAAATTTTGTTTATTTCAAATGATTTAACTATAGTAGATAAGAGTTTTACTAAAATCCAAAGAAACCCTACTATGGTTATAAAAAGACTTTTTTTAAAATCTAAATAAAGTAATAGGAAAAGAATAATATGAGTCAAATTATTGAGGACATATAAATTGTCTAATATTTTATAATTTGTATATTATAAGATAGATACTAGAGTAGACTTGATTTTATAATATAAATATTACACTTTTCTATAAACATGTATACTAATTAATAAAAAAGGTAATAATAGAATCTTTTATGAAATATTCTTAAATATTTTAAAAATTATATTAAAATATATATATATATAAATAACGTAAGAGTCTATACAATTTTAATAAAATTGAAGAAATAATTAATAATTTAGAAGAGTTTATCTTAGATATTTAAAATATTATCTCTAAGATGAACTCCTAGAATCAAGTCCAAATAATAAATTATATAATATTAGAGTATGCATAATGAATCATACTATGGCAATATACAAGTATTCTATACATACATTCAAAGGAAAATACTATATAATTGATATAGTTTTAATCAAGCTTCTGAAGTTTTTCCTGGGGTATTAAGACAAGACTATCACCTAAAAAATGTTAATAAAAATAAGGAGAGACAAACGTCTCAGTAACCAGTAATTCTACTCATAATACATACTAACATGTGTTCATGAGGTGTCAAGTGGGACATATCATAAAGTACAATATATAAAAAATAAAGTATTAACATAATAAAATTAAATGAATAACTCACCCAAATTCCTTCTCGCAATCCAACCAAACCGTCTTATTCTTGCTGACTGAACCCATGGGCTAATGATAACTGATCACTCAAAAAGCTAATAGGTCAAATGGTATGGATAGGCCAAAATCTACCGGACAAATGACTAGACTATGGGTTCATTCCTCATCAGTAAATAGGTGAGGGTATTGTAGTCCCTCAGTAAATAGGTGGGCCACGTCCCTCAGTAAATTGGTGGGATAAAAGATAACTATCGAGCTCTAATAGAAGTTATACCACATGGTAGAAATATAACTCTATCATCACTTATCCCTAATGCATAATTTTTAAAATAATTATATTAATCAAAATATCAATAGTTTGATAAATATCACAAAAGGGTTTTTCTCAAGATAATACCTTTCTTCAAATTCCAATATAAATATATAACAAGTTTCTAATCTCAATTCAAACTTTTTAAATTAAACTTTAAGTCACATAAGATTATTTTCAATAAAAATTATCAAGCAAGTTTTCTTAATATAATCATATCAATATCAATATATATATTAATCACTCACAAATATCATATTAACACACAGAACGAGTAAAAAGTGATTATCTCTTGCCAAAGCAAGGAATAATCTAGTAGACCCATGTACAATAATATTAATCACAAACAATCTGGTATTTTAATAAAAGTTACTCCAAAACCTCAATGACAGTCTGATAGAAGTGAAGAGAGAAACTAGATAGTAATAAGAGTTAAGTACTAGGCTTAGGGTGCTATATATAATTAATAAGGTTTAAAATTCTAATATGATCTAATATAATCTTATTATTTTTTAGTATTATTATTATCTTTCTCAAAATTCTATAAGATATAGTAATTTAAAATTTAAATTATATTATCAATATAGTATAAATACGTATATTATTATATGTATATTTAATCAAAGATATATGTATATTATTATCTTTATCAAAATCCTATCACATATTGTAATTTAAAATTTAAACCATATTTTTAAAATTCAAATACATATCTAAATCTAAATCCAAATCCTAATAAACTCCTAACTAATAATAATAATCAAATCATAAAATTTTAAATAAGTGAATAGTAATATAATCTATATATCATATTTTACTGAAAATAAAAAAATACTAAATCATAATAATTTAATTAGATAATGTTTCTAAATTATTAATAAATAATATTTTTAATTATGTTTAAATATAATAATAAAAATTGAAATGTTACAACTCTCCCCTCTTTTTAGAAATTTTGTCCCCAAAATTTAATATACTATAAAGCTTCCTTATTTCATTTTCTAATAGTTTCTCTAATTTCACATCATTTCTCCCTTCCTAAAGATGTAACCCACCATCATAGGTAAGTATTATATTGCAGACAATTTATAAACTAACAGGGAAGGATATGTGTAAATAATTTATATTGCCACTATATACAATGCAACATTAATCAGGAAACTATACTCAGATACCAAGTTATAAAATTCTCCTAAAATATAAGTACTATTAAATACTTAGACCAATTTTATACACAAGATAGATAAAAAATAATATTATAAATGAATTTTATTTATTTCAAATGATTTAACTATAGTAGATAAAAATTTTACTAAAATCTAAAAGAAACCCTACTATGGTTATAAAAAGACTTTTTTTAAAATCTAAATAAAGTAATAGGAAAAGAATAAGATGAGTCAAATTATTGAGGACATATAAATTGTCTAATATTTTATAATTTGTATATTATAAGATAAATACTAGAGTAGACTTTATTTTATAATATAAATATTACACTTTTTTATAAATATGTATATTAATTATAAAAATATAATAATAGATCTTTTATGAAATATTTTTAAAGATATTAAAAATTAAATTAAAGTGTATATATAAAAATAATGTAAGAGTCTATACAATTTTAATAAAATTTAAAAAATAATTAATAATTTATAAAAGTCTATCGTGGATATTTAGAATATTATCCCCATGATAAACTCCTATAATCATATCCAAATAATATCTTATATAATATTAGAGTATGCATAATGAACCCTACTATGGTAATATACAAGTATTCTATACATACATTTAAAGAAGAAAGCTATATAATTGATATAGCTTTAACTAAGTTTCTAAAGGTTTCCCTGGGGTCATAAGATGAGACTATCTCCTGAAAAATATTAATAAAAATATAGGGAGACAAATATTTCAGTAACCAGTACTTCTACTCATCATGTATACTAATATATGTTTATAAGATGTCAAGTATGACATATCATAAAGTACAATATATAGAAAATAAAATATTAACATAATAAAATCAAATGGATAACACACCCAAGTTTCTCCCCTCAATCTAACCGAATCGCCTTATTCCCACTGACTGAACCCATGGGCTAGTGATAATTGCCCACTTAAAAAGTTAACCGGTCAAGTGGTATAGATAGGCCAAAATTAACAGAGCAAATGATCGAAACATAGGTCCATTCCCCCTCGGTAAACAGGTGGGGGTATCGTAGCTTCTTGGTAAACAGGTAGAGCACGTCTCTCGGTAAACTGGTGGGCCAAAAGCCAACTATCGATCTCCAATAGAGGCTATATTACGTGGTAAAAATATAACTCAATCATCACCTATCCCAATGCGTAATTCTCAAAATAATCATATTGATCAAAATATCAATAGTTTGATAAATATCACAAAAGAATTTTTCTCAAGATAATACATTTCTTTAAATTCCGATATCAATATATAACAAGTTTCTAATCTCAATTCAAAATTTTTAAATTAAACTTTAAATCCCACAAGACTATTTTCATTAAAAATTATCAAACAAATTTTCTCAATATAATCATATCAATATCAATATATTTATATATATATATATATTAAATCACTCACAAACATCACATTAATACGCGCAACGAATAGAAAGTGGTTACCTCTCACCAAAGTAAGGAATAATCTAGTGGGCCCATGTATAATAACATTAATCACAAATAATATGATACTTCAATAAAAGTTAATCCAAAACCTCAATGTCAATCTGATGGAAGTGAAAAGAGAAACTATCTGATAATAAGATTTAAGTACTAGGCTTATGGTGCTTACATAGAATTTATAAGGTTTAAAATTCTAATATTATCTAATTTGATCTTATTATTTTTTAGTATTATTATTATCTTTCTCAAAATTCTATCAGATATGGTAATTTAAAATTTAAATTATATTATCAATATAGTATAAATACGTATATTATTATATATATTTAATCAAAGATATAGGTATATTACTATATGAGAAAATTGGTGGACTTAAATGTCTTCCCATTGTCAATTCAAGAGTTGAATGCTAGTTTAGAAGGAGATGAAGAAGCCATGGTGGTTGGAGAGCTAATCAGGTCCCCTGAGATTCTAGAGGAGGTCATGGTGTGAGACTCTAAGCAAGCAAAGCTGGATTTACATGGATTGCATTTGGATTCATCCTATTTAATTATGTTACTTTGGCTGCAAGAAATGCGACAGAGGCTTAATTATTCAAGTTATGCGATTCCGGTAGAATTTGTCGCGGTGTGTGGCTTGGGGAAGCATAGCAGTCTGAGGGGACAATCTCATGTGAAAATGTTGGTGAGAGAGATGATGGTGAAGATGACAAGTCCATCAAGAATTGATGATATGAAGAACAATGGTTATTCTATTGCCAAAGGTAAAGCTATGAGAGATTGGTACACGAGTAGAAATATGTAAAATCTAATGGTAAGATATGCACCCTATACATAACTCAATCATCCTTTGTCATTATCAAACGCCCCCTACTCTTGTATAAAAATCTTTCGTCGGATGTTAATTCCATCGAGTCACCTTCATTTAGCTCACAGAGGGTACGGAAAGAGGAAACAAAAGTGTTTACAATTTTGGAAAAGAAAAAAGAAAAAAAAGAGCTCGTTTTGACTTTAAATTGTTTACAAAAATGCTCTTATAGTTTATTTTTGAATCAGTGTTTTGTATTTAAATTATTTCTAAATTTTGGTTAAGTGTTTTGTAAAATAAATGTGTTCTAAACAAATATATAAATCAGATCAACTCTCATTTTTCATGATTTTTAGTTCAGTAAAATTAGAAAAAAGAGTGAAAAATATGAGTTTTTATTTTTATTGGCATGTCTCATATCTTATTAGGAATATTCAACAGGAACATGGGGTTTTCTAGTCTAATTTTTAACAAATAGGTATTTGTTTATTAAAATATTATCTTTAATCTTATATATTAGAACTACTTAAGGATGGAAACCCTCTTTAATATATATAGTTAATAAAAATATTTTAAAGTAAAAATTATAAATTTGAAAGATAATATCTTATATTTAAGATTAAAATAAAATATTTATTTAATTCTTATACTTCATACTTATTTAGTTTTTATATTTAAGACTTAGGAGGGAGTATTAATTCTCGGTTATAGGAACAATTTTTTTAATAAATAAAAATTTAGATAAATTTAGTATCGGTCTCCTACTAAAACTAAAATATAACTTAAAATATCAGACAATGTTTATATATGACTTATAAGATTATCTATTAAAAGAATTATCACGACAGTAATAAAAATTTAACTTATATTATTATAGAATATAAATATATTTTTTATTATATATACCAATACTAATTGGGGACGAACAATTTTAATGAAAATGCTTCGGCCATATGTTTGCTCTTCATGTGTTTTGTCTGACACGCTCATTGCTAAACCAATTTAAGGCGCGCCCGCGCGCGCGCGCACATATATATATATATATATATATATATATATATATATATACACACACACATTTTCATAACGGAGTAAATATTACTAGAAAAGAAAAGCGAGAGATTTAGGTACAAAACTAGAGATTGCAAAAGATCTAGGCGGCGGCTTCGTTGCTCAGATGGGGAAGTGAGCGCTTCCGACAGAGACAGAACTGGAAGCTCCAGCGGCGGCGGCGGCGTTCTTCTCGGCGTGACAAAGTTGACGGAGCTTAGTGGGTACATACCAAATGGAGAGACGAGGATGCGCGTTGAACACAGCATCAATGTCCCCACCCTGACGCGCCGCAATGGCCACAAGGGGCTTACAACAGGCTTGCCTCCACGCGCCCACGTTCTCGCCTCTCTCCTTATACCTCCTCCTCAGTTCATTCGACCCTCCTCGTCTAAACAGTGCAACGCATAGCAGTGCCTGTAATGTTGCATCTTGGACTTGTTTATGAAGCTCGCTTCTGCCTTCTTCGCGTACCTAAACACCTGGTTTGTCAACTGCACCTTCCACGTGTCAGCTCACAAACCCCCTCACAACCCCCTGCCTGCCTATCTCTAATCTATAGCACATACATATGAAGTCATGTTCGGATCCATCAGGTGCATCGTTTTAATTCGCGGTTCCTTGTGTCAAAAGAAAGACATACAGTACCCCACCAGAGGCCCTGGCTTTGTCACGTGTTTCTTGGAACAATCTCGTAGATGGGGCAATCACGTGTTTCCTAACGAGACATGAAATATGCCAATAAAAATAAAAACTCATATTTTCTAAGGTTGTTCAGGGGACGGGATCGGGACAACCCCGTCCCGGTCCCATCCTGAGATAAAACACGGGACACAAAATGCGTCCCATGTTTTGTCCCCGTCCCAACTATATCCCGGTCCCGGGTCAAGACGGGTTCGGGAATTCCTGAACCCAATTTAAAAAAAATAAAATATTAGATATTTTATATACATCTTATATATTAGTAACATATAATTAAAACACAAAAATAATATAAAAAATTAAATTTTTTTTTATTATGATTAACAATTTAAAATAATAAATACTATTAATATTGTATATTTTAAGAAAGAATATAATTGAAAAGTTATTAAGAAAGAATGCCACCAGAGTCTTGTATATTTTAAATGACCTAGGTGAAATATGCACACGTAATATGTGATTTTTAATAAATCATATATAGGTATATAGACTATATTAAAATCACATTTTAAAAAAAAATACATATGTAATAAATAAAATTGAGAAAAATGTATCTTTTAAAGAAAAATTTATCTTTTACCCACTATACCCTAAAATATATTAGTTTCATTTTTTAGGGCAAGACACCCTAACTATAGGAATAATTAATATTTACGTTAAAGTGATTTAAATTTATTAATATATTCTTTTAACTTCAATTTTTTTATTCCTTTATCTATAGCCAACTAAACTGTTTTATTCCTATTCAACTTCTCCTCCGAAGCATTTAATAACTAGAACGAGGTATCATTAACATTAAATCATGAAATTTTAGTCAATTATATAATACTATCACAATTGTGTTATTTTAATAAATATTATAAAATCATGTGCTTTAAGTTTTTATATTAAAATATTTTTAAAAAACCATATTAATAAATGGTAGGATTAACAAGGGAATCTTTTGTGGAATAATTAAATTGGAGCATCTACATCAATGATACTATTTCCCATATTTTTCCTAGATTGAGACCGGTAAGTATATTGCTAAGATCAGATATGTTAAACAGATTACGCATATACAGACACACATCAAAATAAAACTATAGACCTAACGCAATTACATAAAGAAGTAATAAAATAACGTGTCTTATACGCGTGTGACTGTGTGATGACAAGATGAATTTTGTATGGATTCAAAACTATTTCTTTTTACCGTCATAACATGCTTGCGTGGACGGTGGGTATAGAACTCGTTTGGCGGCCATACCTCTCTACAGAGGCCTTCTATATTATATGTAGTTTTAATTTTAAATATAAGTAAAATAATTTTATATTAAAAAATAAAATAATATAGACCCAGATTTAGATTTACTTAATGAATATCTATTACTTATATTTAAAATTACAATTACGCGGTTTTAATGAAATTGAGTGCAATGTAAAGCCCTTCAATCGAAACACCCTTTGCCTTGCCGCTCATTCCGTTTGTCTCGTGTCTACCTTTGTTTTACTTTTTGGTTTTTATCTAAAAGTGGGTCCCACAAAAGTATGGAAAACTTATCCCCTTTCATTAATAAAATTAATTTGAAAACTAATATAAAGAAAAACAATACTCAATGTGGGTTAAATGTAGTAAAAATATTAATAATAAAAAATAAATATTAATTCTACTTGTTGTGAAAAATATCTGAGATCGTGGGACCCACAGGATGCGGGGATCGTTTATAACAGGCCAAAACTGGAAAAAGGTGGAAGAAGAAGAATCATGTCCCCTATACCTGGGTTACAAGGTCTTTGTTTATTTATGTTATTAAAGACAAATTTTGGAAACATAAAAATAAAAATAATACAAGTTTTATTGTTTTTTATATTTTAAAAAAAATAGAGCAAGAAAACAAATATGCTAAGTAAGGCCAACTTTTGGGACTTCGGTTGAAATATTGGATTACTTCTACAAGTTTTCGGTCTGCGGTTGAAATATGAAGACATCACTGGTCTCCTCCTGCAAGTGAAGTGACTTATTGATGGAATATGATATCACTTATAATAACACCAATGTAATATTTTAGCTAATCCTTCCCATAAAAATTTAACTGATTAATTTAAATAAATAAATAAAATTTAATAATTAATTAATTATAATTAAATATAATATTTTAAAATAAATTCATATTATATACTTATTAATCTATTTAAATTAATTAACTATTTTTATATTAATTATATTTAACTAATTTATTTAATTTTTAAAATTTATATAAATTAATTAATTAACTAATTTTTATATTAAAGATGTGAGAGTATGTTGGTTTTTCTCCTTACCAAGTAAGTTATAGTTATATATTGAAAATTATAAGTTTTCCAAAAAAAATGGCTGTAAATAGGTCCAAATTATTTTTTAAAAAATAATAATTAAAATATTGCCTTTATTTTAAATTCTATAAATATTAAAATAACTTATTTAAAAAAGTAAAATATATCTATATATATAGACTATCATATCATAAATGAATAGTCTTTATAGAATAAGCTTCCTAGTACCTAATTCATATAATAGTTTAAGAGTATGTTTGGTTAGATTATATGAGAAGATATTACATGTAATCCTGATATAATGTACTGATTCAAGTGTTTGGTTAGATTTATATAATGTAAATAGATTATATTTTGTAATCATGATTACTTTAAACAATGCAATTGTAATTACACTGCCTACACATATAAAAGAGAATTACAACATGTAAGAATTTTAAAAAAAGAAAGATATTATTGACGCTTACATCTTTCATAGACTTCCTCTATTTGGCTATGTATTTACTATTGCCTTCTAACATCTTTTAGAAATACTATACTACTGATGAATTTCTTTAGCCACCATCTCCTCAGTGATACGATGTCATAAAAAAAGTATATTTAAAATATTACTTCTCAAACAATTAAGTAAAACTATAACTAAAGATTAATTTTCCTTTCTTAATCTGTACTCCTCATGTTCTTAGAAAGCGGCCGATGGCAAATTTTATCGTTCTATAGAACGACCATCATCATCATATAAATTTGACTTCTATGTCAAATGTTCATCATCAAAAGTTTTTGGTTTTCTTCCCCATTTTTGACCCTCTGCTCTCTTCCCACCTTTATCTTTTATTTCCTTTTGGATCCCCTTTCCCATCTTTAGTGTGGCACAACATTCTTGATCTATTGTGCCCATTTCTAGTCATAGTCAGGTCAAACAATGAGCGAGGGCTTGCTCGTTTCACCTAGTCTTCGGACTTAGGATTCGAAATTTTTATAGGCCAGTCTATGAGTATGGTTGTCTTTATAGCTTAAACAAGGACCTTAAATTCCAATCCATCTATTTGGCCTTCCTAATTGTTAGTCTTTGTTTAGTTTTAGTTAGAAGGTGTACATAATGTTACTACCATTGTTGGGGATTATTGCACTCATCATATGTACGGGCTCTGTTTATGGTGAAAGCTGTCATCATGTTGTTCTTAGAAATTTTCCAATGACATTGTCTTGTAACCTTGACCAAAGGATCTCTGAGAAGTAACTTGGGAATGGAAGAAAACACTCTCTTTGGAATGAAGAAAATGACTTCCTTCTTTTGGGCTGCATACTAAATAAATCAGTAATATATGAAATGGAAGACTTTACTGTATCTTATTTGAGTAAATCATTGTGTAGAGTTCATAATTTTCAGACTATGTAATCCCTGGGGACCTGTTTCCCCACTTGCAACTCACGTTGCTTTTTGGAGACCCATTTCCTCCAGTGGAGAGAAACGATTTTACAAGGGGAGAGAAGCGGATGATGCCGCTGGAGGAAGAAGAAAGATAAACTTAAAGTAAGAACGAACGGGGCAGATTTTGTTTTTAAGAAGCAAAACGGTGTGTTTTGAGGTAGCTGGGAGGCAGTGGTGAGAATAATCAGTGCAGAGAAGTTGACTCCAGGTCTCATTAACCTTTTCTTCTGTTTGATGCCTTGGAAAGATTTATGGGTTTTTATAGACGGTTTATTATTCCCTTGGCAGACAAATTAAAGAGACAACAGCAACAAGACAACACAAGCTTCCAACGTAATTAATCATAATTATGAAACCAATAACAGATTCTATCTTGAATTTTTGTTTCTTGCGGTGAACAAGACACAAGCGTACGCTTCTAACATAGTGTGTTTCAGATTTCATCAACGTCATCATGTACACCACCCCCAGTATATATTATGGCTCTTGTTCCTTAAGTTAGCCCATCACCAAATTTCTGTGGGTTTTCTTTCCCGCATTTGCCCCTCTTCTCTCTTCCCAGTTCCCACCATCTCCCTATCATCGTTGCCGCGCAATATGCCTCTAACTTCGTCTCCTTTTACCTCTCCTCAAAGGTTTTACCATTCCTCATTAACTTCATTATATCTACTTTTCCCATTATCTTACGTTCTCCATTTCATTTATGGCTTCTACTATTTGCTTAGTTTCTTCCCATTATTGTTATTACTACTTTATGATGCTGATTCAGCTTACGCATTATTTATTTTTGGCGGCTGCAGTTCAAACAGGGGACAAGAGGAATCTTTTGCAGTGTTACATGCTCTCATAATTTCTCTTATTACTACAGTGGGTGGTTATGTGCAATTTCAATTTCAATATAAGAAATTGTCCCTCTTTGATGAGCATGGAAACACCATGAGAACCGTTTTTGTGATGCTATTCTTCTATGCTATGGGTTTGATGGTAGAATTAAAATTTCAAAATCGATCTAGTCACATTGCTATCATTAGACAATTTATTCCTCTGTTTGGACTTGCCGTTGTCGTTCTACTTCTCTTCATCTTATCACTCTTCTTGGGTTTAATTGCATCTATCATATGGGCTTTCTTGGCGATTGGCCCAACAATCAGCTTGTTTCAACAAATTATTCAATGGCTTCGTGGCATCATTCTATATATTCGTACAAATCAGACAGCAACAAGTAACTTCGTAATGCAAGAAAGTGACTCTGTTGAGATTCAAGAGAATGGTTTGCCTGCCTGAAGCCTCTTTGGGCTAAAACTGAAACCTGTCTGTATGAAGTTTTTTTAGGATAAAATTTGCATGTCTGAATTAAATTGGCTAGTGAGTCAACAGTTATAGTAATAGGAAAAGTTTCTGATTTTCCCGTTCCATACATGCCTCTATACTTTGTAAGTGGATGGCATAATGCCTAGTATATTGTATTGTCTAGAGTTTAAAATAATCTGCTACCAGTTTGTGTTTTAGAAAACATTTGCTGTGCTACAGTGTCAATAAGACACAGATAAGGAGATATTTAAGTTTTTTCAACCTTTCAATACGTAACATCCCACTTATTTTATTTTAAGATTTAATTAGTATTAGAATAAACTAATTTATAATAGATAAATTTTTTATTTAATTATCTAAGTCGAGACAATTTATTTAAAGTATAAAAAAAATTGAAACTGAAACTGAAATGAAATAATAATAATAAAATAAAATAAAAATTGTTTCTATTAAAAGTTAAAAAAAGACAAACTTATGGCACTCTTCAGAAAAATAAAATAAAAAAATAAAATAAATAGAATATTAAAAAGGCAAAGTGGTCCATATCTTTTTATAATATTTCAAAAATATACGGTAACCAACGGGTATTCTTCTCTTCCTCTTCCTTCACCATTTCTGTCCGGCCGCTCTATCCGTCACTATTGATGAATATTCAAATCATCTGAGTTTCAGTTTATTCTCACAAAATTATTTTACTACCATACTTATTTTTTAATTATTTTTTTAAAAAAATATAATATCTATTAAAAGAAAAATAAGCTGAAGATTAGTTTTTAAAATAAATATAAATTTTTAACTAACCATAATTATAATATTATAAAAATAAATAAATATTTATATTTAATCATTTTAATTTTTTTATTATATTATTTAAGAGGTTTAGAGTTATAATTTGAATATTAGAAAAGAGATATAATTGAATATAATAATTTTATTAATTAAATTTAAGTTTAAAATTGTGTTATATTTATTAGAGGTAGAATTAATATTTAATAGGTTTAAATTGTTAATAGATCTTGTAGATTAAAAATATGTATTTTTGTTAGAACTTAAATAGATAAATTGGAGTTTTTTAATTAAATTGAATAATTATAAAATAATTGTTAGTTCAAATAAATTATTAAAATTTATAAATAATATGATTTAATATTAAAATAAAAAATTAGATATTATAAATGAGATTCAAAGATTATAAGTATAATTGGAGATTTTAAATATATTTAATTAAATTGATTAATTATTTAATAATTTGATTAATGATAAAATTTAAAATTTAGTATATTGAATGTTAATTATAAGTTTAAGAATTTGAGAATTTTGTATAATTAGATGATTTAATGGTTGATTTAAGTAAACTAAAATTAGAGTTTGATTGAAAAATTATAAATTATAATATTGAATTTGTTAGATTTAAATTTAATGATTTATTTTAACTTATTAGATTATGTTTTGATAATTGAATAAATTGATTTTGAGCTTAATTATAAAATATGAGTCTTACAAATTTTTAGATTATTTGAAGAGTTTGATATTAAATAAGAATTTATATAAGTAGAATTGTAATATTCTATATTTTGATAAAATTTATTTATAAAAAATATTGAGATTAAAGATATTTTTTTAGAATTAAAAAGTTTTAATGGTAAAATTTTAAAAAAATAATAAGAAAAAAAATAATCTTTAAAAATATTTTTGGGTTAAAAAAATTAAAAAATAAATATTTTGAGAATTTAAATAATATTTATTTTTTGAGAATTAATAAACTATTTTTTTAAATATTTCTTAATTTTCTTTTTTAAAAAAACTGATAGAAGCCTGAAATTGAATTGGGGGATAAATAAAGGTAAGGGATCACATATTTATACCCCAAGGACGTGGCACTCGCATATTAATACACCTGTCCTCTTCCTCACACGTGTTTCCCTCTGCATAATTCATCATACCTTCTTTCCACTCCCATAACTCCATCGCCTATCATTTCTTCCTCATTTCATCACAGGGAGCAGAGCAAGAGAGAAAGTGGGAGGCTGAGAGTGGGATAGTCGGAGGGATGACTGGAGGCCAGAGATGGGCTTGCGACGCCGTCGCTGCAATCGCTACCGTTGTTGGGGTTTGTGTCGTCGCCTTCTCCATTTTTCTTCTTCAAGAATAGAGTAAGCATGCGACGTTAGAGAGAGTGAGAGAGCACGGGAGTGAGCATATCAGAGCAGAGTGGTACTCGGAGGATGGTGACTGAGCCGCGACGTCAGTTGAAGGTGAGTTTGGTTTCAACTCCTACTCCTATGCTTTCTTTGATTTTTTGTTCAGCCTGAATTCACCGATTAAATTGGGGATTTTAAAATCAAAGATTTAAGTCTGAGGTTAGTAAAGAAAAGCAAATATTTAAGTCTGTTAACCTGAAAACTAACTTAAATCGTGAGTCTTGGCTGTTGCATGTACCTTCTCTGTTCTGGATTTTGTTCACCGAGGCTTATTCTCGAGTTGTGAAGTTTTGGCTCTCTGAAATCAAATTGGTAGTTGATGTTTTAGGATATATGATTTTGGTTATAAGATGTAAATAAGTGGATTAAGTGCAGGAATGTTGATTATTGTTCATTGGGAAGTGATTTTCGAAATGGGTCTCTGTTGCTGAATTTGTGCTCCTCTGTTTGTGCGATTTTGTGCGTTTTTTAGATGAATTAATCGGTGAAAATGTGAGGCTTTGAGGTAAAAGCAGTGATGAAGAAAAGTTTGATTCTTAACAGCATGCGACCTACCTTAAATCATGGAATGTAGTCGTCATAGGTGCTTGTTCTGTTTCAAGCTATGCGATTCCGGAAATAGAGACATATTTCTCTGAGTAAAGAAGCTTAGAGTCCTCCAAAATCAAGGTCAAAAGTGACGAAATTGATTAATCACATAAGAGAAACTGGGGAACCAAATTTGGAAATTTCAGATTTTAGGATGAATGTATAAAAGATTATTATTTGAAGTTTTGGGGTTTTAAATCGTGAAAGCTATATAATCTGGAAGTGAGTACTGTTTTGTAATATATATGCACCTAAAGCTTCTAAAATGTTGATGATTAATATGGAATTTTTGAATGGAAGGTTTTGAAGAAGATTGAGTTCAATTTGTGAAGAGTATAAAGTGTTTTAAATACCCAAGCTTCAAGATGAGAGTTGAAAGGAATTTTTGGATGAAATCAATAATTGTGGTTTCAAAAATGAGCTAGAGGTTGTTGTTTTTTGGGGGTTTATTGAGGTTAAAATGGTGTTTGGATTATATGATTCTTAGGTTCTTTGGAAATGGGATGGATAGGAGTTGGTTTAGTAAATGTAAATTGATCCTTTGTCATTAGGAGAGCATTTCGAATCTGGAAAGTAATTTTAGGTAAGGATTATTTGGAGGTTGTTGTTTGGTTTGAAGTTTTGGATTTATGAAATAAATATTGATTGCTAATTAGGCTTGAATGGTTGAAGTTCAATAGAAGTTGTAAGCCACTAGATAATGTTTTAAGGTTAAAAAGTGTGGCTTCCAAAATAGAAAAGGGAATAATGTTGCCATAGTTGCCTTTAAATGTCTACCAATTATGATAGGTGTTTAAACCATGGTTAAAGACTTTAAATGATGTTTATAATGTCATTGACATGGATTAAGTGGATTGTTAATGAATTTGAGATTTGGGATTGTAAGGGTAAAATACCATTATTTTGAGAAATCATGCCATGATATAAATGTCCTAAATTACTGAATTATACAAAGGACATGTCTAGTGATTTCTATATTATGTTTGTTAGCAATGGAGATGAAACATTCAATTTTCCGTTTACTTCACTGCTTGGACAGTGTTGTTTGTGCTAAAGGGAAATTAATTTTGTTGAATATAAGTATTTTAAGGAGTTAAGGAGTTATGGTGGGGATACAAGTTCTAAGTTAAGCTTGAAACCTAGGAAAAGGAACAAGTTGAGTTAAATTAAGAATAAGAGTTTGGATGTTTTAGGAAATATTAGTTATGCAAGTGTTATGTGCTAAAGATGAGTACTAATATGCCCTATTTAAATAATTAATATATAGGATATGAATTGTGCCGAAGCCCACCATAAAAACAAGTAAAAAGGAAAATAAATATTGGAAAGGTAAATTTGGAAGAAGGAAATCCAGGTAATAACACATTCTATATGTGTGTTCTTTTGCATATTTGTTTGTGCCATAGGAACACATTCCAAGCGTCGATAAGTGCAAGCGTGGGGGATTGCTCGCCATTTGGGATGGTTGGAAGCTTGTCCTTAAAATCTGTATAAGGGGCTGACAATTGCTAATGCAGGGCACTGTTCAGTGAATGTATATACATTGATTGATATATATGTTGTGATGCATGGGTATTGCTTGTCATCTGGGATGATTAGAAGCTTGTAACGAGTGGTTGTATGTATATGTGATTGAAACCATGTTGATTGGTTGCGGATATAGCTTGTTTTGCATGCTTTGTGAATATGTACATGTGTGTGTGTGTGTGTGTGTGTATATGAAGAACTATTGTTATTATTGAGATAATTTGAATCTCACCCTTTTTCTTCCAATGATACAGCAAGGCTATGTGGCTTAGGAGCAAGGGACAATGATAGAGGAAGGTTGAGAAGGTTATAGCTAGAGTAGTGTAAATGTTCTATTTTGATTAAGTAAATTATGTTTTGATTCAGCTGTGTAAGGCTTGTATATATAAGGGTCAATATATATGTGTAAGCCAAAGTTTAACTTAGAAAGAAAAGAAAAAGAAAAAGAAATCTTATGGATTTTAAAAGCCTTAACTAAGGTACTAATTTATAAGATGTTACAAGAATAAAGTTGAGAAAAATAGAAAATTGCCGTTGGAATGATAATTTGAGAAATAGATAATTTTTTTTTTCAGAATTAAAGTGATCAAATTTTGAGAATTTTTATAATTATTGGTTGAAAATTTTAATGTTATTAAGTTATTGGATGATAAAGATGTGATTGGAATAGATAAATTAAATTATGGTATGGATTAAGAATTTTTAGATAAAGTTAGAAGAGAAAAATGAGTATTTATTTAAAAGTATATGTTGTGTTAAATTAATAATTTACTGATGCACATTTATATAAATGATATAAATTGATTATTGAATTGTGAACTAAGCACATGGCTTCTCATGTATGGTATTTTTATTAGTTTTGATGAGAGGTAATCACTTTTCACTTGTTAGACATAATATCTTGTTTATGAGTAGTTTTGTTTTCTTAACTCATTAAATGTTGTGGACTATATTTTGATATACGATAAAATTATTTATAGGGAAATAGTTTTACGAGACTTATGTTTTTGAAAATACAATCTTGGAACTTATGTGATTATGTTTGAATTATGATAATTTTTTTATAAATGAAATATCGATATTGAAATTGACCACTTGAGCTTTTGAGCATGATGTATATTATAGGAATTTGTAAGTAGATAATGTTTATTACTATCATATGATGAGGTCTCTATTAATGCATAATAGTTGGGTCTTAGTAATTCTTTTCGTCCTCCTGCGTCATCCTTATGCGTGGGGATATGCTTTATATGGCTCATTTTGTCCTCCTGCATGGGGATAAGCTTTTATGGCTTTTGAACTATGGTTGTGTTAGTTACCATCACGTGATGAGATCTCTATTAATGCATGATGGTTGACTTTGTAACCTCCTGTGTGGGATAAGCTCTAGTGACTATTTTTATCTTTCTACGTGAGGATAAGTCTTTATAGTTTTTGGATTGTGGTATGGGATTATATTTGCATCATGATATTTGAAATTATTTATTTACTATTAATTATGATACTATTGTATATTTGTCACACTTGGCACCTCATGAGCTTATATTGGTATGTATGATACATAGGAACTATTGATTACTAAAACATTATCTCACCCTGTGGTTATTAACATTTTTCATGTGATAAACTCGTGTTAGGACCTCATGGAAAATTTCGGAGGTTTAATTTATGTTATATCAATTGTATAGTCTCCTCCATTTGTTTTATATGTGAAATAATTGTATATTGCTATAGTAGAGCTCATTTTACATACTCTAATATGACGTAATACTATTTACATTTGATGCGGGGAATGAGTGTTTGTAGTGGGCTTGATGTTTTAGGCTAAGGCTTGTGATTTGTTGATTGTTGATATATTTTTGGAATGTGTGATATTGAGAATTTATTTATGAATGATATGGGATCTTGGTCGTGAAATGGGAGTATGCGATGTTATTCTTGGGTTGATGTCTAGAGGCCAATTTGAGATAATTGTGATGATAACTCTGATAGTAGTGTTAAGCGGGGGGATTTAACCCTATAACTATTTTAGTGGAGTCAAATTTTTTTTAATATGGTTTTTTATGTAAATATTGTATGAAGTTCTTATATTTATGATAATATTGTTGTATAAGTTTTATTCTTTTCTATCATGGATAATATTTTTAAAATAAATTAATTTTTTTAATTATAATAGTATTTAAGGGTATTTTTATCTTTTTATATCATAGCTAATTCTTTAGAAGTAATTTTTTTTTTATAAAAAATTTATTTCTATCATGGTTAGATTATAACTAATTTTGGTAAAAATTATTTAAGAAGGTTAATTATTATATTAGAAGGAGAATTTTATAATTTAGTATCAAATCAAGGTTTCTTGAATGTATTGTGGCAATATATATTATTCACACATCTTTTTTTGTTAGTATAATCTTGTCTAACTCTATTTTATTATTTACCTATTATGGTGGCTTATAGTCTTTGGAAGGGTGAAAGGGTATGAAACTAAAAAACGTAATACTTCGATATGCTTGTTGTTCCTAAAAATATTATAACTTTGTGATAAATAAGGAAATAATATTAAATTTAAGTGAAAAAAGTTAAATGTTAGATGTGGAAATCAATACGTTATAAGCCAAAGAAAGAATATAGAAAAAAAAAACTTGTAGTTAAGTTTTATACTACATTTAATGATAAGATTATATGAGAAAATATACTTTTTAATATAAATATGTAATTTTTGTTTATGTAAATATTGTATTAATAAGAGCATGAATAATTGTTTATAGAATTTATTTTTGTTTAGCTAAAATATTCATAAGATAAGTAGTAAATATATAAAGAATTATAAATAAATGTGAAAATGAAAGAATGAAGATATTTTGAGGTTATCAAGTTATTAGTAACAATTAATATGAGATAGAATTTGATTTAGAAATAATTGTTAAATCCGATAATTTAGTTGAGGGATAAAAACCTCCTGGGTAACCTCCTTGCTTGTTTGCTTACTCGAGCATCTTCAATCCTCCCGTTTGATTATTATTTTTGACTTGACTTATTATTATAAAAACTACTAAATATCAAAATGAAAGACGATGGGTTATCTACCCAAGAAGATAGAGAGTCCCACATACAAGAAAAGGTCACAAATAGAGTTGAACCAAGTAACATTGCAAAGGCACAATGATAGTAGGGTTAGGATATCCTCGCCCTCCGAACCGAATGTGAAGGTCTCCCCCCCATCTGGCTATCTGCAGTGGAATTTTTGCTCACTGCTTCCCTTAATATCCTCCTTTTACTATCATATTCCTAAATTTTTTATTTGATATATACATGCAGTTTGTCTATAATGAATAAAATATTTTTAGAATAAACTATATCAGATTAAGAAAAGAAATAGAGGGATTATTAACTAAGGAGAATTCAGGGACCTAAACGCAAAATAGAAAAAGTTAGAGGCAAAAAGTTAAAATAAAAATAAAAGTTAGGCCAAAAGTGGTAATTATCAAAAGTTTAGGAACTAAATGTAATTAAGCAAAAAGTCAGGGACTTAAATGTAATTATAAGAAAGTTGAACCGAAAAAGGCTAAAAATATCCGGAATCATATTAGACCTAAATTTTACCAGTAGATAGACAAAATTATTCCGGTCAGTTTGACGCAACACGGAATTTTGATTTGAGGTCCTGATTAATTGATATAAATTTTTGAAGTCAGGAAAAATTATTACAGTATTTTTTAGACCTCATAATCAAATGAAGTTTTACAGTAAATTCCTATATTTAATATAAGAATTTATAAAACTGACAGAGTTAGAAAAGGACTTCTGTAGAATTCTTACGAGATTTTACGATAGAATAAAATACCCGATGAATATGATCGGGAGAGTTGTCTTGGGATTTGTGCCATAAAGTCAATGAGCCCATACAAAGCTGAAATGGTGCCATCATGATCCCAATAAGATGATTGGACAGTTTAGTAGGCCAGAGTCTAGAACAACCCTGGAAAAGTGTGAAATTACGAATGCCCCTATGTAGTTAGAGTATACCAGTGATAGATAGAGGGCATTTTAGTCATTTTGGACAGGCTAGAAACGTCCCATATAGTATAAATATAATTAGTTAGAGCCAATATATACCCTAAGGCAGTACAAAGAGGGGTAAAATGACAATTATGCCCTTAGGGTTAATATAGTGCAAGAAAGGACACCAAGGGTATTTTGGTCATTTTTTAAGGGATTGATGGCAGATAAATACTCAGTCCAACAGTGTCAATAGTATGAGGAACCTAGACACTAGTTTCCAGGATATAATACATATCCTGAAATATTATAAAAATTAGGAACATAAAACAGTCTGGTTTTTGTGAAACTGCTCCGATCGGTACTGAACTGGACTTGAATTTTTTCTATAAGTATATTTGCCTTTTTCCAGCCAAACATACCCCTAAATGATGTCATGCATGGCGTCAAAAGGCATGGCGTCTAGGGCAAGCTTGTTCAAGAATGAATATGGACCATTAGATCAAATAGTAACCAAATCAATTTTGGCCATCCATTTCAACTCAAGCTCATCTATAAATATCCCTTAAATCAGATTAGTTTCAGCATGCTTGAAGAACCATAGGGAAACTCTTGCAAAATTTTTGTTTAACCAAGAAAGAAGCACACAACTTGAAGTAACAATCAAGGTAATCATCTCCCTTATTCTTGAGCTTAATTCTAGCAAGTTAGCTCTTGATTTTAAGGGGTTTTTGTGCCATATTTCCCTTATAGTTGCTACTGGAAGTGATGTCTATATGTGGTTAGAATATAAGTTTTATGTTATGGATAGTTTAGATAAGCTTGAACAAGCTAGAATCAAGTGGTACAAGTTTGAAAATTCAAGTATTTTTGGATTTGTTTTCAAGTTGAGTTGTAACTTGATATTACTTTGTAATGGCTAAGTTTTGATATTTGTGAAGGAAGGAAATCATTTCAAGAAAACTTTGACAATGATAGCTAAGAGGTAGCAAGAATACCTAACTATAGTTTCATGTTTGCTTAATTGTTTGCTTGCTTGTTGATTATGGTGTTTGGTTGAGCATGAGATTGTGTCATCATGTTGATGATGAGATATGAATGATTGCAACACCTTGCAACTTATGTCATGACAATATGCATGTTAGAGTTTGCTTATATACCATTATGAAGTAGCTCCCATCTCATGATAACATGTTAAGCATCCAACTATTCATGCATGTTATTATAGTTTGTATGCCTTGCTATTGAGATTTTCATGAAATCTCATTCTTTCCATATGCATAACCATGTCCTATGTGCTGGAACTTCCTAAGAAAAGAGGGTAAGTATAGATGATTGAACTTGTATAATGAGTTACATGAGTCACTTGGCACTATGGAAGACCATGATGGGTTGCATATTGTATAATCATATACTTGTGTTCTGAGGCCGTGATGGTGTGACGATGTTTATGATGCCTTAATCAATGAGTTTGAACTTGAAATTTGGTAGGAAGATAGTTAAGATACAGAGCTTTAAATGGACACTAAGAACGTCTCAATTGGCTAAGTATTCAATTTGTTATGATTTTTCTAAATTGAAGATAAAATCTGGATTTGAAATGAAGAGGGCAATTGGAGACAGTAACATTTCGACGTTAATTTAATATAGCGAGTTTTTCTGTGAAATTTTATGACCTTAAAGAACCCGTCTGGAGCTTTAAATTCATAGGTAACACGGTTCATTTGGATAAGAAACCAAAGAGAAATAGATTTTTGAAGTTAAGGCAAAGAAACTGGAACTTTCAAATTTTACCAAATGAACAGTAATTTTCAATGAATAAACTGATTTCATTGGGACAATGACAATTCAGTTTTATATTTTTTCCTCAAAGTTCAATAAAATAGCTTTTATTAGAAATTGGAACCATCTTATTTTAATTTTTCTACATTTAATTATGAATTTTGAAATAGGGTACATGTTCTGGAATTACTAAATGAATAGTAGCTTGAACAGTACCTGAGAGCAATTCTTTTGAAAATGCTTGTTTCTAAGGCAAATGATGATGAAATTGGTTCAAATGACTTCTAACTAAGTATAATTGAGGTTAAAAATAAGGATGTGATATTTTGGTATCAGAGCATTGGATTTTGGCTTAAGAAATACTCTGAATAGATTATTTATAGACTGATACATAACTGAATAGCTGCATAATTGACACTAAGTTAGTTATGATAGGGTAAAGATGACTAAGTCTAGGATTGGATCATAAACTACAGTGAACCAGGGAGATCCTATGCCTGAGGTATTTAGTTCATATAGGTCAAGCTTGAACCTAGAGGAGGTAGATACTTTGGTGAATAATCTGGAGTTTGGGCTTCCTCCAGTTATCCATAATCCAGATTCTAGTAGTGACTCAGAACTGGATAAGTTAGACAGCTCCTCAATATGGTCTAATAGAATGGATGAAGCATTAGATGAGGATGTACCTGAGGAACCTATCCCAGCCTCTCCCATTAATGTTGTACCTCTTGAAGAAGCTGACCCTAGTATAGAGGGGAATGCGGATCAGGTAGATGACAGAGATATGGTAGACCTCTAGGAAGAACAGTTTGATTAGGGTTATTCCTATGTGGTGGGTACTACAGAACTTGCACATAGGCAGCCTATGGAGGTAGAGATTCCTGGTCCAAGCCAAGTACCTAACCCAGTTGATGTACCTGGACCTACCCATATACCAGACCATACAGATATCCCAAGTCCTAGTAGAACAAAGAAGCTAATGGTAGAGATATACCTAGATAACCACAAGGTTATAGAGTTAACCCTAGGGAAGAATATGAATGAAGAATGATTCAAGAAAACTGTAGAGCTAGCTAGGAAGACAGTTGGTCAAGAAAGTAGAACAGGATTACAAAATTTATATAGATTTTATCACCAGAGTAAGCGAGGCCTATAAAGCCTTTAATCCAAATACCCTTACCCTTGAAGATTGGACTACTATTATAGATGATATTTTACCTCTTACTGAAACCTAGAGAGTGGGGTTAGACCAATATTTTGAAGAACCCTATGCAAGCATTCCTGACTGGATCTACATGATAGAAGAGTTTATCTGGTTTACTTATAAGAAAGAGTAGAAAGAGTAGTGATGGTACTTGTGAATATAAATAGTATCTATGTATTGATGAACAATGAGGATGATGATGTTATGCATGTACCTATGTTATGTATGAAAGATCAATGTGATGTACTGAACTTATTGTATGATATGTTTTGAATGAAATATAAGTTATGTTAATTATGGTATTCCTCTCCTATTTCAATAGTAAAATAAAATGGTAAGAACGAGAAGAACTGTGTCCTCAGGAGCACCCCAAAACCCGGGGGACATTAATCAATTAATTTTAGAACGCTTAGAGCAGTAACAGAAGATGATCGAAGAAATGTGAGTAGCACAGGCAAGAAGTGATCAAGAAAGAGATGCTGCTATAGTAGCAGCTGTAGCATAAGCAGTAGAGAATCTAAGACATCCAGAATCTGCAGGTGGAGCTGATATAGAACCAGAAATGGTGTAACAACCAGCCGAGCTACCTAGACAGATGGGACAAATGGTTGATTCCATGAGCATTCAACAATGGATGCTAAAATTATGTAAGTATAGTCCTCCAACATTTGAGGGAACGTTTAATGTACAAAAAGTGGAAGACTGGATTAGTCTGCTGGAGAAGATTTTTAAGGTACTTGATTGTCTATCGGAGAGTAAAGCACAGATGGCAATCTATCAGCTAGAAAGGGATATAGATAGATTGTGGAAGAACACCGAGCTAGTGTTACAGGCAAGACATATTCCTATTACCTGGGAAGTTTTCCTTAAACAGTTTTATGAGAAGTATTTCCCTTAGTCAGTACGTGATGAGAGAGAAGCAGACTTCCTTGTACTGAGGCAAGGAGAAAAAGAATCTTTTGATAAATATCTGGCTAAGTTCATTCATCTTTCCCAATACTCTACGTATCTATGACAAGTGGATAATGAGCATTGGATGGCGGAGAGAATGATAAGGGGACTGAATGTTACTCTAAAGGAGAAGATGACTCCCCAGCAGTATAACCAGTTCAATAAAGTAGTGGAGGCTTGCAGAATAATTGAAAATAGTCTACAGCATCGAATGTTACTTAAACCCATGAGTCAAGGGAATGTTATGCCGGAAAAGACTAATCAGAACTGAGATGCTGCAAGTGGTAGTGGCCAGAAGAAAATGAAGAGGCAATGGCAGAATAAAAAGCCTAACCACGGGAACTATAGGGGCAATACAAATAATAGAGACCCAAAATTCAGAACATGTGACAAGTGCGAGAAAAATCATGGTGATAGACTGTGCTTGATGGGGTAGAACGTCTATTACAAATGTGGAAAACCTAGACATTTCTCTAAGGATTGTCCCCAGGCAGCGAATAATCAAAGGCCGCGAACTCAAAGGCGAGTATTTGTATTAACAAGAGAATATACTCGAAGGTCACTCGAGATGATTCAAGGTATCATCTATCTCAATAATCATTTTGTGATTGCTATGTTTGATTTAGGTGCAAGTCATTCCTTTGTTTCTTATGAATGTGCTAAACGTTTAGGCCTTACAATTAGCAAGTTGCATTATGACACATGTGTGACAACTCCTACGAATGCTAAAGTAGTTACATCAGATGTCTGCTTGAATAGTGTCATTCGGTATGAGTATTGTTGCACTACTCTAGATCTAATATGTATGCCCTTTCACGAGATTGATGTCATAATTGGATTAAACTAGTTATCTGCCAATAATGTGCTGCTAGATTGTAAGAACAAAACTCTAGTTCTTTGTCCACAAGCCACAAATGTGAATCCAGAAGTGAGATTGAATTTCCTAACGGAGACTCAAGCAGATAAATGTCTATGAAAAGGATGTCAAGGATATATGGTCTTCTTTTCTGTTCAAACAGAAGTAGAAGAAGGGGTTGAGACAATTCTCGTAGTCAAGGAATTTCCTGAAGTCTTTTCAAAGGAGATTTAAGGATTGCCTCCAGAACGAGAAGTAGAGTTTGCAATCGATATTGTACCTGGAGCTGGACCAGTATCCAAAGCCCCATATAGCTTTAATCATCCATATTATGTTTACAAACTTAAAAAGGCTTTATATAGGCTAAAGTAAGCTCCAAGAGCTTGGTGTAAATGCCTAAGTAATTTTATGTTAAACAAAGATTTTAAAAGATATAAAGTAGACACCACACTTTTTGTTAAAAGACATAAAAATGATCTGTTAGTAGTACAAATTTATATTGATAATATTATTTTTGGAACTATTAATAATAGTCTTTACCAAGAGTTTGTCAAGTTAATGCAGGGTGAGTTTGAAATGTCAAAATGGGTGAACTCAACTTCTTATTCAGGCTACAGATCAAACATAAAAAAAATAAATTTTTCATCTCTCAGACAAAGTACCTGAAAGAGCTACTGTAAAAATTTGAGATGAAAAAAGCCAAGTATATGTCAACGCCAATAAGCTCAACCATCTAACTAGATACAGACAAAAAGGGAGTGGACTTTGATATCAGAAAATACAGAGGGATAATTGGGTTGCTTCTATATTTGATAGCGAGTAGTAGGCCTGTGCACAAAGCCCGCGGCCCGCTATGCCCTGCCCAGCCCGATAAATATAGGGCAGGGCTGGGCATCGAGCTGTAAAATACAGTCCATGCATTTTTTGGGCTAGGCACCGGGCATAGGGGCTGCCCTGCCCTGCCCATGAGCACCCCTTCTTTTATTTTTTTATTTTTTCTCTATCTTAGAAGGAAGAATATGATAGCTACTGGTGACTATAAGGTAATTTTAGAAATATAAGTAGTTAAGTAGGTAAGTTATATATTTGAATACTTATAACTATACTATTTTTTTTCTTTTTTAACTTTGTTAATTATCATATGATTACATTACAAATTATAATTATTTATTTTATTTTTTTAGATGATTTATCTTTGTCAAAATTTGGGAGATTGATACAAAGTTATAATTACAAACTATTTAGATTTCAACGCTTATTTTTTATGTGCAATGGATCTCAAGATTTTAATTATTATCTTTGTTCTCTTATTCTTAGTGGATTATAGATATTATTTAACTCTAGAAGACACATGAATATAGTATTATTTTAGAGTTCATAATTGCAGATTTTTTTCACAACATGAGTATGACATCACGACTTGGACATGCCCAGCCCACCCATGCCCAGCCCAAAATTGTTAGGGCTTTTACCTGACAGGGCTGGCATCGGGCTGCAAAATGCAGTCCATGCATTTTTTGGGCAGGCAGCCCTGCCCATGTACACCCCTAGCGAGTAGACCAGATATACAATATAGTGTTGATATGTGCAAGATACCAAGCTACACCTAAGGAATCACACACCAAAGCTTTCAAAAGGATTTTCAGATATCTCTCTGGAACCATCAATCTTGGAATATGGTTTCCAAAATAAGGTGAAGAATTCCTAGTAGCTTACTCAGACTGATATCATGCAGGATGCAAGATTGATAGGAAAAGCACCAGTAGATAATGTTAATTTCTTGGTGATTGCATTATTTCTTGGTTCAGTACGAAACAATACACGGTGGCAATTTCATCCATTGAAGCTGAGTATATAGCTATGGGAAGTTGTTGTGCACACGTTTTATGGTTGAAGCAATAGCTACAAGATCTGGGAATTCCTCTGAAAGAGATATCAATTCTCTGTGACAACACAAGTACTATCAACTTGTCAAAGAATCCGGTACTCCATTTTAGAATTAAACACATTGACATAAGACATAACTTCCCTATACATCATGTGTAGAAGAAAAATATCAGTGTGGAGTTCATTCCTACCCATTTGCAACTTGATAATATTTACAAAACCATTGCCTAAAGAGTAGTTCACCTATATGAGAAGAGAATTGGGAATAGTAAATCCCAATTTATTGTAAAGTTTTCCTTAAACCTCAATTTATTTTTACATTTCAAATTTAATATTTTGAATGATAACTAACTTAAGCATTGGAGTATTTAGATAAGGGCATTTATTGAAGAGTACTTTGATAAGTAAAAGAATATTTCACTTCATACTCGCTGAACTTAGACTTTGTTTCAAAAAGGAATTTGAAGCGATTTATTGATAAGTTATTCAATAAGACTATTCTTTGAATAACACTTCAATAAATCATATATAGAAAATTGATTTAAGTCTTATTCTACTCATGGTATTTATCGATAAGCTACTCGAATAGACCATTTATTGATAAAATATGTAACTATTTATGAAGGATTTCATTCAAGTTTTATCGAAGTCCTCTTCGATAAATTATCTTATCAATGAACTCTTCGATAAACACTGTCAAATTTTTAAAAGATTTTCAAAACCAGATTTTGACATATCAATTTAGACTTCGTGTAATAATTCCTATATTTTCTTATCATTATCTATTACACTCACAACGTCTTCCTAGTATGTTTACGTTACAAATTCAAATGGAGAAGTTGCGACTAAAATAAACTGTCAGAAAATGCATTTAATGCTATTACCTACTATCGTCAACCGCCAACGGTTTTGTTTCCACTTCACTCAATATGTCTAACATGTAATTAGGGGTGGTCAAATTGTCCCATCCCGGGTTATCCCGACCCGGTCCCGGGCAATTTGGGACTCGGGACGGGACGGGACTAGGTTTAGGGTCGGGAAGGGACGGGACGGGTCTCGGTCTGGCCCTCGGGATTCCCATCCCGTCCAGAATATTTTTTTAAAAAAATAAAAAATATTTTTATTTTATTTATTTTTTATAAAAAATAAAAATAGAAAATGATATTGGTTATATCATATTATTTATTAGATGATTGTATTTTTCTCTTCCTTATATGTATTTATTTCTTTATAGATTAAGCAGTAAATTCAGTTGGTGAAGTGAAAAAATTGAAAAAGTAATAGTATTTGTAGTATAATTAATGGTATTTATTATTTTAAGTTGGTAATCATAATAAAGAGAATTTAATTTCTTCTATTAGTTTTTGTGTTTTGATTATATGTTACTAATAGATAAGATATACATAAAATATCTAATAATTTATTTATTTTTTAAATAGGGTTCAGGAATTCCCGAACCCGTCTCGGGACCGGGATATATTCGGGACGGGACGGGACGGGACCAGGACGGGGTTGTCCCGGTCTCGTCCCATCCCGTGCCCACCCCTACATGTAACTTACAAGCTGAAGCTATAAATAAAAGACAAACTAAATGGCAGAGTTAAGAAGTTCAACAACTTACGAGAGAGCATTTATTTGTATTCATTGTTATTCTCTGAGCTTTTATGTTCATACTATATAATACCATGTTTCATTCAGTGTGAACAAAGTAATCTTCTGAGAAAGAAATTTATGTACTTCAATGATTATCATATCTTCTCTAAGACAGCGTTATTATTTCTCAATCATATTTTTGAGTTGTTCAAGAGTGTAGGACTCTTGAGTGGTTTGTAACCTACGGGTTATAAGGGGGAGTAAGAAAGATTCTCACATTGAATGTACTAAGGCATCAAAAGCTTGGGTAATCTTGGAGAATATAGTGAAAATTTTTAAAGGGAATATGAGGACTAGACATAGACCAAGACATTAGGCCAAACTAGGATAAATCACCTGTATCAACTTCTTCCTTCAATCATTCTTGGTGATATCATTTCTAAACTTATATGTTTAAATTCTGAGAATTTTAAATTTTTAAATACCACCTAATTCACCCCCTCTTAGGTGTAACTGCCAAAACTAACATGATCTTGGCCGTGAAGTGGATTTATATGATCTTATTTTTGGGTTTGATGCCCAGAAGCCTATTTGAGATGAATGTGAGGATAATTCTAATAGTGGTGGTAATTGGGGGGGCTTGAACCCTGTAATCATGTTAGTGGGGTTAAATCTTTTTTAACATGTTTTTATATGTGAATGTTATATGAAGTTCTATATCCATGATAGTATTCTTATATAAGTTTTATTTTTTTCTATCATAGATAACATTTTTAAAATAAATTGAACTCTTTTAATCATGATAGTACTTGAGAGTGATTTTATCTTTTTTATCATGGTTCTCTTTAAAAGTAAAGTTTTTTTTCTATAGCTATGATAGTTTTCAAATGATTAACAAAACTTATTTCCATCATGATTAGTTTGTAGTCAATTTTGATAAAATCATTTAAGGTGGTTAATTATTGTTATTAGAAAGAGAATTTTACACGAAATTAAAAATGAAAAACAAAGCAAAGCTGTTACAAGTCTTTTTACAGAATTTGGTCTAGTGATGGACCAACTAGATCATAAGGTGGGAGAATTGAGGTTTGATTCCCACTTTATTCAAAAAGATCCTTGTGAGAGACGTCATGATAACGATGCCTCAATCTAAATTAGTCAGTTGCTTGGATATCTGGTAATAAGATCCAGAAAAACTGTTGGACAAGTCTTTCATTTCTGAATTAAATTCGCTAGTGAGTCAATTAGTAATAGTAATAGGAAAAGTTGCTCAATTTTTCATTTCAACATATGTCTTTATAAGCGGATAACAAATATGCCTGAAGTATATTGTATCGTCTATACTTTGTCGAGTTCCAGAGATGTGGAGGGATCAACTCTACTACCAGTTTATGTTTTAGTTAACCTGTGCTGTGCTATAGAGTTAAGAAGATGGAAATCGGGAGATAAGTAAAGTTTAAGTTTCTTCAACAATGCAATCCATTCAAAATGAAACAAAGCAAAGCTGTTACAAGTCTTCTTAACAAATCTGGTGCCATTTCCTTTTACAAATTACATTAGAGCAGAACACTAAACTGGCATAATGGATCCCCTTTTCCGTGTGGCACAACATTCTTGATCTATTCTGCTCATTTCTAATTATAGTCAAGTCAGGCAAACAACATCTAGAATTTTTCATTTTGGAAGCTCACTGTTAGGCATTGCTTCTACAGTGAGGGGTTCCTCCTTTCACCTAGTCTTGGGACTTAGGATTCGAAATTTTCATAGGCCAGTCTATGAGTATGGTTGTCTTTATAGCTTAAGCAAGGACCTTAAATTCCAATCCATCTATTTGGCCTTCCTAATTGTTAGTCTTTGTTTAGTTTTAGTTAGAAGGTCTACATAATGTTACTACCATTGTTGGGGATATTGCACTCATCACATGTACGGGCTCTGTTTATGGTGAAAGCTGTCATCATGTTGTTCCAAGAAATTTTCCAATGACATTGCCTTGTAACCTTGACCAAGGGATCTCTGAGAAGTAACTTGGGAATGGAAGAAAACACTCTCTTCAGAATGAAGAAAATGACTTCCCTGTCTGAATTTGGGCTGCATACTAAGTAAATCAGTAATATATATATTATGTAAGGATTCTAAAATTGGGTGTGGTAGAGTCTGAATTCTGTATGATTCATTATTTGGTCTGAACCGTTGATAGACATGCTGTAGGAAAAAAATTTCTGTCTGCTTTTAGCTTTCCTGTAGCCTCTTCTTATGCTGTTTCCAATGAGAGCCATACGAGGGCTTGTTACTATGGTGATAGTGTTATTATGAAAGATATCTTTATTTGAGACTTCATAACTTCATGTTGAGTAGAAATTCCATATCTAGAAATGATAAAGTCTGAAATAGTAATGAAAGGATGGGAGAAATGGGAAATGCAAGAAGGAAGAAAACAATAACTGTGACCAAATTTAGCGAATAATCAAACTTTATGCTGCATTATGTTTAAGAACCTGTAAGATTATTAGGGGTATTTATGCTTGACAGAATCTGCCTCATGCGAAAAGAGACGTTTTTACCTTTGTAATTGAAATTTTTGAAGGCATTCTCTTTGTTCTGTCTCCATTAACTGGGTATTTAAATTTGCATTTATTTTTAACACAACTGAGCTTTGTTTCATAGTTTTGAGGATTTTTTTTTTCTCTGTTTCATAATTTGAATTGCAAGTGTTGTTCATACAACTTGCATGTATATTGTGTAATGTTCTATTTGTAATATCTTACAGGCAATTTGCTCAGAGGATGAAATGCAATTGAACTGCAGCCACACTTGTGGTAAACTCTCTAATTCTTGTTAAACAGAATGTTGGAAGAATTTAAGGAGGAGAAAACAGAAAATTATGTCCAAGTAACACTTTTGTACTATGTTAGTGGATGGAATAAATGCCGGAAGTATATAGTATCGTCTAGAATTTAAGATAATGGCTTGCTTTGTCATGTTACAGAAATTTGCAGGGATCAAATCTGGTGCTAGCTTGCATTTTTGTCAACCTGTGCTTTACTGCATGGTTAAGAAGATGGAAATCATGAGATAAGTAGATTTAAGTTTCTTCAACCTTACAATTCATTGAAAATGAAAAAACAAAGTCATTCCAAGTCTTCTAACTATATCTGGAGCCATTTCTTTTCCAAATTACACTATATCAGAACATTCAACTGACAGTATATCCTTTATATCAAGCTCGATTCTGGCACACTGTTCTTTATTTAATCTTCTCATATCTAATTATAGTCAGTAGTATAAACTAAATCTAGATTTTTTTTTTCAAAACGTCATTGTTATGTGTTGCTTATTCTGTAAAGGGGTGATCATTTCACCTGTCATTGGATTTTTGAGACACAAATTGTATGTAGGCCAGTTGATCAGAAAACTTGTCTTTAAAGCCTAGGCTAATGACCATAATTCCAATTCATTTATTTGGCCCACATAACCACAAGGCTAATTTAAGTTTGGTTTGGATGGCCTGCATAATCTTATTACCATTGTTGGGAATTGTTTCATTCACTATATGGCCTCTGTTCATGGGAAGAACCATGTATGGTTCCTAGGGTGTTTATGTTTGATAGAATCTTCCTAATGAAAAAAGCAATTGAAATTTTTTTAAGCCATTCCCTCTTTCTAAGTTTATACTGTCTCTTTACATGGTAATTGAATTTGCATGTATTTTAATGCAACTTACATGTATCTTGTATAATGTTCTGTTTGTCATGTCTTACAGGTAATTTATGGATAGGATCAAATGAAACTGGACATGAAAAGTACAGCTCACTGATGGTAAAATTTCTTAATTCTTGTTAACCTCAACGTTTATGGGCTATTCGTCTTACTTTTTTCCCATGAACTTGCTGAATACTAAGAGAAATATGCCCTTTATTAAATTATTTAGACCTTAGCAGCTCATTGAAAATTATAGTAAAATTTTAAAATTCTTCCTGTCATTTGTTGTCCAATATGAGTACATCCAAAACATTCAATCAACAAAGGAAAACGAAGTGACAACATGCAAGCCGAGAGAGGGAAATTAAATAAAGTGCTATTCTACTAAGAAACTTCTCAGTTGGAACTGTTTAAAATGTGAGAGTTTTCCTTTTCCTTTTTGGTATACTTAATGCAAGGCATATAGTTTTATTACCGTATGTGTGTTATTGGCAACTTTTATTCCTACTTTCATGACGCAGATAGTCTTTCTGATCAAATCTGCTTTCATTAGATATAGCTAAGTCTGAATTTTGATACCCTTGTGCTTTATGACAGTGCTTAATTACTATTTTTCTGGTATTTAATATAGAATCTATTTAACGAATTTGATTATATTAAAAAAATTAATTAAGTTAGTTAATATGATATTTTTTCCTAAAACACTCTAATCATCTCCCTCAACTCCCTCACTTTCTTCCTTGATTATTGTTGAGAGAGTATAAATATGAATAATTTTAGAAAAAATTGATAAATATAAAAAAGATATATTAATTTATGTCAAAGATTAACTCTCTAATTAAGTTATATATTAAGGACTGGAGGAGTATTATCCAATTTGGAAGCTCAGTAGGAGCATATATGGCACTAGTATGACTGTTGTACTATAACCCAATAATACTTAGTCTAGTAGTAGACCAATTAGATCATAAGGTGGAAGAATTGAGGTTTGATTCCCACCTTATTAAAAAAATCCTTGTGAGAGACGTCGTGATCATGAACCCTCAATTTAGATTAATCAATTGTTTGGATATCTGGTAATAAAATCCAGAAAAACCGTTAGATACCAGGTGGTACAAAGGGTTATACAAACAAAATTGACCGTCTGACTATATCAAGATCAAAAGGCACAATAACAATAGGAGTAAAAGGTTTTGCTTGTGTTCTTGTATCTGGTTCTGATGTTCCCACAGCGTCCTCCTGCAAAAAGTAGTAAATTAGGCCAAAAACTAGTAAATATTTGTAAATTTTTCTCAGAAAAAATAATCCAAGTCAACCCAATTATCTGAATCCACACATGAACATAAGGAAAATGAACTTTTGCATTGGACATGTCTGGTTGCCATTCATACACAAGGAGAGCATAATCTCCTGAACCAGCCAGGATCCTTGACTTAGAAGAAAAATCTTGTCACGAGGATTATTAAAAAGACCCAAAAGATAACTGTTGTAATATTGTTGATGAATATTAACTTTACTTTGCAGATGCAGAAGAAGTTGATTAAGGATTGCAGTTTGGAGACATGGATATAACGATGATCATCGATCTGCATAAAAGGATAATGGCTTCTGCAGAAGTCCAGGAACTTTTCAGTACAAGTAGGCAGCAACATGTTTTGCCAGTAAACCTCGAGGATTCTACGATCCAGGAAATAAGATGATAAAACTTACTACAAAAAACAAGAGATCTTGAAAATAATCACCAGATTAATCACTTGAAAAACCAAGAAACCTCGAAGAACAAGCGGAAAAAGTTCCACCTCCTTAAGAGAGGAAGTTCCCTCCCCCCTATCCAACCATCTTTTTGTATATTTATTTTGTTGGATTGTAATAATGTGACATGTTTATGAATATTGTCAAGCATATAAGCCTTTTCGAATTTTGAGACTTACTGTGTCAACTTCAGTACCGTTTTGTATGCGGTTTTGGATTTTTTTGAAAAATATTATTATGAAATCTAATATAATTACAAAAAAAATCCTTATTATTTCTCACATTAGAATTTATTATTACGGATTACTGAGTTATTAGAGGATATTTTTGTAATTATATTTTTTTTGAGATCTTGTAATAATTCTCCTTTCTTGGTATTTGGATATTCTGAATTAATGTGGTATAGACAAACTGTAGATACTGAAAAGCTTGAGCATGAAAGTTTGTGTTTGTGGAAGATGTAAAATGTTCAAGACAAGATTAATATTTTGGACTTTTTGAGGAAGTTCTATATCGGCGTAGCTTGAGTTAGACTTTTGGTTGTTGGATCTTATGTTGGTTATATTAAAAATGTTTATGGATTTTATGTTGGTTATATTAAAAATGTTTGATTTAATATTCGATAATATTTTAAATAAGATTATTTTTTATAAAAAGTCAATATATTTGGAAAAAAGGTTTAGTTTAAGTTTGAAAATGTTAAAAAAAGTGCATAGCTATCAAATATAAAAGAAATTAAATACTAAGAGCTCCCAAAAATTTTATATATACAACTCGAACTTTCATATCTGAAGTTGAAATTGCGTCATTTATAAGTCAAGCTTATAAAACTGCTAAACAAATTGAATTTCTCAATACCTCTTTGTATTTAAATCTCTTAGGATCTATGAGTATTTTCCTATTTAAAAAAAGGTTAGATATTTCTGTTCTGTTTTTTTTTTTTGTTGTTGAAAAAAGTCATGGTTAAATCCTTGATTTTCATATTAAATCTGAACCAAATCTCCTGCATATCCTCTTGAACAATTTTTGTTTTCCCAATTGCTTTTAATAATCAGACATGAAAGAAAAACGATGCCTAATATGGAAGAGAAATTCCTATACAGCTAAAGACGCGGAAAACACTCTTTGACTATCTATTTCTCGGTTACAAGAGTCAAAATTTCTTTGGAAGGTTCGTTCAGTGAAGCTGAAAGACGATAGACAGAGTCTCTTAAACGTTGAATTCTACTTGAGATTTCAGAGG
Organism: Leucaena leucocephala; assembly: GCA_037074615.1. Taxonomy (NCBI): domain Eukaryota; kingdom Viridiplantae; phylum Streptophyta; class Magnoliopsida; order Fabales; family Fabaceae; genus Leucaena; species Leucaena leucocephala. The sequence continues at coordinate 6,058,811 of CM073553.1, forward strand.
TGAAGCATTTACATGTACCTCCTGAGAGTGGCTTATTGGTTCTGAGACAAGGTTCTGACAAAGACATTGCACCACCATTGGGCACGACTTGATTGAATCATTCACAATAAAGAGACCCCATACTTGAGATTGCAGCATTCAAGATTATGAAAAGCAGAACAATGACCAGAAATCCGAGCAATGGACCAAAGGTCTTGATGATGTTAAGGTAATTATAAGGCTCTTCTTCATCACTTTGAAGTTCATATTCTGCAATCCAACTCACACCATAGAGGCATAGGTTTACAAGAATGGCTGCCATAATGGTGACGTGATATCCTCAAATGGAGATTTCTTTCTGGATAACCACCCAACGTAGTTATCAGAAACATAATGACGACGTGGAGTTGCTTCTTGTATGCTGACCTGTAATGCAAGAAAAATAAACAAATGAGTGAACCGATATATATATATATATATATATTAACCAAAAATAATTAAACAGAAAATTTATAATGCGAAGTTGCCTGTGGGTGTGTCATTTTAAACGAAAGAGAAACTATCTTTCTGTTGTGTTCAGAGTTCTCGTTTAGACATCACCTGAACAACTTTCTTACATTAATCTCAAGGGACACCCTGTAACTGATGATGGTAATAAAGCAAAGTTGAAGCTCTGAAGAATTTGTCCGTGTTTTTAAAGAGAGAGAAGATGCATGGAGAAACCAAAGTGATCATCTTTGAATTGAGTTTTTTAAAAGTTGCCAAGTTGTCTGTTTAATTTTCTTTTTTATATTCTTTATACCGACGCATTGATCGATGTTGGCACCACAGTGACTTTGGATTAAGTTTGTGAGAATCAACAAGAAGTTGGCGGGGAAGCTTATGCTACTAACAAAAACACTAGCCAAGTCCCTGGAACCTACGAAAAAAAACAAAAACCAATATAATGACACAAAGTAGTTATGGGTGATTGTTCCCTCCTCGAGGGCACCGCAGTATCATTGAATCCTCGTACAGGTTTTCTTATAAGAGAACCCACCAAAACCTAAGATGTGCATCCAGTAAGTGACAGCAATCTGGCTAATAATATCAATTTCATCTAGAATCAAGCGCATTGCACCTCTTCTACCCAAGAAACCATGCACATCTCTATTCTTGTCACCATCCACAAATTGGCTTGACACCTCTAAATAAGCATTATGAGTTTTAATGGAAAGCTTTGAGGGCTCAATCAAATGCAGCCTTGGAATAAACTTTAACCATTTTGTAATGCAGGGAGAGGAAGAGGTTGATAGCTTACAACACTTGCGCTTTCTATTTGTGAAGAGATCAAGAGGCTTTTTTAGAATAGAGGGCTTCCTTTTGTCAGTACCATACAAGTGTAGTCTCCCTCCAAGCAAATATCATCTCAGAATCTTGCATCCTAATTCCTTTAGTAACCTCATCATCAGCCAGAACAAATAATTCTGCTTCCCACTTGCATATGTACCTGAAAGTTGGAAGCCTCAGAACAATTTCTAGCAACATGCCCGATACTTAGACAAGATAAGCACATTCTTCCTTCTTGTTCCAAAGCAAGTGACACCTTCAATTTGACAAGATAAGCACATTCTTCCTTCTTGTTCCAAAGCAAGTGACACCTTCAATTTTTGACCATCAAGTAGTTGAAAACTATCAAGATTGAGAGATCTAAGAACCAAGTTCAAAGAGGCAAACTTGAAGGTGTAAACCAAAGCAATTTAGATGGCTCTTATCATCATAACCAATGGAAATTCCTATTTGTTCCCCAATAAAATGTGCTGTCTGAACATTATAATATACCGTAAGGGCAAGTCATGAACTTGAATCCAAACTATAATGTGGTGAGCATAGAAAGAAGACAAAAAGAAGCATTTGGCCTCCATGGAAATAGTGTAAAAAGCCTTGCAACATCAATGAGTCATGTGAAAGAATATAATTTAAATCTTCCAGATACCGAAAATAAAGTAAAAGTAGAGGAATCGTACGGATTAGCTTGGGGATAGAATGAATAGACAAAGGACACGAACACAAAGGAGGTAACAATTAGTCCCTCTAGTCTTCATTATAAGGTACCTTCTAGGTGCTCTAGATTATTTTTATAAAGCATATGTTAGTTTTCATAAAAAAATTAATATGATGCTGAAGTTTAGTGTAATTAATAAAGGTAATATTAATAATCAATTGGACTTTATGACAAATTTAATGCTTTTAAATATTTACTGTTTTCTTTGATATATGTAAATTATATAGAAATGGCTTATATTTGGGACCAAAGAGAATAACATTAGGTAGATTGACAATGGTGTTTTTCTATAGGATAAATAAAATGATAAGACTTACAAAGGATTAATCCTTGACCTAGCTACCAAATATGTTAGCCTTTAGTATAATGAATATTACACTCGATTTTTAATATAAGAGTTAGATAATTGAGGTAGAAAATTAAAATTAAATAAATTAGTTAATTGTAACAAGTGATTTGATCTCCGTAAAATACTTTATATAACAAATGACTTGTAACTATTTAAATTTAATTGTTAATATTGTTGAGAAAAAATATCAATAAAGATAATTTGAGGGAAGCCGTAAAGCCTATGGATTCTACAAATCAGGAAATATGATTATGGAACACAAGAGATCTTGAAAATAATCATCAAATTATCATCACTTGGAAAACCATGAAACCTCAAAGAACAAGTGGAAAAAGTTCCACCTGTCTAATGTGACACTTTTATGAATATTGTCAAGCATATAAGCCTCTTTGCCATTTTGGATCATTCTGAATTAATATGGTGTGGAGAAATCGTAGATATTGTAAAGTTGTGTTTGCGGTCGACGTAAAAAGTTGAACAGAAGTTCAGTTCATTAGACTTTTTTTTTTTTTTGTAGTTGGATCTTATGTCAAACTTATAAAACTTGTACAAGGTACAATTTTGTAAGACCTCTCTGTATTTTATTTATTTTTTACCTTGAACCTATATATAATTTCCCTTTTGAAATTGTTGAGATATTCCCTTTTATATTTTCATATATATCATTCATCGATAATTAGGCAAGGCATTACATTACATTCTTTTTTATTATTATTATAAACAATTGAGATGATTTCGGTCTCAGGAGTTTACTAGAATCAGCATATCTCCAATTTTAAATATTACTTACCAAAATACTTACAGATTATCTACTAATAAGATCCTCACATCAATAGCATGATATAAACTCATAACTTTGTGAGTTATTATAAACCGAGTTCTTACTAACTAGTTGACTTATCTAACATTCTATTTTATGTACATAGATAATAATCCCTTCTCACATCCTATCAAAAAAAAAAAATATATCTTCAGTTCTTTACAAAGTTGTGCATTAATTTTTCCCAATATTTTGTATGAAAGATCTACTAAAATTAAATACATCAAAAACCTCAAACAAGAATTTAAAAGTTTCAACATAGAATTCAGGAATTGAATTTCACAAAAACATAATAAAAAAAACATTGACTTGGAGAGAAAAATAAAGAATAGGCCCCAGAAGTCTAACAAGCTCCACAAGGCCCATAAAGGTCCATGATCCATGACTAGTCCAAAAGTAAGCCGACGCATCCTAGACCTCTTAGGAGCTTAAGCTGGTTCATGTCAAGGTTTGCCACATGGGTGATTGCATGGATAATGAGGTAGAATATTACATATGTGGAGTATGAAATGGCACATGGTCAATGGCCTTATAATCTAATAGTATGAAAGGTTATATGTAAATGGAAGGTCAAAAGTTCAATTATGTTTGTAATTTGAAGTCGTTAGATTTTACCCTAATAGATAAAACAAATGTACAGGTACATGACATGGCACCCATGAAGTTGACAAGAACTAGAGCAAGGTTTATGAGGCCGAAAGAAGTTGTTGGCGTCAATTTCCAACAAGTTGAAAGCCTAATGCAATTATCTTCACGTAGAGGAGTCAAATGGAGTCCTAATGGAGGTTCAAATTTTAATTCATCACATGTTGTGAAGGCCTAGTCCTTCCTATTAGGTTCAACCCCTCGTAGTAATGGAGTCTTAATCTTGTTTGTTAGATTCCAAATGCAAGGTATAATAGTCCTAGGGGATTGGAAAACGGGATAAAAGCTTATCCAAACCCAAATGAATGACCTATAGACCCATGAAGGCTGAATAATAAGAATAGTAAAAAGAAAATGCATGTGGATATTAAGTTGTTTATGATTTATTATGTTATAATATTTGATGTATTTCTTTAGCTAAGTCATTTAAAACAATTATTTTGAGCCCAATTACGAGTCTTAGACGTTTTTCTTAGGGGTATTTCTAAGATTGCATTTTAATTATTTGTTGGTTTATTCATACGCCTGTGAAATTTCTATGATACATTTCACAAAGGTTTCACTCCCATCTGGCATCGGTTTGTGTATGCGTACAACTAGAGAAGTGGTCACTATTTTATTTAAGAAAATTATTTTATAGATATCTATACTTTCCTTCTATTTGTAATTTAGAATTTATTCTTTTTATATTTTTAATAAATATTTTAATTTTACTTTATTTTTCTACAATTAACTTTTGTACATAAACTAACTGTACTAATAGAATAAAGTTATATAGACTAACAGTGTTAATATAGTAAAATTAAAAAAAAATAATAAAGAGAAAAACACATTAAATTAAAAATTGAAAAAAAGTATGATGCCTCGAGAATAATTTTCCTTTTTTAGATTTAATCAATTATATCCCTTAATTACTTGTTGCTTTGAGACTAATTATTTTCATTATTTTCGAGATCTTCATTGTTAAAGCGTCTACCCTTTGATTAAAAAGAACGGTTTTCCCTTTAATCTATATAAGCAATTCGTCTCTTACATTTTCCTTTTTTCCCCTGGGTCGTTGGGTGTCATTAAAACATTTTAGGGAAAAAGCAATTTGTTTTTTTTTTTATGAAAAAAAAATATCTCGTGCGGATTTAAGATTACGAGAAACAGACAATTTTATTAAAACTATGAAAACTATGTCAGACTGCAGGTTAAATTGCTTTCTCTGCGTGCAACCCCATCCATATATATATATATATATATATAGGGCCCTTCCTAAGTCAGTCAATCATCAAAATTTTGTGGGTTCTCTTTCCCTCTGTTGGCCCTGCTCTCTCTTCCCACGATCAGACCATCTTCACCATCCATCTTTCTCTTTTCTTTCTTCTGCTTTTTGTGTTTTGGGTCCCCTCTTGTTTCTTTTGAACCAGTGGGCCTTCCACTTATAAGGAACTTATTAGCTTCAAATCATGGTCGGCAACCAACAAATAGAAGGGGCGGCAGCTAACATGCCTCTAACTCTATCCACTTCTAGCTCTGCACAGAGGTTAACTTTATATATGTAGTACTCCCATTATTTTGGTTTAATCGGCATTAGGGCTGTATATAAAACCTTTAGCCCGGTATACTCTATCTAGTTCATAATAAAAATACTTTATCTAACCCAATAAATATAGGACAGAGTTAGATATCAAGCTGTAAAATATAACCCATATATTTTTCAGGCTGAGCACCGAGCATAAGAGATGCCTGTCCTGCCCATGAATACCCCTTTTTTTATTTTTTATTTCTTTTTATCTTAGAAGAAAAAATATGATAGCTACTGACGACTATAAGGTAATTTTAAAAATATAAATAATTAAGTAGATAATTTGTATCTTTTTATATTTATAATTATACTAATTTTTTCTTCTTTTTTTAACTTTGTTAATTATCATATGATTACATTATAAATTATAATTATTTATTTTATTTTTTTAGAGGCTTTACCTTTGTCAATATTAGGAAGATTGATGCAAAGTTATAATTACAAACTACTTATATCTCAACAATTATTTTTTATTCTCTTATTCTTAGTGGATTTAACTCTTAAAGACACATAAATATAATATTATTTTAGAAATTCATAATTGCAAATTCTTTTCACAACATAAGCATGACATCACGACTTAGGCATACCCAACCCGCTTATGCCTAGTCCAAAATTGTTAGAATTTTTACCGGATAGGGTCGAATATCGAGTTACAAAATATAACTCATACATTTTTTAAACAGAGTACCATACAGAGAGACTACCCTACCCAACCCATACACACCCCAGCACTACGTTATCTTACCATCTTCCCTATTTTTCACACTTCCATATGTTGTGAATTTCAACTAAACAAATTTCTTTCCTGTTTTCTACTATTTGCTTACGTTCTATTTCTTTATATTATTGTTATTACTACAGCTTATGATGCTTATTCAGTTTATTTATCACTTCTTTTGCGGCTGCAGTTCAAACCGGGGACAAGAGGAAGCTTTTGCAGTGTTACATGCCATCATAATTTCTCTGATTACTACAGTAGGTGGTTATGTGCAATTTCAATTCCAATCTAAGAATTTGTCCCTCTTTGCTGAGCATGGAAATATCATGAGAGCCGTTTGTATGATGCCACTCTTGTATGTTATGGGTTTTATGGCAGAGTTTAGACTTCAAAATCAATCTGATTACCATGCTATCATCACACAGTTTACTCCTCTGTTGGGACTTCTTGTCATTCTACTTCTCTTCATCTTATCGCTCTTCCTGGGTTTGGCTACACCCATTGTATGGGCTTTCTTTGTCGTTGGGCCAACAATCAGATTGTTTCAACAAATTATTCAATGGCTTCATGGCATCATTCCCCATATTCGTACCAATAAGACAGCAACAAGTAACTTTGATATGGACAAAATTGACTCTGCTGGGATTCAAGACCATGGCTTGCCTGTCTGAAGCTTCTTTAGGCCAAAACCAAATCCTGTCCGTATTAAGTTTTTTCCCCTCTTGGAATAAAATCAAAGAAAGCAATACGAAATCAAGAGAATTCTCATTTAAGTTATTAAATAGAATACCCTAATTAACAATTTATCAAAAAAATTAATAATTAATATGGTAAAATAATGGGAATCATATAATGGACTCCAACTAATAGAATAAGAGTTTTTGCTTTTGTTGTACATAAAATCAAACTTGCATATCTGAATTAAATTGGCTAGAGAGTCAACCGGTTATAGTAATAGGAACAGTTGCTGATTTTTTTTCTCCTTTTCCATATGTCTCTATAATTTGCAAGTAGATAGCATAAATAACTAAAGTAAATTGGCTATTACTGTTGTTGATTGCTATTAAAGGTGAGCACCAAATCCAGTTTGATTAATCCGACTGTTGGAAGTAACAAAGGAGGAGATTAAAAACATTGAAAATTCACTATTGAAACACCATTTTAAAAGCCTTATTACACTCTTGCCGATGGAAATAAGGCATTACACTCTACTAGCTGTGATAGTTGGGCATTTCAGTGGGTCCTACTTGTGAATGAGGCCCACTATATATTATACTCCTCTCTCTTTCCCTATACCTTTGAATACACTTGGGAAGAAATTGAACATGATATGTGAAAAATGTGCTTGAGAGACCACTTTTGTAGGGTTTTCTTTTCAGGGGAGAGCAAGCAAAGACCAGAAAATATGTATCAACAAAAGAGAATATCCTAAAAAGGTTGTCTAGAATCATGAATTCAACAAACAATCAAAAGAAAAATCAATACAAGCCCAACCCACTAGTCATCAACACAACAATTACATTATCTTGGCTACGACACACGCTGCTAATTTCTTTTAAAAAACCAATTGAAAATAAAAAAAAATAAAACTTTTCTTTAGTACCAAAAATAAAACTAACGAAACGATGATATAATTTGAGCATGAAATAATGAATCAGTGGAAAGATGTATATGTTTCAAACTATAAAATATTATGTACCATGTTAATCATAAATATAACATTCAGCACATTCACAAGCCTGCAATTATATAGCTGCCAGTTCCTTCTAATTGTAAACATGCAGAATTATCTAACTGATTGCATATAGAAATAGAAGGAAGACCATAACTATTTAATTTTTCATCTTGAATACTTATTTTGCATGATAGATCAACTTAAAAGATATTTATATCACAAATCACAATAACTTATTTTCTCACCCCATGGAATCAATAGTTGTTGATCTTATTTTGCATGATAGATCACATTGGAGCTTCTATCCAAGAAAGATTTGTGATGAAATTTTAAAATTCCTTTCTCATCACATCTAGAAAAGGACTCCCTCATATGAAAGGGAAGTAGTAAAGGAGTGCACTACATAGTAAGGAAAGTTACTCATGCTTGCGGAGAGAACAGAAACTGATATTTCCAATACTTCATTTAGCTGGCAGACTTTGAGATAACAACTTCAAAAGTCCTTTCTAGGAGTGGAAATTGTCAACGATGGAAGGGGGAGTAAATAGTAAACACAAATTCTCAGCTGAAATTTTCCTCGATAAGATAAAGATCTTTGAAGAAGAAAATCACAGAGAAAGAACACTAACCTCTTTCTGCATCATGAGGAAGATACTTTTGTGGACTGAAATACAGATATCATCAATGACGAAACCAACCATGCTGTTCCAAATTCTCTTCAAGGAAGAAAAGTAAGCATGGTGCATCAGCTCAGATTTCCTCAAAGACTGGTGGCACATAGGGATATTCTCCATCACGAGCTTCTACACCTCTTTTAATCCTTTTAGCAGTGGTGTGATGACAGATATATTAAGGGATTGTTGGAGGAAGCTGTGAACCATCAGAAGCAGATCCATCAATTCATGCAGAATATTTTGCTTCTATTTTAGTTGTGCTTTTATCCTTTTATTCCAAAAAGAAAACTATTTTCTTTCCTCAGCAAAGTATACAACCATACCACTACCATATATGCTCCCTTTGAGTTGAGCTTCCAAGCTGGATAACACTAATTCATACCTGTTAAAAATGGCAGCAGATTTGATCAGAAGAACTTTCTGTAACTTGATAATGCGGGCTAAAAGCTGCTAATAAGTAATAACTCGCATACAACAAATTTAATTATGCCTCATTCTAGTTACAAGAAACATCTAACATTTTAAACAGGGTTAACAATAATTTTGGGAGCAGAATAGCATTTTATTTATTCTCCTAAGGTTCATGGCTAGCATGATGGCTGTGTTTTTCTTTAATGGTTACACGTTTTGGATGAGGTCATCCTGGACAAGCAATAGCAAGAGTTTGAAAATGTAATATGTAATTTTGCATTAGGTACTAAGATTTCAACGATATTTTTACAGGGTGAATTTCCCTTAATATTCATAAAGCTCATAGGAAAATGTGAAACCAAAGTCAAATAAATTAGAGCTGCATGATCAAAACTAGTTGCACCTCAACCATTGCTGGAGATAGATGAAAAGCAGTTACATCCTAACTGTGGCACCCCTGACCTAAGCCCCATCAAGGTGAGCCAACACATTTAGCAATTTCAAAAATAAAAATTCCCCCATCACATAAGTTACTTATTTATTGCAACCAGACCAGGACATTGTCGTTGACAAAGAAAGGGAAAAATGGTCTCAGGATTTTTCATAAAACTAAAAGAAACAAATGAAATTATATTGGAAACGTATTCTCTTGACATGATTTTCTATTCTCTCGTCCTTAGATTCTCTTCTATAAAATTGTGCTTAACAAGAAGTTGTGAGTTTACCATAGTTGAGGCTGCATGTTTCAGTTCAATTTCATTTCATCAGGAGTAAATAACCTCTCAGATCTAAAAAACCAGAACATCATACAATGCACATGCAAATGTGTGAATGATACAAGCAAATTTATGAAATAATCCTCTAGTTCTTAATATAAGACATGATTGGGGAGTTAATCTTGATCCTAAATATAAGTCATATTTCACATATTTATCAATATTTTCCCAAATTACCCTTAGCGATGCTCCCTCAACAATAATCAAATATAAAGGTGAGAATGAATTAAAGAAGATGATTTGGGTGTTTTAGCAAAAACGTAACATGCTAACTTAATTAACTTCCTTAATTTAATCAAATTAGTTAAACAAGTCTTATGTTAAAAACCGGAGGAGTAAAATTCAAACGTATTAAAAATAAATGAAAATTTAATTTTCAATTACACTTGAGGCAGATTCTATCAAACATATAAATACCATAGGAAACATACACAGTTCTTCAATACATGATATAGCATAAAGTTTGATTATCCTCTAAATTTAGTTGCAGTTATCCCCCTACTCTTCCCATTTTCCCCATTTTTCTGTTATTATTTCAGACCTAATCATTCTTGGAATTCCTCAGCCATGAAATTTTGAGATCTTGAAGAAATAAAATATAATTCTGTCATAAAATTATCATATGGCAAAAGTTTGGAAACAGTGGCAAGAAGCCCTCAGATGGCTCTCATGGGAAAGGGAAAAGGAAGGAATCAGGAAAGCTGAAAACTGATGGAGAAAAAATGGACCTTACATAATCTCTAATCTACTTTACTACACCCTATCAATGGGATCTTACAGAATATATATATATATATATATCAGAGAGAACAAGATTTTTCTCTGTTGTGCAACTGCAATTGGCCAAATTTCTACCGAAAGAAGACTGGGAGGAGCACGTCAACACAAGTTCAGAGAGGGAAGCCATTTCACTTCAGACAGGTGTTACAACCCTGAATGTAAAAGTTTAAAATTCAGAGGGAATCCAATTAAACTATAAAGCAAGTATCTCACTTTATAAACTAAGTAGTGGTTAGGAAAAGCTCCTGGAATGATAAACTGAAATCTTCTTATCTTTCATAGCTACATACATACATATATAGGAGGGACACGTAACTGCTATTAAGAGACAATACATTTAAACTAGCCCAATATGAACACAGCACAACACTTAAAACTAAACTGAAACCACAAAATTTTGACAGCCCGGCTGAGGAAGCTAACCCATGTGAATAAATTATTGTCAACAGAGTGTGATTTTAGCCTAGGTTTCTTCCTTCTATTATAAACTAAAACAGGACTCTTATCAATAGGCACGGAAATGTAGAATCATGCCATGGAAATGTTTAAATGCTACGACGCCATCGAACAAATCCTTGGAAAAATTCGATGGTTGGAAGTTTCATCCCACTTGCCATTACAGATTCAAGCATTCGTCAATTTAACTTCAGATAGGCAAGCTTCGGCCAAAAGAAACTTCAGACAGGCAAGACATTTGCTTGAGTCCCATGAGAACGCTCTCTCATGTCAAAGTTACTTGTCATCGTGGGACTCCAAAAATGTAGAATCGTGCCGCAGAAATACATAATCAAGCCATGAAAATGTATAATCCAGCCATGAAACCATTGAACACTTCCTAGGAACAATATGATGGTTGGCTCCACCGCCAATAAAGCCCATATAACTGATGCAGCTAAACCCAAGCCGAGTGATAAGATAAAGAGAAGCAGTACAACAGCAGAAAGTCCAACTAACGGAGTGAGAAGTTTGATGATAGGAAGGTAATTATTTTGACGTTTAAGTTTAAATTCTGCCATCAGACCTATAACATACAGGAAGAGTATCATAAAAACGGCTCTCATGATGCTCCCTTGCTCATCAAATAGGGATAACCGTTTGGATTGGTATTGAAATAGAACATACCCACCTACTGTAGTAATCAGAGAAATTATGAGAGTATGCAATGCTGAAAGAGATTCTGGTTGTCCTGGAATAGCAAGAAACAAAAGTGGATAAGGATTATAATATAGAAGTAACACTAGTAATAAGAAAAAAAGTAAATCGGAGTAACGAGGAATGAAATTAGATTTGTTAAAATAAATAAGGAAGCGAAAATGTAGAAGAAAATGTTGATTAAACCAAAAATAATGGGAAAGCTGGGCGGTGACTCTTCAATTTGATAGTTCAGTGAAGACGATGGAGAAGAAAGAGAGATCTCTCTTCGCATGCCCTATTGGAAGCGCTCTCTCAGAGCGTAAATCCTCTGGATCCAAGTTCATTCTAAGCCTAGCTAGGCAGAATTTTTTTTTCTTTTTTTATAAAAATTTTTAGAAAGGGGTTGACTTCACCTACCATCTAAGGGTAGGACAAATCTCCTTTTCTCTTTAAGTGATATTAATATTAGGTAAGGTGAGATGTCTATTACTTCTAAATATAAACTTAAATATTTAAAAATTAAAATATATTTTTAATGATTAGAGTTATAATAAAATAATAAGAGAGAGACTAACCCTTGGGCTCACGTTGCAGGAACTTCAGGGGGTGGGGTCAGTATTTATAGAGGAGAGTGAGAGAGTGAAATTCTGAGTTCCCTTTAAGGTGGGGCAGGTTATTCCTAGGAGCGAATAGGTGTGTGTGGAAGCCCTCTTACACGCTTGTGGGCCACGGTACGATGAGGGCTGGTTCGCTTCTTCGTAATTTTGCACTTACCGGCCTTAGAAAGACGGAGTCAGCTTCTCTCATCTTAACCCAACATTACGTAGTTTATAGATGTAAAATATTTTATGCAAAACACTTTTTTTAGTATCCAACACTCTGAACCATTTATACAACATATAATATATTGATGCAAAATACTTTTTTTTTTTAGTATCCAACACTTTTCTGTAGCATCATTGTCTTAAAATAATTTATACATTCAATAACTTAAAATATTTTTTAATAACATCAAATATTTTAAAATAATATTAAATACACTTGACATCTTAAAATATTCTTTAATTAAAACATCTTTTTAATAATAGCCACTGTTATAAATTAATTTTTTGTCCATCCAATAGATTAAAATGTTTGTCAATAACACTAGATATCCTAAATTTATAGTGTTTATTATTACTAAAAAATATTTTTAGAAAGTTATATATTAAAAGTTAATTTAAAATATCCGGTGGTATTAGAAAAAAAAACTCCAGGGCATAAGAAACTATATACTAAATTTCACTAAAAGAGTATTTTAACATATTAATATATTAAAATTTATTTTAGAATATTAGTTGCTAATAAAATATATTTTAAAATATTGGATGCTCTTTCACACAAAAAAAAAAAAGTGTTCTACGTCAATATTTTGCTCCCAAAATGACGGACTCAGCTTCTCTTCTCCATATAAAACTATATCGTTGGTGAATACGTGAGTGAGTAAATTTTCCCATCTCTTTTTACTCGATTATTTGTGTAAAGATGCTTTTTTACTCGAAAAGAACAATTTTTGTCAATTGTTTGTGGCACGTGGAGGCTTTAGGAGGCGGTGTGCTGAGGGAGTTTTCTGTTTTTAAAACTTACGTTGTGGGGCCCAACTTAATGCAAGGAAATGAAAATTGTTTGCCAATTGTTTGTTGGTTGTCGTCTTGGGGCCGGTGTGCGGAGGGAAGTTTTTTTTTTCCTTTGAAAACTAATGTGTAGGGCACAACTTAATGCAAGGAAAAGAAAATTGTTTGCCAATGTAACAAAAAAATGTTTGTCAATTGTTTGTCTCATTAGATGCGGGGCGAGTAGTTTCTTTTTTTTTTTTTGGTCAAACTTAGAACATCTCCTAATCACGTAAGACTCTGCTTTGAGTCAATTTAGATAAAAGTTTAATTGTACAGAAAAAAAAATGATAAGAGTTCAAAAAATAATTTATAAAAAAAAATTTAGATAATTTTTAAAAAATAATTTTTAGAGAAGAGTTTATAAAAAAAATTATTTTAAATAAATGAGTATTTAGATAATTATTGTCAGAAAGATTTTTGTAATTAAAAAATTATTAGAAATTGTATGATTTTATTAAATATAGGAGAAATGAAAGATGAGATAACAGAGATGATGTAGAAAATAGATGAGAGATGAAGGATAAGAAATGAGAAATGATGTAGAAGAGATATGAGAAATGAGAGAAGAGAGAGGGTGTAAAAGATAAATAAGAGAATAGAGAAGTGTAGAAGAGAGATGGGAGATGAGAGATGGTATAAGAAAAAGGAGGGGTAAAATAGTAATTAATTAGTTCATAAGTTCTTTTATTGTTTTATAAGTTAGTCTCAATAATTTATCTAAAAAATTAGTTTTAAATTATAATTTTATATAAAAAAATCTTTTAAATAAATATAATTATTTATTTTAAAATTTTTCTAAACTAAAATTTTACATAAAAAAAAAGCTTTTAAAACTACAGTTTAAATGTTTACCAAATACACACTTAATATTTGTCAGTCTAGAAACGTTAAAATTTAAATTATTTTAATAAATATATTTTTTAAAGTTTAAATTTAAATTTTTTTTATAAGAGTGAGACTATTGACTATTTCAACCAATAATTTAACTTGTTAGTCAAAACAAAATTATTTTAATTGTACAATATTTATAAAAAAAAAACAAATAAGTTACTACTCTCATCTTGAATCTTGATCCATGGCTACCCATTTGATGGGCCCCCCCAAAAAAAAAAACCACACAGCATGCCCCAAATGGGCTAACTTATTAAATAATTTTTCTATCCTTGGCAATTCTGGTTTATATTAAATAAACGAGTCAAATACATTACCTTCCTTTACATAAAGACCCTCCTTTATTTAAAAATATAGACTGTAGTCCAATTTTTAACACTATTAAGAATATTAGCTTAAAAATTATAGATTTTCTTAATTAAATTAAATTTATTTTAAATATAAATATTGAAAGAAAATAGATATATAGTAAAATAATATTAGATAACTTGATAAAATAGATACAGTGAATTCAATGTAAATATTTTTATTTATTAAATTATTTTTTAAAAAATATGTATTTATCATTTTAAATTATCGGATGATGTTAATATTAAAATAATTTGGTCATTGTGATATTTAATTTAATTTTTAATATGATATATTTTAATATAGACATAAGAATATTTAAATCATTTAAATATTTACTCATTTTTTTCTTTATTTTTTATCATCCATCCAAGCTAACCGAGGTTAAAAGATTCTGCTCCTAATCTGTAATTTCTGTCCCTTTAGAGGAATTGCAGAACCATGTCGGCACACGACACGCGGAAGAAGAATTTGTGAAGGGCAGAAAAGCATTAGCCATTGATTTTTTATTTTTATTTATATTTTTGCTAAAAAAATATATTTATTTTTAATGGTACGTTATTTATGCCAAAAGAAAATGAAAAAAGTCACTATTCTCAGTCTTGATTCATGGCTACCCATTCGAACCCTGGCTTTACCGATTCAAACAAGATGCTCCCCACAGCAAGCCCCAAATGGACTTGCTTATTGTAATTTTTCTATCCACGTCAACTATCATTATTCTTGTTCATATTAAATAAAAGAGTAAAACACATAAACTTCATTTAATCTTGCTAAAATTATAAAACTCTGATTCCTCTGACTATTTTAAAAATATACACTGTAGTCTAATTTTTAACACTGCTATAAATATTTCATAAAAATAATTCTAAAATTTTTAATTAAATCAAACATGTTTTAAAAAGTTTAAAATTATTAATTTAATTTGCCTCAATAGTCTGATCGTCTACTAAATCTCTCTAATTAAAATATTAAATAATTAAGTATAATAATATATTCATAATTATTTTAAAAAGGCTGAATAAAATTGAAGTAAAAAAATATTTTTTGGTAAAAAAATTGAAGTACATTGTAAATATTATATAATGTATGAATATTCATAATCTCTTAAAATTATATCTCATATTAAATGGTATTATAACGTATAACTTTTAAATTGAAATATTTCTAATATTTATTCTTTACAGCCTTCAATTATATCATTATATTTCTTAATTCTCTTTCATAACTCTTGAAAGGGTTAATGACATATAAATAAGGGCATATATCAAGTGATTATAAGTTTGATATAAATAAAAATTATTTTTTATTTTTTCTCTAATTTCGCTCTTCTCTTCTCTATGTTCCTCAGCTTAATCTCTTATATTTTTCTTATTTTCATAATAAATTATCAGCATAAAATTGTTTCGAGGACTTGATGTATAAACTTTGTATAAATTAATATGTTTTGGTTGTGTATGATAATGCTTCACGTTCACCCCAATTACCCAATTATGTGCAATGTTTTTTAATTTTCTATGGAATTACTATATTTATTATATTCTCTTTATATTTTATTATCTATATTTATAATTCTGTTTGTCTAAAATCATGTTAGTTTCTGTTGTTTATTCTCTACATTATTTTACCTTTCTATTTTCACGTTATGTGTTATTCCGTGTTATTTTTATTTTGTGTTATCTATTTTATCTTTTATTTTATTATCTATTTTTACAGTTTATTATTATGTTTACAGTAATATAAATTATATATATATATATATAATGTATGTTGTTTGTTTATATCTATTGGTCTATGTTGTTTATATCTGATTATGAGTTTAAATTTGTTTGATTTATTTGGTTACAACATCATTCTGGTCTTGATTTAAATTGCGTTATATATATATTTGGATCTATTTATATATAACATGCCTATTTATTTATATCGTGATAATCCCCTTCTATTCTATATATATATTATTTATGATTTAATAAATTTATTTATTTTTCTAATTCTGTCTCTTCAATTTTTTGATTAGACTGCCAAAAACCAAATCAATTTTTATAATAATTTCTTAGTAAAAGATCATCTTGTAATTTCAACAAATGACATGAAATATGATGACATGTGACAATTTGATGACATTATAATTATAAATATTAAAATCTTAAAAGGCTAATAGTTCAAACATTCAATAACAAAAGATAAGTTTTAAAAGATTTTTGATATAGTCTTAAATATTAATATTTTAAAATATTGATAATTTACTATTGAAAGTAATAAATATGACCACATTAGACTGGTGGAATTGATAGTAGAAACAATATATCTCTATGGTCATTAAAATTAAAAGCAAATGTTACAAATATAACCAGAAGAAACAAAAAGTGAGTGTTATAATGCAGTCAAAAATCATATAGATAAATAATTATCAATTATTAAAGATAAATGTCAAAATGGTTATGAAGCCAAAAAGAATATCAAAAGAAATTATGATACTCAAGTAATAAATTGTGGAGAAAGATATTCACAGTTGTTATAAAGCTTAAAGAAATTATCATAAACCTAAAAGAACTATCTTATTTGATGTTTTTTTTATATTATTATTTAGACTTATTGTTAGTAATTTGTGTGAGAGAAATTATTACAAGGATTTGATATTGTGATATTGATATATATATTTTAACATGGTAAAATTAAATACTCATATTGAGGTATTAATATATTGTGAAATTTATTTGTAAATTTGAGCATATAAAATGCGAATATTATTTGTACAAGTTTTAGGCCTTAATCATGTCCTTTTTGAATTGTGATAATGAATTTTTTAAAATTTTAAGAGAAAATGGGTTGTGGATAATTGATGTTGTTGATTTTAATCTGTTGGACAAAATTAATTTTGTGATATGGCTAAGTTATATATGTATTATTGTATTGTTGCAGGATGAGCGTTGCAATCATGATGATGAGTGACTGCCAAAGGGCAAACGTTGTTTTAATGTTCTTATTAGCATAACGACGATTTTAGTAATTGATGGCATGCTCCTTTAGAAACTCGGTTATGTCCTTTTTACCACTCTTAAATAATTTAGTTAAACATTGGCTAAAGGGTTTGTAGGCAGTAGAAACATTACAATGTTAGAGTTTATTTCTTTAGTGATATTTCATAACCTGAATTTTAATAGTAAAATGTAATACTTAGAGTTTTTTTTACCAAAATTAAAAGAATTAATTTATTTTCACTCTTATAAGTAGTTTTGTACTTCCAAAAATAATAGTATCTTGTAGGGATATTTAAAGGATGGGTTATTATTGAGATAACCTCGTCATATATCTTGTCATGATATAATATATAAGACACATTTTATGTCCTATATCCAATCTCGTTTTAAGAATATCCCATTCTAAACGGGATCAGATAGGACAAGAATTCTCAAATCTTACTTTTTTAAAAAAAAATAACAACTAGATATTTTATTTATAATATACATATCATTAACATATAATAAAAATAAAGAAAACAACATAAGAAATTAAAACAGAAAATAACACATAATCAAATTTTACTTCTGTCATAATTAGCTGAAGTTTATAATTAAACATATACTTTCTTACTAAATTATAATTAAGTATGTTAAAATTTATAATCAACTTTAAAGGAACTGTTCATAATATAATTACTAATTTAAAATAACAAATACCTTTAATCAAATTATAAATACTATTATTTCTTCAATTTTTCTATTTCATTAACTAAAGTTAATACTTCACATATTAAAAAAAAGATATATAAAGAGAAAAATAAAATTATCTAATAAATAAATAAATAATATGATATAATTAATTTTATTATCTAATAAATAAATAAATAATATGATATAATTAATTTTATTTTCTATTTTCTATTTTTAAAAAAATAAAATAAAGATATTTTCTATCTTTTACAAAAAAAATTATATTCAGAATGGAATGGGAATCCTAAGGATCAAACTGAGACTCTCATATCCAAACCTTTTCCTTTATTCCGACCTGATATATTTTTATTTTGATCCTTCATAAGATAGGATAGACATATCCCAAAATACTCAAGATTAAATTGAGATAATTCAAAATAAAAAATTTTAGACGCCACTAGTACCTTATACCTTTTGGGTAAAAGTTTATATATATATTTACATTTTTTAAGTTTTTAAATTAGAGGTATTTTGATAGTTTCATACAAATATTGCATGTTCCATTATAAAAAATATTAATATTAAGTTATATTTAATAGTTCTAATATTTTTACTCTTATTTTAAATATCAAAATGTACTTTTATACTTTAAAAAAAGCTATGATATTAAGTACACTTCTAGAAAAAGTGCATACATATTTTTTTTACTTTTACTTCTTTTTGAACTTTTTGCCTCGTGTGGTTTTTATTTTTTTGCCGTAACTTCCTTTCTTTTAGCATGTGCATTTTTCCAATCTATTTTATTCATCCATATTTTTTTCACTTCACCAACATTATTGGAAAGTATTCAAGTTAAATAAAATGGTGCATGTGTGTGAAAAAAGTTATATTTTTATAATTTTTTGTTAAGGAGAATATTTATCATTAAAATAAAAATTTTAAAAGTTAAAAACAGTTACTCATATCTCTAATTAAATAATAAAATACTCCCTTGCTACTGTTTATAAGGTGAAGATTTTTTTTTACCTTATACATTAAAATTTTCTATATGAATATATAATTTTAACTTTCATTAATTATTATATATATATTAAATAAAAATAAAAATATTAAATTTAAAAATATATTTGATAAAATTAAAAATCACAATAATAAATTGTGTATAATTTTATTATATAGATTATAAAGTGTCATTATACTATATTAAAAATTAAAATTTTAAATATATTATTAATTAAGAGATTAAATTTAATAATTTTATTAAATATTTTTTATTTATTTTCTCATACTCTTCTTTATCGAACTCTAAATTATTTAAACTATATCCTCTTGATTAGTGTATTCAACAACTTCCTCTTAATTTCGTCGATATTCTATAGCCGGTCTCCAACTTTAATAAAGGAGGAGGGGTTGGATTATGACTTGATAGTCAATATAAAACGTGTAGAAATGACATGCATCCACGAAGAAATTCAAGGTAATATTAGAAAATTTTTATAGGGATGAAAAACTGCACATGCTAAAAAAAAATGAAGTTACGGTCAGAAAAAGGAAGGAAGGAAGTTTAAAAATAAAGTAACACTCAAAACGGCGAGTTTTGGGTGCCGAGCAATCGGCGGTGCTCATCAACGGGCACCTCGGCGGCCCGTCTCCCTGACCTCTATGATGGAGTTTCTTCCCTGGACCCCACCTACGAAAAAGCTTGCTCGGATTATGAAAAGCACATTGCCTCCGACATTAGAATTAGATAGCTCAGCTGCGCAGCTTCATATCTTCTGAAGTCTAGCACAAGTGGTAAAGAGAACGCTCATTAGCTCACACTTCCCTATCCTCTGATTCAGTATGTGTACCATTGTTTACAAATCTCTCTGGGGGAAAATTCCTTTGCCACCTCACAGCAAAAGGTGAAATTTTAGTTCGTGCCTTACAATTCGTCAATTGTTTTCACGCCTAAAGTTTCTTCCCCTTCACTTGTTTTTGTTGAAACTTTCGAATGTTTTTTCTCTGTCTGACTTAGAGAGTTCCGCAATGTTTTTGTGTTGTTTTAACAACGGGTTGCACATAAGCACGTTTTGAGTTTATAAGAATGCATATATTTATTGATTGGAAGTTGTAAATAAATTGTTCTCTAGCTGATGGTATCTGTTATAATTTATGTCTCTTTGTTGCAGATGTCATTGATATTTGCCCAAAAGTTGAACTAATACTCATTTGAATGTCATTTCGAGAGCGGCTTTGATTTTTATTTAGTTAATTCAGATATTTGTTAGGTTCTATTCTTTAATACGCTAAACTGTAGTATTGTTTTTCTCTGTGTGTGCGCGCGCGCGTATTTTGCAGTAGATCAGACAGTGGAATTGCCATGGTGAAGATAAGTGGGAGAACGAAAGTAGTCTCTATGGGCATGTTAGCACCAAGAAAGTTCTTGCAGAGAAGGAAGAAAATGGAAGCTTTCAAGGATGCAGCTGATGAGAAGAACTGGTGGAGATTGATGAAGGAAATTGATGAGACCGGTTCTGCTGTTTCAGTGCTGAGAAGTGAAAGGACAAGAAACCAGACTGTTCCTAGGGACCTCATCGTTGGTACTTTGATAAGATATAAGCAACTGAAGAGATGGAACCTTGTCTGCGAGGTAAGCAAGGGACATTTTATCACTTGAATTTAAGGGAGCAATTAGGTTTCAGTTAAGAATTTGATTACCTCTTTTATTTGTGATCTGGCACTATTCTGCTCTCTATTTTATCTGACTGCAGAATGTTATGGGATGGAGTAATGACCCAAAGTCCCACATCGAGTAGCTTAGGCAGCTTGGTGGGGTATATAAGTGGTGTGGTTCTTCCCCCTTACGAGGCGCCTTTTGAGGGTGGGTTCCCCACTCCGCTTGTATACCGTAACAATGGTATCAGAGCTGGCACCGGCCTCTGCCCGGGTGGCTCCGTTGGCTCTATCCCAGCGGTGACTTCTGCCCGGCGTGGACGCCGGCTCTTCCGGGGAGGGCCACTGTTATGGGATGGAGTAATGACCCAAAGTCCCACATCGAGTAGCTTAGGCAGCTTGGTGGGGTATATAAGTGGTGTGGTTCTTCCCCCTTACGAGGCGCCTTTTGAGGGTGGGTTCCCCACTCCGCTTGTATACCGTAACACAGAAGCTGTATTGTTTTGTGGTGGAGCGCAAGTAGTAACTTGTTATATGATTTGGTTATGATTTTTGAGCTTAATGACATTATATCCTGGCTTCATCTCCTTTTTCAATCGATATTTGCAAGGCATTCTGATTGGCTGGTACACGTATATTTCTGTTTACTTTAGATTTTTGAATGGCTCCTGACTCAAACCTGGTGGAATTTTGGAGAGATGGATTTCCTAATGCGTATAACGGCTTATGGAAAGCTAGGGGACTTCAATGGTGCTGATAGAATCTTGTGCTTGATGAATAAAAAGGTTTTGTGCCAAATGTAATATCTCATAATGCTCTTATGGAAGCATATGGCAGAGGAGGCCGCTACAATAACGCTGAAGCAATATTTCGTAGGATGCAACATTCGGGCCCTGAACCTTCTGCTTTGTCTTATCAGATAATACTTAAAACATTTGTTGAGGTAAGTATGCATATTATGTATAGTTGTATTCCCCTGTAATAAATTTAAATAGAAGCAAAGTGTCAAGATTGCTTACCTTTATAACTGTTACCTTTTCCATTGATAACGGATATGGAATATGATCTCTGTCTTTTCCAACGCATGCTTAGGTCATTTTCTTAAGCCATAAGGATGCCAGAGTGGAATTATAAGTCCTACATGCCTCCTCGCTTGAATGCCTATTAGGCTTGAACTGTCCGCATGGTTACCTTTTTACAACATCCTTGGTTTGAAACAAATCACAATTTTGTCTTCAATATTTTTCTGTTTTTTACTATTAGTTTATGCATATGCATGTTAAGTATCTCTTGCTCCAAAAGTGTAGTAATACAGTTATGAATGTTTATGCTACTACATGATTCCCTACGCCTTGAATTTGTTTGCTGCACTTTAAATTTGCAATAATTAATTGCATCAGATCAGAATTTAGTGTAGTTTTTCTGAAGTTATTGTATTAAAATTGAGTATTGACAAATACAATATTTGTTTGACTCTTAGTTTTGATATGTATTATTGGTACACTTGCAGGGAAACAAGTATAGGGAAGCTGAAGAAGTATTTTACAGCCTTCTAAACAATGAAAATCCACCTTTGAAACCTGATCAGAAAATGTTTCATATGATGATTTACATGTATAAAAAGGCTGGAAATTATGAAAAAGCTCGTAGGACATTTGCTTTGATGGCTGAGCGAGGAATTGAGCGATCTAGAATTACTTATAACAGCTTGATGTCATTTGAAACAGATTACAAAGAAGTTTCAAAAATATATGACCAGGTAAAATTTAATATTGATCAGATTTACCTTTCAATTGTTAGTGATAGATCTAGGGTTCTTTATTTTGTTTAGGACTATTTCAATATAAAACTTTAGTTAATTGGAAGCCTATGATATTAATTACTATTAGCATTACTTGTGGAAGTATTAAATTTTATTTTTGGTTCTTTTATGAATATACTAGGTCCTAAGGGTATTACTCTATATTCTCTTAGCTCTACGGGTGTATTTGTGAACTTATCTTTTCCTCATGCCCATAAGTAGAGGCCTCTCCTCATTTGTAATGCATTAAGAGAAGAATGTTTCCCTCTGCCTTTATCTTGTGAGCTCTCCCTATGTTATCCGAGCATTAGGGCCTGTTTGGTATATCATACAGAATAAGGTTTGACTGTTTACGGCTTTATAAATTTTTAATACTATGTTGTGTTTAGTGTAGCATTGTATTAGATACTGTATTGTATAAGATGATACTGTCGTATGTCTGCTAATATGTGATAAAATATGGAATAGGATATAATTAACTCTTTTGACAATACTTGCATGCCAATCACAAGGATAAACTACAGCTTGATGGAAATAGTCTCGTAGTGAGGCGAGTGCTGGCTTTTTGAATGATAGCGAGAGGGCGGGACCTGTGTGTAAGGTTTCATTTTGTTTCCTGTTCTTTATCTTTCTGTTTCAGAGGGGTAGGCGGCTAAGCTGTGAGGCCTTGGTTAAACTTTGTCAATCTCCCATTGAAGTTGTTGGTTTAATCAGAATTTTGTCCCTTAAACTTAATATTTCACAGCTGAAAATAATATAACAGTGAAGTTTCCATCAGCTTCTTAATAGCCTGTAACTCTTTAAGGAAAGGCTTCAATGTTAGTTATTTTGACATCATTTTGGAATCATGGATACACATGGTAGGCTTGTCTGATTCCTACAAGTCAATGACTGTGCACTATATGTTATTTAAAAATCAAACCTCTGAGGTGTTCTGAAGGACTGCATTTTAATTATGATTTTTTTTTTCTTGTGCTCTGCCTTTAATATCTTGTTTATAATAATTCATCAGATTTTGAAGTGATGCCTAATTTTAGATGCAAAGAGCTGGTCTCCAACCCGATGTCGTCAGCTACGCCTTACTCATCAATGCGGGAAGGCTAGAAGGGAGGACGAGGCACTAGCCGTCTTTGAGGAAATGCTTGATGCTGGTGTTAGGTATGCAAACCAATGTATTTTATAACAATACTTCAATGTTCCCAAAGCTGCACATTAAGCACATACTAGTCATATATAGTTACCGTCTCAAATCTCAAGTGTAAACAATACTGAATCTTACTAAAAGTTAATCAATTGAATTTTATTTTTTAGGTTTTTATATTAAATTTAGTATCAAACTGATGATATAAAATTGATTGTTGCTTAAATTTAAAGCTAACCTACTAAATAACTTATTGGTGCACATGTTATGTTCTATTTATTTATTTATTAGTTGTTTCCATTTGATTTGAAAATTTAAATTACATAATTGAATATTTGTAATTATCTCTTGGAGGGGATAAGTCAAAGACTCAATGATAAAGATTGTGTTGCTAACCGTTGTAATAGTAGTATCGTCCTTGTACCAAAGATTAAGAGTAGCATATGCTGTTATTCTAGTAATCATGGAACCAAATTCTTAATCTGACAAAGCATTACCTATGAATGCAGAACAGCTTGCATGCTGCATTTATGAGTGAAGTAGTCAAAAAATCTTTTTTGGCCAATATGAATAAAGAATTCAAATTGATCTACCCTTATCACCAAGAATCAATCAATACAAAACAATCAAATCTACAGTAGTTTGCGATGTTCATGAGCTATGACTGGTGTAGCTTATCTCAAATTCTGTCAAATGGATGGGTTAGCCTCTAGTTTGATTGATGCATTTTCAATATCGGGAATGGCAGAGCAAGCTCAGACTGTTCAAGAGCATGAGAAGGGATAGGTAAATTGTGTCTCTGATGTTGAAATATTTAATGCCCTTTTATAAAAAGTCAGGTTTCTATATTTTAAACAAGTGAGATAAAAAGATAGTTTTGTTTAATTCAAAGCATAAATCCTCTAAAGTTATCTTTCCTAGAAATTTTTTGTTTATAATAGGAGTTTCATGCTCAAAAGTGTCCATTGTATTTGACAAATGTTTCCTTGGAAGATGTCTTGTCAAAAATAATTTCTGCTTTGATTATAATGACAGATTGATATTCATGTCTTGTTCTGGTGCAAATAGCATGCTGCTTTTCCTCAGAGCCATGTGTTCTGGTTTCTGATGCAAGTAGCATGATATTTTTCCAATTGTTGCCCTGGACAAGAAAAGAGTATAGCCCTAAGATCCCATTCTTGTTTGTGTTGAGAACGGCATGGATCATGCTTCTCTTATCCTATCATTGTTTTTTTTCCCTTTTCCAATGCAGATATTCACCTGATCTTTGCTCGTACACTACTATGTTGTCGGCTTATGTCAATGCATCGGATATGGAGGGAGCTGAGAAGTTTCTCAGGAGATTAAAACATGATGGTTTTAAGCCCAATGTTGTCACCTATGGAACCCTGATTAAAGGGTATGCTAAGATGAATGATCTTGGCAACGTAACGGAGAAATACGAGGAAATGCATCGATGCGGTATCAAGGCGAATCAAACTATCTTAACTACAATCATGGATGCGTACGGAAGAAATGAAGACTTCGGGAGTGCTGTTCATTGGTTTAAAGAAATGGAATCTAATGGAATCCATCCTGATCAAAAAGCAAAAATTGTTGTACTATCTCTGGCAAAAACAGATGAAGAAAGACAAGAGGCTAATGAGCTTGTAGGACATTCCGATAAAGTTAGCAGGTTAAACTCCATTAATGGCTTCGTTCCAGTAGGTGATGGTGATGGTGATGAAGAAGATGAGGAAGAGGAAGAGGAAGAGGAAGAGGGTAATTATGAATATTTTGATGCCCAGCTAGCCATGGCTTTTGAGGAACAATCCAGATGATCGTCGTTGATGATCCCCACACATCGTTTTTTTTTTTTTTTGCCTTTGTATTTTTGAATTGAGCTTAAGTTAAAATTATATAAGCAATTAGAAGCCGTTATTTTAGATAAGATGGATAAGCAATTGTCATAGAGGACATTACTTGATTTTATTTGTGCATAGGTATTCATGTATTACGAAGGAAAAGCCATTTAACTTCATATTTTTAACTTTCACATGAAAAAAAAGTTAATGCTTTAGTCGGCAGACATTTTTTTAACTCAGTCTTTTTACTTTGGTTTTCCATTGCTAACATGGGACAAACAATCAGTGGAATTGGAATTCAGTTAGCTGCCGCGTACGGAAAAAAAATAGAAATTGGAGAAAAGAAATAATATCTAATATTTTAATTTTATTTTTTATATTGTCTAGTATCTTAATTTTATTTATAGTATAATTTTATCTATAATTTTTTTAATTTAGTATAATTTCATATATAATCTTTTGAATATGGTATAATTTTATATATAATTTTATTTATTAAATAGTAAGAATTTTTTGTTTGAGCAAAGTATTTGAACGATGCAGACTATTATGGAGGATTTGAGCAGGAAGATTTAGACCAATTATTCAATGCAATGGGGTCCAATTACAAAGCATGGTGCTCGGGATGGGCCCCACTATGCGTCGGCGGAGACATGGATTCTGTGGCAGTGCAAGAGTTCAGTAGAACCCTGTTCAATATGAGGCCAGACATAGCATTAAGCGTGTTGCATACAATTTATCACTGTGATATTAGGCAAATTCTGAGGTTTGTCACAGTTCCTTGCCATATTATTCAGAGTATGAAGGATATGGCGGTTCCGGTGGGGGTTTCCGAGTATCTTCACCAACAACTCGGGGGTCAGTCCATCGTGGAGGTTATGTCATCGGACGGCCATTTGCCGCAGTTAAGCTCACCGGAGATTGTTATTCCGGTGCTTCTGAAACACATTCAACATGATATTGCAACTGGATTGTAACTGATGATGGTTTTGTTGTAGTAAGATCATCATATTGCAGCTTTGGGAAAATCTCGTTCGTAATGATTGGAATAACGCCTTTATTTTTAATATTAGCGACTTGTGTTGAATTAACCATTATGTCATTGTCATGAAGAGTTTAATGGTTGAGGACTTCTTTCTTTTGTTAAGCAATGATACTGTTCTTTTTTTTTTTTTTGAAAAAATCATTTTATAACTACCTACATTTTTTCTTAATTTTTAATTCAGTACCTATATATTTTTTCTCTTAATTAAATCATATAATTTTACTCTGTTAACACCGAGAGCCTATGAATAAGAGCTAATGTACTAATAAAGTAAAGTTAAATGATTTAATTAAGAGAAAAAACATATATATAGCAAATTGAAAAAAAAATTAAGAAAAATTATAGGTATTTATAAAATAATTTCCCCCCTTTTTTAATTGTTATTGGGCCTTTACACTTGGTTGAGATGGAGCGAAGTGACGAAAATTAGGAGAAGAGAGTATATATGAGGGAAAACTTTAAAAAAATAAAAAAAAGTTACTAATTTTTGTTAATTCTCTATATTTAGTATTCTTTTCTCCATAATTTTCTTTCTATTTCAATTAAAGGGTTAACCTCCGGTACGTGTCTTGGGAACCATTAGACCCAATAAATTAGACTAAAATTTTTTTTAGAATAAAGTTTAATTAAGATTAGGACTTGTTAGAGGCTTAGATAATATTTGGGTTTAAGGTATGTGTTGGGCCATGTGGTCCCAAAATTGAAAGTAAATTCCAAGGTTTTTCCTATTGTTCGTGTACACAACATTATTCCATATTTAATCTCCAAAAAATATTATTTTATTATAATTTTAGTTATAATATTTTAAAAAAATATTATAATTTTTCTAAATATCATAACTTTTAAGTACCTAAATTTATGTCTGAAAGTAATAGACGTTCGCTCTATCTGATATTAATATCACCTAAAAAAATGAGACTTTATCTTACCTTTAAATGGTGAGAAAACCTAACAAAAAAAATTTTGCTCAACCCGTGCCTCAATGCTGTGAGCTTTTAGTGTAGAACAAGGCCTTAAAAATGAAGAGCCTTAACTTTCCCTTGTTATTTTAGTTTATTAATATAGAATTAGTTTACAATATAAAGTTCTATTAAATCTTTTTAAATTTTAAATTCAATTTTTAGAAAACACACTTATGTTAAAAGGAATAATTTCGAACCTTAAAAAATTAGATATCTAATAATATGATAAAATGAATAATATTAAAAGAAATAAAACGTTGGGCCCACCACTGCTTAGATTTCTTGGTGCTGTGCGGCTTCTTATACTCTTAATTCTTTTGTTGGGCTCAATCCCTACCATAATATGATGTATTTTTATTTTTATTAGATGGGCAGATATTAATAGAATGATGTTACAATCGCAACCATCATACGGTGTATTTTTATTTTTATTTCTTTGATTAGATAAATAGATATTAATGATATAATATTATAAGCGGAATTAAATTTGTGATATGTTTACAACGAAGTTTTTATGGCAAGCTAACGAGTTATTTGGCGGTGTATTTTTATATTGAAAGCTGCAATCACAGCGTATCCAATGGTGCCAATGTCTTCTTGGTCAGGTTTTGTCTCGGGTCTAAGACGTAATCTTTCAACCAGGCCACTCTCGAGGTACATGGAAATGATTCTACTCTGCAAAATAGAGTAGAATTAAATGTGAGGGTGAAATATTTATATATTAAAGTATAGTAATTTAATTGATAACTCATTTAAAAATATACAATTAATTTTATTTTTTTAAAAAATATTTTTTTTAATTTTAAAAAATAAAAAATCATCTGAAATAAATTAAAAGGTTTATTTTTTAAAAAATAAAATAAAATGTAATTTTTTCAAATGAACCTACTAAAATTAAAATATATCGAATTGTTATATTTTAATAGGATAAACTTCATATAGTATGAAATTCCTAAAATACGTAAGTATTTTTTTTTTGTAAGTTGCTATCTCAAACTGATTTATAGGTTTGAAAAGCACATCAAACCGAAATTTGAGTGTTTGGAACTGCACTGGATCTAACTAACTTTTAATTCTAAAAGACACTTTAAAGTTGAAACAATTTTTTGTTGTTGTGATTTTTAGCTTTTTTTTATAGTTAAATTTTTTAAAATTGACTTTTTAATATATCATCCAAACAAATTTCTGTTAAACTATTTTTTATAAAAATATATTAAAATATAAATTATATTATATTAATTAATTTGTACTCTAACTTTAATTTACACAAATAAGTTAAAATAAAAATTACTTTTACCAAAGTTAACCGGAACGAAACCTGAGACATTTTATGGGTGTGTTTGGATTAGCTTTTGGAGAATAGATTTTAGGAAAAATAGATTATGGAGAATATATTTTGAGAAGAATAGATTATGGGAATAATATATTTTGTGAAGAATAGATTTTAAAAATAGAGATGTTTGGATGATTAGTAGTAGAATCACTTTTTATATTGCTAAATTACCAAAAAGGTATGATTTGATTAAAGTATGAGAGATGAGAGAGGGTAGAGAAGAAATAGGAGAGAGAAGAGAGTGTAGAGAAGAGAGAGGAAAGAGGAAATATGGTAAAGAAGAGAGAGGAAAGAGAGATGAGAGATGAGAGGGGTATAAGAAAAAAGTAAGGGTAAAATAGTAATTGGATATTAAGCTCTTTTACTGTTCCAAAATATATTTTCAATAGCTTATTCAAAACTATGGTTTCAAACTGAAGTTTTGGCTAAAATCAATTCTGGACAAAAAATGACTGTTTGTTTTAAATTTTTTCAAACCGATGTTTTAGTCAAAATCAATTCTGGACAAAAATTACTGTTTGTTTCAAATTTTTTTAAACTGAAGTTTTGCCCAAAATTAATTCTGAAAAGCTAATGCCAAACAGGCTATATCGCCTTTATGATTCACTGACCCTGCCAAAGAGAGTTTGTCTCTTGTAACCAAAAATGAAAAAAAAAACAAAAAAAAAAACACAGAGAGTGTTTGCCTTTCGCATTTAGCTGTACATGTTTGTATAGGTTTCCTAAGTTCAGTTGGTGATGGTGGTGGTGAAGAAGACGAGGAAGAGGAAGAAGAAGAAGGTAATTATGAATATTTTGGTGCCCAGCTAGCCATGGCTTATGAGGAACAATCCGGATGATAGTTGATGATCCACACATCTTAATTTTATTTTTTTAGATAATTGGGACTCTATCTTGAGTCGTATCTGGTATTTGTTTGATGTAATTAATGCGGAGGTATTAATTCAACCCAGTCTTAATCAATGCTTTAGTCCTTTTATACACTTATTTTCAACTCAGTCTTTACATTTACACTTTGGCTCCTTTTGCTAATATAGGACAAACAATTTAAGTGAAATTCAGTTAGTTAAAAATTGGAAATTGAAGATGAGTACTATTACCAATGGATACTCCATTGACTACAAGTTATGCCTTAATTATATAGACCGCTCTTCTATTTTAAAAACATTTAGTTTAATCAGTTGACACTGTTATAAATATTCTTAAAAGATTCTAAAAGCATAATTTTTAATTAAAATAAATTTTATTTCCTTTGCTTTTCCTTATTATAAGTGGTTTTCAACCAATTCTTACAGAACAGAGAATATTGTAATTTATAATGACTTAAATTCAAATATTTTGAAGCTTTCAATGATTTTTTAAGCCTAAGGATTTAGTATAAGTATTAGACTGATCAAATTATAATAATATTAATATTAATAATAGGGATTTTGAATGTTTAAATAATTATTTTTATTAACTTATTCAACCGCGTCAAGAATTAGAAATATTTTGACCATATCATACAAATTAAATAATTAACATGAAACTAATAAAAGTTGAAGGGTTAAAATGAAAACGGCTAAAGAACTACTTTTTTTATATAGTAAAAAATCTATATTGTTCACTAGCCATATAAATTTAACTTAGTTTTAATTTATATTAAAAATAACTTTAATTCTTATAATTTTATTTTCTAAAATATAAGGACCTACATTTTAAAAGGTTAGAACTATAAAAAAACTAAATTTCAATTAAATTAAAATTGTAGATACCAAATCGCATTGAGTTATTAATCTCTAGAAATTAATTAAAGAATGACTTGTTAAAATTTGAATAATAACTCATTAATATTCTAGAAACACAATCTAGATTTATTTTTTATTTAATTTACTGATAATATAAATTAACAGTAGTTTCAGTAAGTCAAACATAGATTCTTTTTTCCCAAAATCGTATATTTAGGCATTTTTTCTATCATAGTTGTTTTATTCCAATCACCAATATTATAATACGAATCATGTTAAACATTGAAAAAAATAATAAATAAACCACACACACACACGCATATATATATATATATATATATATATTCCCGTTCAAAAACTTCGCCCAAGTTCAAATGCTGAGGTTTTTTTTAGTATAAAAATTTGTAAAAAAAGGTTGATCTAACTTACAATCTAACAACAGAATAAAATATCTCTTTCTTTTAAATAATACTAAAATTGAGTAAGATAAATTATCTATTTTTTTAAATATAAATTTAGACACAGTTCAAATGCTGAGTTCTTAATACGTACGTACTCTGAGCCTGAGGGCCCATGCAGCGAAGACTAAAAGACTGTTATTAGTCCAAGTCGTTGTCGTCTCTGGAGCTCCTTGAATCTGAACCAAATCTCAAGCTTTGGAGCTAACTGCGAAGCTCTTCGATTATCAATCTCCATGGCCTTCCCTACTCTCTCATTTTAGTCCTTAAGGCCAATTTCATCCAACAGTCGCAGCATTTACTAGTTCGCTTTAAGATATATGTCCTCAAGCCAACACGTACATGCATGTTCATCATTTTCAAGGTATGAGATTATCTCTTCTTCAGTTTGCTTTTCTCTCTGATTCGCCATCTCCCTCAACTCCTTCTCTCATTCTCTTTTCCTAAAGCTTTAATTTAATTTGCTGAAGAAAATCGATGGTAGTGTTAGGAGTTAGAACCTCCCCTCCAGATCCAAAAATCATTTTTCAGTAGTACTCTAAAATATTTTTAATATTCAATATTTTAAATATTTTTCAGTAGTATTCAATATTTTTTAAAGTAATTTTTAGCATAATTTTACGATAATATTTTTTTCAGTAGAAATGTACACCCTATGATCAATGCATCAAAAAGTAAGATATTGTATAATGCTAAAAAAATATTTTAGAGTGGAATATGCTGTTTTAAAAAATATTTTAAATATTGAGTGCACTAAAATTTATTTTAGAATATTGTATGCTAATAAAAAATATTTTAGAATATTATGTGCTAAATATTAAAACTAGTAAAAAAATATTTCAAATTATGGATGCTCAGTAGAAAGAAAAAAAAATGTTCCTCTTATCAGTTTGCCTTAAAATGGAGTAGTTTTGGCAAGAGGAGAGCAAGGGAGGAGAGAAGTTAGGTCCATAGTGATGACTAAAATTAACCCCTTAACTAATAATAGAACCGGTTCAGGTGCTCATCATAATTTAGACTATTTAAATATAATTTTAATAGTTTAAATTTTGAAATTTTGGATTAAAATTTAAATTTACACATGATCTTTTCGCGAATGTGTGCTTGGTACATAATCTTACCTCGACTAAAAAAGTTCCTATGAAGATTAGAAAAGTGTGTAAAAATGACCGGGCCATTAATTATTTCAACGTCCATCATTTGTTTGACCAAAGACAATATGGACACGAATGTGGCTTCCAGGGTTTGATAAAAAAGAAGGCCAACTCTTGTAATTTTTAAAAGGCTACAAAATGTCACGGTCATTATTTATTGCAATGTTAACCATTTGTTTGACCCAAGATGCTGATGTGGATGCCGATGTGGCAATCGTTATGAAATTTTTAAAAGGCTACAAAATGTCACGGTCATTATTTATTGCAATGTTAACCATTTGTTTGACCCAAGATGCTGATGTGGATGCTGATGTGGCAATCGTTATGTCTAGCTACCAGTTAAGGGAAATTGAGCAAGCAGAAACCCATTTACAGTGCCTCTAAAATTTGAAAAAATTCTAAAATTTCAAGTAATTTATTTATAAAAAAATTATTCTAATAACAGCTATCTAAATATTTATTTTTTAAAATTACTTTTATATAAAATTTATTTTACAAAACTTATTCCCTATAATCACTTTAAAATCAATTTTCTCAAAAACCTATCCTCTTATAAGTAATGCCCCAACCTCCCAAAATGTTTTATTGTGGTTGGGATAGTGTTAGGGTCTTTTAGATGAGGACATGCTACTGATTTTATATTTTAAATAAAAATAATATTGAATTTCATAGACTTACCAAACACACTTTTAAAACTACATATCCATATCTATCTCTAATTCTCTATGAAAATTAATTCTAGTATAGCAAAAGGGGCCTTAGGGAAAGTGGGACATCTTAAGGGACATTAGAGCGCCTTGCCCAATAAAATTCAAAAGAATTGCATCATATAATTAATACTCAGACATGAAAGAAAAATGCCTATAATGAAAGAGAAACACTTTATTTTCTGCTTTATTTTATTGAACTAAAAATACATTGTATTTTCTGTTACAACAGACAAACTCTCTTTGGCAGGGTCACTGATGAAACCTAAAGACGATAAACAAAGTCTCAGACGTTGTCTTCTGCTTGAGATTGCCCAGGTGAAGCATTTTCATGTTCATCCTGAGGGTGGCTTGTTTCTGAGACAAGGTATCGTCGTATAACCGAGGAAACCTCACAAAGACATTGCCGGACCACTGGGTAGGACGTGAATGCGGCTTCCAACACAAAAAAACCCCATATGATGGATGCGATTATGCCCAACAAGGGATTTAGGATTATTAGAAGCAGCACAATTGCCATAAATCCGAGCAGCGGCCCAAACTTTTTGATGACTGCAACATAAGGCTCTTCACTCTCGAGTTGAAATTCTGCAATGAAACTCACAGCATAGAGGCATAGGATGACAAGAATGGCCGCCATAATGGCGGCATGAGCATCAAACGGAGACTTCCTTTTGGATTGGTATTCAACTTGAACATAACCACCCAACGTAGTTATCAGAAACATAATGACGACGTGGAGTTGCTTCCTATACGATCTGTAGTGAAAGAAGATATATATATATCATTGAAGAGAAAGTTTGAGTAAAGCTTGT
This sequence comes from Leucaena leucocephala, assembly GCA_037074615.1. Lineage (NCBI taxonomy): Eukaryota > Viridiplantae > Streptophyta > Magnoliopsida > Fabales > Fabaceae > Leucaena > Leucaena leucocephala. Next base: position 6,092,581 of record CM073553.1, read on the forward strand.
ATCAGTTGTAATGGAAGATCTATACTCAGTGAACTTTTCGATCTACTCACATCCTTGTTCTAGCTATACATGGGTCCTTGCTTTCTCGATCAATTACTAAGTTCGTGTCAACCTTTAACGAATAGAAAGATCGAATAGCATGCCCAATGAGTAGATCCTCAATTCTAAGGTACAGCAGAATGATTACAACAGTGGAATCTTAAAGCGAGGAAAAGATATATGGTTCACTACTACCCTACCTTGCTATTGAGCTGTAGGTTGCAGATATGTTGTGGCTATGATCTGCTCCAGCTCCGCCATGCGGAAAGGAGCCCACCATGAGGGATTGGTGGAGGGTGGCGGGCCTGCTCGTGGCCGGCTGCCTAAACTCCGCCGGGAGGGTTGAAGTCATAAAAATGTAATGCACGTAGAGTAGAATGTTGGAGCAATCTGGGAGAGAGAATACACCACCTCGATGTTGAGCTCTAAGGCCCTCGGGATGGAATGTGGGACTTATTTATACACTATTCTTGTTTTCTTGAATTTCTTCTCGTAACATGGAAAATGAACAGGGAGCCGAATATTCCTCTAACAATCAATTTGTGGCATATAGGGTGGGTTTAGTACGTTACTATTTGCTTTCTTCCATTTCATTCATTATCTTTCTATGAAAAATTTAATGGTTTATATTTAAAATTTTGTGAGATTATTATTATTATTTCATATAAAAAGATATAAATAAATTTAAATTATTAAAATTCATCAATTAACAGTTTATAAATGGAGACTATTATTAAAATATTTTAATAAAATAGACTTTTTTTAACTTCCATTAAAGTTTTACATAATATTATTTTTGTTTTAACAAATTAAAATTTATATATATTTTTATGTGAAATTATGATAGATAATTTTATAAAATATTAAATCATTAAAATTTTAATTCTTTTTTTGTTACAAAACTTTTTCACAGGCGATACAAATGTCTGGTAGGATGAGCTGTCAATTATCCTCAGACATAATTTAAATATCTAAGAGTTAAGATATCTCCCAAAATACTACAACTAAAACCATATAACTCCTTACAAATTAGTCATATGTATACTACAAAGTGGAGCTGGGAGTAAAAGGATAAGATAGGTTTGGGGAGTGGGTGAAGGGGCCCCAAGTACGCGTGATTGTATATTTAATATCAGGGTTCTTAAACATTCGCACCACCCTGGTGAATTTTCTCTTGTAGCTATTTACTTAAAATATCAGTCTGTTTATTTTAAAAATAAAATTATATATTTTATAAAATTAAGGGATAATAATTTTATATGATTAAAATTATAATAATTGAGTTGCAATAAATTGAAATTTAGGAATATAAGTTTTAACTAAATAATATTTATTAAAATATAATTACTTAAAAGAAATAAATATCAAAATGTATACAAATACTAAATTCTTAAATATTCAGAAGGATTGGGCTGGTTATGTTGATATGCATGGGATTGTTTAAGTGAAGGGGTTGGGTAGGAGGAATAAATGAGAAAGTGTTGCTCCTTTTATCTGTGGAGAGTTTTGGACGCACGAGGCAGAGGGAGGGACCCACGTTGTGGGAGCCACAGAGTCAAGTTGGGATGGGGAAGATGATGAGCCACATCGTTCAGTTAAGTTTTCGTTTTAAAAAAAAAACAAAAGAAGCAGAAGAAGCTAAACTTTCAATTTTTTTTCATTTTATTTTTGTTTCTTTAAGTAGAGATGGAACGAAAAGGAGGAGTGGAGCAAAAGGGAAGAGGACAGAAGCCGGGTCAAATAGCCTCCCCACGTGTTTTCAATATTTTTATTTTTATTTATTATTTTATCTTTAATATTAGAAGTAGATAACTAATTCAAATAAATTAATAAAATTAAATAAATAAATTAATTATTATTTAATTTATTTTTTTAAGATTAATTAATAATATATCCTTTTTAATTTATTTAAATTAATTATTTAATTATTATATTAATTATAATTAATTAATTAATTTAATTTTTAAACTTATTTAAATATTAATTTTTATATTAACAATCGAAAAAGTATTTTAGAATACAAGCCTTCTTGCGTCTTCTTCCGTATGTGTCTCTAGCACCGTTGCGTCACCATCTTTTTGTCTATGGGCGTATTTGTTAACACCTCAAACATAAATTTAAAACTTTAAGTTTAGTTTAATTTTTTTTAAAATAAATAGTTATATTTATTTAAATATATTTTTAGAATAAATTATAATTTAAAATTAAGGTTCAGATAAACTGGTTAGAGCAACTTATGAAATAGTAAAAGAGCTTATGAACTAACCAATTATTATATTATTCCTACTTTTTCTTACACTATCTCTCATACTTTTTCTTATACCCTCTCTCCTCTCTCCTACTTTTTCCCTCTTTTATTTCTTACACCCTCTCTCCTCTATCCTCATTTAATACTCATAACCTTTTTCGTAATTTACCAATCATAAAATCCCTTCTATAAATAACTATCCAAACACTCATTTATTCAAAATCACTTTTTTTTTTCATAATCTCTTTTAAAAAAGTCCTTTTCCATAAGTTGTCTATAAGCCCATTTTTTTCATAAACTCTTTTAATTTTTTTTTCCAAACCCACGCTATATTTACATTATACATATAAATACCAGGTGACATTCGTTTTCACCTTTTCTATAAATATTTTTAGCTTGAATTACCTGTTCCTTATTTTGTTTAGGCTAAAGGGGATATATCCGTTTATTTATATTTCTATCATATTTTATTTGAATCTCTTAAATTTAAAAAAAAGTATGTTTTTAATCTTTTAAATTTAAATACATTAATTTTATTAATAAAAAAATACTACTTCAGCAAATTTAAAATAATAATTAAGAAATTAAATACTGACAAAGTATATCGTAATTTTAATTATTTATTATAAAATATAATATTATTTAACAAAATTAAAATACAAACATATTTTAAAGCAAAAAAGTTGGATTAGAAATGATCATTTGGGGTTATTAGAGGCTTAGATTAGAACATTTAGATTTGGGTTTATGGTGTTGCTAGGCCACGTGGGCCTAAAATTGAAAGTAAATTTCGCTATTGTTACGGGCCCGCCCGCAACAGGGCAATTTTGTTCAAGCTTTGCCACGATGCAGTGAGTTTGATGGAAGAACGTGGACTTCTGAAGCGCCTGAACTTTCCATCATCAAAACCTATGGCCCACTTCTCGGATTTCTTGTCGTTGTACTGCTTCTTATTATCTTAATTCCATTGTTGGGGGCACAATCACATCCATCATATGGTGTATTTGTTTTCCTTTTCTCCTTGAATTAGAAGGAGATACATTAATAGTATGGGATTATAAGAAAAATTAAATTTATGTCGTCCAACTTAAGGGGAATTTTTATAATACTATATTACAATATTCTTGATAATGTATTTTTTATAATTTTTTAGTCTTTAATATATGATATGATTAACTAATTTGATTAGATTAAAGAATTTAGTTAATATGACATATTTTTATTAAAATACTTTAATCATATTTCTTAATTTGCTCCCTTAATATTTTATTTGATTAGTATTGTAGGAGTATCAACAATAATAATTTTAAAAAAAGTTGATAAATATATTAAATATATCCTATATTTAAAAATAAAATTAATTTTTTTAATTAAGTTATATATTAAGAATTAGATGAGTATTAAAAAGTTATTTGTGAGGTATAAGATGATACCTTGTCAAGCCCAAATTTAAGTGTGGACATTGTGTTGAATCTAATTGACTTTTGAGTTTAATTTTTTTTTTAAATTGAAGCAATTTTTTTTGTTTTTAATATTTGACTATTGACTTTTTTAAAATTTATTTTTAATATATATTATCTAAATAAATTTATATTAAATTAATATTTTTTTTGTAAAAGTCTATCTAAGTAAGGGCAATATAACTCAGTTAAAATTTATAATAAATATAATATTTTTAACTATTTTTATTTATAGAGATGGATTAGTAATTTTTTTTACAAGAACATTGAATTATTAGTTAAAAGGTCCTTATAACAAAGGTTAGAGTTTGGGTACTGCTGAGAGATATGTGGGTTCCACACTTGGACATGAAATGAAGAATAACATAATATGATGCTAATTAGTACTATCTTCAAATTTTAATATAAATATAAGATTTAATTAATTAATTTAAATTAATTAAATTATTTATTTATAATAATTGTATGTTAATTTCTTTATAATATCATTGTCATGTGTATTTTAAATCATCTTTAATAAAAACTCTATAATATATATAATAATATAGGGATATTTTAGAAAAAATTATAATTTTAAAAGATAAAATATATTGAATTTTATAATTAATATCAAATTAAATTTTTTATTTAATTTTTATAATTAAAATTAGAGGGAGTAATTAGTAACGGCTAAATATGGAGTAAATTGAATGAAGATGAGATACCATTTGAGTGGAAATATTACTTTGCGAACCTTTGTTGGAAAAGACCACCTCGTACCCTCTTGTGAACCTATTAAATGCAGCACGCTTACGCCACTATGAAGACGCAGGAACCCCACCATTGCCCTTTTCCCTCCGCTTTCTTGATCGCGACCGTTAATCAAATCTTTATGGGAAAATCTTAAAAAAATTTATAAAAATTAATAAATCTTAAATTAAAATTTTAAATACTATAAATATGTGAGGACTCAAATTGAGACTTTAAAACTTAAAATTAAATAATTAAAAAAATTATTTTATTTTAAAAACAGTCAACCATATTTAATATTAAAGGATATTTTAATCATTCGGCTCTTAATTTTAGAATTTTAATTTAGGTCCTAACATTTCTATAATATTTAAAATCTTAATTTAAAATTTATTAATTTCTAATTTTTTTTTGTCAAATTTCCCAATCTTTATTCAAGCCAAAAAGACCAGGTCGAAAACCCATCACATAACTTTACCACGTACGCCTATGACAAAGTCAAAATGAGAAAAATTCGACATTAAAAAATTGATTGATAAGAAAAATTTGATAAACTGGAGTATTAGTTTTCTGAAGTAAGTTCTTATCACCATCACCAATAAAATTAGTAATGGATGAGTTTTTCCTAATTTTTTTTTCTAAATTTTTTTTTATATATTTTTCTTTCTAAATTTAACTGTTAAGACAAACTTTAAAATACTTATATTTTAAAACGGTGCGAGTCTACCATGAAAAAGTTCTTAAAATTCATTAAAGATAAGATTGAATTGATTTTTGGACGATGACGTTTGTTCTTTTCTCTATTTTTTGTTCTTTAATTGAATTGATGTTTGGACGATGACGTTTGTTCTTTTCTCTATCTTGTTCTTTTATTGAAATGATGTTTTGTACAACGCCGTTAGTTCTTTTTTTCCCCCTTTCACTAACCCCTACTTGGATTTAAAATGGTGAATATATATTTTAAAACCAAATAATTTAACAAAAATATTATTTTTAAGATAAAAATAAAAGTGGATACTTTTTAAAATTAAATATAATAAATTAAAATAAATAAATTATATATTATCTAACAATATTATTATGAACTAATAAAAATCTAATATAAAAAATAGAAATTAAATATAATGGTGTAGGGTACAACATTTTTCTTCCCAAATCCCTCCATTTGTGAAGAGAAATTTTGGGGGGAAAATGAGGGGAGCCCAATCCATTTTCTTCTCCACTTTTCCTTTCTCCTTCATTTTCTCTCCCATCTAATCCAGGGAAAATTCATTCATCTCCCATTTTTTAACCCACTTTTCCTTCCTTTGTCAGCCTGTTTGGTACGCTGGAAAACAACAAAAGAAAAAGGAAAATTCTGATTTTTCATCAGTAGGACACGTTTGATAACACAATTGTAATTGTAATGACTCTACAAAATAAATATATATAATACCACTTTAATGATATATATCTTATTTCTTGCCACATTGTGATTAAGGGAAGCTGTGGTTGAGTGGTTGGAGATAATAGAATGAATGAGAGGTCCAAGCCATTTAAATATATTATTGTTATTGTAGTGGTGGTTAAATTTATTAAATTTAAACTTGATAAGTAGAAAGAAGAAAGGTAAAGGATGATCTCTAAAGTTTAAATATTGTATTTGTTAACTGAGGGGTGATAAGTTTTATTATCGTTAAAATAGTCATAATATTATTTGGAAAAAATAGGGATTAAAGTTTAAGTTTTCCTTATATTTTAAAGTATTATAAATTGAGCAATGTGATAGAATTATGAATTATTAAAAATATAATTATAATTTTAATATGCTATTTTTGGGATATCAGAAAATTGATAAGTGAAAATAATTAAAAGTTGTTTAGCTAAATAGAGTAAATGTTTAGAAGCATGATAAGTGAGTGAATAACGTCCAATGATATTTTTTTAAGTATTCTTTTTCCATGGAAATTTTATATAAATTCATCATTATTAAATTTCATTTTCTCAATATTTCAATATTTTGACATTCTAGAAAAATATACCCATGTTTATATGAAATAAGGGTTTGATTATTATCACTAATTTTTCTTTCGAATGACTTATAATATCGTCATGTTTATGTATGAAATGAACAAAGAAAATTCTAAGAAATATTCTGTAAAGATTTAAATTTATTTATTTTTTATTTTGAAATATTCTTATGTGAATTTCTATTATTTAAAAAAAGTTTTATAGTATATAAATTGAATAAAATCTTGAGATTTTATTTTGATTTTCATGCTCTAAGTCCATGATTTTGGAATACTCTTAATAAGATTTTGGTATTGAAAATTTTGTTCAAATTAATATTAAGTTGATCCTATACATACTTGGAAAACAATTTTTTTGAAGAGGATTAAATACAAAACACTAGTTACTAATAATAGTACTGTTAGTCCTTAGAATAAGATAGTTAAAATCAAGATCGCTTGATATTCTGAGCACATTACTCACATTGGGTATTCGTTGGATTCATTCTCACGCTTGTTATTAATGGGTATTGTGCCTGATTTGTAACTTTGAACCACACCTAATTATTTATTCTCGTGGAATTTATGTATAGCATACTTTCATGGCTTCAAGCTAGAGTTAGGAAAACGGATCTAGCCCGCAGGTGAAACAGGCCAGCAAATGCCAGCCCGTTGCTCGCCCCTCCTAGCCCGCCAACCAGTTTTTTTGTTAAAATTAAATTATTAATATTATTATTTAGTTTACCTAAATATTATTTTGAATACTTTTATTATTGAATACTAGTAAAGATAACTACTTATTTGTTAATATGTGTTGACATATTATAATTGATTAATATTATGTTAATATTTATTTAGATTTATAGTTATAAAATTTGATAATTTTTTATAAAAAGTAGAAATTTTTAAGAGTATAACATTAACAATTTTTTAATTATACTAATATAACATTAGAAATTTTTTATTAGTATTCTAAAAATTTAGAAATAATTTTTTAAAAATATTAAAAATTAAAAACAAGGGGCGAGCTGCAGGCTTGGGCTAGCATTAGTGGGCCGCACAACCCATCCCCAAAACGGGCTCGCCCATTTTTGGCGAGCTAACCCGTTTTACCACCTCTACTTCAAACTATATTGGAATAATTAGTTATCCTCATGGACTGTGTGTCTACGCTTTTTAATTCAATATGTTAAAATTCTACACAAAGATGATATTTAAGAATTATCATTTTAAAAGGATTTCCTTAAATCAGATGTTTTACTGGCTATTTGGATTAGTTTGATTAATGCTTTTTATATAATTTTATTTTTCTAAAATTTTATAATTTGGACATTGAGATTTATCTTCAAGCTTTATTATTAGAATTTAAATATGTTTAAAATATTACTTTCCACATTTATTTATTAATGGGACATTATTGAAGGTATATTATTTTGGCTTGAGATAATACCATTGACCTTTGTTCCTCAAACTGAGTAGCGAAAAGCCTATTTGTTATTTTGAAGTTGTTGTTCAATTTTGTATAACTATTACAAAATATAAATATAAACTTATAAAATTATATCTTTTTAGAAATTAGATGTTCCATTTAGTTTATAGACATGATCCCTATCTACTCTTGTCATTTTGTTGAATTACATAAATATATGCTCGAAATTATATGTTCCATTTAGTTTATAGACATGATCCCTATCTACTCTTGCCAATGGTTAAAAAAATGTTAACCTGTCATATTCCATTTGACTATAAGAATTTGAGGACTTTCCTTTTAAGCATATTTAAAAAAATATTTTGATAAAATATTTTTCATAAAAAAGTGCCTAGTACCACGCTCTAACTGGCATATAAGGGGAATCCCTGAATTTTGACTGAATTTCCTATTGATGGCTCGTTATCGTGCACGCGAGCCTACCTCTCTTTTTGTTATGACTCTGAAATTTTATAGATAAAAATTTAGTCAACAAAGGTATATATATTTATTCCTTGCAAAAATTGGCAATAGGGAGTGTTAGCTGAGTGGCTATTGGGACGGGAATAAATCCAGCTTACCCGTGTTCAAACCTTGTCATCTGCAAGCGTGTTTTTTTTTCTTTTTTCCAGCTTGAAATTTCCATTTTCCCTCCCTCGTTTATCCTGCAGCCACCGTACCATTTCTTCAGTTTTCTCAGCGGCAAGCCAGCGAGACAGCAGGGAGCCAGTGAGAGCAGTGGCGAACGCTCCACGCCACCGATGCCGTGTTTCAGTTGATTGCTTCCGCCAGTGCTTCCTCTTCCTTGTTCCATCATCACCGACCCCTATTTTCCCTCTGCTTGGCTATATTTTTCTGGGGCATCAACAGCGAGAGAGAAGAGAGGGGACGCAAGCTCACTGTTCAAGTGACTCTGGAATTGGCCATTTATGTTGCTCATTCTGCCATCCATCACCGTCGTTCCCCTCCTTCCTTATTTGTTCGGCCACTGTGTCGTCTATGTGCACACCACCAGAAGTGAGAGAGGAACCCATTCCAATTTCATCCCTTTCCATTGTTTAGGCTGTTGTCGCGTGTATGTGTTATCAATCACTTGCCGTCGTTCTCCCTGATCTGCTCTGTTTTAGCATCGCTGGGGAAGAAGCCATGGAAGTTGAAAGCTTTTCTGCATTCTTTCTTTGTTTAGTAGCTGTTCTTCGTCCTTCCGTCGTGAAGTCCGCCGTGGGTGGAACACCGTAAGTTTCTTCTACTCCTCTGCATAATTCTCTGGCAACCAGTACTTTTCTGATCAAATATTCTGTTAATATATGAGAATAAAGAGAAGAGCAGAAATAGTGGCTTAGCCATCAGATTTTTGAAGTTAGGATCTTCGTTCTAATAATATATGGATGCATAAATTGGTTGTTTGGACGCTGTGCTATTGGGTGATGATTTCATTTTCTCCGGGTACTCTGTCTGTGTGTGAAACTGCAAGGAAGAGGGGGTGTATGTGATTAAAGTTGTTATTGCTATTCGTTGCTGCTGATGTGAAGGATATATGTATATATATGTATATATATATATGTGTGTGTGCATTACGTGTGTTGTATCTGTGTTCATATATGTGGGTGAATCAGATTTGTTGATTAATGCCATGGATTTGGTTTTGATGGGAGGAAGAATGCATAAATCACTGTTGTCTCGTTATATGCTCGCGATATACTGTTTGGGGGTGTGAAGTTTCATGGTGCATGTATGTATAGGCATAGATGAATTGGAAATTGGGAATATATAGAATTAAGGAGAGATGAGGACATTGTTGACTGTTGTTCTGTCAGTGTCATATGGTAGCTTTCTGATTTAGTGGAGAAAAGAAAGAAAAGAGAGAAGAATTGCTATATAAAGAGTGGCTAGAATGAGATGTTGAGCTGAAATATTTATGCTGAAGGTTCAAAGCATTGACTGTTTTGGTGTATATATTGTAGTTACAAAATTTCTGGTGGATAGAAATTCGATTTGAGATGCAAGCAAGGACCCATAGTTTTAAGAACTTGTCAAGTAAAGTTTTCATATGGTCAAGGAATATATATAGGATGTGTATATTGTTTGAGGGAATTATTGTGTTCACTGTACCTGGTTTTGGGGGAATGAAGAATTTGTTGTTTTGGCATTCTAGAAGTTGTTTTGGAAGCTTATGTTAGGTATAATTAAAACAAGCATAAAGGCCTTAAGGTAATGTATAGTTAATTTAGCTTAAGTGGGGTATTAAAAACATACTCTTATATATATATATATAAATGAATTGTGGAAGTCATAAATCTGTGCTAAGGCCATGTTTAATATTTATAAATGAATAAGTGTTTGCTTTCATGATGGGTTATAGTGTAAGGGAGCATTGGTTGTTGGTTAGAAGCATATGTATTAAATCTTTGATTGAATGGTTGATGGCATGTAATGAAAGGAAATATCAGACTAAGGATAATTACTTTTGTTAAAGCTTTAAATAGAATGTTAATATACTATATCGGAATACCAGGGGATTTAGAAGCGAATGTGATCGAAGTTGTTGGGCTGAAAAGAGTAACGGTTTAGGAGCGTGGCAGGTGAGTGAATGACGTTCCCTAAAATTTACATTTTTTTTCAAATGCATTGTCATTTCAAATGATGAATTTCAAATATAGATTTCGAAAAGCAAGTTTTACGAAAGTATGGTTTAAATCGTTAGAAATGATTTTCTTTCGATCGATTTACAAAAGATTATGATTATGCACGAAAATGGATAAAGAGGCTTTAGAAAAAGATTTGACAGTGAACTGATGTTATTCATGAAATATTCCTACGTGAATTGCATATGTTTTTTTTACAGTAACTTGATTTTAAATGTACATGCTGGGGTTTTGAAATTTAAAGTGGTTTTTACCAACAGTTATGACATTGAAACGGTTGAAATTATTACATGTGAAATAAACACCACGCATGATGGAAACGTTTTAGGATGGAATACAGAACGCTGGTTCCTAACAGCAGTACTGTTAGTCCTTGGTGCACCTTGGTTACCCGAGCTCGATGGATTATACCGTGGGTTTCGTACTCACGAAGGGTAGTGGTTGAGCTACCAGATTTCACCGTGGGTTTCGTACTCATGAAGGGTAGTGGTTGAGCTACCAGATTTCACCGTGGGTTTCGTACTCGCGAAGGGTAGTGGTTGAGCTACCAGATTTCACCATCGGTTTCATACTCGCGAAGGGTAGTGGTTGAGCTACCAGATTTCACCGTGGGTTTCATACTCGCGAAGGGTAGTGGCTAAGCTACCAGATTTCACTGTGGATTTCGTACTCACGAAGGTTAGTGGCCTTAAGCCACTGACAATTAGCGGCTTCGAGCTGCCAGATTGGTTAGTTACCCTCGTGGACTGTGTGTCCACGTCTGTTTTCATTCTGTTAAAGTCTTACGGAAGAATTATGGTTTTGAAAGGATTATTTTTAAATGATTGGTTTGAAATGGTTATTTCAGATTGATTTGAAATGGTTCTTTCATATTGTTGTTTCCCCTGAATTAAAAAAGGTTTACGGAAAAATTTGCATTGAAATACGATATGTTAATCGAAACATGTTTATGCATTGTTTATTTCCACATTCTTTTGAATCATGATTTTCTTGGGACGTTATTCACGAGTAGATTATTTGGCTTCAGATAGTGCAGGTGACCCTAATCCTCCTGCTGAGCAGTAAAGAGCTTCGTCGCAGATCCGAAGCGTTGTTTTTTGAACAAGATTGATTTTAATCTTTCTTAAGTACTTGTGTTATTTTGATAAAAAGGTAAATGCTCCACATAGACCTTAGAAAAGATTGTGTTTATTTTGAAAAATGTTATGGAAACTTTAAATGTTGTATTTGAGGTTTTAGGCTTTCAGAATATGAAACTATTCATATTCCGTGCCGGTCACGGCCCAAAAAAATTCGGGACGTGACACTTTTAGTCCATTTATTAGCCTATGATTGTATCTTATTATTTATACATTTGAGCCTTTACTCAACCAAGTAATGTGGGCTTTTGGTTTTTTTAACACACCTTCAAAACTATAGATTTCACGACACTAGAAAATAAGGTATTAAAAAAAGTGCCAAAAGGATGACCCATTTAGGCATTTATCATAGGGTTCAAAATCTTTTAAAGATCAAAATACTTTATAATTATTATGAATTATCATTATAGTTATAAAGTTAAAATATTATAGAATTAGTTAATGTGATTACTGATTAATAAATATTATAAGACTCAATTTTTCAAATATTAAAGTGGGTTACTGATTAAATTATTGATTGCAACTTTAGACAAATGATTGAAGTATTGAACTAGATCGGCCTAAACCTATTTTTAACTAAACAGGGTTTTACAAAATTTTAAGAGTATAGTTGATAATTTAACGACCTATCTATTTTGTTCTAATTACACATACCTCCCATGTATTTTGAAAACCTATATATTAGTTCAAACTATTAATACGGTTAAAGAACATTCTAAAAAGATTCTTGAAGTATATTTTTTAATTAAAAACCATATTAAAATAAATAATATATGTTGTTTACTAATTTACCCATCATTATAATAAATTCGTAATTGTCTATGTGCCTATTTGGATTGCCTCTAAACTGAGGTTTTAAAAAGGCCTTTGGCCCAAACCTCGGTTTGAATTTTTTTTTTTTAAAACAAACAGTCATATTTGTCTAAAAGGGCTTATGGACCAAATTATGCTTTAAAATCATAGTTTGAATAAGCTCTTGGGAATAACTTCTAGAACAATAAAATAGATTATAGACTACCCAATTACTATATTATCCCTATTTTTTCTAACACTCTCCTATTTTCTCCCTCTTCTCTTCCATGTCATCGCCTCTTCTATGTCGTAGCATGCCTTCTTCTTCTACCACCGCTGCACTCTCACCGTCAGAGAAGAAGAGGAAGTCACTGTCGAAGCTTTTAGTGGTCCATCACGTGAACTCTTCTCCAGATCTATGCTTGCCGTCAGTGAAGAGCACCACACTATGAATAGTCATGAGGGCAAAATGATGAGATGTTGCAAGAAAAAGATGAAGTTTTGGTCACTGCCGTCTAGAGAGGAGGAAGCGAAGCTCATTTGATTGTGGGTAGAAGAAGAGGGAAGAAGATGACTGAAAGTGATGGGACGTTGAACGTATATAATACTGATAAGTTTTTTCTTTTATCTTATACCCCTTTTTGATAATTTACTAATAATAAAAGTCCTTCTGATAATAATAATCCAAACACTCATTTATTCAAAACTATTTTTTTATAAGCTCTTTTCCATAAGTTATTTTTTAAAAAATATTCAAAAGCCCTTTTTTAAAAGTCTATCCAAATAGACCCTATAAAAAAAATACTAAAGCCCCATTTTATCTTTTAACATTAATATTTATTAATGATCTATTTAATATTTTTACTAAATTTAGACAAAATTTAAATAATTTTCTATTTATGTGAAAATACTAACAACTTGATAAAAATTTGAGTACTTTCTTTTAACAAACATATGCTTAAAAAATATATTTAAAAATTTTAAATTATAATATATTAATATAAGGATCTCAAAATTATATCATTTTATAATTTTATAATTTAATTAAAAAATGCATATATATATCATTGCCAAACATTTTAGTCAACATATGTGTTTAAAATATTACATCAATAGTAGTAAGTTTTAATAAATAAACAAGATCAAATATTTACATTTATTGAAAGATAAAAATTTATGATTATAAAATTAATTAAATTTTATAATATGGAAATCAATTTAAAAGTTTGACAAAAAATTGAAATATATATTAAAATTATTTATTTAATTTTGAATAAAGATATGTGAGTAAATGATTATGAACTATTACCTTCGATCTTAATTATGAAAGTTAGTTAATTTTTTTTATATATGATAAGGAAGCTAAACAAATAAATTAATTATAACTAATATAAGAGTTAACTTATTAATTTGTATAAATTAAGAAATACATAATATGAATTCATCTTAAGGCATTAGATTTAATCATAATTAACTATAATTTCTTTAGTATATCTAAAAAAATTAATTAGCTCTTATAATTAGGATAGAAGAGAATAATATATATGTTGAGAAGGGGCATTTTGGTCAAAATGATGATTCAATATTATGATTTAATAATCAACTAACGTTTGGATGGAAGTTGAATATTAAAACTAGAAGGGAGGTTTAAGCAATATGTATTTTAATTTTAAGAGAAGTCATATAAATTTTCAAAATAGAGAGGATATATCTATAATTTAGAATAAATAGTGAAGAGGATGATGCATTTTATTCATAGAATTAATTGCAATTCATAATCATATCTTCATAATTATTATATCGATCCAATACAATGCATTGCACTTGAATTCCATGTCTTCGTCATTGGAATTACACGTTCTTTTTTGACTAGTCACTGACTGGCATTACGCATTCACGTCAACCTACAAAAAGAGCATGTTTAATTTCTATTGAAATATATTACTCCTTTTGCCTTTGAGTTAATTAACTTTTTATATAGATTTTAAAAAAGTAAATAAATTAGCTAATTATAACTTATATGATAATTAGTTGATTGTTGAATAAAACTTCATCTTAATTTATTTGATCTCTTAAAAAAATTAATTAATTTTTATATTAAGAATTGGGAGAGTATTATGCTGGAAAATCTTGAAGCCCTGAAGCAAGTAGTGGTCTAACATTAAAACACAAAAAGGAGCAAATCAAATGGCGGAAATAAAGGGGAGGATAAGGTAAAAATATACCCCTTCCCTCCAAATCCCTCAACTTTGGAGGGCAGGGGAGGGGCCTCCAATAAAAATTCTGAACCGCCAAACAAGGGGATGAGAGAAAAATCTCTCTCCTCCCCTCCCTTCCAAATCTCTCGTATAAAACCCATCCTTAGTCTCATTTCTACTTTTATGAAATGGCATCACAAAAAAGTTCTCATATTGGAATATATAATTATATAATTACCTAGTCCGTGAAACATATTAGTTTTTTCCTTAGCTCTGGTTCCGCGAAGCTTCCTATCTCTCTCTCTCTATATATGAGCCGAATGCGAGGATAGAGAAGCCATTAATATTCTTTTGCTAGTCTCACTCTATATATATTCGTACAGGAACCAGTGACCGATCCTCTCCTGGTAAATTTTCCCTTTTAAGTACACACAACACGCAAATGGTTCTCTCTCTCTCTCTCCCTCTCTCTCTCAGTTAGAAAATCCATCTAGGGTTCTTTCTTTGACCATGGAAGATTGATGTGGAACAAGGAGGGGAACTTTCTGTGTAAGTTCCACCAATCACAGAACTGATGATGAGCACTGCCCTGAACATATAAAAACAATTCCCTCTCTAAGCTAGTATTCTCTATACCCAGACGCACAATTCTTGCCTTGGATCCATCAGAGGGACTTGGAATATATCAGATAAAAACTCCTTTAATAACTCTAATGAATGGTTCTAGAGTAAGGTATGACATTTCTATGACTCCTTCAACCCACGGGGGGGTGGCGGCAGCGGCCACCAGAAGGCCTGCTGTACACCAACCCTCAGGTGGGTCTCCTTCAATCCACACGACATGTCTGCAACCCAAAGCTCAATGGCAAGGTATTGTTACTGCAACAATCATATTTGGGGTGTTTCCCAAATGTTTTCTTTATTGAGATTGCACACAAGATATCAAAATTTCACCCATTTTTCGTAGAATCTAATGATTAAAGAAATAAGAAAAAAAATATATTTGGGAATGCACAGATAACACCTAGCTTAAGATTCTACTCTTCTCTTCATTCTGCTGCACCAATTGAGAAGTACCCTAGGGGTTTATATGTAAGGACACAGCCATTAATTAGCATTATAAAGTTTCTGTTTAACTATTTTTGGTGAAAAAGGATAAGTGCATTCATTTGTTTATGTTTCTTGCATTACAAGTCTTCATACATGAAGCATCTTCACGTTGTCATAATGTTTCTGATTACTGCGCTCGGTGGTTATGTTCAAGTTAAATACCAATCCAAACAGAAATCTCTATTTGATGATCACGCCCCCATCATGGTGGCCATTATGGTCAACCTCTGCCTCTATGCTGCGAGCTTGATTGCAGAATATGGACTTCCAAGTGAAGAGCCTTACCTTGCAATCATCAAATTAAAACCTTTGGTCCACTCCTCGGATTTCTCGTCGTTGTGCTGCTTCTTACAATGGTGGTGTAATGTCTTTGTGAGGCCTTCTCAGGTATACGAAGACGATACTTGTCTCAGAACCAATAAGCCGCTCTCAGGAGGTACATGTAAATGCTTCACCTGTGCAATCTCAAGTAGAACTAGATGTCTTTGTCTATCGTCTTTCTGGTTGACTGAACGAACCTTCTAAAGAAAGTTTGTCTCTTGTAACCCAAAAATAGAAAGTCACAGAGCGTTTTCCTCTTGACTTTAGCTGTATAGGAGTTTCTTTCATTCTGGATATTCATGAAGCGTGTGAACCCAAAAAAGACTTATGATTATTATAAAAATAAAATAATTGAAGGTTGAAAGTTATATCACAATGAATTATGTAAATAATTTTAAAAAATAAAAATATTAGTAAATCATTGATATATAATTTTAAAAAGACAAATTATACATAAGTTCTTTAAACGTAGGGGTAATTATCCTACTAAATATTCGAGTTTCATATAACTTTTAAATAAAGGATATTCCCCCCCCCTAATCCAAGAAAATTCCATCACCAAAAAATATTCGTCTTTTGTTATGTTTTTCAAAAATATAATTCTCTCACGCCATATTCATTTATTACTATGTTCTTTCATTCACACTACAAAAAAATAAAGTTTTAGTGACAACTTTTCAGCGGCGCAAAAAAAGTTGCAGCTAAAAGTAGACTTTTAGCGATGACTTTTATTGTCGCAACTGAAAGTCCTACTGAAAGTAAGACTTTTTGTGACGACACTTATTGGTGCCACAAAAAGTTTATAGTTTATGCGGCAACAATTTTTTGTTGCCACAAAAGGTACAATTTTTCCTAATTTAGAGGAGTTTTAAGAAACTATCTAATATATAAAATTAAATTATTGCATAATATTATTTTTAAATAATAAATAAAGGAATTTCATATGTTGTTATTGTAATAAGAAGATATTATACATATATTAATGTAGTGTGTGTGAAAGAAGAAGATGAAGTAGGGGTGTGTGCATAAGAGAGATATTATAATTGTGTTTCAATAAGTGTGAGATAGAAAGATAAGGAAAAAGAAGAGACATGACATACATATATACATATAGTGTGTGTGTGTGTTAGAGAGTGGAGAAGAATTGTAATTAAGCATGAGAGGTAGGGAGAAAGAAGAGAAGTGACATACATACATTCTTAGTTACTGTTGATCTATCCTTTATTGTTGCATTTTATGTAACATCCAAACTTTTAATAAAAATAATTTATAAGGTATAATTAAGGTTAAGAGTATTTTTTTTAAAATTAAAAGATCTCAAAAGTGAAATTTTAGAGTAAAAATAAAGAAAAAAATATTCATTAAAAATATTTTGGGGCTAAGAAAAATTAAGTAAAAATAATGAAATGAGTATTTTGGAGACTTAGAAAATTATGAAAGAGTTTACTTCCCCAAAAGATACGTAAATAATTTAATAGCTATTTTTTAAGAATTAAAAGTCTATTTTCTTGGAAAATTAAAAAAAAATAGTTAGTCGTTTGCCTAGAAAATTTTAGAAAAATTTCCTTATGAGTTGAAGAAACTATTGGAGAAAAAATATCGTTATTTTATTAAAAGGATTATTTCTTAAAAATTATTTAGTAAAAATAAGATTTTTAACGGTGACTTTTTCTCGCCACTGAAAGTAAGACTTTTGTCACCACGCATGTGGTTAATTTCATGTATGTTGCTTTCATATTTTTAATATTTTTATATCAACTAATTCCCATTTGTGGTTTTAGTTCAATTAGGGCTATGTGTTGGCAACAACCTTTAGGTTCAGGGTTTGAATGTAGTTTTAATTCCCTTAATGTCTAAACTCAACTTGACTCTAAAAATAATGTGAGCCTCTAATTAATTACTTTGGTTGTTCACCTTGTGTAACATCCCAAATTTTATAAAAATAGTTTATAAGCTATTATTGAGATCAAGTACATTTTTACTGTAATTAAAAAGTCTTAAAGATAAAATTTTAGGAAAAGAATATAGAAATGAGTACTCATTAAAAATAGTTTGGGACCTAGAAAAATTAAGAACAAATTATGATTTTAATTAATTGAAAATTACTACTTATATCCTATTAAAGTTTAAATTATTGAAATAAAATTGGCGGGTCTTCTCCTCTTTCCCTCTAAAAACCTAGATCTTCAAATCTTTCCCTCCATATTTTCAAATCTTTCAAATTCTGAATGAAAAATCAACTCTTCCAAATTCCGATCATGAACCTCCTTCATTCCCATCTCACCAGATCTCCTTCTTTTCAAACTTTCAACTCTTCTGCTCTTACCGAATTATTCATCAAACTTCCTCCTCCTTTGCTTCTCATCGTGAAGTCATAGTCTAGCTCCTGGTTCTGATTTCTGAACTCGCAACGAACCTATGATTGGAGCAACGAACCTGGAGCTCCAGATTTTGAATCATGTGAAGTTCTTATGGAGGAATCTCAGAAGCGTATTGCACATTGAAATGAAAACAACAAGACTTTTCACTTTCCTCATCGTTAATAATTATTGATATCTTAAGACTTCTAATATACATTGTTTCTTTTTGACAAAAACTTTCCTTGCCAGCGCCTTTTACAAGAACATGGTACAGGTTACAAAGCTAGCTTTCCACCAACAAGAACATGGTACAAAAACTTTTCTTTTTGGTTTCACTAGAGAAGATCATATTGGAAAAGTTAGTTTTCCACCAGTGCAGGTAAGGTTCTTCTTGACACCTTTTCTTCCCTTGTTTTCCTTTTCAAGCCTCTGAAAGGTTTCATTTAGCTGTAATTATTGTTGTGTTTTCTTCTGATTTGGTTGTTAGTATTCTTTATTTTAAAGTTGTGCACTTTTTTATTGTGATGCAAAAGTTTTCCATTTCAACAAAATTCCCACCACAATCTATTGTTTCTTAATTTGTCTGGAGCATTGAACTTATTGTGTACAAGCACATATATATGTTTATGTGTTTGTTGAAGCAGAAAATATGGCCAAAAAGCAATTTGCGTGTAATAGATTTGATCTCCCATGTAACAAAATGGAAAAGAGGCTTTTCTGGATTCCTTTTTGTTTGATCATGTTGGTCATTTGGAAATTAGTACACCATACATGGGATTTATTATGGAAGCTTCATTTCAGGCTGTACATATTCAAGATCCATATTTTAAAATGACACATGATGTTGCTCCTCGGATGGGATGTCAAAAGCTTGCATTGATAGAGTCAACATTTGTACCTGCCTTGTGGTATTATAATGTTGTTAAGAAAGGATTCTTGTATTTATTTTGGAATTGACCTCTAATTTTTACTTGTTTATAAATACACAAGTTATTAGTTTGCATGTGTGATTCTGATGTTCTTGTGTACCAATTTGGCTGTTAGAACATTAGCGAAACATTGTGTTGAGTTGTTGCTAATTCGATGTTTCTGTATGGGTTCCAATTTGGCTATATGTATAGTAACTTAATGGATAGCATATGTAGACTTTGGAATTTTACTCCAAAATAGATATCTTTCTATCTAGCTTTTCTTTCCTGTTTACTGTTTTATTTTTAACAGATTGCTCTTTGCTCATACCTTCATTCAAATTTGTATGCTTTTAGGGGGAGACAGGGAAAATGTCTGCTAGTGATCCCTTTGTCCACACATAATATTTTCCTCATAATATTTTGAACTATGGTATTTTTAGCAATTATATTAGTATAAGATATCTAACAAAAGGAGCAAAACCTTAAAGGAAGAGAAATAGTCTTTAATATAGTGATAGTTCAATTGTATAAAGTGTGCATACCTAATTATTTGGAGAGTTTGATAAAAAAATTTAAAAGGAGAGAGAAACATGGAAGAAGATTGTGCAGCAAAACATACAAAGATGGAAGAAGAGCGTGTATAATTTAAGCAAAGTCTAATGGAACAAATATAGTAAATGATACAAACTTAATTAGTTGTCTTGATGGGCACCTATTTTTTCTACTCCTAGTATCAAACCTTTTATATAATGTTTATGTTTGAATTAAATAATTTTATTTTATCTTTAAATATGTTTAATTAATTGAAGTACTTTGATATTTTATTAAAGAATGATGTGAATTATTCATTAATATTATTAGATTTTAGTATATTTACTTAATTATTATTTTATTTTTATATTTATAAACACATTATCGTTTTTATTTAAAAAAATTAGGAAAATAATTTAAAAGAACTATTGACTTTTAGCGGTGACTTTTCATATTATCGCTAATTCATCTTTAGGTGGCAACTTAAAAAGTTATTGCTGATACTCTTTTAGGCGATGACTTTTGTGTCACCATTGATTCTACTTTAGGTGGCAACAAAATTTGCCGCCTTTGCTTTGCCTTTTACGACGACGACTATTTTGACACCTTCTGTTGAACTTTTAGCCATGACTTAATGTCTTCGTTGATTGTTGATATTCAGCAGTAACTGAATGTCACCGCTAATTGTTGACATTCAGCGGCAACTTTCAATTATTACCGCCAATGGTTATAGGCGACAACTTTAGTAAATGTCACTACTAAAAGTCAATTTTTTTACAGTATCTTAGAAAAATTTTGTATCCCACATCTAGTATTAAAGTTTCTTAATCATTAAAGAACCACATGTGGCCCATCTAATAATACCCGTAGCAAGATTAACTCTTAGCATTGAATTTTCTTAAAACTTTAAAAATTCATATCTAATTTAATATTACTTCAAAATCAGTAGTTCGAAGCTCTAATTTTAGATCTTGGAAATCTCTTTGAAGGAAAAATAAGACACTGGTTAAATTCTAAACCATTTGTCATGAAAACTTTCAATATTCAAAACTATACAGTGCATTTTTGTAGTATTTTCCTTATTTCCGGGTCCTCTTTGAAAATCTTTATCTTTTAATTTACATATCCAAAAATTATAAAATGACTCATTTTAAAGCTCAGAATGTTTACTATTCTACACAAGGTTTCATAACCTAAAACAAACAATTTCCCTGATTATAAGCGGTCACAAAACAGTGGCTCAAATAAATATATTGAGTAATTACCAAACTAAGTTTTCATGCATCTTTTGCCATGATCTAGCATGGCCCTTACCTTGGCTGAGGCTTAGCTCCTCCGCTTCCCCTTATGGAGGTTGATTATATAACATAATATAGGATAATCTTAAATAAATTTAACCTAGAAGCACATATTTATACAATCGTTTACAACATATAATAGTAATAACTTTAACAAAATAAAATAAACAAATCTTCCAACTGCCTCCACCTTAGCTACTTACTTCTCCACAAGCTTGGCCTTTCCTTTTTAGTTACTAGCTCCTATTGTTGGTACATCGGAGAAAGAGATGAGATTTAGAAAAATCTCAGTAGCAAAATATCAACTCAATATAATAGTAAATAACTAAGCATAAGCATGTAAATAACCAAGTGAGAAGAACACTACAAGTAAATACACAAGGTGACAACACGAACTGAAACAAAAATATTACATGTTTAAATGCCTAATTATGGCATACATGGCAGATAAACATGCAAGCAACCAAGCATAAACTACATAAGAGAATAAGTTTCGTTACCTCTTAAGCTAGCTTTCTTCCCAACTTACTCTCCTTTCTTGCTTCTCTTGCAATCAAACCTTAACAATTATACATGTAGGGACAAATTAATACTCATATTTTGCTGCACTTTTATTGCATAGTTAATCTCTCCCATCCCGAACTCTCATTTAGCTCTTAACTTGTTTCTTTTTCTTTAATTCTTAACTTATCTTTTGGAGGTTGAAGATTCTTTCCTTATGCTTACCCCATACAATTTCACCTTCTAAGTTCTTGGGTAGATTCAAAATGAGCAAAACTTCCATATGATCAAAAGGGTGTTGATCGAACAAGATAAGAACATAAGCTAATATACTTCCATACTTGTTACCAATACTTATGTAGAAACCTTTAGACATGACTTATCTATATTTTAATGCTTTAAGTCATTATTCCACACTACAATACTTTAAAACAGTAGTTGTTCATTCTTAATTGCTCCAAAATTTTGAATTTAATGAGCATCTAACTTCACATATTCATATAAATTTCATGAATTCAACTTCTTTAATTTACTTCAAATCATAACTTAGGAGACTTTAAATGTATTTCAAGTGTGGTTTAGAAATTTAATTCACTTGTTCTATATTAAGGTATCTTAAAACAGTAGGGATTTACTTAATAAATTTCAGCTTCTTAAAATTTAGGCCTAGTACTTGTCTTCTTACATCAAACCACACTTGTATCTTACATTCCATTAGCATTTGTTCATTTAACTCCTAAAGTTTTGGACAGCCCCACTATTAGCATTCTAAAATTTCTCCAGCTTCAAGAATATTGTTTTAGCCATTATTTTTAGAGTCCTTTTGCATGCTTTAATCATCTAAGATACTCATTTGGTCATTAATATATGACATGATTTGAGAGTTTTTAGTCCTACATGTATTACATATTTTTTATATTCATCAACTTTTTCTCAAATTACTCCTATTATACTCTCTAAACAATAATTAAGTAAGAGAGGGAGAGAGAGAGTAAATTAAAGAAGATGATTATAATATTTAAAAAAAATATATTATATTAACTAACCGCTACAAAATGACACTTTGCAACAATTTGCACCTAACCACTACAAATCAATTGTTGCATCTTTCAGTTTTTTTTAGTGCCTTAGTCTAATAAAATGTTTTGAACTCTTATTTAGCATTTGTAAGCTTCAAATAGTGGTTTCTCATTAACTTTTACCCTCGATGTTTTGAACTCTTGAAGCTTGTAGCCTTAAACTCTTGACATTTTCCTATATAATTTCCACATTCTAAACCCATTGGAATACTTAATTTAAACAAAATTCAACTCTCTCATATAGAAATAGCAGCTGACAAAAGCAGGGGTGGAGGATAAAACTTTGTTTTACCACTTCATTTTATCCATCCATCACATTGGGGTTCCTTGGCGGTTAGTACAATTTAATTTTTACTTGAATCCAACTCTAGCACATATTAAAACATCAAAACAATGGTATTTTCAGCTTCCATACTTCTAGATTTTCGGATTCCTACCATGCAAGCATAATAACTACATACAATGCCATGTAACATTAATATACAGTTAAATTTACACTTGGCTATGGTCATCACACTTGTTTATTGGCTTTCTCTCACTAAATCCCCAAATTTTAGCCACCATCAGCTCCCAAAGCACTCAACAAATGAAGAATACCAAGATGGATTAATGTTCTAGACACTTTACCTTAGCCCAGAACGCCACTTGCATATATGATCAACCTTGCTCCTCCTGATCTTCTTCCTCTTCGTTCCCTTTTCTTCTTCTCCATCACCATCTCTCTCTCCTAAATTTTTCTGCTGGTGTGAAAATGAGTGAAGCCTGAGAGGAGGGTTAATCAGGCGTTGAAGTGGTTTAGTAAATGGCGAAATAATTCTTTTATACATTGGGGTACACATAATAAGAAGCTTACCTAATAAGCTTTGCCTTTTTAGCATTTTCTTCATGGACCCATTACATGAATTCTAAAACTCCTTTATGAAAACTTTCTAATTTAAATATCTTTTTTACTTTATAAAATAATTTATCTAAAATTTTCAAGCCTATTTTTCTTGGAATTTGTTTTTAATTTTCCAGACATTTTTTCCGCAAGTATACTTTTGACACAGTAATAACTCTTATTTATACTTTTTGCCCCTAACCTCTTCATAATTTTAACTTTTGTGTTAGCTTAACTTATTTAACTAGTATTCAAAATTTGGGACGTTATATTTAGAAGAAAAATTCAACACCTACAGTTAACATTTTTAATTTAACATCCTTAGAATTTTAATTTCTAAATAAAGTGGTATTCCCTAGGGATTGAATATGCTCCAAATGGTCAGATATCTCACCCCTTTACCAACTGATGGGTGTAGCTCATCCAAGATCCAAGGGCAGGGTGAAATCTCCCTTGCTCTTAGGCGATACCAATGTCAGGTAGGGCGAGCCGTCTATTATCCTCCGGCATAAACCTAGGCACTTAGGAGTTAATATGCCTCTTCAAGTGCCGTGAATGAAACCGCAATAAAGTGATACTCTCTAGAGATCGAATATACTCCAAATAGTCGCATGTCTCACCCTTTCACTAATTGAATCATATGTGAGTCTTTATATTAAATCTGGTTGGGCTTTAAACTGTGTTATTCTATTGCCTGAAAAGAATGGGCCCATGCATGCCGTAAATCGAAAGCCTAAAATAGTTGGGCCCTTCATGTGAAGATTGGAGCCTACTAAACGGATTTACGGATCCCAGCGCAATTTCTTTTTGAGATAACTCACCTCCCTTGACCAATAAGAATTGATTCAAGTAATAAGCAGTTTAGTATCGCTTAAATAAGATCTCGAGTTAAAATTTTAGCATATATAAAAAATTTCTGTTGGGAGACTCACCCACCATAGCCATGTGCGCGACGCGGGTCGGATCTAGATGTAGTCAAGATAAAACTCCGGTGAATCAGGTGGATAAAAAAAAAAACTCACATCCCTTGTACCCAAAAAAGCTCACGTCCCCCAACTTTATTTCATAAATAATTTAGCAATTTTAATTTTTTTTGTAATTCCAAAAAGCCTCAGCCATAGCTTTTAAGTAATTTTTAAAAGGCTTGAGTTATAATAATTCTTACGTTTTTAATTTGTACAAGCGAATTTCATTGGAGTTGAGAAGGTGATGAAAGATTTAAAAAGTTGATATTAAATAATTCTAGAAATGCTTTGTAAGTTCTAAAATTGATCTCCAACGGAAAAAATATCTACAAATAATTCATTAAAAAAGAATCTTTCGAATAATTTGAATTTTAGGTTTTTCTTGCTATCCATTTTATAGACTATGACCATTGATGTAATTTTACCTTCTTTCCCGCGAAGCATGCATCTCCTTACTCGCTTAATACGTATTCAAGTTAAACGAAGTGTAGAAAAAGGTGGTGTTATAAGAACCTGTATGATAACAAGTGTTTGATTATTATTTACAATACATATCAATCAGATCAATTCTAAAACAAAAGAGGTACCATATTTAATTTTAGTAAATTCCATAAGAATATTCAACTACTATAATAAATAACTAGAAAAAAAATTATAAAGCCTAAACTACTGAGAAACACTCGAAGCACCAAAAGATATATTCAGATCTACACAACTTCGGTCTATGAAATTAATATTTGGTTGCAGATAACATTGTAAGAAGCATAAGTAGTAGCAATGAAAGTAACAAAAGCAAAGAAAAACAGGTGGTTGGAGGTTGATGGATGCAGAGTGATCAGAGATCTCAGACGAATCAACAGCCAGAGGCTTTCCATCACTGTTTACAGAGCAAGATTTTGGGTAAGAGCCATTAGTGCTCATGGTTATTAGCCAAAAGCTATGATATGTTCGAGACTTTGTGTGTGTAAGTGGCTAAAACTTCTTCCGCTAGAACTAGTGCCTGTTGGCTTAACAATGATATGTTCTTGCTGCTGATTCTTTCAACTTCATTAATGAAGACAAAAGTTAAGGGGGGAAAACGGAGTCACTTGCAACCTATCAAGGTCACTTCTCCGTGAAAGCTAGACATAAATCCAAACCACTTAAATTAAAACATTTCAATTATCTTCAATTAAATATACAGAAGAGTGATGTTGACCAAAAAAAAAAAAGAAAAGAAAAGAAAAACAGACCCAGAACATGCAAGATGGATTTGAATATTCCCAATTGAATCTTAATTGAGTGATATTAATCATTTAATCATTAAATTGGGATATATCTAATGGTGCAAAGGTAAAGACTTTTATTTATTTTTTTAAAAATATAAATTTGTATCTTTTCCTTAACTCTAGTCTCTAGCTATCATATCACAATCTAACAAGTAATATATTCCATAAGTGAGGGAGTTAGAAACCCCAAGAAACTAACATTAGAGTGTTAAATATACTATAAATAATATTAGGTACTGAATAAAATTGAAAAATAATAGGTGTTGCACGTTCTTTAATTTGTCTCAGAGTGGGTTGGTTTATATATTTTATAGTAATAAATTGGAAGGAAGAAAGAAAGTGGTTTAATTTGGCATTTTGCGGCAGAACGAGCTGTTCACATTCCACATGGCCTTCCCTTTTAAGACTTCGTCGCTCTATTTACTTTTATTGCTTTTCCACTTATACAGGGATTAATAGGGACATTATGATAATTCATTCGACAATTGATTATGAATGGAGCAAAAAAGGGGTTGAATTGAATCATGGACACAAGGAAAATATAAACGTACTTGCATGGAATGGATTGGTTATGAAGAAAATGTGCATACGACAAAAGCACCATTTTTTACCGCAGTGACACTTGATAATACTCTTATATGATATAATTAACTGATTTCTAAATACGCTAACAACTGCATGAAAAATGGGAGGCAAAATACAAGCTTTAATTTTCGTCATTAATTTTATAAAATATATTTTAAATCATCTAACTCTTAAAGTAGTTAATAAAAATTAAAAAAATGTAGACATTGTAAGTTTAAATATTGACACAATATTTTAAATACTAAAATATTAAATTTAATTATTAAAATATTACTGATTAATTCTAAATATTGTAATTAGTTATAAAAAAATTGTCATTGCTCAAAACTTATCTAGTCAGATGAAATATAAAAAAAAATTAATTCTAAATGGAGGAATATACTCTAATTACCTTTTTGTTTTACCTAAATTACAAAACATCCCCTATTTTGTATACGCATATATTTTTTTTAAAAAAATTGAAATGTATGTTGCACAAGTTTTCTGTATATATTTGATATTTAATTTTCATCCGCTCAACAGTTTGTTAATTTTATCTCTTAAAATAGTTTTCATTAAAATACCCCTATTTAATATGACAATTATTCAAACATTTATATTTGCCAAAAAATTATACAACCAAAACAAAATTCTAATACATATATTTTCAAACTTTCTAATGTTATAAAATGAGAGGAAGAGAAAAGAAAGAAAAATAGTAGAAAGAATCAGGCGCTTCCATTGGAATGTACATTAGGAACTTCAATCAGGAGCTGAGGTCCACATTGTCAAGCAGTTTGACGCTGAATAAGAAACGTCCTCCGGCTGCCAATGCTAGGAAGTTGGATGAAGAAACCGAGGCGGCTGCTCTGGAGAATTTAAGGGCACGTGTGAGCAGCGAAGTACAAAAACTTTTGTTAGAAAAAAAAAACAGAGAGAGTGAAAAGCTGAGGGACGGGAAAGTCAAAAGAAGAAAAGATGGGAGCATGTTATGGTTTGAGTGTTTAACAAGTAGTGAATGAAAATCAGTACCAAGGCAAAAAGGAGTGTCTAAAGAAGAAAAAGAAAAGGAAAAAAACGAAGAGAGAATAAAACTTATATTGACTAGAAAGTAAAAAGGGTATTTTAATCAAACAATCCTTTTGTTTATATTAAGTAAAATTAAAGTACTTTCATCACCGGTTCATTGACTGGTTCAGTTCTTTGAATATTGAATTAAGTCTCTTTTTCACACATGCATAATCCACCTACAACTTCATAGCATTTTCATCTTCTTTTTAATTAAGACTCTATAATACAGCATAGGTTTTACTATGTAAGTAATCAAATGATCATTCAGCCATTAATCAACTTACATAAAATTTCACATCCAATTTCTAAAGATATTCATATGAAGAAAGAGAGATTATTTAAACTCTTGTTGTTACCATCAGCATTATCAAACTTAACCCTAAATATGTAACTTTTTATGTACATATATTGTATTGAAGCAACCCAATGTTAAAGAGATTCTGCTTGTCCCTGGTTCGAACTGTAATGTATTGGATTCAAATTAATTGATGGCGAAAACGCGGTCACGCAGTTTCCATGAAGTTTCCTGATTCCTCTTCATGGTTGTCATTGATCTCAAGAATACTGTTATTGTACCCTTGCCTTTGAAGATATATTGGTCTTAAATATAAGAGTTGTTAGAAACCTTATTTCATTATAAATATAATAATCCAATCTGTATTCTAAATTTATAATTTTTTTAAATTATCTATATTAATTATACATATTAAAGGGATTTATATAAAGCCGTAATGGGTGTTTTAGAAAACTAATTAATATGCATTCATTTTAAATAACTTAATTAATTAATTTTTAATCTATAAAAATTAATTATTTTCTGCACTAAGATCGAATAGAGTGTTGAGAGGTTCGGTTTTGATGCATTGATCTCAAGAATACTGTTATTGTACCCTTGCCTTTGAAGATATATTGATCTTAAATATAATATAAGAGTTTTTAAAAACCTTATTTCATTATAAATATAATAATTCAATCTGTATACTAAATTTATATATTTTTTTAAATTATCTATATTAATTATCCATATTAAAGGGATTTATATAACGCCGTAATGGGTGTTTTAGAAAACTAATTAATATGCATTAATTTTAAATAACTAAATTAATTAATTTGTAATCTATTAAAAATAGTTATTTTCTCCACTAAGATCGAATAGAGTGTTGAGAGGTTCGGTTTTGATGCAGGATTCCAATTAAATTAAGTTGATCTTTCCCTCAAATGATCATGACATCCTAAGCTCTGCTATAAATACACTCGGATCCTCTTATGTAAAAGCTACCCGGATATCTTCCCTCTTACAAACGCCATGCATGGTTTGATACAACACAGCACTCAGAGCTATTAGAAATGCAGCGTTTTCATCTCTCCCTGATTGCTTTAAGATTCCACTTTCTCTTTAGTTTTCACTTTTAAATATGGCTCTTCTTCCCGCACATCATTTCAATATGGAAGCCGACGTTGACCAACTTTCTCATCATCATATGCTTCATCCTGGCGGTGGACCCTCCTTCGGACTACACCGTGCCTACCATCCACAACACAGCTTTCTCATCATCTGCTCCAATTCACCACCAGTGCCTGACGGGGGACTCGAGCGGAGGGCGGTGGCCAGGGCACCAGTTGATGATATGTTGGGAACTCAAAGCTCAATGGGAAGGTACACGACATCTCTCACTTGCTTTGAGTTTCTACTCTCTCTCTCTCTCTATATATATATATAATGGAGCGATTCATACTAGACTATTTATATATATATATATATATATGAATCCAACAAACTTGTCAAAACCTAAAACATTTCTCCTTTAGTGGCTAGTGAGAAGCGGAGCACGCTACAAGGATGCCAAAATTGTTTGGTGCAATGGAAAGCTGGTTCTGATCTTGCAGCATCCTCCAAAATTATTAGGGTTGAGCAACCCGGCCGTCTGCTTATCCGCTGTAACCACTTGTACTCGGTGAAATTGGGCTTTCTCTGGCATGCCTTAAAAGAGTACAAACTGGGTGAGCTCAAATGGATAAAGATTGTTAATTAAAAGATACAAGCTACGGTTACATCCACGAGACTAGCCCTTGCCTTTAGTTTTTATTAACTTAATTACAGAAGTCCAAACTGTCCATATTCCCTCAGCCCAGCACCCAGTAGTCAGCTGTATAATGACTCCTCTCCCTTGTTTCTTGAAACTTTTAAGGGGTTATGTTTGGATAGAGAGAAAAGTGAGAAGAAAATAGAGGGGAGGGAAAACTAGGAAGCAAAATTTCTAAAAGTAGTAAGAAAACTATTTTTGTGAGTTTTCCATTATAATATTCTTTTCTTTGTAATTTTCTTCCATTCTAAATATAGAGTTAGAGTTTTTGTTTTTCGGATTTGTTCAAATTCGATTACAACTTATACAAGCTTTATTCAAAACTTTCTTGAATGATATATATATATATAAGTCAATTCTATCTTCTTGCATTGCAGTACCTACAGGGAGAAACTCCATGCTGTCATTGTATTTCTGATTACTACGTTCGGTGTTTTGTTTCAAGTTGAATACCAATTCAAAAAGAAATCTCCATTTGATGATCACGCCCCCATCATGGCAGCCATTCTTGTCAACCTATGCCTCTATGCTGTGAGTTTCATTGCAGAATATGCTCTTCCCACTGAACAACCTTACCTTGCCATCATCAAAACCTTTGGTCCACTCCTTGGATTTCTTGCCATTGTTCTGCTTCTTTTCATCTTAGTTCCATTGTTGGGCATAATCGCTTCCTTCATATGGGCTCTCTTTCTATTCAAAGCTTCAATCGTGTGGTTCTCAAGGATCGTGCAATGTCTTCATCAGGTAATCTCAGGTATAATTCGATACTTTGACGACGACTCAGAACCAAGTCACTCTATGGAGATAGTATGAACTCATCATATAGTCTCTGTTATGTAATAAATAAAATGAGTGAGTTAGTTATGGGATGTTAATGGGTAGTTAGTTAACTGGGTTTGGCAAATATGGTCTGTAAAATGCACAAGGGGAGTTATTGTAATCAGATTTTTGAGAAGATTAGAATTAAGCCTCCCTCTGTTTCTCTCCCTTTCCACACATCAGTTTCTCTTCCATTTAAGTCATCCTTTTCTCTTCAGATGGTACTTTTATATAATCCTCTGGACAAAGTTTTAAAGCCCTACTTAGTCCTAAATAAAGGGTAAAGATGATTTTTTTTTTTTAAAAAAATGTTTCCCCTCTTTGATTGCAACAAATTATTAGCATGCTTTTAATTTTTGAGTTGTGGTCATTAATTTCAGTGAAGGATAAAACTGAAAATTCACTCATTTTTCTACAAGGTTAAACATATCAACTACCACTCCTTAACTAAAAACCATGATGTTACTTAAATTTGTCCTATAATTAAAATATATGAAAATATTCTAAAAATAACCTTGAAAAGAATAACATTTAAATAAAAAGGATCAATCTATAAGTACATAGAACATTTATATATAAACTTCACAAAATATAAATACAGGGAGGAAAAATAGAAACTCTATCTCAGTTGACCTGTATAAAACTCTTGACTAGATCGACCAAATGATTAATTCACTGGTTCATTAGTCTCACTGATCGATCTAGGTTAGGTTTTAAAACTATGAGATTTACAAAAGAACGGAATGGAATAAATTCCAAATAATCACCCAATAATTCTATGGGTCAACAAAGCAATTAGGAAAGAAAAAACTTATATACTTAGGGTGCTTGTTTCCAATCAAATTAAGACAGGCAAATTTTTATATATTGTTTATTCTATAATAAACTCTTATTATTAATATTATTAACACTTTAAAATCTTTTTATTAAATAAAAATATATTAAGTACATAAAGCTAAGTACCTATATTTTCTTGATTAGGAAAATAGATCAAAGGTTGCGTAGCACAAAAAATGTTTTTCTAGAAGGCACAAAAAATACTTTATAATATTGAATGCATAAAAAAAATACTTTAGAATGGTGCATGCTACGTACTAAAAAAAATACTTTGATGCACAAAAAATTACTTTAAAATATTGAGTATTACCGGGAAAAAAATGCCACAAAGTGCACTCAGACGAAAGCATTAAAAGAAAAAAGCATAAGATCTGCAATTAAACCTTAATGACGAGCGGACGAGAGCAAGTGATAGAAACGATGTGAAAAGAGAAGCAGATGGGAAAATATGTAACTATTGATCCACTATAGTCTCTTAATAATATATATATATATATATATATATAATGCAAATTTTTACTTCTTTGGTCCTTAATGCAAAAGTTATTTCTTTGGTTCTTTGGTCCTAAATATAAAATTAGAATTAATTAGCAGCTTGCACTAAGAAATGAACAATAATTTATGTAAAATTTTGAAGACATTCAGTATGTAAAGTCATAAGCTTAATGCTTATTTTTAAGAACTTGTTTAAAAACGATTAAACAAAAATGAAATTAAAAAAATATTTTTCCCCAAACGGTAAAAGGAATCATTACATTAAAATTTTAGGGGATATCAAATGGAGATGAAAATAACAGGTTGAATCACCCAAGAAAAGGAAAAATAGAAGTGAATTCGTATGAACCAATCTAAAACAACTAAAGAACCCTTTTAAGCACAGGGACGCCTTTTTCGCAAGGAGGCGAGGGCAAACAAAAAAATTAAAAATAAAATAAAAACAAAAATTGAAAAAAGAACGTTCTAATTAATTATTAGCTCACAATTGTGAAAGCATATAGAGAAAAAGCAGAGAAACAAAAAGGAAAAGAAAGGCTGAACCTCGCAAGCAGAAGCAAGAAGCAACATGAGCAAAGATTCCAGGATTCACCCAAGTCCACGATTCTCAAAAAAACCGTCGGGTGCACGATCCGCAAAGCACTACTGTAGGTTCCAGTCAATTTTTTTTTTAACAGGATTAAGATACAAATTTGTTAGAAAATTCTCATTAAACAATAATGTTGCCCTAATTTTTTTTTAGATTCAAAATTGCCCTCGAAGTGTTAAATTTGGAGCAATGTTGGGCAATATTGCAACGTGGTGAAATTTTTGGACAACATAAAACCTATAAAAATTTTCAGAATAATATTACTCTTAAACAGTTACTTCCAGGGCAAATTTATATATTAACGATTTTTAATATAAAGTGGCAAGGTTATAACTTGAAAGTTACAAACAAAACACAACAAAGCAAACTATAGCAAGTTCGCCCTCCATCGAGTGTAGCACTCGCGGGAGGATGCTGCAAAATGATAATATCTTCAATAAGGTTATATATGTGCCTTATTTTTGCAAGGAGGTCTGCATGCTGAATGGTGGTGTGCGTGGCACATCTGAATAAACGAGGTTCCGTATCTTGGCTATCTTGGATTGCAGAGGATAATTGAGACCTCCATCTAACATAATCAAATGGTATACTTCCATTGAATCGGTATATGCAGTAATCCTGCTGAAACCCTGTAGTTTACATAATTGAAGCCCTGTCAATAGAGTCATCAATTCAGCCAAAAGCCCTGTAGATGGGGAGAAAGCTCAATTTCTTTATACACAGTTTGGGTGCTCATCATTATAGTGAGATTTATACCATTCAAATATAGTTTCAACAATATAAATTTAAAATATTTAACTAATAATTTTTAAATAATAAAATTATTTTTTTAAAAAAAAACTATGTTCAGAGATTATCTTTATTTTATATTATATATCAATTAAAATATTTAAAAAAAGTAAAAAAATAAATTTAAACCGTCTGTATTAAATCAGGACTGTCTAGATTTGGTGCCCATAACTCATTCTAATTTGTTCTTAAATCCTAAGAGCCACTGTCGTGTTGAACTTTTGACTACTCCCTCAGTCACAAGATTTTGTAGGTTTCATTGTAGTTAGGAAAAGTGGGAGTCCTTTTCTGTACGGTAGTATTCACAGTGAAGAAGTATAATCTACCTTGAATTTAATGTAGTTGTCACATCCCAAAATTTAAATTTGGACTGTGACCGGCACGGAATATAAATAGTTTCATATTCTGAAAGCCTAAAACTTCAAATACAACGTTTAAAGTTTTCATAACATTTTTCAAAATAAACAGAATATTTTCTAAGGTCTATATGGAGCATTTACCTTTTTATCAAAATAACACAATTACTTAATAAAAATTAAAATCAATCTTGTTCAAAAATAACGCTTCGGATATAAGGCGAGGCTCTTCACTGCTCAGCAGGAGAATTAGGGTCACTTGCACTATCTGAGGCTAAATAATCTACTCGTGAATAACGTCCCAAAAACATGATTTAAAAGAATGCGGAAATAAACAATGCATAATCATATTGAAAATGTATTTCATAGCATTTCGTAATCTAATGCAAACCTTTCCGTAGATATTTGCATTTCAAGGAAAACAACAATATGATATAACCACTTCAAATAAATCGTTTAAAAGTCATCCTTTCAAACCATAATCTTTCTGTAGGACTTTAACAGAATAAAAATAAACATGGACACACAGTCCACAAAGGTAACTAATCATTCTAGCGGCTCGAAGTCACTAACTATCGCGAGAATGAATCCCACGAAATAATTATGGTGGCTCAAGGCCACAAACTGTCACGAGAATGAATACCACGAAATAATTCCGGTGGCTCAAGGCCACAAACTGTCGAGCTCGAGTAACCAAGGTGCACCAAGGACTAATAGTACTGCTGTTAGCAACTAGCGTTCTGTATTCTGTCCTAAAACGTTTCTATCATGCATAGGGTTTATTTCATATGAAATAATCTCAATCGTTTCAATGTCATAACCAATGGTAAAAAACACTTTGAATTTCCAAAACACCAGCATGTATATTTAAAATCAAGTTATTGTGTAAACATATGAAATTTGCATAGGAATGTATTTCATGAATAACATCAGTTCAATGCAACTTTTTCCAAACTCTTTTAAAAAACTTATTCATTCATTTTCATACATAATCATAATTCTTTTGTAAACCAATCGAAAGAAAAATCATTTCTAATGATTTAAACCATACTTTCGTAAAATTTGCTTTACAAAATTCATATTTGAAATTCAACATTTGAAATGACAATGTATTTAAAAATGTAAATTTTAGGGAACGTTATTCATTCACCTGGAATGCTCCACTTATTGACTCTTGCTTTTAGCTTTAGAATATCACTTTCTCTTTATTTCCCTAGGTTTCCCAAAATAAAATATTCTATCAGGAAATACCGTTCATTTCTTTAATAGGTACTATTTATTTGACATAACCACAACAATTCTCATATACATATTAACATTACAATATTCCAAATCAATTTCTCTCATCATCGATTCCATTTGTTTTTTAAGGCAGTGAGTTCAATAGATTACTTTCAATTCCAATCCTTAACCTTCGAGTTCCACATACTCCTAAAATCTTTAATTGGCCTTGACCATGATTTCACCACTTCAACACATGATACATATTAAAATTTTAGCGTAAACAACTCCCAATTAAACATTACTTTAATGTTTACAACTCCCAACACAATTTAACCATTCAAGCATAAGTTACCCAAAATAGCAACTAATTCCAATGTTTTAATGGCCAAATACTATTTTAAAGAGCTAGAACAATTATTTCCTAAATATAAAATCAATCAGTAATGCATCATTATTAACATGTCCTGGCCATGATTTATTCCCAAAATTCAAACCTTTTGCTCCACTTTCCTTCCTATCGCCAACAAACCTTTCTTTCATGATGCTCTGTCTCTCCTCTATCGCCGGTAACCCCTTCGATCACTTGCCCCTTCGCTGCTCTCTCTTTCCTTCTAATTTCTTATACACAAAACCAGAACTTCACCGACGCTCAGATAGGAACAGAAAACCAAAAGCTTCGGTGCCCTATTTCAAAACGCGATGACACCTACTGCTGACGGCGGTGATGACTGACCTCGACAGCATCTCGCAACGGTGTCGACTCTCCTCTCTCTTTTCCCACTGCCTGCGACCTCCTTTGATTTCCCTCACAAGCTCCATTTATCTGAAAGATGCAACTTGCCAACTAATGTGTTGACTCCAATGGCAGCAAAGGAAATGACAGAACACTGGAGAGGATGGCTACACGGCATTGATGGCGTGGAGTTCCCTTCCTGCTCCTGATTTCTGTCTGCATCACCGCGAGTTTCAGAAGAGAAATGGTAAAGGTACGATTCTACAAAATTAAGAGGGGAAGGAGGGTAGATTCGTAATTTTATACGCTAGAGAAAAGAAAAATAAAACCCTTACTTGCAGTAACTGGGACTCGAACACATGACCTCATGCTTATGCCTGTGCCTTTTTACCACTATGCTAATGCCTCTTTATTGCCATTGTTTGCCTCCAATATATATATATCTTTGATCAAAATTAATTTTCTATTAAATTTCTCAAAGCCATAACAGTAGTAATAAGTAAATAATCCACACTAATACATAGAATTGCTCGACTCTAACTATTTTTTGAATTTGATCCAGCTCGAAGCCATGTTCACATGTTTTACACAAAGCATGAAACTTATGAGACACGAGTGAGTTAGTGCTTGGCTTTGACTATGATTTCACAGAAAAATTCCCTATGCAAATTCACTAGAAAAGAAAGAATCTTTCCGAAGGAGAGATAGTTTTTTTTATTGAGAGTAAGAATGAGGGAGTCAGCTTTTATCGTTACTCTCTTTTTTAACGTATAAAAAGGGCTTCTACTTCATAGGGTGTAAACTACTTACACTTACCTGGCCAATATATTTTACTTATTTGTATACTAAACCCCACTTATTTAAATGGATTTGGGATTATCCTAATCCTTTTGATAAAATCCAACACACAGAACCTTCTCTAGTCTTGGATCCATCACGACATACCTGGAAGAGGGACTTAGAGCTCAACATCAAGGTAGTTTGTTCTCTCCCTTGCTCCAACACATTACATTTCTATAGCTCCGTCGATCCACAAGCAGGCGGGCCAGCCTCTTGGTGGAGTTTGAGCACCATCTCATATTTGTAAGATATCATAATGTCACTAATTTTATATAGAATCTAATAATTAATAAAAAAATATTTGGGAAGTTAAAGCGTTATAACTTATAAGGATCAACAAAGAGTAGGGTATTAAAGGCCCCTTCCCCAGAATAGTAGATCCAAAAGGTCTCTCGAAGACGGTAATCATTTGCTTGCTGTCCAGTGACAAATCGTGCAATGTATACGTCGGGTTTTCTCAAGAGCAAGTCGCTCCCCGGAGATAGTATGAACTCATCTCTGCAATCTCAAGTAATCACGTTTGTGTCTGATCTTAATTATCTGTCTAATTACTATATAATTCTCTATTTCTATTCACTGTTGGCTAACATTGTATTTAATCTGCTGCTTACGAGTAAGCAAGCAAGTTAAGGAAAAGCAAGGCCCAGAAATCCATACTCTACTATTATCAAGAAGAACATGTTATAAATAGATCCTTAATATAAAACATATTTAATTAATTTGATTAGATTAAAAAATTTAGTTAACCTACTTAATATACCATATTTTTTTCTAAAATACTATAGTCATCTTCTTTAATTTTCTCCCTCACTCTCTGATTATTGTTGAGAGATATCAATAAGAATAATTTAATAAAAATAGATAAATATAAGAAATATATTTTATATTTATGATTATAATTAACTCTCTAATTATGTCATATATTAAGGATAATAAGAGTAATAAATAAAATATATAAATAAGGTTTTGAGCTTATTGAGGAATGAATAAGTTAAGTTTTTGGCCAAAAAGATGATGTTTTTATATGTTAACTTTTTATAATATGGTTAGTTTGTTTTTAGTTTACACCAGAGTATCCCCACCCAATCGGTGAAAGATTAATTTCCTGGGAACTATAGAGGCCCAGTTATGGGGGTGACCTCCCAAATACGCTAGTTCTATTCTTATCATCTAGGGATCGAACCTAAGAGTGATGGTTAAGGGACACAGACTCTGTATCTATCTATGCCAACGTGCCTTGGTGATTGATAGATAGAGCCGTTGAAATAAGCTGAGCCAGTGGGCCATCTTGTTTAAAACTGCCCACCTATTTTTAAATTATTAAAGCCTTAAAAATTATTAAAATAACCTACCACTTAATTAATCACTATTTGCTGAGAGGGTGAGTGATGTTGCGCAAGTCTCTATAATATCCCAATGAATCCTTAAATAAAACTGTAACGTGTAACAATTTTATTATAGAATTTTTCATCACGTATCGTTTAGTCATTCTATCTCATTTTATTATTAAAAATGATATATATTGATACGAGATGTTTAGTTAAAGGCTTTACTATATTTATCTAACGTTTAAATTTGAATTGAAGTATACAACTTTTCATTTTTTTTGTAAAATGGGGGTGGGTGGGATGATGATATAATATTCTTTTGATTATAAATACACTATGAAACAATAATTAATGTTCGAGGTTTGATTTGTATTATTTTAAAATTTTACCGGTGGTTATTTTATTAATATTTATAATTTGAATTAAAATTTATTGTTTTATTCTTTGATATTTCAAAATAGTTTTTTTTTCTAATTATAGGCATCCTTCGAAGATAATTCTGTTTAAAGCATGGGCCTCTTATTGAGTTATCCTAAAAGGTTGAAATTTCATTATAGAAAACCAAAACTACACAATAAAGATTAAGAAAATTAATTAGTATCTTGTATTAATAATTATTATGTCTCGTCCCAAAATTTGGACTGTGACTGGCACGGAATATGAATAGTTTCATATTCTGAAAGCCTAAAACCTCAAATACAACGTTTAAAGTTTCCATAACATTTTTCAAAATAAACACAATCTTTTCTAAGGTCTATGTGGAGCATTTACCTTTTTTTCCAAACATTACAAGTTCTTTAGAAAAGTAAGTACATCAAAAGTAGTATTTGTCAAAAACGATGCTTCGGATCAGCAACTAGACTTTTCACTGCTCAGCGGAAGGGTTAGGGTCACCTGCACTATCTGAGGCCAAAATAATCTACTCGTGAATAACGTCCAAAAACATGATTTAAAGAATACGTAAGTCAACAATGCATAATTATGCTAAAAATGTATGTCATAATATTTTGTAACTTAATGCAAGCCTTTCTGTAAACGTTTGTATTTCAAGGAAAACAACAATATGAAATAACCATTTCAATCAATCTGAAATAACCATTTCGAATCAATTGTTGAACCACAACTCTTTCAAAACCATAATCTTTCCGTAGGACTTCGACAGAACAAAAACAGACGTGGACACACAGTCCACGAGGGTAACTAACCATTCTGGTGGCTCGAAGCCACTAACTATTGGTGGCTCAAGGCCACTAACCTTCGCAAGTACGAAACCCACGGTAAAATCTGGTAGCTTAGCCACTACCCTTCGTGAGTACGAAACCCATGGTGAAATCTGGTAGCTCAACCACTACCCTTCGCGAGTACGAAACCCACGGTGAAATCTGGTAGCTCAACCACTACCCTTCGCGAGTACGAAACCCACGGTGAAATCTGGTAGCTCAACCACTACCCTTCGCGAGTACGAAACCCACGGTGAAATCTGGTAGCTCAACCACTACCCTTCGCGAGTACAAAACCCACGGTGAAATCCATTGAGCTCGGGTAACCAAGGTGCACCAAGGGCTAACAGTACTGCTGTTAGCAACCAGCGTTCTGTATTTCATCCTAAAACGTTTCCATCATGCGTGGGGTTTATTTTACATGAAATAATCTCAATCGTTTCAATGCCATAATCATTGGTAAAATCACTTTAACTTTCCAAAACCCTAGCATGTACATTTGAAATCAAATTACTGTGAAAATATATGAAATTCGCATAAGAATATATTTCATGAATAACAACAGTTCAATGCAACTTTTGCCAAACTCTTTTCAAAAGCCTCTTTATTCATTTTCATACATAATCATAATTCCTTTGTAAACCAATCGAAAGAAAATCATTTCTAACGATTTAAACCATACTTTCATAAAATTTGCTTTTCGTAATTCATATTTGAAATTCAACATTTGCAATGACAATTCATTTAAAAATATAAATTTTTAGGGAACGTTATTCACTCACCTGTCACGCTCCTAAACCGTTACTCTTTCCACCAAACGACTTCCAATTGTTCTCGCTTCTCAATTCCCTGGTATCCCAGAATAATATATTAACATTCTATTCAACTCTTCAACAGAAATGACTATCTTTAAACTACACCCACTCATGAAGGCAAGCACTTGATCATTTCTAAACCTTAACACAATCCTTGCACAACTTTATAACTTCCATAATTCATCTCTATGCATACACATGTATTTATATATATCCATAAAAATTTCTGTTTATTTGACACCGCCACAACAATCTCATATGCATTTACTAACATTGAAATATTCCAACAATTCCTTTAATAACCATTTCTATCCCCTTTATAACGCTTGAATTATAAAAGCTATAACCTTCAACTATGAAAAATTCCAACTTTAACCATAGTAAATTTGAAAAACTTTCAAACCGATATCATATTCTACCATTCAACTTAACACCCCTTTTTCATTAACAAACCTAAATACCAGTCCAATATCTCACATCACAAAGGCATATGCTCACAAATTCCTCTCTTTACTACTTAATTCTAACAATTCACTTCCATTAGTTTCCTATTTCATATATATATATATATATATTCCTATCAATAGCAACTCTATCTTCTTTATCTTCTTTCTTTCTAACTCATAACAGCAACCTCATTCCACATAACCACCTGTTTCTGTTTCCTCATCCCTTTGTCAACATAACCACGCACACACATACATAGATACACCTTTCCACTCAACACATGACAGCATGCATTGGTTCCCCTTTTATCTCTACATTTTCCCACATAAATACATATACACAGCGCACACCAGCAATAATTAACAATAGCAAAGGAAATTGCAGTAGTCAAACTCGTTGATTTAAACTACATTTCAAGTTAAATAGCTTCCGTAATCAGCTAACCTCAACAAATCAAAATTACTCTCACAAGCTTCAAGCTTGATCGGACAGAGCACCCCTAAACTCTCAGATAGCCAGAAAAAGGTGGAAGGGAAAAGAGAATACTTACCATATACAATTTTAATATCAACACCAACATCACCACCGTGTGACAACTATTCTTTCTCTTTTCTTCCTTCCTAGACTCGGTAAACAAAGGAAACGGAGAACCAATTATCCTTCCACTGTATAACTAATATATCTCTACATACTTATATGCTTTGTAATTCATAACAGCACAACAAGCACATACACAACACACAACCCACAGAAACAGAGTGACAGCAATGTTCATCATTCATAACTATTGACAGGACATAGAGGGAATCCACAAGCCCAAAATCACTTTCACATTTTCTCTAACACCCACCACAACTCACCAATACTAAACATGGTTCAGACAATCGGAAAAGCAGTGGAAATCAATTTCACAACCAAAAATCAAGAACAAAGGAGTCGGCGATAACCCATTCCCTGAGGATACACAGCACAGTACTCATCTTCACCCTTATATCCATCACATACTCGGCACCCAGAGAAACATAAACCAAATCATACGGTCACCGAGCACATTGATCCACACAGAAGCGAAAAGAAGAAATTCAACATACCACCCACCAGGATAATAAGAGATAAGGAAGAAACTCGACAGCTGTCACTGCTACTGTAATCCCAGCAACTCGTTCACAGCATCACCGCAAAGGAGTATCGCGAGCCCTTATCCTTTCTTTCCAACTCTCTCTCTGCTTCACCGACGAGGAAAGCAACGCCACTAGACCAGACGGCGGAAC
The DNA here is from genome assembly GCA_037074615.1 of Leucaena leucocephala. NCBI lineage: Eukaryota > Viridiplantae > Streptophyta > Magnoliopsida > Fabales > Fabaceae > Leucaena > Leucaena leucocephala. Next base: position 6,133,993 of record CM073553.1, read on the forward strand.
CTGTAAGTCATATGGTCTATGGCGGCAACTCACACATAACAGGAGCCTACAGCGATGCAGAATTTCTTCTTCCCCGCGCTTGCCCCTACCCCATTTATCACACAATAGCCCTGCGAACGAAGTGACTACACAGGCGTGACAACACAGTAGAGACTGATGGAAACAAAACAGTGGCAGCGTGTGGTCACACAGCATTGGTTTCCCCCTTAAGCTATCGCTGCTGCGCCTCCCTCTATGCCGTCGAGACGTCACCTGCCAAGCCGCGAGGTTCAGAGGAAGAAAATAATGAAGGTACGGTTCACCAGAGTTGAAAACAAAAGGGGAGGGGCAGTTTTGTAATTCTTGAGATGAAGAAAAATAAAAACATTCACCTTTACAGTCACCATGGTTCGAACACAAGACCCCCTGATTTTTCCCTTCCGCCTTGAACCATTCAACCAACGCTTCCACTGTGAAATTTTTATGTAATGAAAATATATATATCCCTTTGATAAATTAATTTTATCTTCAAGATTTTTCAGGCCATAACATATTAAATAGTAAATAACTAAATATGTAAAATTTTGAAACAAAACGCCCGCACGATACTCACATTTTCCCCTTATTTTTTATTTTTATTCTTCATTCTCAATATCCAATATTCTAACTTAAGTCATTTTGCTTTTTTACTTTGAATAAATATTTTTTATTCTTAAGAAATAGATCAATGAGTGAACTAAAAATTAAAGATGAAATTTAAAAAGTATTTTTCCCTTGTATCAAAAAACAGGTATTTTTCGCCATAAGGGGTAATTAAATCAAACTTCTAGGATATCAAATAGCCTCTCTCCAACAAAAATGCACCAACTCAATTCAATAAATGTTAGCCTATATGTCGGCTTATGTTCTTTTTCTTAATTTAAAATATTTTATAAAAAACCTCTACCACGTGGCCACTTTCGTATTCTCTTCCCCATATTCCAATAAACTTCTCTAAAATTTTCTCTCTCCACTTTATTCTACAATTGACTCAGTAGTCAATTCCCTTTTATGTCCAAACAAATCTCCACCACATAGACTCCTCCTTGTCTCTTTCTTTCTTTTTAATGAAGATAATTAGTGAAAAAGTGCCACGCAGACATGTGAAAGGAAATAATAAAAAAAAGAGTAAAAAGAGAGGAATAACTGAATGCAACGACGGGATGTTTGAAAAATGTTTGATGGGGAACTCGTTCTTACTGAAAACAACTTTGCAAAATCTCACGGTGTGAACAATTTGAAATATGGTATTTCCCTAATTATCCTCCATAGTGAAGCATTGTAATAATTTTTTTTATTGTTTTGTAGGGATTAGGGTTTAAGTAGAAAAGCTGGAGAGATGTACTTGAATAAACTTGGGAGAGAAAATTTAGATCGGTTTTGATTTTGATTATCCTCCATAATGATTGCAAAATTTTGATTTTGCCTTAGAATTGCGATGAATAAATGAGTCAACGAAACTGGGCAGAATTAAACAGAACAATTCATAACGATCAGGCAAAATGTATAACCCTATCCTATAGAAACGAAGACTTATATATATATATATATATATATATATATAAAAGTCTTCCTTTTAGTATTTGAACGCTCTAAGAGGTCCCAACAACATATACACACATTCGTAAGAGTGACGACGGATCCTTCAATTCGAAGCGACGACGAGGAAGATGAGAACTGCGGCCAGAACTATGGGGAAAACCATTGAAAGTGGAAAAGTTGGTGGAGAAACTGAACCGATAAAAGGTGGCGCAAGAAAGAGTATCCCAAAGATAAGCAAAAACGCCATTGTAGAGCCTTGTCCCCAAACCTCTGATGATTCTGCCATTTTTATATCTCTGAAAGGAACTTGAAGCACGAGAAGAAGAAGCATTTGGTTTGGACATTTATATATATAATGGGACCTTCTAAAAGAGAAGAAGGGTCGCGATTGGTGGCACTAAACCGTTCCATGGAATTAGAAGTTAGCAATATTGTGTTCATTTAATTCAAAATGCATTATGAATAATTGAGGATTAATTGAATTCCATTAATTCATCTGACATAAAAGACGACAAACAAATATACTCATCTTGGAAACATTTGTATAAATGATATCAAATAATCAAACAGAAAAACTAAATTTAAAAAAAAAAGTGAGCAAATATGTATTAAATTAAAAAAATTAAAAAATTAATCAATATAGTGTACAATAAAAATTGAATGATTATGGTATGGATGTAAATTAAACCATCAATAAGGTATATGCTTACTTTATATTATATATATATTCTTACTCATTAATTTTCCTCTCCCAAAGCATATATATACTATTTATAAGTTTGAATGAATTATAAATTAGAAAAATGTAATAACAATTCAAGATGATAAATTGTGAAAGTTGAACAGTTTGATCCAAATGAACCATTGGTTTTCTCAATTTTGACATATTACTAATTGATTTCACCGAATTGACCAGTTTTCTTTTACAATTCCTAACAGGACTAATGGCCAATTTACAAGTTTAAACTTCGATTGCCCTATCTTCGATTCACTACTACAAAAAAAAAGTTAAATACTACAAAAAAAAAGTTAAATAAGTTAAAATATAGGATCGGTTAGCAAAACAACTGACTTCATATCTCTTTTCAAGGCAAGGAAAAAAAGAAGTAAAGTGCTGGTTTTGATTTACGATGTCATTTGTGTTTACTACATCAATTTTATGAATGATCGATATTATAACTCTTATATTTTAGAACCAGAAAGAGTATAATATATTCTTTTTAGAAATAATTCTTATATAATTAGATGTGTGTGTATATATATATATTTCCTTTTTTATTTTTTAGAAGTTTCGATAAATTGAATCTTGGAGTTGCGCCAGAATCAAAACATGCAACTATGCTCAAACAGAATTTATATAGGTATTTTTAAATTTAATTCTGTTGAATATAATAAAGGAAATAGGTGAGTGACAATGTACATTATTTGTTTTGAATACCCTTTCTTAAAGAAAGGAAGAAGTGGAAAATTTTATTAATTTAATGGATTCATTGATATGCTAAAATGTTTTACAAGTGACTGAGTTACATATAGGCCAAAGTAGTAAAAATGACATGTTTCATGAATTCCACACTTTAATTCTCTTCATGTTGGTCGGGATGTCATACTGTACTTGTGTTTGAGGAAAGACTTGATGAAGGGCTCTAACTCGCCGTCCATAACTGAAGAAATATCAGATGTTTCATGTCCCGTTCTGACATCTTTTACTGGTTTGTACGGATGAAATACGTAGTTTCGTATTTGTTGTCCCCATTCCGCCTTCACAGCGTCTCCTCGAATCTGCTTAATTTCCGACGCTCGTTGCTCCTCGGCGATCAACAACCGCTTAGCTTTTAAACGGCTTAATGCCTTGATCTTTTTAGCTAACTGGGATCTCTCTTCTGCAGTGGTGCAAAAGACTTTAGACAAAACAAAACAATATTGAATAACTTGAATGAGATCACATACATGACAGCATGTGAAAGAACCTGTGCAGCGAACTGTAACACCAGTTGGGATGTGCGTCATTCGAACTGCATTTTCAACCTTATTTACATTCTGACCTCCTTTTCCACCTCTCTTGAAAACTGATTTCCTGGTCCTCCTCAGGAATCCCAACATCCAGAGATTCTTCAGGAAGAAGAGGCATGACTTCAACACCAGAAAAGCTTCTCTGTTTACATCTATATTACATTAGGAGCTAAAGTGGAAATTTTGATTTTATCCAATGAGACTCACTCATGGGCATCGAATAGCAAATTCATGTACACAATTCTTAAGAACTCACAACAGATCAAAATGTCAACAAAAAACAGCGATTGAGGGGAAACCATTGTGCTCCTTTAGAAAAAGGAAGACCCATTGAGTACTCAACAAAGTTTTTTTGGGTAGAATCAAGGCGGTATCTCTAAATCAATAGCTAGAGATTAATTCTCCTGAGACGTAGAGATTACAAAAATAGGTTTTGCCTCTCCTAATTTTTTTTTCTATACACATAGCTTAGTTTAAATCTAGGATATGATATTGAAGGGCACAACTACTAACTATATCGTGCTTTGTTGGTTGAGTACTCAACAGTTAGGCACCAAAATAGCCCATCTAAATTCCCCATATTACAATCTGATATGAGATGTAAGAGAGGTTAGTTGTTACCTGACGAAGAGGGCCTTTAGCATTGAAAGGAGACTGTCAAACAATACGGTGCGTCCCTTTTCCCCGGATATATACCCATAAGCATAACGACTTTCAACTTCAACGGTGGCAGATTTAATCCCCGCTTCTTCTCCAGAGGATTTCTCAACCACTCTGGTCTTGTATCTCTGCTTTTCTCCCCATCTCATGTACATTCTAAGAAGCATGTCAACCCAATCCTGCACTACGTCATTTTTGTACAAAAGCTACACTCAGAATAAACAGTAAAGACAGTTAACTTCCTTTTTCTGGACGGCAGGACACAAACATCCCCCATGTAGTTTGGAAAATTAAAATCTAACTGACTAGGAACGAAAAGGAACAAATCTTATTCTAGTTTCTTAAAACTTTTTTTGTGTTGGCGGGCGGGTGGGTTGGTGGGAGGAGTTAACAAGTTCAGACCTCAACAGTTCAGCCACTGCTATGAAGGATATATAATTACCTGTGCATCTGTACCACCAGTACCAGCAGTAGAGATAACTGCTCCTTCTTTATCATGAGGACCTGAAAGAAGTTGAGTCAACTCAAATTGATCTAGTGCTTTATTCAGTTCTTTGATAATATTAGCAACCTCCTCAAGAAGTCCTCTATCAATGGAGTCCATCCCCTCAATCAGCTTAACTACTGTTTCGGCATCCTCGTCCTACAGTCATTTTGACATATACTCAATTTAGAATCTGCTGAAGGTAGAAGGTAAGAAGAGAGAAGAGAGAAGAATAGGAGAAAGAGAGAACAGAGAGAAAATAGAAGAACTCAGATTTTATTTATCTATCAATAAGCAAAAATATGATACATATTCCCTCCTAGACTCTTTTTTTGATACTGATACAAGATAATGGACATAAGCAAACATAACTGAACATACCTACTTGCTACTCCTATTTATATTTACATGACAATACTCCCTCCCCCAAAAGACCCTTGTCCTCAAGGGTTTGGAACTTTAAACTCTAAAACTGATATAGAGGAACCCAGGATGCTTCTCGTGGGCATATTGTGTAATTAGTGTAAATATTTGAATATTACTTTATTAGCAATTATTAGGATTTATTAGACTTTATTAACATTAATCCTAGGTATCTCCCTTGTGAAAAAAAATATGGATGTATTGTATGCTTAAAAAAAATGGAGAAAAAATATTTTCCCTCAAAAGTCCCACATCAGCAAGAAAATTATATATCCGCAATGGCTTTTACGGCTACAATCATGTCCTGATCCAAACTACACCTATTCCTGCCTCCTCAAATACCTACAATTCCTTCATATTTCCAGCCTATTGAGCAATAAAAAAATGCAAAAACAAAACCATATAAGCAAACTAGCAAGAAAATCCTGAGCAACTATTGCAAACAGACACACATCTACTTATATATTTAAGGAACAAAAGAGAACAAGGCAGGGAGGCAGGGAGGAAGTCCACTATGATTTGGAGGAAGTCTACCATTCTTACTTGGTGAAGGGCCAATCATCTTTCTCAAACTCAGATCCTGTGCAGAAAAAGGGTGAGGAATATTTTGACAGACCCATTACACTAACAAAAGGGATAAAATCATGTGCTAAAACGTTTAACCCTTTTAGCTTGAATAATATCGATTTGGTCCTTGGTATAAATGGTCAGGGTTGTTGGGAAAGCTAATAGTGAATTGGGGTCAATCTTACATGGAAGTGAAAGTAGGAAAACAAAGGCTGTGTTTAAAGGAAGATCCCACCTTAACCCGATCCCAAGCTTCCTACAAGACCATAAAGAAGGCTATCAGAGACAAACAAGAAGCTTATTTGGTAGAATTGGTGAGCTGAATGCACAAAATGAGTGTGGACAACAAGTAGGATAAATTTTAGGGAGATTTTCAAGGATTTTCCTATAGCATGTGAGCCAATTAAATGCCTTTCACCTTGGAGAGCCAAAGGTCACTTCATTGAGATCAAGAGCTCAACCTACTTCAAGGCCTTACTGATATGCTTTTGCACAGACCAATGTATAGTTCAACAGCATCCCCCACTAGATTGGAAATTGCTCCCACCTGATCCAATACTGGAGAAAATTGTTATGACTATGAATTTCACGTATATATATTATGCGTACACAAAATAATTTATATTTATTACTAAAAATTTTGAAGTGGGAATATTAGCTGAGTGGTTCAAAGGCGGAGTGATAATCAAGGGGTCCTGTGTTCGAACCCTGGCAGCTGCAAGGGTATGGCTTTTTTCAAATTTTTCCAGCGTGAAATTCCCATTTTTCCCTCCCTCATTTATCCTGCAGCCACCGTACCCTTTCTTCATTCTTCGCAGCGACGGGTCGGCGAGACAGCAGGGAGCCAGTGAGAGCAGCGGCGAACGCGCCACGCCACCGATGCCGTGTTCCAGGTGATTGCTTCCGCCAGTATTTTTCTCCTCTGTTCCATCATCACCGACCTCCATTTCTCCTCTGCTTTGCTATTTCTTTTCAGGGGTGTCGACAGTGAGAGAGAGGAGACGCGATCTCACTGTTTATGCGACTCTGGAATTGGCCATTTCCATTGCTCATACTGCCAGTTATCGCCGTCGTTCCTCTCCTTCCTTCTCTGTCGGGCGACTATGTCAACTGTGTACACGCCACCAGGAGTAAGAGAGGAAGAGAAACGCCGCGGAACCCATCTCAATTTCATCTCTTTACATCGTCCAGGCTACTGTAGCGTGGGTGTGCCATCAATCGCTCGCTGTCATTCTCCTTGATCTGCCCTATTTCTGTGTCACTGGGGGAGCCCATGGAAGTTGAAGCTTTGTTCTTTCCTTCTTTGTCTAGCTATAGTCCGACGCCCTGCCGTCGCTGAAAGACCACCGCGTGTGGAACAGGGTAAGTTCATCTCCTCTTCATCACTCTTTGGCAAATCCGTGCTCTGTTTTTTTTGGGATGTATGTTTGTTGCCGTGGGAAGAGGGCTCAGAGCAGGGTAAGCCGTGTGGATGCATAGGCGATTATGAGTGGGGCTGCTGATGCTTACTTTTGCTACAATTGTGTTGATGTGTATGCGTGCGCTGTGTATGTATGTATATTGCCGCTATGCTGTTAAGAGAATTGTTGCAGGGAATTATTTGGAATCTGTGGTGTCGAGTGTATAGGTATATATTCATATATGCTGTTGTTCTGGGTTGATTTGAATGGAGCACACCACGTACATCTTAGCATTGAGTGCACTGTGAATGATATGGATATGCGTGTGTAGATATATATATACTGAAGGCATGATCGTTCTAGTGGATATATAGATATGTGTGTATGTAAAGTTGGGAGTTGATGGATTTAGTGAATGAAGGAATCGGAGAAATAGTTTGGTTTTAAATTGGAAGCTGATTTAAGTATGTAATGTAGATGAGCTTGAAGGGAAGGACAGGGAAGTTAATTATAGCGATAACTTCATTAATGGTGTAGAAGCTGAAAATGTTCACAGTAGTGCATTTGAAATACTAACTTATTGTCAATTAAATGCATTTCATGTTGAGGCATAAGGAAAGCATTATTTGGTAAATTAGTAAAGTAGCTATTGCTTTCATAATGGTAACTTGACGGGTAGCCACATATAATGAGTTTTTCTATAAGGAGTAGTTGATTTCAAGAAAGATTGTATATTTCTATTAAATTTTGAATAGAATATTAATATATATATATATATATGTGTGTGTGTGTGTGTATGTGTATTGTTTTAAGAAATGATTTTAATCGAAAATAATTGGCTAAAACGAGTAAAGGTTTAGAAGCGTGACAGGTGAGTCCCTAAAGTTAATATTTTTAAATATATTGTTATTTCATTGAAAATGTTGAATATCATATATGATTTACGAAAAGCTAGTTTTAGAAAATTATAGTTTTAATTGTTAGAAATGATTTATTTTCAAACGATTTATAAAAGATTACGATTATGCATGAAAATGAATAAAGATGTTTTAGAAAAGAATTTGACAAATGTTACATTGAATTGATATTATGTATGAAATATTCTTATGTGAATTTCATATATTTTTACAGTAACTTGATATTAGAATTTAAATGTTCATGCTGGGGTTTTAAAATTTAAAGTGGTTTTACCAACTGTTTTGGCATTAAAACGATTGAGATCATTACATGTGAAATGAACCCCATGCATGTTGGAAATATTTTAGAAAGGACGGAGTACAGAACGTTGGTTGCTAATAGCAGTACTGTTAACCCTTGGTGCACCTTAGTTACCCGAGCTGGATGGATATACGTGGGTTTAGTACTTGCGACGGTTAGAGCCTTGAGCCACCAGATTATTACGTGGGTATCATACTCGTGACGGTTAGTGGCATTGAGCCACCAGATTATTACGTGGGTTCAAACTCACGACGGTTAGTGGCCTTGAGTAGTCATATTGGTTATTTACTTTCATGGACTGTGAGTCAATGTCTATTTTCATTCTGTTAAAGTCCTACGGAAAGATTATAGTTTTTTAAAGGATTGTTTTTAAATGATTAATTTTAAATGGTTATTGCATATTGTTGTTTTTCCTGAAATACAAAGGTTACAAAAAGGTTTGCATCAAATTATAAAATATTATGAAATACATCTTCAGCATGATTATGCATTGTTGATTTCTGAATTTTAATCATATTTTTAGGACTTCATTACAAGTAGACTATTTTGCTTCAGATAGTATAGTTGATCTTAATCCTCCCGTTGAACAGTGAAGAGCCTCGTTGTCTATCTAAAGCATCGTTTTTAACAAAATTACTTTAGATGAAATTATCATTTAGAAAGTGCTTGTATTATTTTGAAAAGAAGGTAAATGCTCCACATAGTCTTTAGAAAAGATTCTGTTTATTTTGAAAAACGTTATGAAAATTTTAAACGTTTGAAGTCTGCTGTAGGATTATCAGGAGATTATTTATATAATGACGATATTATCGAGATTCTTACAGAGAACTTGTTTTTTATTTATAAATTACAATTTATTATGGTTTTTGTCTCAAATGTTTTATTTAAGGAGTTAGGCTTTTGGAATATAAAATTATTCATATTATGTGCTGGTCACGGTCTAAATTTCGGGATGTGACAAAAATATTGAACAAACGTGTAGGAAGGAGGAGAGGCAAATTGATGAAGGAGATTTTGGTTCTGTGGAAGGATCTATATGATGAGGAAACTGCTTGGGTTTCTCTTTTGATTTTCACAAGACATCTCCTTCTTTTGTTGTAAATGACCCTTGACGGCGTGTGTTATAGTATTGGAAGAAGGAATGAGAGAGAGGGAAACGAGAAGAGAAACAGGCAACAGAGAAGAGGCCGCAAGAATTTGGAAGAGAGAGAGAAGCTGAAAGGTATGCACTTTACAAATCATCACTCAATCACTAGTCATCTCATACCATAAGACTAGGGGCTTATTTATACTCTAAGATATCTACCTACCGCCAACAGTTAGTAAGCCAATGACAGTCTAACAGAAATAACGGCCAATACATTTACTTGTTTATTTTCCATAACAGCGTGAGGTGCAGGAGTGGATATTGATATATGAAACAACCTTACCTTAGATATTATCTAGTGATTACTTCAAAAATTAAACTAATAATTGTGTATAGTATAATATTTCTAAGTAACTAAATGTAATATAAACTAAGTTAAAAAACATATTTTATTTTAATTGACTAACAACTAAATACAATAAATTAAAAATAAAATAAAATATTTTTAGTATTTTTAATTTAAATAATTAATTAATAAAAAGTGAATAGAATGATAATGCAAGTGATTAATAATAATAAAAGTAATCATCCAATTCAATAACACATGTAATTATAATTTTAAAAGATATAGGAGTTATAAATAATGAATTAAGAATTATAATTAAACTTTTAATTCAATAACCAAACTATATTGAATTGTCACAAAATATTTTTTAAAGTCCCAATCTACTAACTGCCACTAGAATAGTAAAAAAGGACTAAAGATATTAAAAATTAATATTTAATTATAACTCAATAATTCATAGGATTAAAGCTAGCAAAAGATACAATGACCTAATAATTCAATTTCAAACTACCTTAAAAAATATCTAAATATTTACAATAAGATCAATATAATGTGTGACCTATATCAAAGTAAATGAAATTAAAATTAATTAAAGAACAATATCAATTGTTAAATAATAATTTAATTACAATATTTTTTAATAATTATAAAATTATTCTAACACATAAGAGATATAATTAATGGGTAGAGATCTCAAGCTTATACGATTGTCATTAAATAGGAGGAATATGATGCCTTATCTACGCATGGAGATCAACGCCAACGTCCAACCTTCATGGCCACCCATGTTTGCTGTCCCTGACCGTGCTTGCAGTTCGAGAGCTATTTCTGGTCTACTGTCGCTGTGTTGGTTCGCTGCACGTCACTATCGTCACTGATTCTGCCTCTGTGCTGTGACGCAGAAGGCTGTGATGGAATTTAGGTGGAGATGAGAGGATGTCGTGGGGGTCAATATATGGAGGCGTTGTGGAATGTAGATTGAGCGGTGGTTAAAGCTTCTTGCGTGTGCGTGAATTGTTCTCCGCGGCAGCACACCTCCTTTTTCTTGCGTCGTCTCTGCCTCATTAAAAGCTGATAAGAAAAGATTAAGAAAACTCATGGGCCAAATCTTTTAGTATAATTTCTGAATTGAAAGTCCTTTATTATCGTTTATAAATTCTAATTTTTTTAAAATTTCTAAAATATAAAATTATAATAATATAATATTTTTTATTCTAAAAATAATTATTTAGAAAAAATTATAAAAATATGATAATTATACCCTTATTATGCATTAATTCAATGTAAGGTACACTAATTCAAATGATGCACAAATAACATAATTAAGGACAAAAATATATCAAAATAATATAAATAAATATATAAAAATATAGGTTTATAACTCAATAATTTTGGTCATTTAATTTGTTAATAATTTTGAAACCAGCCACATGAGATAAAACCTTTTTTATAATTTTCCCCCCCTTATTTCATGTGATAGAAGAGGAAGAATGACTACAAAAGTGAGGGATAAGGTTAAAAATGGTCGAAAATTGGTAAAAGAATTATATCTGACCTGGGTTTTAAAATCAGTGAGAACTCTTATCTTATCTTTGACATCAGTCAAGGTCAAAAGAATCTCTTGAGCTTTGGCTTGATTGTCCCAAAGGGTGCTATCAGCTGCCTTCAACTCCAAATCAGCAAGTTCTTGTTCTAATCGCCGTATACCAGCAGATTCTCTAGTCTCTTCAACACGTCTTGAAAAAATTTTCAACATCCCTCCTCAGGGAATAAAAATCTGGGAATAATGATGACATATGAGCCATGCTGTAACAACTAACAATTAATTCGTAAGTGTTTTAGCATCTTTTTCTCTGATGAAACAAATGGAAACATTACCCAAAAAAATTACAACATGGTCACTGAGAAAAGAAGGAGAAACTACATTTGTAAAATGAGCTTTAAATTGAAAGAAGGCCACAAAATTATGCTAAGGTTCTAAATTCGATAATTTGAAAAGGGAAACAATAATAAGGAAAGGAGAAAAAAAATAAAAACATAAAAAAAAAAAGAGATGGCATTATTATGTTTGTGTCATCCTTTGAATGTTTACCAACAAATTCGATAGAAAAAGTGGATAAAACAGGAACTGGTCCTGGCAAGAACATGATAGGTACCAATGGAAGTGGGTAGAGTGGAAGACTCTATGCATGATAAAAACATAGAAGGAAGTAAATGAAGGAGCATCAACTAACATTTCCTTCTCAATCTGCCACCAATAAAACATTGAATTTAAATGCTAATACCACCATACTGTCCTCACATCTCCCCCAAAGTAGACTAAATAAATATTCCTAGTTTACTTATTAAACAGGCACATCAATTGAGTCAGAGATGATTGACCTTGTAGTGCCCATTCTCTGTCCACCCCAAGGTTCGACTGGTTATCCGGTGCCGCAAATAAAACTCGTAGAAATCCAGAAAAATAAACCAGTAAGAGATGAGAATTTGGAACATTAAAAGCCCCCAGGGGGGTGGGGGGGGGTGGGAGGTGTGGAATAGGAATAGATAACACTAGGAACAAACCAATGAATATTGATACGCTGGTAGGAGATCCTCAAATTTCAATAGGAATAGAAAGGACGAAACTTTTTAATGAAATATATTATATATAAAATTAAATAATATATTTTTTGTTATGGCATAGCTTTGGTAACTAAAGCCTTTCGTAACATATGGGGAGGCAAAGATTTTCTTTTTGAATAAAATATTATATATAATTAATAATAGGACCAACAATTATATATATGCGTGTGTGTTGAAAACAACTATTTCAACGAAGCTTACTCCTGATTTTAGAATTCTGGTCTCTTGGTAGAGTACACAATTGTTGGTCCAATAAAACAAGATAAATACAAAATTAGCGTAATTTTGTATTCAACAGAAGAAGGTAGAACTAAAAAATCTGGAGTCCCTGAAATAAATACAACTGTCTTATAAACAATAAATTAAATATCTTAGATTTTGATGAATAGTTATTTTAGTTCGCTGACACTGTCAATTTCTATTTTTTTTTAGCTTACAGTGAATTACTGTTTTGGGCAAAACCTAATATTTTGCGGCTTTTGCGGGTTGTTAATAAAAGGCCAAAGCTTATGATAGTGTTGAATTACATAATTGTCAATATTGAAAAAATAGAATTAGAGTAAAACTATAGATTTCTGTCATGTGCATTATACTGAAAGAGAGAAAATATTATAGAATTAGTTAATATAAATACTAATTAATTATTATCATGGGGTTCACAATTTTTCAAAAGATTACAGTAGTTTATAATTATTATAAATTATTATTATAATTAAAAATTTAAAATATTATAGAATTAGTTAATGTAATTACTAATTAATTAACATCATAAGACTTAAAATCTTTCTAATATTAAAGTGAGATTACTTATTAGATTATTGATTCTAACTTTAGACAAATGATTGAAGTATTAAGTTGGATCTACCCAAATATATTTTTAACTAACTTAGGTATTATAAAATTTTAACAGTAAAATTTTTACGTTAGCCACTCTTTTATTTTGCTTTAATTACACAGACTTTCCATTTATTTTAAAATCATACATATTAGTTCAAACTATTAATACAGTTAAAAATATTCTAAAAAGATTCTTGAAGTATATCTTTAATTAAAAATTATATGAAAATAAATCTTGTTTACTAATTTACCCATCATTTCACGAAATCCCTAATTTATATTTTAATATTAATATTTATTAATGATCTATTTAATATTTTTACTGAATTTAGATAAAATTTAAATAATTTTCTATTTATGTGAAAATATTAACAACTTGTTAAAAATTTCAGTACTTTTTTTAACAAACATATGCTTAATAAAATATATTTAAAAGTTTTAAATTATAATATATTAATATATAGATCTCAAAATCATATCATTTTATAATTTTATAATTTAATTTAAAAATGCATATATATAATTGCAAAACATTTTAGTCAACATATGTGTTTAAAATATTATATCATAAGTAGTAAGTTTTAATAAATAAACAAAATCAAACATTTAAATTTATTGAAAAATAAAAATTCATGATTACAAAATTAATTAACTTGTGTAATATGCAAATCAATTTAAAAGTTTGACAAAAATTGAAATATATATTAAAATTATTTTTTTAATTTTAAATAAAGATATGTGATTAAATGATTATTAAGTATTACCTCAGTTATTAATTATAAGAGTTAGTTGACATTTTTTTATATATTAAAGAAATAAAATAAACTAATTAATTATAAATAATATAAGAACTAGTTGACTAATATGTATAAATTGAGAAATATATATATGAATTCATTTTAAGGGATTAAATTTAGTCATAATTAATTAATTAATTTAGCTTCCTTAGTATATCTAAAAAAAGTCAATTAACTCTTATAATTAAAGAAGAGAATAATTATATGTTGAGAAGGGGTATTTTAGTCAAAATGATGAGTCAAAATGATGAATCTTAAAACTAGAAGAGAATTTTATGCAATATATGTTTTAATTTTAAGAGAAGTCCATATAAGTTTTTAAAATAGAAAAAATATGTCTGTGACATAGAATAAATAGAGAGAAGGCTGATGTATTTTACACATACAATTAATTCCAATTCATAATTATTATATCAATCCAATACAAGGCATTGCACTTGAATTCCATATCTTCGTCGTTGGAATTACACATTCTTTTTTTACCAGTCACTGACTGGCATTACACATTCACGTGAACGTACAAAAGGAAGCATGTTTAATTTCTATTGAAATATATTACCCCTTATACTTAATATAAAATTTAGTTAATTAAATAAATTAGTTAATTATAATTTATATAAAAATTAATTAATTACTTATAAAAAAATAGTTGATTAATTTAGATAGATTAAATAGTATATAATAAAAATTTATTTTAGATATTAAATTAAGTTATAATTAACTAATTTATTTAAATTTTTTATTTTTTAAAAAATAACTAATTTTTATATTAAAAATTAGAAAAATATTATATATTCAAAAGCTTCTGAAGCAAGTAGTGGTCTCACGTTAAAATAAAAAAAAGAGCAAATCAAATGGCGGGGATAAAGGGGAAGAAAAGGTAAAAATATACCTCTCCCCTCCAAATACCCCTAAAAGGTAAAAATATACCTCTCCCCTCCAAATACCTCTAATTTTGGAGGAGAGGAATGATAGAAAAATCCCTCCCCTACCCTCTTTCCAAATTTCTCGTACAAAACATATGTTTAGTCTCATTTTTATTCTTTTGGAATGGCATCACAAAACAGCTCTCATGATTCATATTGGAATATATAATTATATAATTACATAGTCCGTTAAACAGATTAGCTTTTTCCTTAGTTCTGGTTCTGCGAAGCTTCCTATCTCTCTCTCTCTATGAGCGGAATGCGAGGATAGAGAAGCCATTAATATTCTTTTGCTAGTCTATCTATATAGATATTCGTACAGGAACTAGTGACCGATCCTCTGCTGCTAAATTTTCCCTTTCAAGAACACACAACACACAAATGGTTCTCTCTCTCTCTGTTAGAAAATCGATCTAGGGTTCTTTCTTTGACCATGGAAGATTGATGTGGAACAAGGAGGGGAACTTTCTCTGAAAGTTCCACCATTCGCAGAACTGATGATGAACACTGCCCTGAACTTATGAAAACACTTCCCTCTCTAAGCTAGTATTTTCTATACACAGGCGCACAATTGTTGCCTTGGATCCATCAGAGGGACTTGGAATATATCAGATAAAAACTCCTTTAATAACTCTAGTAAATGGTTCTAGAGTAAGGTATGACATTTCTATGTAGTAAATGGTTCTAGAGTAAGGTATGACATTTCTATGACTCCTTCAACCCACGCGGTGGCGGCGGCAGCGGCCACCAGAAGGCCTGCCGTCCACCAACCCCTCAGCTGGGACTTCTTCAATCAACACGCGACATGTCTGCAACTCAAAGCTCAATGGCAAGGTATTGTTACTGCACCATTATCTCTATCTCCATCGCTTTAAGATTCTAGAGCTGAGGGTGTCTACTTTGCGCTCTCAGCTGCACCTCAAATTTGGGGTACTTCCCAAATGTTTTTTTTTTTCTTGAGATCACATAGAAGATATCAAAATTTTATTCATTTTATGTAAAATTTAATAATAAAAAATATTTGGACAACTAAGAGTGTACAGCTGACACCCCAACCGAAGATTATATTCTTCTCTTCGTTCTACTGCACCAATTGAGAAGTACCCTAGGGGCTTATTGTAAGGACACAGCCATTAATTAGCATTATAAAGTTTCTGTTTAATTATTTTTGGTGAAAAAGGATAAGTTCATTCATTTGTTTATTTTTCTTGCATTACAGGTCTTCATCATACAGGAAGCATCTTAACGTTGTCATAATGTTTCTGATTACTACGCTCGGGCTTATGTTCAAGTCGAATACAGAAACAACTTTGAACCGATGTCGCCTTGGGGTTACTTCAAAAATTTAAATCAAGGATTGCGTATAGTGCAACCTCGGGTCGTTCTCTCTGAGGAGCCAAAATGTGAAATTAAATTCCTAAGTAACTAAATGCAATGCAACCTAAATTAGAAAATGAGATTTGTTTTCATTAACTAACAACTAAATGCAATGAATTAAAATTAGATTTAAATAAAATATTTTTAGTATTTTTAGTTTGAAGGGAGAAATAATGAATGATAATGAGTGAAAAGAATAAAATCAAAGGTGATTAATAATAATAAAAGCAATCATCCAATTCAGTAACGCAGACAATCATAGCTTTAAAAGATATGGAAGTTATAAATAATGAATTAAGAATTATAATTAAACTTTTAATCCAACAACCGAGCCACCTCGAATTGTCACAAAATATTTTCTAAATTCTACTTTATTAACTGCCACCAGAATAATAAAATAGGACTAAAGATATTAAAAACTAATACTTAATTATAACTCAATAATTCATAAAATAGAATTTAAGTAACAAGAGACACAACGATCCAATAATTCAAGCTATCTTGAAAAATCACAAATTATTCACAATAATCTCAATTCAATGTCTGACCCAGATCAAAGTAAATAAAATTAAAGTTAATTAAAGATTAATGTCAAATGTCAAACAAAAATTTAGTCACAATAATCCTCAATAAATACAAATAAATCATTCTAAACATCCCCAATAATTATAAAATTAATCCTAAGACCTAGGAGTCATAATAAAATTATTAGGTAGAGAATTAGAGTAACTTATACTCCCCTTTGAGATCCCAACCTCATGTCTTTATCATTGAATTAGAGAATTAGGATGAACTAGTCACGCATAGTTGTCACAAACGATGCTTCCTAATATTCAGCCATTAATTTAGAGATAGATGATGATAAATGAATGGCTTCTCTTGTGTGGGCAGCGTGAGTGCCTTCCTCTCTCAATTCAATTCTTTCTTACTGCGCGTCCAATACGTGTATGCGTGCCTTTCCTTTTTCATTCAATTCTCCGCCTTGCGTCCAGCGTGTGTGTGGAATTCCTTTCTCTAATTCAATTCACGCAGCCTCCAATTTTCAATTCTTTTTCCGCCGCAGCACACCTCCCTTTTTCTTGCGTACATCACTTTTTTAAAAGCAAATTGAACAAGACAAAATTTAATGGGCTAAACTGCAAAGTTTAGCCCATGGATTCTTATTTGCAATTTATGAATCTGTTGTCATTTGTAAGTTCTAATTTCTTCTAAATTCCTGAAATACAAAATTAAAATGATGTAATACCTTTTCTTCTAAAAATAATTATTTGGGAGAAATAATAAAAATATGACAATTATGCCCATGTTAAACACTAATTTAATGCAAGATATATTAATCCAAATCATGCACACATAATATAATTAAGGATTAAAAAGTTGACAAAAATCCACTAAAATGATATGAATAAATCTATAAAAATATGGGTTTGTCAAATACCAATCCAAACAGAAATCTCCATTTGATGATCACGTCCCCATCATGTTGGTCATTATGGTCAACCTATGCCTCTATGCTGCTAGCTTGATTGCAGAATATGGACTTCCAATTGAAGAGCCTTACCTTGCAATCATCAAAACCTTTGGTCCCCTCCTCGGATTTCTCGTCGTTGTGCTGCTTCTTACAATCTTAGTTCCATTGTTGGGCAAAATCGCATCCGTTATATGGGATCTCTTTATGTTGAAAGCTGCAACACGTCGTACCCAACGGTGGTGCAATGTCTTTGTGAGGCTTTCTAAGGTATAAGAAGACGATACCTTGTATAACAACTACTAAGCCGCTCTCAGGAGGTAAATGTAAATGCTTCACCGGTGCAATCTCAAGTAGAACTAGACGTCTGAGACTTTGTCTATCGTCTTTCTGGTTCACTGAACGAACCTTATAAAGTTTGTCTCTTGTAACCCAAAAATAGAATGTCAGAGAGCGTTTTCCTCGCCTTTATCTGTATAGGAATTTCTCTCTCATTCTGGATATTCATGAAGCGTGTGAACCAATCTCCTGATCAAGAGTTTTGAGCTAATCGACTAAGACAGTTTTCAAGGAGGCAAGGGCAAGCAAAAGTTTAAAAATAGAGAAAAGACTTATGATTATTAGAAAAATAAAATAAGTGAAGGTTGAAATTTATATCATAATGAATTATGTAAATAATTTAAAAAATAAAAATATTAGTAAATCATTGATATAGAATTTTAAAAAGACAAATTATACATAAGTTCTTTAAACGAAGGGGTATTTATCCTACTAAATATTCGAGTGTCATATAACTTCCAAATAAAGTATATTCCCCCTCCTAGCCCAAGAAAATTCCATTACCAAAACATATTCATCTGTTGGTATGTTTTTTCAAAAATATAATTCTCTCATGCCATATTCATTTATTACTATGTTCTTTCATTCATTGCATAGTCTTTGAAAAATATTGTATACCACATCTAGTATTAAAGTTTCTTAATCATTAAAGAACCACATGTGGCCCATCTAATACCCTTAGCAAGATTAACTCTTAAAAGCTTTTCACTAAAACTTGGGTAGTATTAGCATTGAATTTACTTAAAATTTTGAACATTCATATCTAATTTAATATTACTTCAAAATTAGTATTTCAAAGTTCTATTTTTAGATTTTGGACAGCTCTTTGAAGGAAAAATAAGACCTGGTTAAATTCTAACCCATTTATTATAAAGATCTTCAATATTCAAAACTGTACAGTGCATTTTTGTAGTATTTTTCCATATTCCGGAGTCATCTTTGAAAATCTCTATCTTTTAATTTACATATCTAAAAATTATAAAATAGGACTTATTTAAATCTTAGAATGTTTGCCATTCTATATCAGGTTTCATAACCTAACTCAAACAATTTCACTGATTCTAAGCAGTCACAAAACAGTGGCTCAAATAAACATATTGAGTAATTACCAAACTAAGTTTTCATGAATCTTTTGTCATGATCTAGCATGGCCCTTACTAGGGGTGTGCATGTGCAGGGTAGCCCCCTACCTGGTGCCCTGCCCGAAAAATATATGGACTACATTTTACAGCCCGATGCCCGGTCTTACCCGGTAAAAACCCTAACTATTTTGGGCTGGGCATAGGCAGGCTGGGCATGCCCAAGTCAAAATGTCCTACTCATATTGTGAAAAAAATCTACAATTATAAACTTATAAAATAATACTATATTCATATGTCTTCAAGAATTAAATAATATACATAATTTACTAAGAATAAGACAACAAAAAGTTAATAATTAAAGTTTTAAAATTAATGGCATATAAAAAAAGTACTAAAATCTAAGTAATTTGCAATTGTAACTTTGCATCAATCTCTCTAAAATTGACAAAGATGAAGAATTTGAAAAAAAATATATGACAGTTACCACAATTTAAAAAAATAAAGAAATAAATCAATTTAGTTATAAATTTTAAAGGATGCAATTACTTATTTGACTACTCATATTTATAAAATTATCCTTTAATCACCAGTATCTATCATATTTATTTTATGTGAAATACTATAATTTATAAATTTTGATATATAACAAAGTAATTAACTGGGCAGGGCAGTACCCGCTGCCCGATGCCCGGTCTAGTCCGAATATTGGCCTTGCCCGAAATTACCTATTTTATATTAGGCCACTTTTTATCGGGCTTGGGTGGGCTCTTGAGCCTTACCTTAGTTGAGGCTTAGCTCCTCCGCTCCCCCTTATGGAGGTTGATTATATACCATAATATAGGATAATCTCAAATAAATTTAACACATATTTATCTCTGTAAACTCTCCCCTACCGAACTCTCATTTAGCTCTTAACTTGTTTCTTTTTCTTTAATTTTTAACTTATCTTTTGGGGGTTGAAGATTCTTTCCTTATGCTTGCCCCATACAATTTCACCTTCTAAGTTCTTGGGAAGATTCAAAATCAGCAAAACTTCCATATGATCAAAAGGGTGTTGATCGAACAAGATAAGAACATAAGCTAATATACTTCCATACTTGTTACCAATACTTATGTAGAAACCTTTAGATATGACTTATGTATAGTTTAATGCTTTAAGTCATTATTTCACACTACAATACTTTAAAACAGTAGTTCTTTCATTCTTAATTGCTCCAAAAATTTGAATTTAATAAGCATCCAACTTCACATATTCATATAAATTTCATGAATTCAACTTCTTTACTTCAAATCATAACTTAGGAGCCTTTAAATGTATTTCAAGTGTGCTTTAGAAATTTAATTCACTTATTCTATATTAAGGTATCTTAAAACAGTAGGGATTTACTTAATAAATTTCATCTTCTTAAAATTTAGCCCTAGTACTTGTCTTTTTACAGCAAAATGCACTTGTATCTTACATTCCATTAGCATTTGTTCATTTAACTCCTAACGTTTTGGACAGCCCCACTATTAACATCATGCTTTAATCACCCAAGATACTCCTTTGGTCCTTAATACATGACCTAATTAGGGAGTTAATTTTAGTCCTAAGACATATTTTCTATATTTATCAATTTTTTTTAAATTATCCCTATTGATACTCTTTCAACAATAATTAAGAGAGGGAGGGAGAGAATTAAAAAATATAATTATGGTGTTTAAAAAATATATTTTATATTAACTAACTTAACCCACTTCCTTAATATAATCAAGTTAGTTTAATATATCTTATATTACGGATAAGAGAAATACTTATTTAACATTTGTAATTAAGCTTCAAATAGTGGTTTCTTATTAAATT
The DNA here is from genome assembly GCA_037074615.1 of Leucaena leucocephala. Taxonomy (NCBI): domain Eukaryota; kingdom Viridiplantae; phylum Streptophyta; class Magnoliopsida; order Fabales; family Fabaceae; genus Leucaena; species Leucaena leucocephala. The sequence continues at coordinate 6,155,042 of CM073553.1, forward strand.
TACCCTCAATGTTCTGAACTCTTGAAGCTTGTAGGCTTTAACTCTTGCATTTTCCCATATAATTTCCACATTCTAAACCCATTGGAATACTTAATTTAAACAAAATTCAACTCTTTCCTATAGAAATAGCAGCTGACCAAAGCAGGGGTGGAGGATACAACTTTCTTTTGCCACTTCATTTTATCCATTCATCTCATTGGGGTTCCTAGGTGCTTCGTACATTTTAATTTTTACTTGAATCCAACTCTAGCACATATTAAAACATCAAAACGGTGGTATTTTCAACTTTCATACTTCTAGATTTTCGGATTCCTACCATGCAAGCATAATAACTACATACAATGCCATGTAACATTAATATACAGTTAAATTTACACTTGGCTATGGTCATCACACTTGTTTATTGGCTTTCTCTCACTAAACCCCCAAATTTTAGCCACCATCAGCCCCCAAAGCACTCAACAAATGAAGAATACCAAGATGGATTAATGTTCTAGACGCTTTACCTTAGCCCAGAACGCCACTTGCATACATGATCAACCTTGCTTTTCCTCCTAAATTTTTCTGCTGGTGTGAAAATGAGTGAAGCCTGAGAGGAGGGTTAATCAGGCGTTGAAGTGGTTTAGTAAATGGCGAAATAATTCTTTTATACATTAGGGTCCACATAATAAGAAGCTTACCTAATAAGCTTTGACATTTTAGCATTTTCTTCATGGACCCATTACATGAATTCTAAAACTCCTTTATGAAGACTGTCTAATTTAAATATATTTTTTACTTTATAAAAATAATTTATCTAAAATTTTCAAGCCAAATGAAAATCTCTAACTATTTTTCTTGGAATTTGTTTTTAATTTTCCAGACATTTTTTCCGCAAGTATACTTTTGACCCAGTAATAACTCTTATTTATACTTTTTACCCTTAACCTCTTCATAATTTTAACTTTTGGGTTAGTTTAACTTATTTAACTAGTATTCAAAATTTGGGACGCTACGTTTATGACGAAAAATTCAACACCTGCATTTAACATTTTTAATTTAACATCCTTATAATTTTAATTCTTAACATTGAACCCCCTACTGATATTTTTTTTAGCTCTATCTAATGCCTATCAAAGAGATTTTAAACCTATTTCTTTAAACTTTACATTTTCTCTTTAATTCCTTCATTAGTTTTGGGGGTTAATGTTTTTAAGAATCGAACTTAAAATTTAAAAGAATCTAATGAGGCATAATATTAAGGTGGGAAAAAGTTAGTTTGGGGGTGGGGGTGGGGGTGGGGGAATTCAAAGGGTTCCATGCAAAGGTAGAATTTTTTTTTTGGTACAAAAATATTTGACCTAAAACAATGCCCTATATTTCTTTTTGAATCGGGTTTTGCTTTAAATTATGCTGTTCTATTGCCTGAAAAGTATGGGACCATGGATGCCGTAAATCTAAAACCTAAAATAGTTGGGCCCTTCGTATGAAGATTGTAGACTACTAAACGGATTTACGGATCCAAGCGTAATTTCATTTTGAGATAACTCACATCCCCTAACTATATTTCATAAATAATTTAGCAATTTTAATTTTTTTTTGTAATTCCAAAAAGCCGGAGCAATAGCTTTTAAGTAATTTTTAAAAGGCTTGAGTTATAATAATTCTTACATTTTTAATTTGTACAAGCGAATTTCATTAGAGTTGAGAAGGTGATGAAAGATTTAAAAAGTTGATATTAAACAATTCTAGAAATGCTTTGTAAGTTTTAAAATTGATCTCCAACGAAAAAAATATCTACAAATAATTCATTAAAAAAGAATCTTTTGAATAATTTGAATTTTAGGGTTTTCTTTATAGACTATGACTCTTGATGTAACTTTACCTTCTTTCCCACGAAGCATGCATCTCCTTATTCGCCTAATGGGTATTCAAGTTAAACGAAATGTAGAAAAAGGTGGTGTTAAGAACCTGTATGATAACAAGTGTTTGAGTATTATCTACAATACATATCAATCAGACGAATTCTAAAATAAAACAGGTACCAGATTTAATTTTAGTAAATTCCATACGAATATCCAACTGCTATAATAAATAACTAGCAAAAGTTACAAAGCCTAAACTACTGAAAAACACTCGAATCACCAAAAGAGATATTCAGATCTACACAACTTCGGTCTGAGTTTAATATTTGGTTGTAGATAACATTGCAAGATGCATAAGTAGTAGCAATGAAAGTAACAATAAGCGAAGAAAACCAGGCGGTTGGAGGTTGATGGATGCAGGGTGATCAGAGATCTCGGACGAATCAACAGCCAGGGGCTTTCCATCGCTGTTTACAGAGCAAGATTTTGGGTAGGGGCCATTAGTGCTCAACATCAAAGCAAGAAGAACCCCAGAAACGGTGCTCATATAAGCAGTTTGGTTCTTAGCCAAAAGCTATGTCAAGCCCATGAGCTCACAATCTTTGTTGTGGATCTTGGTGGTCCTGCCCTCTGTTTTGCTTGAATTTGAAGTTGTCTTCTTGGTAAGCTGAGTGCAATTCAATACTTATTCAATTCGAGACTTTGTGTGTGTGAGCGGCTAAAACCTCTTCCGCTAGAACTAATGGCTGTTGGCTTAACAATGATATGTTGTTGCTGCTGATTCTTTCAACTTCATTAACGAAGGAAAAAGTTAAGGGGGGAAAACGGAGTCGCTTGCAACCTATCAAGTTCACTTCTCCGTGAAAGCTAGGCATAAATCCAAACCACTTAAATTAAAACATTTCAATCATCTTCAATTAAATATACAAAAGAGTGATGTTGACAAAAAAAAAAGAAAAAAAAAAAGAACCAGAACATGCAAGATGAATTTGAATATTCTCGGTTGAATCTTAATTGAGTGATATTAATGATTTAATCACTAAATAGGGATATATCTAATGGTCGAAAGGTAGAGACTTTTATTTATTTTTTTAAAAAATATAAATTTGTAAATTTGTCTCAGAAAGACTTTGGTCCTAACTCCTAAAGCATAATTTGGTAAATTTAAAACTCATATATATAAAGAACTCGTCAACTTTGGCCGTTAAGCATAAGCTAATAAATATAATGATTGCAACTTAACAAGCAGAGTGGGTTGGTTTATATATTTTATAGTAATAAATAGGAAGGAAGGAAGAAAGAAAGAAAGAGGTTTAATTTGGCATTTTGCGGCAGAACGAGCTGTTCACATGCCACATGGCCTTCCCTTTTAAGACTTCGTCGCTCAATTTACTTTTATTGCTTTTCCATTTATACATTGATTAATAGGGACATTATGATAATTCATTCTGACAATTGATTGGCCATAGAAAAAAAAAAGTAAATTCATGTGTATTTACTTTTTTTTACCAGCATTGTGAAAATAAATAAATAAGTTTCACTGTAAAAATACAAATATTTTATAGACGTTATTTTATGATACTTTTAATAGTTTTAACTATAACAATAAACAGTTTTAGCCCTTGAACCAACATCTATAAAATCAGTCAAAAGAAACAATTTTCTAACAGTTTATAGGAACTGCTATTCATAATGATCAAAACAAAAGAAAATTTTTAGAGGTTCAATTCAATGCTGAAAAAAGTAATAGGAAAAGGAGAATGTGACGACCGTTAGTAGCGGTTCAAAAACTATTAGAAAATAATAAGGCCGAATTGTCATTTAATTTTTTTTTTGTAACTATCAAAGGAACCGCTAAAAATTTCTTGCATGAAACTTTCGTTGCTGAGGAACTGAAATATTCACAATAGTGCTACATTTTCTAGGGGTTAGAAACATCTAGAAATTGGCACTATTGTGAATAAAATTTGAATTTTACAAATTTTTCCCTACCATTTTGTATTTTTTAGCAGTTACAGAACCTCTACAAACTGCATTCCAGTTGAAAAAAATAAATAAAATTCAAATTTTTTATTATTATAAAATATAATATTATTAATTAAGAAACTATTAAATAATTATGGTGATATGTGCAATTAGTAATATATTACATGTTATATATTAAAATTTTATGATAAATAATAAGTAATTGCATTATGATTGAATTATATGAATTGAATTGAATTGAATTTGATAAGATAATTAAGCTGAATATTATATAATTATATGTGCAATTCTTAAGTTGAAGAAGTGGTTAGATTGATTGAGGAGGTGATGACAAATATAAAAAAAGAAAATCTAAAAGAAGAAAATAAATATGTTAGTAAACTATAAATAAAGATAAATTAAATAAATTAAAATTTATAAAATGAGTAACGTTTTACCATATAAAGAACAAGAAGAACAAACCATATGAGAGAGCAAGAAGGAAGACAAAATTCTAATGAAGGAGAGGAGAGATAAGGTAGTGACTGAATGAGAAGATGATGTGTTATTTATAAATATTTGTGAGAGATTTCTAACGTTTATGTGGTATTTGTAGAGATTTTTATGTATTTTTTTAGCAGTTTTGTTGTCTAAATAATTTCTAGCAATTCATATAATCGTTACAAATTACAATTTTTTTATTTTTAAAGATTGAACTAATTTTAATTTGTATATATTTATGTATGAAAAATAAATTATTATATAAATGATAGAAACTCTTGAAATTGTTATTCTTGATCATCATCATACCTAAAAGGAGACACTAAAAATTATTATTATGATTATAATTAAATATATTTAGAAAAAAATTAGTAATTAATTATTTAAATAATTTAATGAAAAATATATATTTGATAATGTTTGAATTATCATTTCCTCCAAGGAAACAGTTTTCAAAATTTGTTGGTTGGAAAGAGTTCATGGTGTAAGAAATATCACCATCACCTGTATCATAAAGATCTCGTAGCTTAAGATAGACGACCATATTCTTTGACATAGCAAACTTGGTGTGACTCAAATGGTAGAATATATGACTCATTATTTTTAGTAAAAATAAACAATTATTTCCATTAACTCTAAATAAACCAGTATATTAAACTCAATATAAAAAAAGTTACACATAATTCTATTAATTTAAAAAATATATTAAATAAACAAAATAAAAAATAAGTTCAAAAATAATTTTTTATTCTTACCTGAAAATGTTGAATACCATCTAGATTTAATTTGAATTAAGATTTAATTTATGGAGAGAAATTCACAACTCTCCAAAAGTGATATAATGAGGTTGCAGGATTTATATAAGTTACGAATTTTTAGCGTTTATTGAGACAATCTTAAAAATTTATAACGTTGTCACTTCATGGCCCTAACTCCTACACCGTGTTTGGACTCCACGAGAAATGCAAAAATTTATAGCAGTTTTGTTTCTAATAGCTAGAAATAAAGTTAAAAATTTCTAGCGGTATTTAAACCGCTAGAAAATTTGGCCACTTATCTAGTTTTCTTGTGGTTTCCCTACCAAAACCACTAGAAAATGATTGCTTGAATGTGGCGCCAACTTTGAAGATTAATTACATGTATTTCCTTTTATAATATACACTTTGAAGAAACATAAACATTTGATATATATTTTTTATTTTTATTATTAATTAATTACTTGTTTTTCTCATATATTTTTTTCATTCATTTTTTCTATCACTCACCTTTTCTATAAACAATTAAGGGTCTTTTTGGAAAGAAAGATTCACTTTTTACATGTGTTTATTGAACCTAACTAATTTTAACATCTTCAAGAAACATAATTTCGTTAACTCTATCTTATAAAAGGGAACCTAGGGAGTAACATTTAAGGAACTAGAAGAGAAAATATAAAAAAAAGTATTTTTTATTTTTTGTATAAGTTTACTATCAAAACAAAATAATACAGGTAAAACAATTAAAGATAATGAGAAAAAATAGTTTAAGATATTTCTTGTTATTGAAAAAATACTTTAAAGTTAAAAATAAACTAAAAAATATTTTAATATACTAAATACTACTAACAAATATTTTACAATTTTAAATAAAAAATTATATTATGATACTAAATACTATTGATTTTTTTAAATGTTGAAGACAACTTAACCCAAGAAAAAAAGTACTTTCCCCGTAAAGAGTAATAGCCATAATTAGATTAGATTTTCACGATATCAAATGGAGCAAACAACGGGTTGAATTGAATAATGGACACAAGGAAAATATAAAGGTACTTGCGTGGAATGGATTGGTAACGAATAAAATGTGCATACAAAAGCACCCTTTTAGTTTGGGGACATTTTATAATGTTTTCACGATTCTTAATATATAATTTAATTAAATTTTTAAATATATTAAAAAATTAAATAAAAAATTAATTATAATTAATAAAAGACTACTATCTTTTTTTAACTGATTTCTAAATACGCTAACAACTGCAAAAACAAGTGGGAGGCAAAACACAAGTTTTAATGTTTGTCATTCCTTTTATAAAATATTATTTTAATCATTTAACTCTTAACGTTGTTAATAAAAATTTAAAAAAATGTAGACATTGTAATTTTAAATATTGATATAATATTCTAAATACTAAAATATTAAATTTAATTATTAAAATATTAATTATTGTTATAAAAAATTGTATTTGAGACAATGCTTTAATTTTATCCAATCAGATGCCATGTAAAAAAAATTAATTCTAAATAGAGGATACTTATATTACAAGAAACTCCCATATTTTGGATACTTACATAATTTTTTTAAAAGTGATACGCATGTTGCACAAGTTTTCTGTCTATATTTGAGATTTAATTTTCATCCACTCAACAGTTTGTTGATTTTGTTTCTTAAAATTGTTTTCATTAAGATACCCCTATCTAATATGACAATTATTCAAACATTTATATTTGCCAAAAAAATTATACAACCAAAACACAATTCTAATACATATATTTTCAAACTTATGAAATGAGAGGAAGAAAAAAAGAAAGAAAAATAGCGGAAAGAATCAGGCGCTTCCATCAGAATGTAAATTAGGAACTTCGATCAGGAGCCGAGGTCCATACTGTCAAGAAGTTTGCCTCTGAATAAGAAGCATCCTCCGTTTGTCAATGCGAGGAAGTTGGATGAAGAAACCGAGCCGGCTGCTCTGGAAAAAACCAAAAGAAGAGAAACAGTGAAAAGCTAAGAGACGGAAAAGTTAAGAAAGAAGAAAAGATGGGAGCATGATATGGTTTGAGTGTTTAACAAGTAAGGAATGAAAATCATGTACCAAGGCAAAAGAGAGTGTCTAAAGAAGAAAAAGAAAAGGAAAAAAAAAACGAAAGAGAGAAGAAATTAACATTGGGTGTGAAATTAGCCTATAAAATTTATATTGACTAAAAACTAAAAACGGTATTTTAATAAAACAATCCTTTTGTTTATATTAAGTAAAATTAAACTACTCTCATCACCGGTTCATTGACCGGTCCGGTGCCTGAACCATCAGTATTATCAAATTTAACCATAAATATGTAACTTTTTATGTCCATATATTGTATTGAAGCAACCCAATGTTAAAAGAGATTCTGCTTGTCCCTGGTTCGAACTGTAATGTATTTGATTCAAATTAATTAAAAGCAGATTAGGGTTCTAATAATGTATCGTCGATAATAATTACAGAGTCAATTCAGTCCAAGTGAGGGAAAAGTGTTGCTTCATCAATATCTATACGATGCGCAGAAAAATGTTGGCGACAACGCGGTCAAGCAGTTTCAATGAAGTTTCCTGATTCCTCTCAATCGTTGTCATTGATCTCATGAATAACATTATTGTACTTTGTGGAGTCGGTTAGAAGCCTTATTCTAAATATAAGAATCTAATTCACATCCTAAATTTATAACCTTTTTTATAAATTATCCATTAAGGGAATTTATATAAAACGATAATAGGAATTTTAGAAAAATAATACACATTCATCCTAAATAACTAAATTAATTTTTTTAATCTATACAAATTAATTATTTGCTACACTAAGATTGGATAGATTGTTATATTAAAAAATTCTGGTGGAGAGACTTGTTGAGAGGTTCGGTTTTGATGTATGCATCCAATTAAATTAAGTTGATCTTTCCCTCACATGATCATTACACCCAAACACAATAATTAAGGCTCCGCTATAAATAAACTCGGATCCTCTTATGTAAAAGCTACCTGGATATCTTCCCTCTCACAAACCCCACGCATGATTTGATACAACACAGAACTTAGAGCTATTAGAAATGCAGCGTTTTCATCTCTCCCTGATTGCTTTAAGATTCCACTTTCTCTGTAGTTTTCACTTGTAAATATGGCTCTTCTTCCCGCACATCATTTCAATATGGAAGCTGACGATGAGCAACTTTCTCATCATCATATGCTTCATCCTGGCGGTGGACCCTCCTTCAGACTCCACCGTGCCTACCATCCACAGCACAGCTTTCTCATCATCTGCTCCACTTCACCACCAGTCCCTGACGGGGGACTCGAGACGGTGGTTAGGGCACCACTTGATGACATGCTGGGAACTCAAAGCTCAATGGGAAGGTACACGACATCCCTTACTTGCTTTGAGTTTCAGCTATACACACACACACACACACTTGAGAGATCCATACTAGACTATATATATATATATATATGAATCCAACAAACTTGTCAAAACCTAAAAATTTCTCCTTTAGTGGCTATGTGAGAAGCGGAGCACGCTACAAGGATGAAAAAATTGTTTGGTCCAATGGAAAGCTGGTTCTGATCTCCCAGCACCCTCCAAAACATCATTGTTATGCTCTCGGACTGTTAGGGTTGAGCAACCCGGCCGTCTGCTTATCCGGTGTAACCACTTGTACTCGTTGAAATTGGGCTTTCTCTGGCATGCCTTAAAAGAGTGTAAACCGGGTGAGCTCAAATGGATAAAGATTATTAATTAAACGAGACAAGCTACGGTTACATCCACGAGATTAGCCCGTGCCTTTAGTTTTTATTAACTTAATTACAGAAGTCCAAACTGTCCATATTTCCCAACCCAGCATGCAGTAGTCAGCCCTATAATGACTCCTCTATCCCTTGTTGCTTGAAACTTTTAAGGGTATGTTTGGATGGAGAGAAAAGTGAGAGGAAAATAGAGGAGAATGAAAGTTAAGCAGGAAAATTCCCAAAAGTGGTAAGAAAAATTACTATTTTTGTGAGTTTTCGTATTCTTTTCTTCATAATTTTTTCTCATCCAAACATAGAGTTAGGGTTTTCATTTTTTGGATTTGTTCAAATTCTATTACAACTTATACAAGCTTTAATCAAAACTTTCTTGAATGCTAGCTATATATATATAAGTCAATTATATCTTCTTGCATTGCAGTACCTACAGGGAGAAACTACATGCTGTCATTGTATTTCTGATTACTACGTTCGGTGTTTTGTTTCAAGTTGAATACCAATTCAAAAAGAAATCTCCATTTGATGATCACGCCCCCATCATGGCAGCCATTCTTGTCAACCTATGCCTCTATTCTGTGAGTTTCATTGCAGAATATGCTCTTCCCACAGAACAACCTTACCTTGCCATCATCAAAACCTTTGGTCCACTCCTCGGATTTCTTGCCATTGTTCTGCTTCTTTCCATCTTAGTTCCATTGGTGGGCACAATCGCTTCCTTCATATGGGCTCTCTTTCTATTCAAAGCTTCAATCATGTGGTTCTCAAGGATCGTGCAATGTGTTCGTCAGGTAATCTCAGGTATAATTCGATACTTTGAGGACGTCTCAGAACCAAGCAACTCTCTGGGGATAGTATGAACTCATCATATAGTTTCTGTTATGTAATAAATAAAATGAGTGAGTTAGTTATGGGAAGTTAATGGGTAGTTAGTTAACTGGGTTTTAGCAAATATGGTCTGCAAAATGGACAAGAGGGGTTATTGTTATCATATTTTTGAGAAGAATAGAATTAAGCCTCCCTCTGTTTCTCTCCCTTTCCACACATCAGTTTCTCTTTCATTTAAGTCATCCTTTTCTCTTCAGATAGTACTTTTATATACTCCTTTGGACAGTTTTAAAGCCATACTTAGTCCTAAATAAAGGGTAAAGATGAAATAGTTAGTTTTTTAAATGTTTTCCCTCTGTGATTGCAACAAATTAAATTAAATTAAAAAAATATTTTCCCTAAACGGTAAAAGGAATCGTTACACTAAAATTTTAGGGGATATCAAATTGAGATGAAAATAACAGGTTGAATCACACAAGAAAAGGAAAAATAGAAGTGAATTCGTATGAACCAATCTAAAACAACTAAAGAACCCTTTTTAAGCACAGGGACGCCTTTTTCGCAAGGAGGCGAGAGCAAACAACAAATTTAAAAATAAAACAAAAACAAAAATTAAAAAGAGCACGTTCTAATTAATTATTAGCTTTCAATTGTGGAAGCATATAGATAAAAAGCAGGAACAAAAAAGAAATAAGCACAACGATTTCACGATTCTCAAAAAGACGTACGGTGCACAATCCACAAAGCACTACTGTTGGTTCCAGGTACAAACTTGTTTAGAAAATTCACGCTCAGAAATAATATTTCCCCAAAAAGTTTTTTAGATTTAAAATTACCTTTGAAGTGTTAAATTGAAATAATATTGTCTATCCCCATTAAAAATATTAATAATCAATATTAATTCTTTAATCGTCAATATTAGATTTTGTATAGAATTAGGCACCTTTACTATATTTTAAAATTTTCACAGTAACATTGAATATATAAAAACTTTTAAGATAATATTTTTTTAAAATAATGACTTCCAAAACAAATTTACACATTCACCATTTTTAATATAAAGTGGCAAGGTTACAACTGGAACGTTACAAACAAAACACAACAAAGCAAACTATAGCAAGTTCGCCCTCCATCGAGTGTAGCACTCGGGGGAGGATGCTGCAAAATGATCATAGATTCAATAAGGTTATATATGTGCCTTATTGGCAAGGAGGTATGCACACTGAATGCTGGTGTGCGGGGCATATCTGATCGTAACATCCGACTCAGAATAAACGAGGTTCTGTATCTCGACTATCTTGGATTGCAGAGGATGATTGAGACCTCCATCTAACCTAATCAAATGGTATACTTCCATTGAATCGGTATACGCAATAATCCTGCTGAAATCCTGTAGTTTACATAATTGAAGCCCTGTCAATGGAGCCATCAGTTCAGCCGAAAGCCTTGTAGATGGGGAGAATAAGCTCAAATGAAAAAAAAAAAAGTTTTAGTCAACTTTTAGAAAAAAAATTTTAGAGAAGAGTTTATGAAAAAAGTGGTTATAAATAAATGAGTATTTTGATAATTATTACTATAATGATTGTTATAATTAAAAAATTACTAGAAAATGTATGATTTTATTAAAAATATGAGAGAAGAAAAGGGTAGAGAGGAGAGAGGGTATGAGAAAAAATAAAGGTAAAATAGTTATTAGGTAGTCCATAAACATTTTTACTATTTTTTACTATTTCAAAAACTAGTCTCAATAACTTATCCAAAATCTTAGTTTTAAACTATAATTTTATTCAAAAACTCTTTTAAACAAATATAACTATTTATTTTAATTTTTTTTCAAATTAAAGTTTGAGTTAAAAATTATTTTAAAATCTTGATTTTGTGTTTTTCCAAAACATATGCATTGTATTATATTTAATCTGCTGCTTACGGTAAGCAAGTTAAGGAAAAGCATGGCCCAAAAATCCATAATCTACTATTACCCAGAAGACCATGTTATAAATATTTTTTTATTATTAATATAAAATCTATTTAATCAATTTAATTATATTACAAAAATTAGTTAATATACTTAATATAACATATTTTTTTCAAATACTATAAGTATTCTTTTTAATTTTCTCCCTCTCTCTCTTAATTATTATTGAGGGGTATTAATAGGGATAATTTAAAAAAATAGATAAATATAGAAAATATTTTTATATTTATAATTAGAATAAACTCCCCAATTATATTATATATTAAGGATAAAATGATTAATAAATAAAATATATAAATAAGGTTTTGAGCTTATTGAGGAATGAATAAGTTAAGTTTATGGGAAAAAAGATGATGTTTTTTAAATGTTAACTTTTTATAATATTGTTAGTGATTGATAGATGGAGTCGTTGAAACAAGCCAAGCCGTGCCATCTTGCTTAAACCCGCCCACCTATTTTTTAATTATTAGAACCTTAAAAAATATAAATTAATTAATCACTATTTGCAGAGAGAGTGAGTGATTTTGCGCAAATCTCTATAATATCCCACTGACCCCTCAAATAAAAATGTAATGTGCAGCAATTTTATTATAGAATTTTTTTCATCACGTATTGTTTAGTCATTCTATCTCATTTTATTATTAAAAATGATATATATTGATACATCGTTGAGATGTTTAGCTAAAGGCTTTACTATATTTATCTAACTTTTAAATATGAATTGAAGTATAAGACTTTTTCATTTTTTTTTTTGTAAAATGGGGTATGGATATAATATTCTTTTGATTATGTCAGCCTATATGTCAGCTTATGTGGTTATTTTCTTAATTTAAAATATTTTATAAAAAAAACCTCTACCACGTTGCGACTTTCGTATTGTCTCCCCCATATTCCAATAAACTTCTCTCATATTTTCTCTCTCCACTTTATTCTACAATTGACTCAGCAGTCAACAAATCTCCACCACATATACTCCTCCTTGTCTCTTTCTTTCTTTTTAATGAAGATAATTAGTGAAAGGGTGCCACGCAGACTTGTTAAAGAAATAATAATAAAAAGGTAAAAAGAGAGGAATAACTGAATGACAACGATGGGACGTTTAAAAAATGTTTGATGCGGAGAACTAGTTCTTACTGAAAACAACTTTGCAAAATTTCACGGTGTGAACAATTTTAAATATGGTATTTCCCTAATTATTCTCCATAGTGAAGCATTGTAATAGTTTTTTTATTGTTTGTAGGATTTAGGATTTAAGTAAAAAAGCTGAAGAGAGGTACTTGAATAAATTGGGGAGAGAAAATTTGAGATCGGTTTTTTAGAGAATCCAAGAGAGTATGAAGGTAAAAGAGCTTTTTTTATGAAATATTTTAAATTAAAAAAGAGCCACTTACCCTCCACTTGGATGGAAAAAAATTATAAGAAAAGAATGTAGTAAGAGAGAAGATGTAAAGAAGAGAAAAAAATAAAATTACTCGTGTTGCTTTGATGGGTGGGAGAAAACAAAGAAAAAGAATAGTTAAATATTTGAATATATATATATATATATATATATTTTCTTTATATTTAAAAAATAGATGAGGCAAGGAAAAATTGGTACAATAAATTTATCTTTCCAAATGTCTCCGCTTGCGAAGAGGAAAACGAGGTGTGGGACCCACTCAATCTTTCTCTCCTGTTCTTTTCTCCCCTATTTTCTCTTGCATCCAAGCTGGTGGGGGAAAACTTCCATCCTCCCCTATTATCAACCTAGGTAACATGTAAGCTGACATTTATTGAGTTGATGCATTTCAGTAGAGTTTATACGATGGATACACCTAAAGAATGTCTCATCAAATAGAGCCAACGACGAGCTGAATCACACACACATGCACGTACATGCACGTGCATGCACGTACTGGCATGCAATGGATTGCTTACAAAGAAAATGTGCTAACCAATCAAAACAATACAACAAAAGCACCCTTTTAAGCACAGTGAGGACGTTCTGGAGCACAAGTAGTACCAATTTACTCCTCTGGTATTATTTATATAAACTTAAAAAAAATTATTTTAATTTTATTTATAGAGTAGGGAGAATTTTTTTATATAAATGTATTCTCTCTATTTTGTAATATAAAAGATACAATAACCGAATCATGGTATTTAAAATAGTAGTTAAAATTAGTTAAGTATAATAAATATATAAAAATTGTAACCTTTTCTCCAAAAGTACTCTCATTTATGAAAATATACATAGAAGAGCCAATAAGTGAGAAAAAGAGATGAGAGAGAATAAATGAGAAAAATAGATAAAAAAATATAATTAATTGAGGGAAAGATTAAAAAAAAATACACTAAACTTTTAGACATCTTCAAAGTTTATGTTAGAAAAAGGAACATTGCATAACCAATAAACGCATCTTATAGTAAAGAATGGAGGGAATATCATTTTGTTCTTTATTTATTATTAACTTTGTTTTTATAGAGTATGATATATATATATATATATATTAAATAGGGGTAATATTAGAAAATTATTGAATTTTATAGTATAGTTAATGATATTTAATTTTTTTAATATGTGTGAAATATATTAAAAGTGATTTAAAAATAAAAATAGAGTAATATAAAAAAATTTTAAAAATAGTGTTGAAAATGAATAATACTATTTTCACGGTATGGGAAATTCGATCTAAAACGATAACGGATGATTGCAAATTTTCGTTTAAAATACGTTTGTTTTTATTTTTAAAAAGTTAATAATTAATTTTAGCCCTTCTATTTTATCATAAGTAGATTTTTGGTATTCTAATTTTATGTAAGAATTTTGTGTTAAATTAAAGAACTAAAGTTACATTTCCACTTCCCATTTTTTTCGTGCAGTTGTTAGCGTATTTAGAAATCAGTTAGTTTGACCAACTGGTGTTGCTTCTAGTGGGAGTAGTTTGGGTTGCTAAAACACAAATTCTCAGAGCTTATAAATTTGTATAAATATAAAAAATATCTTTAAGAGAATTTGGTCAAGCTAGACTTTGACAAAATAGGCTTGAGCTTAGAACAAAAATATATAGTGTGAGCTTATGCTTGAGCCTTTGAAAGACCTATAAGACTTAAAGTCTTTTTAGAAGCCTCATTACCATGTATACCTCTAAAATAGCCTTATATTTCAATGCTTATAAGCAAGTTTTAAAGTTACACATTTACAAATAGAAGTTGAGCCTATTTAGAGCATATGTATAATTAAATAGGTATCTCTTAAGTAGGACGATATTTATTAAACTTTAATTTAGGCTATAGACCCCTAGCAAAGGTATAGTCTTTTTCGACCCCTAGGGAGAACTGCCGTGAAATTTACAATACTTAGTACTTAAATATGAGCTAGTCAAATAACCAATTAAAAAAACAAAAGAATTAGTTTTAGTCAAATAACCAATTAAAAAAATAAAAGAATCCGTTTTGGTAAAAAAAAAAAAACACTATATGGTAAGAGTCAGTTTTCCAACACAAATGCATCCACGCGTACAACTTCTTACCATTTTCTTCTTTGTAATTAAAAGACTATAACACATACAGCATAGGTTTACTGAAAAAAGAAGAAAAAGTCTCTCTATGTAGGTAGGTAATCAAATGACGATCTTTTAGCCATTCAACTTTCATAAAATTTCACATCCAACTTTTAATGTTATTCATAAGAAGACAAAGACAGCATTTTAGTATTATCAAACCTGACTCTAAATATGTAACTTTTTATGTACAAATATATTGTATTTAAACAGCCAAAATTTCAGCGGGGGAAATTGCCCCCGAAAGAGATCGTGCTTGTCCCTGATTTGAACTGCAATCGTTTGAAAAAAATTATTTTAATGTGTACATAATCTAAAATAAAATTAATATCTTCACTGTTTACTTTTTTAAAAAAATAATATTTTAGTTAAAAATTATCAGCTGAAAATTATAAATTTTAATTGTTGAAATTATATTTGAACGACACAAATATTATCGCACAAATGGGTGACCATAATGCTCATTGTTATGGCCTGGAAATAAATTAATAGATAATATAAATTTAGCAAGGGATATATATATGTGATGCAGAAAAGTTTCAGTTGAAAGGCAGTAGTTGAGTGGTTAAAGGCAGAGAAGTTATTCAGATGTCCCGTGTTCGAGCTCTGGCCAGTGCGGAAGGGGAGTGTTTTTTTTTCATTTTTAGCGGTGAAATGGCAAAATTGCCCCTCTGCCCTTTTACCAAATTCCCGACCCTTTTCCCCATTTCCTCTCGGTGTTCTGGTGATGGCAGAAGAGCAGCGTTGCGTGAGGGAGAGCAGCGGCAGGTCAGCGTGCGGCGCGGGGAAATGGGTTCACGGCACGGAAGGTCTGTGACTGTCCTGTAGGTCTGAAACGCTTCTCCCCTTTTCCTCATTCTGGTTTATAGATACGAGAGAGAAAGCAGAGGGATACATCCGTCACCAGAACACCGCTGAGTCTGAGTCCCAATCGGTGGGAGAAGAGAGATGAGGGTCGACGCTATTGTGTCATCGCTGAGGTCTATCGTCACCGTCATTGTATTATTGGCGGTAGTTGTCATCGTGGGTTCTGAACAGGGCACTGTGGCTTCTTGGGTATTTAGTCCCCTCCCGGTGATGATGAAGTGTTGTGATTAAGGGGAAGGAATTAGAAAGATCAGAAATTATGAGCGACGGTGGGGAAGGGAGAAGCTAGTTGGTGACGCCGGAGACAGAGTTGCAGAGTTGTCAGAAATAGGCAGTAAGTACCTGACCTTGTCTCCATTTTCTGTCACTCGGTATTGTTGATTCTGGGTATTACACTTATGGATAATCGGTGTATGTGCCTGTTGTGCTGTTATGAATTTCAAAGCATATAAGTATATAGTGATATATGAGTTATGCAGTGGAAGGATAATTAGTTCTCTGTTTCATTTGTTTACCGAGTCTAGGAAGGAAGAAAAGAGAAAGAATAGTTGTCACACGGTGGTGATGCTTGTGTTGATATTGAAATTGTATATGGTAAGTATTCTCTTTTCCCTTCCACCTTTTTCTGGCTATCTGAGAGTGTGGGGGTGCTCTGTCCGATCAAGGTTGAAGCTTGTGAGAGAAATTTTGATTTGTTGAGGTTAGCTGATTACGGAAGCTATTTAACTTGAAATGTAGTTTAAATCAACGAGTTTGACTACTGTAATATTCCTTTGCTATTGTTAATTGTTGCGGGTGTGCGCTGTGTATATGTATTTATGTGGGAAAATGTAGAGATGAAAGGGGAAACAGTGCATGCTGTCATGTGTTGAGTGGAAAGGTGTATCTATGTATGTGTGTGCGTGATTATGTTGACAAAGGGATGAGGAAACAGAAACAGGTGGTTATGTGGAATGAGGTTGCTGTTATGAGTGAGAAAGAAAGAAGATAAAGAAGATAGAGTTGCTATTGATTGGAATATATATATATATATGAAATAGGAAACTAATGGAAGTGAATTTGTTAGAATTAAGTAGTAAAGAGAGGAATTTGTGAGCTTATGCCTATGTGATGTGAGATATTAGACTGGTATTTAGGTTTGTTAATGAAAAAGGGGTGTTAAGTTGTATGGTAGAATATGATATCGGTTGAAAGTTTTTAAAATTTACTATGGTTAAAGTTGGAATTTTTCATAGTTGAAGGTTATAGCTTTTATAATTCAAGCATTATAAAGGGGATAGAAATGGTTATTAAAGGAATTGTTGGAATATTTCAATGTTAGTAAATGCATATGAGATTGTTGTGGCGGTGTCAAATAAACAGAAATTTGTGATGGATATATATAAATGCATGTGTACGCACAGAGATGAATTATGGAAGTTATAAAGTTGTATAAGGATTGTGTTAACGTTTAAAAATGAGCAAGTGCTTGCCTTCATGAGTGGTTGTAGTTAAAGATCGTCATTTCTGTTGAAGAGTTGAATGGAATGTTAATATGTTATTCCGGGATACCAGGGAATTGAGAAGCGAGAACAATTGGAAGTCGTTTGGTGGAAAGAGTAACGGTTTAGGAGCGTGACAGGTGAGTGAATAACGTTCCCTAAAAATTTACGTTTTCAAATGAATTGTCATTTCAAATGTTGAATTTTAAATATGAATTACGAAAAGTAACTTTTACGAAAGTATGGTTTAAATCGTTAGAAATGATTTTCTTTCGATCGATTTATAAAAGATAAGATTACGATTATGCATGAAAATGGATAAAGAGGCTTTAGAAAAAGATTTGACAGTGAACTAATGTTATTCATGAAATATTTATATGTGAATTGCATATGTTTTTACAGTAACTTGATTTTGAATGTTCATGCTGGGGTTTTTGAAATTTAAAGTGGCTTTATCAATGATTATGGTATTTGAAACGATTGAAATTATTTCTTATGAAGTAAACCCCATGCATGATGGAAATGTTTTAGGACGGAATACAGAACGCTGGTTGCTAACAGCAGTACTGTTAGCCCTTGGTGCACCTTGGTTACTCGAGCTCGACAGATTGTGGCCTTGAGCCACCAGAATTATTTCTTGGGATTTATTCTCGCGACAGTTTGTGGCCTTGAGCCACCAGAATTATTTCATGGGATTTATTCTCATGACAGATTGTGGCTTTGAGCCACCAGAATTATTTCGTGGGATTCATTCTCGCGATAGTTTGTGGCTTCGAGCCACCAGAATGGTTAGTTACCCTCGTGGACTGTGTGTCCACGTCTATTTTTGTTCTGTTGAAGTCCTACAGAAAGATCATAGTTTTGAAAGGATTGTTTTACATCAGTTGATTTGAAATGATTATTTCAAATTATTTCTTTGAAACAATAATATTTATGGAAAGATTATGACTTTGAAAGGAGTACTATTAAATGATTGATTTGAAATGGTTATTTCAAGATGGTTTCCCTGAAAGAATATGTTACGGAAAAGTTTGCATTGAAATGTGAAATGTTAATTGAAACATGTTTATGCATTGTCTATTTCCGCACTC
Organism: Leucaena leucocephala; assembly: GCA_037074615.1. Lineage (NCBI taxonomy): Eukaryota > Viridiplantae > Streptophyta > Magnoliopsida > Fabales > Fabaceae > Leucaena > Leucaena leucocephala. The sequence goes on from CM073553.1 coordinate 6,173,660, forward strand.
TTTTAAATCATGTTTTTTTGGGACGTTGTTCACGAGTAGATTATTTGGCCTCAGATAGTGCAGGTGACCTTAACTTTCCTACTGAGCAGTGAAGAGCCTCGTTGCCGATCCGAAGCGTCGTTTTTGACAAAATTACTTTTGATATAATTATCATTAAGAAAGTGCTTGTATTATTTTAAAAGGAAGGTAAATGCTCCACATAGTCTTTAGAAAAGATTCGGTTGATTTATGAGATACAATTTATTATTGTTTTTATTTCAAAACATTTCATTTAAAGTTTTAGGCTTTCAGAATGTGAAACTATTCATATTCTGTGCCGGTCACGGTCCAAATTTCGGGACGTGACAGTTTGGTATCAGAGCCTAGTTTTTCTCTGGCTAAGTGGAGCAGGGATACTTCGGTGGGGTCTCAATTATCGTTATGAACCCGGGCATAACCATAGTTGAGGCATTTCTGAAGATCTCTATAGAAAATTTAAAAGTGTTTTGGTTTTCTTGTGATTTTGAAACCATATTTTTCTCAGAAATTGAATATTTTCTATGCTGTTGGCGTATAGTTAAATGACGCCTAGACGTCCACTATGTTGGAAGAAGTTCCATACGTGATAAGACTTCGGATTGAGGCGCTGCTCAGCAAAGAGAATTGTCCCATAGAGGGAGAGGACAGAGTCATAGGGAAGTTAGGTGTCGGTGAAAGTCAACCCTTTAGATCCCTATAAGAATCTTATTTAAAGTCAAACTATCAAATCAAATGTCCCTAGTTATTTCTATATTATATAGGCATGAAACTTATGAAGGATAATATATGAGTCAAGTTATTAGAATGCATTAAGTTGGATCTTCCTAAGTTCACATGTTTTTGTTCTAGAGAAACCTATAGAATTTTGTTTGAGGGCATTGAAAGGAGGAGCATAAACCTGGTTGAATGGATTTTGAAGCTTTGATTAGATGAAATCAAGTTAATGATTAATGTTTTAGTTATTATGATTTCGGGTTCTCCTAGAAGTACTTTGGAATGTTAAAGGTTATGATTTTTGAGCTTGAGGATTGATTTCAAGCCCTGTGAAGTTAAGTTGTTAAGTTAAAAGAGATGAAATTGTTTATATATCAAGTCGATGGTATAAACGTATTTACATGCTTGTTTAGTGCTGTAAAGCATTGATTACCCCTTGTTAGTCCGGGCCTAAGTATAGGCCAAATAATTGAGGATAGATAGCTATTGATTTTAGATTTGTAGTGAAGTGTTTTTAAGAGGGAACTAACGCATCGTGAACACCAAAAAGCTTAAAGGTGTTGCTTGGTATGAATTCCTTTAAGGAGTGTGGCCAGTGAGAAGGTAAATGTCTGAATATTAATGTAGAAGCCTTGGGTTTTGAATTGAAGCTAGAAACTAATTGGGAAGTTTCGATTAAGAATTCTATATTATAGAATTGGAACAAGTAGGATGATTATGGCCAAGTGTAGATTTAAGTGTATTAATGTACTTTGCTTTGTAGGTTGTTATATGCTTTCATGGAGGAAAAAAAAACTTTATATATATATATGGACATATGGAAAATGGAAAGTATCGCTATTTTGATGTTCTATCATGTGCATAAGTTAGATTCAAGTAAAAGATAAAATGTGCTAGGTAGGTAAAACCCCAATGTGTTAAATGGATGAAATAAAGTGATAGGCTTGGATTATGTTTTCAAACTTCCAAAATAATATTTTGAGAATGAAGTAGAGAAGCCAACTAACTTGAACTTGATCGTTTTTGACAAAATTATTTTTGATATAATTATCATTAAGAAAGTGCTTGTATTATTTTAAAAGGAAGGTAAATGCTCCACATAGTCTTTAGAAAAGATTCGGTTGATTTATGAGATACAATTTATTATTGTTTTTATTTCAAAATATTTCATTTAAAGTTTTAGGCTTTCGGAATATGAAACTATTCATATTCTGTGCCGGTCACAGTCCAAATTTCGGGACGTGACACTCATCATCACCATTGAAACTGGTTCCACTATGCATTGTGTCAAAAATGTTATGCCCTACTTTTAACATAATTAATACAAGAATAAAAAAAATTACATATCAACATCAATATCTACACGATACGCAGAAAATGTTGGCGACAACGCACTCAAGTAATTTCCATTAAACTTCCTCTCTATCGTTCTAGCCTTGTGTAGGACGAAATTATATTAAATTATAAATTAATCTATCATTACTAATGTAAGACATATTTTTTAATTTTTTAAAACTAATTATATTGATTCTCCTCAACAATAATTTAACAACGCATTGTATCTAATAAAAAAAGTCATGCTTATTACCTAAAGATATTCATTAATAGTACACAGAGAAATTCTGCTATTTTTACGTTTTAATAAAATAATTTCTTAAGAATTTTTAAATCTATAAACTAGCATCTTATAATAGAAAAAAATCATTTTGAATTCATAAAAAAATTATTTTAAAAAATTCTGTAAACTAGCATGAAACATATAAAAAAGTCATTACGTAGACTTTGTGAATCAGTTAAGTCCCAAAAACAATGAAGAGCATTAAACACTATAATATGGTGGAAGTTATTCTAAGTAAGAGTATTTAAAAAAAACTATTTATATTTATCATAATTAATTAACTTAACTAATTTTATTAGTCTAATTAAATTAGTTAAATGATTCTTACATTTAAATTAACGATGGGGGAGTATTGAAAAAAATCTAATAGATTGACTTGGTGAGAGGTTAGTTTTCGGTCTTTTATGAAGACGCTTCTATAAATAGAGTTAGATCCTTTTATGCAAAAACTTCCCGGATATTCTCCCTAGAAATGCAGCGTTTTCATCTCTCCCTTGCTTTAATATTCTACTGTTAGTTTAATTTCACTTCTGTGTGGTTCTTCCCACACGTAGTCCTTTCAATATGGAAACTGACGTGGATCAACTTTCTCATAATATTGTTCACCCTCGTGGTGGACCGTCCTACTTCAGACTCCGCCGTGCTTACCATCCACAGCATAACTTCAATTTTCTCATCATCTGTTACAATTCACAAATTCCTCATGACATGTTCGAAACTCAAAGTTTAAAGAGAAGGTAGACGACATCTCTCGCTTTAAGATTCTATATATATATATAAGAATCCAACAAACTTGCCAAAACATAAAACATTTCTCCTTTAATACATTCTTTTGTAACCCTATAAACAAGGGAAACAGAAGGATATCGAAATTGTTTTGCTGTGGAGGAAAGCTGTTTTTTTCTCATCTGCGGGCATCATCCAAGCCATCGGAGTTTAAGCATACCGCCGCCAACCTCCTCCCTTGTCCCTTGCAACCATATGGTTTATTATTATTACTATTATTGTTGTTTTTGGGATTCGTTCAACTTCTATTACAATCAAAACTTTCTTGAATGCTAGCTACCATACATATAATTCAATTTCATCTTCTCTTGCTTTATTACAGTTCCTACCGGAAGCAACTCCACATTGCCATTATGTTTCTGATTACTACGTTCGGTGGTTTTGTTCAAATTGAATACCAATCAAAAAAGAAATCTCCATTTGATGATCATACCACCATTATGGCAGCCATTTTGGTCAACCTATGCCTCTATGCTGTGAGTTTGATTGAAGAATTTGCTCTTCCAAGTAATGAGGCTTACGTTGCCATCATCAAAACCTTTGGTCCACTCCTCGGACTTCTTGTCATTGTTCTGCTTCTTTTCATCTTAGTTCCATTGTTGGGCACAATCGCATTAATCGTTTGGGGTCTCTTTATAGGGAAAGCTGCAATCATGTGGGTCTCAAGGATCATGCAATGTCTTCATCAGGTAATCTCAGGTATAATACGATACTTTGGCGTCTCAGAACCAACTCACCCTCTGGAGATAGTGTGAACTCATTTGTGCAATCTGAACAAGAATTAAACGCCGTTCTCCCAATTGTTGACACACACGCACGCGCACACACATATATATCCCCACTGCTTCACTAAATAAGGGGATAGTTGTCACGTCCCAAAATTTAGACCGTGACCGGCACAGAATATGAATAATTTCACATTCTGAAAGCCTGATACTTTAAATAGAAGAGTCAAACTTTCCATAATATCTTCCAAAATAAACAGAAACTTTTCTAAGGACTATGTGGAGCATTTACCTTCTTTTCAAAATAATACAAACATTTTCTAAATGATAATTTCATCAAAAGTAGTTTTGTCAAAAATAACGCTTCGGATTGGCAACGAGGCTCTTCACTGCTCAGCGAAAGGGTTAAGGTCACCTGCACTATCTGAAGCCAAATAATCTACTCGTGAATAACGTCCCAAAACATGATTTAAAAGAATGTGGAAATAAACAATGCATAATCATATTGAAAATATATTTCGTAACATTTCGTAATCTGATGCAAACCTTTCTATAATCTTTTGTATTTCAGGAAAAATAACAATATGAAATAACCATTTCAAATCAATCGTTGAAATAATCATTTCTTTCAAAACCATAACTTTTCTGTAGGACTTCAACAGAACAAAAACAGACGTGGACACACAGTCCACGAGGGTAACTAACCATTCTAGTGCCTCGAAGCCACTAACTGTCGCGAGAATGAATCCCACGAAATAATTCTGGTGGCTAGGCCACAAACTGTCGCGAGAATAAATCCCACAAAATAATTCTGGTGGCTATGCCACAAACTGTCGCGAGAATGACTCCCACGAAATAATTCTGGTGGCTATGCCACAAACTGTCAAGCTTGAGTAACCAAGGTGCACCAAGGACTAGCAGTACTGCTGTTAGCAACCAGCGTTCTGTATTCCGTCCTAAAACATTTCTGTCATGCATGGGTTTTACTTCACATGTAATAATCTCAACTGTTTCAATGCCATAACTGTTGGTAAAAACCACTTTGAATTTCAAAAAACCCCTAGCATGTACATTAAAAATCAAGTTACTGTAAAATCATATGAAATTCATAAGAATATATTTCATGAATAACATCAGTTCAATGCAACTTTTGCCAAACTCTTTTCAAAAGCTTATTCATCCATTTTCATACATAATCATAATTCTTTAGTAAACCAATCAAAAGAAAAATCATTTCTAACGATTTAAACCATACTTTCGTAAAACTTGCTTTTCGTAAATCTTATTTGAAATTCATCATTTGAAATGACAATGCATTTGAAAATGTAAATTTTAGGGAACGTTATTCACTCACCTGCCACGCTCCTAAACCGTTACTCTTTTCAGCCCAACAACTTCGATTACATTCACTTCTCAATCCCCTGATATTTTGACATAGGATATTAACATTCTATTTAAAGTTCTAATAAAATACTTAAAATCCTGACAAGCTTATATTCTAAAGTTTTGCCAAACAAAGACCAAAACCAACACCCTAAAACCACAATTCATAACTCAGCAACACTTCAATTTGAGCACATTCCACACAAAACCAAAACATAGCTTTTCAAATCTTCTATCCTTTCAAAACTTAAACTCAAATTCAGTATACACCCAACAATAGAATCTCTTATATATATATATATGTGTGTGTGTGTGCCCAAACAGTAACATTCTATCAGGAATCACAAATAATCATCTTAATCCCAAATGCTATTTATTTACTCGAAATCCGAAACCATAACATTTGAATTTTCGCAAGTTTTCAAACTTATGACAATAATCAATTTCTAGAAACCTCTATCAATTCATAATCTTTATTTAACTCAACATCCTTATTCCCATAACTGATCTAAAACTGAATCGATTTTCTCACATTATGGAAACATATTATCATTCTCCCTTTAGCCTTCAATTCCAGCAATCAGTTTCCATTTACCTCTAGTTTAATTCTTCTTACCAGATCATCTTTACCAACATATACACACACATACCATGCATAACAGCAACAACCAACTTCCTACTAACATACTTCTGTTCCCACATTTCTCTTCTTTCTAACAGCCACAACTACACACATATATACACACACATGCTTCCCAGAACAGCAACATGTGTATGCATCAAGACAACAAGTCAAAGCAATTCATTTATAGGCATATATATATATATATATATTCATATATTGGCCAACCATCTCCCCTAGGATTCCACACATGCAGGCAGCCGTGACCCATTCACATAAATAATATGCTCCAGCTTCACTTTCCTCCTCTTCTTCCTTCTGTTTTCTCACCCAAAGATAGCAACTCACATGTATATAAATACTTCTTTTAACCCAGAATAGCACCACTCATATATTCTTACTCAGTTTTAACAGTAGCCCACACTCATAGACCCTAAACAGACATGGATTGAAAATAAATTCTGATAAGAGATGCCCACAGAGTTTACACATGGAGTCTTCAAATGGAAGGGAGGGAGATGTACATTACAGAAACCATACAGAACCACATACCCAAATGTATAACCTTTCATGATTCCAACAAAACAAACCCCATAATTCAAAATCCCAATGATGGAGAGTGGGGTCAGAGAACTCACCACTTCCGTAGAAGATTCTGTTGTTTCTGTCACCTATTGTTTCTGTCACCAGCTTTGCAAGCCTAGATCCCTTCCTCTTTTCCATCGTTTCCTGTCTGAAAGAAGAATTCCCTGCCCTACCGACAATGGCAACACACACAGACTCTTCCCTTCACTAATTTCCCACTGCTTCTCCCATTTGATACTCCTCTTCCCCCCCTTTATGATGGCAACGGCACAGCGAAAGGATTGACAACTCGAGCGTGATGATGCAAAGGGAAATAGACAGAACATGGCATTGATGGCGTGTAATAATTTACCGCGCCGTTCGCCTGCCGTCGCCCTTCCACTGCAGCCGCTGAGACATTTCAGAAGAAATGAGGACCTTGTACGAGCTCGGCAGAGGAAAAAGAAAGAGAGGGTTAAAATTGTAACTCTGCATGCCAAAAGGAAAAAAAAACCTTATCTGCAGTTGCTAGGGATTGAACTCGTGACCCACGAAACCAAATTTGTGCCTAACATCACTCAGCTAACGCCACCCATTTGCAATCTTCTGTAACCACTATATATATATCACTTTGCTAAAGAATAAATTTTAAAATACAAAATTTCTGGGCCATAACAATAGTTTATCTTTCATTTTAGCTATCTTCTCTTTAGATGGTGCAAATATATACTCCCTCTAGGGCAAAGTTTAACACCCTAGTTAGTCTTACATATATAGGGTAAAGATGAAATAGGTTTTTTTTCTTTTGCCAAATTTTGCCCTTCATGTTGAATCTTGATTGCAACAAATTATTGACATGATTTTAACCTTTTGAATCCAAATTTATCCCACTTTTGTATTCAACTGAGGAAGATAGGACTAAAAAATCTGAAGGTAGTAAAAACAAAAGCAAAACGCCAAAAAGAGCGAACAATTTGTCTTTAATTAGTTCTGGCCAAGAAAGAAATCTTCCTTTGTTGACTGAGGAAGGTGACTCAACAACAATGTGCAAATATATCATAATATCACAATAATTGAGATGGATTGGATGCAGCGAAGTCCCCACCACAACAAAAACATATTTAATTAGGCCAAAAGGAGAAAATGAGAGAGTAAGGGAAGGCCAAGGATATGGATTATATATTATTGAAGAGCTTGGTGCAGTAAGCCATAACCATAAAGCTTGGGATTTGGTTCAGATTTAAGGAGTTTCAGCGACGACTTTGAGTAGACTAACAAAGTCTTTTACTCTCCGCTGCTTGGGCCATGAGAGTATTTAATAACTCAGCATTCAAAATATGGAGGCCAAGTTTTTGACAAGGAATATACATATACTCCTCCAATCTTTAATATATGACATATTTAACTAATTTTATTATATTAAAAAAATTAATTAAGTTAGTTATAATATGATATATTTTTCCTAAAATACCATAATCATGTTCCTCAACTCTCTCCCTTACTCCTTCTTTTATTTGATTATTATTGTAGGAGTATTAATAAAGGTAATTTAGGAAAAAAGTTAATAAATATAAGAAATATATCTTAAATTTAAGATTAATATCAACTCCTCTATTAGATTATGGTTAATAATTTAAGACTTTTTTAGGGAGAAAGACATATAAGGTGCTTTGAAATATATATGGGAGTCCCAAATAAATGATCTCTAGAGATGTCCTTATGAAGTTCCCAAGTACCATTCTGCAGGAATTAAGATTTTCTTTTTCAATGACAAATTTTCCCTCATGTACAAAAAAATAACTCCCACCACGGCTGGAGAATTCTTTGGGAAAATGTTGGTTAAGGTAGAATTTTAGAAATAAAGTGTAAAATATTATATAAAATGATTATCAAGGTTTAAGATATATGGAAAAACAAGAACAACTAAGCAAATGAACAAATGACATGAATAGCTTAGCCCGAGACAAGGTATTTCTATGTATGCATTGACAAGTTTAAGTAGAGACATGCAAGCATATGAATGACAATAACAGTTAACCAAATAACAACTTTCACTTGAAAAAATGATAAGAACAATTTAGCCAAAAAAAAATTATCTTTGTGCGAGTTTATTGAGAAATTTCAGCAGAGGCCTGCATATGAATTAAATAAAATAATACGAACAAATAACTTGTCATTTGCAGAACAATGATTGCATCACGCCATGTCCTATGGTGGTTTCCATTAAGCTTCCTCCAAATTCGAATTCTCCATCTCACTGATAAAGTGCTGCCTTCTGACATGAGAGATTAGACATTTATTTGAACAACTTTATTCTTTATTCTTTTTTAATTTTTGGATGGAACGACATTCTCTGAAAATTTGACTTGTTGATTAATCATTTAATTGTTCCCTTTGGGATGCTTCCTAGGGGATACATTTCATTTCTATGACGCGTTCGGTTTATTTTAATAGAAATGAGAGATGTTAAATATATATATAACTACACCAACTTGAGTCAACGAACAAAGGAAGGCTAGTCGTTCCCTTGACTTACATTCCCATCCAGGTGGTGACAATTCTTAATATAATTAATCTTGCGTCCTGTGTTACCATTTCCACTTAGTTACCAGAACATGGCAGTAATCTAAATCTGTTATTTTAAAACAAATGTAATAAATATATATAAGCTGTAGCATTTTTAAAATTCTCCTCAACTTTTTCTACATTATTTTTTTTAAAAAAAAGACTTTCTATGTCTATTTTAAAGTACAGTCGTAGTAAGTTGAATCAACATGTGTTTCAAAATGTAATAAACTCAAAAAGGCGTTTTATTTCTCTATGCCCTGTTTCTAAAACATCATTTTGGCAGTTGTACGTCGATCTCCTTCATATTAAAACAGAGAGAACTTGAGGGTGCCAAATAGAAGAGTTGTCTTTGCCATCTCCGTTTTGTGCTTTGTGGGTGTTCGTGGGTTGCCGATGGCGTTCTCTGCTTCCAGTAATACTTTTTTTTGTTCTGTTTTGCTTTTTTTTAGTAGTTTGTTAACTGAGAAGCCTAAGGGAGTTACAAATACTCTTAATCGAAGTTCAGATAATCAAATTGAAAAAATTATAAATTTACATTATCCATTATATATATGCTGTTAAATTTTTCTGCTTCTAGGAAAATTAGTTAGAATTTCATACAATTGATGAATTTCAAACCTGTTCAAGATGATGAGCTTTTTTTGTTCAACATTATGCGTGTGTGTGTGTGTGTTATCATTACGGCTAGTTTTACAATTTAAATAGGTTGCTAAGACTTAAAGCTTACCTGTCTCACTCTTCTCGTTTTCAGGGAGAATTATATTGAAAGACTAAAATCACAAATGAATTATTAAGAAAATCATTAAATAATTTATCACTCACATTAACAAATTTACCAGTCCAACTATGAATATTTATGTTGTACATCTCAAAAGTACTGAACACTGTTTATGATCACTCAAATAATATAAATTTACAAGTGAAACAATGAGTATTTATCATTAGTGATCCTGCTATTTTCATGAATCCAAGGAATGTCACTTTGTAACAGAATCTGGAAACATATAATCAAGGATAGAAAACAAAACGACTCTAAAAAGAGGAGAGAGCAGAATCAGTTGCTATTGAATACTATATAATGATGAACTAATCACAATAATGGGAATACTATAAGAATTAACCGGTTGCTATTGTAGCTTTTAACCGGTCAAAACCCGACCCGTTAATGGGTCAATCGGTTTGGCTTTTTTTTTCCCTTAAACCAAGAAGAAAAGAAGAAGGAAAGGAACACAGGGAAGAAGAAAAGAAAACACAGATGTCTCTCATAAATGAATATCTTTACATACAAAAAGCCAACAAGCCTTACATAGTCCGTATTACCAGTTTGAACTACTTTAATTGAATTATTTTTTTTACTACATGTTGACATCCTATATAATGTAATCAACAAAATAATGGGAGAAAACTTCCGCTCCCCTAAAACTTTCTGATCATCTACTCCGGCCATGAATTCCTCATGTGCAACTTCTTCAACCAAAGTGCATGGCAACCGTCCCCTTTCTGACGGTGGAGTTGAAGCGGACCGCCGTCCATCCTATCCTTCGGATCAACGGTACAAGTTTCTCATCAACAAGGCACTTATTAGGAGGGGAAGAAAAGAATAAAGATTTATACAAATGAAAAGAACAGCAAAAATTACAAATCATCATCGCCCAATCTACGGGTCAACAAAGCAAATAGGAAAATGGATAAAAAACACAGCATAAAAAGTAAGTCTAATATTGTAAACCTTAAGAATCGTACCATACGACGAGATCAAATGAAAGAAACATCTGGAAAATTTGGCGAATCTGATATAAAATAATCTAGCAAGAGATCTGTCAACAAACAAGATTATACACAAATAGAACAAATTAAAAGGAGTTTGAAGAATCATAACTCCAAATTGATAACTAATTGCTGCATTGATTGGATGATTAAATTTGGCCGAAGGGATAGAATAAGGGAAGGGAGACATTTGAAATAATTAATTAAATTATTATAGTTAATGATTCACACACATTTCTAAAAGGTAAATCATTGTATCAATTAACGGATTAGGTCTAGCAAAAAGTACTACCAGTGCCCGCTTCACATAGGATTTTGCCTTAGAATTGCGATGAATAAATGAGTCAATGAAACTGGACAGAAATAAACAGAACAATTTGAAAAGATCAGGCAAACATACTAACCGTAATAAATCAGGCCGAAAGAAAAACAGAAACAATTCAGAGGTAAAGACACAGTCCTTCTGAAGAAAAACCTTCACTAAAAAACAGTAATATATACTCTCATCTTCCAGATTGATACATATATATATATGAGACACAAAATGTATAACCCTATCCTATAGAAACGAAGACCTATATATATATGGTACATCGATTCATTTTAGTATTGGAACGCCCTGAGAGGTTCCAACAACATATACACACATTCGTAAGAGTGACGACGGAGCCTTCAATTCGAAGCGACGACGAGGAAGATGAGAACTGCGGCCAGAACTATGAGGAAAACCATTACAAGTGGAAAAGTTGGTGGAGAAACTGAACCGATAAAAGGTGGCGCAAGAAAGAGTATCCCAAAGATAAGCAAAATCGCCATTGTAGAGCCTTGTCCCCAAACCTCTGATGATTCTGCCATTTTTATATCTCTGAAAGGAACTTGAAGCACGTGAAGAAGAAGCATTTGGTTTGGACATTTATATATATAATAGGACCTTCTAAAAGAGAAGAAGGGTAGCGATTGGTGGCACTAAACCGTTCAATGGAATTAGAAGTTAGCAATATTGTGTTCATTTAATTCAAAATGCATTATGAATAATTGAGGATTAATTCAATTATATTAATTCATCTGACATAAAAGACGACAAATATAGCCATCTTGGGGTCTGCAGAAGGGGGTTTTTATTTTTGTTTAATGTGTGAAATTACCAAATTGCCCTTTGTCCTTTTTAACCCTGCAACACGTTTTTTTCTTTCACTTATGTTGACGCCAGCGAGTGTGAGGAGCAGAGTGAAGTAGTAGGGAAATGTTATGGCTCTAGAAAAAAAATAATAATTAATAGGTAAATTTAATTTATCAAAGTATACATGTATATTGGTTACCGAATATTTCAATGTTAAGGTAGTAGCAGAGTGGTTGCAGGCGTTGGGTGATCTGGGAGGTTCTGTGTTTGATCCTTAGCCAATACAGAAGTGGAAGTTTTATTTGTTTTCTGGCGCATGAAATTACAAAAGTACCCCTCCCACTTATTCTGTTGAAATCGTACCTCCTCCGCCATTCTTCTGATTTTCTTCAGCGACATCGCAGGCGGAGCAGCGAGAGCACAGAGCAGAAACCCTTAAGCTATCGATGCCATGTACGTAAACTTTGCTTTTGCCTGTGTCTTTGCCGTATTGTTCCATCATCTTCGGTAGCCATCACCCTTCCCTGGGGCTTTATTAGTTCCAGTATGGATTCAGTTGATCAGGGGGACAGAGAGAGCAAGAGTGAGAGTTGAGAGAACCGAGCAGAGTGGCACTGTGGAATGTGATCATAGGGTGTGAGCGTTCATGCAAACTCAGACTTCAACTAAGGTGAGTCTCTTAAGTCCATTTCCGTTCTCATTTTCTTCGATCTCTGAAGTTTGTGGGTTGTTCAAAGTCGAAGCTTTGCGAGAGAAAAGTTTCGATCTTGTAAGATTAAGCAAGGATTAAACCTTTTTCACTTAAAATCTAACTTACATCATGAGTCTTGGTTGCTGCATTATGTGTTATGTTACGTGGTTAAGCTTTTCGAAAACAGAGCTTTGTTATCTTAGAGTGTGCATCTTTGAATTCTCTGAAATTGAAGTAAAGATGAGTAGAAGTGCTTGATAATATAGTAAATTGAAGGTCGGAAGTGTTTGGGCTGTTTTGGGTGTGATTTTTGGGTTAAGAAGTTGCTGTTTTGATTATATAATTAGAGAAGTTTGCTGTAGTGTAGGGTGGCGTCATCCAGAAACTTTTCAGATTGAATGTACATCTATATGGGTTTTGTGGCAAAGGATAAAAGAAAGCTGAAAATGCACTGACACCTACTATTTTGAACTGAAATTTTTTAAGAGAGAGGTCTCTCGTCCTTGTGTTGGGAATGCTTAAGCTTTGCCTTGGACTGTTCTAATATATATATATGTATGTATGTATAAACTGTGCTGCTGTGATTCAAGATCAGAATATGATGGTGTGCAATGTAGCTTTAAAAAAAAAAAGAGGAAGAAGACGCTAAAACTGAATACATATGTATATATATAAATAAGCTACTGTTATGGAAATATATATATATATATATATATATATGTATATATGAGACGATGGATGAAGGGACAAATGAGTGAGGAATGAAGGATCAATGATGTTTAAAAGTATGGGCTGTTTTTATGGTGTGTATGTACGTTAATCTTGAAGAAGATGATGGTAGATATGATATGTATATATGTATTTCATTGCTGCTGCCACGGGGAGTTATGTTGACAGCATGTGTTTGTATCTATATTGCTTTTGGTGGGTTTTAAGCGGTGATAATGAGCTGAAATTTTGAGCGTAAATTGAACAAGACTTGAAAGGTATTAAAGAGGACATATTTACCTAAAGAAATGTAAGATATGAATGTGGTTTAATGTATGAAGACAAGTGTTAGTTGGGCTAAATTTAAAGAGTTGAAATTTATTAAGACCTATTGTTTTAAGGTACCATAATATGAAATAAGAGAATTATATTTATAAATCTCATTTGAAATATGTTTAAAGGGTTCTAAGTGTTGATTTGAAGCTTCATAGAGTTGATAATTGAAATGAGATTCAAAGAAGGAATAGAGTAAAGTAAACTGTAAGCTATATTTGAAGATAACAAGCAAGTTTAGAAACTAAAGGAATATTCAAGTTAAGAGTTAAACTCAAAGTGATAGTTTTGGAAGTGGTAAGAAAGGAATAAGTAATTGAATTGATTTAATCATAGTCAAGTCAGGGCACCGAAGATGCCTTCTAATGGGGTATAGATTATAGAAGCAATTGGTTAATGGTATGTAATTAGTTGAAATATTAGATCAAGGCTGATTATTTATGTTGAAACATTGAATAGAATGTTGATATTTTGTTTCGGGATACCAAGGGATTGAGAAGTGAAAGTAATCGGATGTGATTGGCTGAACGGGTAAAGGTTGTGGAGTGTGGCAGGTGAGTGAATAACGTTCCCTAAAATTTACATTTTTCAAATGCATGATTGTTTCAAATGATGAATTTCAAATATAGATTTCAAAAAGCAAGTTTTACGAAAGTATGGTTTAAATCGTTAGAAATGATTTTCTTTCGATCGATTTACAAAAGATTACGATTATGCATGAAAATGGATAAAGAGACTTTAGAAAAAGATTTGACAGTGAATTGATGTTATTCATGAAATATTCCTACGTGGATTGCATATGTTTTTATAGTAACTTGATTTTTAATGAACATGCTAGGGTTTTTGAGATTCAAAGTGGTTTTTACCAACGGTTATGGCATTAAAACGATTGAGATTATTTCATGTGAATTAAACCCCACGCATGATGGAAACGTTTTAGGACGGAATACAGAACACTGGTTGCTAACAGCAGTACTGTTAGTCCTTAATGCACCTTGGTTACCCGAGCTCGACGGATATACATGGGTTTCATACTCGCGACAGATATACGTGGGTTTCATACTCGCGACAGATATACGTGGGTCTTGTACTCGCGACGGATATACGTGGGTCTCGTACTCGCGACGGATTATGGCCTCGAGCCACCAGATTATTACGTGAGTCTCGTACTCGCGACGGCTAGTGGCCTTGAGCTGCTAAATTAGTTAGTTACCCTCGTGGACTGTGTGTCCACGTCTATTTTTGTTCTGTTGAAGTCCTACAGAAAGATTATGGTTTTAAAAGGATTGTTTTTAAATGATTGGTAAGAAATGGTTATTTCAGATTGATTTGAAATGGTTCTTTCAGATTGTTGTTTCCCCTGAAATACAAATATTTACGGAAAGGTTTGCATCATATTACGAAATATTATGAAATACATTTTTAATAGGATTATGCATTGTTTATTCCCGCATTCTTTTAAATCATGTTTTTGGGACGTTATTCACGAGTAGATTATTTGGCCTCAGATAGTGCAGGTGACCCTAACCTTCCCGCTGAGCAGTGAAGAGCCTCGTTGCCGATCCGAAGCGTCTTTTTGACAAAATTACTTTTGATATAATTATCATTAAGAAAGTGCTTGTATTATTTTGAAAGGTAAATGCTCCACATAGTCCTTAGAAAAGATTCTATTGATTTATGAGATACAATATATTATGGTTTTTATTTCAAAACGTTTCATTTAAAGTTTTAGGCTTTCAGAATATGATGTTATTCATATTCTGTGCCGGTCACGGTCTAAATTTCAGGACGTGACAGGAAACTTCGTGATACCTAGTCCATCGCTGTGTGACCTATCGCTGTCGTCATTTTGCTTCAGTCAGCTCCTCCGTCGGGGCTACCGTTATAGCTACCCTCCCTTCTGTAGTTCTTGTCTGTGGTCGAGAAACAGAATGAGAAAGTGGGAATAAAGAAGTGTCGTGAATGGTGGACAGAGATGCTCAACGGTGGTTGCTGTGGAAGCATGTTGCCATGGGGTTCTCATTGGTCCATAATGCCGTGGATGTGAAAGCCGTCGCCTCTGTCAAGCGATGGCATTGCTGATGTGATTTTTTCCTTCCGTTGTTACTGTAGCAGCTCGATCTCTGTCTCCTTTCCTGTTGCAATTCGTGGTAGGCGAGTGGTAGTTAATGGATCTTTTCTTTTCATAGTTAGGTCATGGCTGTGAGTGGGAATGCCGTGGATTGCAGGTTGGTTACTGTAGCTGCTGTAGATTTTTGAGAGCCTTCCTTGTCTCTGTTCAGTTTAGTTGGGATTGGTGGTATATTGAACCATTTCTTTTCCCTTTTATGTGGATCAGTTTTCCCTGTAGTTGGATTAATAAGAGTGGGCATCCCTCTGTTGGTCGAATCTGTGGAGGAATAAGCATAATGGGTAGTTGATGTTTGGGACTGTGGAACCTCTGTGAAATTGAACTATGTGTGGTAAGTTTCCTCTGACGTGCTATATTTGTAATGGTTCTGTATTGTAGTTGTTAAAAATATATATATCAAAAAGAAAAGAGAAAGAGCAAAGGCTGGTGTAGTGTAGGTCTATGGTTGCAAATAGAGGATTATTTGGTTGATAGCATTAAGTATGTGTAGGTACTATTTCAAAAAATATGGGTCGGTATATATATACATTTGGGTCAGTGTATGATGAAGTCTGAACAAAGCTTGCTATGTTTGTGTTGAGAGACTTGGGAATTTATTTCATAATGATGAATTAATGTTTGAATGTTGGAATAGGGATTTTGACGCTGGATACATGTAATTATGTGTGATGCTTGCACAGTTAAGTTTTGGCAAAAGGATTAAGAAAAGTTGAAGCTTTGAGGGCAGTGAAAGTATTTTATTATGGAATGAGTGTTGGAATTGTTAACCCATGATCAAAAGACCAATTAAAGCCTTGGGAGCACGTTAAGCCCAATTGGTTAAAGATTGAAACTGAGTGGATTAGTAAGCTCACTATGTTGCAAATGGAAGTATAAGATTGGTAACACAATGATTGTATAATGGATTGAAAAGGAGTTTTGTGTCTATACACTGTTGTCTTGTTTAGTGGTTGTGTGACTTGAGAACCCTTATTATGTTTTACTTTGGAATTTCCGTATTATAGATGTAAAGCGTGAAATGAAATGGAATATTAGGTTAAAGATAAATTATTTCTGTTGAGACTTTGTTTAGAATGTTAATATGTCGTTTTGGGATTCCAGGGGATTGAGAAGTGAAATTAATCGAAAGGTGATTGGCTGAGAAGAGTAATGGCTTAGGAGCGTGGCAGGTTAGTGAATAACGTTCCCTAAAATTTACATTTTCAAATGCATTGTCATTTCAAATGATGAATTTCAAAGATGGATTCCAAAAAGCAAATTTTACGAAAGTACAGTTTAAATCATTAGAAATGATTTTCTTTCGATTGATTTACAAAAGAATTATGATTATGTATGAAAATGGATGAATAAGCTTTTGAAAAGAATTTGGCAAAAGTTGCATTGAACTGTTATTATTCATGAAATATATTTTTATGCAAATTTCATATGATTTTACAGTAACTTAATTTTTAATGTACATGC
The DNA here is from genome assembly GCA_037074615.1 of Leucaena leucocephala. Taxonomy (NCBI): domain Eukaryota; kingdom Viridiplantae; phylum Streptophyta; class Magnoliopsida; order Fabales; family Fabaceae; genus Leucaena; species Leucaena leucocephala. The sequence continues at coordinate 6,190,869 of CM073553.1, forward strand.
TGGGGTTTTTGAAATTCAAAGTGGTTTTTACCAATGGTTATGGCATTGAAACGATTGAGATTATTATATGTGAAATAAATCCCATGCATGATGGAAATATTTTATAAAGGATAGAATACAGAACGCTGGTTGCTAACAACAGTACTGTTAGCGCTTAGTGCACCTTGGTTACCCGAGCTCGACGGATATACGTGGGTCTCGTACTCGCGACGGATTGTGGCCTCGAGCCACCAGATTATTACGTGGATCTCGTACTCGCGACGGCTAGTGGCCTTGAGCTGCTAGATTGGTTATTTACCCTCGTGGACTGTGTGTCCATGTCTATTTCGTGGCTTTAGGCCGCGTATGATGGTTAGTTACCCTCGTGGACTGTGTTTTCACGTCTATTTTTGTTCTGTTGAAGTCCTACAAAAAGACTATAGTTTTAAAAGGATTATTTTACATCAGTTGATTTGAAATGATTATTTCAAATTATTTCTCTGAAACAATAATATTTACGAAAAAATTATGGTTTCGAAAGGATTACTATTAAATGATTGATTTGAAATGGTTATTTCAAGATTGTTTCCCTGAAAGAAAATATTTACAGAAAAGTTTGCATCGAAATGCGAAATATTATTTGAAACATGTTTATGCATTGTTTATTTCCGCATTCTTTTAAATCATATTTTTGGGACGTTATTCACGAGTAGATTATTTGGCTTCAGATAGTGCAGGTGACCCTAATCCTCCCGCCAAGTAGTAAAGAGCCTCGCTGCCGATCCGAAGCACCGTTTTTGACAAATACAACTTTTGATGTGATTATAATTTATAAAGTACTTGGATTACTTTGATAAATGGGTAAATGTTCCACATAGTCCTTAGAAAAGATTCTGTTGATTTTGGGAAATGCTATGAAAACTTGAATGTTGCAGTCTGTTGTAGGATCATTAGGAAATCGGTTATACAGCGACGTTTCTACCGAGATTCCTGCATAAGACTTGCTTTTAATTTATGAAATATACTTTATTATAGTTTTTATTTCAAAACGTTTCATTTAAGATTTTAGGCTTTTGGAATGTGAAATTATTCATATTCTGTGCCGGTCACAGTCCAAATTTCTGGACGTGACACATTTGTATAAATGATATCAAATAATCAAACAAAAAAATTAAATTTAAAAAAAGTGAGCAAATATGTATTAAATTAAAAAAAAATAAAAATGTAATCAGTATAGTGTACAATAAAAATTAAATGATTATGGTATGGATGTAAATTAAACCATCAATAAGGTATATGCTTACTTTATATTATATATATATATATATATATATATTCTTACTCATTAATTTTCCTTCCCAAAGCATATATATACTATTTATAAGTTTGAATGAATTATAAATTAGAAAAATGTAATAACAGTTCAAGATGATAAATTGTGAAAATTGAATTGGTTTTCTCAATTTTGACATATTACTAATTGATTTCACCGAATTGACCAGTTTTCTTTTACAATTAAGATGGTTGACCCCTATTCCAAATAGGACTAATGACCAATTTACATGTTTTTAAACTTCGATTGCCCTATCTTCGATTCACTACTGCAAAAAAATAGTTTCCATGTCATTTTAGTGAATAAGCGATATGAAAAATAAACGGTAATATTTTTATAAATAAGTTAAAATATAGGATCGGTTAGCAAAACAACTGCATATCTTTTTTCAAGGTAAGGAAAAAAAGAAGAAGTAAAGTGCTGGTTTTGATTTACGATGTCATTTGTGTTTACTAAATCAATTTTATGAATGATCGATATTATAACTCTTATATTTTAGAACCAGAAAGAGTATAATATATTCTTTTTAGAAATAATTCTTATATAATTCGATGTGTGTGTATATATATATTTCCTTTTTTATTTTTTAGAAGTTTCGATAAATTGAATCTTGGAGTTGCGCCAGAATCAAAACATGCAACTATGCTCAAACAGAATTTATATAGGTATTTTTAATTTTAATTCTGTTGAATATAATAAAGGAAATAGGTGAGAGACAATGTACATTATTTGTTTTGAATACCCTTTCTTAAAGAAAGGCAGAAGTGGAAAATTTTATTAATTTAATGCATTCCTTGATATATGCTAGAATGTTTCACAAGTGACTGAGTTGCATATAGGCAGAAGTACTAAAAATGACATGTTTCATGAATTCCACACTTTAATTCTCTTCATGTTGGTCGGGATGTCATACTGTACTTGTGTTTGAGGTAAGACTTGATGAAGGGCTCTAACTTGCCGTCCATAACTGAAGAAATATCAGGTGTTTCATATCCCGTTCTAACATCTTTTACTAGCTTGTACGGATGAAATACGTAGTTTCGTATTTGTTGTCCCCATTCCGCCTTCACGGCGTCTCCTCGAATCTGCTTAATTTCCGACGCTAGTTGCTCCTCGGCGATCACCAACCGCATAGCTTTTAAACGGCTTAATGCCTTGATCTTGTTAGCTAACTGGGATCTCTCTTCTGCAGTGGTGCAAAAAACTTTAGACAAAACAAAATATTGAATAACTTGAATGAGATCACATACATGACAGGATGTGAAAGAACCTGTGCAGCGGACTGTAACACCAGTTGGGATGTGCGTCATTCGAACTGCAGTTTCAACCTTATTTACATTCTGACCTCCTTCTCCACCTGCTCTTGAAAAACTGATTTCCAGGTCCTCCTCAGGAATCTCAACATCCAGAGATTCTTCAGGAAGAAGAGGCATGACTTCAACACAAGAAAAGCTTGTCTGTTTACATCTATATTACATTAGGAGTTAAAGTGAAAATTTTGTTTTTATCCAATGAGACGCACTCATGGGCGTCGAATAACAAATTCATGCACACAATTCTTAAGAACTCACAACAGATCAAAATGTCAATAAAAAACAGCGATTGAGGGGAAACCATTGTGCTCCTTTAGAAAAAGGAAGACCCATTGAAAGAGATGTAAGAGAGGTTAGTTGTTACCTGACGAAGGCCTTTATCATTGAAAGGGAATTGTCGAACAATACGGTGCGTCCCTTTTTCCCCGGATAAATACCCATAAGCATAACGACCTTCAACTTCAACGGTGGCAGATTTAATCCCCGCTTCTTCTCCAGAGGATTTCTCAACCACTCTGGTTATCTCTGCTTTTCTCCCCATCTCATGTACATTCTAAGAAGCATGTCAGCCCAATCCTGCACTAGTTATTTTTGTACAAAAGCTGAACTGAACACTCAGAATAAACAGTGTGCTCATATATTCCAAGCAATAAGTTATCAGAAAATGAAATATGAAAGACACTTAACTTCCTTTTTCTGGACCGCAAGACACAAACATCCCCCATGTAGTTTGGAAAATTAAAATCTAACTGACTAGGAACGAAAAGGAACAAATCTTATTCTAGTTTTTTAAAACTTTTTTCGTGTTTTCTTTGTTTTTTTTTCGTGTTGTGGGGTGGGTTGGTTGGTGGGAGGAGTTAACAAGTTCAGACCTCAACAGTTCAGCCACTGCTATGAAGGATGTATAATTACCTGTGCATTTGTACCACCAGCACCAGCAGTAATAGAGATAACTGCTCCTTCTTTATCATAAGGACCTGAAAGAAGTTGAGTCAACTCAAATCGATCTAGTGCTTTATTTAGTTCTTCGATAATATTAGCAACCTCCTCAAGAAGTCCTCTGTCATGCCCCAATAATATAGAAGTGACAGGCATAGGATATTAAAAAACTTATATTATGTAAGTTTTTAAATATCAAAATTAATATAATAATAATTTTGCATAAATTATTTTATTATTTTTTATATATGTACATATTTATACCTTCCAAAATGATAAATACTATATTATATATAATTATTTATACCTCATGAAAAGACAAGAAGACAAGAATCCTGACTATAGACTACTGGAGTACCTACGAATTTTGTTAGTCATGAGAGTCTTCTCTATTTTGATTGGAGGTGTAAAGTCAACGGTATTATCTGAGGTTAAAATAATCTATCGGTGAATAACGTTCTATTAAAAAAATAATTTAAAATATTGAAAGAAACAATTTAAAGCATATTTAATTGCAAACAATAAAGCTTGTAGATGAATAGAAATTTTCAGAATATAGAATCATTGCAATAATAAAACTGTATAAAAATTATTAATCAAACCAAACTAAATATCCAGTAAAACGTTTTATTTAAGGAAATTCGTTTAAAATAATAATTCTCAAATCTCACTTTTTCATAGGACTTCAACATAATGAATAACAACCGTGGACACACAGTCCACGGGAGTAACTAACTAATCCGGCGTGGCTCAAAGCCACGAAAATAGGCGCAAGGGAAAAACCCACAAATAACAAGCGCAGGTGCGAAACCCACGAATAACAAGCGCATGTATAAGACCTACGAATAACAGGCGTGAGAATAAATCCTAGGGATATCCTACGTGAATATGAGACCCACGAATATTCATCGAGCTCAAGTTTAATCATGGTACACAAAGGACTAACAGTACTGCTATTAGTAACTAGTGTTCTGTATTCAGTCATCTTCAAAAACAGTTCTAAGCATACATGTGGTCAATTTAACATTCATAAAGAACAAGATTTATAAATACTGAAATCTCATAAATATATGTTATAATCAGTGACCTATCATGAAAATCATTGAACAAATTTTTCTTTAAATCCTTATGTATATAATTTGTAAAGACTAAAATAATGCAAATCATTTAAATAACTATTGTAGTTATTTCAACTAAACATTCAAATATCAACTAATAAATATACAATTTCCAATAAACACATTTTTAGCAATTCATACTTTAAAATTGATACTTTAGTAAAATGATTCAAATAACATGATATTATTAAAAATATTATTATGAGACGTTATTATTTACCTGGTAATTCCCATAAATATAATATATCATATTTGATAGCGTTAAGTATGCTTCAACCTTAACTCCCCATCATACAAATAACATCATTATATAGTTAACTCCCTGTCATACAAATAACATCATTATATACTTTATAAGTTATGTATGACTATAATTTCAACAACAAATATATATATCTATAAACACACGTATATGAACCATAAAGTATATATATAATTATTTTTCAAGTCTAGCATAGAAACTAAGTAGCTTATAATTATCCAATACTATCCTAATCTTATCACAAAGTCAACTTCCCTTCCAATAACAGGTATAAACCTTTATTATACTCTCTAAGATTTCTGTATCATAATCTTCACTACTTTCAAGGAAGCAATACTATAATTTACAGCAATTATTTTTAAGATATATGCAACTATTTGTCTTACGCATAGAGCTCCATCACCACACCCAATTATTTTTAAATCATTTGTGTATCACAACTTTCCAAAACATCCATTCAAAAATTCCAAGTTCAACACTAACATTTTAGAGACTTTAGAAACCCAAATAATTTTAATTAATTTTTTTTAAAACAGCAATCTCTTATGATAATATAATGTTCAAGATTAAAACCCTTTATAGCCTCAAACTAAAATCATCTTAGAACTCTAATAATAACTTATGTAATATCTCCTTTATACTTTTCAAATTCTTCTTCTTCTTCTTCTTTAACAAGGCAATGAGGTTCTCCAGTAAAGAATCATGAAGCTTCTCTGCACTCTCCCTCTCTCTCGCGACGCTGACAGTAAAAGGGAAAGGAGGAGTGTGCTGAAGTTAAAATGGACAGATGGTTGTTTTGGTTATTTCACGCTATGCATGAAGTAAAAAAAAATGTAATTCCACTTTTCCTTAGGGTTTAAACTCAATACGTCATACTCAATTCTACTGTGTACAATCAATAAATCACCAGCTTTTCTCTTTATGGAACATTGCAAGAAATAATATATATATTCTATTAAAATGGTATTATTTATTTTATTTATTTCTTAGGGTCATTACATCCTCTATCAATAGAGTCTATCTCCCCAATCAGTTTAACTACTGTTTCTACATCCTCAACCTATAGTCATTTTGACATATACTCAATTTACAATCCGCTGAAGGTAGAAGGTAAAAAGAGAGAAGAGAGAAAAATAGGAGAAAGAGAGAACAGAGAGAAAATAGAAGAACTCAGATTATATTTATCTATCAATAAGCAAAAATATGATACATATTCCCTCCTGGACTCTTTTTTTGATACTGATACAAGATAATAGACATAAGCAAACATAACTACTTGCTACTTCTATTTATATTTACATGACAATACTCCCTCCCCCAAAGGACCCTTGTCATCAAGGGATTGGAACTTTAAACTCTGAAACTGAAACTGATATAGAGGAACCCAGGATGCTTCTTGTGGGAATATTGTGTAATTAGTGTAAATATTTGAATATTACTTTATTGGCATTTATTAGGATTTATTAGACTTTATTAACATTAATCCTAGGTGTCTCCCTTGTGAAAATAAATATGGATGTATTGTATGCTTAAAAAAAATGAAGAAATTTTTTTTCCCTCAAAAGTCCCACATCAGCAAGAAATTATATGTCCACAATGGCTTTTACGGCTACAATCATGTCCTGATCCAAACTACACTTATTCCTGCCCAAGAAATTAGATATCCTCAAATACCTACAATTCCTTCATATTTCCAGCCTATTGAACAATAAAAAAATGCAAAATCAAAACCATATAAGCAAACTAGCAAGAAAATCCTGAGCAACTATAGCAAACAGACACACATCTACTTATATATTTAAGAAGGAACAAAAGACAACAAGGCAGGGAGGAAGTCCACTATGATTTGGAGGAAGTCTACCATTCTTACTTGGTGAAGGACCAATCATCTTTCTCAAACTCAGATCCTGTGCAGAAAGAGGGTGAGGAATATTTTGACAGACCCATTACACTAACAAAAGGGATAAAATCATGTGCTAAAACGTTTAACCCTTTTAGCTTGAATAATATAGATTTGGTCCTTAGTATAAATGGTCAGAGTTGTTGGGAAAGCTAATAGTGAATTGGTCAATCTTACATGGAAGTGAAAGTAGGAAAACAAAGGCTGTGTTTAAAGGAAGATCCCATCTTAACACGATCCCAAGCTTACCGTAAAGAAGGCTATCAGAGCCAAACAAGAAGACGATTTCGTAGAATTGGTGAGCTGAATGCACAAAATGAGTGTAGACAACAAGTAGGATAAAATTCAGGGAGATTCTCAAGGAATTTCCTATAGCATGTGAGCCAATTAAATGTTGGAAATCATGCCCTAGGGGCCAATCATTGTCTTATGAACATTATTGATTTATGAATTTATTAATTGAGTTATCATATTATTTGCATGTTTACTATGATGATCATCCTTCATCCTTGGATAATTCATGATATTATCCTAAATGTCCCTGGTCGATCATCTATGCGGGAGCACAGATGAAATAAGACCAGTATGACTTTGAAGATGTATAGAGATATAAATCAAAGTCATAAGCACATGTAAGAGTACAAGGTGCTGGACCGACCCGCTATGAGAGAACTACATGGGTAACGTCATAAGCTTCTCTCATATACAAACCATGTCAATACGCCCTTTGACCTGAGATCATCATGGATTCCTACATGACAAAACGCTCAGCTTTTACCTAGTCAAAAGTCACTTTTGACCGAGTGATCATAAAGACTATGTTCGGCCTTAGTGGTTTTTCATGCGGAGGAATGTGAATGGTCAAGATGGAATTTGTCCCTCACATTTGTAGAGAGATATTACTGGGCCCCTCGATAAGTGAGTCTGAGAAATGTATGGCCATACTGTAATGGAAAGGTAGTTCCATTTCTATAGTCAGACTACTCAGGGATCGAGAAAGTAACGGTCAGGAATAGGAGGATGACATTATCCATGCCTCATCCATGACCAAAATATCGCGTGACAGAATGGACATGATATGGTTGTATAAAAGGTTACATCGTTTATCGATCCTCATATGATTTGGGTAGTCGTTATGTCTTGCTAGAGACCACTTGCGACTTGTGGGCTAGTATAGCAAATGGCCCACTGCCAACTTCATATGGGCCTACAGGGTCACACACAAAATAGCCCAACACGAGCTATGATGTCCAGATTCATTGAATCGAAGACATGTCCAGATTCAATGAATGATCCAGGATAGATGTATATATATTTATTTATATTTATATTCGTATATATATATAAATTCGTATATATACATTATATGTATATATGAGATTTAATTTATAAGGATAAATTAAATCTCTATCACGTTTGAAATTCGAAATTCAAATTGATAGGATATCTCATATAAGAGATATTTATAAGATTTAATTTATAAGGATAAATTAAATCTCTATCATGTTTGAAATTCGAAATTCAAATTGATAGGATATCTCATATAAGAGATATTTATAAGATTTAATTTATAAGGATAAATTAAATCTCTATCACATTTGAAATTCGAAATTCAAATTGATAGGATATCTCAAATTTGATTTATGAGAATAAATCAAAAATAGTTCAGTCTCATCTTTATTTAAAATTAAATAAATGGGTAATTAAATCTGTGGGACGGATTTGATATTATTTATTTAATTACTTTCTTATAAAATTATACAATATATGATATTGTATTAATTTTGGAATTAATATAAGATTAACTCCAAAATCCAATTCGGTTGACAGAGAAAAAATGCATAGCATCCTATATATCTGATTTTAGGAGCTACGTTTTGCACAGAGAAACATATAGAACATAGAAAGGCCGAAGGGGACTCTGCAAAAGGTTTGCAGATAAGAAACTGCCAAAATAGAGACGGAGAGGACGAACTCTTGAGAAAGCCCTGGAGGGACAAGAGACGCTAGCACGTCGTTCGTGGTTAGAACGATGTTCGTGTGGATACCAGTAGAGGAAGCCGACCTGAGTCGTCGACTTCTTGTGATCAGAAAGGGAGCACGAGCCGCAGAAAGAAGCTGTGAACGTCGTGACCGAAAGCTGTGGAAGTCGCTGAGGTACACTAAGGGTAATACTTCTTCCCACTTGACTTAAACACATACGGTAGATCCAGGCAAGGAATGGAAAAATTTTTAAATTAATTTCCGCTGCGTGTCTTCCAATTCCTTACATTAAATGCCTTTAACCTTGGAGAGCTAAAGGTCAATTTATTGAGATTAAGAGCTCAACCTACTTCAAGGCCTTACTGATATGCTTTTGCACAGACTAATGTATACTTCAACAGCATCCCCCACTAGATTGGCCCTTGCTCCCACCTGATGCAATGCTGGAGAAAATATTGAATAAACGTGTAGGAAGGAGGAGAGGCAGATTGATGACAGAGATTTTGGTTCAGTGGAAGGATCTAGATGATGAGGAAACCCCTCGGGCTCCTCTTTTGATTTTCATAAGACATATCCTCTTTTGTTGTAAATGACCCTTGAAGGCGTGCGTTATGGTATTGGAAGAAGGAATGAGAGAGAAAAGGAAAGGAGAAGAGAAACAGGAAACAGAGAAGAGGCCGAAAGAATTTGGAAGAGAGAGAGAAGCTGAAAGGTATGCACTTTACAAATCATCAACCAATCACTAGTCATCTCATACAATAGGACTAGGGGCTTATTTATATTAAAAATTGGAGGACTATTATATTACAAAAGCTTGAGGCCCTGAAGCAAGTAGTGGTCTCACTTTAAAATAGAAAAAGGAGCAAATCAAATGGCGGAGATAAAGGGGAGGAAAAGGTAAAAATATTCCTCTCCCCTCCAAATATCCCCAATTTTGGAGGAGAGAAAAATCCCTTTCCCCTCACTTCCTTCCAAATTTCTCGTACAAAACATATCCTTAGTCTCATTTTTATTCTTTTGGAATGGCATCACAAAACAGCTCTCATGATTCATATTGGAATATATAATTATATAATTACATAGCCCGTGAAACAGATTAGCTTTTTCCTTAGCTCTAGTTCCGCGAAGCTTCCTATCTCTTTCTCCATATATATATGAGCGGAATGCGAGGATAGAGTAGCCACCATTTGTTATGGCTTGAAAAATTTTATAGATAAAATTAATTTAATAAGGGATATATATATTTTGATGCAGTAAATGGCTATGTGGAGTCAGTAGTTGAGTGGTCAAGGGGCAAGAGTTTATGTCTGAGGTTTGGCGTTCGAGTCCCAGCAGCTGTAAAAGGTGTTTTTTTTTCTTCTTTTGTTTTTTAGTGAACAAAATTACTATAATGCCCTCCTTCCTCTTTACTCTGCCAACCGTACATTCTTTCTTTATTTGCGCTGATTCACGCGGCAGCAGCAGAGGAAGGAGTCCAGCGGCGCAGTGGTGAGATTTCAAGCAAGCGATACCGTGGGGTCAGTTGTTCCTTCAACCAGTTGCTCTGCCTGTGTTATCACCACCGAAGTCATCGCCTCAAACAGTACCATAAGTCCAATAATTAGAGCAGAGTGGCGAGAGCAGGAGAAAGGGGGAGGCGATCGAAGCTGAAGCCTTTTGTTGGGTGGCCTACCGACGTCGAGTGGGGAAAACTTATTGCCCCGCCGACTGGTCTGACATTTCACACGTTGGTGAAGCAGAGAGAGGGTGAGACCAAAGGGAGAAAGCTCGTGACACTGTTCATTGTCACTGTGTTATATAACTCACGTCAGAGATGTTTTCAGTAGTGGTTGTTCCCTTGTTATGGGTAAGCGTTTTGGTGACCGCAACTATTTTAATTCACTGAGCTTTTTCCCTGTGCTCGATCGGATCTGTTGTGGTGGTTGGTGATTGTAGTGTTCTTTCTATTTGGGCTCTGTTTCTTTTGTCACCATAGGCAACGGTTGTCATCTGAGAGCAGGAGCTGGGGTCGTTGGATATTTGTCATCTCTACAGGTTAGTGTGCCATTTTTGAGCGAGTTGTTTTCTTCCTCTTTTTCTCTTCAGTTTCCCCAATGATGATTAGTGCCCTTATGGATTTAATTGGGATGGTTATTATTCCCTTGTTGTAGTGGGGTACCTCTGATCTAAGTTAAATTTTGGGGAAACAGAGCGCGCTAAGTTCTGTTAGGTGACCTGGGTCCATGTTATGGTGTTGGGAAAGGATTTGTTTTGATCAAATAAGGGGGCTGTGAGCTTGGTCGAAGGGATATTTACACATAAATATGTTTATGCTGGGTTACTGCTACTCTGTGTATATGTTAATTTTTGCGCAATGTATGTGTATTTGGGTATACTTGAAGAAATGGTTTTGGTCAGGGAACACCGTATGCATGTATGTTTGTGAGTATAATGCTGTCATAGTAGATTGGAAGTTTGCTGCCGTGGGGATGAGATTGAACATTGTTGGAAGTATATATATACATGCATAGATGCTGTTGATATGGTTTTGAAAATGAAAAGGATATATACAGGTATATTGACACTTAAATGCTGATGTAGGAATTTGAACGAAGAAAGAAAGTAAATAAGTGGGCTGCCAATATGCCTATATATATATGTATGGGTATATGTGGATTTGAGAAATTGATGAAAGGGAAGTTCTGGGTTAGGGAATGAAGGAATTGGAGCAATAGTTTGGTCTTAATTGGAATCGGAATTAAGTATGTAAGGTAGTTTAGCTTAAAGGGAAGCTGAATATAGTTATAGCATTTCTAAAGATGTCGAAGTTGAAAATGTTCACAGCATTACATTGGAAATACTAACTTATTATCAATTAAATGCATTTTCATGTCGAGGCATAATAAGGAAAGTATTATTTGGTAAATTAGGGAAGTAGCTAACGCTTTGATAATGGTGACTTGAAGGGCATTCACATAATGAGTTTTTCTCTAAGGGGGTAGTTGATGGCGGGAAAGATTGTATATTTCTGTTGAAACTTTGAATAAAACATTAATATATTGTTTGGGAATACCAGGTAATTGAGAACTGTTGTTAATCAAAAGTGATTGGCTAAAGTGCGTAAAGGTTTTGGAGCGTGACAGTAGGAGTAAGTCATATGTTTAAAAGCTCGCAGGTGAGTGAATAACGTTCCCTACAAATTTACATTTTTAAATGCATTGTTATTTCAAATGATGAATTTCAAATATGGATTTTGAAAAGCAAGTTTTACGAAATTATGGTTTAAATCGTTAGAAATTATTTTCTTTCGATCGATTTACAAAAGATTACGATTATGCATGAAAATGGATAAAGAGGCTTTAGAAAAATATTTGACAGTGAACTGATGTTATTCATGAAATATTCCTACGTGAATTGCATACGTTTTTACAGTAACTTGATTTTGAATGTTCATGCTAGGGTTTTTGAAATTCAAAATGGCTTTATCAATGATTATGGTATTTGAAACGATTGAGATCATTACATGTGAAAAGGACCCCACGCATGATGGAAATGTTTTAGGACGGAATACAGAACGCTGGTTGCTAACAGCAGTACTGTTAGTTCTTGGTGCACCTTGGTTACTTGAGCTCGACAGTTTGTGGCATAGCCACCAGAATTATTTCGTGGGATTTATTCTCGCGATAGTTTGTGGCCTTGAGCCACCACAATTATTTTGTGGGATTCATTCTCGCGGCAGTTAGTGGCTTCGAGCCACCAGAATGGTTAGTTACCCTCGTGGACTGTGTGTCCACGTCTGTTTTTCGTTCTATTGAAGTCCTACAGAAAGATTATGGCTTTGAAATGATTGTTTTCAAATGATTGATTTGGAATAGTTATTTCAGATTGTTGTTTTCCCTAAAATACAAATGTTTACAGAAAGGTTTGCATCAGATTATAAAATGTTATGAAACACACTTTCAACAGGATTATGCATTGTTTATTTCCGCATTCTTTAACTTATGTTTTTGGGACGTTATTCACGAGTAGATTATTTGGCCTCAGATAGTGCAGGTGACCCTAACTCTTTCGCTGAGCAGTGAAAAGCCTCGTTGCTGATCCGAAGCGTCATTTTTGACAAATACTACTTTTGATGTACTTACTTTTCTAAAGAACTTGTATTATTTTGAAAAGAAGGTAAATGCTCCACATAGACCTTAGAAAAGATTGTGTTTATTTTGAAAAATGTTATGGAAACTTTAAACGTTGTATTTGAGATTTTAGGCTTACGGAATATGAAACTATTCATATTCCGTGCCGGTCACGGTCCAAATTTCGGGACGTGACAGTTTGGTATCAGAGCCAAAAGTTTTTCTATGGCTAAGTGGAGCAGAGATACTTCAGTTGGGTCTCAATTATCATTATGATCCCGGGTATAATTATAATTGAGGCATTACTGAAGATCTCATTAAGAAATTTGAAAGTATTTTGTTTTCCCTATGGTTTTGAAAACATGTTTTTCCTCGAAAATTGAATATTTTATATGGTTTTGCCGTATAGTTAAATACCGCTTAAACGTCTATAGTTTGAAAGAAGCTCTAGAAGTGATGTGGCTTTGGACAGAGGCTCTGCTCAGCAAAGTGATTTACCCCTAGAGGGAGAGGACATGGTCATAGGGGAGTTAGGTGTCAGGGAAAGTCGATCCCTTAAACCTTTATAAGGATCTTATTTAAAGTCAAACCATTAGAATCCACAGTCCCTTGTTATTTCTATACTATCTAAGCGTGTGACTTGAGAAGAAACCTATAGCGTTATTAAGGTGGATAATATTTTAGTCAAGTTATTGGAATTCAGTAAGTTGGATCCTCCTAAGTTTACAGGTTTTGATTCTCGAGAGGAACCTATGAAATTTCGTATGAGGGTATTGAAAAGAGGTATAAAAACTTGTTTGGGTTGATTTTGAAGCTTTGGTTATGTGAAATCAAGCTAATGGGTATTGTTTTAGATATGATGATTTTGGATTTTCTCGAAAGTACTTTAAAATGTTAAAGGCTATGAGTTTTGAGCTTAGAAATTGATTTCAAACCTTGATAAGTTTTAAGTTGTTAAATTAAAAGAAATGAAACTTGTTTAAATACATATATCAAGTGAGTGGAATGAAGGTGTTTAAATGTTTGTTTAGTGCTATAAAGTATTTATTACCCCTTATTATTTAAGGCCAAAATATGGGTTAGATGGTTTGGGATAGAAAGCTATTGATTCTAGATTTGAAGTGATGTATCCAGCATATTTTAAATATTAAAGCTTTGAGATGGGATTTTAAAAGAGAATTTTAGGTGAAGTTAATTATTGTGGTTTTAAAGAAATGCATTGGAACTTTCAAACATAGGATTGAAGGTTGGAGATACCCATGTTTTAAAGCATAAATATACGTGCAAGTGTATTTAAGAGAGAACTCAAACATAGTGATCACTTAAAGGCTTAAGGGTGATGTATGGCATGAATTACTTAGATGGTGTTGTTGGCAGCCTTAAGGTTTGAATTAGTAATTAGTGAACTTGCAATTGATTATATCAATTATTGTCTTAATGTTTTAAGAATGTTTAAAACAATGTTCAAGTACTACGGCATGATTAAGGACTTTTGAAGGTTAAATATAAAGATGTAGATTGGTTTAAGGATTTGATATACAGTGATCTTAATAGTTGTTTAGTAACTCCAAGAGTACGAAAGAGCACGGACATCAAGCGCAGATAGTGTTACAAAGGTTATGAGAACAGTAGCTCGATGCTAAGTTCCTAAGTATGAGTTCTAGTTAACTGAGGTCACTTTCTTGGGCACGTGGTGTCAAAAGACGGTATTCAGGTTGATCCTAGTAAGGTTGAGGTAGTCAAAAGTTTACCACGACCTACTACGGTAACTGAGATTCGAAGTTTCTTAGGCCTTGTAGGATATTATCGTTGTTTTGTTCAGAATTTTTCAAGAATAGTAACTCTGATGACAAGATTAACTCAGAAGAATGTGAATTTCGTTGGGATGACAAGTGTGAAGAAAGTTTTCATAATTAAAGGCATTCTTGACTTCTGCTCCAGTGCTAAGCTTACCTTTAGGAGTTAGAGGGTATTCAATGTATTGTGATGCTTTTCGAATCGAGTTAGGCTGTGTGTTAATACAAAATTGCGATTGATCAGGAAGGTGTTCTGAGGTATGAGAGTAGGATTTGAGAAGATAGATTCTGGAAGAAGCTCATCATTTTGCTAATACTATTCACCCTGGTATAACTAAAATGTACCAAGATTTGAAGTTGTTGTATTGGTGGCATGGTATGAAGAATGATGTAGCAGATTTTGTTGCACGTTGTTTGGTGTGTCAACAGGTTAAAGCGGAATATCAGAAGCTTGCCGGACCATGACAGCGGTTGGAAATACTTGAATGGAAATGGGAAAGCGTAGCTATGGACTTTATCGTTGGATTGCCCCGTACTATTAAGGTTTTGACTCTATTTGGATGATTGTTGACAGATTGACGAAGTCTACTCATTTTCTCCTGGTGAAGACGACGTACAGTGCAGCTAGATACGTCGAGATTTTCATTATGGAGATTTTACGTTTGTACGGAGTTCCTGTATCTATCATTTCTGATAGATGGCTCTAGTTTACTTCTCAATTTTGGGAATTATTTCAGAAAGCATTGGGTACTCGATTGAATTTAAGCACTGCTTTTCATCTTTAAACTGATGAACAGTCAGAAAGAATTCAAATAGTGGAAGATATATTAAGGTCTTGTATCATAGATTTTGGTGGAAGCTGGGATAAGCATTTGCCTATAATAACAGTTATCAATCCAGTATTCAAATAGCACCGTTTGAGGCATTGTATGGAAGTCAATGTATATCTCCTATTGGATGGTTTGAAGTTAGTGATAGAGAGATATTAGGACATGATTTGGTTCAAGATACTAAAGAGAAGGTAAAAGTAAGTCAACAAAGGTTATTAATAGCTCAGAGTCGGCAGAAGTTTGATATGGATCATCGTTGTAAGGAATTGGAACTCATGGTTAGAGATAAAGTATTCTTAAGGGTGTCGCCAATGAAAAGTGTTATGAGGTTTAGGAAGAAGGGCAAGTTGAGTCCAAGGTACATTGGTCCCTTTGAGGTTTTGGATAAAGTTGGGGCGGTGGCTTATCGATTAACCTTTTCACCGGGATTATTGGGGATTCATCCGGTGTTTCATGTATCGATGCTACGGAAGTATCTATATGATCCATCTCATGTTATGGAATATCAAGAAGTTCATGTGAATGAAAATTTGTCATATGATGAATATCCGGTGGTTATTATTGATAAACAAAGTATAGAAGTTAAGATTAAAAGAGATTCTTTTGGCGAAAGTGTTATGGTATAATCATTCAGAGGAAGAAGCTAATTGGGTAATGGAGAGTGAAATACGGATCAAGTACCTGCATTCTAGAGAGTTAAGGTGTGCTTATTTTCAAATTCGGAGGACCGAATTTCTTAACAGGGGAAGAATGTTATGGCTTGAAAAATTTTATAGATAACATTAATTTAATAAGGGATATATATATATATTTTGATGCAGTAAATGGCTATGTGGAGTCAGTAGTTGAGTGGTCAAGGGGCAAGAGTTTATGTCTGAGGTTTGGCATTCGAGTCCCAACAGCTGTAAAAGGTGTTTTTTTTTTCTTCTTTTGTTTTTTAGTGAACAAAATTACTATAATGCCCTCCTTCCTCTTTACTCTGCCAACCGTACATTCTTTCTTTGTTTGCGCTGATTCACGCGGCAGCAGAAGAGGAAGGAGTACAGCGGTGCAGTGGTGAGATTTCAAGCAAGCGATACCGTGGGGTCAGTTGTTCCTTCAGCCAGTTGCTCTGCCTGTGCTGTCACCACCAGAGTCGTCGCCTCAAACAGTACCATAAGTCCAATAAGTAGAGCAGAGTGGCGAGAGCAGGAGAAAGGGGGAGGCGATCGAAGCTGAAGCCTTTTGTTGGGTGGCCTACCGACGTCGAGTGGGGAAAACTCATTACCCCACCGACTGGTATGACATTTCACACGTTGGTCAAGCAGAGAGAGGGTGAGACCAAAGGGAGAAAGCTCGTGACACTGTTTATTGTCGCTGTGTTATGTAACTCACATCAGAGATATTTTCAGTAGTGGTTGTTCCCTCGTTATGGGTAAGCGTTTTGGTGACCGCAACTATTTCAATTCACTGAGCTTCTTCCCTGTGCTTGATCAGATCTGTTGTGGTGGTTGGTGATTGTAGTGTTCTTTCTATTTGGGCTCTGTTTCTTTTGTCACCATAGGCAACGGTTGTCATCTGAGAGCAGGAGCTAGGGTCGTTGGATATTTGTCATCTCTACAGGTTAGTGTGCCATTTTTGAGCGAGTTGTTTTCTTCCTCTTTTTCTCTTCAGTTTCCCCAATGATGATTAGTGCCCTTATGGATTTAATTGGGATGGTTATTATTCCCTTGTTGTAGTGGGGTACCTCTGATCTAAGTTAAATTTTGGGGAAACAGAGCGCGCTAAGTTCTGTTAGGTGACCTGGGTCCATGTTATGGTGTTGGGAAAGGATTTGTTTTGATCAAATAAGGGGGCTGTGAGCTTGGTCGAAGGGATATTTACACATGAATATGTTTATGCTGGGTTACTGCTACTCTGTGTATATGTTAATTTTTGCGCAATGTATGTGTATTTGGGTATCCTTGAAGAAATGGTTTTGGTCAGGGAACACCGTATGCATGTATGTTTGTGAGTATAATGCTGTCATAGTAGATTGGAAGTTTGCTGCCGTGGGGATGAGATTGAACATTGTTGGAAGTATATATATACATGCATAGATGCTGTTGATATGGTTTTGAAAATGAAAAGGATATATACAGGTATATTGACACTTAAATGCTGATGTAGGAATTTGAACGAAGAAAGAAAGTAAATAAGTGGGCTGCCAATATGCCTATATATATATGTATGGGTATATGTGGATTTGAGAAACTGATGAAAGGGAAGTTCTGGGTTAGGGAATGAAGGAATTGGAGCAATAGTTTGGTCTTAATTGGAATCGGAATTAAGTATGTAAGGTAGTTTAGCTTAAAGGGAAGCTGAATATAGTTATAGCATTTCTAAAGATGTCGAAGTTGAAAATGTTCACAGCATTACATTGGAAATACTAACTTATTATCAATTAAATGCATTTTCATGTCGAGGCATAATAAGGAAAGTATTATTTGGTAAATTAGGGAAGTAGCTAACGCTTTGATAATGGTGACTTGAAGGGCATTCACATAATGAGTTTTTCTCTAAGGGGGTAGTTGATGGCGGGAAAGATTGTATATTTCTGTTGAAACTTTGAATAAAACATTAATATATTGTTTGGGAATACCAGGTAATTGAGAACTGTTGTTAATCAAAAGTGATTGGCTAAAGTGCGTAAAGGTTTTGGAGCGTGACAGTAGGAGTAAGTCATATGTTTAAAAGCTCGCAGGTGAGTGAATAACGTTCCCTACAAATTTACATTTTTAAATGCATTGTTATTTCAAATGATGAATTTCAAATATGGATTTCGAAAAGCAAGTTTTACGAAATTATGGTTTAAATCGTTAGAAATTATTTTCTTTCGATCGATTTACAAAAGATTACGATTATGCATGAAAATGGATAAAGAGGCTTTAGAAAAATATTTGACAGTGAACTGATGTTATTCATGAAATATTCCTACGTGAATTGCATACGTTTTTACAGTAACTTGATTTTGAATGTTCATGCTAGGGTTTTTGAAATTCAAAATGGCTTTATCAATGATTATGGTATTTGAAACGATTGAGATCATTACATGTGAAAAGGACCCCACGCATGATGGAAATGTTTTAGGACGGAATACAGAACGCTGGTTGCTAACAGCAGTACTGTTAGTTCTTGGTGCACCTTGGTTACTTGAGCTCGACAGTTTGTGGCATAGCCACCAGAATTATTTCGTGGGATTTATTCTCGCGATAGTTTGTGGCCTTGAGCCACCACAATTATTTCGTGGGATTCATTCTCGCGGCAGTTAGTGGCTTCGAGCCACCAGAATGGTTAGTTACCCTCGTGGACTGTGTGTCCACGTCTGTTTTTCGTTCTATTGAAGTCCTACAGAAAGATTATGGCTTTGAAATGATTGTTTTCAAATGATTGATTTGGAATAGTTATTTCAGATTGTTGTTTTCCCTAAAATACAAATGTTTACAGAAAGGTTTGCATCAGATTATAAAATGTTATGAAACACACTTTCAACAGGATTATGCATTGTTTATTTCCGCATTCTTTAACTTATGTTTTTGGGACGTTATTCACGAGTAGATTATTTGGCCTCAGATAGTGCAGGTGACCCTAACTCTTTCGCTGAGCAGTGAAAAGCCTCGTTACCGATCCGAAGCGTCGTTTTTGACAAATACTACTTTTGATGTACTTACTTTTCTAAAGAACTTGTATTATTTTGAAAAGAAGGTAAATGCTCCACATAGACCTTAGAAAAGATTGTGTTTATTTTGAAAAATGTTATGGAAACTTTAAACGTTGTATTTGAGATTTTAGGCTTACGGAATATGAAACTATTCATATTCCGTGCCGGTCACGGTCCAAATTTCAGGACGTGACACCATTAATATTCTCTTGCTAGTCTATCTATATAGATATTTGTACAGGAACTAGAGACCGATCTTATCCTCCTAAATTATCCCTTTCAAAGAACACACAACACACAAATGGCTCTCTCTCTCAGTTAGTAAATCGATCTAGGGCTCTTTGTTTGACGGTGAGATATTTATTATCATAATATTATTTATTTAGATATTAATTAGAATAATTAATTATTTTTTAATATGACCCGTAGTCATTTGGACCCAGTCTAAGGTGGGTTATTGACTCAGTTTATTAAGGTTAATTTTTTTATTATGGAAATTAGCAATTGAAAATTATTTTTGTTATAAGTTTTGAGTCCCAAAGCAATAACATAGTTTCTATATTCACTCTTGAAGGTTCCCACTGGTGATAGTAGTATATAAGTTATCTTTACTGTACTAATTACTAGCTAGAAGAACCTGTGATTTTATCTGACAGTATTTTTTAATTGATAAGTTTTTTAGTTGAGTTTCAATTCTTCCTCAAATCAGTTAATCTAATAGCGAGAGGTAACTTTAAGTCTTTCATTGCATCTAATATAGGTTTTACATTTATATATATTATATTCTAGGTTGATTATATCATGTTTATATTCAAACATGTAGTATCAGAGCTTTATTTGATATTCCTTTTGCCTTGTTTGCTAATTTATAATCCTCATGAGTAACAATATGAGATACATGATCTCTATAGAGATCATAATTTATTGATTTTTTTTACCGTAACCATTTGTTCTATTGTATACGGTGAGAACGAGAGAGAAGTATCTCCATTTTAGACGCAGTAAGAAGGGTAGGCTTATTGGTTTGTGATTCCTCCTCTTGGTACTGTCATCTTCAAATTTAAAAGTTTCACTAAATCAAACCAAGACTGAAGGTGTGCATATATGGAAATGGAGGAGTACCAAATATCAAACCCCTAGCATGATAGAATGTTCATAAAGGACATCCCCCAAAACCACAAGAGAAATTGGTTCATATTGCCGAGGCAGATGCTGGGAAATTTTTTCAGTGAAGAAGAAAACCTAAATCTCCCCGTGGCCTCACATGCTTCTGGGCCATTTATTTTTTTTGCTGTTTTTATTTCTGGACCATGGCTTTTTTATTGGCTTGGAATAAAAAAATGGGTTTTCATGGCTGCACATTTTATTTTGGGCAGCAAGAATTATTTTTTGAAAACCTTTCTAGGTCGTTGCTGTATGGGCCGTTTAAAACGATTTTTTTTAAAAAAAATGGTTTCTTGGCTGCACATGCTTTTGGGCCATCAGATTTTTTGTATGTTGGGCGGGCCGTCCACTGTTTGGGCTGCAATACATTTTTAAAAAAGCCAACTGGGCCTTCTATTTTTGGACTGAATAGGAATTTTTGGCTTCTGAAAAAAAAACAGAATTTGGGCCTGAACTTTTTTATTTTTGTTTCTTGAAATATCTTTGGGCTCTATTTTAAACTTATATGTAATAGTCATTTAATTTTATTTTTTAAAAAATATTTTTGATCATTTAATTTAATTTTTAGAATATTTTATTCCTTTTAATTTTATATGTCCTTTTAAATTCTATTTACGTGCACCAAAAATGTTTAAATAAATAAAAATTAATTTTTTTATTATTTTAGTTTTTATTTGAAAAAGATATTTATAGATTTTAATTTTTATATTATTTAATTATCTATTTTGTACGTTAATTTAGTCTTTGAAAATTAAATTAACTATTTAATTTTTGTAAACATATTTTGAGTTAAAATTAATTATTAAACATTTTTTAGTGCATGAAATAGTGGGAGAATTTAAATTAAATTATTTAGTCATATTTATTAATTAAATTAATTTATTAAATACTCTATTAAGTTGTGCATATTTAGATTTTTATGCACATTAATGATATTTGTGATTAGCATACAATTTTTTGAAGAGTAGCCACAACATCTTTATTTATTGAATTTTATTGAATGCATTAATTAATCACATATAGAATTAAAATATTAATTATAATTAAATATATAGTTATAATTTATCTTTACCTATAGGTAGATATCTCATAATTGTACATTTAATTAGGGTGAGAATTAATTGCTCTATTAAGCTGTGCAAATTTAGATTTTTAATGCACATGAATGATATTTGTGATTAAAGTACAATTCCTTAAGGAGTAACTCCAGCATCCTTATTTATTAGATTTATTGCATGCATTCATTAATCACATATAAATTTAAAATATCAATTGTAATTAAATGTATAACTATAATTTATTTTTGCCCACATGTAGATATCTCATAATTGTACATTTAGTTAATGTGGGATAGAATGTCCTTATTATTTTCTAAACAAGCCATAGGTATTAGAAAAGTACAAATGTATTCTAGTTCTATCACTTAAGATAAATATATGTTATGCTAATGTCTTTAACCACATGTAGACATTGGTGTACATATTTATACTGCTTGTATGCTACATTTGTGCTAAGCATGCATATATGGCACAGTAACTTATGATTGCTTCAAATTTTAACTCGTGAGCTTATTTGTACATTTATCTGTTCCATTTTGCATATCAAATTGCTACTCCCAGGATTATGGCTGATATAAGCAACAAAATAGTATTAGATGGCAGGTTTAGCTATGCTGATTGTAGAGATGATGTTTTTCTGTACCTCAGTTTCTTAGACTTGGATTATGCCTTGAGGTATGAAAAACCTTCGATATCTGATGATACCTCCGATGACAGAAATGTAAAGGAAATATATAATGTGTGAGAGCAGAACAACCGTTTATCTCTTCTACTTATATAATGAAGGATCATCAGAAGCATTAGGGGAGTAGTCCCTAAGCGTGATACAGTCAAAAGATACCTGAAAGTCTTAGATAAGCAATTCAAGCTTACAGATGTACAAATAGGTGTTGCTATCATGTCTGAATTATGTGCTATAAGGCTTACAGGCATTGGCAGTGTGAGGCAACATACAATGAAGATGAGAGGTATGCTTTCATCATGTGTTACTTTTGAATCTAATTTTTTTAGCGTTAATGATGACACTTGGTGGATTGACATTGATTCAATGATCCATATTTCAATTACCATCCAAGGCTTTCTAACAAGTAAGCCTCCACATCCTAATGAAGAAATTGTCCTTTCAGGCAGTGGGAGAAGAGATCCTGTGAAAGTCGTTATAACTTTTTGCATAACTTTTCCGAATAATCATATTTTAAAACTTTATGAATTTTTTATGTTCCCTCTTACAAGATGAATTTAATTTCTATGTCAAAACTAATTCTATTTGACTACCATTTAGTTCTTTATGAGAAATTTATTACTTTGTCAAAGGATTTTGTTTTAATTGCGAATTTAGTTATGATTGATAGTTTATTTCAAATTGTTTCTGATTCACCTCAATTTTTTCTGTTTCATGTGGTTCTAAGAGAAATGTCATCGATGAGAATTCTTATAGCATGTGGCATAAGAGATTGAGACATATCTTAGGCGACAGAATCAAAAGGTTAAATAAAGACAAAATTTTTTCATCTTTGAACTATTTAGAATTTGATTCTTGTGTGGACTGCATAAGGAGAAAGTAAACTAATTAGTCACATAAATGGGCTAAGAGAAGTTCTAAATTGCTATTTCCTTAATATAATCAAATTAGTTAAATATATCTTATATTAAATACTAGAGAAATACTTATTTAGCATTTGTAAGCTTCAAATAGTGGTTTCTTATTAAATTTACCCTCACTGTTTTGAACTCTTGAAGCTTGTAGCCTTAAACTCTTGACATTTTCCTATATAATTTCCACATTCTAAACCCATTGGAATACTTAATTTAAACAAAATTCAACTCTCTCCTATAGTAATAGCAGCTGGCCAAAGCAGGGGTGGAGAATAAAACTTTGTTTTACCCTTTCATTTTATCCATTCATCACATTGGGGTTCCTAGGTGCTTAATACATTTTAATTTTTACTTGAATCTAACTCTAGCACATATTAAAACATCAAAACAGTGGTATTTTTCAGCTTCCATACTTCTAGATTTTCGGATTCCTACCATGCAAGCATAATAACTACATACAATGTCATGGAACATTAATATACAGTTAAATCTACACTTGGCTATGGTCATCACACTTGTTTATTGGCTTTCTCTCACTAAACCCCCAAATTTCAGCCACCATCAGCTCCCAAAGTAATCAACAAATGAAGAATACCAAGTTGGATTAATGTTCTAGACACTTTACCTTAGCCTAGAACGCCACTTGCATATATCATCAACCTTGCTTTTCCTCCTGATCTTCTTCCTCTTCGTTCCCTTTTCTTCTTCTCCATCACCAGCTCTCTCCTAAAGTTTTCTGCTGGCGTGAAAATGAGTGAAGCCTGAGAGGAGGGTTAATCAGGCGTTGAAGTGGTTTAGTAAATGGCGAAATAATTCTTTTATACATTAGGGTCCACATAACAAGAAGCTTCCCTAATAAGCTTTGACTTTTTAGCATTTTCTTCATGGACCCATTACATGAATTCTAAAACTCCTTTATGAAGACTTGCTAATTTAAATATCTTTTTTACTTTATAAATTCATTTATCTAAAATTTTACTTTATAAATTCACTATTTTTTCTTGGATTTTGTTTTTAATTTTCCAAACATTTTTTCCGCAAGTTTACTTTTGACCCAGTAATAACTCTTATTTATACTTTTTGCCCCTAACCTCTTCATAATTTTAACTTTTGGGTTAGCTTAACTTATTTAACTAGTATTCAAAATTTGGGACGCTACGTTTATGACGAAAAATTCAACACCTACATTTAACATTTTTAATTTAACATCCTTAGAATTTTAATTCTTAACCTTGAACCCCCTACTGTTATTTTTTTAGCTCTATCTAATGCCTATCAAAGAGATTTTTAACTCTATTTCTTTAAACTTTACATTTTGTCTTTAATTCCTTCATTAGTTTTGGGGCTTGTGAATACCCTTTTTAACACATGTATTTTTTTAAAAAATTAAACTCGAGACTTAAAAAGATCTAGTGGGCTTAATATTAGTAAAGGAAAAAGTTGGGGGGGGTTAGAATTCAAAGGGATGGAGAAAAATTCAAAGGGATCCATGCAAATGCGGATTCTTTCTTTTTGTTTTTATTACAAAAAATTTTGAAAAGGGGTTAGGTTTACCTATGATCCAAGGATAGGATAAAGTCTCCCTTTTTCATAGGCAATACTAATATCGGGTAGGACGAGCCGTCAATTACCCTCGGCGTAAACCTAAACACCTAGGAGTTAAAATACCTCATAAAGCGTCGTGATTGGAACGACAATAAAATAATATTCCATAGGGATCAAACATATTTTAAATAGTTAAATATTTTATCTTTTTATTAGTTAAACCTACGAACAAACAATGAGGATGGGTTGCAAATGCAGATTCTGTTAAGAAATATAGTGCATTGTTTTAGGTCAAATTATATAAGCCAGTTTTTATATTAAATCGGTTGGGCTTTATCTGTGTTATTCTATTGCCTGAAAAGAATGGGCCCATGGATGACGTGAATCGAAATCCTAAAATAGTTGGGCCCGTCCTTTGTAATTTTATAAATAATTTAGCAATTTTAACTTTTTTTTGTAAGTCCAAAAAGCCTGAGCCATAGCTTTTAAGTAATTTTTAAAAGACTTGAGTTATAATAATTCTTACGTTTTAATTTGTACAAGCGAGTTTCGTTGGAGTTGAGAAGGTGATGAAAGATATAAAAAGTTGATATTAAATAATTCTAGAAGTGCTTTGTAAGTTTTAAAATTGATCTCCAACGGAAAAAATATATACAAATAATTCATTAAAAAAGAATCTTTCGAATAATTTGAATTTTAGTTTTTTCTTACTATACATTTTATAGACTATGACCTTTGATGTAATTTTACCTTCTTTCTCGCGAAGCATGCATCTCCTTACTTGTCTACTGCGTATTCAAGTTAAACGAAGTGTAGAAAAAGGAGGTGTTATAAGAAATTGTATGATAACAAGTGTTTGATTATTATTTACAATACATATCAATCAGATTAATTCTAAAACAAAAGAGGTACCATATTTAATTTTAGTAAATTCCGTACGAATATCCAACTGCTATAATAAATAACTAGCAAAAATTATAAAGCCTAAACTACTGAGAAACACTCGAAGCACCAAAAGAGATATTCAGATCTACACAACTTCGGTCTCTGAGATTAATATTTGGTTGCAGATAACATTGTAAGATGCATAAGTAGTAGCAATGAAAGTAACAATAAGCGAAGAAAAATAGGTGTTTGCAGGTTGATGGATGCAGAGTGATCAGAGATCTCGGACGAATCAACAGGCAGAGGCTTTCCATCACTGTTTACAGAGCAAGATTTTGTGTAAGGGCCATTAGTGCTCAACATCAAAGCACGAAGAACCCCAGAAACTGCCCTCATATAAGCAGTTTGGTTCTTAGCCGAAAGCTATGTCAAGCCCATGAGCTCACAATCTTTGTTGTGGCACTGGATCTTGGTGGTCCTGTCCTCTGTTTTGCTTGAATTTGAAGTTGTCTTCTTGGTAAGCTGCGTGCAATTCAATACTTATTCAATGAGAGGTGACACATATGATAAGAAATAAGGTTATATCTTATAAGGATACGAGTTCAATTTTTGCTACCATTATAATAGCTTCTTTAATGAGCGATATCCTAAGTCCCTGTAAGCGTTATCTGAATCCTAGGGCTATGTCTTGATTTTGATAGGGATTAGTGTAGAACTTACCTAAACTTTTTTATAAAAAAAAAAAATCGATAACTAGAACAATACCTATTGGTTTAACAATGATATGTTCTTGCTGCTGATTCTTTCAACTTCATTAATGAAGGAAAAAATTAAGGGGGGAAAACGGAGTGCAACCTATCAAATTCACTTCTCCGGGAAAGCTAGACATAAATCCAAAACACTTAAATTAAAACATTTCAATCATCTTCAATTAAATATACAAAAGACCGGACAACACAAAAGACCTGAGTCGGTTTGAAGGAAGTATTGTTGATGAAGGACGAATTAATGTTGGGGTTGGGTGGCGTATGAAAGAAAGAAGGAAGGAAGGAATGGAAGGAAACTAAAAGAGGAGACAACACAAAAAGGGAAAAGGGACTCACATGTCTGTTTGGCTTTCAAACTCACTTTTCTCTTTCTGCATTATTATTACCTTCCCATACGCCAAATCCGGGGTAACTTTCCCCCTCTATTTACTCTTTTGCCCAGCCTCTTTCCCCTTTTCCAAACACATTAATTTTATTCCTTTCAAAAGTAAATTATATAGATTTGGTCTTGACTAGATTCACCAAAGATTAAAAGCAGCATTTAAGATTTATTAGAGTAGGTTTATAGGAGTACTCAAATATAAAGTTGTGTTAACTAATTTCTATCATATATATATATTTTCTTGTTAGAAATAATATTATATTAAGTATTATATGATACTAAATATAAATATTTTTTATTGATAATTTAAATTTGAATTTCTTATTTTGACTCCCTTTAATACTTTTTATAATACCATGTTAAGTATTCTGTTATATTAGAAAAATTAATTAAAATTCGTTAAATGCTAATTTTATATGATTTATCAAAATATTCTTCATCAAAATAGGACAACTATTTAAACCAATTGTTTATCTATCATACTTGATAAAGTCTAGGAAGAAACAAGTCTATTTACGGAAAGACTTTGGCCCTAAAGCATAATTTGGTAAATTTAAAACTCATATATATATATATATATATATATATATAATATATACTCGTCAACTTTGGCCTTTAAGCATAAGCTAGTAAATATAATGATTGCAACTTAACAAGCTGAGTGGGTTGGTTTATATATTTTATAGTAATAAATTGGAAGGAAGGAAGGAAGAAAGTGGTTTAATTTGGCACTTTGCGGCAGAACGAGCTGTTCACATTCCACATGGCCTTCCCTTTCAAGACTTCGTCGCTCTATTTACTTTTTATTGCTTTTCCATTTATACATTGATTAATAGGGACATTATGATAATTCATTGGGCAATTGATTGGCCATAGAAAAAAAAAGTAAATTCATGTGTATTTACTCTTTTTTTTTTACCAACATTGTGAAAATAAATAAATAAATTTCACTGCAAAAATATAAATATTTTGTAACAGTTATTTTATAGTGTTTCTAATAGTTTTAACTATAACAACAAACAATTTTAGCGCTTGAACCAACCGCTATAAAATCAGTTAAAAGAAACAGTTTCCTATCAGTTTACAAAAACCGCTACTTATAATGATCAAAACAAAAGAAAATTTCTAGCGGTTCAATTCAATGCTAAAAGAAAAAGTAGTAGGAAAAGGCGAATGTGACAGTTCAAAAATCATTAGAAAATAATAAGGTGGGAATTGACATTTAAAAATTATTTGTAGCGGAACTACTAAAAATTTTTTGCATGAAAGTTTTGTTGCCGAGAAACGAAATATTCACATTAGTGCTACATTTTCTAGTGGTTAGAAATATCTAAAAATTAGTTTTATTGTGAACAAAATTTGAATTTTACAAAATTTTTCTTGCCATTTTGTATTTTTTAGCGGTTACGGAACTGCTACAAATTGCATTCCAATTGAAAACAAATAAAATTCAAATTTTTTATCATTATAAAATATAATATTATTAATTAAGAAACTATTAAATAGATTATATTATATAATTACATTGATATGTGTAATTAATAATGTATTACATGTTATATATTAAAATTTTGTGATGAATAATAAGTAATTGCATTATGATTGAATTATATGAATTGAATTTAATTTGATAAGATAGTTGAGTTGAAGATTGTGAAATCAGAGATGAGACAGTTTATAGTGTTGAATTTCAATTCTTAAGTTAAAAAAGTCTTTGGATTGGTTGAGGACGTGATGGCAAATATAAAGAAAGAAAATCTAAAGGGAAAAAAATAAATATGTTAATAAATTATAAATAAAGATAAATTAAACAAATTAAGATTTATAAAATGAATAACATCTTATCAAGAAGAAGAAGAACAAACCATATGAGAGAGTAAGAAGAGAAGACAGAATTCTAAAGGAGAGGAGAGATGAGGTAGTGAATGAATGAGGAGATAATGTGGTATTTATAGATATTTGTGAGAGATTTCTAGCGGTTACCTAGTATTTGTAGAGATTTTTGTATATTTTTTAGCCGTTTTTTATCTAAATAATTTCTAGCAAGTAATCACTACAAATTACATTTTTTTTATTTTTAAAAAATTGAACCAATTTTAGTTTGTACATATTTATGTATGAAAAACAAATTATTACATAAATGATAGAAATTCTTGAAACTGTTATTCTTTATCATCATCCTACCTAAAAAGAGATATTAAAAAATTATTGTTAGGATTATAATTAAATATATTTTAAAAGAAATTAGGAGTTAATTATTTAAATAATTCAATAAAAGATATATATTTGACAATATTTAAATTATTGTTTCCTAGAGGAAAACAGTTTTCAAATTTTATTGGTTAAAATGGTTCACTATCATAAGTAATTTCATTATCACCTATGTCATAAAGATCTCGTGGCTTAAAATAGACGACCATATTCTTTGACATAGTAAACCTGATGTGTCTTGGAGTCAAGAATATATGGCTTATATTTTTAGTAAAAACAAACAATTATTTCCACTAACTCTAAATAAACCAGTATATTAAACTCAATATAAAAAAATTGACACTTAATTCTATTAATTTAAGAAATACATTAAATAAAAAAATAAAAAAACTTCAAAAATAATTCAGAAATAAATTTTTATTCTTATCTAAAAATGTGTAATACTATCTGTATCTAGATCTGAATTAATATTTGATTTGTAAAGAGAATTTGTCAGAGCTTAGACTCCACAACTCTCCAAAAGTAGTAAAATGAGGTCGCAAGGGTTATATAACTTATGAATTTCTAACAATTATTGAGACAATTTTAGAAATTTATAGCTATCACTTCACCGCCCTAACTCCTGCACCGTGTATGGACTCCTTGAGAAACGTAGAAATTTATAGCGTTTTTGTTTCTAATCACTAGAAATAAAGCTGAAAATTTCTACTGGTATTTAAACCACTAGAAAATTCGGCGACTTTTCCAATTCTCTCGTGGTTTCCCCACCAAAACCTCTAGAAAATGACTGCTAGAATGTGGCGCCAACTTCGAAGATTAATTACATGTATTTCCTTTTATAATATACACTTTAAAGAAATATAAACATTTAATATATTTTTTTATTTTTATTCTCAATTAATTACGTGTTTCTCTCGTATATTTTTTTATTCATCCCCTCTGTCACTCACCTTTTTTAAAAATAATGAAGGGTCTTTTTGGAAAGGAAGATTCACTTTTTACACGTGTTTATTACACCTAACTAATTTTAACATCTTTAAGAAACATGATTTTGTTAACTCTACTTTATAAAAAAGAACCTAGGGAGTAATATTTAAGGAAGTAGAAGAGAAAATATAAAAAAAAAGTATTTTTTTATAAGTTTAATATCAAAACAACATAATATTGGTGAAAAAATTAAAGAGAAAATGAGAAAAAATAGTTTAAGATATTTCTTGTTATTGAGAAAATATTTTAAAGTTAAAATTAAACTAAAAATTACTTTAATATACTAATTGCTACTAACAAATATTTTACAATTTTAAATACAAAAATTATATTATGATACTAAATACAATTGATTTTTTTTTTAAATGTTGAAGACAACTTAACCCAATTTAACCCCCAAGAAAAAACGTACTTTCCTCGTAAAGAGTAATAGCAATAATTAAATTAGACTTTCAGGATATCAAATGGAGCAAACAACGGGTTGAATTGAATCATGGACACAAGGAAAATATAAAGGTACTTGCGTGGAATGGATTGGTAACGAATAAAATGTGCGTACAACAAAATCATCCTTTTTAGTGCGGTGGCATTTTATATTATTTTCACCATCTTTAATATATAATTTAAAAAATTAAATAAAAAAATTAATTATAATCAATAAAATACTACTATATTTTTAACTGATTTCTAAATACGCTAACAACTGCATTAAAAATGGGAGGCAAAACACAAGCTTTAATGTTTGTCATTACCTTTATAAAATATTTTTTTAATCATTTAACTCTTAAAGTTGTTAATAAAAATTTTTAAAAAAAGTAGACATTTGTAATTTTAAATATTGACACAATATTCTAAATACTAAAATATTAAATTTAATTATTAAAATATTAATGATTGTTATAAAAAAATTTATTTGAGACAATGCTTAAATTTTATCCAATCAGATGCCATATAAAAAATTAATTCTAAATAGAGGAATATACTCTAATTACCCATTTGTTTTACCTAAATTACAAAAACTCCCCCATTTTGGATACTTATATAATTTTTTTAAAAGTGATATATATGTTGCACAAGTTTTCTGTCTATATTTGAGATTTAATTTTCATCCACTCAACAGTTTGTTGATTTTGTTTCTTAAAATTGTTTTCATTAAGATACCCCTATCTAATATGACAATTATTCAAACATTTATATTTGCCAAAAAAATTATATAACCAAAACACAATTCTAATACATATATTTTCAAACTGTCTAATGTTATAAAATGATAGGAAGAACAAAGAAAGAAAACTAGTGGAAAGAATAAAACCGAGGCGGCTGCTCTGGAGACTCCAAGGACACGTGTGAGCAGCGAAGTACAAAAACTTTTGTTAGAAAAAACACAGAGTGAAAAGCTGAGGGACGGGAAAGTCAAAAGAAGAAAAGATGGGAGCATGTTATGGTTTGAGTGTTTAACAAGTAGTGAACGAAAATCATGTACCAAGGCAAAAGAGAGTGTCTAAAGAAGAAAAAGAAAAGGAAAAAACGAAGAGAGAATAAAACTTATATTGTCTAGAAAGTAAAAAGGGTATTTTAATCAAACAATCCTTTTGTTTATATTAAGTAAAATTAAACTACTCTCATCACCGGTTCATTGACCGGTCGGGTGCCTGAACCATCAGTATTATCAAACTTAACCATAAATATGTAACTTTTTATGTACATATATTGTATTGAAGCAACCCAATGTTAAAAGAGATTCTGCTTGTCCCTGGTTCGAACTGTAATGTATTGGATTCAAATTAATTAAAAGCAGATTAGGGTTCTAATAATGTATCGTCGATAATAATTACAGAGTGAATTCAGTCCAAGGGAGGCAAAGTGTTGCTTCATCATCATCTACGCGATACGCAGAAAAATGTTGGCGAAAACGCGGTCAAGCAGTTTCCATGAAGTTTCCTGATTCCTCTCCATCGTTGTCAGTGATATCAAGAATACAGTTATTGTATCCTTGTGTCCGAAGATATATTATTGTAATTTCTTTTATCAGTTGATTATAAACCTTATTTTATTCTAAATATAATAATCCAATCTATATTCTAAATTTATAATTTTTTTAAAATTATCTGTATTGATTGTACATATTAAAAGAATTTATATAAAGCGGTAATGGGTATTTTAGAAAACTAATATATATTTATTATAAATAAATAAATTTTTTAATTTATGAAAATTAGTTATTTTGTGCACTAAGTTCGGATAGAGTGTTGAGAGGTTCGGTGTTGATGTATGCTTCCAATTAAATTAAGTTGATCTTTCCCTCACATGATCATGCACCCTAAGGCTCTGCTATAAATAAGCTCGGATCCTCTTATTAGTAGCTTGTATTAATAATTATTCAATGGTAAATAATTAAATATATAAGAAATTTAAACTAAACGCCCGAACGACACTTACATTTTCCACTTATTTTTTTCTTCTTCTTCAGTTCTCAATATACAATTTTTTAACTTGAGTCATATTGCTTGTTTCTTTGAATAAATATGTCTTGTTCCTAAGAAATTGATCAATGAGTGAACTAAAAATTAAAGATGAAATTTAAAAAGTATTTTTCCCTTGTATCAATAAACAAGTATTTTTTTTTTTGCCATAAAGGGTAATTAAACTTTTAGGATATCAAATAGCCTCTCTCCAACAAAAATGCACCAACTCAATTCAATAAATGTTAGCCTATATGTCAGCTTACGTGGTTCTTTTCTTAATTTAAAATATTTTATAAAAAAAAACTCTTCCACATTGCCACTTTCGTATTCTCTCCCCCATATTCCAACAAACTTCTCTCATATTTTCTCTCTCCACTTTATTCTAGAATTGACTCTGCAGTCAATTTCCTCCTTGTCTCTTTCTTTCTTTTTAACGAAGATAATTAGTGAAAGGGTGCCACGCAGACTTGTGAAAGGAAATAATAATAAAAAAAAGTAAAAAGAGAGGAATAACTGAATGACAACGACGGGATGTTTAGAAAATGTTTGATGGGGAACTCGTTCTTACTGAAAACAACTTGGCAAAATCTCACGGTGTGAGCAATTTTAAATATGGTATTTCCCTAATTATCCTCCATAGTGAAGCATTGTAATAATTTTTTTATTGTTCGTAGGGTTTAGGGTTTAAGTAGAAAAGCTGAAGAGAGGTACTTGAATAAACTTGGGAGAGAAAGTTTGAGATCGGTTTATTAGAGAATCAGAGAGAGAGAGAGAGAGAGTATGAGGGTAAGAGAGCTATTTTTATGAAATATTTAAAATTAAAAATGATCCACTTACCCTCCGCTTGGATTGGGAAAAAATTAGGAGGAAAGAAAATAGAAAGAGAGAAGATGTTAAGAAGAGAAAAATAGAGAAAAAAATAAAATTACTCTTGTAGCTTTGATGGGTGAGGGAAAACTAAGAGAAAAAAAAAGGGGTAAATATTTAAATGAATAAAATATTTTTATTTTCATATTTAAAAAATAGATGAGGCAAGGGCAAATTGGTACAATAAATTTATCTTTCCAGATCTCTCCGCTTGCGATGAGGAAAACGAGGTGTGGGACCCACTCAATCTTTCTCTCCTCTTTTCTTTTCTCCGCTATTTTCTCTTGCATCCAAGCTGGTTGGGGAAAACTTCCATCCTCCCCTTTTATCAACCTGGGTAACATGTAAGCTGACATTTATTGGGTTGATGCATTTCAGTTGGAGAGAGTTTATACGATGGATACACCTAAAGAATGTCTCATCAAATAGAGCCAACAACGAGCTGAACCACGCACACATGCGCGTACTGGCATGAAATGTATGATTGCTTACAAAGAAAATGTGCTAACCAATCAAAACGATACAACAAAAGCACCCTTTTAAGCACAGTGAGGACGTTCTGGAGCACAAGTAGCACCAATTTACTCCTATGGAATTATTTATATGACATTGAGAAAAAAATACTTTAATCTTATTTATAGAGTAGGGAGAATTTTTTTATATAAATTATTTTAATCTTATTTATAGAGTAGAGAGAATTTTTTTTTATATAAATATACTCACTCTATTTTATATTATAAAATACAAATAACTGAATCACGTTGTTTAAAATAGTAGTTAAAATTAGTTAAGTATAATAAATATATAAAAATTGTAACCTTTTCTCCAAAAGTACTCTCATTTATGGAAATATACATGGAAGAGAGAATAAGTAGGAAAATGAGATGAGAAAGAATAAATGACAAAAATAAATAAAGAAGACATGTAATTAATTGACGGTAAAAATAAAAAAAAATATTAAACTTTTAGACATCTTCAAAGTGTATGTTAGAAAAAGGAATATTGCATAACCAACAAAACGCGTTTTATAATAAAAAATAGAGGAAATATTATTTTATTATTTATTTATTATTGACTTTATTTTTATAGGGTATAATATATATATTAAATAGGGATAATATTAGAAAATTATTGAATTTTATAATATAATTATTTATATTTATTTTTTTAATCTGTATGAAATATATTAAAAGTTATTTAAAAATAAAACTAGAGTAATATAACAAAAGTTTTAAAAATAGTGTTGAAAATGAATATTACAATGTTCACGGTATAGGAAATTCGACCTAAAACGATAACGGATGATTGCAAATTTTCGTTTAAAATGCGTTTGCTTTTATTTTTAAAAGGTTTATAATTAATTTTAGCCCTTCTATTTTATCACAAGTAGATTTTTGGTATTCTAATTTTATGTAAGAATTTTGTGTTAAATTAAAGAACTAAAGTTACATTTTCACTTCCCATTTTTTCGTGCAGTTGTTAGCGTATTTAGAAATCAGTTAGTTTGACCTATCTAGTGGGAGTAGTTTGGGTTGCTAAAACACAAATTCTCAGAGCTTATAAATTTGTATAAATATAATAAATATTTCTAGAGAAGTTAAGTCAAGCTAGACTTTAACAAAATAGGCTTGAGCTTATAACAAAAATATATAGTATGAGCTTATGTTTGAGCCTTTGAAAGATCTATCATACTTAGAAGCCTTTTTAGAAACCTCCTTACCATGTTTACCTCTAAAATAGTATGGTATTTTAATGCTTAGAAGCCTGACTTTAAACCTACTAAAACCTATATTTATATAGACTTTTAGTAAGTTTTAAAGTTATACATTTACAAATAGAAGTTGATTCTATTTAGAGTATATGTATAATTAAATATGTCAGGCCCACAAACTTAATAACAAGCTTTTAAATTGGCATAAAGTCTGATATCTTTGTTAAGCAGTATAAGCCTTATTATTATTAAACTTTAATTAAGTCAGGCCATAGAGCCCTATTAAAGGTCTGGCCTTTTTCGATCCCTAGAAAGAGCTACCAGTTAAAATTCACAATACTTAAATATGAGCTAGTCAAATAACCAATTAAAAAAAACAAAAGAATTAGTGTTACTCAAAAACAAGGTGAGAGTAATCTTATTTGGAAAGTTGTCATGAATCTCTTTTCTTTCTTTCTTTTTTTTTTTTAATCTAAATCATAAATCTCTTTTCCAACACACGCATCCACGCGTACAACTTCTTACCATTTTCATCTTTGTAATTAAAACACTATAACACATACAGCATAGGTTTACTGAAAATAGAAGAAAAAGTCTCTCTATGTAGGTAGGTAATCAAATGACGATCTTTTAGCCATTCAGCTTTCATAAAATTTCACATCCAACTTTGAATGTTCTTCATGAGAAGACAAAGAGAGCATTTTAGTATTATCAAACCTGACTCTAAATATGTATTTTTTTATGTACAAATATCTAGGTACATGCATGTAGTGTATTTAAACAACCAAAATTTTAGTGGGGGAAACTGCCTCCGAAAGAGATCGTG
This sequence comes from Leucaena leucocephala, assembly GCA_037074615.1. NCBI lineage: Eukaryota > Viridiplantae > Streptophyta > Magnoliopsida > Fabales > Fabaceae > Leucaena > Leucaena leucocephala. The sequence continues at coordinate 6,226,574 of CM073553.1, forward strand.
CTTGCCCCTGATTTGAACTGCAATCGCTTGAAAAAATTTATTTTAGTATGTACATAATCTAAAATAATATTAATGTCTTCACTGTTAACTTTTTAAAAAAATAATATTTTAGTTAAAAATTATCAGCTGAAAATTATAAATTTTAATTGTTGAAATTATATTTGAACGACACAAACATTATCGCACCAATGGTTGACCATAATGCTCATCATCACCATTGAAACTGGTTCCACTATGAATTGTGTCAGAAATGTTATTCCCTACTTTTAACATATCAACATCAATATCTATACGACACGCAGAAAATGATGGCAACAACGCGCTCAAGTAATTTCCATTAAACTTCCTCTCCCTCGTTGCAGCTTGTCTAGGACGAAATATTAAATTATAAATTAAGCTACGAGTCTTAAATATTTTTTATTTCACTCTTCAACCATAGTTTAACAACGCATACATGTATCTAATAAAAAAAACAATCATGCTTATTATTACCTAAAGAAATTTATTAATACTACACAGAAATTCTGCTATTTTTACGATTTAATAAAATAATTTTTTAAGAATTTTTAAATCTATAAACTAGCATCTTATAATAGAAAAAATTCATTTTAAAAAATTCTGTAAACTAGCATGAAACATATAAAAAAGTCATTACGTTTTCGGTGAGAGGTTAGTTTTCGGTCTTTTATTAAGACGCTTCTATAAATAGAGTTAGATCCTTTTATGCAAAAGCTTCCCGGATATTCTCCCTATAAATGTAGCGTTTTCATCTCTCCCTTGCTTTAAGATTCTACTGTCTGTAGTAGTTTAATTTCACTTCAGTGTGGTTCTTCCCGCACATAGTCCTTTCAATATGGAAACTGATGTTGATCAACTTTCTCATAATATTGTTCATCCTCGTGGTGGACCTTCCTACTTCAGACTCCGCCGTGCTTACCATCCACAGCATAACTTCAATTTTCTCATCATCTGTTACAATTCACAAATTCTTCATAACATGTTCGAAACAAGTTTAAAGAGAAGGTAGACGACATCTCTCGCTTTAAGATTCTATATATATAAGAATCCAACAAACTTGCCAAAACCTAAAACATTTCTCCTTTAATACATTCTTTTGTAACCCTATAAACAAGGGAAACAGAAGGATATCGAAATTGTTTTGCTGTGGTGGAAAGCTGCTTTTTTCTCATCTGCGGGCATCATCCAAGCCATCGGAGTTTAAGCATACCGCCGCCAACCTCCTCCCTTGTCCCTTGCAACTTTATGGTTTATTATTATTACTATTATTGTTGTTTTTGGGATTCGTTCAACTTCTATTACAATCAAAACTTTCTTGAATGCTAGCTACCATACATATAATTCAATTTCATCTTCTCTTGCTTTATTACAGTTCCTACCGGAAGCAACTCCACATTGTCAGTATGTTTCTGATTACTACGTTTGGTGGTTTTGTTCAAATTGAATACCAATCAAAAAGGAAATCTCCATTTGATGATCATACCACCATTATGGAAGCCATTTTGGTCAACCTATGCCTCTATGCTGTGAGTTTGATTGCAGAATTTGCTCTTCCAAGTGATGAGCCTTACGTTGCCATCATCAAAACCTGTGGTCCACTCCTCGGATTTCTTGTCATTGTTCTGCTTCTTTTCATCTTAGTTCCATTGTTGGGCACAATCGCATTAATCGTTTGGGGTCTCTTTATAGGGAAAGCTGCAATCATGTGGTTCTCAAGGATCATGCAATGTCTTCATCAGGTAATCTCGGGTATAATACGATACTTTGGCGTCTCAGAACCAACTCACTCTCTGGAGATAGTGTGAACTCATTTGTGCAATCTGAACAAGAATTAATCGCCGTTCTCCCAATTGTTCACACACACACACATACATATATATATATATATATATATATATATATATATGATCATTAATATATCCCCACTGCTTCACTAAATAATGGGATAGTTTATCTTTCATTTTAGCTATCTTCTCTTTAGATGGTGCAAATACATACTCCCTCTAGGGCAAAGTTTAACACCCTACTTAGTCTTACATATATAGGGTAAAGATGAAATAGGTTTTTTTCTTTTTTCCAAATTTTGCCCTTCATGTTGAATCTTGATTGCAACAAATTATTGACATGATTTTAACTTTTTGAATACAAAGTATCCCACTTTTGTATTCAACTGAGGAAGATAGGACTAAAAAATCTGAAGGTAGTAAAAACAAAAGCAAAACGCCAAAAAGAGCGAACAATTTGTCTTTAATTAGTTCTGGCCAAGAAAGAAATCTTCCTTTGTTGACTGAGGAAGGTGACTCAACAACAATGTGCAAATATATCATAATATCACAATAATTGAGATGGATTGGATGCAGCAAAGTCCCCACAACAACAAAAACATATTTAATTAGGCCAAAAGGAGAAAATGAGAGAGTAAGGGAAGGCCAAGGATATGGATTATATATTTGAAGAGCTTGGCACAGTAAGCCATAACCATAAAGCTTGAGATTTGGTTCAGATTTAAGGAGTTTCAGCGACGACTTTGAGTAGACTAACAAAGTCTTTTACTCTACGCTGCATGGGCCTGGAGAGTAGTTAATAACTCAGCACTCAAAATATGGAGGCCAAGTTTCTGAAAAGGAATATCCGTATATCCCTCTAATTTTTAATATAAAATATATTTAATTAATTTTATTATATTAAAACAATTAATTTGGTTATAATATGACATATTTTTTTCTTAAATACCATAATCATCTTTCTTAACTCTCTCCCTCACTCATTCTTTTATTTGATTATTGTAGAAATATCAATAAAAGTAATTTAGAAAAAAATTAATAAATATAGAAAATAGATCTTATATTTAGGATCAATATCAACTCCTCTATTAGATTATGGTTAATAATTTAAGACTTGTTTTTTTAGGGAGAAAGACGGTGCTTTGAAATATATATGGGAATCCCAAATAAATGATCTCTAGAGATGTCTTTATGAAGTTCCCAAGTACCATTCTGTAGGAATTAAATTTTTTTGAAGTGACAAATTTTCCCTCATGTACAAAAAAATAACTCACACCACGGCTGGAGAATTCTTTGGGAAAAAGTTGGTTAAGGTAGAATTTTAGAAATAAAGTGTAAAATATTATATAAAATGATTATCAAGGTTTAAGATATATGGAAAAACAAGAACAACTAAGCAAATGAACAAATGACATGAATAGCTTAGCCCGAGACAAGGTATTTCTATGTATGCATTGACAAGTTTAAGTAGGACATGCAAGCATATGAATGACAATAATAGTTAACCAAATAACAACTTTCACTTGAAAAAATGATAAGAACAATTTAGCCAAAAAAAAAATCTTTGTGCGAGTATATTGAGAAATTTCAGCAGAGGCCTGCATATGAATTAAATAAAATAATTGCATCACACCATGTCCTATGGTAGTTTCCATTAAGCTTCCTCCAAATTCGAATTCTCCATCTCACTGATAAAGTGCTGCCTTCTGACATGAGAGATTAGACATTTATTTGAACAACTTTATTCTTTATTCTTTTTTAATTTTTGGATGGAACGACATTCTCTGAAAATTTGACTTGTTGATTAATCATTTAATTGTTCCCTTTGGGATGCTTCCTAGGGGGTTCGGTTTATTTTAATAGAAATGAGAGATGTTAAATATATATATATAACTACACCAACTTGAGTCAACGAACAAAGGAAGGCTAGTTGTTCCCTTGACTGACATTCTCATCCAGGTGGTGACAATTCTTAATATAATTAATCTTGCATCCTGTGTTACCATTTCCACTTAGTTATCAGAACATGGCAGTAAGCATTGTGGTTTCAATCATTTTCTTTATGGGCCGTGTGGTTTAACGTCATTTTATATCACTAGTACAGGATTTACTTCACTAATCTACATCTGTTATTTTAAAACAAATGTAATAAATATAAGCGGTAGCTTTTTTAAAATTACTTTAAAAAAAACAAACGAAATAAAAAGACTCTCTATGTTTATTTTAAAGAACAGTCGTACTAAGTTGAATCTACATCTGTTTCAAAATGTAATAAACTCAAAAAGGTGTTTTATTTCTCTATGCCCTGTTTCTAAAACATCATTTTCGCAATTGTACGTCGATCTCCTTCAAATTAAAACACAGAGAACTTCAGGGTGCCAAATACAAGAGTTGTCTTTGCCATCTCCGTTTTATGCTTTGTGGGTATTTCTAGTTCGTGGGTTGCCGATGGCGTTCTCTGCTCCCGGTAATACTCAACTGATTCTTCATCTCCTCCTTCTTTTCTAGCTACCCTTCTTCTCCTTCTTCATTTTCTTCTTCTTCGTGTGTCTATGTCCGTGGTATTTGATTTTTTGTTTGTTTTGTTTTGCTTTTTTTTAGTAGTTTGCTAACTGAGAAGCCTTAAGGAGTTACAAATACTCTTAATCGAAGTTCAGATAATCAAATTGAAAAAAAAGTTATAAATTTACATTATCCATTATATATATGCTTTTAAATTTTTCTGCTTCTAGGAAAATTAGTTAGAATTTCATACAATTGATGAGTTTCAAACTTGTTCAAGATGAATGAGCTTTTTTTTGTTCAACATTATATATATATGTATGTATGTATTATCATTACGGCTAGTTTTACAATTTAAATAGGTTGCTAAGACTTAAAGCTTACCTCACTCTTTTTTCATTTTCTCAAGGGAGAATTATATAGAAAGACTAAAATCACAAATTAATTATTAAGAAAATCATTAAATAATTTATCACTCACACTAACAAATTTACCCGTCTGAACTATGAATATTTATGTTGTACAACTAAAAAGTATATAACATTATTTATCACTCAAATAATATAAATTTACAAGTGAAACAATGAGTATTTATCATTAGTGATCCTACTATTTTAATGAATCCAAGGAATGTCACTTTGTAACAGAATCTTGAAACATATCATCAAGGGCAGAAAACAAAACGACTCTCAAAAGAGGAGAGAGCAGAACCAGTTGCTATTGAATACTATATAATGATGAATCAATCACAATAATAGGATTTAATACTACAAGAATCAACCAGTTGCTATTGTAGATGTTTTAACCGGTCAAAACCCGACCCGTTAGTGGGTCAATCGGTTTTGCTTTTTTCCTTAAACTAAGAAGAAAAGAAGGAAAGGAACACAGGGAAGAAGAAAAAGAAACACAGAAGTCTCTCATAAATGAATATCTTTACATACAAAAAGCCAACTCGTCAGACACACCCGCAGGCTAGTCTGTATTACTAGCTTAAACTACTTTAATTAAATAATTTTTTTACTATTTTCTCTTTGCTAAATTAAAATGCCACACCATGTTGACATCCTATATAATGTAATCAGCAAAATAATGGGAGAAAACTTCCGCTCCCCTAAAACTTTCTGATCATCTACTCCGGCAATGAATTCCTCATGTGGGACTTCTTCAACAAAAGTGCATGGCACCCGTCCCCTTTATGACGGTGGAGTTGAAGCAGACCGCCGTCCATCCTATCCTTCTGATCAAAGGTACAAGTTTCTCATCAACAAGGTACTTATTAGCAGGGGAAGAAAAGAGTACAAGTTTATACAAATGTAAATAACAGCATAAATTAAAAATCATCATCGCCCAATCTACGGGTCAACAAAGCAAATATTAAAATGGATCGAGAACACAACATTAAAAGTAAGTCTGATATTGTAATCCTTAAGAATCGTACCATACGACGAGATCGAATGAAAGAAACATCTGGAAAAGATGACCTATATATACGAAGACCTATATATATAGTACATCGATCATTTTAGTATTTGAACGCTCTAAGAGGTTCCAACAACATATACACACATTCGTAAGAGTGACGACGGAGCCTTCAATTCGAAGCGACGACGAGGAAGATGAGAACTTCGGCCAGAACTATGGGCAAAACCATTAAAAGTGGAAAAGTTGGTGGAGAAACTGAACCGATAAAAGGTGGCGCAAGAAAGAGTATCCCAAAGATAAGCAAAAACACCATTGTAGAGCCATGTCCCCAAACCTCTGATGATTCTGCCATTTTTATATCTCTGAAAGGAACTTGAAGCACGTGAAGAAGAAGCATTTGGTTTGGACATTTATATATATAATGGGACCTTCTAAAAGAGAAGAAGGGTCGCGATTGATGGCACTAAACCGTTCAATGGAATTAGAAGCTAGCAATATTGTGTTCATTTAATTCAAAATGCAGTATGAATAATTCAAAATGCATTATGAATAATTGAGGATTAATTGAATTCCATTAATTCATCGGACATAAAACACGACAAATATACTCATCTTGGAAATATTTGTATAAATGATATCAAATAATCAAACAAAAAAACTAAATTTAAAAAGAAGTTAGCAAATGTATTAAATTGAAAAAATTAAAAAAGTAATCAATATATTATTAGTGTACAATAAAAATTAAATGATTGTGGTATGGATGTAAATTAAACAATCAATAAGGTATATGCTTACTTTATATTTTATTATATATATATATATATATATATATATATTCTTACTCATTAATTTGCCTCTCCCAAAGCATATATATACCATGTATATGTTTGAATGAATTGTAAATTAGAAAAATGTAATAACAGTTCATGATGATAAATTGTGAAAATTGAACAGTTTGATCCAAATGAACCATTTGGTTTTCTCAATTTTGACATATTACTAATTCATTTCACCGAATTGACCAGTTTTCTTTTACATTTAAGATGGTTGACCCTATTCCAAACAGGACTAATGACCAATTTACTAGTTTTTAAACTTCGATTGCCCTATCTTCGATTCACTACTACAAAAATATAGTTTCCATGTCATTTTAGTGAATAAGCAATATGAAAAATAAACGGTAATATTTTTATAAATAAGTTAAAATATAGGATCGGTTAGCAAAACAACTGACTTCATATCTCTTTTCAAGGTAAGAAAAAAAGAGAGTAAAGTTCTGGTTTTGATTTACGACATCATTTGTATTTACTACATCGATCGATATTATAACTTTTATATTTAGAACTACAAAGAATATAATATATTCTTTATAGAAATAATTCTTATATAATTAGATGTGTGTATATATATTTCCTTTTTTATTTTTTAGAAGTTTCAATAAATTAGATCTTGGAAGTTCGCGAGAATCAAAACATGCATCTATGCTCAAAACAGAATTTACATAGGTGCTTTTAAATTTACCTCTGTGGAATATAATAAAGGAAATAGGTGAGAAACAATGTAATTTATTTGTTTTGAATACCCTTTCTTCAAGAATTCCACACTTTAACCCTTTTCATGTTGGTCGGGATGTCATATTGTACTTGTGTTTGAGGTAAGACTTGATGAAGGGCTCTAACTCGCCGTCCATAACTGAAGAAATATCAGATGTTTCATATCCTGTTCTAACATCTTTTACTAGCTTTTACTGATGAAATACGTAGTTTCGTATTTGTTGTCCCCATTCCGCCTTCACGGCGTCTCCTCGAATCTGCTTAATTTCCGACGCTCGTTGCTCCTTGGCAATCACCAACCGCTTAGCTTTTAAACGGCTTAATGCCTTGATCTTGTTAGCTAACTGGGATCTCTCTTCTGCAGTGGTGCAAAAAACTTTAAACAAAACAAAACAATATTGAATAACTTGAATGAGATCACATACATGACAGCATGTGAAAGAACCTGTGCAGCGAACTGTAACACCAGTTGGGATGTGCGTCATTCGAACTGCAGTTTCAACCTTATTTACATTCTGACCTCCTTTTCCGCCTCTCTTGAAAAACTGATTTCCAGGTCCTCCTTAGGAATCTCAACATCCAGAGATTCTTCAGGAAGAAGGGGCATGACTTCAACACCAGAAAAGCTTCTCTGTTTACATCTATATTACATTAGGAGCTAAAGTGGAAAATTTGATTTTATCCAATGAGACGCACTCATGGGCGTCGAATAACAAATTCATGCACACAATTCTTAAGAACTCACAACAGATCAAAATGTCAATAAAAAACAGCGATTGAGGGGAAACCATTGTGCTCCTTTAGAAAAAGGAAGACCCATTGAGTACTCAACAAAGTGTTTTTTGGGTAGAATCAAGGCTGTATCTCCAAATGAATAGCTAGAGATTAATTCTCCTTAAACGTAAAAATCATAAAAGTAGGTTTTGCTTCTTCTAGAAAAGTTTTTTCTATACACATGGTTTAATTTAAATCATATCGGGCTTTGTTGGTTGAGTACTCAGCAGTTAGGCACCAAAATAGCCCATCTAAATTCCCCATATTACAATCTGACATGAGATGTAAGAGAGGTTAGTTGTTAACTGACGAAGGCCTTTAGCATTGAAAGCAGATAGTCAAACAATACGGTGCGTCCCTTTTTCCCCGGATATATACCCATAAGCATAACGACTTTCAACTTCAACGGTGGCAGATTTAATCCCCGCTTCTTCTCCAGAGGATTTCTCAACCACTCTGGTCTTGTGTCTCTGCTTTTCTCCCCATCTCATGTAATTCTAAGAAGCATGTCAGCCTAATCCTGCACTACGTCATTTTTGTACAAAACCTGAACTGAACACTCAGAATAAATAGTGGGCTCATATGTTCCAAGCAATAAGTTATCAGAAAATGAAATATGAAAGACAGTTAACTTCCTTTTTCTGGACGGCAGGACACAAACATCCCCCATGTAGTTTGGAAAATTAAAATCTAACTGACTAGGAACGAAAATGAACAAATCTTATTCTAGTTTTTTAAAACTTTTTTTGTGTTTTCTTTTCTTTTCTTTTTTTGTGTTGTGGGGCGGGTGGGTTGGTGGGAGGAGTTAACAAGTTCAGACTTCAACAGTTCAGCCACTGCTATGAAGGATATATAATTACCTGTGCATCTGTACCACCAGCACCAGCAGTAATAGAGATAACTGCTCCTTCTTTATCATAAGGACCTGAAATAAGTTGAGTCAACTCAAATCGGTCTAGTGCTTTATTCAGTTATTTGATAATATTAGCAACCTCATCAAGAAGTCCTCTATCAATGGAGTCCATCTCCTCAATCAACTTAACTACTGTTTCGGCATCCTCAACCTACAGTCATTTTGACATATACTCAATTTAGAATCTTCTGAAGGTAGAAGGTAAGAAGAGAGAAGAGAGAAGAACAGGAGAAAGAGAGAACATAGAGAAAATAGAAGACCTCAGATTTTATTTAAAGAAAACAGAAGAACTCAGATTTTATTTATCTATCAATAAGCAAAAATATGATACTTATTCCCTCCTAGACTCTTCTTTTGAGACTGATACAAGATAATGGACATAAGCAAACATAACTGAACATAACTACTTGCTACTTCTATTTATATTTACATGAAAATACTCCCTCCCCCAAAAGACCCTTGTCATCAAGGGATTGGAACCTTAAACTTTGAAACTGATATAGAGGAACCCAGGATGCTTCTTGTGGGAATATTGTGTAATTAGTGTAAATATTTGAATATTACTTTATTAGCATTTATTAGACTGTATTAAAATTAATCCTAGGTGTCTCCCTTGTGAAAATAAATATGGATGTATTGTATGCTTAAAAAATGAAGAAAAAAAAATTGCCCCTCAAAAGTCCCACATCAGCAAGAAATTATGTCCACAATGGCTTTTACAGCTACAATCATGTCCTGATCCAAAGTACACCTATTCCAGCCCAAGAAATTACATATCCTCAAATACCTACAATTCCTTCATATTTCCAGCCTATTGAGCAATAAAAAAATGCAAAAACAAAACCATATAAGCAAACTAGCAAGAAAATCCTGAGCAACTATAGCAAACAGACACATCTACTTATATATTTAAGAAGGAACAAAAGACAACAAGGCAGGGAGGAAGTCCACTATGATTTGGAGGAAGTCTACCATTCTTACGTGGTGAAGGACCAATCATCTTTCTCGAACTCAGATCCTGTGCAGAAAGAGGGTGAGGAATATTTTGACAGACCCATTACACTAACAAAAGGAATAAAATCATGTGCTAAAACGTTTAACCCTTTTAGCTTGAATAATATAGATTTGGTCCTTGGTATAAATGGTGAGAGTTGTTGGGAAAGCTAATAGTTAATTGGGGTCAATCTTACATGGAAGTGAAAGTAGGAAAACAAAGGCTGTGTTTAAAGGAAGATCCCACCTTAACACGATCCCAAGCTTCCTACAAGACCATAAAGAAGGCTATCAGAGCCAAACAAGAAGCTTTTATTTGGTAGAATTGGTGAGCTGAATGCACAAAATGAGTGTGGACAACAAGTAGGATAATTTTCAGGGAGATTCTCAAGGAATTTCCTATAGCATGTGAGCCAATTAAATGCCTTTCACCTTGGAGAGCCAAGGTCACTTCCTTGAGATCAAGAACTCAACCTACTTCAAGGCCTTACTGATATGCTTTTGCACAGACTAATGTATAGTTCAACAGCATCCCCCCCTAGATTCCGTTGCTCCCACCTTATGCAATGCTGGAGAAAATATTGAACAAACGTGTAGGAAGGAGGAGAGGCAGATTGATGACGGAGATTTTGGTTCAGTGGAAGGATCTATATGATGAGGAAACCACTTGGGTTTCTCTTTTGATTTTCATAAGACATATCCTTCTTTTGTTGTAAATGACCCTTGAAGGCGTGTGTTATAGTATTGGAAGAAGGAATGAGAGAGAAAGGGAAAGGAGAAGAGAAACAGGCAACAGAGAAGAGGCCGGAAGAATTTGGAAGAGAGAGAGAGAAGCTGAAAGGTATGCACTTTACAAATCATCAATCAATCACTAGTCATCTCATACAATAGGACTAGGGGCTTATTTATACTCTAAGATATCTACCTCCTGCCAACAGCTAGTAAGCCAATGGCAGTCTAACAGAAATAACGGCCAATACATTTACTTATTTATTTTCCATAACAGCGTGATGTCCAGGAGTGGATGTTGATATATGACACGACCTCAATATTGCTTTGGGGTTAATTTAAAAGTTAAATTAATGGTTATGTATAGTGTAACTTCATGTCATCCTTTTTGAGAAGTTAAGTAATTAAATATAATGTAACTTAAGCGAAAAATAGGTTTTAATTTGATTGACTAACAACTAAATGTAATAAATCAAAAATAACATAAATATTTTTAGTATTTTTAATTTAAATAATTAATTAATAAAGTGTGAATAGAATGATAATGCAAGTGATCAATAATAATAAAAGTAATCATTCGATTCTATAATGTAGGTAATCATAACTTTAAAAGATATAGGAATTATAAATAATGAATCAAGAATTATAATTAAATTTTTAATCTAACAACCAAACTACCTCGAATTGCTATAAAATATTTTCTAAAGTCTCAATCTAGTAACTGCAACCAGAATACTAAAAAAAGACTAAAGATATTAAAAATTAATGCTTAATTATAACTCCCTAATTGTGCTTACAGTCCGAGAGCTATTTTTGCTCTACTGTCGCTGTGCTGGTTCGCTGCACGTCGGACTGTCATCACTTATTCTGCCTCTGTGCTGTGACGGAGAAGGCTGTGATGGAATTTAGGTGGAGGTGAGAGGATGTCGTGGGGGTGAATATATGGAGGCGTTATGGAATGTAGATTGAGGTGGTTAAAGCTTCTTGCATGTGCGTGAATTGTTCTCCGCAGCAGCACACCTCCTTTTTCTTGTGTCTCTGCCTCATTAAAAGCTGATAAAAAAAGGTTAGAAAACTCATGGGCCAAATCCTCCAGTATAATTTTTGAATTAATAGTCCTTTGTTGTCCATTGTAAATTTTGATTTCTCATAAATTCTTAAAATATAAAATCATAATAATGTAATACTTTTTATTCTAAAATTAATTGTTTAGAAGAAGTTATAAAAATATGACAATTATATCCTTATTATGCACTAATTCAATATAAAGTACACTAATTCAAATGATGCACAAATAATATAATTAATGACCAAAATAATGACAAAAACCCATGAAAATAGTATGAATAAATATATAAAAATATGGGTTTGTCAATATATAATAATTATAACTCAATAATTTTGGTCATTTAATTTGTTAATAATTTTGAAACCAGCCGTATGAGATAAAACTTTTTTATAAATTTTTTCCTTATTTCATGTGATAGAAGAGGAAGAATGACTACACAAGTGAAGGACAATGTTAAAAATGGTCCAAAATTGGTAAAAAAAATTATATATTACCTGGGTTTTAAACTCATTGAGAACTCTTATCTTATCTTTAACATCAATCAAGGTTAAAAGAATCTCTTGAGCTTTGGCTTGATTGTCCCAAAGGGTGCTATCAGCTGCCTTCAACTCCAAATCAGCATTTCTTGTTCTAATCGCCGTATACCAGCAGATTCTCTAGTCTCTTCAACACGTCTTGAAAAAATTTCAACATCCCTCCTCCGGGAATAAAAATCTGGGAATAATGATGACATACACTACAAAAAAAATAATGTTTTGGCGATGACTTTTCAGCAGCGACATAAAAAGTCGCTGCTAAAAGTAGACTTTTAGTGGCGGCTTTTATTGTTGTCGCTGAAAATAGACTTTTAGTGGCGACTTAAAAAAGTCGCCACTGAAAGTAAGACTTTCTACGGCGACACTAATTGTCATCGCTGAAAATAAGACTTCTTAGTGTCGCCGCTGAAATTCAATAACTACAAAAAAAAAAAGAGTTTTAGCGATAACTTTTTAGCAGCGACAAAAGAAGTCGCCGCAGAAGGTAGGACTCAGTGGCAACTTTTCTCATTTATGGTGGCAACATTTGTTGCATCTTTGTGCTATTTTTAAGTAACTATATAATATATAAAATAAAATTATTGAATAATGTCACTTTTTAATCATTAATAAAGGAATTTCATATGTTATTATAATAAAAAGAGATTATATAGATAATAATGTGTTGTGTATGAAAGAAAGAGATGAAACATAGGTGTGTATATAATAGAGATATAACAATAGTATGTCAATAAGTGTGAGAGTTAGTATATGTGTGTTAGAGACAATGTAAGGGAGAAAGAAATGAAAGTTAAATATACACACACACACATAGTGTGTTAGAAAATGGGGATGATACATATATATATAAATACGTATATACATACATACTTTGTGTATGTATAAGAGAGATAGAGTGAGAGGGATAATATAAATTAAATGTATGAGAGAAAAATAATATACCTGATAAATAGATTTAAGATGAGTATTAATATAATTTATTTAAAAGATAAAATATAGTATTATGATACAAGGGGTGAGACAAATAATATAATAGAAAGAAATAACATAACTAATTTAAATATTTAATGAAGATTACTAAATAATTTATTAATATTTATTTTATTGTATTTAGAGTTACTGAAAAACTTTTAGCGGTGACAATAAAGTCGCCGCTAAAGTCGACAATGAAAACTTCGTTGTGGGGAAAATGAGCGCTAACATTCACATTTTGCAATTGGAACCAAAATCACTTGGCGCGAAAAATAATTTTTTCCCCTCCACTCATTTCATATTCTACCAAAGATATGCCATTTTGATATTGCCCATCAGAAAGGTTAATCGGGGCATTATAGAGTCTTAGGGCTTGAAATTTGAATATCAAAGCGAGGACATCCATCTCCGCTTATTTTTAACACAGTTATCCAATGACTTGGTCTCCATTTCTATTTCTATTGGAATCTGATTAATGGCAAGGGTTTCCTTTTCTCGCCATATTTTTTCTTTTATCCGTTTGGCGGTATTTCTTTCCCTTTCTCTTGGTGTGGGGTGCTAGGGAAGCATGAGAATGGCAGATACTACCATAGCTGACGTTGATGTTGAAGTCGAGCTGAGCGAGTGTGCTTCCAGAAATGCAATAATCTTGGTTTTGATGGAAGAGAGTGAACTTCCTTTGTCGAGGCTTGTTATTAACTGCTTTCACCTAATTCTTTTGCTGTAGAAAGATCCACGAGAGAATTATGGTTGTTTCTGGTACTGCATTCTCTTGTGTGGTTAGCTTTGGCTATCCACTATATTCAAGATTGCACTAATTATCTATCATTTTCATTAAAAGAAATACTACGATGCGTCATTTGCTGTTAACATTTGGTGTTGCCATAGTGATTAATTGTGAATGCTGGTAAATGGTAGTCTTATTATAAGGACTTTGTGAGTAATTATCATCAAACTAAGGCAACTATAACTTATAGAGTGCCCTTAGCAAAAATCAGAACTTTAAAAATGTATTACTAATTTATTGCTGCATGTAGCTTTGTAGAATAGTTGTTGATTGAGCTGCTTCTATGACCATTAACATGAAATGTCAATGTTTGCATTTTTACTAAAAGATTCAATTTTATGATTGTATCACATAACAAGAGTAAAAGAGGATCCTAGGCATATTATTAGGTTGTTGTTCTTTTATCCCTTATATATACTTTGATTAAACACCCAATCTTGGCCAAGAGCAAATTTTATCCATTACGTATTGACTTAATTGTGTGGTTAATTAGCAATCCCACAGAGCGATCAAATTTCCTTCATCTGTTACATTATTTCTGCATGCTAAATTCTTTCTCAAGCCAATGATGGTATAATTATCTTATTTTAATGAGATCTTTCTACTTAGTTGATTGCCCATTATATCTGTGAAGAAGTTTATATTAAAAGATGGAGGTTAAGTTTCAAAATTAGACTATATAGTTAGTGGAGCATTTCTGTTTGGCATTTATTTTTAAGCAATATATATGGTGTTGCTTGTTTAATTCTGAAATCTATTGAATTGCATGATAATTTTTATCATTCATTTGATTATTAATTACTTCATTAAACATATATAGATGTATTGTTTTCTATTGGCGAAATATTGTAGGAAGTTAGCTGTTTGCTTCATGGGCTTAGTTATGGAAGAGCACTTCATACTATCACTCCCCTGAATCTGCTGTAGCTCTCTCTTCAGAACATGGATTTCATGGGTAGTTGTTCCCCTATTTTTAATAAAAAGTTCTATATATGTTCCCTAAAAATTTTTAACTTCGCCTCTCTAATTGATCTTCTCTAATTTTATCCCCATGAGGCTGTAGATTGAATATTTATAGAAAATGCTATATTGTAGTATGATATCAGGTAGCACTTCTATTAAATAATTAATTTCTAACTAGTTTAGTAGGAGGAATACTCACATGATATATATTTTATAATGCTTCTGTCTCTTTTTGAGAAATGACAACAATGCTAATGAAGCCAGAGAGTGAAGCAAGGAGAGTTTGATAAAAAATTTCAAGAGGAGAGAGAAAAATAGAAGCAGAGCGTGTAGTAGAGTATGCAAAGATAAAAGAAGAGCGTATAGCAAAGACTAATGGAGCAAATGATACAAATTCAATTTGTTGTTTTGATACAAGGGCAACTAGAGGCACATACTTATTTTACTTTTAATATTGGTCTTTCTATGTAATATTTATGTTTCAACTAAATAATTTTTTTAAATATTTTAGTAATTGATGTACTCCAATATTTTAAAGAATGATGTAAATCATTTATTAATGTTATTAAATTTTAGTTCATTTAGTTATTTATTATTTTATTTTTATATTTATTATTACATTACTGGTTTTCATTTAAGAAAAATTAGGAAAAAATTTAAAAGTAACTATTGACTTTTAGCGGCGACAATTTAAGTCGCTGCTGATTCTACTTTAGGCGGTGACTTTTTATGTCGCCGTTGATTCCACTTTTAGCAACGACTTTTTTCGCCACCTTTGCTTTGCTTTTAGCGGTGACTCAATGTCATCGCTGATGTTGACATTCAGTGGTGACTTTCAACTATTGTCGCTAATACTTATAGGAGACAGTCTCATAGGTGGTGACTTATTGGCGACAAAAAAGTCGCTGCTAAAAGTCATGTTTTTTGTAGTGATATGAGCCATGCTGTAACAACTAACAATTAATTCGTAAGTGTTTTAGCATCTTTTTCTTTAATGAAAACCTCCATATTGCGCTCCAACAAATCACTAAAGATCTCCATGATACACCTTTAAAAGGTGCCTAGAGCATTACACAACCCAAATAGCATCCTTCGATACGCGTAGGTGCCAAAGGGACATGTACATGTAGTCTTGTCTTGATCTGCAGGTGCAATCGGTACCTGGAAATAACCTGAAAAGCCATCCAAGAAACGATAGTAAGATTTGCCATATATCCTTTCCAATATTTGATCAATAAAAGGTAATGAAAAATGATCCTTCCTAGTCGCTTCATTCAACTTCCTATAGTCTATACACATTCTCCAAGCATTTTGAACTCTTCTTGGAATAAGTTTATTATTCTCATTTTTCACTACTGTGATGCAGCTCTTCTTCAGTACTATATGTATCAGGCTCACCCACTCACTATATGAAATTGCATATATGATTCTAGCACTCAATAATTTAGATACCTCCTTTTTAATAACATCATGAATAAGAGGATGTGACCTCCTTAGTGACTGTTTAATTGGCTTTGACCCTTCAGCTAAAAGGATCTTGTGTGTGCAAACGAAGGGATTAATCCCTGGTATATCCCCTAAAGACTAGCCTATAGCCCTTTTATACCTTTTCAACACTGAAACTAATCTCTCTCCTTCAGAACTACTCAAAGAACTGGAAATAATAACAGACAATTTACAATCATCAGCAAGAAAAACATATTTCAAGTTAGAGGGGAGGGGTTTCAATTCTAAATCAGGGGGTTGCACAATAGAAGGAATCATCTTTGTTCTATCAAGTGCATTCAGAGTGAGTGGTGTGTCCATGTGGCTTAGGGAAGGAGATATAAGCTCAATGTGGTGTATATTTTCTCCACTTTCTGAATCAGTGCCACAATCAGATGACCTAGAAATAGGAGAGTTAAGGTCAGTCTGATAAATAGAAAAAGAAAGTAAATTAGAAGACAGAGTGGGACTAGAAAGGACTAAAGCAGTAGCAGAATCACTGTTATCCTTTTCTAATGTTATAACGCCCCTCAATGGGGAAGCTATATTTGTAACTCGTGAATTACCCTCTTTATCATCAGTTCCTGTAAAATTAAGAAATATACCTTTCTCAAGGCTATCAAGTGCAGAATCAGCAGTAATACTAGAGTCAAAGCAATATGATACATCAAATTCATGAGCAAAAGAAAGCCAACTATCTATCTCTAAACAATAGGCACATGATACACCACCTTTACATGCACAGACATGAGAAGGGTGGGAGGAAGATACACAAGTAAAAGCATCATCATGCTTCACAACTAAGTCACACCAGTGAGGTTCATTCATATTAGTCTCATGTAAGTGGTCCACATCATGACATTCAATTGAACTAATACCCAAATAAGAGCAATCTTCATAACCATGATTCATAGCTTCTGAAAGATTAAATTGCACTTCTTGATCCCTAATCCCCATAGTGATAATACCCTTTTTCATGTTAATTATTGTCTCAACAGTTAAAAGGAAAGGTCTACATAGAATCAAAGTACTCTCAGTTGGGAGGTCATTAGTCATATCAAGAACATAAAAGTCAGCTGGAAAAATAAAACATTTTACTTGCACAAGAATATCCTCAAGAATACCTTCAGGGTATCTCACCATCCTATCAGCTAGGCCAAGCACTACGCTAGTGTCTTTCAAAGCTTTAATACAAGGTCTTATAAATAGAGGTCGACATGACATTGATAAATCCATATTTTTATATATTTATTCATACTATTTTAGTGGACTTTTGTCAACATTGTGGTCCTTAATTATATCATTTGTGCACTAATTGAATTAATATGACTTATATTGAATTAGTGCTTAATAGGGGCATAATTGTCATATTTTTATTTCTCCCAAACAATTATTTTTTGGAATAAAAGGTATTACATTATTATGATTTTGTATTTCATAAATTTAGGAGAAATCAGGATTTACAAATGACAACAAAAGACCATAGATTCATAAATTATATATAAAGACCCAATGGGCCAAACCTTGCGATTTGGCCCATTAAGTTACTTTTTTAAAGTTGCTTTCAGCAAATGTGAGGGCGTACATAGGGCAGCCAGGAATTGAATTGGAAAAGGGAAAAAGACTCACACACGCACAGAACGCCGCGAGAAAGGAATTGAATTTTGAGAGAAAAGGAAATTCAACACACACACGCAGCCGCAGAACCATTCAGCACACAGCATTAACTCCGTCATCTCATCACCCAATCCTTCCACCATCCCATCACGCCATAAATCTTCCTCTCGAGCTCAACCTCCTCCGTCTACAGCAAACACAGCTCGCACACACACCCAGCCGTGAATAATGGTTGGCAGTGAGATCTTAGCATCGATTTTCATGGTAATCCGTGGCTAGAGTCCTAATTCTCTAATTCAATGGCAAGGGCATGAGTTTAGGATCTTAAAAGGGGAGTATAAGTTACTCTAATTCTCTACCTAATAATTTTATTATGACTCCTAGGTCTTAAGATTAATTTCATAATTATTAGGAATGTTTAGAATGATTTATTTGTATTTATTGAGGATTATTGTGACTGAATTTTTGCTTGACATTTGACATTAATCTTTAATTAACTTTAATTTCATTTACTTTGATATGGGTCAAACATTGTATTGAGATTATTATGAATATTTTATAATTTTTCAAGGTGGCTTGAATTATTGGATCGTTGTGTCTCTTGTTGACTTAAATTCTATTTTTATGAATTATTGAGTTATAATTAAGCATTAGTTTTTAATATCTTTAGTCTTATTTTATTATTCTGGTAGCAGTTAATAAATTAGGACTTTGAAAATATTTTGTGACAATTCGAGGTAGCTCAGTTGTTGGATTAAAAGCTTAATTATAATTCTTAATTCATTGTTTATAACTCCAATATCTTTTGAAGCTATGATTGCCTGCGTTATTGAATTAGAGGATTGCTTTTATTATTATTAATCACCCTTGAATTTATTCTATTCACTTATTATCATTCATTATTTCTTTCTTTAAACTAAAAATACTAAAAATATTTTATTTAAATCTATTTTTAATTCATTGCATTTAGTTGTTAGTCAATCAAAACAAATTCTATTTTCTAATTTAGGTTGCATTGCATTTAGTTACTTAGGAATTTAATTTCTCATTTTGGCTCCTCAGAGAGAACGACCCGACGTTACACTATACGTAATCCTTGGTTTAAATTTTTGAAGTAACCCCAAGGCGACATCGGATTAAGGTTGTTTCAAATTAATTGCTGCACCTAAGTCAAGTAAGGCATGAGAAATTGTAGTTCTACCTATGGTACAAGGAATAGTGTAGGAACCCGGGTCTTTACATTTAATAGGCAACTGTGGCTTAAATAAGGCACTAACACTCAACCTCAGTTGGATTCTCTCACTATGCCTATACTTTCTCTTGTTTGTACATAGGTCTTTTAAGAATTTAGCACACTTAGGCATCTTTTTAATCAATTCAAACAATGGCACATTAACCTCAAGTTTGCTAAACATTTCAAACAATTCATCATTATCTTTCTTTTCAACAATCTTTTTACTAACCAAATAAGAATTTGGAAAAGGTAAGTCATGAATATTTACCTCATCACCTTTGGAGTTAGAAGGTGAGCCTTTCTCAACTGGTCTCTTTATGATAGTTGTTGCCTCTTCATCATTTTGCACCATTGGTTGATTCTGACATTTCTCCAAGAGTTTCTTTTCTTGTAGGAATTCAGATTGGATAGAAGCTTCTTTCTCAGCTTGGGAAGTTTCTTGAGTAGTTTTGGCAGGAGGAGACTCAACTTCTATTTCCTCATCAACTTGCTCTTTATCCTCTTCATGTTCTTTGAATTGTACATTGTTCGCCCCAATTTTCTTACCACTTCTCAGTGTGATTGCATTCAAAGATTTAGGATTTATCACTATATTGGAGGGTATAGAACCACTGCTCTTTGCTTGTTGTTCACTTAAGTTGTTGGAGAATTGAGAAACAAAAGCATTCAAATTCTCATGCTTAGTCTCCATTTGCTCCAATTTAGAGAATACATTTTGTAGACATGAATCTATCTTATTCTCCATAGTATGTAACTTAGCCTCAGTTTGTGACTTCTGATTGTCAAACTTTGAATTGAGCTCAATAATACCTTTCACAATCATACCAAGTTCATTACCTCCAGAAAAAGAAGATGATGCCCCTTGATTAGGTACTACTTGATTTGAGAAATTCCCTTAAGGGTTGCCTTGATTTCTACCCCATCTAAAGTTAGGATGATCTCTCCAACCTGGATTATAAGTGTTAGAGTAAGGATCCCTCTTTTGATATGGACCATTCCTATTTTGGTATAGGGAATAAATCTCTTCATATCGAGAACAAGTATTCGAGGCGTGCATCATTGACCCACAATACTCATAACCAGCAACTATAGCTTGAGAGTGACCAATTGAATTAACCTGCTTAGCATTCACATTATTCTCTAAAATACTGAGTCTTTTCTCCATTCAGTTCCCTAAAGTAGCAATTTCAGCAAGAATATCTTGGGAAAAAACTGAAGAGGTATTATACACTTTTTTTGTGTCTCCATATTGAGGGTCATTCGTAGCTATCTTTTGAAGTAGGTCCCACGCAATATTGGGACTCAATTCTCTAAGAGAACCATTTGCAGCAACATGAATTGAGGGCTTATGATATGGAAGTAGCCCTTTATAGAAAGAATTAACCAGATCATTCTTTAAAATATTGTCGTGTGGACACTGAGCTAGAAGTGTGATGAACCTGGTCCAATACTCATGCATGGATTCATTATTTCGTTGGACCACACTAGTTATCTCCTTTTTTAGCCTTGAAGTTTTAGAGGCAGGGAAATATTCATCCAAGAATGCTCCTTTCAACTGATTCCAATTCAATATAGTAAAATGTTGAGGTAGCATGTAAAGCCACTCCTTGGCCTTGCCTTCTAAAGTAAAATGAAATGCCCTCCTCAATACATCTTGAAGATTAGCTGTGGGTGGTTTCATGGAAGGGCACACCATATGCATAGTCTTCAGATACATGTGTGGACCATCACCTGCAAAGCCATAAAATTTAGGTAAGGAAGAAATTAATGCTCCTTTAATTTCAAAGTTCACATTATTAGTATAAAAGCTATAAGGATCATAATCAACATTAGAATTATTAATCTCCCTCATGATTCTATCATCCTCACCATTATTTCTTAAGTTATTCTCACCATGTTCGTTATTCCTATTAAGCTCATTATTACCATTAGCACCATCCATGGTTTCTTGTTCTAATTCAAAATCACTAACAGACACGTGTTCACTAGAGGTAACCAAAGAAACTCAACCTTTTTATTTTTTTTAAATGGATAATGCAAGAGAAAATGCAGATGCAAATGTTATGCAAATTAACTAAGATTGGTTCAGCAATTGAATTAATCCCAAAAAATATTACTTGACACTTAGTTACTAGAGAACCAATTTTTTGGCTCCCCGGCAACTGCACCACTTGAAATAACCTTAATCCGATGTCGCCTTAGGGTTACTTCAAAAATTTAAACCAAGGATTGCGTATAGTGTAACCTCGGGTCGTTCTCTTTAGGAGCCAAAAATAAAATTAAATTCCTAAGTAACTAAATGCAATGCAACCTAAGCTAGAAAATGGGATTTGTTTTAATTGACTAACAACTAAATGCAATAAATTAAAAATAAATTTAAATAAAATATTATTGGTATTTTTATTTTAAAGAAAGGAATAATGAATGATAATAAGTGAAAAGAATAAATTCAAAGGTGATTAATAATAATAAAAGCAATCCTCCAATTCAATAATGCAGGCAATCATAGCTTTAACAGATGTAGGAGTTTTAAATAATGAATTAAGAATTATAATTAAGCTTTTAATCCAACAACCGAGCCACCTCGAATTATCACAAAATATTTTCTAAATCCTAATTTATTAACTGCCACCAGAATAATAAATTAGGACTAAAAATATTAAAAACTAATGCTTAATTATAACTCAATAATTCATAAAAATAGAATTTAAACTAACAAGAGACACAACGATCCAATAATTCAAGCCACCTTGAAAAATCACAAAATGTTCACAATAATCTCAATACAATGTCTGACCCAGATCAAAGTAAATGAAATTAAAGTTAATTAAAGATTAATGTCAAATGTCAAGCAAAAATTCAGTCTCAATAATCCTCAATAAATACAAATAAATCATTCTAAATATTCCCAATAATTATAAAATTAATCCTAAGACCTAGGAGCCATAATATAATTATTGGGTAGAGAATTAGAGTAACTTATACTCCCCTTTGAGATCCCAAGCTCATGCTTTTGCCATTGAATTAGAAAATTATGATGCTTAGCCACAGACTGTCATGGAAATCAATGCCACCATCAATATTAAGAGCTCAACCATGGATGATCCTACTGTACATCGCTGCTATTTCTGCTGACTGTAGAGGTGCGCTGTGGAGTCACCGCATGAATGGAAAGGAGAGGAACAAATGTTGGTGTAGGTGCATCTCTTTATTTTCTCAAATCCCTCTCTCGCGGCTGCCCTGTGCTTTTCAATTCCTTTTTCAATTCTCCTTCTTGCATCTCAACCTCCGTGTTGCTTCCTGGTCCTCAATTAAAAAGGTGACCTAATGGGCCAA
This sequence comes from Leucaena leucocephala, assembly GCA_037074615.1. Classification (NCBI taxonomy): domain Eukaryota; kingdom Viridiplantae; phylum Streptophyta; class Magnoliopsida; order Fabales; family Fabaceae; genus Leucaena; species Leucaena leucocephala. Next base: position 6,249,261 of record CM073553.1, read on the forward strand.
ATCTCAAGGTTTGGCCCATTAGGTCTTTATATATAATTTATGAATTTATGGTCTTTTGTTATCATTTTTAAATTATGATTTCTCCTAAATTTCTAAAATACAAAATCATAATAATGTAATACCTTTTATTCCAAAAAATAATTGTTTAGGAGAAATCATAAAAATATGAAAATTATGCCCCTATTAAGCACTAATTCAATATAAGTCATATTAATTCAATTAGTACACAAATGATATAATTAAGGACCACAATGATGATAAAAATCCACTAAAATGATATGAATAAATATATAAAAATATGGGTTTGTCACATGGTCACTGAGAAAAGAAGGAGAAACTACATTTGTAAAATGAACTTTAAATTGAAAGGCCACAAAATTATGCTAAGGTTCTAAATTCGATAATTTGAAAAGGGAAACCATAATAAGGAAAGGAGAAAAAAAATAAAAACATATAAAAAAAGGAGATGGCATTATTAGGTTTGTGTCATCCTTTAAATGTTTACCAACAAATTCGATATAAAAAGTGGATACAGTTGAAAATGACCAAATAAAACAAGAACTGATCCTGGCAAGAACATGATAGGTACCAATGGAAGTGGGTAGAGTAAAAGACTCTATGCATGATAAAAACATAGAAGGAAGTAAATGAAGGAGTATCAACTAACATTTCCTTCTCAATCTCCCATAAATAGCACATTGAATTTAAATGCTAATACCACCATACTATCCTCACATCTCCCCCAAAGTAGACTAAATAAATAGCCCTTGTTTACTTATTAAACAGGTACATCAATTGAGTCAGAGATGATTGACCATGTAGTGCCTATTCTCTGCCCCACCCCGAGGTTCGACTGGTTATCCGGTGTCGCAAATAAAATTCATAGAAATCCAGAAAAACAAAGCAGTAAGAAATGAGAATTTAGAACATTAAAAATGTGGGGATGTGTGGAATAGGAATAGATAACACTAGGAATAAACCAATGAATATTGATACTACTATAAAAAAAATAATGTTTTGGAGATGACTTTTCAGCGGAGACAAACAAAGTCGCCGCTAAAAGTCATGCGTTTCTACGGCGATATTTTTTTATCGCTGCAAATACTATGACCTTCTGTAGCAACACAAATTGTCGTCGCAGAAAGTCTATAGTTTCTGCGGCGACAATTTTTTGTCGCAGCAAAAGGTATGATTCAGTGGCGACTTTTGTATCATTTAGTTTTCATACGATTTTTCCCAATTTGGAGGGGTTTTAATCAACTATGTAATATATAGAGATAAAGTATTGAATAATGTCATTTTTAAATAATAAATAAAGAAATTTCGCATGTTATTGTAATAAGAAGAGATTATACAGATAATAATGTGATATTTGTGAGAGAAGAAGATGAAGTAGGGGTATATGCATGAGAAAGATATTATAAATGTGTATCAATGAATATGAGAGTTAGTATATGTGTTTTAGAGACAATAAGGGGTGGAAGATAGAGAGAGGGAGATGTATGTGTTAGAGAGATAAGGAGAAAGAAGGGACGTAAAATACATACATACATTCTTAGTTATTGTTGCATGTGCTATTTGTTATTGCATTTCATATAACATCCAAACTTCTATAAAAATGATTTATAGGGTATTATTGAGTTTAATAGTATTTTCCTAAACTTAAAAAGTCTCAAAAGTAAAATTTTAGATAAAGAATAATCATTAAAAATATTTTAGTATGAAGAAAAATTAAGAAAAAAAATCATAAAATGAGTATTTTGGGGGCTTATAAAATTATGAAAGAGTTTATTTTCCCAAAAGAGATCCAAATGATTTAATAGCTATTTGTTGGGAATTAAGAGCCTATTTTCTTAGAAAATTCAAGAAAAATAGTTAGAGATTATCATTTACTCATAAAATTTTATAAAAATTCCCTAATGAGTTGAAGTAGCTGTTAGAGGAAAAATATTATTATTTTATTAAAAGGATTATTTTCTAAAAAATATTTGGTAAAAGAAAGACTTTCAGCGGCGACTTCTAGTGTCGCCATTGAAAGTAAGACTTTTAGCAGTGCCTTTACTATGTCACCGAAGAAGGTCAATATGTACAATCTTTTCTGCGGTAACATCTTTGTGTCACCACAGAAGGTCATAGTATATACGGCGATAAAAAAGTGTGATTTAGCGCCCATCACTATTTATTTTCCCAGCCTACGCCTAAAAAGGGAAAATTCACACCCAAAACCCTACTTCCCCTTTAGCCATCAGAGTCAGCATGAGAGACAGAGAGAAAAAGAAAGCGAGTGAGAGAGCGAGAATCTGAATTGTAGTCGACAGCTGTCGTCGTTGGAAGAGAGGTCAAATAGTGTAAGCAACAGATTTAGACTCACCGGTGACCCTATTATGGTTGTTCGGCTTTGTTCATCTGCCATCATTCTTCTCTACGAAAATCTCAGCTGCTGCTAAGATTTTGTTAGCTAACATCAGCTGAGTTGCCATCGGTGGAGGAAGAAGAGAGAGAGCTTTGCATCGCCGTCTACCACCTGAGGTGAGTCCTTTAAAGCCTCTTTCTGGTTACTTGTTGGGCAATCTGATTTGGCAAACTGATTTAGACTGAAGTATCGATCTTGTCTAAATGTTAAATGTTTTGATTGGGCAAACGACTGCGGCATTCTAATATGCTCATCCGATATAATGCATATCTTGGATGATAAAATTTGATCTAGGTTTTAGATAATTTGATCATATTTGATATTGATTTGCTAATCTTTTCTTGTTGGCGTATCAGATTTACTTTGAAAACTTGCTAGCCCTGTTTTCTTTGGTATGCTGTGAAACAAACAAAACATTGAATGATAACAGTAACCTTATATAGAGACCTTATATACATCTATAACGGTAACCTTATATATAACTATAGCAGTGACCTCTATACATAGACCTTATTATATACATATATAATCATTGACTGATAAAATCATCTTCCCTAGAATCTGGATCCTACATCTTCCAAGTACCATCAGGTGGTTATACTGATCCTTTGTTCTGGTCTATTCTCCATGCCTTAGGGATGTGGTACTTATCATTCAAAACACCCAAGTTCTTCTTAACAAGCACGATGTCCTTATTAATGTCTAAGTTGAATCCTCCTTTCTTCCCTTGTGTTCTGGCAACCCCATGCAAGTAAACTTCCAAATTATACCAACCCGAGGACTTGCAAATATAAATACTATCACTGGACAAGCTTTTTGAGATTCATCATTCTCTTGGATGTTTAAACCATTACTGACTATATCCATTGTATTTAGTGTTGCAAGTGAAGCTCTTAAACTATGCCCAGATACTATTATGTTAATTTCTTCTCCTTTGAATTCATTCAGGAGCCTTTTGATCTCAGTTATGACCTGCACAAAATTAAGAACCAAAAATTGAATCACTTTCCAAAACTATTTGTCAACCATATTACATGTTCTTATAAATTACCTATTCTCTTTCAATCAAAGTAATTAATTACCTGGTTTCTCACACTTGTTCTATTGAAGGCTGATGGGTTTGTTGCTGTGTAAATGGAATAAAATCCTTGATGCACTTTGCACTTAGCGTCATCATTATGACCAAAAATACATGGAGCTTAACTAATCTAAATCTCTCTTAATGTACTGATATGTTTGTTGGATTTTCTTGTTGTATCCTAGGGTTAACTTCTTAGGGAATGTAAATGGATAAAAGTTGGTTATATATTAAAGATAGAGGCAACCTATCATATATTAGAGGAGTGGATACTTTTCTAGATTGGGCATTTAGTCAACCTGGCATGGTTAATCAAATACGTTGCCATTGTAAAAGATGCATGAATGTTATATTTAACGTGAAAAGAGATGTTAGGACATACTTATTGAGCAAGGGGTTATGGAATAGTTACCACGTGTGGGAGTTGCATGGGAAAATTAGAACATTTAAGACAGATTGTGGAACTTCCAGACATGGCCTAGAAAATGATACTGATAATGAGAACTTTATTAGGATGGTATGTGTTGCATATGGAGTTCCATGTGTGGATTATACAAATACTAGCGACTATGAGAGCGAAGAGCCTAACATTCAAGCTAAAAGGTTCTTTGACTTATTAAAAGATGCTAAAACTAAACTTTATCCAGGTTGTGTAAAGATGTCTAAACTTTCTTTTATTGTAAAGTTGCTTCAAGTGAAGTGTCTTAATCATTGGAGTAACAAATCTATGGATGTGTTATTGGGCTTGTTAAAATAAGTTTTCCCATAAGGGGCTTTAGTGCCAGACTCATTCTATAAAGCTAAGAAGATAATTCATGATCTGGGTTTAGATTATCATAGAATTGATATTTGTGAGAATGATTGCATATTGTATTGGGGAGAGTACACAAATGCAGAATCATGTCCTAAGTGTAAGATTCCTATATGGAAGTTAAACAAATAGAAAGGGAAGAAGGTTCCACATAAAGTCTTGCGATATTTTCCCATAACACGTAGACTTTATATGTCAAGAGATACTGCTAAAGAAATGAGGTGGCACAAGGAGAAACGCTCAAATGATGATGTACTAAGACATCTAGTTAATTCTTTAGCTTGGAAATACTTTGACCACCAATACCCTAACTTTTCTGCCGATCCAAGAAGTGTTCTTTTGGGTTTAGCAAGTGATAGATTTCAACCTTTTGGGAATATGAGTGCCAATCATAGTATTTGGCCTATTGTCTTAGTGCTATATAACTTGCTACCATGGCTTTGTATGAAAAGCTCATACTTTATGCTGACACTTCTTATTCCTGGTCTGAAGTGTCCAGGTGACAAAATAGATGTTTTTCTCCAACTAATGATTGAAGAGTTGAAATAATTGTGGGAAGTAGGGGTATAGACATATGATGCATATTGTCAATCAAATTTTATCATACATGTGGCAATATTGTGGACTATAAATAATTTTCCTGCATATGGAAACCTTTCAGGGTGGTCAACTAAAGGTAAACTTATATGTCCATGTTGCCACAAAGACACACATTGTATTTTGATAAGGAGCAAGTTGTCTTACATAGGGCATAGGTGTTTTCTTCCACAAAATACCCATAGCGTAAAAATAAGGTATCATTTGATGGTAAAGAAGAGCATATGGATCCACCAGTTCCATTGACTGGAAATAAAGTCCTTAATCAACTAGAACACTTGGGCGATGTGTCATTTAGGAAGGGTACAAAACGAAAGCATCAAACACATAATAATGCTTACAATTAGAGGAAACGAAGTATTTTTTTCCAATTGCCTTATTGGAAGAACTTACTAATACGACATAATCTTGATGTGATGCATATAGAAAGAAATATTTCTCATAACATTGTGTGCACGATGATGGATTTGGTTGGAAAGACAAAGGATACAGTTAAAAGTAGGTATGACTTGATGGACTTGGGTATTAGGAGTGATTGCACCCAGTTGAAGATGGTAATAATGTTTATATTCCTCTTACTCCTTACACATTATCCCCTGAAAATAAACAATCTCTTCTAAAATTCTTGGCTAACTTAAAAGTGCATGATACTGTTTCATCTAATATTTCAAGATGTGTCAACATTCAGGAGCGAAAATTATTTGGTTTGAAGTGTCATGATCACCATGTGTTATTGCAAGAGATCTTTCCAATTGCAATACGTGGGTTATTACCTTTTAAAGTTTGTAAACCAATTATAGAGTTCAGAAGATTTTTCAAAAATCTTTGTTCAAAGACTTTGACTTGTGAACTACTAGACAAACTCCAAAGTTAGATAATACTGACATTGTGCAAGTTGGAGACTATCTTCCCACCTGCTTTCTTTGATGTGATGATTTACTTGCCAATACACTTAGCAGGGGAGGCAAAAGTTGCTATATCAGTTCAATATCATTGGATGTATCCAATAGAAAGGTAACATGAGTCAATATTATTGTATATTTATTATTCATAACTATATAAGTTTAATTAATTTTAATTCACTAGGTATTTACGGACACTCAAATCGTATGTTCGCATTAAAGCTTGGCCTAAAGGATCAATTGCAAAAGGATACTTGGCAGATAAAAGTCTCACGTTTTGCTCGAGATATTTGAAAGATTTTCCTACAAAATTTAATGTGCCACGTAGGAATGATGATACCAATGAAGATATCAAAGCAGAGTTTTCAATATTTAAGAGATATGGTCAAGTTAGGGGACATTGTGAGTCAATTTCTCTTCCCTATGAAAAGTACTATCAAGCAAGAATGTATGTGTTCCAAAATTGTGAAGAAGTGTAGCCATTTAAGGAGTAAGTTGCTTGACTTAAAGAGAAAATTTATTTGTTAAGATGTATATTTTTCTTATTGCTTTAAAGATTTGTAGGGAATATGCAACAGAGCTTGAAGCGCATGGATCAAGGAGTGAGCAAAGCCAATATGAGTTTCCTCAATAGTTTCATTCATAAGTAAATTATAACATTTTGAGCAATGATATTTCTAGCAATTACATTAGTATAAAATATCTAAACATGACTTTTGTCCTCGAAGGTGACATCATTGTCTATACAGAGCCATGTGAGTGATGAACTAATAAGTTTATGAATTGGTCCATTGACAATGGTGAATCATGATTCTATGTTCATAGTCAATGGATTTTGTTTTCACATAGAAAATCGTGCAACAGGAAAAAAATTAAAACAGTGGTATCTTGGCTAAGGGTGATGACATTAATGCTGACAAAGAATATTATGGTGTGTTACAGCATATTTATGAGTTATCTTACATATGCAACAGAAAAGTATAGTTGTTTAAGTGTCATTGGTAGGATATGGCACATTATGACAAAGGATATAAGGTTGATAAGTACGGGTTCATAAGTATCAACACGCGATATTTATTACAAACGAATGAACTGTTTATTCTAGCATCTCAAGCTGAGCAAGTTTTCTATGTGGATGACATTGTTGCACCCGGTTAGCTCGTTGTTGTCAAAACAAACCTACGTGAATATACCAACTGACAATTATACTGATGATAGTTAGGTCAATGATCCTATGGTTGATAAAGAACCTTATCAAAAGTTAATGGTAGACTTGAATGTTTACCCTGCGAGTCCTACACAACTTGATGATATTATCATTAACTTCTATTGAGAAGCTGGACAAACGCAGACCTTATCTCAAGGAGAACCATCATAAATACATAAAAATAATGCCATTGAGACTATATTTAGTGATGAAGAGGATCTTCTTGACGACTTTGATAGTGATATTGAAGAAGAAAGTGACATAGAAACTGAAATAAAAGAAACAGATGAATAAGAAGGCATTGATAGAAATGATAGTGTGATAGAAGATTCAATTGAATAACATTAATTGATATGGTAGATTTTATTAATATCTAGCTTTATTCTTGATTCATTGCTATTTAAAATTTGATTGATTGTTATTTCCTAAATGAAATATATACTTTTACAGGATATGTTAGTATTAAAGAGAGGTTGAGATGGGAAATGTCTTTTTGTTACATCCATGACAACACAAATAGCCGAGGTACATGCCCTATGACTCAATCAAGACATGTTATTTCACCTCTATACTGCAACAACAACTTGAGAAAATGCCTGTCAATTCTCCTCCTACTCCCCATACTCAAAATAGTAGTACAAGTAAATTTGCTTCAATTTTATAATCAATTATTTACATCGCATGTAAGATTTAATTGTTCTAATTCAACTTTAATGATAGGCTCTTCTAGTACAATCAACAAGCGCAAAGGAGTTTATAAGTCTATTAACGTGAATTTGAGGACTACACAATGAGCAAAGATTTGAGTCAAATTTTTTAATTCTATGTCAAGAGCAATCGGTCTAGAAGTAGAGACTTTTCTAAGTATTGTGATTTAACTCTTAGAACTACAGTCTCTTTTAGGGATGGGGATGTAACTGGAAGAATATTTTGAAAAATATGATCAGGATATGATTTTAAAAATAAAGGTATTATTTATGTCAAATTTTTATGCTTATTTTAGTTTATTTATATTATTATATAAATTGTTTATATTTATTTATTTCAGGATAAATTTGAACCTGCTGATGTAATTGCTGAAGAAAAGTTTCATATAGCTATATCAATTATTTTATAAAATATATTCAGAAATTGGAAGACCAATTTACTCTCTCACTATAAGAAATATGAGATTGATGAGGATAGGTTGGCTGATCCTCCTCAAACTATTAGTTTTTAAGATTGGGAGTGATTATTAATATATTTTAAGTCTAAAATATTTAAGGTACCTCATTATCCTTCTAAGTAAAATATATTTTTTGTTTTAATAATTAAATTCTTATTAATTACAAAATTTTGTTGTAGAACAAAAGTGTAAGAAACACGACAAATTGAGAGAAACAAATGACTAAACATACTTGTGGTCCTCGATCATTTGTAGAGATTGAGTATGCTACAGTAAGTTCAATCGATCACCACTATAATTTAAGTTTGTAATCATTTTTATTTTAAAATTTATTCTTTGTATTTTCTTATGTTATTATTTTATAGAGAGATCCTACTACTGGACAACCTACCCCTCCTGACCAGTTGTGGGAGATAATGCATACTAGGAAGACATTAGATTGACAAGTAGTATGGGCTGACTCACACTCTGAACAGATTCATGTATGCATTGTAGTTTAATATTTTATTTTTATTTATTTTTATTTTTAATCTAATAATTTCATATATTTTTTTAGAGCCATATGCACAAACTTTCTTAGCAACAAGACTAAGATTTAGAGAGTGATCCTCGAATGACGTCAAAAGAAATATTAGCGATAGTTCTTGGTGAGAGGTTAGGGTATGTAAGAGGAAAAGGGTATAAAGCGGAGCCTTCAAGGAAAAGAAATCGTCCTCAATCTAGTGATAATTCAGTTATACAAAGTGTGTGTGCCCAATTACAGGAAGAGTTTCATAAAAAAATTCAAGAGGAGAGAGAAAAAATGGAGGTAGAGCGTACAACGAAGTGTGCGAAGATGGAAGAAGAGCGTGCATCAAGAGTATTCGCAATTCGAGCAAAGATTAATCGACCAAATGGAGCAAAGTATTCAAACTCAATTCGCTGCCTTGATGCATAGAGGGCAACCACATGCGCCTACTTCTTCTACTCTTAGTATTAATCATTTCATATAATGTTTATGTATAAACTATACAATTTTGTTTTCTTTTTAAATATGTTTAAGTAATTGAAGTAATTAGATATTTTAGTAGACAATTTAAATTATTAATCAATTATTAGAGTTTAGTTTATTAAGCAAAAGTTTAAAAATAGAGAAAAGACTTATGATTATTAGAAAAATAAAATAAGTGAAGGTTGAAATTTATATCACAATGAATTATGTAAATAATTTAAAAAAATAAAAATATTAGTAAATCATTGATATAGAATTTTAAAAAGACAAATTATACATAAGTTCTTTAAACGAAGGGGTATTTATCCTACTAAATATTCGAGTGTCATATAACTTCCAAATAAAGGATATTAATCAATTTTTTCGATTCCATTCAGTTGTGATTAATTCATTGAACTGGAGGTTGAGTGTGGTGTGTGCTGTGAAGGCTTAGGGGTGTGAGTCTTTCTGTTGAATGTGGGTGTTTGAAGCCGTGGGGGAGGGGTTCTGGATGGTATATATATATATATATATATGCATATGTTGTGCTCTATTTGTGAGCGTGTTTTCATTGGGCGTACTGTGCATGTATGTTTTGGTTATTGCTACTGGTGTGCGCATATTGCTACTGTGGGAAGTATGTGTGGTTATTTATGTTGTGTTACTGGTTGGTGGTTTAGGGCACTGATTAAGGGAAATTGAGATGTGTGTATGGGTGTTTATGCTTATGTGGGGAAATGTGATCAGAGGCATGCTGTGGTGGGTTATGTTGGACTGAATGGAAGGAGAATACATATATATAGACAATTATATTGAGGTTGTGCTGCTATGTGTGTGTGTTCATTGTGTGCAGTGTATGTGTATGGTAGGTGAGAATGCTGAAAGTTGGGAGCTTGATGTATAAGATTGGTTGATTTCAAAACTGTTGATGAATTGATATTCCTTTTTGTTCTAGAGTCAGTCACCAAAACAGAGACCTATTGTATTTGTGTGTGTGGGTGGTTCGGGAGTTAAGATTGAAAGTAGTGATTTTATATCAATAGCTATTTGATTTTTCAAAGAGGGGTGAAGAAGCTAATTTAATCAATCGGGTTTTTTTTTATTTGGTTTTGAAGCTTCAGGTTCTTTGAAATCAGATTTGCTACATTGGGTAGCTTATTCTGGGATAATGTAATTAAAGTTAATAGGCTCAGAGTTAAAATGAAAGGAGATTATAGATATAAAGTGGTTTGGGTTGGATGATTAATATTGAAAGTTATGTTACTTTTAGCTATGTTAAATTGATTTGTAAATCTGAAAAGTCTTATATTTATAAGCTCTTAGAGGCCACTAAAGGATGATGAAATGGAATAGAATAGGAAATCATGAGAATGTACTTTTGTTCCCTGTTTGGGCAGCATAGCTATGTATACATATACCTATGTGCTTGAATCAGATTGTACTGTGTGTGGGAAGTTAAAGGAGGCATAAGGCAACTTGTATTTATGGACATAAGATTTGGGGAATTCTCAAAGTTAACTGATGGTTAGGACTTGTTTTTTTAGAATCATAGCTTATGGTGAATAAATATGATTGTTGCATATAAGAAATTTGTTTGATTAATGGTTTAGGAGTTATGTATTGAGTCGTTGTAGATTGATAGTAGCGGGTAATGAAATGAAATACTAAGTGAGAGATGTTTATTTCTGTCCAAAATTTAAATAGAAGGTTAATATGCTATTTCGAAATACCAGGGGATTGAAAAGTGAAAGTAATTGAAGTTGAGCTGAAAAGAGTAACGGTTTAGGAGCTTGGCAGGTGAGTGAATAACGTTCCCTAAAATTTACATTTTCAAATGCATTGTCATTTCAAATGTGGAATTTCAAATATGAATTTCGAAAAGCAAATTTTACGAAAGTATGATTTAAATCATTAGAAATGATTTTCTTTCGATTGGTTTACAAAAGAATTATGATTATGTATGAAAATGGATGAATAAGTTTTTGAAAAGAGTTTGGCAAAAGTTGCATTGAACTGATATTATTCATGAAATATATTCTTATGCGAATTTCATGTTTTCACAGTAATTTGATTTCAAAGGTACGTGCTTGGGGTTTTTGTAAAGTTAAAGTGATTTTACCAATGGTTGTGGCATTGAAACGATTGAGATTATTTCATGTGAAATAAACCCCATGCATGATGGAAATATTTTAGGACGGAATACAGAACACTGGTTGCTAACAGCAGTACTGTTAGTCCTTGGTGCACCTTGGTTACCCGAGCTTGACGGATATACGTGGGTTTCATACTCGCGACGGATATACGTGGGTCTCATACTCGCGACGGATTGTGGCCTCGAGCCACCAGATTATTACGTGAGTCTCGTACTCGCGACGGCTAGTGGCCTTGAGCTGCTAGATTGGTTAGTTATCCTCGTGGACTGTGTGTCCATGTCTGTTTTCATTCTGTTGAAGTCCTACGGAAAGATTATGGTTTTGAAAGGATTGTTTTCAACAATTGATTGGAAGTGGTTATTTCAGGTTGATTTGAAATGGTTATTTCAGATTGGTTTCCCTGAAAGAAAATGTTTATGGAAAGGTTTGCATCGAATTATGAAATATTATGAAAATAAAATTTTCAGTATGATTATGCATTGTTGACTTCTACATTCTTTTAACCATGTTTTTGGGACGTTATTCACGAATAGATTATTTGGCCTCAGATAGTGCAGGTGACCCTAATCCTCTCGCTGAGCAGTAAAGAGTCTCGTCGCAGATCCGAAGCGTTGTTTTGAACAAGATTGAGTTTTATCTTTATTAAGTACTTGTGTTATTTTAATAAAAAGGTAAATGCTCCACATAGACCTTAGAAAAGATTTTGTTTATTTTGAAAAATGTTATGGAAACTTTAAACGTTGTATTTGAGGTTTTAGGCTTTCGGAATATGGAACTATTCATATTCCGTGCCGATCACGATCTAAATTTTGGGATGTGACAACACAAAACACACAAATGGTTCTCTCTCTCTCTCTGTTAGAAAATCGATCTAGGGTTCTTTCTTTGACCATGGAAGATTGATGTGGAACAAGGAGGGGAACTTTCTCTGAAAGTTCCACCATTCGCAGAACTGATGATGAGCACTGCCTGAACATATGAAAATACTTGCCTCTCTAAGCTAGTATTCTCTATACACAGGCGCACAATTCTTGCCTTGGATCCATCAGAGGGACTTGGAATATATCAAATAAAAACTCCTTTAATAACGCTAGTAAATGGTTCTAGAGAATGGTATGACATTTCTATGACTCCTTCAACAGCGGCCGCGGCCACCAGAAGGCTGCCGTCCACCAACCCCTCAGCTGGGACTCCTTCAATCAACACGCGACATGTCTGCAACTCAAAGCTCAATGGCAAGGTATTGTTACTGCACCATTATCTCTATCTCCATCGCTTTAAGATTCTAGAGCTGAGGGTGTATGCTTTGCGCTCTCAGCTACACCTCAAATTTGGGGTACTTCCCAAATGTTTTTTTTTTCCTTGAGATCACATAGAAGATATCAAAATTTTATTCATTTTATGTAAAATTTAATAATAAAAAAATATTTGGACAACTAAGAGTGTACAGCTAACACCCCAACCGAAGATTATATTCTTCTCTTCGTTCTACTGCACCAATTGAGAAGTACCCTAGGGGTTTATATGTAAGGACGCAGCCATTAATTAGCATTATAAAGTTTCTGTTTAATTATTTTTGGTGAAAAAGGATAAGTTCATTCATTTGTTTATTTTTCATGCATTACAGGTCTTCAGCATACTGGAAGCATCTTAACGTTGTCATAATGTTTCTGATTACTATGGTCGGGCTTATGTTCAAGTGGAATACCAATCCAAACAGAAATCTCCATTTGATGATCACGCCCCCATCATGTTGGTCATTATGGTCAACCTGTGCCTCTATGCTGCTAGCTTGATTGCAGAATATGGACTTCCAAGTGAAGAGCCTTACCTTGTAATCATCAAAACCTTTGGTCCACTCCTCGGATTTCTCATCGTTGTGCTGCTTCTTACAATCTTAGTTCCATTGTTGGGCACAATCGCATCCGTTATATGGGATCTCTTTATGTTGAACGCTGCAACACGTCGTACCCAACGGTGGTGCAATGTCTTTGTGAGGCTTTCTAAGGTATAAGAAGACGATACCTTGTAAAACAACTACTAAGCCGCTCTCAGGAGGTAAATGTAAATGCTTCACCGGTGCAATCTCAAGTAGAACTAGACGTCTGAGACTTTGTCTATCGTCTTTCTGGTTCACTGAACGAACCTTACAAAGTTTGTCTCTTGTAATCCAAAAATAGAAAGTCAGAGAGCGTTTTCCTCTTGTCTTTATCTGTATAGGAATTTCTCTCTCATTCTGGATATTCATGAAGCTTGTGAACCAATCTCCTGATCAAGAGTTTTGAGCTAATCGACCAAGACAGTTTTCAAGGAGGCAAGGGCAAGCAAAAGTTTAAAAATAGAGAAAAGACTTATGATTATTAGAAAAATAAAATAAGTGAAGGTTGAAATTTATATCACAATGAATTATGTAAATAATTTAAAAAAAATAAAAATATTAGTAAATCATTGATATAGAATTTTAAAAAGACAAATTATACATAAGTTCTTTAAACGAAGGGGTATTTATCCTACTAGTGTCATATAACTTCCAAATAAAGGATATTCAAAAAATATAATTCTCTCATGCCATATTCATTTATTACTATGTTCCTTCATTCTTAATTGCTCCAAAAATTTGAATTTAATGCGCATCCAACTTCACATATTCATATAAATTTCATGAATTCAACTTCTTTACTTCAAATCATAACTTAGGAGCCTTTAAATGTATTTCAAGTGTGCTTTAGAAATGTAATTCACTTATTCTATATTAAGTATCTTAAAACAGTAGATTTACTTAATAAATTTCAGCTTCTTAAAATTTAGCCCTAGTACTTATCTTTTTACGTCAATCCACACTTGTATCTTACATTCTATTAGCATTTGTTCATTTAACTCCTAAAGTTTTGGACAGCCCCACTATTAACAAAATACTTTATTTGTCCAAAATACTCCTTTAGTCCTTAATACATGACCTAATTAAAGAGTTAATTTTAGTCTTAAATATAACACATATTTTTTATATTTATCAATTTTTTTTCTAAATTACCCCTATTGATACTCTTTCAACAATAATTAAGAGATGGAGGGAGAAAATTAAGGAAGATGATCAACCCCAAGATGGATTAATGTTCTAGACACTTTACCTTAGCCCAGAACGCCACTTGCATATATGATCAACCTTGCTTTTCCTCCTGATCTTCTTCCTCTTCGTTCCCTTTTTCTTCTTCTCCATCACCAGCTCTCTCTCCTAATTTTTTCTGCTTGTGTGAAAATGAGTGAAGCCTGAGAGGAGGGTTAATCAGGCGTTAAAGTGGTTTAGTAAATGGCGAAATAATTCTTGTATACATTAGGGTTCACATAATAAGAAGCTTACCTAATAAGCTTTGACTTTTTAGCATTTTCTTCATGGACCCATTACATGAATTCTAAAACTCCTTTATGAAGACTTTCTAATTTAAATATCTTTTTTACTTTATAAAATAATTTATCTAAAATTTTCAAGCCTATTTTTCTTGGATTTTGTTTTTAATTTTCCAGACATTTTTTCCCCAAGTATACTTTTGACACAGTAATAACTCTTATTTATACTTTTTGCCCCTAACCTCTTCATAATTTTAACTTTTGGGTTAGCTTAACTTATTTAACTATGATTCAAAATTTGGGACGTTACATTTAGAACAAAAATTTCAACACCAGCATTTAACATTTTTAATTTAACATCCTTATAATTTTAATTCTTAACATTGAACCCCCTACGGTTAGTTTTTTAGCTCTATCTAATGCCTATCAAAGATATTTTATCTCTATTTCTTTAAACTTTACATTTTGTCTTTAATTCCTTCATTAGTACTTGGTTTTATTAAGTAAATCACTAATATATGCTTTTAAGAAGTCAAGTTATACCTAAGTTCTCCAAAATGTAGGAGTACTATAAAACTAATGTTGGTATCCTATTATCAAATATCTAGTTTCAGGGTTCGTGTATGCCCTTTCTAACCTATGTTTTTTTAGGAATTGAACTCAAGACACAAAGATATCTAGTGGGGTGAGATGAATTTAAAGGGATTGGGCTCACCCAATATTCAAGTATAAGTCGAAGTCTTCCTTCCTCCTAGGTGATACCAATGTCGCGCAGGATGAGCTGTCAATTACTTTCAGGTATAAACCTAGGCATCCAAGAGTTAAGATAATTTTTCAAACGTCACGACTGGAATCACAATAAAGTGATACTCCCTATGAACTGAACACACTCCAAATGGTCAGATGGCTCACCCCTTTACTAACTAATGGGTGTAGCTCACCCAAGATTTAAGTGCAGGGCGAAATCTCCCTTGCTCCTAGACTATACCAATATCAAGCAGGATGAGTCGTATATTACTCTCAGGCGTAAACTTAGGCACCCAGGAGTTATGATGTCTCCCTAAGTACTGCGACTGGAACTACAACAAAGTAGTACTCCCTAAAGATCGAACATGCTCCAAATGGTCATATGTCTCACCCTTTCGCTAGTTGAATCCTATGACGATGGGTTGCAAATGCGGATTATGATAAGAAATATAATGCCTTGTTTTAGGTCAAATTATATGTGCGAGTCTTCATATTAAATCGGGTTGGGCTTCAAAGCGTGTTATTCTATTGCCTGAAAAGAATTGGCCCATGGATGCCGTAAATCGAAAGCCTAAAATAGTTGGGCTCTTCATGTGAAGATTGGAGCCTACTAAACGGATTTACGGATCCCAGCGTAATTTCTTTTTGTGATAACGCACATCCCTTGTACCAAAGAAAAACAAACTCATCGCTTGTACAAAAAGCCTGAGCCATAGCTTTTAAGTAATTTTTAAAAGGCTTGAGTTATAATAATTCTTACGTTTTTAATTTGTACAAGCGAACTTCTTTGGAGTTGAGAAGGTGATGAAAGATCTAAAAGTTGATATTAAATAATTCTAGAAATGCTTTGTAAGTTTTAAAATTGATCTGCAAGGGAAAAAATATCTACGAATAATTCATTAAAAAAGAATCTTTCGAATAACTTGAATTTTAGGTTTTTCTTACTATCCATTTTCTAGACTATGACCATTGATGTAATTTTACCTTCTTTCCCGCGAAGCATGATTTCCTTACTCGCCTAATGCGTATTCAAGTTAAACAAAGTGTCGAAAAAGGTGGTGTTATAACAAGTGTTTGAGTATTATTGACAATAACATATCAATAAGATGAATTCTAAAGCAGAAGAGGTACCAGATTTAATTTTAGTAAATTCCATACGAATATCCAACTGCTATAATAAATAACTAGCAAAAATTACAAAGCCTAAGCTACTGAAAAATACTCGAAGCACCTCTAAGGAGATATTCAGATCTACACAACTTCGGTCTCTGGGTTTAATATTTGGTTGCAGATAACATTGTAAGAAGCATAAGTAGTAGCAATGAAAGTAACAAGAAGCGAAGAAAACCAGGTGGTTGGAGGTTGATGGATGCAGAGTGATCCGAGATCTCAGACGAATCAACAGTCAGAGGCTTTCCATCACTGTTTACAGAGCAAGATTTTGGGTAGGGGCCATTAGTGTTCAACATCAAAGCACGAAGAACCCCAGAAACTGTGCTCATACAAGCAGTTTGGTTCTTAGCCAAAAACTATGTCAAGCCCATGAGCTCACAATCTTTGTTGTGGCACTGGATCTTGGTGGTCCTGTCCTCTGTTTTGCTTGAATTTGAAGTTGTCTTCTTGGTAACCTGCGTGCAATTCAATACTTATTCAATTCGAGAACTAGAACAATACCTGTTGGTTTAACAATGATATGTTCTTGCTGCTGATTCTTTCAACTTCATTAATGAAAGGGAAAAAAATAAAAACAGAACCAGAACATGCAAGATGGATTTGAATATTCTCAGTTGAATCTTAATTGAGTGATATTAATCATTTAATCACTAAATTGGGATATATCTAATGGTGGAAAGGTAAAGACTTTTATTTATTTTTTAAATATCACAATCTAACAAGTAATATATTCCTCCAAGAAACTAAAGTTAGAGTCCTAAATATACTATAAATAATATTAGGTACTGAATACAATTGAAAAATAATAGGTGTTGCGCCTTCTTTAATTTGTCTCCGAAAGACTTTGGTCCTAAAGCATAATTTGGTAAATTTAAAACTCATATATATAAATAACTTGTGAACTTTGGCCGTTAAGCATAAGCTAATAAATATAATGATTGCAACTTAACAAGCAGAGTGGGTTGGTTTATATATTTTATAGTAATAATAGGAAGGATGGAAGGAAGAAAGTGTTCTTTTTATATATATATAAAAGTATAAGTAAGTTTGGTATCGGCCTCCTACCAAAATTATGACATAGTCCTAGGACTCATAAAGCAGTTACAGGAGACTTATGAGATCGTCTATTAAAGGAGCTCTCACAATAACAGTAAAAATCAAACTCACTTCCTTATAAGATACAA
This sequence comes from Leucaena leucocephala, assembly GCA_037074615.1. Lineage (NCBI taxonomy): Eukaryota > Viridiplantae > Streptophyta > Magnoliopsida > Fabales > Fabaceae > Leucaena > Leucaena leucocephala. The sequence goes on from CM073553.1 coordinate 6,267,006, forward strand.
ATATATCCCTTAATATATGTGTCAACTCTCATATAATTAAATAAAGTGTTTTAATTTGGCATTTTGCGGCAGACGAGCTGTTCACATTCCACATGGCCTTCCCTTTAAGACTTCGTCGCTCTATTTACTTTTATTGCTTTTCCATTTATAAATTGATTAATAGGAACATTATGATAATTCATTCGGCAATTGATTGCCATAGAAAAAAAGAAGAAGTAAATTTATGTGTATTTACTTTTTTTTTACCAAGCTTGTGAAAATAAATAAAGAAGTTCAGTACAAAAAAATAAGTAAAATAAATAAAGAAGTTCAGTACAAAAAAATAAGTATTTTTCAATGGTTATTTTATGATTTTTTTTAACAGTTTTAATCATAACAATAAACCTTTATAGCGCTTGAGCCAACCATTAGAAAATTAGGTGAAAGAAATAGTTTTATATGGATTTTTAGGAACCACTACTCATGATAGTCAAAACGAAAGAAAATTTTAGCTGTTCAATTTAACTCTAGAAAAAAAGTAATAGAAAAAGATGAATGTGATGAGGTTAATAACAGTTTAAAACCACTAAAAAATAATAAAGCAAGAATTAGAATTTAAAAATTATTTGTAGTGGTTAAAGGAACTGTTGTGTCAAAAGATATATTATTATAATTCCTCTAATAATAAATATATGACTTAGTTAAAAGCCTTATTTTATTTTAAATATTAGAATATAATTCTTATCTTAAATTTATAATTATTTTTTAAATTATTTATATTGATTATACATATTAAAGGGATTTACATAAAGTAGTAATGAGTATTTTAGAAAACTAATATATATTCATTATAAATAACAAAATCAATAAATCTTTTCAACTATAAAAATTAGTTATTTTCTACACTAAGATCGGATAGAGTATTATATTAAAAATTTATGGTGGAGAGACTTGTTGAGAGGTTCGGTTTTGATGTATGCTTCCAATTAAATTAAGTTGATATTTCCCTCACATGATCATGACACCCAAACACAATAATGAAGGCTCTGCTATAAATAAACTCGGATCCTCTTATGTAAAAGCTTCCCGGATATCTTCCCTCTTACAAACCCCATGCAAGGTTTGATACAACACAGAACTGAGAGCTATTAGAAATGTAGCGTTTTCATCTCTCCTTTATTGCTTTAAGTTTCCACGTTCTCTGTAGTTTTCACTTGTAAATATGGCTCTTCTTCCTGCACATCCTTTCAATATGGAAGCTGACGTTGAGCAACTTTCTCATCATCATATGCTTCATCCTGGCGGTGGACCTTCCTTCACACTCCACCGTTCCTACCATCCACAGCACAGCTTTCTCATCATCTGCTCCAATTCACCACCAATCCCTGACGGGGGACTCGAGGCGGTGGCTAGGGCACCAGTTGATGACATGCTGGGAACTCAAAGCTCAATGGGAAGGTACACGACATCCCTCACTTGCTTTGAGTTTCAGCTATACACACACACACACACACACACTTGAGAGATTCATACTAGACTATATATATATATATATGAATCCAACAAACTTGTCAAAACCTAAACATTCTCTTTTAGTGGCTATGTGAGAAGTGGAGCACGCTACAAGGATGCCAAAATTGTTTGGTGCAATGGAAAGCTGGTTCTGATCTCCCAGCATCCTCGAAAACATCATTGTTATGCCCTCTGACTGTTAGTGTTGAGCAACCCGGCCGTCTGCTTATCCGGTGCAACCACTTGTACTCATTGAAATTGGGCTTTCTCTGGCATGCCTTAAAAGAGTACAAACCGGGTGAGCTCAAATGGATAAAGATTGTTAATTAAACGAGACAAGCTACGGTTACATCCACGAGATTAGCCCGTGCCTTTAGTTTTTATTAACTTAATTACAAAAGTCTAAACTGTCCATATTTCCTCAGCCCAGCACGCAGTAGTCAGTCCTATAATGACTCCTCTCCCTTGTTGCTTGTAACTTGGGTGTCACGTCCCGAAATTTAGACCGTGACCGGCACAGAATATAAATAGTTTCACATTCTGAAAGCCTAAGACCTCGAATGCAACATTCAAATCATCAATAACATTTTCCAAAAATAAACATAATATTTTTCTAAGGACTATGTGGAGCTTTTGCTATTTTCAAATTAATACAAATTCTTAAGAGAAGTAATTACATTAAAATAGTTATTGTCAAAATGACACTTCGGATTGGTAGCGAGGCACTGCTCAGCGGAAGGATTAGGGTCACCTGCACTATCTGAAATCAAATAATCTACTCGTGAATAACGTCCCAAAAACATGATTTAAAATAATGTGGAATTAAACAATGCATAAACATGCTAAAAATGTATTTCATAACATTTCTTAATTTGATGCAAATATTTCCGTAAGTATCTGTACTTCAGGGAAAACAATCTGCAGTAACCATTTCAAATTCAACCTGAAATAACTATTTCAAATCAATTATTGTAAAACAATCCTTTCAAAATCATGATCTTTCTGTAGGACTTCAACAGAACGAAAACAGACGTGGACACACAGTCCACGAGGGTAACTAACCATTCTGGTGGCTCGAAGCCACTAACTGTCGCGAGAGTGAATCCCACGAATAATTCTGGTGGCTAGGCCATAAACTGTCGCGACAATGAATCCCACGAAATAATTCTGGTGGCTATGCCACAAACTGTCGCGAGAATGGATCCCACGAAATAATTCTGGTGGCTATGCCACAAATTGTCGAGCTCGAGTAACCAAGGTGTACCAAGGACTAACAGTACTGCTGTTAGCAACCAGTGTTCTGTATTCTGTCCTAAAACGTTTCCATCATGCGTGGGGTCCTTTTCACATGTAATGATCTCAATCGTTTCAAATACCATAATCATTGATAAAGTCACTTTGAATTTCAAAAACCCCAGCATGAACATTCAAAATCAAGTTTACTGTAAAAACATATGCAATTAACATAGGAATATTTCATGAATAACATCAGTTCACTGTCAAATCTTTTCTAAAGCCTCTTTATCCATTTTCATGTATAATCATAATCTTTTGTAAATCGATCGAAAGAAAATCATTTCTAACGATTTAAACCATACTTTCATAAAACTTGCTTTTCGAAAATCTTATTTGAAATGATAATGCATTTGAAAATATAAATTTGTAGGGAACGTTATTCACTCACCTGCCACGCTCCTAAACAGTTACTCTTTTTAGCCGATCACTTTCTTTTATTCTCACTTCTCAATTCCCTGATAACCCGAAACAATATATTAACATTCTAATCAACATTGCAACAAAATTTCATCATTCTTAAACCACAACCAAACATGAAGGCAAACACTTATTCATTCATAAACTTTAAACACAACCCTTACACAACTTTATAATATTCACACTTCATCTCCGTGCATACCCGCACATACATATACATATATCCATTAGAAATTTCCGTTCATTTGCCATCATCACAACAATCCTATATACACTTGCTAATATAGAAATATTCCAATGATTGCTTTTATCACCATTCCTATTCCTTTATAATGCTTGAAATATGAAAACCATAGCCTTTAACTATGAAAAATCCAAACTTTATAACCATGGTTAATTTTAAAAGTTCCTACCAATATCATATTCTTCCATTCAACTTAACACCCATATCTCAACAATTGCCCAAATGTCAAACCAGTTGAACCACAATTCACAACTTAGCAACAATCTCAATTCAAGCACATTTCACTTACCAAAACATAGTTTTTTTTTCCCATTATTTCTTCCCTTCCAAAACTTAAAGCCAAATTCAGTTTGCACACAACAGCAATATATATAACTATACATTAAGCCAAAACAATAGCACATACGCACATGCATAGTAACAGAACCCCTTTCTTTCCTTCAACTAATATATGCTACACATATGAATTAAATTCTCAAGAATACTAACTATTGCTCCAAATTTCTTCTTCATTCACTAATTCCATTAATCCACTGCTGTCAATTTCTCAAATCCATCATACATTCATAAATCTGTCCACAAGCCAAATTTCCAGGACCAATGATAAATATGCATATACACATACATGAATATCTTTATAGCACCCGCGAGCACATATTCCATCATTCACAATAACAACGACAACATCAAATATCCACAAGTATAATACCCAGAACCAACAAAAATTAATTCAATCCATCACACCGCACAGCTTAAATGGGGTTATTTACTTACCCAACTTCAATTCCACAGGAACACCACAACGTAGTCCCATTCCGACTGCATCCCTCAATACCTCACATGGCTCAACATCAGAGGAAAGGTGGATTATCGTCGACAGAAAATTTCAATTGCCAACAGAGCACACGCGACGACTGCAGGAGGTTGGGAAACTAGACTTGCTACAGTGACTCAGTCACCCACTTACAATAATCTCTGGCGAGCTGGCTGAATAATGAGGAAGTAGGATGATTGCCGTGACAGAATAGTTACCACTGACGGCAACATCGGCGGAAGGTTACACATCACAGAAATCAGAGTTCTCCCTGAACCGAATCGCGAGCTCCCTCTCTACTTCGTTGATAAGTGAAGCGCCAGACTAGACGGTGGGGCTAAAACCAATCGAAGACGACAAGCCACCCAACATAAGACTTCACCGTCGCTCACCTTCCCTTTCCCCTGCACTTGACCTCTCTGCTCCATTTAAAGGACTATCGACACGGAGTGAAGTTACAGCTCAGGCAGAGACAGCACGACCAGAGTGACTGACGGAAGCAACATTTGGCTGCATGGCATTGCTTGCGTGAAGCCTCGCCGCTGCGCTGAGCCTCCTTCTCTGCTACCGCTGCGTTAATCAGCGAAAATGAAAAAAGGAGGTACGGTCTGCAGAGGAAAAAGGAGGGAGGTCACTTTGGTCATTTCACACGTGGGAAAATGAAAATAAATCCTTTTCTTTTGCACTGGCCCGGGCTCGAACACGGGTAATCTGATTCGCACTCCTACCACATGACCACTCAGCTAACCTATTCACTTTGAAATTTTCTGCACCGAATATATACATATCCCTTGTTTAAGATAATTTTAAAATATAAGAATTCCTGAGCCATAACATTGGGTATGTTTGGACAGAGAGAAAAGTGAGAGGAAAATAGAGGGGAATGAAAGCTAAGAAGGAAAATTCCCAAAAGTGGTAAGAAAATTTATTATTTTTGTGAGTTTTCTATTATAGTATTTTTTTTTTCTTCATAATTTTTTTCTCATCCAAATATATAGAGTTAAGGTTTTCATTTTTTGGACTTGTTCAAATTATATTACAACTTATACAAGCTTTAATCAAAACTTTCTTGAATTCTAGCTATATATATATATGTCAATTATATCTTCTTGCATTGCAGTACCTACAGGGAGAAACTCCATGCTGTCATTGTATTTCTGATTACTACGTTCGGTGTTTTGTTTCAAGTTGAATATCAATTTGAAAAGAAATCTCCATTTGATGATCACGCCCCCCATCATGGCAGCCATTCTTGTCAACCTATGCCTCTATGCTGTGAGTTTCATTGCAGAATATGCTTTTCCCACAGAACAACCTTACCTTGCCATCATCAAAGCCTTTGGTCCACTCCTCGAATTTCTTGCCATTGTTCTGCTTCTTTTCATCTTAGTTCCATTGTTGGGCATAATCGCTTCCTTCATATGGGCTCTCTTTCTATTCAAAGCTTCAATCATGTGGTTCTCAAGGATCGTGCAATGTGTTCGTCAGGTAATCTCAGGTATAATTCGATACTTTGAAGACGTCTCAGAACCAACTCACTCTCTGGTGATAGTATGAACTCATCATATAGTTTCTTTATGTAATAAATAAAATGAGTGAGTTAGTTATGGGAAGTTAATGGGTAGTTAGTTAACTGGGTTTAGCAAATATGGTCTGCAAAATGGCACGAGAGGGGTTATTGTAATCAGATTTTTGAGAATAATAGAATTAAGCCTCCCTGTGTTTCTCTCCCTTTCCACACATCAGCTTCTCTTTCATTTAAGTCATCCTTTTCTCTTCAGATGGTACTTTTATATACTCTGGACAAAGTTTTAAAGCCCTACTTAGTCCTAAATAAAGGGGGAAGATGAAATATTTTGTTTTCTTTAAATGTTTTCACTCTGTGATTGCAACAAATTATTAGCATGCTTTTAATTTTTGAGTTGTGGTAATTAATTTCAGTGAAGGATAAAATTGAAAATTCACTCATTTTCTACAAATTTAAACATATCAACTACCACTCCTTAACTAAAAACTATGATGTAACTTAAATTTGTCCTATAATTAAAAATATATGAAAATATTCTCAAAATAACCTTGAAAAGAATAACATTTAAATAGAAAGGCAACAATCCACGTTTATATATAAACTTCACACAATCTAACAAAATAGAATTATTAAAATATAAATATATTTATTGCTATTTTTCTTCTTCTTTCCTTTTTTTTGTTAAATTTAAAGTGACATCTTTTTAGGCTTGATAAAGGGAGGAAAAATATAAAATCCATCTCAACTGATATGTCTGAAACTCTTGACTAGATCGGGTTTACTAATTCCCTAGTCTCACTTATCAATATAAGTTATGTTTTAAAACTATGAGATTTATACAAAAGAAAGGAATAGAATAAGTTTCAAATAATCATCCAATAATTCTACGGGTCAACAGAGCAATTAGGAAAGAAAAAACTTATATACTTAGGGTGCTTGTTTCCAATAAAATTAATACATGAAAATTTTTATATATTTTTTATTCTATAATAAACTCTTATTATTAATATTATTAACACTTTAAAATCTTTTTATTAAATGCAAATATATTAAGTACTTAAAGCTAAGTACATATGTTTTCTTGACTAGGAAAATAGATCAAAGGTTGAGTAGCACAAAGAAAAAATTTGAAAGTACAAAAAATACTTTATAATATTGAATGTATCAAAAATTACTTTAGAATGTTACATGGTACGTACTAGAAAAGATACTTTAAAATGCTATATGCACAAAAAAATTATTTTAAAATACAGAGTATTATGGGAAAAAAATGCTACAAAGTGCACTAAGATGAAAGCATTAAAAGAAAAAAGCATAAGATCTGCAATTAAACCTTAACGACGAAAGGACGAGAGCAAGTGATAGAAACGATGGGAAAAGAGAAGCAGATGTGTAGGAAATTGAAGAAGATAATCATACCTTCAAATTTGGCCATATGTCTCCTAAAGTGAAACAGTGAATGCTGCATCTCTTCGCTCAAATTTGGACAAAAGGGCTAAATGAGAGAATAAGGGAAGGGCTCAGGAAGATGGATTATTGAAGAACTTGTTGCAGTTAGCAATAAATTAAGTTTCAGATTTGGTTCAGATTTAAGGATCTCAAGCGACGACCTTGACGAACAAAGTCTTTAGTCTAAGCTGAAGGGGTCCTGATGAGAGTTGTTAACAACTCAGTAATGAAAATATGGGGGTATTTCACCAAAAAAGTAAATAATGGGGGCCAAGTTTGAATAATAGGAATATATATATATATATATATATATATATATGTATGTAGATATATGGTTAATTTTAGGGAGAATGACTCTGAGATGCTAAGGAAGAGACTTCATTTCTAAAAAGTTACAATGACAATGTGTTATCATTTTTTACTATATAATTTGTCATAAATTGTTATTAGACTTTAAAGTTATTTATTCTTTTCTTTGGGACTTCATCGTCGATAGTCCCCCTTAACTTTAAGATTTGTTTATGGAGAAAGACCTCTAAAATATGGGAATCCAAAATTGTCCCTCAAAATGTTTTAATTCCCATGAAGTCCTTACAGACCATTATGTAATTAACTTGTTTTGAAGTGACCAATTTGCTCTTACATATAAAAAATCTCCAACCATGACCCACTGCTGAAGAATTTTTCGGCAAAAAGTTGGCCAAAATGAGATTTGATTATATATATATATAATGCAAAATATTACTCTTTAGTCCTTAATGTAAAAATTATTTATTTAATTTAGGGAGATTAAAGAAATTATATATATTACTCAATTATAATATATGTGGTCTAATCTCTCTACACATGATGTCACGTCCCAAAATTTGGACCGTGACCAGCACAGAATATGAATAATTTCACATTCTGAAAGCCTGATACTTTAAATAGAACAGTCAAACTTTCCATAATATCTTCCAAAATAAACAGAAACTTTTCTAAGGATTATGTGGAGCATTTACCTTCTTTTCAAAATAATACAAACATTTTCTAAATGATAATTTCATCAAAATTAGTTTTGTCAAAAATAACGCTTCGGATTGGCAACGAGGCTCTTCACTGCTCAGCGAAAGGGTTAAGGTCACCTGCACTATCTGAAGCCAAATAATCTACTCGTGAATAACGTCCCAAAACATGATTTAAAAGAATGTGGAAATAAACAATGCATAATCATATTGAAAATATATTTCGTAACATTTCGTAATCTGATGCACACCTTTCTATAATCTTTTGTATTTCAGAAAAAATAACAATATGAAATAACCATTTCAAATCAATCGTTGAAATAATCATTTCTTTTAAAACCATAACTTTTCTGTAGAACTTCAACAGAATGAAAACAGACGTGGACACACAGTCCACGAGGGTAACTAACCATTCTGGTGGCTCGAAGCCACTAACTGTCGCGAGAACGAATCCCACGAAATAATTCTGGTGGTTCAAGGCCACAAACTGTCGCGAGAATGAATCCCACGAAATAATTCTGGTGGCTCAAGGCCACAAACTGTCGCGAGAATAAATCCCACGAAATAATTCTGGTGGCTATGCCACAAACTGTCGAGCTCGAGTAACCAAGGTGCACCAAGGACTAACAGTACTGCTGTTAGCAACCAGCGTTCTGTATTCCGTCCTAAAACATTTCTGTCATGCATGGGATTTACTTCACATGTAATAATCTCAACTGTTTCAATGCCATAACTGTTGGTAAAAACCACTTTGAATTTCAAAAAAAAAAAAACCCCAGCATGTACATTAAAAATCAAGTTACTGTAAAATCATATGAAATTCGCATAAGAATATATTTCATGAATAACATCAGTTCAATGCAACTTTTGCCAAACTCTTTTCAAAAGCTTATTCATCCATTTTCATACATAATCATAATTCTTTTATAAACCAATCCAAAGAAAAATTATTTCTAACGATTTAAACCATACTTTCGTAAAATTTGCTATTCGAAATTCATATTTGAAATTCAACATTTGAAATGACAATACATTTGAAAATATAAATTTTAGGGAACGTTATTCACTCACCTGCCACGCTCCTAAACCGCTACTCTTTTCAGCCCAACAACTTCGATTACATTCACTTCTCAATCCCCTGATATTTTGACATAAGATATTAACATTCTATTTAAAGTTCTAATAAAATACTTAAAATCCTGACAAGCTCATATCCTAAAGTTTTGCCAAACAAAGACCAAAACCAACACCCTAAAACCACAATTCATAACTTAGCAACACCTCAATTTGAGCACATTCCACACAAAACCAAAACTTAGCTTTTCAAATCTTCTATCCTTTCAAAACTTAAACTCAAATTCAGTATACACCCAACAATAGAATCTCTTATATATATATATATATGTATGCATATGTGCTATCCTATCCCATGTACCTTTCAATTCCAATACTTAGCCTCCTATAGCCTTCAGTTCCGTTATTCCTATTTCCAAGATTTAAACCAAAAACCAATGCCCAATAAAACGCAAACTGATATATATATACACATATCTTGCAAAACAGCAAGTAAAATTTAATTCCAGGATCAAAGGTATCTTGTTGCCTTACTTAACCTATGCCACATGATTCCAATAAAGAGAGCAAATTCATACGTAAGCTCTATCATTTCAAAGCCTCATTCATACAAAAGATTCATTCTTTCCCTTCCCAACACAATTTAAAACAGCAAGCTATAACACATAGCAGCACTATATGCATATATATATACACGTGTGCCCAAACAGCAACATTCTATCAGGAATCACAAATAATCATCTTAATCCCAAATGCTATTTATTTACTCGTAATCCGAAACCATAACCTTTGAATTTTCGCAAGTTTTTAAACTTATGACAATAATTAATTTCTAGAAACCTCTATCAATTCATAATCTTTATTTAACTCAACATCCTTATTTCCATAACTGATCTAAATCTGAATCCATTTTCTCACATTATGAAAACATATTATCATTCTCCCATTAGCCTTCAATTCCAGCAATCAGTTTCCATTTACCTCTAGTTTAATTCTTCTTACCAGATCATCTTTACCAACATATACACACACATACCATGCATAACAGCAGCAACCAACTTCCTACTAACATACTTCTGTTCCCACATTTCTCTTCTTTCTAACAGCCACAACTACACACATATATACACACACGTGCTTCCCAGAACAGCAACGTGTATGCATCGAGACAGCAAGTCAAAGCAATTCATTTATAGGCATATATATATATATATATATATTCATATATTGGCCAACCATCTCCCCTAGGATTCCACACATGCAGGCAGCCATGACACATTCACATAAATAATATGCTCCAGCTTCACTTTCCTCCTCTTCTTCCTTCTGTTTTCTCACCCAAAGATAGCAACTCACATGTATATAAATACTTCTTTTAACCAGAACAGCACCACTCATATATTCTTAATAAGTTTTAACAGCAGCCCACACTCATAGACCCTAAAAAGACATGGATTGAAAATAAAATCTGATAACAATTGCCACAGAGTTTACACACGGAGTCTTCAAATGGAAGGGAGGGAGATGTACAGGGGTGCCTTTACTGCAGAAATGAGAAAGCTGTAACAGTGACAAGGTACTTGACGGCACACATACCACACAGGGTAATTTCCACCATTAATCACACACCCACCTAGTAGTTCACGGAACCCAGCAGGAAGGAGAGGGAAAATCTTAGACTTACTATAATAACATGGAGACCCGTGACAGCGGCAAATGGCACCACCACTGACAGAGAACTGCTGGCATCGCAGTTAACAGCAATGAAGAAAAACAGATACAGATACACACTTGCAGAACAAACACTTCCCCCAGCAGCAACGCATACATTCAGCCCCTTCAGTCCCATAACAAAGTCCAAACATACACACAGTAGCAAGCTCTTACATATAAACACATATACCATAGGAAATTAACAGGAATAGCAGCCACAAAGCTTCTAGAATAGAGAAAGGAGCTGAATATCCAAAAGTTCAAGATTTACACACCAAGACATGTCTAAATGTCTCGGTCAAATCACAGAGTCGAGATGCACAATACAAAAACCATACAGAACCACATACCCAAATGTATTAACCTTTCGTGATTCCAACAACAACCAAACCCCATATTTCAAAATCTCAATGACGGAGAGCAGGGTCAGAGAACTCACCACTTCCGTAGAAGATTCTACTATTTCTGTCACCAGCTTTGCAAGCCTAGATCCCTTCCTCTTTTCCGTCGTTTCCTGTCTGAAAGAAGAATTCCCTGCCCTACCGACAATGGCAACACACTCAGACTCTCCCCTTCACTGATTTCCCACTGCTTCTCCCATTCGATACTCCTCTGCCCCCCCCCCTTTATCATGGCGACGGCACAGAGAAAGGATTGACAACTCGAGCATGACGATGCAAAGGGAAAAGGACAGAACATGGCATTGATGGCGTGTAATAATTTCCCGCACCGTTCGCCTGCCGTTGCCCTTCCATTACAGCCGCTGAGACATTTCAGAAGAAATGAGGACATTGTACGAGCTCGGCAGAGGAAAAAGAAAGAGAGGGGTAAAATTGTAACTCTGCATGCCAAAATAAACCCTTACCTGCAGTTGCTAGGGATTGAACTCGCGACCCACGAAACCAAATTGGTGCCTAACATCACTCAGCTAACACCACCCATTTGCCATCTTCTGCAACCACTATATATATATCACTTTGCTAAAGAATAAATTTTAAAATACAAAATTTCTGGGCCATAACACATGAAATTAGAATTAATTAGCAGCTTGCACTAAGAATTGAACGATAATTTATGTATAGTTTTGAAACCATTCATTATGTAAAGTCATAATGCTTAATGCTTATTTTTATGAAATCGTTAAAACATGATTCAACAAAAATTAAATTAAAAAATATTTTTCCCTAAACGGTAAAAGGAATCGTTACACTAAAATTTTGGGGGATATCAAATTGAGAGGAAAATAACAGGTTGAATCACAAAAAAAAAAAAGAAAAAATAGAAGTGAATTTGTATGAATCAATAATTTTTTTTTGTACAAAATTTTTTGAAAAGGGGTTGGGTTCACCCATAATTTAAGGGTAGGGCAAAATCTCCCTTTCTCCTAAGCGATACCAATATCGAATAAGGCGAGCTGTTTATTACCCTCAAGCATAAACCTAAGCACCTAGGAATTACGATATCTCTCTAAACGCTGTGACTAGAACCATAACAAAATAGTACTTCTTAGAAATTTAACACACTCTAAATAATTATATATTTTATTTTTTTACTAATTAAACCTACTGCGATGGGTTGTATGAACCAATCTAAAATATCTAAAGAACACTTTTAAGCACAGGGACGCCTTTTTCGCAGGGAGGCGAGAGCAAACAAAAAATTTAAAAATAAAACAAAAACAAAAATTGAAAAGAGAACGTTCTAATTAATTATTAGCTTTCAATTGTGAAACCATATAGATAAAAAGCAGAAAAACAAAAAGGAAAAGAAAAGCTGAACCTCGCAAGCAGAAGCAAGAAAAGCAAAGATTCCACGATTCTCAAAAAGACCGTACGGTGTACAATCCACAAAACACTACTGTAGGTTCCAGGTACAAATTTGTTTAGAAAATTCTCGCTTAGAAATAATATTTCCCCAAAATATTTTTTAGATTTAAAATTACTTTTAAAGTGTTAAATTGAAATAATGTTATCTAGAATTAGATAACTTTACTGTATTTTAAAATTTTCAGAGTGACATTGAATATGTAAAAACTTTTAGGATAATATTTTTTTTAAAATAATTACTTCCAGAACAAATTTACACGTTCACCATTTTTAATATAAAGTGGCAAGGTTACAACTGGAACGTTACAAACAAAACACAACAAAGCAAACTATAGCAAGTTCGCCCTCCATCGAGTGTAGCACTCGGGGGAGGATGCTGCAAAATGATCATATATTCAATAAGGTTATATATGTGCCTTATTGGCAAGGAGGTCTGCACACTGAACGATGGTGTGCGGGGCATATCTGATAATAACGTTCGACTCAGAATAAATGAGGTTCTGTATCTCGACTATCTTGGATTGCAGAGGATGATTGAGACCTCCATCTAACTTAATCAAATGGTATACTTCCATTGAATCGGTATACGCAATAATCCTGCTGAAATCCTGTAGTTTTACATAATTGAAGCCCTGTCAATGGAGCCATCAGTTCAGCCGAAAGCCTTGTAGATGGGGAGAATAAGCTCAAATGAAAAAAAAAGTTTTTAGACAACCTTTAAAAAAAAATTTTTAGAGAAAAATTTATAAAAAAAAATAGTCATAAATAAATGAGTATTTTGATAATTATTACCATAATAATTTTTATAATTAAAAAATTATTAAAAAATATATGATTTTATTAAAAATATGAGAGAAGAGAGAGAAAATATAGTATAAAAAAATAAAAGTAAAATAACAATTAGATAGTCCATAAATTTTTTTACTATTCCAGAAACTAGTCTCAGGAGTTTATCCAAAATCTTAGTTTTAAACTATAGTTTTATCCAAAAACTCTTTTACACAAATATAATTATTTATTTTAAAATTTTATTAAATTAAAGTTTAAGTTAAAAATCTTTTTAAAATCTTGATTTTGTATTTTTTCAAAACATATACATTGTATTATATTTAATCTGCTTCTTACGGTAAGCAAGTTAAGGAAAAGCATGGCCCAAAAATCCATAATCTACTATTACCAAGAACACCATGTTATAAATATTTTTTTATTTTTAATATAAAACTTATTTAATTAATTACTAAAATTAGTTAATATATTTAATATAACATATGTTTTAAAAAATATTATAAGTATCATTTTTAATTTTTTTCTTATTTTTTTAATTATTATTTAAGAGTATTAATAGGAATAATTTAAAAAAATAGATAAATATAAAAAATATTTTTATATTTATAATTAGAATAAATTTTTTAATTATATTATATATTAAGAATAAGAGGAATAATAAATGAAATATATAAATAAGGTTTTGAGCTTATTGAGGAATGAATAAGTTAAGTTTATGGCCAAAAAGATGATGTTTTTTAAATGTTAACTTTTTATAATATTGTTAGTGATTGATAGATAGAGCCGTTGAAACAAGCCAAGCCGTGCCATCTAGTCTAAACCCGCCCACCTATTTTTTAATTATTAGAACCTTAAAAAATATAAAAATAACCTACCACTTGCATTAATTAATCACTATTTGCTGAGAGAGTGAGTGATGTTGCACAAATCTCTATAATATGCCACTGAACCCTTAAATAACAATGTAATATAAGACTTTTTCATTTTTTTGTAAAATGGGGGTTGGTGGGATGGATATAACATTCTTTTGATTATAAAAACACTATGAAAACATAATTAAGGATGAAATTTAAGAAATATTTTCCCCCTGTATTAAAAACAAGTATTTTTTTGCCATAAAGGGTAATTAAATTAAACTTTTAGGATTTCAAATAGCCTCTCTCCAACAAAAATGCACCAACTCAATTCAATAAATGTTAGCCTATATGTCAGCTTACGTGGTTCTTTTCTTAATTTAAAATATTTTATAAAAAAAAAAAACTCTACTACATTGCCACTTTCGTATTCTCTCCCCCATATTCCAACAAACTTCTCTCATATTTTCTCTCTCCACTTTATTCTAGAATTGACTCTGCAGTCAATTCCCTTTTATTTCCAAACAAACCGCCACCACATATACTCCTCCTTGTCTCTTTCTTTCTTTCTTTTTAATGAAGATAATTAGTGAAAGGGTGCCACGCAGACTTGTGAAAGGAAACGATAAAAAAAAAGTAAAAAGAGAGGAATAACTGAATGACAAACGGGATGTTTGAAAAATGTTTGTTGGGGAACTCGTTCTTACTGAAAACAACTTTGCAAAATTTCACGGTGTGAACAATTTTAAATATGGTATTTCCCTAATTATCCTCCATAGTGAGAGCATTGTAATAATTTTTTTTATTGTTTTTAGGGTTTAGGATTTAAGTAAAAAAGCTGAAGAGAGGTACTTGAATAAACTGGGGAGAGAAAATTTGAGATCGGTGTTTTAGAGAATCCAAGAGAGTATGAAGGTAAGCTAGCTATTTTTGTGAAATATTTTAAATTAAAAAGGAGCCACTTACCCTCCGCTTGGATGGGAAAAAATTAGAAGGAAAGAAAATAGAAAGTTAGAAGAGGCAGAGAAAAGAAAATAGAAAAAAAATAAAATTACTCGTACTGCTATGATCGGTGAGAAAAAATAAAGAGAAAAGAAAATAGATAAATATTTAAATAATTAAAATATTTTTATCTTTATATTTAAAAAATAAATGAGGCATAGACAAATTGGTACAATAAATTTCTCTTTTCAAATCTTTCCGCTTGCGAAGAGGAAAACAAGGTGTGGGACCCAGACAATCTTTCTTTCCTCTTCTTTTCTCCGCTATTTTCGCTTGCATCCAAGCTGGTTGAGGAACACTTCCATCCTCCCCTATTATCCGCCTAGGTAACATGTAAGCTGACATTTATTGGGTTGATGCGTTTCAGTTGGAGAGAGTTTATACGATGGATACACCTAAAGAAAGTCTCATCAAATAGAGCCAACACAACAACGAGCTGAATCACGCACACACGCACGTACTGGCATGAAATGGATTGCTTACAAAGAAAATGTGCTAACCAATGCAAACAATATAACAAAAGCACCCTTTCAAGCACAGTGATGATATTTTGGAGTGAGAAATCTATATTTTTACATATTTATTTATATTATTTTAATAAATTTTTGTTATTATTTTAGTCTTTAATTATATTATTTATACATTAATTAGATTAATATGCCTTATATTAAATTAGTGTTTAATAGAGCTATAATTATTATATTTTTTATGATTTCTCCTAAACAATTATTTTTAAAATAGAAGGTATTATATTATATGATTTGTATTTTAGGTATTTAAAAAAATTAAAATTTATAAATGACAATAAAAAACTATAAATTCTAAAATTACATATAAGGACTCATGGGCTAAACCTTACATTTTGACCTAATAGGCTATTTCTATTCCTTCAACTTTTAATCACACAGAGTGGAGGGATAGGCGAGCACGACCACGAGAATCCATTGAGCCATAGACCCTTCACACAGTCATAAGTGATCCATTGTCCTCACCCATTCTCCATCTGTACACATACCTCATCCACCATCACCATTCACCTCTATCCCTCCGTTCATTCCTTAGCCTACACAACACCTCTGTCGTCATCCTCTCCCGTCATCGTCCACCATACCTCTTCAGCCATCCACCAACAGAATTCAACCGACAGAAACACGAGATGACAATAGAAGTAGCGAAGGTAAAGAATAGCTCGACGATGGCACATTAGCATCCAACAGAACCGCCAGTGACGACAGAGGTAGAGGGAGCGGATAGCACGGTACACCAGTAGCGACTACAATCACAGTAGAAGTGATGGCAGTGAACGTTGGCGATTACTGTGATGGCTAGACGTGGCTAGAGCGTCCAAATCCCCAAATTCAATGGCAAATGTATGAGTTTGGGATCTCAAAAGGGAGTTTAAGTTACTCTAATATTTTACCTATTAATTATCTTATGATTCCTAGGTCTTAGCATAATTTTATAATTATTGAAAATTTTATTAATGATTTATTTATATTTATTGAGGATTATGGTAACTGGATTACTGTTTAGCATTTGATATTGAGCTGATTCTAAGTTAATTTCATTACTTTGTTTTGGGTCAAGACTTGTATTGAGGTTTTAGTGAATATTTAATGATTTTTCAAGGTAACTTAAATTATTGGATCATTGTATCTCTTGCTGGCTTTAATCATACTTTCATGAATTATTGAGTTATAATTGAGCATTAGTCTTTAATATTCTTAATCCCAATTTATTATTCTGGTGGCAGTTAATATATTGAAACTTCAAAAAATATCTTGTGAAAATTCGAGGTAGCTTATTTGTTAGATTAAAAGTTTAATTATAATTATTGCTTCATTATTTTTAATTTTTATATCAATTAAAGCTATGATTATCTGTGCTATTGAATTGGAGTATTGCTTTTATTATTATTAATCACTTTCGCTTTCATTCAATTCACTTTTTATCATTCATTATCACTATCTTTAAATTAAAAATACCAAAAATATTTTATTTAAATTTATTTTTAATTAATTGTATTTAATTGTTAGTCAATCAATCCAAATATTATTTTATAGCTTAAGTTGCATTGCATTTAGTTATCTAAGAATTTAATTTTATTTTTAGCTCTTCAAATAGAATGACTTGAGGTTGCACTATACCCAATCATTAGTTTAATTTTTGAAGTAACTGCAAGGCGATATTGGATTTAGGTTGTTTCAAGTGGTGCCGTTGTCGGAGAGCCAATAAATTGATTCCTTAGTAACTAAGTGTCAAGTAATATTGACTGTGATTTATTTATTGATCATATCTTAGTTAGTTTGCATAATTTTTGCATTCGCACTTTTATTTGTATTTTTTAAAAAAAGGAAAAAAATTTAGGTTCATCTTATTTGGGTTATTTTTTAATTTATTTGGTTCATTTTATTTGATTTTTCTTTTATTTAGGTGTTTTTATCTGACTGCTACTGTTTATGCCTAGGAGTGATAAGGCTTTACCTTTGATTCTGTTAAATCTTAAAATTGAAAGGTCTGTGAAAATATTAGAAGAAAAAGGAGAATAGAAGGTCCAAATCAAGTTATTATCGAGGAGGGGCATATTTCACAATAGTCAAGTTTGTCATCTAGTGAGAGAGCTATCTCTAGTAAACACGTGTCTGTTAGTAATTTTGAATTAGAACAAGAAACTATGGATGGTGCTAATGGTAATAATGGTTATAATGGGCTTAATAGGAACAACAGACAAGGTGAGAACAACTTAGGGAATAATGATGAGGATAATAGAAGCATGAGGGAGATTAATGATTCTAATGTTGATTATGATCCTTATAGCTTTTACATTGATGATTTGAACTTTGAAATTAAAGGGGCATTAATTTCTTCCTTAACTAAATTCCATGGCTTTACAGGTGATGATCCACACAAGCATTTGAAGACCATGTATATGGTGTGCTATTCCATAAAATCATCCACGGCAAATCTTCAAGATGTATTGAGGAGAGCATTCCACTTTACATTATAAGGCAAGGCCAATGAGTGACTTTACATGCTACCTCAACATTTTACCATATTGTCCTGGGATCAGTTGAAAGGAGCATTCTTAGATGAATATTTCCCTGCCTCTAAAACTTCAAGTTTAAAAAGGATATAACTAGTGCGGTACAACGAGATAATGAATCCTATGCACGAGTATTGACTAGGTTCATCACACTTTTAGCTCAATATCTACACCATAATATTTTAAAGAATGATCTGGTCAACTCTTTCTATGAAGGGCTACTTCCATATCATAAGCCCTTAATTCATGCCACTACAAATGGTTTTCTTAGAAAATTGAGTATTGATACTACATGAGACCTACTTCAAAAGATGGCTCCTAGTGACCCTCAATCCTGAGACACGAGAAAGGTGTATAATATCTCTTCAGTTTCTTCCCAATATATTCTTCCTGAAATTGCTACATTGGGAAACCGAATGGAGAAAAGATTCACTATTTTGGAAAATAATGTGAATACCAAGCAAGTCAATTCAATGGGTTACTTTCAAGCTATAGTAGCTTGTTGTGAGTATTATGGGTCAATGATGCATGCCTCAAATACTTGTGCTCAATATGAAGAGGTTTCTACCCTATACCAAAATAGGAATGGCCAATATTGAAAGAGGGATCTTTACTTTAACTCCTATGATCCGGGTTAGAGATATCACCCTAATTTTAGATGGGAAATCAAGGTAACACTCAAGAAAATTTCTCAAATCAAGTGGTGTCTAATCAAGGGGCATCATCTTTTTTTTTTGAGGTAATAAAATTGCTATGATCATGAAAGGTATTGCCTAAATTAATTCAAAATTTGACCATTAGAATCACAAATTGAGGCTAAGTTTTATGCTATGGAGAATAAGATGAACTCGTGTCTATAAAATGTGTTCTTTAAATTGGAGAAAATGAAGACTAAGCATGGGAACATGCATGCTTTTCTTACTCAAATCTCTAACAACTGGAGTGAATAACAAGCAAAGAGTTCTATGAAAAATAAAAATATAATTTTCTACGGTTATTACATTACAAACTGGCCATTCCTTACTACCATCAAACAAATGGATTGGCTGAAGTCTCTAATAGGGAAGTGAAGCGGATACTAGAAAATATTGTGAAACTATCTCATAAAGACTGGAGTGAAAGGCTTGAGGAGGCAATATGGCTTACAGAACTACCTACAAGAACCCTGTAGGCATGTCTCCTTTTCGGTTGGTCAATGGCACGTCTTACTATCTACCTATGGAGATTACCATCTACCTATGGAGATTGGGCACAAATCTTATTAAGCGATTAAGGCATATGATACAGACTGTGAATCTTCACTTGAAAACTAGACAATGCAACTCTAAGAGCTCAAACAGATGATACTTGAGTCCTATGATAATGGCAGAATCTATAAAGGCGAGATGAAAATGATTCATGACAAATAGATTATGAGGAAACAATTCCAATACCCAGGAAGTTCGTCACCAAGTAGGAGGGCCCTTTTATAGTTATAAAGGTGCATTCTTTTGGTACAGTAAAGCTGGTAGATAAAGTACGGGTCATGTTTCACAAGCTAATGGTCATTTACTTAAGCACTAACATGAGAATAAGAGACCCCTTGATTGCACCGTTATTCCCTTCCACCCTTCTCTTTTACTTTCTCTTGTATTGCTTGTGGTATCTGTTTGTTAAGATAGTTAGGAGTAAGTATGGGGGAGGGACTATCAAGTAATAAAATATAGAATAATTTAGATTTATTTACTTTATATCTTTTAACAATTTCTTTGAATATGTTGTATTTTAAGGATTTCTTATTCTTATGTTAATTTTTCTTTGAATAAATCTCCCCTTTAGCTCAAGACTCTTTAACCATCTTCCCTTCTCCCTTTGATATATGCTTTAGTGATGCATTGAGGACAACGCATGGTTTAAATGTAGGGGAGGGATTGCTTTTGCTAATTTATTTTGCTACTTTTAAAATCTCCATAATCTAAAAAATTCAAAAAAATTGAACCTTTTGACTTAAATTGATTGAGTTTTTCACTACTGTTACTTGAAACAACCTAAATCTCCGATGTTGCATTGGGGTTACTTCAAAAATTAAACTAAGGATTATGTATAGTGTAACCTTAGGGTCATTCTTTTTTTAGGAACCAAAAATAAAATAAAATTCCTAAGTAACTGAATGCAATGCAACTTAAGTTATAAAATGGGGTTTTGATTTGATTAACTATTACTAAAATTGCAATTAATTAAATTAAACATAAAGACTTATTTTTTTTGGTATTTTTGATAAAATAGATAGTGAATGGAAAATGGATTAATCGAATCTCTTGAAAATGGTTTTGAAGCAATCATTTTTTCCCAAAAGATAAATAGGAGTTTAACACTCATTCACAACACTTGGTTTCTTAAATACCAAATCCTGAAGCCACCTTCAAGTCTAGTGCTTCAATCAATAGCCACCCATTTCATAAAACACTATTAAACTAAAAAAATATGCGAATGTTAAATAGATCCAAGAATTGTAATCAAACTTTAAATTCAATAACTAAACCATATCGAATTGTCACAAGATATTCTCCAAAGTTTTAATGTATTAATTGCCACCAGAATAATAAATTGAGACTAAATATAATAAAGAATAATGTTTAAAAACAACTCAAAGATTAAAAATAGAAAGAATCAAAGCTAACAAATGACATAGATGATCTAATAATATAAGTCACCTTAGAAAATCACTAAATATTCACTATAATCTTAATACAAAGTTTGACCTAGAGTAAAGTAAATGAAATTAAAACTAATTAGAGAATAATATCAAATCCTAAGCAAAGATTCAGTCATAATAATCTTCTAATATAAAAACATAAACAATATAAAGCTCCCATTGATCAAAAAATTACTCTAAGACCTAGAAATCATAAACTAATCAATAGGTAAGAGATTAAAGCAACTAAAAACTCCCCTATTAAGTTCAAAAACTGAAGCCTCTACCACCATCTTCAAGAGTTGGTCTTCTTACCCTTAAACATCCATAAAACAAAAGCTACCTTTATATTCAAACATCTGGTTCTGCCTGTCGCTACACTCACTGGTTTTGTCTTCTTCCATGTCATGCTGACTTCATACTGGTGCTTCGTGGTTTTGCTCGTGCCATGGCTTATGTCGTAGCTGTTCTAACTTTTGTCTTTATCATTGTATTACTACTCCTCCTCACTGTTATATTCATTTGAGATGGTGTGATGGTAAAGGTTGTACATGATGAGTACGAGATGAATGGTTGACAACCACATGAATGGGGAATAGAAGGTATCGAGTTTACTGGAGGTGCTGCTGTGGTTTGGATGATAGAGGAGTGAATAAAGACGAAGATGGTGAATGTCGGCCATTTGTGAAATGGCTTATAGGTGGTGTGTCGACTGTTAAATGGAGAAGGTGATGGCGTCAGTTGAACTTGTGGCAACCCTCGATGGCTTGTCTATTTCATAAGCCTTAGCAGTGACCAAGGTACATTCTTTTGGTATGATAGAGCTATGGATGAAGCAACGGATCATGTTTCACAAGCCCATGGTCATATGCTTAAGCACTATTATGAGAATCAGAAACCTCCTGATTGCATGATTGTACCCTTCAACCCTTCTCCTTTTTCTTTCTCTTGTATTATTGGTAATATATGTTTGCTGAGGTAGTTAGGAGTAAGTATCGTGTAAGGACTATTACAGTAGTAAAATGTAGAATAATTTAGATTTATGTGCTTACGTCTTTTAACATTTTTTTTAGAATATGTTGCAATTTAAGGATTTCTTAATCTTATGTTAATTTTTCTTTAAATAAATCTCCCATTTAGTTCATGACTCTTTAATCATCTTCCCTTTTCCCTTTGATATATGCTTTAGTGATGCATTGAGGAAAACACATGGTTTAAGTGTGGGGGAGGGATTGCTTTTGCTATTTATTTTACCACTTCTTGAATTTCACCATAATCTGAAAAAAATTAAAAAAATTTGAACCTTTTGAGCTAAATTGATTGAGTTTTTCACTACCGTATGGGTGATTTTCTACTATAGTTCTCATCTTTTGACTTAACTTTTGCAATCCTTAGGCTTTATTTTTATATCCTAATTTCTTTATGCATGTGAACATTAGCATATCTAGGTTTGAATATATTTTGATTTGAGTAATTTTTATTATTAGTTGATTAGCATAGTGGAGTGCCTTTGGTGTAGTGTTATTAACCTTGTTTCATAACTTGATTTTAGATACAAAACATCTTAGAGAAAGCCTTGTTGGAAGGATTTTTTAGCCTTAATTTTCTTTCTCATCTTGTGTGATTTTCACCTAGTTATGATTAACCTCTAAAACTTGTTTAGATTCTTTTCTCAAAGATACATTAATACCAAGATTTATGATCATGATAGGGCATCTATTTTTAAACCTTTTTACCCAAACACAAGCCATTGATTTTGAACAAGTACTTTGCACGAGTTATATTATATTTTTCATGATTGAATGTGCATTATTGATGTTGCTATCTTTATCTTTTTGGGTTAGGTTTGCCAATTTATAAAAAAAACAAAAAGAAAAAAAGAGAAAAGAAATAATAAAGACAAAAAAGAGAAGAAAATGTGCAGAAAAAGCTAAGAGAGAAAGTTTGAAAAAAATAATTTGGCCAAAAAGAATAAAGTTTGAAATAAGGAATTCTTTGGTGAAGACTAAAGATTGGTTCTACTGGCACATTGATGTTCATTTGATGGTAGCACTTTAGCTAACTTTGAGCTACTTCTTAAAACTCATGCATTGAACTTGTTCTACATTCAATTTTATTCTTTCATTAGCCTTTCGCACACATTACAACCCTACAGAGTCCCATTGATAATAAATCTATGGTATGTTAGTGGTGGAGATAGTAGAATCTTTATAAGCATATGGTAGGTGCTAATCTAGGTGGACTAAGTAAAAATTTCCCATTCATGAGAGTTGAGTGAGACACTTATATCTATGATAGCTCTATTATGTTCCCCTTCCTCTACCATGCTATGTTTTGTGTTAATTTCTTTGTACCGAAGTATTCTATGACTGTTGATTGATTAGGGATAGAGGTTACTTGAGTTGATTTCATATTCTTATCTTGTCGGTTTTATGTTTTCTTGCATTGAGTTTTAACTACTGGATTTCTTTTTACTGATATTTTGCCCAAGAGTGCAAAAGGCTAACTGTGGGAGAGTTGATAAGCCCATATTTTTACATATTTATTCATATTATTTTACTTTTTAATTATATTATTTGTACACTAATTAGATTAATATGCCTTACATTGAATTAGTACTCAACAGGGGCATAATTGTCATATTCTTTATTATTTCTCCCAAACAATTATTTTTATAGTAAAAGGTATTATGTTATTATGATTTGCATTTTAGGTATTTAGGAGAAACCGAAATTTATAAATGATAATAATGGGCCACAAATTTAGAAATTATATATAAGGACCCATAAACTAAACCTTGCGTTTTGGCCAAATAACTTTTTCTCTTAATTTCTTCAGCTTTTAATCACGTAGAGAAGAGGGGGAGGCGAGCACGACCATGAGAATCCATTGAGCCACAGGCCTCCCACACACCCATCAATGATTCATCGTCCTCACCCATTATCTATCTGCACACATACCTCAACCGCCATCACCATTCACCTCCATCCCTCAGTCTATTCCTTAGCATCCATAGCACCTCTGATATCATCCTCTCCTGTCATCGTCCACCATACCCCTTCAGTCGTCCATAAATAGAATTCAACAGGTAGCAATATGAGAAGACGACAAAAGCAGCGATGGCGAAGAACATCTTGATAACGACACAACAGTGTCTAACAGAACCACCAGCTAAACGATGGAGACAGAGGAAGCCAACAACATGGTACACTAGTAGTGACGGCAATCACAACAGAAGTGGTGGCAATGAATGTTGGCGGCTACGGTGATGGCTAGGCATGGCTAGAGCATCTAAATCCCCTAATTCAATAGCAAAGGTATGAGTTGGGATCTCAAAACGGAGTTTAAGTTTCTCTAATTTTCTACCCATTAATTATCTTATGATTCCTAGATATTAGGATAATTTTATAATTATTGGGAAGTTTATTAATGATTTATTTATACTTATTGAGGATTATGATAACTGGATTACTGTTTAACATTTGATATTGAGCTGATTGTAACTTAATTTCATTATTTTATTTTAGGTCAAGATTTTGTATTGAGGTTTTAGTGAATATTTAGTAATTTTTTAATTTGGCTTGAATTATTGGATCGTTGTATCTCTTGTTGGTTTTAATCATACTTTCATGAATTATTAAGTTATAATTGAGCATTGATATTTAATATTCTTAATCCCAATTTATTATTCTAATGGCAGTTAATAGATTGAAACTTTGGAGAATATCTTGTGACAATTTAAGGTGTCTTGATTATTTGATTAAAAGTTTAATTATAATTCGTAGTTTATTATTTTTAACTCCCAGATCTGTTGAAACTATAATTACTTTCGCTTTCATTCAATTCACTTATTATCATTCATTATCCAATCTTTAAATTAAAAATACCATGAATATTTTATTTAAATTTATTTTTAAGTCATTGCATTTGGTTGTTAGTCAATCAATCCAA
The DNA here is from genome assembly GCA_037074615.1 of Leucaena leucocephala. Taxonomy (NCBI): domain Eukaryota; kingdom Viridiplantae; phylum Streptophyta; class Magnoliopsida; order Fabales; family Fabaceae; genus Leucaena; species Leucaena leucocephala. The sequence continues at coordinate 6,292,172 of CM073553.1, forward strand.
ACCCAATTTTATAGCTTAAGTTGTATTACATTTAGTTATTTAAAATTTAATTTTATTTTTGGCTCCTCAAAGAGAATGACCCGATATTGTACTATACGCAATGCTTGGTTTAATTTTTAAAATAACCCCAAGGTGACATCAGACTTAAGTTATTTCATAAAGCATAGTACGGATTTATTCCTCTGGTATTATTTTTACAACATTGAGAAAAAAATATTTTGGTCTTATTTATAGAGGGAAGAGAGAAAATTTTCATATAAATGTACTCACTCCATTCTATATTATAAGATATAAATAATTGAATCACGTTGTTTAAAATGGTAGTTAAAATTAGTTAGTTGTAATAACTATATAAAAATTGTAACTTTTTCTCCAAAAATACTCTCATTTATGGAACTATATATGGAAGAGAGAATAAGTAGGAAAATGAGATGAGAGAGAATAAGTGAGAAAAATAGATGAAGAAGACATATAATTAATTGAGGGTAAAAATAAAAAAGTGCATTAAACTTTTAGACATCTTCAAAGTGTATGTTAGAAAAAAGAACATAGCATAACCAATAGACAGTATCTTATAACAAAGAATAGAGAGAATATTATTTTATTCTTTATTTATTATTATATTAATTTTATTTTTATAGGGTATAATGTATATATTAAATAGGGGTAACATTAGAAAATTATTGAATTTTATAGCATAATTAATTATATTTAAAATTTTTCTTAACCTGTGTCAAACATATTAAAAGTGATTTAAAAACAAAATTTTTAAAAATAGTGTTGAAAATGAATACTACTATTTTCACGATATAGGAAATTCGATCTAAAACTATAACAGATGGTTGCAAATTTTCGTTTAAAATACGTTTGTTTTTATTTTTAAAAAGTTTATAATTAATTTTATCCCTTCTATTTTATCATAAGTAGATTTTTGGTATTCTAATTTGATATAAGAATTAATTAAAAGACCGAAATAAAATTTTGTGCTAAATTAAAGAACTAAAGTTACATTTTCACTTCCCATTTTTTCATGCAGTTGTTAGCGTATTTAGATATCAGCTAGTTTGACCAATAAGTGTTGCTTCTAGTGTGAGTAGTTTGGGTTGCAAAAACACAAATTCTTCAGTTTAAATTTATGTAAATATAAAAAAAATAGGAAAAAAGACAAGAAAAGACCACCTGAAAATCAAAAGGACAGATTGGGCATCTGAAAATTGGAAAAGACACATTGGGCAGGAGGCCCAATCTATCTTTTGAAAATTCTGGGGCAAAGACAAAATTAACCCTCATTAGAAGAGGATAATATAATAACAGCAAGGGAGGGCGCGAATGACAGAAGAAGCTTATGAGAGACGCCTTTGTCTGAGCTGAAGGTAAACAGGAGGAAGTGTAAGAAAAGAGTTGACACAAATCTTCTTGTTTTACTCCACTGGTAATCAGGTATGTTTTATTTACTGTGGTTACTTTAGGAGAAAGAGGTTGAGAAAACGATAGAGTCAAGTAGTTGAACAAAGCAGCTGGAGAAATTGCGAAGTATAACTTCCGCACACATATATAAGTCATTTGGGAAAGAACAATCATTTGCTTCAGTACAATCATTTGCGGAAAAAGATTTGACAACAATGCTTTACGAAATAGAATTCATTTGGGAAAGAACAACCATTTGCTTCAGTACAGTCAATGGCGAAAAAAGTTTTGTACTCTGCAAAAAGTTAGGTGAAATTAGTTGGGTTAATTATTCTTCTTCTCATGGGATATACATCTTGACAAATGATATTAAGAAACTTAGACATTTAATACTCATGAGAAAAGTTAAGTGCAATAAGTTGGGTCATTTAATAGTCTATTAATGATTTCAAAAACTTGAGTTAAGAAATTTAAAAGTACGTAACAAGTAATTGATATTGCTTTTTAAAGTTTGCAAACTCCTATAGTAGAATTTGCAAGTTCAGTAATTATTTTTACAACCTGAAGTATGATATTTACTTAACTGTAGAAAAACTGATAACCTCCACTAAAGCAACGAATTATGTGTTGTGACTATCTTGTGAAGTGTTGATGATGATTGTTAGAGACGTAAGATTGTGATAAATGCTTTGTTTGTTGCAGGTTATTTGGGAAGATGACATGTAATATTATCTCAACATCTTCCAAAGGAATTTGTTGTTTTTTCCATGTAGGTGAGAACTTTGTATATAATATCGAAGGTGGAGTTAAATATAATGGAGGGGATATGAAGGTAAAATGGATAAAGGAGGGGATGACAATTGAAGAATTGAGGGTAATGATAGGTGGGTGGTTTGGTATAGATGGTAGTGCTTGTGTCATGAAATATACAGTGAAGTTTGATGAGAGAATATTATTAAATCTGAATGATGACAGTGAAGTTTATAATATGTTTAAGTTTAATGACAACAGTGCACATGTTTATTTAGCAGTTGAAGTAACTGATAATATAGCAGAACAAAGGGATGATCCAGATATGTAAGTGAAGTTTCTTGTGTTTATTTATGTAAGTTGTTAATTATTTCATTGTGTGAATGTTTTTACAAAGTATGTTTTCTTGTTGACAGTATTAAGGATTTGTTCGAACTGTCCGAAGAAATGTGCCCCTCTTTGTGGAGTGAGGGTAACAATTTGGAAACTTTAGTTGAGCAAACTACTGTTGGAGTACAAAGGTCACAAATATCGATGGCTGCCATGAACTCTGTGAAATGGAAAGAAGAGTTGGTTGGAGGGATGCAGATTTTTGCAAATGTGGACACATTTAAGAAGGCTTTACACAAGTTCAGTATTGCGCATCGGTTCGAGTACAAATATATAAAAAATTATAAGGATAATATGTATGTGAAATGTAAGGTTGAAGGTTGTCTGTGGCGTATTACTGCCAGAGTACTTGGCAAGAGCACACCTTTCCTACGCGTAACAAAATTCAGAAACGACCATGTTCATAGTGCCCAAGACAATCTTAAAGTGACACATGGTGGAAGGGCTACCTTGACATCAGCAATTATAATTGATGAGGTAAGGGATCATGTAGATAAGCGTCCAAATGAAATAAGAAAGAGTTTGGAGAGAGATTATGGTGTGAAGTTGACATATAAGCAAGCATATAGGGCAAAAGAAAAAGCATTGGAGGACATACATGGCAGACCTGATCAGTCTTATATGTTAATACCATGGATTTGTCAACGGTTGAAGGAAAGTGATGAAACAACTGTGGCTGAATGGGTGGCTAGTAGGAACACATTTGAGTGTGTATTCATAGCTTATGGATGTTGTATAGAAGGGTTCGTTGAGGGTTGTAGACGAGTCCTGTACATTGATGGAACTCATTTAAGTGGACCCTATAAGGGGACGTTGTTGGTTGCTACTGCGTACGATGCAGACAATCAATTATTTCCATTTGCATTCGCAATTGTGAAGGGAGAGACATTAGAGGACTAGACATGGTTTCTTGACATGATTAAACGAATAGTTGGTTCTATGCAACTGACAATTGTGTCTGACCGTCACAAGGCAATAGCTGGTGCTGTCCAATTAATATTTGGAGGTAACATCCATGCATACTGTTATAGGCATGTGAAGGAGAATTTCAGCACACAGATGATTAAACTAAATATAGGTAAGAGAAAGATGAGTGGACAAGCAAGGGAAGATGGACTGAAGTTGCTTAATGATATTGCTTTTGCAAGGCTTGACACTGATTTCAACAAAGCATTGGAAAACATGAGAGCTTTCAATGAGCAGTTATATGACTGTCTTGTCAATCATGGTGATGTAGAAAAGTGGGCACTGAGCAAGTTCCCATTTAAATGGTGGGATAATATAACGACAAATGTTGCTGAGTCCTTCAATGCATGGATTCTGCGGGAGAGACGCCATAACATTGCCCAACTGATCCATGAGCATCGTGAGAAAGTGGCTAAGAAGATGTGCGCAGCAAACAATGGCTATGAGTAAATGGAAAAATGGTGTTGGGCCAAACATAAATGCAAAAGTTATGGAGAATGTTGCTACTGCTAGGCATATGACTTCTGTTCCTTATGGAAGAGGGCAGGTATGTGTACATACATCTAAAGGAGTCGTACATGTGAATCTTAGTTCACATCAATGTAGTTGTGCAGAGTGGCAAATGTCAGGCATCCCATGTGCACACACTTGTATGGCCATCAAGGCTTCGCATCTCAGTGTGTACGATTTTGTTGATGAGTGCTACAAGATTACATCCCAGCAAAAGATGTATAGAATGACCATGATTCCAGTGGTCACACTTGACATGCCACAACCCAATGAGTATCGACTGCAAAATATAGATGACCAAATATGTCTTACATCACCTCTTACAAATAGACTATCAGGAAGGCCTCAAACTAAAAGGAGAGAATCTCAAACCCAAAACAAGAAGATATATCACTGCAGCACCTGCCACCAAGCTGGTCATACTAGAAGAACATGCAAAAATCCAAATCCAATATGAAGTTAGCTGTCAGTCCATGATGATTTTTTGGTATTTAACATAACCTTTTTGTCCATGATTACTAGGGTGTAACAAGAAAGTGTGTAGTGCATGGAAGCTGACGTATATTGTTAGCTGTTCATAACAGTAATGTAAAGTGTAATAGTCATGACTTCTGTCATTTTGTTCATATGTAATAGTACTGAAGTTGCTGATAACTGTACAAGGTGCAACTTGCGTTGTCGAAGATGCATATCCCATTGCAGAAGTTGCAAATTCCATTGAGGAAGTTGTAAATACCAAATGGGAAATTGCAAATTCCCCTGGCTGAAGTTGCCAAGAACTGTACACATTGCAACTTGGCCAATGACGAAGTTGCATATCCTATTGACAAACTTGCAAATTCCATTGAGGAAGTTGCAAATACCATTTGCGCAGTTGCCAATTCCCCTGGCTGAAGATGGTAGTCACTGTACACTTTGCAACTTGGCCAATGAGGAAGTTGCATATCACATTTATGAAGTTGCAAGTTCCATTGATTAAGTTGCAAATACCATTTGCGCAGTTGCAAATTTCCCTGGCTGAAGTTGCTAAGGACTGTACACTTTGCAACTTGACCAATGAGGAAGTTGCATATCCCATTGACAAAGTTGTAAATTCCATTGAGGAAGTTGCAAATACCATTTGCGCAGTTGCAAATTCCCCTGGCTGAAGATGGTAATCACTGTACAAGTTGCAACTTGGCCAATGAGGAAGTTGCATATCCCATTGACAAAGTTGCAAGTTCTATTGAGGAAGTTGCAAATTCCCCTGGCTGAAGTGGCCAAGGACTGTACACTTCTTGGCCAATGAGGAAGTTGCATATCCCATTAACAAAGTTGTAAATTCCATTGAGGAAGTTGCAAATACCATTTGCGCAGTTGCAAATTCCCTTGGCTGAAGATGGTAATCACTGTACAAGTTGCAACTTGGCCATTGAGGAAGTTGCATATCCCATTGACAAAGTTGCAAGTTCCATTGAGGAAGTTGCAAATACCATTTGCGCAGTTGCCAATTCCCCTGGCTGAAGATGGTAGTCACTGTACACTTTGCAACTTGGCCAATGAGGAAGTTGCATATCACATTTATGAAGTTGCAAGTTCCATTGATTAAGTTGCAAATACAATTTGCGCAGTTGCAAATTTCCCTGGCTGAAGTTGCTAAGGACTGTACACTTTGCAACTTGACCAATGAGGAAGTTGCATATCCCATTGACAAAGTTGTAAATTCCATTGAGGAAGTTGCAAATACCATTTGCGCAGTTGCAAATTCCCCTGGCTGAAGATGGTAATCACTGTACAAGTTGCAACTTGGCCAATGAGGAAGTTGCATATCCCATTGACAAAGTTGCAAGTTCTATTGAGGAAGTTGCAAATACCATTTGCACAGTTGCAAATTCCCCTGGCTGAAGTGGCCAAGGACTGTACACTTCTTGGCCAATGAGGAAGTTGCATATCCTATTAACAAAGTTGTAAATTCCATTGAGGAAGTTGCAAATACCATTTGCGCAGTTGCAAATTCCCTTGGCTGAAGATGGTAATCACTGTACAAGTTGCAACTTGGCCATTGAGGAAGTTGCATATCCCATTGACAAAGTTGCAAGTTCCATTGAGGAAGTTGCAAATACCATTTGCGCAGTTGCCAATTCCCCTGGCTGAAGATGGTAGTCACTGTACACTTTGCAACTTGGCCAATGAGGAAGTTGCATATCACATTTATGAAGTTGCAAGTTCCATTGATTAAGTTGTAAATACCATTTGCGCAGTTGCAAATTTCCCTGGCTGAAGTTGCTAAGGACTGTACACTTTGCAACTTGGCCAATGAGGAAGTTGCATATCCCATTGACAAAGTTATAAATTCCATTGAGGAAGTTGTAAATACCATTTGCGCAGTTGCAAATTCCCCTGGCTGAAGATGGTAATCACTGTACAAGTTGCAACTTGGCCAATGAGGAAGTTGCATATCCCATTGACAAAGTTGCAAGTTCCATTGAGGAAGTTGCAAATACCATTTGCACAGTTGCAAATTCCCCTGGCTGAAGTGGCCAAGGACTGTACACTTCTTGGCCAATGAGGAAGTTGCATATCCCATTAACAAAGTTGTAAATTCCATTGAGGAAGTTGCAAATACCATTTGCGCAGTTGCAAATTCCCTTGGCTGAAGATGGTAATCACTGTACAAGTTGCAACTTGGCCATTGAGGAAGTTGCATATCCCATTGACAAAGTTGCAAGTTCCATTGAGGAAGTTGCAAATACCATTTGCGCAGTTGCCAATTCCCCTGGCTGAAGATGGTAGTCACTGTACACTTTGCAACTTGGCTAATGAGGAAGTTGTATATCACATTTATGAAGTTGCAAGCTCCATTGATTAAGTTGCAAATACCATTTACGCAGTTGCAAATTTCCCTGGCTGAAGTTGCTAAGGACTGTACACTTTGCAACTTGGCCAATGAGGAAGTTGCATATCCCATTGACAAAGTTGTAAATTCCATTGAGGAAGTTGCAAATACCATTTGCGCAGTTGTAAATTCCCCTGGCTGAAGATGGTAATCACTGTACAAGTTGCAACTTGGCCAATGAGGAAGTTGTATATCCCATTGACAAAGTTGCAAGTTCTATTGAGGAAGTTACAAATACCATTTACACAGTTGCAAATTCCCCTGGCTGAAGTGGCCAAGGACTGTACACTTCTTGGCCAATGAGGAAGTTGCATATCCCATTAACAAAGTTGTAAATTCCATTGAGGAAGTTGCAAATACCATTTTCGCAGTTGCAAATTCCCTTGGCTGAAGATGGTAATCACTGTACAAGTTGCAACTTGGCCATTGAGGAAGTTGCATATCCCATTGACAAAGTTGCAAGTTCCATTGAGGAAGTTGGAAATACCATTTGCGCAGTTGCCAATTCCCCTGGCTGAAGATGGTAGTCACTGTACACTTTGCAACTTGGCCAATGAGGAAGTTACATATCCCATTGACAAAGTTGTAAATTCCATTGAGGAAGTTGCAAATACCATTTGCGCAGTTGCAAATTCCCCTGGTTGAAGATGGTAATCACTGTACAAGTTGCAACTTGGCCAATGAGGAAGTTGCATATCCCATTGACAAAGTTGCAAGTTCCATTGAGGAAGTTGCAAATACCATTTGCACAGTTGCAAATTCCCCTGGCTGAAGTGGCCAAGAACTGTACACTTCTTGGCCAATGAGGAAGTTGCATATCCCATTAACAAAGTTGTAAATTCCATTGAGGTAGTTGCAAATACCATTTGCGCAGTTGCAAATTCCCTTGGCTGAAGATGGTAATCACTGTACAAGTTGCAACTTGGCAATTGAGGAAGTTGCATATCCCATTGACAAAGTTGCAAGTTCCATTGAGGAAGTTGCAAGTACCATTTGCGCAGTTGCCAATTCCCCTGGCTGAAGATGGTAGTCACTGTACACTTTGCAACTTGGCCAATGAGGAAGTTGCATATCACATTTATGAAGTTGCAAGTTCCATTGATTAAGTTGCAAATACCATTTACGTAGAGCGAAATTTCCCTGGCTGAAGTTGCTAAGGACTGTACACTTTGCAACTTGGCCAATGAGGAAGTTGCATATCCCATTGACAAAGTTATAAATTCCATTGAGGAAGTTGCAAATACCATTTGCGCAGTTGCAAATTCCCCTGGCTGAAGATGGTAATCACTGTACAAGTTGCAACTTGGCCAATGAGGAAGTTGCATATCCCATTCACAAAGTTGCAAGTTCCATTGAGGAAGTTGCAAATACCATTTGCACAGTTGCAAATTCCCCTGGCTGAAGTGGCCAAGGACTGTACACTTCTTGGCCAATGAGGAAGTTGCATATCCCATTAACAAAGTTGTAAATTCCATTGAGGAAGTTGCAAATACCATTTGCGCAGTTGCAAATTCCCTTGGCTGAAGATGGTAATCACTGTACAAGTTGTAACTTGGCCATTGAGGAAGTTGCATATCCCATTGACAAAGTTGCAAGTTCCATTGAGGAAGTTGCAAATACCATTTGCGCAGTTGCCAATTCCCCTGGCTGAAGATGGTAGTCACTGTACACTTTGCAACTTGGCCAATGAGGAAGTTGCATATCACATTTATGAAGTTGCAAGTTCCATTGATTAAGTTGTAAATACCATTTGCGCAGTTGCAAATTTCCCTGGCTGAAGTTGCTAAGGACTGTACACTTTGCAACTTGGCCAATGAGGAAGTTGCATATCCCATTGACAAAGTTATAAATTCCATTGAGGAAGTTGCAAATACCATTTGCGCAGTTGCAAATTCCCCTGGCTGAAGATGGTAATCACTGTACAAGTTGCAACTTGGCCAATGAGGAAGTTGCATATCCCATTGACAAAGTTGCAAGTTCCATTGAGGAAGTTGCAAATACCATTTGCACAGTTGCAAATTCCCCTGGCTGAAGTGGCCAAGGACTGTACACTTCTTGGCCAATGAGGAAGTTGCATATCCCATTAACAAAGTTGTAAATTCCATTGAGGAAGTTGCAAATACCAATTGCGCAGTTGCAAATTCCCTTGGCTGAAGATGGTAATCACTGTACAAGTTGCAACTTGGCCATTGAGGAAGTTGCATATCCCATTGACAAAGTTGCAAGTTCCATTGAGGAAGTTGAAAATACCATTTGCGCAGTTGCCAATTCCCCTGGCTGAAGATGGTAGTCACTGTACACTTTGCAACTTGGCCAATGAGGAAGTTGTATATCACATTTATGAAGTTGCAAGCTCCATTGATTAAGTTGCAAATACCATTTACGCAGTTGCAAATTTCCCTGGCTGAAGTTGCTAAGGACTGTACACTTTGCAACTTGGCCAATGAGGAAGTTGCATATCCCATTGACAAAGTTGTAAATTCCATTGAGGAAGTTGCAAATACCATTTGCGCAGTTGTAAATTCCCCTGGCTGAAGATGGTAATCACTGTACAAGTTGCAACTTGGCCAATGAGGAAGTTGTATATCCCATTGACAAAGTTGCAAGTTCTATTGAGGAAGTTACAAATACCATTTACACAGTTGCAAATTCCCCTGGCTGAAGTTGCCAAGGACTGTACACTTCTTGGCCAATGAGGAAGTTGCATATCCCATTAACAAAGTTGTAAATTCCATTGAGGAAGTTGCAAATACCATTTGCGCAGTTGCAAATTCCCTTGGCTGAAGATGGTAATCACTGTACAAGTTGCAACTTGGCCATTGAGGAAGTTGCATATCCCATTGACAAAGTTGCAAGTTCCATTCAGGAATTTGCAAATACCATTTGTGCAGTTGCCAATTCCCCTGGCTGAAGATGGTAGTCACTGTACACTTTGCAACTTGGCCAATGAGGAAGTTGCATATCCCATTGACAAAGTTGTAAATTCGATTGAGGAAGTTGCAAATACCATTTGCGCAGTTGCAAATTCCCCTGGCTGAAGATGGTAATCACTGTACAAGTTGCAACTTGGCCAATGTGGAAGTTGCATATCGCATTGACAAAGTTGCAAGTTCCATTGAGGAAGTTGCAAATACCATTTGCACAGTTGCAAATTCCCCTGGCTGAAGTGGCCAAGAACTGTACACTTCTTGGCCAATGAGGAAGTTGCATATCCCATTAACAAAGTTGTAAATTCCATTGAGGTAGTTGCAAATACCATTTGCGCAGTTGCAAATTCCCTTGGCTGAAGATGGTAATCACTGTACAAGTTGCAACTTGGCAATTGAGGAAGTTGCATATCCCATTGACAAAGTTGCAAGTTCCATTGAGGAAGTTGCAAATAACATTTGCGCAGTTGCCAATTCCCCTGGCTGAAGATGGTAGTCACTGTACACTTTGCAACTTGGCCAATGAGGAAGTTGCATATCACATTTATGAAGTTGCAAGTTCCATTGATTAAGTTGCAAATACCATTTACGCAGAGCGAAATTTCCCTGGCTGAAGTTGCTAAGGACTGTACACTTTGCAACTTGGCCAATGAGGAAGTTGCATATCCCATTGACAAAGTTATAAATTCCATTGAGGAAGTTGCAAATACCATTTGCGCAGTTGCAAATTCCCCTGGCTGAAGATGGTAATCACTATACAAGTTGCAACTTGGCCAATGAGGAAGTTGCATATCCCATTGACAAAGTTACAAGTTCCATTGAGGAAGTTGCAAATACCATTTGAACAGTTGCAAATTCCCCTGGCTGAAGTGGCCAAGGACTGTACACTTCTTGGCCAATGAGGAAGTTGCATATCCCATTAACAAAGTTGTAAATTCCATTGACGAAGTTGCAAATACCATTTGCGCAGTTGCAAATTCCCTTGGCTGAAGATGGTAATCACTGTACAAGTTACAACTTGGCCATTGAGGAAGTTGCATATCCCATTAACAAAGTTGCAAGTTCCATTGAGGAAGTTGCAAATACCATTTGCGCAGTTGCCAATTCCCCTGGCTGAAGATGGTAGTCACTGTACACTTTGCAACTTGGCCAATGAGGAAGTTGTATATCACATTTATGAAGTTGCAAGTTCCATTGATTAAGTTGCAAATACCATTTACGCAGTTGCAAATTTCCCTGGCTGAAGTTGCTAAGGACTGTACACTTTGCAACTTGGCCAATGAGGAAGTTGCATATCCCATTGACAAAGTTGTAAATTCCATTGAGGAAGTTTCAAATACCATTTGCGCAGTTGTAAATTCCCCTGGCTGAAGATGGTAATCACTGTACAAGTTGCAACTTGGCCAATGAGGAAGTTGCATATCCCATTGACAAAGTTGCAAGTTCCATTGAGGAAGTTGCAAATACCATTTACACAGTTGCAAATTCCCCTGGCTGAAGTGGCCAAGGACTGTACACTTCTTGGCCAATGAGGAAGTTGCATATCCCATTAACAAAGTTGTAAATTCCATTGAGGAAGTTGCAAATACCATTTGCGCAGTTGCAAATTCCCTTGGCTGAAGATGGTAATCACTGTACAAGTTGCAACTTGGCCATTGAGGAAGTTGCATATCCCATTGACAAAGTTGCAAGTTCCATTCAGGAATTTGCAAATACCATTTGCGCAGTTGCCAATTCCCCTGGCTGAAGATGGTAGTCACTGTACACTTTGCAACTTGGCCAATGAGGAAGTTGCATATCACATTTATGAAGTTGCAAGTTCCATTGATTAAGTTGCAAATACCATTTGCGCAGTTGCAAATTTCCCTGGCTAAAGTTGCTAAGGACTGTACACTTTGCAACTTGGCCAATGAGGAAGTTGCATATCCCATTACAAAGTTGTAAATTCCATTGAGGAAGTTGCAAATACCATTTGCGCAGTTGCAAATTCCCCTGGCTGAAGATGGTAATCACTGTACAAGTTGCAACTTGGCCAATGAGGAAGTTGCATATCCCATTGACAAAGTTGCAAGTTCCATTGAGGAAGTTGCAAATACCATTTGCACAGTTGCAAATTCCCCTGGCTGAAGTGGCCAAGGACTGTACACTTCTTTGCCAATGAGAAAGTTGCATATCCCATTAACAAAGTTGTAAATTCCATTGAGGAAGTTGCAAATACCATTTGCGCAGTTGCAAATTCCCCTGGCTGAAGATGGTAGTCACTGTTCAAGTTGCAACTTGCCCAATGACAAAGTTGCATATCCCATTTACGAAGTTACAAGTTCCATTGAGGAAGTTGCAAATACCATTTGCGCAGTTGCAAATTCCCCTGGCTGAAGATGGTAGTCACTGTACAAGTTGCAACTTGCCCAATGACAAAGTTGCATATCCCATGTACGAAGTTGCAAATTCCATTTACGAAGTTGCAAATACCATTTGCGCAGTTGCTAATTCTCCTGGCTGAAGTTACAAATCCAACTGTAAGTTGCAACTTGCATTGAGGAACCCCTTACTTGCAAACATCATTGGCATATGTTAACAGAAGGTAACATGTGGGACAAAGTATGTGTTTGCCTAATGTAAGCAGCTCGTCCCTGGGTTAACTGTGCACAAATGAAGCGCTACCAAAATTAACATTACAACCATTTCAATATCATTTGGTGGCCGTTGCATTGTTGCTTTGCGGCAGTAAGGCTAATGTAAATTCTCAATTTGAGTTTAGCTCATGATTAACTAGCCATCACAGTAAGGTCCGTCTAAACTCTGCAACCTGATCATCATCATATTGAAGTGCAACGTTGGGCTCCCACTTTGTCAACCAAATTAGTACATGCACCCCACAGTCTCGCCTGCATTGAAAAAAATATAAACAATATGACCAACTTGTACCAACTTACAGTGTACACATCTTAACAGCGACTAATTAAATGGCTTACAAATTGTTTTACGCAGGAACGTCGCCCCAAATAATCTCACCCTTTCTCTTCTTCCCCTTCCCAAGGAAGTTAGGTTTAACTAACTCAATTATATCATAAAACCTATCTCTCTACTCAAAAGACAAATGCATAGGTTAACCATTATAGTCATTACCAATATATAGATGTACCAGGTGAATAAGGCACTCACGCATGCTTTGACAACAAAGGCCATCTCATTCCCTGTTACTCTTCTATTTTTTCTCTTCTGACTGTCAGCGGGTTTGGCCAAAGAATCCAAGACATAGAAGTTTATTATCCTCGGCTCTAATGCAAGACAGAACTAGTGAGCTCCAACAAGTGTTGGCCCAAGAATCAAATCACAATTGGCCAAGTTATAACCAAGATGTTCAGGCATAAGTTGCTTCTTCTTTACATTCACATTCCAAGTGAGGGGATTAGATGCCATAATTGCCTACAAAAGAATTGAAGGTTACTAACTCAGCATATTCAGAGCCAAAACTGATGTCATAACATGCTCACCATGAAGTCAGCGTCGAAAAGGTGTCGCCGTACTTGTCCTTCCTTCTTCATATCAGCCATTAGTGCCTTACACACCACTGACATAACCTGTACAAATCAGGAAGAAGCGCATCTTGTATAGAGCAGCAATGCAAATCCCTCACTTGAATACAAACTAAGATCAGTGATTTTACGCTTACCCTGTTACTTATTCTTTGAATGCCACCAAGTGTGTAGAGCTGATCGCGGCTGATATCTTCATCCAGTATGCTGACCAAAACGCTGTACTTTTGTTGTTAGCAACACGTGCATAGAAAATCATAAAAGCCAATAACTTGGACTTAACACGCCCAAACTTACCGTTGGCCTTCCTCACGCAAACATATACGGCTTATCATCGTGAAGAACACATCTTTTGCATCTGTCGGCCTATTTTTCTTGTCAGCAGCCTTCGTCAGCACCCACGAAGATAGTACTGAAGCTGCAGGTCTCTTTTGGCATTTTGATCTCCTAAGATGTACTTCTTTTAACACTTCTGCCTCATCCATTACGCGGCCTTCATAATCTATGTTGACAGAGATTGGTGCATCATCACCATTATCACTCACTTGTCCTTGCTCAGGAGCCTCTTCTTCTAGTTGTCCCTTACCACCTTTGTCTCCTTCTTCTTTATCATCTCCCTTATCCCCTTATTTACCCCCTTCACGACATGCTTCTCTCATTTCATCCTCATGTCGACCATAATCCTCTTGTCCTTCAGTTTCTTCTTTAATGTTCATTTCATCTTCTCTATGACGCTTCCCATGTCTGTGGAGCTGTACCTTCAACAACTCTTGCTCAACTATATTGATAAGTTGACGACTGCTTTCTTCGATTGCACCCACCAAGCGTGAATGCAACTCCTTCAACTCCTGCATAACACAATCAGAACATGGTGAAATGAGTAACTCAGTTCTGTAACATTAAACTATCAAATCTTACACATTAAAGTCAGTACTGCAACATTAAAGGCATAACGCAGTACTACAACACATACTGGGTCTAAACGGATTATCGTGCCACCCTTCACCTGCCTCTCTTGAGTACAACCTTCCTTGTATAAAATCCCCATGTAGCTCTCCATCTCAACCTTCACCATTTCCTTCAACCTCTCATCACTCCAAAAATGCATAGGGTTACTGGACTCATGTTGTCCTACTTTCAGCAATGCAAAATGCTGACCAAAATATAACTGTAACACCAATAACATAAGCTATAACATTTTCAATAAAAAGGAATACCCAGAAGTATAGACAATAAATATATACCAACAATAAGTAGATGCAGCCTCCCATATTGGACCTCCATCCCTTGCTCTTTTTGAGCAAATTCACATAAACCGCCATCTCTTTCCATAGCACATGTATAATGTATTTGGCCTAATTAAACCGCTGAAATCTACTCATGGTGCATTTTATCACCTTCAATAGCTGCACACTCACAATTGTGCACGTAGTAGGAGCTACAAATGTGCCAACCACATATATCATAAATAACAACTCGAACTTATCTCTCTATTGACCAGATTTGATATATCCGAGTATTTTGGTATATGAAACTTTACCATACTGAGTCTTTAACATCTTCAACATCTCATCGTCATCATCAACATCAATTCTTATGTCCTCCCCATTGCAAGGTACACCAAGCAACTGCTCAACATCTTTTGGCCTTATTCTTTTTGTCCTCCCCCTAATTCTAAATTGATGAGTTAGAGGATCATATGACTTAATCAATGAGGCTAACAAGTTCCGAGGGAGTATTGTCGTTCCAACGTCAACCAAGTTGTGGAACCCCAAAGATTTCACCCTGCCGACTAGGCCTTCATCTTTTTTGACAAACTCCATCAGTTCGTTCAACTGATGGGGTGAACACCGAGTATTGAAGGGAACCTCATTCTTTGTCCCTTTGTTCTCCCTCTTCTCATCAGTATGTGAACTCTGCAACTGTTGTCTATACCACTTCTGCTCATTACTAGACAACTCCTTCCAGGCCAATGCTGTCTGCTTAGCCTGCTCATTCATGTTCTTGAACTTTTTACCTGAATGGATGAACTCATTGCGAAACGCAAGGTATGGATTCCTGACCTCTTTCTTTGTCCCTTGTTGAAATGCCATTTTTCCTTCTAAAAAACCATGAGTACATAGACATAGTATGTTTCATAAACAGTTGTAGCTCAATATTATGTAATGCTAAGCAATAGTACTACATGTTAATGTAATTTATGCCTACTCTTGTAAACTAACCCATAACTAATCTCTCTTGTTTGACCACAGATAAAACAGCAACTGTATATACCTTAACACTAAAAGCATGATTAAATCACGTCAGCTATGTGGCTAAACATACTCATGAAGAAATTGGATGCAATTACTCCATAACAAAACCATAGGTAAATAAATTTTTATACCAAAACATAGGAGTGTTAACCAAACTTTATAGTCCAAGCGAAAAAATTATGACATAAATATTGGTACCAAAACCAACATGGGTTCAAAAAAGTCCTATAATCAAAACATATTCTAAACAAAATAAATAGGAATTACTAAACTCTAACAAGGACTAAACCCCATGTTCTGGGCTTTATTTACAGCAAACTAAAGCTGAGTGAAAATGAGAAATTGAACAGTTATGGGTTACATAGGGGTCCATGTACAATATGTACATACAAGGAAAAAGGAAGGCAAGCGGATAATAAAAATTGAAATAATGCATGTCACATGAAAAAGTATGACAAAAGGGAAGAGAGTGATGAAGGGCTTCAGGTCCCTTAGCTTCATTTTAGGAAATAAATGAGCATGATGTATCAATAATTTGATGCCTTCTTTGGGAAGACTTTGTCATTGCTTCCAATATAAGCGCTTCATGCTTCACAAAAGAATGCCAATAGCCCCTAAAATTGAGCATCTTATCACAGATATCAAGAAATGTTTATGCTATAAACCACCGTGCCTTAAATCATAGTCATCTGTGTTGCTACCTTTTACTCATTGGCTCCAAAATTTTAGGCATTTAAACAGTATGCAAACAGAGTAGACACACATATACTAACTAACTACAATAAGCATAACATGACTACATTGGGTTCTTCAATCGGCAACTTACTAGTGATATTACAGAGTTACAACAAGTTAGAAAGCTCAACCATAGTTAATCATCAATTGGGTTCAGCCCTTCAATCGACATGCATCAAATATATAAATCCACAACTACTCGGAAAACATGTTTGAAGGATATCATACGCAAGTTTCTTCCAAACCGATCACATTTCATTCACACAACCAAATGAACATAATGTTAATGATAGTATTCTAATTTATAAACAGTGGTTGGTTGAATGGTAAGAGACATAGCACATTTAAATAAAATCATGAATTCGAGTTTTACGGATGGGGAAAAAACAATGGAAGAACTTCCCCCTTATTGGGACGTAACCCAACTCAAATTTTGGATCAATGGGTATATATTAAAGCAACAAGCAAAAAATACATCAAATTTTAGAAGGATAAACAGAACAAAAAGGGATTTCAGATAAAGCTCAATGATGAACTAAACCCTAATCTTCCTCCGACTCAAATGTAAACTCACCTTCGACGATGACAATCCTCAGTGAAGGCGTCTGACAATCTTTTATGCTATTGGAATGAGCCTTCAATGGTGCTGGAATGAGGATTTGATGACGCTGCAACGAGGATTTGAGGGTGATTCGATGGGGCTGGAACGAGGTCTCTCTCTCGGGTGTTATGCATGCTTCAGAGTGAACTGCCCCTGCCTTTAACTTTATTTACCGAGGGTTAATTTTGTCTTTGCCCCAGAATTTCTAAAAGACAGATTGGGCCTCCTGCCCAATTTGTCTTTTCCAATTTTCAGATGCCCAATCCGTCCTTTTGATTTTCAGGTGGTCTTTTCCTATTTTTTTCCCAAAAAAATATCTTTGAGAGCTAGGGATAAAAATATGTTAGGTCATGCTAGACTAGACTTAAAGCTTTTTTATAGGCCTACTTATAATGTATACCTATAAAATAACCTTGTATTTCAATACTTAAAAAACGTAAATAGACTTTAAGTTTCTTAAAATATACATTTATATAGACTTTTAGTAAGTTTCAAAGTTACGCATTTACAAATAGAAGTTGAACCTATTTAGAGTATATGTATAATTAAATAGGCTAGACTTACAAACTTGTAAGCCATATTTTTTTTTTAAAAAAATATGGTTTATTTAAACTAACAATCTTTTAAATTGTCATAAAGTCTAACCTCCTTATTAAGCAGGACAAACCTTATTAAACTTTAATTAGGTCAGGCTAGATATCCCTGTTAAATGTTTGACCTTTTTCTACCCCTATAGAGAGCTTTCAGTTGAAATTCACAATACTTTAATAGATAGTCAAATAACCAATTAAAAAAAAAAAAGAAAACCAATTAAGAAAACAAAGGAATTAGTTTTAGTCAAAAACAATACAAAGGAATTAGTTTTAGTCAAAAACAATGTGAGAATGATCTTATTTGGAAAGTTGTCATAAATCTCTTCTCTTTTTCTTTTTTTATCAATATCATAAAACAATGACGTTCTTGTAGCCATTCAACTTACATAAAAGTTCACATCCAACTTTTAATGTTATTCATAAGAAGAAAAAATTTTAGTATTATCACACCTGACTCTAAATATGTAACTTTTTATATTCAAATATCTAGGTACGTGCATATATTTGTATTTAAACAACCAAAATTGTTGTGGGGGAAATTGCCCCTTAAGAGATCTTTCTTGTCCCTGATTTGAACTGCAATCACTTGAAAAAAGTTATTTTAATGTGTACATAATCTAAAATAAAATTAATGTCTTCACTGTTAACTTTTTAAAAAATAATATTTTATTTAAAAATGATCAGCTGAAAATTATAAATTTTAATTGTTGAAATTATATTTGAACGACACAAATATTATCGCACCTGTGGTTGACCATAATGCTCATCATTACCTTTGAAACAGGTTCCACTATGAATTGGGTCAAAAGTGTTATGCCCTACTTTTAACATATCAGCATCAATATCTACACGATAAGTAGAAAATGTTGGCGACAAAGCGCTCAAGTAATTTCCATTAAACTTCCTCTCCATCGTTCCAGCCTTTTGTAGGACGAAATTATATTAAATTATAAATTAATCTACTAGTATTAATATAAGTCATATTTTTTATATTTTTTAAAACTACTCATATTAATACTCTTCAATAATAATTTAAAAACGAGTACATGTATCTAATAAAAAAGGTCTGCTTAGTACCTAAAGAAATTCATTAATACTACCCATAGACATTATGCTATTTTTACTTTTTAAGAATTTTTAAATCTATAAATTATCATCTTATAATAGTAAAAAACCATTTTGAATCCATAGAAAAATTATTTTAAAAAATTCTATAAACTAGAATGAAACATGTTAAAAAAAATCATTACGTAAACTTTGTGAATCAGTAAGTCGATCCCGAAAACAATCAAGAGCATTAAACACTATAATATGGTGGATCTTATTTTAAATAAGAGTATTTAAAAAAAAATATTATCATAATTAACTAACTTAAATAATTTTATTAATCTAATTAAACTAGTTAAATTGTTCAGTATGGGGCTTTATTGAAAACAATCTAATCGACTGACTTGTTGAGAGGTTAGTTTTCGGTCTTTTATGAAGACGCTTCTATAAATAGAGTTACATCCTTTTATGCAAAAACTTCCCGGATATTCTCCCTAGAAATGACTCCTTTTCATCTCTCCCTAGGTTTAAGATTCTACTGTCTCTAGTTTAATTTCACTTCAGTGATTCTTCCCACACGTAGTCCTTTCAATATGGAAGCTGACGTTGAGCAACTTTCTCATAATATTGTTCATCCTCATGGTGGACCGTCCTACTTCAGACTCCGCCGTGCTTACCATCCATAGCATAACTTCAATTTTCTCATCATCTGTTCCAATTCACAAATTCCTCATGACATGTTAGAAACTCAAAGTTTAAAGAGAAGGTAGAATACATCTCTCGCTTTAAGATTCTATGTATATAAGAATCCAACAAACTTGCCAAAACCTAAAACATTTCTCCTTTAATTCATTCTTTTGTAACCCTATAAACAAGGGAAACAGAAGGATATCGAAATTGCTTTGGTGCGGTGGAAATCTTCTTTGTTCTCATCTACTGGTATCATCCAAGTCATCGGAGTTTAAGCAGCCCGCCGCCAACCTCCTCCCTTGTCCCTTGCAACTTTATGGTTTATTATTATTGTTGTTGTTGATTTTTGGATTCGTTCAACTTCTATTTCAATCAAAACTTTCTTGAACGCTAGCTGCCGTACATATATAATTCAATTTCATCTTCTCTTGCTTTGTTACAGTTCCTACCGGAAGCAACTCCACATTGCCATTATGTTTCTGATTACTACGTTCGGTGGTTTTGTTCAAGTTGAATACCAATCAAAAAGGAAATCTCCATTTGATGATCATACGACCATTATGGCAGCCATTTTGGTCAACCTATGCCTGTATGCTATGAGTTTGATTTCAGAATATGCTCTTCCAAGTGATGACCCTTACGTTGCCATCATCAAAACCTTTGGTCCACTCCTCGGATTTCTTGTCATTGTTCTGCTTCTTTTCATCTTAGTTCCATTGTTGGGCACAATCGCATTAATCGTTTGGGGTCTCTTTATAGGGAAAGCTGCAATCATGTGGTTCTTAAGGATCGTGCCATGTCTTCATCAGGCAATCTCAAGTATAATACGATACTTTGGCGTCTCAGAACCAAGTCACTCTCTGGAGGTAGTGTGAATTCATTTATGCAATCTGAACAATAATTAAACGCCGTTCTCCCAATTGTTCACACACACATATATATGATCGTTAATATATCCCCACTGCTTCACTAAATAAAGGGATAGTTTATCCTTCATTTTAGCTATCTTCTCTTTAGTTGGTGAAAATATATACTCCCTCGAGGGAAAGTTTTAACACATTACTTAGTCTTACATATAGGGTAAAGATGAGAATAGGTTTTTTTTTTCGTTTTTCCAAATTTTGCCCTTCATCTTGAATCTTGATTGTAACAAATTATTGACATGATTTTAACTTTTTTGAATAACACTTTATTGCGGTCATTACTTTCAATGAAGGATAGAATTAATAATTCACACATTTAATTATAGTGTTAGTTAAATTTATCCTATAATCAGGACCAGAAGTAATACTTAGTTTAGTTTTTTGGGTTACAGAACGAATATATTAGTTTGTGTATTGCCTACTTTCTTTGGGAGAATGATAGTCAGGTACCAATAAAAGAGATAGTTAATGACAGTTAGATTTTTTACAATTATTTTTTATGAAAAATAAGTTGTAAATATCAATTCAAACAACTGTAGTTTCTAAAATCTCATTGGCAAGGAAGACATTTAAATTTTAAATGCGTTTTTTTAGTTCAATGCACTTCTCAACAACTAATATTTTAAATACATTTAAATATCATTCTCTCAACATAGTAGTAATTTTCTATTAAGTTTTGGATAACATTAAATTTGTTCAACTGCTTGGTGAGAAGGTAACCAATAATATCTATTCCTAACGTAGCCATGACCTGATCAAAAGTTATTAGAATGAGAAATGTATTTGCTTCCCTTTTAATTTTATTTGTTAATTTCTGATATATTATTACCAAGTATTATTAACTTTATATTTATTGCTAGAGATTGTTAACAGTGACAATATAATATATGATTAAATTCTTTTTTTTGAAAATTTGGCCAAAAAAAGTTTCTTTTTTTAGAAACGGGTTTCTTAGAACCTAAGGTATGAGGAGGTGAAAGTTTTCTCTCTTAAGAAAATTATCTAATTTTTTGAGTTAATAATTTTTTAAATAACTTTATAGTAATATAAAAAGCCATTACCTTTTCTTTATTTCCTGATTTTGAATTTTGGCATCTTCATATGAATAAAAAATTGTTGGTCCAGAAAAAAAAAAGATGAATACAAAGTAGCTCACTTTCGTATTCAACTGAGAAGATAGGACTAAACAATCTGGAGGTAGTAAAAACAAAAGCAAAACGCCAAAAAGAGGGAACAATATGTATTTAATTAGTTCTGGCCAAAAAAGAAATCTTCCTTTGTTGACTGAGGAAGGTGACTCGACAACAATGTGCAAATATATCATAATATCACAATAATTGAGATGGATTGGATGCTGCAAAGTCCCCACAACGACAAAAACATATTTAATTAGGATTATATATAACAAACAAATCCAGAAGAAGAATTAAGTGTACAGTGCACCTCATAATTTTTAGATCTGCAGGTTAGTTCTAAATAAATAGTAAAAAGAGTAAGATGTGAGAAAATTGTTGAAAAATCCCCCATTAAAAAAATTATTACTTAAAGGTATCTAAGGACCCAAATTCTTAAGCAAGTACAACTGTTCTTTAACTGTAACACATCTTTAGTTATGTATAAATGTCTTACATTTCACACATAGTTAAAGATAAATTGCACATTGCTGAAGCAAAGTTACATATGCTAAAAATAGGTTGAATATGTTTCTCAAACAAATTTAAGTACAATTGGGTTATAAATTTTACAATGAGAGATTTTCCGGTAATTTTTTTCTAATATTTATACTAATGAAAAGACAGTATAAATTAAATTCCCACTAATCATCCAATAATTCACGGGCCAACAAAGAAGTTAAGAAATTAAGAAAAAACTTACATATTTAACTTTATAGACTTAAAGTGCTTGTTTCGCATCAAATTAAGACGTGAATTTTTCATTTATTATGTATCCTATAACAAACTCTCACTATTAATATTATTAGCACTTTAAAAGTTACTTACTTTGATTTGATTAAATACAAATATATTAAATATACAAGGCTAAGTACCCAAGTCTTCTCACAGTAAGAAAGTGGATCAAAGCCATGATGAAAGCATACCAAACATGAACAAGAAGGCTGAATATTGGATTAGCTTTTGCGAAGTGATTTTAGATAAATATATAAGAGAAATTTAGCTTAACAGTGCTTCTGTGGTTTAAAGGTTTCCAAATAGACCCTTAACCTTAATAGCAAAAGCCAGTGATGGAAAAGGAAAATGAAGAAGATAATCATACCTTGAAATTGATAAACACATCTTGGCTTGAGGATCAAATTTGGCCAAAAGGAGAAAATGAGAGTAAGGGAAGGCCAAGGATATGGATTATATATTATTGAAGAGCTTGGCGCAGCGAGCCATAACCATAAAGCTTGAGATTTGGTTCCAATTTAAGGAGTTTAGCGACGACTTTGACTTTACTAACAAAGTCTTTTATATTAAGCTGCATGGGCACTGAGAGTAGTTAATAACTCAGTATTCAAAATATGGAGGCCAAGTCTTTCACAAGGAATATAAATATGTTCCTCCTGTCTTTAGTACAGTACATTAAAATAATCTTGCATCCAATATTGTCTTAGGGTTATTTCAAAAATTAAACTAAGGATTGTGTATGGTGCAACCTCGAGTTATTCTCATTGAGGAGCTAAAATAAAATTTGAATTCTTAAGTAACTAAATGAAATATAACCCAAGCTAGAAAATGAGAGTTTGATTTGATTGACTAACAAATAAATGTAATCAATTAGAAATTAATTTAAATAAAATATTTTTAGTATTTTTTAATTTAAAGAAAGTGATAGTGAATGATAATGAGTAAATGGAATGAAAGTGAAAGTGATTAATAATAATAAAAGTAATACTCCAATTCAATATTGTTGGCAATCATAGCTTCAACAGATAGAGGAGTTAAAAATAATGAATCAAAAATTATAATTTAAACTTTTAATCCAACAAACGATCTATCTCGAATTGTCACAAAATATTTTCTAAAGTCTTAATTTATTAACTGTCACAAGAATAATAAAATAAGACTAAAGATATTAGAGAATGTTTAAAAATAACTCAGAGATTCAAAATAGAAAGAATTAAAGCTAACAAATGACAGATGATCTAATAATCTAAGCCACATTAAAAAATCATTAAATATTCACAATAATCTCAATATAAAGTCTGACAAATATCAAAGTAAATAAAATTAAAGTTAATAAAAAAATAATGTCAAATGTTAAGCAAAAATTCAGTCACAATAATCTTCAATAAATATAAATAAATCTTTATAAGACTTCCCAATAATTATAAAATTATCCTAAGACCTAAGAGTCATAAAATAATTGAAGTGTAAAAAATTAGAGTAACTTAAACTCCCTTAAGATCTCAAACTCATGTCCTTACCATAGAGTATGAGGATTATGACGCATTAGCCATGAATTGTCATGGAAACTGACACAAACTCTAAGCTTTTACGAACACCCATTGTTAGTCGTCGCTGTCTCTAAGCACTAATTCAATGTAAGGTATATTAATCTAAATAATAAACAAATAATATAATTAAGGATCAAAATGATGACAAATACCCACTAAAATAATATTAATAAATATATAAAAATATGGGTTTGTCAGACATATTTAACTAATTTTATTATATTAAAAAGTTAATTAAATTAGTTATAATATAACATGTTTTCTTTAAATACCATAATCATATTCCTTAACTCTTTTTCTCATTCTTTCTTTTAATTGATTATCATTGTGGGAATATCAATAGTAATTTGAGAAAAAGTTGCTAAATATATGAAATAGTTCTTATATTTAGGATTAATATATGAAATAGTTGCTAAATTTATGGTTAATAATTTAAGACTTTTTTTTAGGGAGAAAGACATATAAGGTGCTTTGAAATATATATATATGGGAATCCCAAATAAATGATCTCTAGAGATGTCTTTATGAAGTTCCCAAGTACCATTACGCAGGAATTAAGGTTGTTTGAAATGACTAATTTTCCCTCATGTACAAAAAAATAACTCCCACCACTGCTGGAGAATTCTTTGGGAAAATGTTGGTTAAGGTAGAATTTTAGAAATAAAGTGTAAAATATTATATAAAATGATTATCAAGGTTTAGGATATATGGAAAAACAAGAACAACTAAGCAAATGAACAAATGACATGAATAGCTTAGCCAGTGACAATGTATTTCTATGTATGTATTGACAAGTTTAAGTAGAGACATGCAAGCATATTGACGAGTTTAAGTAGAGGCATGCAAGCATATTGACGAGTTTAAGTAGAGACATGCAAGCATATGAATGACAATAACAGTTAACCAAATAACAACTTCCACTTGAAAAAATGATAAGAACAATTTAGCCAAAAACAAGTTATATTTGTGAGTGTATATTGAGAAATTTCAGCATAGCCTGCATATGAATTAAATAAAATAATACGGGCAAATAACTTGTCATTTGCAGAACAATGCTTGCATCACGCCATCATGTCCTATGGTAGTTTCCATTAAGCTTCCTCCAAATTCGAATTCTCCATCTCCAATATATACTCTCATATCTTCCAGATTGATACATACATATACAAATACATATATATGTGTGTGTGTGTGTGTGAAACACAAAATGCATAACCCTATCCTATAGAAACGAAGACCTATATATATAGTACATCGATCATTTGAGTGTTTGAACGCTCTAAGAGCTTCCAACAACATATACACACATTAGTAAGAGTGACGACGGAGCCTTCAATTCGAAGCGACAACGAGGAAGATGAGAACTGCGGCCAGAACTATGGGGAAAACCATTAAAAGTGGAAAAGATGGTGGAGAAACTGAACCGATAAAAGGTGGCGCAAGAAAGAGTATCCCAAAGATAAGCAAAAGACATTGTAGAGCCATGTCCCCAAACCTCAGAAGATTCTGCCATTTTTGTATCTCTGAAAGGAACTTGAAGCACGTCAAGAAGAAGCATTTAGTTTGGACATTTATATATATAATGGGACCTTCTAAAAGAGAAGAAGGGTCGCGATTGGTGGCATTAAACCTTTCGATGGAATTAGAAGTTAGCAATATTGTTTTCATTTAATTCAAAACGCATTATGAATAATTGAGGATTCATTGAATTCCATTAATTCATCTGGCATAAAAGACGACAAATATAGGTATATGCTTACTTTATATTTTATTATATATATATATATATTCTTATTAATTAATTTTCCTCTCCCAAAGCATCTATATATACTATGTATAAGTTTGAATGAATTATAAATTAGAAAAATGCAATAACAGTTCAAAACAGGAATAATAACTAATTTACAAGTATAATAACCAATTTACAAGATCTAGTTATAATTTGGTATATGCATCTATATATTAGAAGTTTTCTTTTTACATTTAAGCTGGTTGACCCTATTCCAAACAGGAATAATAACCAATTTACAAGTTTTTAAACTTCGATAATGGCAAATTGGAGATGGGGATGTGCAAAGCTTCTACCTCTAAATAAGCCATCCATTTAGTAATAATTCTATATAGATTTATCCTCAAATAAGTAATTTTTAAATAATTAGGTTTCAATATACTCTTAAATTTATTAGATATAAAGTTAGTCACTAACGTGTTTTGTGTTCTACTATTTTATTAATATCACTGTCAACCTAGCAGTATTGAGTGCGAATATTATATAATCCGCGATATGCACATCATTGAGATAGGGATCACGGATAGCTTATATAAGGTATAAAGTGATCAATATTTAGCAACTTTTTCAATTTATTCATATATTAAATATTTACTTATAACTTGTCGTCATTTGAAAACAACATGAGTTATGAAGATGAGTTAATCCACTCAATAATGGATAATTTGGCAAAATCTATACTTCTAAACATGCCTTAATCAATCATCCATTTTCATGTATATATGATTATACAATATCGGTATATATATATATATATGATTGTTGAATATTTGGTTCATTGTATTCATGATTAAGAATTTTAATTATTTTATTACTATTTATTAACATTTAATTTAGATTTTTGCATTATTTATTTCATACTTTGTTGCCTATAGTTTGTCTTGATTATGGTAAATGAAAGGTAATATTAAAGAAAAAATTAAATTAAACCTGGAAAACATTAAAACAGCTTTTATCTGAGGTTTTGTTGAAACTGCGTTAAAAGTATAGAATGTAATGACATTTACTAGAAAAATTGTCATAACATTATGAAACTCTAATGGTGGTTTTTGAAAAAGTGCCGTTAAATTCTTACATTTCACGGTTATTTATTAATTATTGTTTAAAAAATAGACTTATAATTACGATAGAGTTCATGCCACTCAAAAACCTATCGTGAAATGTCTTTTTTCTAGTAGTGTCTCAATTTTTTATGATTAAACAAATGTAATAAATATAAGATGTAGCATTTTTAAAATTACGCTGAACTTTTTCTACATTAGTTTTTTTTTAAAAAAAACGCAATAAAAGATTTTCTATGTTTATTTTAAAGAACAGTCGTACTAAGTTGAATCTACATCTGTTTCAAAATGTAATAAACTCAAAAAGGTGTTTTATTTCTCTATGCCCTGTTTCTAAAACATCATTTTCGCAATTGTACGTCGATCTCCTTCAAATTAAAACACAGAGAACTTCAGGGTGCCAAATACAAGAGTTGTCTTTGCCATCTCCGTTTTATGCTTTGTGGGTATTTCTAGTTCGTGGGTTGCCGATGGCGTTCTCTGCTCCAAGTAATACTCAACTGATTCTCCTCCTCCTCATTCTTTTCTAGCTACCCTTCTTCTCCTTCTTCATTTTCTTCTTCTTCGTGGGTTTCTGTCCGTGGTATTTGACTTTTTTGTTTTTTTTAATAGTAGTTTGCTAACTGAGAAGCCCAAGGGAGTTACAAATACTCTTAATCGAAGTTCAGATAATCAAATTGAAAAAGTTATAAATTTACATTATCCATTATATATATGCTTTTAAATTTTTCTGCTTCTAGGAAAATTAGTTAGAATTTCATACAATTGATGAGTTTCAAACTTGTTCAAGGTGATGAGCTTTTTTTTGTTCAACATTATGCGTGTGTGAGTGTGTGTGTTATCGTTACGGCTAGTTTTACAATTTAAATAGGTTGCTAAGACTTAAAGCTTACCAGTCTCACTCTTTTCATTTTCTCAAGGGAGAATTATATTGAAAGACTAAAATCACAAATTAATTATTAAGAAAATCATTAAATAATTTATCACTCACACTAACAAATTTACCGGTCCGAACTATGAATATTTATGTTGTACAAAAAGGTATTTAACACTATTTATCACTCAAATAATATAAATTTACAAGTGAAACAATGAGTATTTATCATTAGTGATCCTACTATTTTAATGAATCCAAGGAATGTCACTTTGTAACAGAATCTTGAAACATATAATCAATGATAGAAAACAAAACGACTCTAAAAAGAGGAGAGAGCAGAACCAGTTGCTATTGAATAGTATATAATGATGAATCAATCACAATAATGGGAATACTATAAGAATAAACCAGTTGCTATTGTAGATGTTTGAACAGGTAAAAACCCGACCCTTTAGTGGGTCAATCGGTTTGGCTTTTTTAAGTAAACCAAGAAGAAAAGAAGAAGGAAAGGAACACAGGGAAAAAGAAAAAGAAACACACGTCTCTCATAAATGAATATCTTTACGTACAAAAAGCCAACTCGCCACCGTATTACCAGCTTGAACTACTTTAATTAAATGATTTTTGTAATATTTTCTCTTCTCTAAATTAAAATGCCAGACCATGTTGACATCCTATATAATTTAATCAACAAATTAATGGGAGAAAACTTCCGGGACCCTAAAACTTTCTGATCATCTAGTCCGGCCATGAATTGCTCATGTGGGACTTCTTCAACCGAAGTGCATGAAACCCGGCCCCTTTACAATGATGGAGTTGAAGCGGACCAACGTCCATCCTATCTCTCCGATCAACGGTACAAGTTTCTCATCAACAAGGCACTTATTAGGAGGGGAAAGAAACGTGTAAAGATTTATACCAATGAAAAGAACAGCATAAATTACAATCGCCCAATTTTCGGGTCAACAAAGCAAATAGGAAAATGGATCAAAAACACAACATAAAAAGCAAGTTTGATATTGTAAACCTTGAGAATCCTACCATACGACGAGATCAAATGAAAGAAACATCTGGAAAAGATGGCGAATCTGATATAAAATAATCAAGCAAGAGATCTGTAAACAATCAAGATTATACACAAATAGAACAACTTCAAAGGAATTTGAAGAATCATAACTCCAAATTGATCTGTAAACAATGAAAGAAACATTGTTGGGATGATTAAATTTGGCCGAAGGAATAGAATAAGGGAAGGGAGACATTTGAAATAATTAATTAAATTATTATAGTTAATGATTCACACACATTTCTAAAAGGTAAATCATTGTATCAATTAACGGATTAGGTCTAGCAAAAAGTGCTACCAGTGCCCGCTTCAAATAGGATTTTGCCTTAGAATTGCAATGAATAAATGAGTCAATGAAACTGGACAGAACTAAACAGAACAATTCGAAAAGATCAGGAAAACATACTAACCGTAATAAATCAGGCCAAAAGAAAAACAGAAACAATTCAGAGGTAAAGACACAGTCCTTCTGAAGAAAAACCTTCACTAAAAATCAGTAATATATACTCTCATATCTTCCAGAATGATACATACATACATATATATATGAGACACAAAATGTATAACCCTATCCTATAGAAACGAAGACCTATATATATAGTGCATCGATCATTTTAGTATTGGAACGCCCTAAGAGGTTCCAACAACATATACACGCATTCGTAAGAGTGACGACGGAGCCTTCAATTCGAAGCGACGACGAGGAAGATGAGAACTGCGGCCAGAACTATGGGGAAAACCATTAAAAGTGGAAAAGTTGGTGGAGAAACTGAACCGATAAAAGGTGGCGCAAGAAAGAGTATCCCAAAGATAAGCAAAAACGCCATTGTAGAGCCTTGTCCCCAAACCTCTGATGATTCTGCCATTTTTATATCTCTGAAAGGAACTTGAAGCACGTGAAGAAGAAGCATTTGGTTTGGACATTTATATATATAATGGGACCTTCTAAAAGAGAAGGGTCGCGATTGGTGGAACTAAACCGCTCCATGGAATTAGAAGTTAGCAATACTGTGTTCATTTAATTCAAAATGCATTATGCATAATAGAGGATTAATTGGATTCCATTAATTCATCTGACATAAAAGACGACAAATATACTCATCTTGGAAACATTTGTATAAATGATTTCAAATAATGAAACAAAAAAAAATAAATTTTAAAAAAAGTGAGCAAATATGTATTAAATTAAAAAAATTAAAAAAGTAATCAATATATTATTAGTGTACAATAAAAATTAAATGATTGAGGTATGGATGTAAATTAAACAATCAACAAGGTATATGCTTACTTTATATTTTATTACATATATATATTCTTACTCATTAATTTTCCTCTCCCAAAGCATATATATACTATGTATAAGTTTGAATGAATTATAAATTAGAAAAATGTAATAACAGTTCATGATGATAAATTGTGAATTGAACAGTTTGATCCAAATGAACCATTGGTTTTCTCAATTTTTGTTATGATTATAAATTTAATTATCGGTTATATGTATATTTATGGTGGAATATTTCGTATGGGAAGCGATAGCTGAACGGTTAAAGAGGCGAAAGTAAAACGTTTGGGCCAGTGTTCGAGTCACAGCGAAAGCGGAAGTGAATTTTTTTTCTCAGACGTGTGAAATTACTCTTTTGCCCCTCTGTCTATTTCTCACCGAACCTCTGATTTTTCTTCCTCCATTCTTCCTTCCTGCGAGTAGCAAGCAGCGACAGCAGGGCAGCAGTGCGGGTTAGGTGCTGGACGGCAGAAGCTCAGCTTGCGGCGCGGGAAGGGAGTGCACGACACGGAAGGTTTGCTGCTCACCTTTTTATCTAAGGCATTCCTTTCCCATTCCATTCTTCCATCGGCAGCAAGGTAGCAGCGAGAGTTGAGTGGAGGGCGCAGGAGTGTCGCGGGTTCGGTGTTCTAGCTATAGCTCCGGTAAACACTCCTTCCAGTGGACCACATTCAAGGTGAGTGACGTCGCTGTGTAGCTTCTGTCTGACACCATTTTCGTGCTACTGTAGCAAATCCTTTGCTACTGTAGCAAGTCGTTGATTCCATTTTCTGGCTGGTTTCTGTCGTGCTCCGTTCGGTTAGTGTAGTGGTAAGCTCCCTAGTTCACATTTCGTATTCAACTCCATCTTTCCTCTTAAGCGGTTGCAGAGTGACAGAGCTCACTCATTTCTGTTCAGTGCCATCACCGCTGCTCTGTTTTAGGCCGTTGTCGTGAGTGTTAGAGGGAGTGGATTGACGCTGTGCATTGTCATTTTTCTGATCAACCCCGAGGTTCTGCAGCTGGTGTTGGTGGGAAGGATGGTAAGTCTCACCCTTGTTCTTTATTTCTCTCCGCAACTGTGGCTGTTACTGTTTTGCTGTGGATGCTATTTTAGCAATTCTGGTTACTGTTTACTTGTTCGGAAAGGTTGCTGTTGCCGTGTGTATATCTTCGGATGCATGCCGGGTTGCTACTGCAGTGTGATATTTATATAAATGTTGTTATGCATCTATGGAGTGTGTGTGATCCGATGCGCATTGGGGTACTGAAATTGTCCGGCCAATGTGAAGGCAGGAAGGGTCTGTGTGTTTGCCGTCATGTGTTGGTTCTGTTGATGGATTATTATTGGATGCATGAATTAAGCCTTTGACATTTTAGCTTGTTGGAAAATAACCCATGGGTTAACCGAAGCAATATAAGAATTTTTGAGATAATTAAGTTGAGTTAAAGGCATAAGTGATTGTTAAGGATTAGTGGCTGGGATATTGAATTTTCAAATTGAATGATTAGTGGTGGAAGTGATAAGTTAGGGATGCTTTTTATGGCCAAAGACTTTAAGCAGAATGTTAATGTGTTGTTTTAATATCAGGGGGTTGAGAGGTAATCTTGTAGCAAGTGTTTGGTGGGAGGAGTAGCGGTATAGGAACGCGACAGGTGAGTGAATAATGTTCCCTACAGATTTACATTTTCAAATGCATTGTTATTTCAAATGATGAATTTCAAATATGAATTTCAAAAAGCAAGTTTTACGAAATTGTGGTTTAAATCGTTAGAAATGATTTTCTTTCGATTAATTTACAAAAGATTACGATTATGCATGAAAATGGATAAAGAAGCTTTAGAAAAAGATTTGACATTGAACTGATGTTATTCATGAAATATTTCTCTGTGAATTGCATATGTTTTTACAGTAACTTGATTTTGTATGTTCATGCTGGGGTAACAGAAACTCAAAGTGACTTTATCAATGATTATGATATTTTGAAACGATTGAGATCTTTACATGTGAAAAGGACCCCATGCATGATGAAAACGTTTTAGGACGGAATACAGAACGCTGGTTGCTAACAGCAGTACTGTTAGTCCTTGGTGCACCTTGGTATTCGAGCTCGACAGTTTGTGGCATAGCCACCAGAATTATTTCGTGGGATTCGTTCTCGCGACAGTTTGTGGCCTTGAGCCACCAGAATTATTTCGTGGGATTTATTCTCGCGATAGTTTATGGCATAGCCACCAGAATTATTTCGTGGGATTCGTTCTCGCGACAGTTAGTGGCTTCGAGCCACCAGAATGGTTAGTTACCCTCGTGGACTGTGTGTCCACGTCTGTTTTCATTCTGTTGAAGTCCTACAGAAAGATCATGGTTTTGAAAAGATTGTTTTGAATGAGTTATTTGAAACAGTTAGTTCATACGGTTATTTCCCCTGAAATACAAATGTTGACAAAAAGGTTTGAATTAGATTTCAAAGCGATATGAAATACATTTTAATATGATTATGCATTGATTATTTTCCGCATTCTTTAAATCATGTTTCTGGGACGTTATTCACGAGTAGATTTTTGGCTTCAGATAGTGCAGGTGACCCTAATTCTCCAGCTGAGCGGTAAAGAGCCTTGCTGTTGATCCGAAGCTTCGTTTGATAAATACTACTTTTGATATAATTGCTTCTTAAGAACTTTTATTATTTTGGAAAGGATAATGCTCTGCATAAACCTTAGAAAATGTTTGTATGATTTTGAAAAATGCTATGAAGAATTTAAAGGTTTTACTTAAAATGCTAGGCTTTCAGAATATGATGTATTTATATTCTGTGCCGGTCACGGTCCAAAAAATAGGGACGTGACAATTTTGACATATTACTAATTGATTTCACCGAATTGACCAGTTTTCTTTTACAATTAAGATGGTTGACCCCTATTCTAAACAGGACTAATGACCAATTAACAAGTTTTTAAAATTCGATTGCCCTATCTTCGATTCAACTGACTTCATATCTCTTTTCAAGGTAAGCAAAAAAAAAAAAAAAAACAGTAAAGTGATGGTTTTGATTTACGATCGATTTTATGGATGATCAATATTATAACTTTTATATTTAGAACAAAAAAAAGTACAATATATTCTTTATAAAAATAATTCTTATATAATTAGATATGTGTGTATATATATTTCCTTTTTTACTTTTTTAGAAGTTTCGCTAAATTAGATCTTGGAAATTCGCCATAATCAAAACATGCATCTATAATCAAAACATACATCTATGCTCAAAACAGAATTTACATAGGTATTTTGAAATTTACCTCTGTTGAATATAATAAAGGAAATAGGTGAGAGACAATTTACACTATTTGTTTTGAACACCCTTTCTTAAAGAAAGGCAGAAGTGGAAAATTTTATTAATTTAATGCATTCATTGATATATGCTAGAATGTTTTACAAGTGACTGAGTTACATGTAAAAATGACATGTTTCATGAATTCCACACTTTAATCCTCTTCATGTTGGTCGGGATGTCATATTGTACTTGTGTTTGAGGTAAGACTTGATGAAGGGCTCTAACTCGCCGTCCATAACTGAAGAAATATCAGATGTTTCATATCCCGTTCTAACATATTTTACTGATGAAATACGTAGTTTCGTATTTGTTGTCCCCATTCCGCCTTCACGGCGTCTCCTCGAATCTGCTTAATTTCCGACGCTCGTTGCTCCTTGGCAATCACCAACCGCTTAGCTTTTAAACGGCTTAATGCCTTGATCTTGTTAGCTAACTGGGATCTCTCTTCTGCAGTGGTGCAAAAAACTTTAGACAAAACAAAACAATATTGAATAACTTGAATGAGATCACATACATGACAGCATGTGAAAGAACCTGTGCAGCAAACTGTAACACTAGTTGGGATGTGCGTCATTCGAACTGCAGTTTCAACCTTATTTACATTCTGACCTCCTTTTCCGCCTCTCTTGACAAAACTGATTTCCAGGTCCTCCTCAGGAGTCTCAACATCCAGAGATTCTTCAGGAAGAAGGGGCATGACTTCAACACCAGAAAAGCTTCTCTGTTTACATCTATATTACATTAGGAGCTAAAGTGGAAAATTTGATTTTATCCAATGAGACGCACTCATGGGCGTCGAATAACAAATTCATGCACACAATTCTTAAGAACTCACAACAGATCAAAATGTCAATAAAAAACAGCGATTGAGGGGAAACCATTGTGCTCCTTTAGAAAAAGGAAGACCCATTGAGTACTCAACAAAGTTTTTTTTTGGGTAGAATCAAGGCTGTATCTCCAAATGAATAGCTAGAGATTAATTCTCCTTAAACGTAAAAATCATAAAAGTAGGTTTTGCTTCTTCTAAAAAAGTTTTTTCTATACACATGGTTTAATTTAAATCATATCGGGTTTTGTTGGTAGAGTACTCAGCAGTTAGGCACCAAAATAGCCCATATTACAATCTGGCATGAGATGTAAGAGAGGTTAGTTGTTACCTGACGAAGGCCTTTAGCATTGAAAGGAGATTGTCAAACAATACGGTGCGTCCCTTTTTCCCCGGATATATACCCATAAGCATAACGACTTTCAACTTCAACGGTGGCAGATTTAATCCCCGCTTCTTCTCCAGAGGATTTCTCAACCACTCTGGTCTTGTGTCTCTGCTTTTCTCCCCATCTCATGTAAATTCTAAGAAGCATGTCAGCCCAATCCTGCACTACGTCATTTTTGTACAAAACCTGAACTGAACACTCAGAATAAACAGTGTGCTCATATGTTCCAAGCAATAAGTTATCAGAAAATGAAATATGAAAGACAGTTAACTTCCTTTTTCTGGACCGCAGGACACAAACATCCCCCATATAGTTTGGAAAATTAAAATCTAACTGACTAGAAACGAAAATGAACAAATCTTATTCTAGTTTTTTAAAACTTATTTTGTGTTCTTCTTTTTTTTTGTGTTGTGGGGTGGGTGGGTTGGTGGTAGGAGTTAACAAGTTCAGACCTCAACAGTTCAGCCACTGCTACTAAGGATATATAATTACCTGTGCATCTGTACTACCAGCACCAGCAGTAATAGAGATAACTGCTCCTTCTTTATCATAAGGACCTGAAAGAAGTTGAGTCAACTCAAATCGATCTAGTGCTTTATTCAGTTCTTTGATAATATTAGCAACCTCCTCAAGAAGTCCTCTATCAATGGAGTCCATCTCCTCAATCAGCTTAACTACTGTTTCGGCATCCTCAACCTACAGTCATTTTGACATATACTCAATTCAGAATCTGCTGAAGGTAGAAGGTAAGAAAAGAGAACAGAGAAGAATAGGAGAAAGAGAAAATAGAAGAACTCAGATTTTATTTATCTATCAATAAGCAAAAATATGATACTTATTCCCTCCTAGACTCTTTTTGATACTGATACAAGATAATGGACATAAGCAAACATAACTGAACATAACTACTTGCTACTTCTATTTATATTTACATGAAAATACTCCCTCCCCCAAAAGACCCTTGTCATCAAGGGATTGGAACTTTAAACTCTGAAACTGATATAGAGGAACCCAAGATGCTTCTTGTAGGAATATTGTGTAATTAGTGTAAATATTTGAATATTACTTTATTAGCATTTATTAGACTGTATTAACATTAATCTTAGGTGTCTCCCTTGTGAAAATAAATATGGATGTATTGTATGCTTAAAAAATGAAGAAAAAAAAAATTGTCCCTCAAAAGTCCTACATCAGCAAGAAATTATGTCCACAATGGCTTTTACGGCTACAATCATGTCCTGATCCAAAGTACACCTATTCCTGCCCAAGAAATTAGATATCCTCAAATACCTACAATTCCTTCATATTTCCAGCCTATCGAGCAATAAAAAAATGCAAAAACAAAACCATATAAGCAAACTAGCAAGAAAATCCTGAGCAACTATAGTCAGTCCCCAGTATAATTTCTAAATTGATAGTTCTTTGTTGTTGATTCTAAATTTCGATTTCTCCTAAATTCTTAAAATATAAAATCATAATAATATAATACTTTTTATTCTAAAAATAATTGTTTAGAAGAAATTATAAAAAGATGATAATTATATCCCTATTATGCACTAATTCAATATAAAGTTCACTAATTCAAATGATGCACAAATAATATAATTAATGACCAAAATAATAACAAAAACCCATCAAAATAGTATGAATAAATATATAAAAATATGGGTTTGTCAATATATAATAATTATAACTCAATAGTTTTTGTCATTTAATTTGTTAATAATTTTGAAACCAGCCGCATGAGATAAAACTTTTTTATAATTTTTTTCCTTATTTCATGTGATAGAAGAGGAAGACTGACTACAAAAGTGAAGGACAATGTTAAAAATGGTTGAAAATTGGTATAAAAATTATATATTACCTGGGTTTTAAACTCAGTGAGAACTCTTTTCTTATCTTTGACATCAGTCAAGGTCAAAAGAATCTCTTGAGCTTTGGCTTGATTGTCCCAAAGGGTGCTATCAGCTGCCTTCAACTCCAAATCAGTATTTCTTATTCTAATCGCCGTATACCAGCAGATTCTCTAGTCTCTTCAACACGTATTGAAAAAATTTCAACATCCCTCCTCAGGGAATAAAAATCTGGGAATAATGATGACATACACTACATAAAAAATAATATTTTGGTGACAACATAAAAAGTCACCGCTAAAAGTAGACTTTTAGTAGCGACTTTTATTGTCATCGCATCTCATTTATGGTGGCGACATTTGTCGCATCTCTATGCAATTTTTAAGTAACTATATAATAGATAAAATAAAATTATTGAATAATGTCACTTTTAAAGCATTAATAAAGGAATTTCATATGTTATTGTAATAAAAAGAGATTATATAGATAATAATGTGTTGTGTATGAAAGAAAGAGATGAAACATAGGTGTGTATATAATAGAGATATTACAATAGTATGTCAATAAGTGTGAGAGTTAGTATATGTGTGTTAGAGACAATGTAAGGAAGAAGATATATAAAGGGAGATGTGTGTGAAAGAGAGAGAGATAGGGAGAAACAAATGAAAGTTAAATATATACGCACACATATAGTGTGTTAGAAAATGGGAACGATACATTCATATATAAATACGTATATACATACTTTGTGTATGTATAAGAGAGATAGAGTGAGAGGGATAATATAAATTAAATGTATGAGAGAAAAATAATATACCTGATAAATAGATTTAAGATGAGTATTAATATACTTTATTTAAAAGATAAAATATAGTATTATGATACAAAGGGTGAGACAAATAATATAATAGAAAGAAATAACATAACTAATTTAAATATTTAATGAAGATTACTAAATAATTTATTAATATTTATTTTATTGTATTTAGAGTTACTAAAAATCTTTTAGCGGTGACTAAGTCGACAATGAAAACTTAGTTGTGAGGAAAATGAGTGCTAACATTCACATTTTGCAATTGAAACCAAAATCGCTTGGCGCGAAAAACAACTTTTTCCCCTCCACTCATTTCATATTCTACCAAAGATATGCCATTTTGACATTGCCCATCAGAAAGGTTAATCGGGGCATTATAGAGTCTTAGGGCTTGAAATTTGAATATCAAAGCGAGGACATCCATCTCCACTTATTTCTAACACAGTTATCTAGTGATTTGGCCTATATTTCTATTTCTGTCGGAATCTGATTAATGGCAAGGGTTTCCTTTTCTCGCCATATTTTTTCTTTTATCCGTTTGGCCTTATTTGTTTCCCTTTCTCTTGGTGTGGGGTGCTAGGGAAGCATGAGAATGGTAGATGCAGCCATAGCTAACATTGATGTTAAAGTCGAGCTGAGCGAGTGTGCTTCCAGAAATGCAATAATCTTGGTTTTGATGGAAGAGAGTGATCTTCCTTTGTCGAGGCTTGTTATTAACTACTTTCACCTAATTCTTTTGCTGTAGAAAGATCCACGAGAGAATTATGGTTGTTTCTGGTACTGCATTCTCTTGTGTGGTTAGCTTTGGCTATCCACTATATTCAAAATTGCACTAATTATCTATCATTTTCATTGAAAGAAATACTACAACGCGTCATTTGCTGTTAACATTTGGTGTTGCCATGGTGATTAATTGTGAATGGTGGTAAATGGTAGTCTTATTATAAGCACTTTGTGAGTAATTATCATCAAACTAAGGCAACTTTAACTTATAGTGTGCCCTTAGCAAAGATTAGAACTTTAAAAATGTATTACTAATTTATTACTGCATGTAGCTTTGTAGAATAGCTGTTGATTGAGCTGCTTCTATGACCATTAACATGAAATGTCAATGTTTTCATTTTTACTAAAAGATTCAATTTTATGATTGTATCACAGAACATGAGTAAAAGAGGATCCTAGGCATATTATTGGGTTGTTGTTCTTTTATCCCTTATATATACTTTGATTAAACACCCAATCTCGGCCAAGAGCAAATTTTATTCATTACGTATTAACTTAATTATGTGGTTAATTAGCAATCCCACAGAGCAATCCAATTTCCTTCCTCTGTTACATTAGTTCTGCATGCTGAATTCTTTCTCAAGCTAATGATGGTATAATTATCTTATTTTAATGAGATCTTTCTACTTAGTTGATTGCCCATTATATCTCTGAAGAAGTTTATATTAAAAGATGGAGGTTAAGTTTCAAAATTAGACTATATATGTTATGACCTAGGAATTTTAATTAATTAACGGATATAGGTATATTCATTTCAGAATATCTCGCAGTGGAATGCGTTAGCTGGATGGTTCAAAGGGCGGAGAGAAAGATACTTTGCCCTTGTTCGAGACCTGGCCAGTGTAGAAGGAATGATTTATTTTCTTTTTCTCAGCCGCAAAATTTCCATTTTACCCCTACTTCCTTATACAATCAGACGTCGTACCTCCCCTCCATCATTCTTTCTGGTCTTCACGGCAGAGCAGGAGCTGATCAGCGGGAGCTCAGAATGGAAGCCTTACGCTATCGATGCCTTGCGGTCAGTCATCGCAGTGTGTTGTCAACCTCATATGCTGTGTCATTATCCTAGAAGCGGCATATCGCATGATTTCTGCTCGCCTTTAAGTGTTGAGAGCAGGGGAAATTGTAGGGGAGCGAAGGAGGGACGAGAGGTTGAGCAAGAGGAGCATCGACATTAGAGCAGTGACTCCCTTCAGGCATAAAACAAGGTAAGTGCGAGGAAGAAGGCAGAGCAGAGATTAAAATCTGAAAAGGGGAAATCTACGATTGAGCCGAGAGTGAGACGGCGAGTGTGATGGAGGAAACAGAGGAAGTGGGCATTGAAGCGTAGAGTAGCAGGGTTGTTGTTGGGTTATGAATGATGCCCTTTGTGTCAAGTCATCGTCGCTATAACCATGGTGCTACTGTTTCCACTGTAGCAAGTCTATACTTTTAACTTCCTCATTCCTGTTGTCATCACTATGAAGGGTAGAGCTTTGTGCGTTGAAGGAACTGGTGAACGAGGAAAGATTGGGTATGAGAATCAGTGGTCGTGAAGTGTGATGAGGTTCTGCTGGGGCATCGACAGCCAAGGTGAGAATTTGGTTATGTTATGTTTTTGGTTTTCAGAGATTCATGGTTGTTACTGGAAAATGGTTTCCCCATTGATCTTCTCACTTGTTGCCGTGAGTGAAGTAAGAGAGTATTACAGTTTCTGTTGAGTGTGTTTCTTTGTTATGGCCGCCGACTCCTCTGTTTGGGGCCAGTAACCATGTAATTGATTCCATTACTCTCTGCTTGATTGAATCCTGTTTAGTATTGGTGAGAATTAAATTGTGGGTATGAGTAAGAATGTTGCAGCGATGTTCAATTTGCAAATTTCCCCTGTTTGCTGTTCTTATATTTGTATTGTTGTCGCTAAATTGTTATGGGTGGTACTGATATGAACTAATATGAAGTGGGACTGTGATGGCTGGTTGTAAAGGAAAAGGAACAGAAGCATGGGGTTATGTGGTTATGTAAAGGTTCCTGCTATTTCATGTATTTGGACAAGTGATATTGTTGTTGTTGTTAGGGGTGTTATTTTAGGAATGGTTATGGTCAGGGTAACCGTGTGTGTGAAGGAGTTCATAAGCATATGTGCCAAATTTTGAACAGGGTACATGCATGTATGTTGTTCTTATATGTATTTTGTGTTGCTGTGCTGCTGGGGTCTCTATTGCCGTGTGTGCATGCAAGTGACTTAGGAGGGAGGCTCTGATCATTTTGATGGTATGCATAAATACAAACATGCGTATGTGCTGCTCTTTGGTGTGATATATAGATAGACATATTGCAGTTGTGTGCAAAAGCTGGATTTTAGTTAAAGTTTTGGAAGTAAAGGAAATTTGGAAAAACTAAGTTTTTGGTTTTATGTGTAACATGCTCAAATTGAGGTTTTGCTACGTTATGAGTGGTGGAAGTTATAAAGTTGTGCAAGAGTTGTGTTCAAGGTTTAGAAATGAATAGGTAGTCGCCTTTATGTTTGGCTGTAGTTTAATGATGATTAATTCTGTTAAAACTTTGAATAGAATGTTAATATACTATTTCGGAATACCAGGGGATTGAGAAGTAAGAATAATCGAAAAAGAAACGGTGTAGGAGCGTGGCAGGTGAGTGAATAACGTTCCCTAAAATTTACAATTTCAAATGCATTGTCATTTCATGTGATGAATCTCACATATAGATTTCGAAAAGCAAATTTTATGAAAGTATGGTTTAAATCATTAGAAATGATTTTCTTTCGATTGGTTTACAAAGGAATTATGATTTTGTATGAAAATGAATAAAGAGGCTTTTGAAAAGAGTTCGGCAAAAGTTGCATTGAACTGTTGTTATTCATGAAATATATTCTTATGCGAATTTCATATGTTTTCACAGTAATTTGATTTCAAATGTACATGCTGGGGTTTTGGAAAGTTAAAGTGATTTTATCAATGATTATGGCATTGAAACGATTGAGATTATTTCATGTGAAATAAACCCCATGCATGATGGAAACGTTTTAGGATGGAATACAGAACGCTGGTTGCTAATAGCAGTACTGTTAGCCCTTGGTACACCTTGGTTACTCGAGCTCGACAGTTTGTGGCATAGCCACCAGAATTATTTTGTGGGATGTATTCTCGCTACAGTTTGTGGCCTTGAGCCACCAGAATTATTTCGTGGGATTTATTCTCGCGACAGTTAGTGGCTTCAAGCCACCAGAATGGTTAGTTACCCTCGTGGACTGTGTGTCCATGTCTGTTTTTGTTCTGTTGAAGTCCTACAGAAAGATTATGGTTTAGAAAGGATTGTTTTACACCAGTTGATTTGAAATAGTTATTTCAGATTGATTTGAAATGGTTACTGCAGATTGTGTTTTCCCTGAAGTATAGATGTTTACAGAAATGTTTGCAGCAAATTAATAAATATTATGAAATATATTTTCAGCATGTTTATGCATTGTTTAATTCCGCATTCTTTTAAATCATGTTTTTGGGACGTTATTCACGAGTAGATTATTTAGCCTCAGATAGTGCAGGTGACCCTAACCTTCCCGCTGAACAGTGAAGAGCCTCGTTGCCGATCCGAAGCGTCATTTTTTTTACAAAACCACTTTTGATGAAATTATTATTTAGAAAGCGTTTGTATGATTCTGAAAAGAAGGTAAATGCTCCACATAGTCATTGAAAAAGATTCTGTTGATTTATGAGATGAAATTTATTATAGTTCTATTTCAAAACGTTTTATTTAAAGTTTTAGGCTTTCAGAATATGAAACTATTTATATTCTGTGCCAGTCACGGTCTAAATTTTAGGACGTGACAATATAGTTAATGGAGCATTTCTGTTTGACATTTATTTTTAAGCAATATATATGGTGTTGCTTGTTTAATTCTGAAATCTATTGAATTGCAGGATGATTTTTATTATTCATTTGATTATTAACTACTTCATTAAACATATATAGATGTATTGTTTTCTGATGGCGTAATATTGCAGGAAGTTAGCCGTTTGCTTCATGGGCTTAATTATGGAAGAGCACTTCATATTATCACTCCCTTGAATCTGCTGCAGCTCTCTCTTCAGAACATGGATTTCATAGGTAGTTGTTCCCCTATTTTTAATAAAAAGTTCTATCTCTGTTCCCTAAAAATTTTTAACTTCGCCCCTCTAATTGATCTTCTCTGATTTTATCCCCATGAGGTTGTAGATTGAATAGTTATAGAAAATGCTATATTGTAGTATGATATCAGGTAGCACTTCTATTAAATAATTAATTTCTAGCTAGTTTAGTAGAAGGAATACTCACATGATATCTATTTTATAATGCTTCTATCTCTTTTTCAGATATGACAACAATGCTAATGAAGCCAGAGAGTGAAGCAAGGAGAGTTTGATAAAAAATTCAAGAGGAGAGAGAAAAATAGAAGCAGAGTGTGTAATAGAGTATGCAAAGATAAAAGAAGAGCATATA
This sequence comes from Leucaena leucocephala, assembly GCA_037074615.1. Taxonomy (NCBI): domain Eukaryota; kingdom Viridiplantae; phylum Streptophyta; class Magnoliopsida; order Fabales; family Fabaceae; genus Leucaena; species Leucaena leucocephala. Next base: position 6,334,366 of record CM073553.1, read on the forward strand.
GCAAAGACTAATTGAGCAAATGATACAAATTCAATTTGTTGTTTTGATACAAGGGCAACTAGAGGCACATACTTATTTTACTTTTAATATTGGTCTTTTGATGTAATATTTATGTTTCAACTAAATAATTTTTTTAAATATTTAAGTAATTGATATACTCTAATATTTTAAAGAATGATGTAAAACATTTATTAATGTTATTAAATTTTAGTTCATTTAGTTATTTATTATTTTATTTTTATATTTATTATTACATTACAGGTTTTCATTTAAGAAAAATTAGGAAAAAATTTAAAAGCAACTATTGACTTTTAGCGGCGACAATTTAAGTCGCCACTGATTCTACTTTAGGCGGTGACTTTTTATGTCGCCGTTAATTCCACTTTTAGCAGCGACTTTTATCGCCACTTTTGCTTTGCTTTTAGTGGCGACTCAATGTCGTCGTTGATTGTTGACATGCAGTGGCGACTTTCAACTATCGTCGCTAATACTTATAGGCGACAGTCTCATAGGTAGTGACTTAGTGGCGACAAAAAAGTCGCCGCTAAAAGTCATGTTTTTTGTAGTGACATTACAAAAAAATTAACTATCAGCAGTGACAAAAGTCACCACTGAAAGTTCTAAAGTCACCGCTAAAGGATATTTAGTCGTCACCAAGTCACCATCTATGAGACTGTCGCCTATAAATATTAGCGGTGACAATTGAAAGTTGCCACTGAAAGTCAAGAATCTGTGGCTATAAAATTGTCACCGCTGAAAGTCGAATAAGCTATGACACTTCTGTCACCGTAATCTGTGACGACTTTTTTGTCGCCGCCTAAATTGTAATATGCGGTGACATTTCCATCGCTGGCTAAAGAGTTATCTGCGATGACTTTTTTGTCGCCGCCTAAAGGGTAATCTGAGGCGACTTTTCTGTGGCCGCTGAAAGTTAATATTATTGTTTAAATGTTTCTCAAATTTTTCTTAATAATAAAAATAAAAAAAATAATTAACTAAATAAATTAAACTCTAATAATTGATTAATAATTTAAACTGTCCACTAAAATATATAATTACTTCAACTACTTAAACATATTTAAAAAGAAAATAAAATTGTATAGTTTATACATAAACATTATATGGAATGATCAATACTAGGAGTAGAAGAAGTAGGCACCTGTGGTTGCTCTCTCTGCATTAAGGCAGCGAATTGAGTTTGAATCTTTTGCTCTATTTGGTCGATTAACCTTTGCTCGAATTGCGAATACTCTTGCTGCACGCTCTTCTTCCATCTTCGCACGCTCCGTTGCACGCTCTAACTCCATTTTTTCTCTCTCCTCTTGAAATTTTTTATGAAACTCTTCCTGCAATTGGGCACGCACACTCTGCACAACTGAATTATCACTAGATTGAGGACGATTTCTCTTCCTTGAAGGCTCTGCTCCATACTCTTTCCCTCTTACATACCCTAACCTCTCACCAAGAACTATCACCAATATTTCTTTTGACATCATTCGAGCATCACTCTCTAAATCTTAACCTTGTTGCTAAGAAAGTTTGTGCATACGGATCTAAAAAAATATATGAAATTATTAGATTAAAAATAAAACTAAAGCAAAATAAAATATTAAACTACAATGCATACATGAATATGTTTAGAGTGTGAGTCAGCCCATACTACTTGTCCATCAAATGTCTTCCTAGTATGCGTTATCTCCCACAACTAATCAGGAGGGGTAGGTTATCCAGTAGTAGGATCTCTCTACAAAATAATAACATAAGAAAATACAAAGAATAAATTTTTAAATAAAAATGATTACAAACTTAAATTATAGTCGTGATCGATTGAACTTATTGTAGCATACTTAATCTCTGCAAATGATCGATGACTACAAGTATGTTTAGTCATTTGTTTTTCTCAATTTGTCGTGTTTCTTACACTTTTGTTTTACAACAAAATTTCTTAATTAATAAGAATTTAATTATTGAAGCAAAAAATATATTTTACTTAGAAGGATAATGAGGTACCTTAAACATTTCAGACTTAAAATATATTAAAAACCACTCCTAATCTTGAAAACTAATAGTTTGAGGAGGATCAACCAACCTATCCTCATCAGTCTTATATTTCTTATAGTGAGAGAGCAAATTGGTCTTCCAATTTCTGAATACATTTTGTAAAATAATTGATATAGCTATATGAAACTTTTCTTCAGCAATTATATCAGCAGGCTCAAATTTATCCTAAAATAAATAAATATAAACACTTTATATAATAATATAAATAAACTAAAATAAGCATAAAATTTTGACATAAATAATACCTTTATTTTTAAAATTACATCCTGATTATATTTTTCAAAAATAGTCTTCCAGTTATATCCCCATCCCTAAAAGAGACTGTAGTTTTAAGAGTTAAACCACAATAATTAGAAAAATCTCTTGCTTCTGGACCAATTGCTCTTGACATAGAATCAGAAAATTTGACTCGAATCTTTGCTCCTTGTGCAATCCTCAAATTCATGTTAATAGATTTATAAACTCCTCTGTGCTTGTTGATTGTACTAGAAGAGCCTATCATTAAAGTTGAATTATAATAATTAAATCTTACATGCGATGTAAATAAATGATTATAAAATTGAAGCAAATTTACATGCACTACTATTTTGAGTATGGGGAGTAGGAGGAGAATTGACAGGCATTTCATCAAGTTGTTGTTGCAGTATAGAGGTGAAATAACATGTCTTGATTGAGGTATAGAGCATGTACCTCGGCTATTTGTGTTGTTATGAGATGTAACAAAAAGACCTTTCCCATCTCAACCTCTCTTTAATACTGACATATCCTATAAAAGTATATATTTCATTTAGGAAATAACAATCAATCAAATTTTAAATAGCAATGAATCAAGAATAAAGCTAGATATTAATAAAATCTACCATATCAATTAATGTCATTCAATTGAATCTTCTGTCACACTATCACTTCTATCAATGTCTTCTTATTCATCTGTTTCTTCTATTTCAATTTCTATGTCACTTTCTTCTTCAATATCACTACCGAAGTCATCAAGAAGATCCTCTTCATCACTAAATATAGTCTTAATGGCATTATTTTTATGTATTTATGATGGTTCTCCTTGAGTTAAGGTCTGTGTTTGTCCAGCTTCTCCATAGAAGTTAATAATAATATCATCAAGTTGTATATGACTCACAGGGTAAACATTCAAGTCTACCACCAACTTTTGATAAGGTTTTTTATCAACCATATGATCATTGACCTCACTATCATCAGTATAATTGTCAATTGGTATATTCACGTGGGTTTGTTTTAACAACAATGAGCTAACCGGGTGCAACAATGTCATCCACGTAGAAAACTTGCTCAGCTTGAGATGCTAGAATAAACGGTTCATTCGTTTGTAATGAATATCACGTGTTGATACTTATGAACCCGTACTTATCAACCTTATATCATTTGTCATAATATGCCGCATCCCACCAATGACACTTAAACAACTATACTTTTCTGTTGCATATGTAAGACAACTCATAAATATGCTGTAACACACCCTAATATTCTTTGTCAGCATTAGTGTCATCACCTTTAGCCAAGATACCACTGTTTTGAGTTTTTTCCTGTTGCACGATTTTCTATGTGAAAACAAAATCCATTGCCAATAGACCAAATCATAATGATTCATCATCGTCAATAGACCAATTCATAAACTTGTTAGTTCATCACTCACATGGCTCTATATAGACAATGATGCCACCTTCGAGGACAAAAGTCATGTATTAGATATTTTATACTAATATAATTGCTAGAGATATCATTGCTCAAAATGTTATAACTTACTTGTAAACGAAACCATCGAGAAAAGTCATATTGGCTTTGCTCACACCTTGATCCATGCGCTTCAAGCTCTGTTGCATATTCCCTACAAATATTTAAAGCAATAAGAAAAATATACATCTTAACAAATAAATTTTCTCTTTAAGTTAATCAACTTACTCCTTAAATGGCTAAACTTGTTCACAATTTTGGAATACATACATTCTTGCTTGATAGTACTTTTCATAGGGAACAATGTCCCCTAACTTGACTATATCTCTTAAATATTGAAAACTCCACGTTGATATCTTCATTGGTATCATCATTCTTACATGGCACATTAAATTTTGTAGGAAAATCTTTCAAATATCTTGAGCAAAACTTGAGACTTTTATCTGCCAAGTATCCTTCTGCAATTGATCCTTCACGCCAAGATTTAATGCGAACATACGATTTGAGTGTCCGCAAATACCTAGTGAATTAAAATTAATTAAACTTCTATAGTTATGAATAATAAATATACAATAATATTGGCACATGTTACCTTTCTATTGGATACATCCAACGATATTGAATTGGTCCATCAACTTTTACCTCCCCTATTAAGTGTATTGGCAAGTAAACCATCACGTCAAAGAAAGTAGGTGGGAAGATAGCCTCCAACTTGCACAATGTCAATATTATCTAACTTTGGAGTTTATCTAGTAGTTCACAAGTTAAAGTCTTTGAACAAAGATTTTTGAAAAATCTTCTGAACTCTATAATTGATCCACACACTTTAAAAGGTAATAACCCATGTATTGCAATTGGAAAGATCTCTTGCAATAACACATGGTGATCATGACACTTCAAACCAAATAATTTTCGCTTCTGAATGTTGATACATCTTGAAATATTAGATGAAAAAGTATCATGCATTTTTAAGTTAGCCAAGAATTTTAGAAGGGATTATTTATTTTCAGGGGATAATATGTAAGGAGTAAGAGGAATATAAACATTATTACCATCTTCAACTGGGTGCATATCACTCCTAATACCCAAGTCCATCAAGTCATACCTACTTTTAATTGTATCCTTTGTCTTTCCAACCAAATCCATCACCGTGCATACAATGTTATGAGAAATATTTCTTTCAATATGCATCACATCAAGATTATGTCGTATTAGTAAGTTCTTCCAATAAGGCAATTGGAAAAAAAATCCTTCTTTTCCTCCCATTGTAAGCATTATTATGTGTTTGATGCTTTCATTTTGTACCCTTCCCAAATGACACATCACCCAAGCATTCTAGTAGCTTAAGGACTTTATCTCTAATCAATAGAACTGGTGGATCCATATGCTCTTCTTTACCATCAAATGATACCTTATTTTTACGCTATGGGTATTTTGTGGAAGAAAGCACCTATGCTCTATGTAAGACAACTTGCTCCTTATCGAAATACAATACGTGTCTTTGTGGCAACATGGACATATAATTTTACCTTTAGTTGACCACCCTGAAAGATTTCCATATGCAGGCAAATTATTTATAGTCCACAATATTGCAACATGCATGATAAAATTTGATTGACAATAAGTATCATATGTCTGTACCCCTACTTCCCACAATTGTTTTAGCTCTTCAATCATTGGTTGGAGGAAAACATCTATTTCATCACCTGGACACTTTGGACCAGGAATAAAAAGTGTCAGCATAAAGTATGGGCTTTTCATACAAAGCCATGGTAGCAAGTTACATAGCACTAAGACAATAGGCCAAATACTATGATTGGCACTCATATTCCCAAAAGGTTAAAATCTATAACTTGCTAAACCCAAACGAACACTTCTTGGATCAGCAAAAAAGTTAGGGTATTGGTGGTCAAAGTATTTCCAAGCTAAAGAATCAACTAGATGTCTCAGTACATCATCATTTGAGAATTTATCCTTGTGCCACCTCATTTCTTTAGCAGTATCTCTTGACATATAAAGTCTTTGTAGCCTATGTGTTATGGGAAAATGCTGTAAGACTTTATGTGGAACCTTCTTCCCTTTCTATTTGTTTAACTTCCATATAGGAATCTTACACTTAGGACATGATTTTGCATTTGTGTACTCTCCCCAATACAATATGCAATCATTCTCACAAACATCAATTCTATGATAATCTAAACCCATATCATGAATTATCTTCTTAGCTTCATAGAATGAGTCTGGCACTAAAGCCCCTTCTGGGAAAACTTCTTTTAACAAGCCCAACAACACATCCATAGATTTATTACTCCAATGGTTAAGATACTTCACTTAAAGCAACTTTACAATAAAAGAATGTTTAGACATCTTCACACAACCTGGATAAAGTTTAGTTTTAGCATCTTTTAATAAGTCAAAGAACCTTTTAGCCTGAACGTTAGGCTCTTCGCTCTCATAGTCGCTAGTATTTGTATAATCCACACCTGGAACTCCATATGCATCATATACCATCCTAACAAAGTTCTCATTATCAATATCATTTTCTAGGCCATATCTGGAAGTTCCACAATCTGTCTTAAATATTCTAATTTCCCCATGCAACTCCCACACATTGTAATAATTCTAGAAACCCTTGCTCAATAAGTATGTCCTAACATCTCTTTTCACGTTAAATATAACATTCATGCATCTTTTACAAGAGCAATGTATTTGATTAACCACGCCAGGTTGACTAAATGCCCAATCTAGAAAAGTATCCACTCCTATAATATATGATAGGTTGCCTCTATCTTTAATATATAGCCAACTTTTATCCATTTACATTCCCTAAGAAGTTAACCTTAGGATACAACAAGAAAATCCAACAAACATATTAGTACATTAAGTGAGATTTAGATTGGTTAAGCTCCATGTATTTTTGGTCATAATGATGACGCTAACTACAAAGTGCATCAAGGATTTTATTCCATTTACATAGCAACAAACCTATCAGCCTTCTACATAACAAGTGTGAGAAACCAGGTAATTAATTACTCTGATTGAAAGAGAATAGGTAATTTATAAGAACATGTAATATGGTTCACAAATAGTTTTGGAAAGTGATTCAATTTTTGGATTCTTAATTTTGTGTAGGTCATAATTGAGATCAAAAGGCTCCTGAATGAATTCAAAGGAGAAGAAATTAGAATAATAGTATATGGGCATAATTTAAGAGCTGCACTTGCAACACTAAATGCAATGGATATAGTCAATAATGGCTTGAACATCCAAGAGAATGATGAATCTCAGAAAGCTTTTTCAGTGACAGTATTTATATTTGCAAGTCCTCAGGTTGGCATAATTTAGAAGTTTACTTGCATGGGGTTGTGGGAACACAAGGGAAGAAAGGAGGATTCAACTTAGACATTAATAAGGACATCGTGCTTATTAAGAAGAACTTGGGTGTTTTGAAGGATAAGTACCATATCCCCAAGGCATGGAGAATAGACCAGAACAAAGGATCGGTATAACCACCTGATGGTACTTGGAAGATGTAGGATCCAAATTATGGGGAAGATGATTTTATCAGTCAATGATTATATATGTATATAATAGGGTCTATGCATAGAGGTCACTGCTATAGTTGCATATAAGGTTATTGTTATAGATGTATATAAGGTTACTGTTATCATTCAATGTTTTGTTTGTTTCACAGCATACCAAAGAAAATAGGCCTGGCAAGTTTTCAAAGTAAATCTGATATGCCAACAAGAAAAGATTAGCAAATCAATATCAAATATGATCAAATTATCTAAAACCTAGATCAAATTTTATCATCCAAGATATGCATTATATCATATGAGCATATTAGAATGCCGCAGTCGTTTGCCAAATCAAAACATTTAACATTTAGGCAAGATCAATACTTCAGTCCAAATCAGTTTGCCAAATCAGATTACCCAACGAGTAACCAGAAAGAGGCTTTAAAGGACTCACCTCAGGTGGTAGACGGCGATGCAAAGCTCTCTCTCCTCTTCCTCCACCGATGGCAACTCAGCTGACAGTAGCCAACGGAATCTTAGCAGCAGCTGAGATTTTCGTAGAGAAGAATGACAGCAGATGAACAAAGGTGGACAACCATAATAGGGTCACTAGTGAGTCTAAATATGTTGCTTACACTCTTTGACCTGTCTTCCAACAACGACAGCCGCTGACTACAATTCAGACTCTTGCTCTCGCTCTCTCTTTCTTTTTCTCGCTGTCTCTCATGCTGACTCTGATGGCTAAAGGGGAAGTAGGGTTTTGGGTGTGAATTTTCCCCTTTTAGGTGTAGGCTGGGAAAATAAATAGTGATTGGCGCTAAATCACACTTTTTTATCGCCGCATATACTATGACCTTCTGTGGTGACATAAAGATGTCACCGCAAAAAAGATTGTACATATTGACCTTCTCCGGTGACATAGTAAAGGCACTGCTAAAAGTCTTACTTTTAGCGGTGATACTAGAAGTTGCAGTTGAATGTCTACTTTCAGCGGCGACTATTTTGTCGCCACTGAAAGTCTTTCTTTTATCAAATATTTTTTAGGAAATAATCCTCTTAATAAAATAATGATATTTTTCCTCCAAGAGCTACTTCAACTCATTAGGGAATTTTTATAAAATTTTATGAGTAAATGATAACCTCTAACTATTTTTCTTGAATTTTCTAAGAAAATAGGCTCTTAATTCCTAAAAAATAGCTATTAAATCATTTGGATCTCTTTTGGGGAAATAAACTCTTTCATAATTTTATAAGCCCCCAAAATACTCGTTTTATGATTTGTTTTCTTAATTTTTCTTAATACCAAAATATTTTTAATGATTATTCTTTATCTAAATTTTCACTTTTGAGACTTTTTAAGTTAAAAAAATACTATTAAACTCAATAATACCATATAAATCATTTTTATAGAAGTTTGGATGTTATATGAAATGCAGTAATAGAGAAATATGCAACAATAACTAAGAATGTATGTATGTATTTTGTCCCTTCTTTCTCCTTATCTCTCTCTCACACACATCTCCCTCTCTCTATCTCCCACCCCACATTGTCTCTAACACACACATACTAACTCTCATGCTTATTGATACACATTTATAATATCTCTCTCATGCATATACCCCTACTTCATCTTCTTCTCTCACATATATGACATTATTATCGGTATAATCTCTTATTATTGCAATAACATGCAAAATTTCTTTATTTATTATTTAAAAATGACATTATTCAATAATTTATCTCTGTATATTACATAGTTGCTTAAAATCCCTCCAAATTGGGAAAAAATTGTATGGAAGCTAAATGATACAAAAGTCGCCGTTGAATAATACCTTTTGCCGCGACAAAAAATTGTCGCCACATAAACTATAGACTTTCTACGATGACAATTTGTGTTGTTGCAGAAGGTCATAGTATTTGTGGCTACAAAAAAATATCGCCGCATAAACGCATGACTTTCAGCGGCAACTTTGTTTGTCTCCGCTGAAAAGTCGTCTCCAAAGCTTTATTTTTTTTTTGTAGTGGTATCAATATTCATTGGTTTGTTCCTAGTGTTATCTATTCCTATTCCACACCCACCTACCCCCGCATTTTTAATGTTCCAAATTCTCATTTCTTACTAGTTTGTTTTTCTGGATGATAACCAGTCGAACCTCGGGGTAGGCAGAGAATAGGCACTACATGGTCAATCATCTCTGACTCAATTGATGTGCCTGTTTAATAAGTAAGGGCTATTTATTTAGTCTACTTTGGGGGAGATGTGAGGATAGTATGATGGTATTAGCATTTAAATTCAATGTGCTATTTGTGGGAGATTGAGAAGGAAATGTTAGTTGATACTCCTTCATTTACTTCCTTCTATATTTTTATCATGCATAGAGTCTTCCACTCTACCCACTTCCATTGGTACCTATCATGTTCTTGCCAGGACCAGTTCCTGTTTTATTTGGTCATTTTCAATTGTATCCACTTTTTCTATCGAATTTGTTGGTAAACATTTAAAGGATGACACAAACCTAATAATGCCATCTCCTTTTTTTATATGTTTTTATTTTTTTCTCCTTTCCTTATTATTGTTTCCCTTTTCAAATTATCGAATTTAGAACCTTAGCATAATTTTGTGGCCTTCTTTCAATTTAAAGCTCATTTTACAAATGTAGTTTCTGCTTCTTTTCTCAGTGACCATGTTGTAATTTTTTCGGGGTAATGTTTCCATTTGTTTCATCAGAGAAAAAGATGCTAAAACACTTACGAATTAATTGTTAGTTGTTACGGCATGGCTCATATAGCTACGCTGGTAGGAGATCCACAAATTTCAATAGGAATAGAAAGGACGAAACTCTTTAATGAAATATATTATATATATAATTAATAATATATATTTTTTGTTATGGCATAGCTTTGGTAACTAAAGCCTTTCGTAACATGTGGGGAGGCAGAGATTTTCTTTTTTAATAAAATATTGTATATATAATTAATAATAGGACCAACAATTATATATATGTATGTGTCGAAAACAACTATTTCAACGAAGCTTGCACCTGATTTTAGAATTCTGGTCTCTTGGTTGAGTACACAATTGTTGGTCCAATAAAACAAGATAAATACAAAATTAGCGTAATTTTGTATTCAACTGAAGAAGATAGGATTAAAAAATCTGGAGTCCCTGAAATAAATACAATTTTCTTATAAACAATAAATTAAAAATCTTAGATTTTGATGAATAGTTATTTTAGTTCGCTGATACTGTCAATTTCTATTTTTTTTAGTTGACAGTGAATTACTGTTTTGGGCAAAACCTAATATTTTGCGACTTTTGCGGGTTGTTAATAAAAGGCCAAAGCTTATGATAGTGTTGAATTACATAATTGTCAATATTGAAAAAATAGAATTAGAGTAAAACTAGAGATTTCTGTCATGTCCATTATACTGAAAGAGAGAAAATATTATAGAATTAGTTAATATAATTACTAATTAATTATTATCATGGGGTTCACAATTTTTCAAAAGATTAAAATAGTTTATAATTATTATAAATTATTATTATAATTAGAAATTTAAAATATAATAGAATTAGTTAATGTGATTACTAATTAATAAACATCATAAAACTCAAAATCTTTCTAATATTAAAGTGAGATTACTTATTATATTATTGATTCTAACTTTAGACAAATGATTGAAGTATTAAGTTGGATCTACCCAAATATATTTTTAACTAACTTAGGTATTATAAAATTTTAACAGTAAAATTGATACTTTAACCACTCTTTTATTTTGCTTTAATTACACAGACTTTCCATTTATTTTAAAATCATACATATTAGTTCAAACTATTAATACAGTTAAAAAATATTCTAAAAATATTCTTGAAGTATATCTTTAATTAAAAATTATATGAAAATAAATCTTGTTTACTAATTTACCCATCATTTCACGAAATCCCTAATTTATATTTTAATATTAATATTTATTAATGATCTATTTAATATTTTTACTGAATTTAGATAAAATTTAAATAATTTTCTATTTATGTGAAAATATTAACAACTTGTTAAAAATTTCAGTACTTTTTTTAACAAACATATGCTTAATAAAATATATTTAAAAGTTTTAAATTATAATATATTAATATAAAGATCTCAAAATCATATCATTTTATAATTTTATAATTTAATTTAAAAATGCATATATATAATTGCAAAACATTTTAGTCAACATATGTGTTTAAAATATTATATCATAAGTAGTAAGTTTTAATAAATAAACAAAATCAAACATTTAAATTTATTGAAAAATAAAAATTCATGATTATAAAATTAATTAACTTGTGTAATATTAAGATATGTGATTAAATGATTATTAAGTATTATTTCCAGTTTTAATTATAAGAGTTAGTTGATATTTTTTGATATACTAAGAAAATCAAATAAATTAATTAATAATAACTAATATAAGATCTAGTTGACTAATATGTATAGATTGAGAAGTATATATATGAATTCCTTTTAAGGGGTTAAATTTAGTCATAATTAATTAATTTATTTAATTTTTTTAATATATCTAAAAAAGTCAATTAGCTCTTATAATTAAGACTGAAGAGAGTAATTATATGTTGAGAAGGTGCATTTTAGTTAAAATGATGAGTCAATATTATGATTTAATGGTCAACTAATAGTTAGATGGATAAAAGTTGAAATAAATAGATAAGTTTTTAAAATAGAAAAAATATCTCTGTAACATAGAATAAATAGAGAGAAGGCTGATGTATTTTGCACATACAATTAATTACAATTCATAATTATTATATCAATCCAATACAAGCCATTGCACTTGAATTCCATATCTTCGTCATTGGAATTACACATTCTTTTTTGACCAGTCACTGACTGGCATTACACATTCACGTGAACGTATAAAAAAAAGCATGTTTAATTTCTCTTGAAATATGTTAGTCCTTGTATACTTAATATAAAATTTAGTTAATTAAATAAATAAATTAATTATAATTTATATAATAATTATTTTATTGTTTATAAAAAAAATTAGTTGATTAATTTAGATAGATTAAATAATATATAATAAAAATTTATTTTAAATATTAAATTTAATTATAATTAACTAATTTATTTAAATTTTTTAATTTTTTAAAAAATAATTAATTCTTATATTAAAAATTACAATAATATTATATTTCAAAAGCTTCTGAAGCAAGTAGTAGTCTCACGTTAAAATAGAAAAAGGAGCAAATCCGATGGAGGAGATAAAGGGGAGGAAAAGGTAAAAATATTCCTCTCCCCCAAAATACCCCTAATTTTGGAGGAGAGGAATGATAAAAAAATTCCTCCCCTCCTCTCCCCTCTTTCCAAATTTCTCGTACAAAACATATCTTTAGTCTCATTTTTATTCTTTTGGAATGGCATCACAAAACAGCTCTCATGATTCATATTGGAATATATAATTATATAATTACATAGTCCATGAAACAGATTAGTTTTTTCCTTAGTTCTGGTTCCGCGAAGCTTCCTATCTCTCTCTCTATATATATGAGTGGAATGCCAGGATAGAGAAGCTATTAATATTCTTTTGCTAGTCTATCTATATAGATATTCGTACAGGAACTAGTGACCGATCCTCTCCTGCTAATTTTCCCTTTCAAGAACACACAACACACAAATGGTTCTCTCTCTCTCTCTGTTAGAAAATCGATCTAGGGTTCTTTCTTTGACCATGGAAGATTGATGTGGAACAAGGAGGGGAACTTTCTCTGAAAGTTCCACCATTCGCAGAACTGATGATGAGCACTGCCCGGAACATATGAAAACACTTCCCTCTCTAAGCTAGTATTCTCTATACACAGCAGCACAATTCTTGCCTTGGATCCATCAGAGGGACTTGGAATATATCAGATAAAAATTCCTTTAATAACTCTAGTAAATGGTTCTAGAGAAAGGTATGACATTTCTATGACTCCTTCAACCCACGCGGTGGTGGCGGCAGCGGCCACCAGAAGGCTGCCGTCCACCAACCCCTCAGCTGGGACTCCTTCAATCAACACGCGACATGTCTGCAACTCAAAGCTCAATGGCAAGGTATTGTTACTGCACCATTATCTCTATCTCCATCGATTTAAGATTCTAGAGCTGAGGGTGTATGCTTTGCTCTCTCAGCTGCACCTCAAATTTGGGGTACTTCCCAAATGTTTTTTTTTTCTTGAGATCACATAGAAGATATCAAAATTTTATTCATTTTATGTAAAATTTAATAATAAAAAAATATTTGGACAACTAAGAGTGTACAGCTAACACCCCAACCGAAGATTATATTCTTCTCTTCGTTCTACTGCACCAATTGAGAACTACCCTAGGGGTTTATATGTAAGGACACAGCCATTAATTAGCATTATAAAGTTTCTGTTTAATTATTTTTGGTGAAAAAGGATAAGTTCATTCATTTGTTTATTTTTCATGCATTACAGGTCTTCAGCATACAGGAAGCATCTTAACGTTGTCATAATGTTTCTGATTACAACGGTCGGGCTCATGTTCAAGTTGAATACCAATCCAAACAGAAATCTCCATTTGATGATCACGCCCCCATCATGTTGGTCATTATGGTCAACCTGTGCCTCTATGCTGCTAGCTTGATTGCAGAATATGGACTTCCAAGTGAAGAGCCTTACCTTGTAATCATCAAAACCTTTGGTCCACTCCTCGGATTTCTCGTCGTTGTGCTGCTTCTTACAATCTTAGTTCCATTGTTGGGCACAATCGCATCCGTTATATGGGATCTCTTTATGTTGAAAGCTGCAACACGTCGTACCCAACGGTGGTGCAATGTCTTTGTGAGGCTTTCTCAGGTATAAGAAGACGATACCTTGTCTAACAACTAATAAGCCGCTCTCAGGAGGTACTTGTAAATGCTTCACCGGTGCAATCTCAAGTAGAACTAGATGTCTGAGACTTTGTCTATCGTCTTTCTGGTTCACTGAACGAACCTTATAAAGTTTGTCTCTTGTAACCCAAAAATAGAAAGTCAGAGAGCGTTTTCCTCGTGTTTATCTGTATAGGAATTTCTCTCTCATTCCGGATATTCATGAAGCGTGTGAACCAATCTCCTGATAAAGAGTTTTGAGCTAATCGACTAAGACAATTTTCAAGGAGGCAAGGGCAAGCAAAAGTTTAAAAATAGAGAAAACACTTGTGATTATTAGAAAAATAAAATAAGTGAAGGTTGAAATTTATATCACAATGAATTATGTAAATAATTAAAAAAAATAAAAATATTAGTAAATCATTGATATAGAATTTTAAAAAGACAAATTATACATAAGTTCTTTAAACGAAGGGGTATTTATCCTACTAAATATTCGAGTGTCATATAACTTCCAAATAAAGGATATTCCCCCTCCTAGCCCAAGAAAATTCCATTACCAAAACATATTCATCTGTTGGTATGTTTTTTCAAAAAATATAATTCTCTCATGCCATATTCATTTATTATAAAGACCTTCAATATTCAAAACTGTACAATGCATTTTTGTAGTATTTTTCCATATTCCGGAGTCATCTTTGAAAATCTCTATCTTTTAATTTACACATCTAAAAATTATAAAATAGGACTTATTTTAAATCTTAGAATGTTTACCATTCTATATCAGGTTTCATAACCTAACTCAAACAATTTCCCTGATTCTAAGCAGTCACAAAACAGTGGCTCAAACAAACATATTGAGTAATTACCAAACTAAGTTTGCATGAATCTTTTGCCATGATCTAGCATGGCCATTACCTTGGTTGAGGCTTAGTTCCTCCGCTCCCCCTTATGGAGGTTGATTATATACCATAATATAGGATAATCTCAAATAAATTTATCACATATTTATCTCTGTAAACTCTCCGCTCCCGAACTCTCATTTAGCTCTTAACTTGTTTATTTTTCTTTAATTATTAACTTATCTTTTGGGGGTTGAAGATTCTTTCCTTATGCTTACCCCATACAATTTCACCTTCTAAGTTCTTGGGAAGATTCAAAATGAGCAAAACTTCCATATGATCAAAAGTGTGTTGATCGAACAAGATAAGAGCATAAGCTAATATACTTCCATACTTGTTACCAATACTTATGTAGAAATCTTTAGATATGACTTATGTATAGTTTAATGCTTTAAGTCATTATTCCACACTACAATACTTTAAAACAGTAGTTCTTTCATTCTTAATTGCTCCAAAAATTTGAATTTAATGAGCATCCAACTTCACATATTCATATAAATTTCATGAATTCAACTTCTTTACTTCAAATCATAACTTAGGAGCCTTTAAATGTATTTCATGTGTGCTTTAGAAATTTAATTCACTTATTCTATATTAAGGTATCTTAAAACAGTAGGGATTTACTTAATAAATTTCAGCTTCTTAAAATTTAGCCCTAGTACTTATCTTTTTACATCAAACCACACTTTTATCTTACATTCCATTAGCATTTGTTCATTTAACTCCTAAAGTTTTGGACAGCCCCACTATTAACATCATGTTTTAATTGTCCAAGATATTTCTTTAGTCCTTAATACATGACATAATTAAGGAGTTAATTTTAATCTTAAATATAAGACATATTTCCTATATTTATTAGCTTTTTTCTAAATTACCCTTATTGATATTCCTTCAATAATAATTAAGAGAGGGAGGGAGATAATTAAAGAAGATGATCAACCCTAAGATGGATTAATGTTCTAGACACTTTACCTTAGCCCAGAACGCCACTTGCGTATATGATCAACCTTGCTTTTCCTCCTAAATTTTTCTGTTGGTGTGAAAATGAGTGAAGCCTGAGAGGAGGGTTAATCAGGCGTTGAAGTGGTTTAGTAAATGGCGAAATAATTCTTGTATACATTAGGGTTCACATAATAAGAAGCTTACCTAATAAGCTTTGTCTTTTTAGCATTTTCTTCATGGACCCATTACATGAATTGTAAAACTCCTTTATGAAGACTTTCTAATTTAAATATTTTTTTTACCAGCATTGTGAAAATAAATAAATAAATTTCACTACAAAAATACAAATATTTTATAGACGTTATTTTATGATATTTTTAATAGTTTTAACTATAACAATAAACAGTTTTAGCCCTTGAACCAACATCTATAAAATCAGTCAAAAGAAACAATTTTCTAGCAGTTTATAGAAACTGCTATTCATAATGATCAAAACAAAAGAAAATTTTTAGAGGTTCAATTCAATGCTAAAATAAGTAATAGGAAAAGGAGAATGTGACGACGACGTTAGTAGCGGTTCAAAAACTATTAGAAAATAATAAGGCGGACTTGTCATTTACATTTTTTTTTGTAACTATCAAAGGAACCGCTAAAAATTTCTTGCATGAAAGTTTCGTTGCTGAGAAACTGAAATATTCACAATAGTGCTACATTTTCTAGGGGTTAGAAACATCTAGAAATTGGCACTATTGTGAATAAAATTTGAATTCTACAAAAATTTTCCTACTATTTTGTATTTTTTTTAGCAGTTACAGAACCTCTACAAACTGCATTCCAGTTGAAAAAATAAATAAAATTCAAATTCTTATTATTATAAAATGTAATATTATTAATTAAGAAACTATTAAATAGATTATATTAAATAATTATGTTGATATGTGCAATTAGTAATATATTACATGTTATATATTAAAATTTTATGATAAATAATAAGTAATTGCATTATGATTGAATTATATGAATTGAATTGAATTGAATTTGATAAGATAGTTAAGCTGAATATCATAGAATTAGATATGCGATAATTTGTAGTATTGAACTTCAATTCTTAAGTTGAAGAAATGGTTAGATTGATTGAGGAGGTGATGACAAATATAAAAAAGAGAATTTAAAAGAAGAAAATAAATATGTTAGTAAACTATAAATAAAGATAAATTAAACAAATTAAAATTTATAACATGAATAACATTTTACCATATAAAGAACAAGAAGAACAAACCGGATGAGAGAGCAAGAAGAGAAGACAAAATTCTAACGAAGGAGAGGAGAGATAAGGTAGTGACTGAATGAGAAGATGATGCATTATTTATAAATATTTGTGAGAGATTTCTAACAGTTATGTGGTATTTGTAGAGATTTTTATGTATTTTTTAGCAGTTTTGTTGTCTAAATAATTTTTAGCAATTCATATAACCGTTACAAATTACAATTTTTTTATTTTGAAAAATTGAACTAATTTTAATTTGTATATATTTATGTATGAAAAATAAATTTTTACATGTGTTTATTGAACCTAACTAATTTTAACATCTTCAAGAAACATGATTTCGTTAACTCTATCTTATAAAAGGGAACCTAGGGAGTAAAATTAAAGAGAAAATGAGAAAAAATAGTTTAAGATATTTCTTGTTATTGCAAAAATACATTAAAGTTAAAAATAAACTAAAAATTATTTTAATATACTAAATACTACTAACAAATATTTTACAATTTTAAATAAAAAAATATATTATGATACTAAATACTATTGATTTTTTTAAATGTTGAAGACAACTTAACCCAAGAAAAAAAGTACTTTCCCTGTAAAGAGTCATAGCAATAATTAGATTAGATTTTCACGATATCAAATGGAGCAAACAACGGGTTGAATTGAATAATGGACACAAGGAAAATATAAAGGTACTTGCGTGGAATGGATTGGTAACGAATAAAATGTGCATACAAAAGCACCCTTTTAGTGTGGGGACATTTTATAATGTTTTCACGATTCTTAATATATAATTTAATTAAATTTTTAAATATATTAAAAAATTAAATAAAAAATTAATTATAATTAATAAAAGACTACTATCTTTTTTAACTGATTTCTAAATACGCTAACAACTGCAAAAACAAGTGGGAGGCAAAACACAAGTTTTAATGTTTGTCATTCCTTTTATAAAATATTATTTTAATCATTTAACTCTTAACGTTGTTAATAAAAATTTAAAAAAATGTAGACATTGTAATTTTAAATATTGATATAATATTCTAAATACTAAAATATTAAATTTAATTATTAAAATATTAATTATTGTTATAAAAAATTGTATTTGAGACAATGCTTTAATTTTATCCAATCAGATGCCATGTAAAAAAAATTAATTCTAAATAGAGGATACTTATATTACAAGAAACTCCCATATTTTGGATACTTACATAATTTTTTTAAAAGTGATACGCATGTTGCACAAGTTTTCTGTCTATATTTGAGATTTAATTTTCATCCACTCAACAGTTTGTTGATTTTGTTTCTTAAAATTGTTTTCATTAAGATACCCCTATCTAATATGACAATTATTCAAACATTTATATTTGCCAAAAAAATTATACAACCAAAACACAATTCTAATACATATATTTTCAAACTTATGAAATGAGAGGAAGAAAAAAGAAAGAAAAATAGCGGAAAGAATCAGGCGCTTCCATCAGAATGTAAATTAGGAACTTCGATCAGGAGCCGAGGTCCATACTGTCAAGAAGTTTGCCTCTGAATAAGAAGCATCCTCCGTTTGTCAATGCGAGGAAGTTGGATGAAGAAACCGAGCCGGCTGCTCTGGAAAAAACCAAAAGAAGAGAAACAGTGAAAAGCTAAGAGACGGAAAAGTTAAGAAAGAAGAAAAGATGGGAGCATGATATGGTTTGAGTGTTTAACAAGTAAGGAATGAAAATCATGTACCAAGGCAAAAGAGAGTGTCTAAAGAAGAAAAAGAAAAGGAAAAAAAAACGAAAGAGAGAAGAAATTAAAATTGGGTGTGAAATTAGCCTATAAAATTTATATTGACTAAAAAATAAAAACGGTATTTTAATCAAACAATCCTTTTGTTTATTTGTCCAGAATTGATTTTGGACAAAACCTCGGTTTAAAACCATGGTTTTGAATAAGCTACTGAAAATAGATTTTAGAACTGTAAAAGAGCTTATAGATTATCTAATTACTATTTTACCCCTACTTTTTTCTTATACTCTCTCATCTCTCATCTCTCTCCTCTCTCTTCTCTATACTCTCTCCTATTTATTCTCTACCCTCTCTCCTCTCTCATACTTTATCAAATCATACCCTTTTTGGTAATTTATTAATATAAAAAGTGATTCTACTACTAATCATCCAAACATCTCTATTTTCAAAATCTATTCTTCTCATAATCTATTCTTGTCAAAATCTATTCTTCAGAATCTATTATTCCCAAAATCTATTCTTCCTAGAATCTATTCTTCTCATAATCTATTCTCCAGAATCTATTCTTCCCAGAATTTATTCTCCAAAAGCTAATCCAAACACACCCTAAGTAAAATTAAACTACTCTCATCACCGGTTCATTGACCGGTCGGGTGTCTGAACCATCAGAATTATCAAACTTAACCATAAATATGTAACTTTTTATGTACATATATTGTATTGAAGCAACCCAATGTTAAAAGAGATTCTGCTTGTCCCTGGTTCGAACTGTAATGTATTGGAGTCAAACTAATTAAAAGCAGATTAGGGTTCTAATAATGTATCGTCGATAATAATTACAGAGTGAATTCAGTCCAAGTGAGGGAAAAGTGTTGCTGCATCAATATCTACACGATGCGCAGAAAAATGTTGGCGACAACACGGTCAAGCTGTTTCAATGAAGTTTCCTGATTCCTCTCCATCGTTATCATTGATCGCATGAATAACATTCTTGTACTTTGTGATGTCGGTTAGAAGCCTTATCTTATTCTAAATATAAAATTCGCATCTTAAATTTATAATTATTTTATAAATTATCCATATTAATTGTACATATTAAAGGAATTTATATAAAATGATAATAGAAATTTTAGAAAAATAATACACATTCATCATAAATAACTAAATTAATTCTTTTAATCTATACAAATTAATTATTTTCTACGCTAAGATTGGATAGAGTGTTATATTAAAAAATTCTGGTGGACAGACTTGTTGAGAGGTTCGGTTTTGATGTATGCATCCAATTAAATTAAGTTGATCTTTCCCTCACATGATCATGACACACAAACACAATAATTAAGGCTCCGCTATAAATAAACTCGGATCCTCTTATGTAAAAGCTACTTGGATATCTTCCCTCTCACAAACCCCATGCATGGTTTGATACAACACAGCATTTAGAGCTATTAGAAATGCAGCGTTTTCATCTCTCCCTGATTGCTTTAAGATTCCACTTTCTCTGTAGTTTTCACTTTTAAATATGGCTCTTCTTCCCGCACATCCTTTCAATATGGAAGCTGACGATGAGCAACTTTCTCATCATCATATGCTTCATCTTGGCGGTGGACCCTCCTTCAGACTCCACCGTTCCTATCATCCACAGCACAGCTTTCTCATCATCTGCTCCAATTCACCACCAGTTCACCACTAGTCCCTGACAGGGGACTCGAGGCGGTGGCTAGGGCACCAGTTGATTACATGCTGGGAACTCAAAGCTCAATGGGAAGGTACATGACATCCCTCACTTCCTTTGAGTTTCAGCTATACACACACACACACACACACACACACTTGAGAGATTCATACTTGACTATATATATATATATATGAATCCAACAAACTTGTCAAAACCTAAACATTCTGTTATGGCTTGAAAAAAAAATAGATAAAATAAATTTAACAATGGGATATGTATATATTCGTCGCAAAAAGTTTCAAATGGTTGGGCAGTAGCCAGGTGGTGAAAGGCGCTGAATTAACCGTGATGTCCCGTGTTCGAGCCCTGGCCAATGCTGAAGGAAAGGTTTATTTTCTTTTTCTCACGCGTGAAATTACCAAAATACCCTTCGCTCTTTAAACTTTACAGACACCGTACTCCTCGCTATTTCCTTCTCTGTTTCCTTTTTAGCGGCGCAGGCGGTAGAGGCGGCGACAGAAGCGTCACGCCATGGGAGAGCCGTTGCCGTGCGACTAGATACTGCAACCGCATTGTTCTGTCAGCGCCTCTACTGAGTCATCATAGTGTGTATTGTCGCATCATCGGCAGGCTTCACTGGTGTGATAAATGGATACAGAAAGGGAGGGGAAAGGAAAGAGAGGCTTCGCGTTCGGGGAGTTCTGTCGCTGCGTGAGACCCATCACCGTGCTATGGCCTGTTTCTTCTGTCGGTGACGCCGATTTCTTCTAATACCGCAAGTTTTCGAGAAACAGCGTGTGCAGAGGGAGAGTGATGGTAGAAGATAGCGAACTCCAAGTGCTATCAAGATAGTACTCAGAGAGATGAGACTTATCTCGTGTGGTCGTTGATCGATTAAGGTAAATTCTGGGATTTTCTGTCTTCACCTCTGGCACCCCTGTTTCTGTTCTCTTCTGTTTGAGCCGCCGATGAGAAAAATGGAAATTGATGAGGTATTTGCTGTAGGGGTTTCCAGATTCTGGGTTGCGGGCCCTAAGAGCATTAACCCATCGTTCCTTATTGTGTTGGCGGCGAATTGCTTCGGGTTGCTGAGGTATGCGTTCTGTAGCTATTAAAGACATCATAGTTAGAATATGCTGTCAGGGAAAATGGGCACTGGTTTGGTTTTAGGAAAAGTTATATGAATGCTCGCTTTGTGTGCTGTGTGTTGGTTCATTGTTTTGTTAAGGGTGTTGACGCCAGGAATGATTTTTCAATTCAGGGGTCTCTGCGCTCGCGGGTTCTATGAAGATATGCATGTGTGTGTGCTGTGATGCTAGTTGGTGGTTTTGGGGCTGGTTAGGGAGATTGGTATGTGCGCATACATGTAGGCATGTGCAGATATATATAAATATATATATATTTGTTTAAGGCACGGCTGTTTTGGTTGAATCTGAGCAGAATATGCATACATACATATACGTACATATAAGGTTTGCGTGTGCTGTGAAGTAAAATGTGAGAATGAGCTAATATTGTTAAAAAGAAAGAGGAAATAAAAGCTTATAGTGGTGTGATCATTACTGCTAAGGGGGTGTACCTCTGGGTTGCTGTTGATTATATGTATATATATATTTGTTGGGCGCCAAGCTTGAAGAACTTGGTATTGATGTGATATATAATGTTATAGCATGTATGTCTGTTAGGGTAAGCGGAAATAGAGAAAAGGACATTGGAACTGCTGTCTTGATCACTGTTTAGCATAGGACATATATTTAGATCGAAACTGCTGCTGCCTTGAGAAATTAGACTATGAGTATGCATAACGTTAAGCGTCATCAAAGCTTTTGAAAGATGGTTAAGGAAAACTAAAGTATAATTGTTAAGAAGCAAGTGTTTCAATGATGACCAAATCATGGTATTTTGAATGATAATAGTTAAAGAATTGGTTGGGTAACCTATCCTTGAATGGTTAGTTTGTGTTTGGAGTTGTAATCATTAAAGTATATTATGGGGTTAAGTAATGTTCAATTAGGTGTTGTTTAAGCTTAAATTTTGATGCAATGAAGGAATTTTAATATAAATCAAGTGTTAGAGGGGTGAAGTCATGGTTAAGGCCAAGTAAAGCCTTTAGGATTATGTGTATCTCAAATGTTAAGAATAAAGGAAGATGGGGAATTTATTTGGTGTGTGTAAATGAATTGGGAAGCTAATGGAA
This sequence comes from Leucaena leucocephala, assembly GCA_037074615.1. Lineage (NCBI taxonomy): Eukaryota > Viridiplantae > Streptophyta > Magnoliopsida > Fabales > Fabaceae > Leucaena > Leucaena leucocephala. The sequence continues at coordinate 6,357,245 of CM073553.1, forward strand.
GTTAATGAATATGTAAATAACTTGTGATGATGGTATTAGATCAAAAGTACTTGGTGTAGAGAGGTGAATTACATTTCTTTTGGAATAAGGAGTTTGAGATGAATGATGAATTTAATTATCTGTGGATGTTCATTAAGTACGGTAGAAGAATAGAAAGGGGCAAATAGACATAATTGACTCAAGATTTTCAAATTTAGTGTGGGTGGAAGTCTGTACCGTATAATATGATTGAATCAATGTCAGAGGGTGATGGTAGGAGCATATGTATTACGTCATTGTGATTGATTGGAAGCATGAAATGAAAGGGAATATTAGGTTAAAGATGATTTATTTTTGTTGCAATGTTGTTTAGAATGTTAATATATTGTTTCGGGATATCAGGGAATTGAGGAGTGAAATAATCGAATGTGATTGGCTGAAACGGGTAAAGGTTTTTGGAGCGTGGCAGGTGAGTGAATAACGTTCCCTACAACTTACATTTTCAAATGCATTGTTATTTCAAATGATGAATTTCAAATATGGATTTCGAAAAGCAAGTTTTATGAAATTATGGTTTAAATCGTTAGAAATGATTTTCTTTCGATCGATTTACAAAAGATTACGATTATGCATGAAAATAGATAAAGAGGCTTTAGAAAAAGATTTGACAGTGAACTGATGTTATTCATGAAATATATGTTTATGCGAATTTCATATGTTTTCATAGTAATTTGATTTCAAAGGTACGTGCTGGGGTTTTTGGAAAGTTAAAGTGATTTTATCAATGATTATGGTATTTGAAACGATTGAGATCATTACATGTGAAAAGGACCCCACGCATGATGGAAATGTTTTAGGACGGAATACAGAACGCTGGTTGCTAACAGCAGTACTGTTAGTCCTTGGTGCACCTTGGTACTCGAGCTCGACAGTTTGTGGCATAGCCACCAGAATTATTTCGTGGGATTCGTTCTCGCGACAGTTTGTGGCCTTGAGCCACCAGAATTATTTCGTGGGATTCGTTCTCGCTACAGTTTGTGGCCTTGAGCCACTAGAATTATTTCGTGGGATTTATTCTCGCGACAGTTTGTGGCATAGCCACCTGAATTATTTCGTGGGATTCGTTCTTGCGACAGTTAGTGGCTTCGAGCCACCAGAATGGTTAGTTACCCTCGTGGACTGTGTGTCCACGTCTGTTTTCGTTCTGTTGAAGTCCTATAGAAAGATCATGGTTTTGAAAAGAGTATCTTGAATGAGTTATTTGAAATAGTTATTTCATACTGTTATTTCCCTGAAATACAAATGTTGAAGAAAAAAAGGTTTGCATTAGATTACGAAGCATTATGAAATACAATTTCAATATGATTATGCATTGTTTATTTGCCGTATTCTTTAAATCATGTTTTTGGGACGTTATTCACGAGTAGATTATTTGGCCTCAGATAGTGCAGGTGACCCTAATCCTCCCGCTGAGCAGTGAAGAGCCTCGTTGCAGATCCGAAGCGTTGTTTTTGAACAAGATTGATTTTAATCTTTATTAAGTACTTGTGTTATTTTGATAAAAAGGTAAATGCTCCACATAGACCTTAGAAAAGATTGTGTTATTTTGAAAAATGTTATGGAAACTTTAAACGTTGTATTTAAGGTTTTAGGCTTTCGGAATATGAAATTGTTCATATTCCGTGCCGGTCACGGTCCAAATTTCGGGACGTGACACATTCTCTTTTAGTGGCTATGTGAGAAGTGGAGCACGCTACAAGGATGCCAAAATTGTTTGGTGCAATGGAAAGCTGGTTCTGATCTCCCAGCATCCTCGAAAACATCATTGTTATGCCCTCTGACTGTTAGTGTTGAGCAACATGGCCGTCTGCTTATCCGGTGTAACCACTTATACTCATTGAAATTGGGCTTTCTCTGGCATGCCTTAAAAGAGTACAAACCGGGTGAGCTCAAATGGATAAAGATTGTTAATTAAACGAGACAAGCTACGGTTACATCCACGAGATTAGCCCTTGCCTTTAGTTTTTATTAACTTAATTACAGAAGTTCAAACTGTCCATATTTCCCAACCCAGCATGCAGTAGTCAGCCCTATAATGACTCCTCTATCCCTTGTTGCTTGAAACTTTTAAGGGTATGTTTGGATGGAGAGAAAAGTGAGAGGAAAATAGAGGAGAATGAAAGCTAAGAAGGAAAATTCCCAAAAGTGGTAAGAAAATTTACTATTTTTGTAAGTTTTCGTATTCTTTTCTTCATAATTTTTTCTCATCCAAACATAGAGTTAGGTTTTTATTTTTTGGATTTGTTCAAATTCTATTACAACTTATACAAGCTTTAATCAAAACTTTCTTGAATGCTAGCTATATATATATAAGTCAATTATATCTTCTTGCATTGCAGTACGTACAGGGAGAAACTACATGCTGTCATTGTATTTCTGATTACTACGTTCGGTGTTTTGTTTCAAGTTGAATATGAATTCAAAAAGAAATCTCCATTTGATGATCACGCCCCCATCATGGCAGCCATTCTTGTCAACCTATGCCTCTATGCTGTGAGTTTCATTGCAGAATATGCTCTTCCCACTGAACAACCTTACCTTGCCATCATCAAAACCTTTGGTCCACTCCTTGGATTTCTTACCATTGTTCTGCTTCTTTTCATCTTAGTTCCATTGTTGGGCATAATCGCTTCCTTCATATGGGCTCTCTTTCTATTCAAAGCTTCAATCATGTGGTTCTCAAGGATCGTGCAATGTCTTCGTCAGGTAATCTCAGGTATAATTCGATACTTTGACGACGACTCAGAACCAAGTCACTCTATGGAGATAGTATGAACTCATCATATAGTCTCTGTTATGTAATAAATAAAATGAGTGAGTTAGTTATGGGATGTTAATGGGTAGTTAGTTAACTGGGTTTGGCAAATATGGTCTGTAAAATGCACAAGGGGGGTTATTGTAATCAGATTTTTTAGAAGATTAAGCCTCCCTCTATTTCTCTCCCTTTCCACACATCAGTTTCTCTTCCATTTAAGTCATCCTTTTCTCTTCAGATGGTACTTTTATATAATCCTCTGGACAAAGTTTTTGTCATGTCCCTAAATTTGGACCGTGACAGAATATAAATATCTCATATTCTGAAAGCCTAGCGCATTAAATAAAACCTTTAAATTTTCCATAATATTTTCAAAATCATACGAAATCTTTTCTATGGTTTATGCGGAGCATTATCCTTTACAAAATAATACAAGTTCTTAAGAAAGTAATTACATTAAAAGTAGTATTTGTCAAATGATGCTTCAGATCGACAACAAGCCTCTTTACTGCTCAGCCAGAGGATTAGGGTCACCTGCACTATCTGAAGCCAAATAATCTACTCGTGAATAACGTCCCAAAAACCATGATTTAAAGAATGCGGAAAATAAACAATGCATAATCATATTGAAAATGTATTTCATAATATTACGTAATCTGATGCAAACCTTTCCGTAAATATTTGTATTTCAGGGGAAAGAATCATATGAAAGAAACATTTCAAATCAATCAGAAATAACAATTTCTTACCAATCATTTAAAAACAATCATTTTAAAATCATAATTTTTCTGTAGGACTTCAACAAAATGAAAAAAGACGTGGACACACAGTCCATGAGGGTAACTAACCATTCTGGTGGCTCGAAGCCACTAACTATATCGAGAATGAATCCCACGAAATAATTCTAGTGGCTCAAGGCCACAAACTGTCGTGAGAGTAAATCCCACGAAATAATTCTGGTGGCTCAATAATTCTGGTGGCTCAAGGCCACAAACTGTCACGAGACTAAATCCCACGAAATAATTATGGTGGCTCAAGGCCACAAACTGTCGAGCTCGAGTAACCAAGGTGCACCAAGGGCTAACAGTATTGCTATTAGCAACTAGCGTTCTGTATTCCATCCTTTCTAAAATATTTCCATCATGCATGGGGTTTATTTCATATGTAATAATCTCAATTGTTTCAATGCCATAACCGTTGGTAAAAACTACTTTAAATTTCAAAAACCCCAGCATGTACATTTAAAATCAAGTTACTGTAAAAATATATAAACTTCGCATAGGAATATATTTCATGAATAACATCAGTTCAACGCAACTTTTTCCAAACTCTTTTAAAAATCTTATTAATTCATTTTCATACATAATCGTAATTCCTTTGTAAATCAATCGAAAGAAAAATGATTTCTAACGATTTAAACCATACCTTCGTAAAATTTGCTTTTCGAAATTTATATTTGAAATTCAACATTTAAAATGACAATGCATTTGAAAATATAAATTTTAGGGAACATTATTCACTCACCTGCCGCGTTCCTAAATCGCTATTCCTCCCGCCAAACACTTGCTGTAACAGCACTACTCAATCCCCTGATATTTTGAAATAGTATATTAACATTCTCTTCAAATTCTCATCAAAACTAATTGCCCTTAGCCCACAACTAAACATGAAGACAAACACTTAATCATTTACACACACATAGCAATAGAACTCATTTCTTCCTTCATTCTTCTTACTTTCTTCTTGCAATTTATAACAGCATTTCCTTATATAAATATATCATTTAGCCTCCAACACCACAACATGGTTCTCTGATTTAAGAACCCATCTTTATACGTATATATATACATACGCATAACAGTAAAAGTCTCCAATCACTTCTTCTTTCATTAATTAGCAATATCCATGCCTAGGTGCAAACATCAACCATATCCCAAAGCACATACACTGCACACCAAACACCCTTGCACACAAAACACACACACAGCAGCAGCACAACAATATATATGTACACTGTAGTAGCAACCTAGCATGCATCCAAAGATATACACATTGCAACATAAACCTTCTCCCCCAACCACGCCCAAATCCACAAGTTCACAATGCTAGAACCATAAGCACGGTCATAGAGAAAATAAGGAAAAAGGGTGAAACTTACCACCCTTATCACTCTTGGAATTCACGGTAACAGAACCACAGAACTAAGCAGAAGAAAATGACAGTGCACAGCTTCAATTCCCTTCCTCTATCAAACACGGCAACAGCCTGAAACAGAGAAATGCGATGACACAGACAGAACAGAGTGAGCTCTATCACTCAGCAGCCACTTAAGAGGAAAGATGAAACTGCATATTGAATGTGAACCAAGGAGCTTACCACTTCACTCCCTAAATGGATCACAGCAGAAACAAGACAGAAATTGGAATCAAAGACTTGCTACAGTAGCAGAGGATTGCTACAGTAGCACGAAAATGGCGATGGACAATAGCTACACAGTGACGACGTTAACCATGAAGGTGGTCTACTAGAAGGAGTGTTCACCGGCGCTATAACCTGAAAACTGAACCCGCGACACTCCTGTGCCCTCCACTCAAACTCTCGCTGCCACCTTGCTGCCGATGGAAGAATGGAATGGGAAAGGAATGCCTCAAACTTAAAGGCGACCAGCAGACCTCCCGTGCCATGCACTCCCTTCCCGCGCCGCGCGCTGTGCTAACACCAAACCCCTCTCACGTCACGCTGCAAATCCTACCATTGCTCTGCAGACAGGAAGAAAATGGTGGGGAAAGTTGGGATTTGGTAAAATGGACAGAAGGGCAAAAGGGTAATTTCACGCGTCTGAATTTAAGAAAAATAATCACTCTTCTACACCTGCTAGGATTTGAACATGGGCCAAACATTTTCCTTTCAACTTTTAAACCATTCGGCCAACACTTCCAATACAAGATATTCTCCAATGAAAATACATATATTTGAAGAAAAATCCCTGATCATAACATTCTTCCCCTTTAAAAAAAAATTCGGTCCTCTGACTTTGAAAATATACACACCTTAGCTCTCAAATAATTGTGGGTATTTGATCCTTATCACACCTTCCAGCTCCCAAGTAGCTTCTTCCTTTGAATGATTTTGCCATAACACTTTTACTGAAGGAATCTCCTTCGACCGCAACTTCTTTACTTGTTGATCAATAATAGCTATCGGATATTCATCATATGACAAGTCTTCATTCACTTGAACCTCTTGATATTCGACAACATGAGATGGATCATACAAGTACTTCCGTAACATCGATACATGAAACACTTGATGTATCCCTGACAGCTCTAGTGGTAAGACTAATCGATAGGCTACCGCACCTACTTTATCCAAAATCTCAAAGGGGCCGATAAACCTCAAACTTAACTTACCCTTTTTACCAAATCTCATAACCCCTTTCATTGGCGACACCCTTAAGAACACTTTATCTCCGACCATGAATTCTAATTCCCTACGATGATGATATACATAAGATTTCTGTCGACTTTGAGCCGCCAACAACCTTTGTTGAATCACCTTCACCTTTTTTTTCGCATCTTGTACCAAATTAGGCCCTAATATCATTCCGTCTCCAACTTCAAACCATCCAATTGGAGATCTACACTGCCTTCCATACAATGCCTCAAATGGTGCCATTTGAATACTTGATTGATAACTATTATTATAGGCAAATTCTACTAACGGTAAATGTTTATCCCAACTTCCACCAAAATCCATGACACAGGATCTCAACATATCCTCTACTATTTGGATTGTCCTCTCCGACTGTCCATCAGTCTGAGGATGGAAAGCTGTGCTTAATTTTAATCGAGTGCCTAATGCTTTTTGAAATGATTCCCAAAATCGAGAAGTAAACTGGGGCCCTCTATCTGAAATGATAGACACTGGAACTCCGTGCAAACGCAAAATCTCCTCAACGTAAGTCTATCGTATCTAGCCGCACTGTACGTCGTCTTCACTGGTAGAAAATGAGCAGACTTGGTCAATCTATCAACAATTACCCAAATAGAATCAAAACCTTTAGCAGTACAGGGCAATCCCAGGATAAAATCCATAGTTATATTTTCCCACTTTTATTCAGGTATTTCCAACCGTTGTAACGGTCCTGCCGGCTTCTGATGTTCCGCCTTAACTTGTTGGCACACTAAACAATGTGCAACACAATTAGCCACATCATTCTTCATACCATGCAACCAAAATAACTGTTTCAAATCTTGGTACATCTTAGTTATACCAGGGTGGATAGTATAGGCAGAATTAGCTTCCTCAAGGATTAGCCTTCTCAATTCCTGAACTTGTGGCACACAAATCCTACCCTCGAACCTCAAAGCACCTTCTTGATCAATCACAAATTCTGAATTACCTCCGTCTTTAACTGAATCCCTCAACTCGCACAACTTTAGGTTAGAATACTGAGCTTCCTTAATCTGATCATTTAACGAGGAATGAGCTTGCAAATGAGCTAAAAATACTCCTTTATCAGCAATCTCAAATACGACTCCCTCTTGTTCAACTTTATGAATCTCCTGCACCAACGGTCTTCTTTCAATCTTTATATGTGCTAAACTATTCATAGACTTCCTGCTTAAAGCATCAGCCACAACATTCGCTTTCCCCAGATGGTACAAAATCATACAATCATAATCCTTTAACAATTCCATCCACCTTCTCTGCTTGAGATTCAAATCCTTCTGTTCAAAGATGTACTTAAGACTTTTGTGATCCGTGAAAATCTCACAAGTTTCACCGTACAGGTAATGTCTCCAAATCTTTAAAGCAAACACCACCGCAGCCATCTCTAAATCATGAGTTGGATAATTCTGCTCATGCAACTTAAGCTTTCTAGAGGCATAGGCAATAACTCACCCATCTTGCATTAACACACAGCCTAACCCGATTCGAGAAGCATCACAATACACTGTATACCCACCAACTCCTGAAGGTAAACTTAACACTGGAGCAGAGGTCAAAGATTCCTTTAACTTTTGAAAACTTGCCTCGCATTTCTCATCCCACATGAACTTCACATTCTTTTGGGTTAGCCTTGTCATCAGAGCTGCTATTCTTGAAAAATCCTGAATAAAACGGTGATAATATCCTGCAAGTCCTAAGAAACTTTGAATCTCAGTTATCGTAGTAGGTCGTGGCCAGCTTTTAACTGCCTCAACCTTACTAAGATCAACTTGGATGCCATCTCTCAACACCACATACCCCAAGAAAGTGACTTCAGTTAACCAAAACTCACACTTGGAAAGTTTACCATAGAGCTTATGTTCTCTCAATCTCTGCAACACTACCTGCAAATGATGTTCATGCTCCTCCGTACTCTTGGAATAAACCAGGATATCATCAATGAACACTATCACAAACTTATCCAGGAATTCCTTGAATACTCGATTCATTAAGTCCATGAATGCCACAGGAGCATTAGTCAAACCAAAGGACATTACTAAGAATTCATAATGACCATAACGAGTCCTAAATGCTGTTTTTGAAATATCTTCCTTCTTAATCTTTAACTGATGATACCCTGATCACAGGTCTACTTTTGAAAAGTACTGCGCTCCTTGCAACTGGTCAAACCAATCATCAATGCGTGGTAACGGGTACTTATTCTTTACTGTCACCTTGTTAAGCTGTCGATAGTCAATGCATAATCTCATCGATCTATCATTCTTCTTGACAAATAACACCGGTGCACCCCAAGGAGAAGTACTAGGTCATACAAACCCCTTATCTAGCAATTCTTGTAACTGAATCTTTAATTTCCTTAACTCAGACGGCGCCATCCTATAGGGCAAAATAGAAATTGGCTACGTACCAGGAATGACGTCAATACTAAATTCTATCTCTCGATCTGGGGGTAATCCCGGTAATTCCTCTGAAAAAACATCAGGAAATTCCTAAACAATAGGAATTTGGTCTAAACTGACAGTAAGCCTATCAACATCTTGGATTACCGCCAAAAATCCCTGATAACCTTTAGCAAATATTTGCTGGACTTTTAAAGTAGAGATTAAGTTTGTTAGCTTATCTACTTCATTCCCAAGCAACATAAACGAAGTTTCACCCAGAACGTTAAACTTTACCACTTTCAGGTGACAATCAACAGTAGCATAACATGAAGCTAACCAATCCATGCCCAGTATGACATCAAAGTCTATCATATCAAGTATCATCAAATCGATAAAACTTTCTCTACCCTCAACAGACACTTCAAAAGATTTGTACACTTGTGAAACTGACAAAGATTCCCCAACAGGGGTAGCCACAGTGAAAGGATAATCAAGTCTGACTGAATTCTTATCCAACATCTTAGCAAAGTATTTCAAAATATAAGAATGTGTCGATCCAGGGTCAAACAATGCATAAGCTTTTTGAGAACATACGGAGATAATACCTGTGACCACAGCATTAGAAGCCCGAGCATCTTGCCTTGTCATCACGTAAACCCTAGCTTGCCCTTGGCTTGAAGGTTGTGCTCTCTTCTTCGGAGGTCGTCCTGATGTACCTCTACCCACTGAGGCAGAAGTTGCTCTCACAGATGGAGCTGCAAAGGTAGTAGGGTGGGGAGAAGGTCGAGCTAATCTATAGCTCGAAGTTGATTGAGCAAACGGACACTCTTTTTTCATGTGACCCGGCTGTCCATAACCATAACACACCCCCAAGGTCTTAAGACAAACCCCTGAATGGTGCTTCCCACACATAGTACAGGTAGGCCTGGTATAGCTAGACTAGTTCCCTCCAGACTGAGGTCTAGTACCTCTAAACTTCGGTCTTGAATCAGAAACGCCCACAGAAGATCTATAAGATCTGGGCACTGGCCGCATATCAGCTGACGAGGGTTGGCCCTGAGGGCAGTTACCTTTAAATGAAGATCCTTGGAACCTTTCGCTTCCAGTCTTCTGCTTCTTAGAAACCCCTTCTTCTTCCATGTGCCTCAACTCAATTCTCAAAGCACAGTCAACCACATTGGCATAAGAAGCAAAATGATTTAGCATCGGGGCCACAGCATCATGAATATGTATCGGTAATCCCTGTATAAACCTGTCGATTCTATCCCTCTCTGACGGAATCAAGGTAGATGCATACGATGAAAGTTCTGTGAATCTTCTGTCATACTCAGCCACAGATATCCCAGAAGTACATTTCAATAGAAGAAATTCTTTAACTCTAGCATCCTTCTTGCTCTGGGGAAGAAAACATTTCAAGAAAAGATCCTTAAAATATGCCCATGACAATAATGATACTCTATCCCCCTAAAATCCTGGTACCGTCTTACTCCACGCATTCGCAATTCCCTCAAGTCGAAACAAGGCAAACTCCACGTATTGCACATCTGGGCATCTCAAAGCCCGGCATCTCTTCTCAATTCCTTCCAAGAACTCTATGGGTTCCTCTCGAGAATCAAACCCTGAGAACTTCGGAGGATCCAACTTTATAAACTCTGATAGCCTGACCGCTATAGATTCTTCCTCTATAACCTGGGGTGTTCCTACTTGAGTCTCATGCCTAGAGGACGTAGAGATCTCAGGAGACTGGAGGAGATGGTTCTGCCTCAGATAAAATTTCCCGAAGGGGTCTAAAGGGTCGACCTCTCTGAGCCCTAGCTCCCCTATGACCCTATCCTCGACCTCAAGGAGGCACATCACTTTGCTGAGCATAGCCTTGATCTGAAGCCCTAGAGCTCCCTCCAGATGGTATACATCTAGGCGGCATTTAACTATTCATAAAACATAGGAAATATTCAGTTTAAAAAATAAATATGTTTCCGAAATCATAGGAAAACACCACTTTTGAATTTCTTTTAGAGATCTTCAGAGATGCAACAATTATAGTTATGCCCGGGTTCATAACGATAATTGAGACCCCATCGAAGTATCCCTGCTCCACTTAACCATAGAAAAACTAGGCTCTGATACCAAACTGTCACGTCCCTAAATTTAGACCGTGACCGGCATAGAATATAAATATCTTATATTCTGAAAGCCTAGCATATTAAATAAAACCTTTAAATTTTCCATAACATTTTCAAAATCATACGAAATCTTTTCTAAGGTTTATGCGGAGCATTATCCTTTACAAAATAATACAAGTTCTTAAGAAAGTAATTACATCAAAAGTAGTATTTGTCAAATGATGCTTCGGATTGACAACGAGGCTCTTTACTGCTCAGCCAAAGGATTAGGGTCACCTGCACTATCTGAAGTCAAATAATCTACTTGTGAATAACGTCCCAAAAACCATGATTTAAAGAATGCGGAAAATAAACAATGCATAATCATATTGAAAATGTATTTCATAATATTTCGTAATCTGATGCAAACCTTTCCGTAAATATTTGTATTTCAGGGGAAAGAACCATCTGAAAGAAACATTTCAAATCAATATGAAATAACAATTTCTTACCAATCATTTAAAAACAATCATTTTAAAATCATAATCTTTTTGTAGGACTTCAACATAATGAAAACAGACGTGGACACACAGTCCACAAGGGTAACTAACCATTATGGTGGCTCGAAGCCACTAACTGTCGCGAGAATGAATCCCACGAAATAATTCTGGTGGCTCAAGGCCACAAACTGTCATGAGAGTAAATCCCACGAAATAATTCTGGTGGCTCAAGGCCACAAACTGTCGCAAGAATAAATCCCACAAAATAATTCTGGTGGCTCAAGGCCACAAATTGTCGAGCTCGAGTAACCAAGGTGCACCAAGGGCTAACAGTACTGCTGTTAGCAACCAGCGTTCTGTATTCCATCCTTTCTAAAATATTTCCATCATGCATGGGGTTTATTTCACATGTAATAATCTCAACTGTTTCAATGCCATAACCGTTGGTAAAAACTACTTTAAATTTCAAAAACCCCAGCATGTACATTTAAAATCAAGTTACTGTAAAAACATATAAACTTCGCATAGGAATATATTTCATGAATAACATCAGTTCAATGCAACTTTTTCTAAACTCTTTTAAAAATCTTATTAATTCATTTTCATACATAATCATAATTCCTTTGTAAATCAATTGAAAGAAAAATGATTTCTAACGATTTAAACCATACCTTCATAAAATTTGCTTTTTGAAATTCATATTTGAAATTCAATATTTAAAATGACAATGCATTTGAAAATATAAATTTTAGGGAATGTTATTCACTCACCTGCCGCGTTCCTAAATCGCTACTCCTCCCACCAAACACTTGCTGTAACGACACTACTCAATCCCCTGATATTTTGAAATAGTATATTAACATTCTCTTCAAATTCTCATCAAAACTAATTGCCCTTAGCCCACAACTAAACATGAAGACAAACACTTAATCATTTACACACACATAGCAACAGAACTCATTTCTTCCTTCATTCTTCTTACTTTCTTCTTGCAATTTATAACAACATTTCCTTATATAAATATATCATTTAGCCTCTAACACCGCAACATGGTTCTCTGATTTAAGAACCCATCTTTATATGTATATATATATACATATGCATAACAGTAAAAGTCTCCAATCACTTCTTCTTTCATTAATTAGCAATATCCATGCCTAGGTGCAAACAACAACCATATCCAAAAGCACATACACTGCACACCGAACACCCTTGCACACAAAACACACACACAGCAGTAGCACAACAATATATATGTACACTATAGTAGCAACCTAGCATGCATCCAAAGATATACACATTGTAACAGAAACCTTCTCCCCCAACCACGCCCAAATCCACAAGTTCACAACGCCAGAACTATAAGCACGGTCACAGAGAAAATAAGGAAAAAGGGTGAAACTTACCACCCTTATCACACTTGAAATTCACGGTAACAGAACCACAGAACTAAGCAGAAGAAAATGACAGTGCACAACTTCAATTCCCTTCCTCTATTAAACACGGCAACAGCCTGAAACAAAGAAATGCGATGATACAGACAGAACAGAGTGAGCTCTGTCACTCAGTAGCCACTTAAGAGGAAAGATAAAACTGCATATTGAATGTAAACCAAGGAGCTTACCACTTCACTCCCCAAACGGATCACAGCAGAAACAAGACAGAAATTGGAATCAAAGACTTGCTACAGTAGCACAAAAATGGCAACAGACAACAGCTACACAGCGACGACGTTAACCATGAAGGTGGTCTACTGGAAGGAGTGTTCACCGGCGCTATAACCTGAATACCGAACCCGCGACACTCCTGCACCCTCCACTCAAACTCTCGCTGCCACCTCGTTGTCGATGGAAGAATGGAATGGGAAAGGAATGCCTCAAACTTAAAGGCGACCAGCAGACCTCCTGTGCCGTGCACTCCCTTCCCATGCCGCGCGCTATGCTAACACCAAACCCCTCTCACGTCACACTGCAAATCCTACCGTTGCTCTGTAGACAGGAAGAAAATGGGGGGGAGTCGGGATTTGTAAAATGGGCAGAAGGGCAAAAGGGTAATTTCATGTGTCTGAATTTAAGAAAAATAATCACTCTTCTACACCTGCTAGGATTCGAACACGGGCCAAACATTTTCCTTTCAACTTTTAAACCATTCGGCCAACACTTCCAATACAAGATATTCTCCAATGAAAATACATATATCTGAAGAAAAATCCCTGATCATAACAGTTTTAAAGCCCTACTTAGTCCTAAATAAAGGGTAAAGATGATATTTTAAAAAAAAAAAAGATGTTTCCCCTCTTTGATTGCAACAAATTATTAGCATGCTTTTAATTTTTGAGTTGTGGTCATTAATTTCAGTGAAGGATAAAACTGAAAATTCACTCATTTTTCTACAAGCTTAAACATATCAACTACCACTCCTTAACTAAAAATCATGATGTTACTTAAATTTGTCCTATAATTAAATATATGAAAATATTCTAAAAATAACCTTGGAAAGAATAACATTTAAATAAAAAGGATCAATCTATAAGTACATAGAACATTTATTTATAAACTTCTCAAAATATAAATAAAGGGAGAAAAAATAAAAAATCTATCTTAGTTGACCTGTCTAAAACTCTTGCCTAGATTGGCCAAATGATTAATTCACTGGTTCATTAGTCTTACTGATCGATCTAGGTTAGGTTTTAAAACTATGAGATTTACAAAAGAACGGAATGGAATAAATTCCAAATAATCACCCAATAATTCTATGGGTCAACAAAGCAATTAGGAAAGAAAAAACTTATATACTTAGGGTGCTTGTTTCCAATCAAATTAAGACAGGCAAATTTTTATATATTGTTTATTCTATAATAAACTCTTATTATTAATATTATTAACACTTTAAAATCTTTTTATTAAATAAAAATATATTAAGGACATAAAGCTAAGTACCTATATTTTCTTGATTAGGAAAATAGATCAAAGGTTGCGTAGCACAAAAAATGTTTTTCTAGAAGGCACAAAAAATACTTTATAATATTGAATGCATAAAAAAATACTTTAGAATGGTGCATGCTACGTACTAAAAAAAATACTTTGATGCACAAAAAATTACTTTAAAATATTGAGTATTACTGGGGGAAAATGCCACAAAGTGCACTCAGACGAAAGCATTAAAAGAAAAAAGCATAAGATATGCAATTAAACCTTAATGACGAGCGGACGAGAGCAAGTGATAGAAACGATGTGAAAAGAGAAGCAGATGGGAAAATATGTAACTATTGATCCACTATAGTCTCTTAATAATATATATATATATAATGCAAATTTTTACTTCTTTGGTCCTTAATGCAAAAGTTATTTATTTAATTTGGGTAGATTAAAAAGATTATATAAATTACTCAATTATAATATATGTGGTCTGACCTCTAAATATAAAATTAGAATTAATTAGCAGCTTGCACTAAGAATTGAACAATAATTTATGTAAAATTTTGAAGACATTCATTATGTAAAGTCATAAGCTTAATGCTTATTTTTAAGAACTTGTTAAAAACGATTAAAAAAAATGAAATTAAAAAAATATTTTTCCCCAAACGGTAAAAGGAATCATTACATCAAAATTTTAGGGGATATCAAATGGAGATGAAAATAACAGGTTGAATCACACAAGAAAAGGAAAAATAGAAGTGAATTCGTATGAACCAATCTAAAACAACTAAAGAACCCTTTTAAACATAGGGACGCCTTTTTCGCAAGGAGGCGAGGGCAAACAAAAAATTTAAAAATAAAATAAAAACAAAAATTGAAAAGAGAACGTTCTAATTAATTATTAGCTCACAATTGTGAAAGCATATAGAGAAAAAGCAGAGAAACAAAAAGGAAAAGAAAAGTTGAACCTCGCAAGCAGAAGCAAGAAGCAACATGAGCAAAGATTCCAGGATTCACCTATAAAACCTATAAAAATTTTTGGACAACATAAAACCTATAAAAATTTTCAGGATAATATTACTCTTAAACAGTTACTTCCAGGGCAAATTTATATATTAAGGATTTTTAATATAAAGTGGCAAGGTTATAACTTGAAAGTTACAAACAAAACACAACAAAGCAAACTATAGCAAGTTCGCCCTCCATCGAGTGTAGCACTCGCGGGAGGATGCTGCAAAATGATAATATCTTCAATAAGGTTATATATGTGCCTTATTTTTGCAAGGAGGTCTGCATGCTGAATGGTGGTGTGCGTGGCACATCTGAATAAACGAGGTTCCGTATCTTGGCTATCTTGGATTGCAGAGGATGATTGAGACCTCCATCTAACATAATCAAATGGTATACTTCCATTGAATCAGCATATGCAGTAATCCTGCTGAAACCCTGTAGTTTACATAATTGAAGCCCTGTCAATAGAGTCATCAGTTAAAGCCCTGTAGATGGGGAGAAAGCTCAATTTCTTTATACAAAGTTTGGGTGCTCATCATTATAGTGAGATTTATACCATTCAAATATAGTTTCAACAATATAAATTTAAAATATTTAACTAATACTTTTTAAATAATAAAATTATTTTTTTAAAAAAAACTATGTTCAGAGATTATCTTTATTTTATATTATATATCAATTAAAATATTTAAAAAAAAAGTAAAAAAATAAATTTAAACCGTCTGTATTAAATCAGGACTGTCTAGATTTGGTGCCCATAACTCATTCTAATTTGTTCTTAAATCCTAAGAGCCACTGTCGTGTTGAACTTTTGACTACTCCCTCAGTCACAAGATTTTGTAGGCTTCATTGTAGTTAGGAAAAGTGGGAGTCCTTTTCTGTACGGTAGTATTCACAGTGAAGAAGTATAATCTACCTTGAATTTAATGTAGTAATAAGTAAATAATCCACACTAATACATAGAATTGCTCGACTCGAACTATTTTTTGAATTTGATCCAGCTCGAAGCCATGTTCACATGTTTTACACAAAGCATGAAACTTATGCGACACGAGGGAGTTAGTGCTTGGCTTTGACTATGATTCCACAGAAAAATTCCCTATGCAAATTCACTAGAAAAGAAAGAATCTTTCCGAAGGAGAGATAGTTTTTTTTATTGAGAGTAAGAATGAGGGAGTCAGCTTTTATCGTTGCTCTCTTTTTTAACGTATAAAAATGGCTTCTACTTCATAGGGTGTAAACTACTTCACTACAAAAAAAATATATTTTTGGCGATGACTTTTCAGCGGCGATAAAAAAAGTCGCAACTAAAAGTTGATTTTCAGCGGCAACTTCATTTTGTCGCTGCTGAACATCAATGATTAAAAAATTTAGGCCACACTTTTCAGCGGCGACAAAAACAGTCGTCTCTGAAAGTAAGACTTTCTGTCGCCACAAAAAGTATGTTTCAGCGGCGACTTTTCTCACCTTCAGTGGCGACAAATGTCGCCGCTAAAAGTCTTCCTACAATTTTTCACCTTTTTATAGCTTTTAAGCAAATATATAATATATATATATATATATAATTAAATTATTGGATGATTTCATGTTTAAATAATAAATAAAAAAATTCTTATGTTATTATAATAATGAGAGATTATACAAATAATAATGTAATGTCTTTGAAAGAATGAGATGAAGTAGGGGTATATGTATAAGAGAGATATTATGAATGTGTGTCAATGAGTGTGAGAGTTAGTATATGTGTGTTAGAAATAATGTGGGGGAGAAGATAGAGAGAGGGAGATGAGTGTGTGAGAGAGATAAAGAGAAAGAAAGGATATAAAATATATACATATATACATTATTAGTTACAATTACATATATCCTTTGTTACTACATATTAGGAAAGAATAATCATTAAAATTATATTGGAGTTAAGAAAACTGAAGGAAAAAAAATCATAAAATGAGTATTTTGAGGGTTTAAAAAATTATGAAAGAGTTTATTTTCCCAAAAGAGACTCAAATGATTTAATAATTATTTTTTGAGAATTACATACCTATTTTCTTAGAAAATTTAAGAAAAATAGTTAGAAGTTATCATTTGTCCAGAAAATTTTAAAAAAATTATTTAATAAGTTAAAGAAGCTATTAGGGAAAATATAACATTATTTTATTAAGTGGATTATTTTTTAAAAATTATTTGATAAAAAGAAGACTTTCAGCGGCGACATTTTTTGTCGCCGCTGAAAGGATTTTTAGGGGCGACTTTTTTGTCACCACTAAAAAGACTTTTAACGACAACTTTTTTTGTCACCGCTGAAAGGACTTTGAGCGGCAACAATAAATATAGCCGTTCAATATCAATTTATTTCCCTAAACAAATTGCCCTCGTGCCTTTTTATTTCAGACTTTTCTGCTCTTCTTTCATCTGCTTCAATCTGATGCCAGCGAGGGAGATATTTGAGGAGAAGCTTCTCGATCTTTGACAAGAATTCACCACTGATATGAGTTCTGTCTACCTCGTCGACTGTGTTGCTGCTTCCAATGCTGTCACCCTTCTTATTCCTTAGATTTTGTCCGCTGATGCTTTGTGCTTTTTCTCTCAGTTCTGCAAGTGTGTGTGTAGCGATGAAGGAGACAAAATGAGTAACTGCTTTGTGGTCCATCAGCTATTATTCTTCTTTCCTCTTTGAGCTCAGATTTGCGCCATCAGGAAAGCTTTTATCTATCTTTCTTCTGTTCAGATCTGTTGCCCCGTCGCCATCGGAACTTATCGCTTCTACTGTAGCAAGTCTCCAACTTCCCTTTCCTCTGCTGCTAGAGTTTGCGTCGTGAGTGATGCATGGTAAGTTTCCTCAATGCCTCTTCATTTTATTTCTGGTAATCTGCAATGGCTGTGATTTTGTGCACTGTAGCTACATTGAGAAAATAGAGAGAGAGGAAGTAGGAGCTTGTCATTGGGTGTTAGGTTTTGGATAGAGTAGGAAATGATATATACATATACCCATAAGCTTGTTTTTATAGTGTTGATTTATGAAAAAAAAAACAAAGAAAGGAAGGACGCTGCTGCTGATATGTATATATATATAGATGAATTGGGAAGTTAGGAAGTTAATAGAATTAAAGAGAAGAAAGAAGGAAGACGTGTTGTTGTGTGACTTGGGTCTTGAAGGTTGAGTGTATGTGCAGGGAAACTTTTGGACAGCATGTGTATATATGTGTGTGTAGTTGCTTACTTAAAGGATGAATGTATACATATATTTATTTGGCGATGACGCTGAGGAAAAAAAGATGATGGTGAGAAGGTGGTGGTTGTTGATATATGTATATATGTGGGTTTAAGTTAAGAAATTACTGTCAAGAGATGCATATTGGTTTCTTTGAGGGGTATACTTTGTGCAAACAATATGATAACCGTGATTTGCCAACTTACAAAAGTGATAAGATGCTGGAATCACTGGGTATGTTTAATTGCTGACCATTTTTTCCGTTGCTTGATACTTTTAGGCTTCCTGTGATTGTGATGTGGTTTTCACTTTTCACCTTTCATAATACCCATTATTCTTCTGCAGACATGAGGAGGGACGTGCAAGAAATTTTCAAGATGACTCCTCATGATAAGCAAGTCATGAAGTTTTCTGCAATACTCAGCAAGGAAATTTGCCCAGTCTGCAAGAAATTTATGCAGGATGTAATATCTCATGACTAGTACTTCTTGAATTGGAAGTTGCTTTTTCATAGTGTCAATTCCTGGAGATCCTTAAACCTCTAAAAAGCTGTGGTCCTTCTAATATATGCTTTTGGTAGTATTTCCATTGGTATAGTGATGTGTTTTTGTTACTATTTTTGTGCAAATATATAACTTACAGGGTGGAGTATGTGTGGTATAGATGGGGTTAGAAGATCATGATAGGGATGTGTAAGGAAGATTTTCTTTTAGATCTGCACCTTTTTGTGTCAGGTTCATTTTGTAGGCTCTTATTTCTAATGGTCAGTCCATGGGTGTTTTTTCTTTCATCCATTTTGTTTCCTCTTTTTGGAATAGTTTTAGTATATTCTAAAGTCATTGCAACTGATTGCTGAGTGTCAGTAGTGCTTTCTGGGTGTTGCAAAAATATTTTCTTCATGGAGACACGAGATGGACCAGTGATGCGATTCAAGAGATTTACATCCACCATTCATTTTGTTCTGGATTCCATTAGCTTTGAGGAAAGGCCCGAATATGATTTACTGTCACATTTGTTCCTTTCAGCCTATGGAATTTTATGTTGATGATGAGGCCAAGTTGACCCTTCATGGACTAGTTCAGGTATGCCTCTTTTACAATTTAAAACTTCTCAAGACATGCGACCTAGCAATATACTTCTTACTCATGATTTTGTTCCCATGGTAAGATTTTGTTATCTTTTTCGGTAACTTGGTAAGATTTCAAGGCTTACAAGTTTTTCTATTGATTTCTCATTCTTTTCATTTTAAGAAAAAACTTTTTATTAATAAAATTAAAACTTAAACATGGAACCAATCAATATGTCAATATATTTCAATGAGTGAGTATTCTGTGATATATTATTGAGTTATTTTTAAATAATTGATTTGTGTTTTAGTTAAAAAGATTTTAAAATTTTCAAAATTTACACAATTTATTTTAAGACTACTTATAAAAAGTAAATAAATACCGTCTAAGTTAAATTTTTTATTCATAACTTAATAAATTTAAATCTATTCCTTAACAATAATAATTTGACAATAAATTTTGAATGATGTTGAAGATGTTGTAAAAGAAGTTGAAGAAGATGAAGCTGATGATGATAAGGAGGAGGAAGAAACAAAATAGTTTGAAGAAGCCGAACTAGCAGGCAACCAAGATGTAGTCAGAGTAAAGGACAATAAAGTTGAAGCTAAAAAAGCCCCTTCAAATTATTGGACTTCAATTGTTAAAAGATTCTGATCAATATTTTTATTTTATTTTTAAATTTATCTTAGTAAATGATGTATTCTCATATTTTAAATGATTATGTGAATTATTCATTAACATTATTAAATTTTAGTTCATTTAGTTATTTATTATTTTATTTATATATTTATAAGCCCATTATAGGTTTTCATTTAAAAATTTAGAAAAAAAATTAAAAATAATTATTAACTTTCAGCGGTGACAATTGTCGCCACTTATTCCACATTAGGCGGCGATAATTTTGTTGCCGTAGATTCCACTTTTAGTGGTGACTTTTAGGCGGCGACAATTATTTATAATTTGAATTAAAAAGTTTAGGAAATTTATTGTTTTATTCTTTGATATTTCAAAATATTTTTTTCTTATTTATACATATCTTTCTATTAGAGATAATCATATTCAAAATACGTGCTCTTATTGAGTCCTCCTAGAAGGCTAAAATTTTGTTTTAGTAAACCAAAACTATACAAGAAGATTAAGAAAATTAATTAGTAGCTTGTATTAATAATTATTCAATAATAAATAATTAAATATATAAAAATTTTAAACTAAACACTCGAATGATACTTATATTTTCCACTTATTTTTTATTTTCCTTCTTCAGTTCTCAATATACAAGCCCGCAGCCCGGTATGCCCTGCCCAGCCCACAATAAAAATGCTTTGCCCAGCCCGATAAATATAGGGCAAGGCTGGGCATTGGGCTGCAAAATACAGCCCATGCATTTTTCAAGCTGGGCACTGGGCATAGGGGCTGCCCTGCTCTGCCCTGCCCATGAGCACCCATTCTTTTATT
Source organism: Leucaena leucocephala (assembly GCA_037074615.1). NCBI lineage: Eukaryota > Viridiplantae > Streptophyta > Magnoliopsida > Fabales > Fabaceae > Leucaena > Leucaena leucocephala. The sequence continues at coordinate 6,378,137 of CM073553.1, forward strand.
TTTTTTTTAATTTTTTATCCATCTTAGAAGGGAGAATATGATAGCTACTAGTGACTAGAAAATAATTTTAAAAATATAAGTAATTAAATAGGTAAGTTGTATCTTTTAATATTTATAACTATACTAATTTTTTCTTCTTTTTTATAACTTTGTTAATTATCATATGATTATATTATAAATTATAATCATTTATTTTATTTTTTTAGATGCTTTATCTTTGTCAATATTGGGGAGATTGATACAAAGTTATAATTGCAAACTACTTAGACTTCAACGCTTATTTTTTATATGCAATCGATCTCAAGATTTTAATTATTATCTTTGTTATCTTATTCTTAGTGGATTATATATATTATTTAACTCTTGAAGACACATGAATATGGTATTATTTTACAAGTTCATAATTGCAGATTTTTTTCACAACATGAGCATGATATCATAGCTTGGGCATGCACAGCCCGCCCATGCCCTGCCCAAAATTGTTAGGACTTTTACCGGGCATGGCACCGGACAGGGGGACTGCCCTGCCCAACCCTGCCCATACACACCCCTAAGCTACATCGATCCACAAGCAGGTGGGCCAGCCTCTTGGCGGCGTTTGAGCACCATCTCATATTTGTAAGATATCATAATGTCACTAATTTTATATAGAATCTAATAATTAATAAAAAAATATTTGGGAAGTTAAAGCATTATAACTTATAAGGATCAACAAAGAGTAGGGTATTAAAGGCCCCTTCCCCAGAATAGTAGATCCAAAAGGTCTCTCGAAGACGGTAATCATTTGTTTGCTGTCCAGTGACAAATCGTGCAATGTATACGTCGGGTTTTCTCAAGAGCAAGTCACTCCCCGGAGATAGTATGAACTCATCTCTGCAATCTCAAGTAATCACGTTTGTGTCTGATCTTAATTATCTGTCTAATTACTATATAATTCTCTATTTCTATTCACTGTTGGCTAACATTGTATTTAATCTGCTGCTTACGGGTAAGCAAGCAAGTTAAGGAAAAGCAAGGCCCAGAAATCCATACTCTACTATTATCAAGAAGACCATGTTATAAATAGATCCTTAATATAAAATATATTTAATTAATTTAATTAGATTAAAAAATTTAGTTAACCTACTTAATATACCATATTTTTTTCTAAAATAACATATATAATTATCTTCTTTAATTTTCTCTCTCACTCTCTGATTATTGTTGAGGGATATCAATAGGGGTAATTTAATAAAAATAGATAAATATAAGAAATATGTTTTATATTTATGATTATAATCAACTCTCCAATTATGTCATATATTAAAGATAATAGGAGTAATAAATAAAATATATAAATAAGGTTTTGAGCTTATTGAGGAATGAATAAGTTAAGTTTTTGGCCAAAAAGATTATGCTTTTTATATGTTAACTTTTTATAATATCCCCACCCAATCGGTGAAAGATTAATTTCCGGGGAATTATAGAGGCCCAGTTACGGGGGTGACTCGGGGCGACCCTCCCAAATACGCTAGCTTTATTCTCATCCTCTAGGGATCGAACCCCAGAGTGATAGTTAAGGGACACAGACTCATCTATCTATGCCAACGTGTCTTGGTGATTGATAGATAGAGCTGTTGAAATAAGCCGAGCCCGTGGGCCATCTTGTTTAAACCTGCCCACCTATTTTTAAATTATTAAAGCCTTAAAAATTATTAAAATAACCTACCACTTAATTAATCACTATTTGCTGAGAGGGTGAGTGATGTTGCGCAAGTCTCTATAATATCCCAATGAATCCTTAAATAAAAATGTAACGTGCAACAATTTTATTATAGAATTTTTCATCACGTATTGTTTAGTCATTCTATCTCATTTTATTATTAAAAATGATATATATTGATACGAGATGCTTAGTTAAAGGCTTTACTATATTTATCTAACGTTTAAATTTGAATTTGATTATAAATACACTATGAAAACATAATTAATGTTTGAGATTTGATTTGTATTATTTTTTAAAATTTGAGCAGTGCTTATTTTATTAATATTTATAATTTCAATTAAAAAGTTAAGGAAATTTATTATTTTATTCTTTGATATTTCAAAATAGTTTTTTTTTCTAATTATAGGCATAGTTCGAAGATAATTCTATTTAAAGCATGGGCCTCTTATTGAGTTCTCCTAAAAGGCTGAAATTTCATTATAGAAAACCAAAACTACACAATAAAGATTAAGAAAATTAATTAGTATCTTGTATTAATAATTATTAAATAGTAAATAACTAAATATGTAAAATTTTGAAACAAAACGCCCGCACGATACTCACATTTTCCCCTTATTTTTTATTTTTATTCTTCATTCTCAATATCCAATATTCTAACTTAAGTCATTTTGCTTTTTTACTTTGAATAAATATTTTTTATTCTTAAGAAATAGATCAATGAGTGAATTAAAAATTAAAGATGAAATTTAAAAAGTATTTTTCCCTTGTATCAAAAAAACAGGTATTTTTGGCCATAAGGGGTAATTAAATCAAACTTCTAGGATATCAAACAGCCTCTCTCCAACAAAAATGCACCAACTCAATTCAATAAATGTTAGCCTATATGTCGGCTTATTCGGTTATTTTCTTAATTTAAAATATTTTATACAAGAAAAAACTCTACCACATCGCCACTCTCGTATTCTCTTCCCCATATTCCAATAAACTTCTCTCAAATTTTCTCTCTCCACTTTATTCTACAATTGACTCAGCAGTCAATTCCCTTTTATGTCCAAACAAATCTCCACCACATGTACTCCTCCTTGTCTCTTTCTTTCTTTTTAATGAAGATAATTAGTGAAAAAGTGCCACGCAGACTTGTGAAAGGAAATAATAATAAAAAAGTAAAAAGAGAGGAATAACTGAATGCAACGACGGGATGTTTGAAAAATGTTTGATGGGGAACTCGTTCTTACTGAAAACAACTTTGCAAAATCTCACGGTGTGAACAATTTTAAATATGATATTTCCCTAATTATCCTCCATAGTGAAGCATTGTAATAGTTTTTTTTTTTTTATTGTTTTGTAGGGATTAGGCTTTAAGTAGAAAAGCTGAAGAGATGTACTTGAATAAACTTGGGAGAGAAAATTTGAGATCGGTTTTGATTTTGATTATCCTCCACAATGATTGCAAAATTTTGATTTTGCCTTAGAATTGCGATGAATAAATGAGTCAATGAAACTGGGCAGAATTAAACAGAACAATTCATAACGATCAGGCAAAATGTATAACCCAATCCTATAGAAACGAAGACTTATATATATATATATATATAAGTCTTCCTTTTAGAAGTTAACAATATTGTGTTCATTTAATTCAAAATGCATTATGAATAACTGAGGATTAATTGAATTCCATCAATTCATCTGACATAAAAGACGACAAATATACTTTGGAAACATTTGTATAAATGATATCAAATAATGAAACAAAAAAACTAAATTTCAAAAAAGTGAGCAAATATGTATTAAATTAAAAAAATTAAAAAATTAATCAATATAGTGTACAATAAAAATTAAATGATTATGGTATGGATGTAAATTAAACCATCAATAAGGTATATGCTTACTTAATATTATATATATATATATATATATATATATATATATTCTTACTCATTAATTTTCCTCTCCGAAAGCATATATATACTATTTATAAGTTTGAATGAATTATAAATTAGAAAAATGTAATAACAGTTCATGATGATAAATTGTGAAAATTGAACAGTTTGATCCAAATGAACCATTGGTTTTCTCAATTTTGACATATTACTAATTGATTTCACCGAATTGACCAATTTTCTTTTACAATTCCAAACAGGACTAATGACCAATTTACAAGTTTAAACTTCGATTACCCTATCTTCGATTCACTACTACTACAAAAAAAAATAAATAAGTAAAATATAGGATCGGTTAGCAAAACAACTGACTTCATATCTCTTTTCAAGGTAAGGAAAAAAGAAGAAGTAAAGTGCTGGGTTTGATTTACGATGTCATTTGTGTTTACTACATCAATTTTATGAATGATCAATATTATAACTCTTATATTTTAGAATCAGAAAGAGTATAATATATTCTTTTTAGAAATAATTCTTCTATAATTCGATGTGTGTATACATATTTCCTTTTTTATTTTTTAGAAGTTTCGATAAATTGAATCTTGGGTTGCGCCAGAATCAAAACATGCATCTATGCTCAAACAGAATTTATATATAGGTATTTTTAAATTTAATTCATTTGAATATAATAAAGGAAATAGGTGAGAGACAATGTACATTATTTGTTTTGAATACCCTTTCTTAAAGAAAGGCAGAAGTGGACAATTTTATTAATTTAATGCATTCATTGATATGCAAAAATGTTTTACAAGTGACTGCGTTACATATAGGCCAAAGTAGTAAAAATGAAATGTTCAAGAATTCCACACTTTAACCCTTTTCATGTTGGTCGGGATGTCATATTGTACTTGTGTTTGAGGTAAGACTTGATGAAGGGCTCTAACTCGCCGTCCATAACTGAAGAAATATCAGATGTTTCATATCCCGTTCTAACATCTTTTACTAGCTTGTACGGATGAAATACGTAGTTTCGTATTTGTTGTCCCCATTCCGCCTTCACGGCGTCTCCTCGAATCTGCTTAATTTCCGACGCTCGTTGCTCCTCGGCGATCACCAACCGCTTAGCTTTTAAACGGCTTAATGCCTTGATCTTGTTAACTAACTGGGATCTCTCTTCTGCAGTGGTGCAAAAAACTTTTGACAAAACAAAACAATATTGAATAACTTGAATGAGATCACATACATGACAGCATGTGAAAGAACCTGTGCAGCGAACTGTAATACCAGTTGGGATGTGCGTCATTCGAACTGCAGTTTCAACCTTATTTACATTCTGACCTCCTTTTAGCCTCTCTTGAAAAACTGATTTCCAGGTCCTCCTCAGGAGTCTCAACATCCAGAGATTCTTCAGGAAGAAGAGGCATGACTTCAACACCAGAAAAGCTTCTCTGTTTACATCTATATTACATTAGGAGCTAAAGTGGAAAATTTGATTTTATCCAATGAGACGCACTCATGGGCGTCGAATAACAAATTCATGCACACAATTCTTAAGAACTCACAACAGATCAAAATGTCAATAAAAAACAGCGATTGAGGGGAAACCGTTGTGCTCCTTTAGAAAAAGGAAGACCCATTGAGTACTCAACAATTTTTTTTGGGATAGAATCAAGGGGGTATCTCCAAATCAATAGTTAGAGATTAATTCTCTTGAGATGTAAAGATCACAAAAGTAGGTTTTGCCTCTCCTACATAAATTTTTTCTATACCCATGGCTTAGTTTAAATCTAGGATATGATATTTAAGGGCATAACTACTAACTATATGGGCTTTGTTGGTTGAATACTCAGCAGTTAGGCGCCAAAATAGCCCATCTAAATTCCCCATATTACAATCTGACATGAGATGTAAGAGAGGTTAGTTGTTACCTGAAGAAGAAGGCCTTTAGCATTGAAAGGAGATTGTCAAACAATACGGTGCGTCCCTTTTCCCCGGATATATACCCATAAGCATAACGACTTTCAACTTCAACAGTGGCAGATTTAATCCCCGCTTCTTCTCCAGAGGATTTCTCAACCACTCTGGTCTTGTATCTCTGCTTTTCTCCCCATCTCATGTACATTCTAAGAAGCATGTCAGCCCAATCCTGCACTACGTCATTTTTGTACAAAAGCTGAACTGAACACTCAGAATAAACAGTAAAGACAGTTAACTTCCTTTTTCTTGACCGCAGGACACAAACATCCCCCATGTAGTTTGGAAAATTAAAATCTAACTGACTAGGAACGAAAAGGAACAAATCTTATTCTAGTTTTTTAAAACTTTTTGTGATTTTTTTTTTTTTGTGTTGGTGGGCGGGTGGGTTGGCGGGAGGAGTTAACAAGTTCAGACCTCAACAGTTCAGCCACTGCTATGAAGGATATATAATTACCTGTGCATCTGTACCACCAGCACCAGCAGTAATAGAGATAACTGCTCCTTCTTTATCATGAGGACCTGAAAGAAGTAGTCAACTCAAATCGATCTAGTGCTTTATTCAGTTCTTTGATAATATTAGCAACCTCCTCAAGAAGTCCCCTATCAATGGAGTCCATCTCCTCAATCAGCTTAACTACTGTTTCGGCATCCTCAACCTACAGTCATTTTGACATATACTCAATTTAGAATCTGCTGAAGGTAGAAGGTAAGAAGAGAGAACAGAGAAGAATAGGAGAAAGAGAAAATAGAAGAACTCAGATTTTATTTATCTATCAATAAGAAAAAATATGATAAATATTCCCTCCTAGACTCTTTTTTTGATACTGATACAAGATAATGGACATAAGCAAACATAACTGAACATAACTACTTACTACTTCTATTTATATTTACATGACAATACTCCCTCCCCCAAAAGACCCTTGTCCTCAAGGGTTGGAACTTTAAACTCTAAAACTGATATAGAGGAACCCAGGATGCTTCTCGTGGGAATATTGTTAATTAGTGGGAATATTTGAATATTACTTTATTAGCAATTATTAGGATTTATTAGACTTTATTAACATTAATCCTAGGTATCTCCCTTGTGAAAATAAATATGGATGTATTGTATGCTTAAAAAAAATGGAGAAAAATTTTTTTCCCTCAAAAGTCCCACATCAGCAAGAAAATTATATATCCCCAATGGCTTTTACGGCTACAATCATGTCCTGATCCAAACTACACCTATTCCTGCCTCCTCAAATACCTACAATTCCTTCATATTTCCAGCCTATTGAGCAATAAAAAAATGCAGAAACAAAACCATATAAGCAAACTAGCAAGAAAATCCTGAGCAACTATTGCAAACAGACACACATCTACTTATATATTTAAGAAGGAACAAAAGACAACAATGTCACGTCCCAAAATTTGGACCGTGACCAGCACAGAATATGAATAATTTCACATTCTGAAAGCCTAACACCTTAAATAAAATATTCAAATTTCCCATAACAATTTCCATAATAAAAGTCTTTTCTAGGGACTATGTGGAGCATTTACTCTTTTATCTAAATAACACAAGTATTCCATAAAGATAATTACATTAAAATCAATATCGTTCAAAACAACACTTTGGATCTGTGACGAAGCTCTTCACTACTCAGCAGGAGGATTAGGGTCACCTGCACTATCTGAGGCCAAAATAGTCTACTTGTGAATAACGTCCCAAAAACATGATTTAAATAATACGGAAAATAAACAATGCATAATCATATTGAAAATGTATTTCATAACGCTTCGTAATCTAATGCAAACCTTTTTGTCAACATTTGTATTTCAGGGGAATAACAATATAAAATAACTATTTCAAATAAATCATTCAAAATAATCTTTTCAAAACCATGATCTTTCTGTAGGACTTCAACAGAATGAAAACAGACGTGGACATATAGTCCACGAGGGTAACTAATCATTCTGGTGGCTCGGAGTCACTAACTATCGCGAGAATGAATCCCACAAAATAATTCTGGTGGCTCGAGGCCACTAACTGTCGAGCTCGAGTACCAAGGTGCACCAAGGACTAATAGTACTGCTATTAGCAACCAACGTTCTGTATTCTGTCCTAAAACATTTCCATCATGCGTGGGGTCCTTTTCACATGTAATGATCTCAATCGTTTCAAATACCATAATCATTGGTAAAGTCACTTTGAACTTCAAAAACCCCAGCATGAACATTCAAAATCAAGTTAATGTAAAAACATATGCAATTCACATAGGAATGTTTCATGAATAACATAAGTTCAATGCAACTTTTGCCAAACTCTTTTCAAAAACTTATTCATCTATTTTCATACATAATCATAATTCTTTTGTAAACCAATCGAAAGAAAATCATTTCCAACGATTTAAACCATACTTTCATAAACCTTGCTTTTCGTAAATCATATTTGAAATTCAACATTTTCAATAAAATAACAATGTATTTAAAAATGTAAATTTTTTAGGGAATGTTATTCACTCACCTGCCACGTTCCTAAACCGTTACTCTTTTTAGCCAATCAACTTTCGATTAATTTCACTTCTCAATCCCCTGGAATCCCGAAACGAAATATTAACATTCTAAACAAAGTCTCAACATAAATAATCATCCTTAATCTATCACTTCAACTACTTATATACCATTGACCATTCAAACAAAGATTCAGTACCCAAGCTACTAACCATCAACCGATCACTTCATATAAATGATGAGATTATCCTTTCAAAGACATTATTCATTAAATCCTTAACAACAAGCATCATTTAACCTAGAACTTATCCTAATGACAAGGTTATCACTTTATTGCTTTCAAAATAATAACTCCAATAGTTCCTATGATGTTTTTAATCATCAAAACATTCTTTCCACTAACTTGAAATACTTATGAGCTTAATTTTTTTCTCTCCAAATCATAGCCCATAACATTGCTTTAGTTTCAATTCAACGGCTTCAAAACTGATTACCAATTTCCAATTTCCAAAACAGCAAACTATAACCCCAAAGCACAAAACCCACAACTCCTCTTCTGTTTTTTTTTCTTTCTGCAACATCATCACAAGTATATATGTACATTCACAGTGCACACATACACAGCCTATATATACACACCTTCAAACAGTAGCAACATATATGCATGCCAAGACAGAGATATCCATTTCTTCCTTCTTCCCATTGCATTTCCCCACACACATATATATGTATATATATATCCTCACTGCACACACACAGAGCATGTATATATATATCCACAGATCATCCGTCCAGCAGCTGTATTTACAATACTCAATGTACGCAATGTATTCATATATTTATCATTCACAACAGTAGAAATATAATCATGGTAATGCCATTCCTACTCAATCCAAAGGACCAAGCCCGACAACTATAATGTCTGCATAGCAACATGCTTCTATTTTCCCCCCTTTCCTCACGATTTTCACCCACATACATACTCACACAGAACACAGGAAGAAACCAGAGGAGCAATGGAAATTACATACATAACAAAAAGTCAAGAGTAGAGGAGTCGGGCCACCACAACATGTAACAGCAATACGCCTATTTACCAGAAACACATACACAGCGCACAGGGATCACACAAATTCAACAGAGATTGGAATCACTCCTCAGCTCACAGCAATCAGTACAAAAGTTAATAGGGAATCACTTTCCCAGTTAACAATCACAACAATCGAAGCGCTGAAAACCAACAGCGGAATAGAGCTTAAAATTCTCACCTTGGTTGTCGACGACATTGCAAAGCTTCTTCAATCTTAGCGGCCTCAGCTTCTCTGTCACACCCTTTTCTCGCACACCTATTCCTTTGACGTTCTGATTCTCCTCCCCAGAAATCAAAAATTTACCGACGGCATCACTGAACAGGGTTGGAGAAATACTCACCCCAAACGACAATTTTTTTTTGCTATTCTATCACCGACATCGCGAGTTCATCTTCCTTCTCTTCTGTCACCTTCTGTACCCCTCTTCTCATCGCGCATTCGACTGAAACCAAGATAGGAAGATATATTAGCAGAACAAGATGAAAGTCGGTGGTGATAGAACAAGACGACATAGCTACTGGCAGAAGAAATTGCTTGAGCACATGGCACTGATGGCGTGACGCATTCGCCGCTGCCATCACTGGTTCCCTGCTGCCTTGTCGACTTGTCAATGAGAAGAATGCAGGGAGGGTACGGTGTCTGTAGGTTAAAGGAGGGAGGGGCAAAATGGATATTTCACGCGTTGGAAAAATAAAAATAAACCCTCACTCTTGCAGTTGCCAAGGTTCGAACACAGGACCTCATGTTCACTTCCTCCGCCTTCAACCACTCAACTGCCTACAACACTAAAAAAATTCTACAAGAAATAATATATGTTCTTTGTTGAATAAATTTTATCTAATAAATTTTTAGAGTCATAACAGACAAGGCAGGGAGGAAGTCCACTATGATTTGGAGGAAGTCTACCATTCTTACTTGGTGAAGGACCAATCATCTTTCTCAAACTCATATCCTGTGCAGAAAAAGGGTGAGGAATATTTTGACAGACCCATTACACTAACAAAAGGGATAAAATCATGTGCTAAAACGTTTAACCCTTTTAGCTTGAATAATATGGATTTGGTCCTTGGTATAAATGGTCAGAGTTGTTGGGAAAGCTAATAGTGAATTGGGGTCAATCTTACATGGAAGTGAAAGTAGGAAAACAAAGGCTGTGTTTAAAGGAAGATCCCACCTTAACCCGATCCCAAGCTTTCTACAAGACCATAAAGAAGGCTATCAAAGCCAAACAAGAAGCTTATTTGACAGAATTGGTGAGCTGAATGCACAAAATGAGTGTGGACAACAAGTAGGATAAATTTTAGGGAGATTTTCAAGGAATTTCCTATAGCATGTGAGCCAATTAAATGCCTTTCACCTTGGAGAGCCAAAGGTCACTTCATTGAGATTAAGATCTTAACCTACTTCAAGGCCTTACTGATATGCTTTTGCACAGACTAATGTATAGTTCAACAGCATCCCCCACTAGATTGGCCATTGCTCCTACCTGATGCAATACTAGAGAAAATTGTTATGACCATGAATTTCACTTATATATATTATCCCGACAGCAAAGACTATATATATATATTCATTACAAAAAATTTGCAGTGGGAACGTTGGCTGAGTGGTTCAAAGGTCGAGGGATAATTAAGCGGTCCTGTGTTCGAACCCTAGCAGCTGTAAGAGTATGGCTTTTTTCAAAATTTTCTAGCATGAAATTCCCATTTTTCCCTCCCTCATTTATCCTGCAGCTACTGTACCCTTTCTTCATTCTTTACAGCGATGGGTTGGTGATGTCGCTTGTCGTTAGCGCTCAAATTAATTACTAGTTTTAACCCTATGTGTATAGGAGCTAACCCTAGGTCGATCTCAAGGTGGAGTCAATGCGTAACTTGATTATGATTAATTAAAGTGATTAAGGAATAATTATGGGTAGAAAAGAATATTCAGTTTAATTAAAGCGATGATTGCAATAAAGTAAAAGAGTTAAATGATACGATTACCAGTAAGTCGAACGTTCTCAAGGATTGATGCGTGGCTATCATCGTTCAATAATATATTAGAGTTATAACAATTATATATAATAAGTCCCTAACATGCAAAATCCCAGACAATCGTCATGGTCATAATCATAAAATCCACAATTATACCTAGATCTAGCATACAATTGTATCAAGAATGATTAATGAAGATCCACTTAGCATGTGATAAATTAAACAATAAATGATTTGTTCCTCTAACATAGATATTCAATTGAAAATCCTATAACTAATCATGTGAATCCAGCATGAATAATTATAAGAGGAAACTAAGGATATTAAATAAAGAATATCAAATCATAAATTGAAATAATAAATCACAAGGGTTTGATCACAAAGGTGTCTCAATCGAAACCCTAGGTCCAACATATAAAAATCTCAAAACCTAAATCTAGGAAATCATAAATTTGTATAAAGGAAAAGATCAAAACATAAAATTGTTCAACTCCTAACTCTAAAGCACAGAAACTCAAGCCACTACATCTCTCCTCAAGAACTTAGAAGGAAAATGATGGAATTGTGGAAGAGATGAAGAAGATGATTGTGATGGTGGTAATTGGTGTGTTCAATGGAGAAGCCTTGTGGTCCTTTATATAGCCTTTGGGAGTGAATCCTATTTGATGTAGGTCTCTTTATTGATTATCTTTTCAAAAGATAATGATAATCTCTATTTATCTTCAATATCCTTTCAAGCTGTCATCTTTTCCAATATCTCTAGAGATAATATTTTTAAATTTAAATATCCTATAAACAATTCAAATAAAAAGTAATAGGATAAAAGAGATAAAAAAATTAATAGAAAAAGATAACATATTTATCATTATCCTTTAATTAGATTCCAATGTTAGATATTGATAAATTATCTTTGAATCAATTTAAATGATATATGATATAATATAATGAATCAAAGATAAGATATAATTAATATTTATCCTCTTGCTTTGAATCTTGACTTGTGATTGGCTCCTCTTTTGTGGGCTATTAATTATTTCCTATTATTCCTGAAAGTCATAAAAGATAAAAATATCTTCGTGCATACCAGTGTGATAAAATTAGTAAAAATACACGAAAATGACCTTTTTAGTTATTTAATTCATATAGTCAACTAAGGCACAAAATAACCATAATTATTATAATAATATCTATTAATCATGATAAATCCCCTAAAATAGATAGAAAACAATATGATAAAATAGGGATTCATCAGTTGGTGAGACAGCAGGGAGCCAATGAGAGCAGCGGCGAACGCGCCATGCCACCGATGCCGTGTTCCAGGTGATTGCTTCCACCAGTGTTCCTTCTGCCTTGTTCCATCATCACTGACCTCCATTTCCCCTCTGCTTTGTTATATCTTTTCTGGGGTGTCAATAGCGAGAAAGAAGAGAGGAGACGCGATCTTACTGTTTATGCGACTTTGGAATTGGCCATTTCCATTGCTCATACTGCCAGTTATCGCCGTCGTTCCTCTCCTTCCTTCTCTGTCGAGCAACTGTGTCAACTGTGTACACGCCACCAGGAGTAAGAGAGGAAGAGAAACGCCCGAAACCCATCTCAATTTCATCTCTTTACATCATCCAGGCTGCTGTCGCGTGGGTATGCCATCAATCGCTCGCTGTCATTCTCCTTGATCTGCCCTATTTCTGTGTCATTGGGGGAGCCCATGGAAGTTGAAGCTTTATTCTTTCCTTCTTTGTCTAGCTATAGTCCAACTCCCTACCGTCGCTAAAAGACCACCGCGTGTGGAACAGGGTAAGTGCATCTCCTTTTCATCACTCTTTGGCAAATCCGTGCTCTGATTTTTTTGGGATGTATATTTATTGCCGTGGGAAGAAGGTTCAGAGTAGGGTAAGCCGTGTGGATGCATAGGTGATTATGAGTGGTGCTACTTATGCTTACTTTTGCTATAATTGTGTTGATGTGTATGCGTGCGTTGTGTATGTATGTATGTATATTGCCGCTATGCTATCAAGAAAATTATTACAGGGAATGATTTAGAATCTATGGTGTTGAGTGTATATGTATATATTCATATATGCTGTTATTCTGGGTTGATTTGAATGGAGCACACCACGTATATCTTAGCATTGAGTGCACTGTGAATGATATGGATATGTATGTGTAGATATATATATATATATACTAAAATCATGATCGTTCTGTGTGTACGTAAAGTTGGGAGTTGATGGATTTAGTGAATGAAGGAATAGGAGAAATGGTTTGGTTTTAAATTGGAAGCCGATTTAAGTATGTAATATAGATAAGCTTGAAAGGAAGGACAGGGTAGTTAATTATAGTGATAACTTCATTAATGGTATAGAAGCTGAAAATGTTCACAGTAGTGCATTTGACATACTAACTTATTGTCAATTAAATGCATTTCATGTTGAGGCATAATAAGGAAAGCATTATTTGGTAAATTAGTGAAGTAGTTATTGCTTTGATAATGGTGACTTGAAGGGTAGTCACACATAATGAGTTTTTCTCTAAGGGAGTAGTTGATTTTGAGAAAGATTGTATATTTCTGTTGAACTTTGAATAGAACGTTAATATAAATATTGTTTAGGAATACCAGGTAACTAAAAAGTGATTTTAATCGAAAGTGATTGGCTGAAATGGGTAAAGGTTTAGGAGTGTGGCAGGTGAGTGAATAACGTTCCTTAAAGTGAACATTTTTAAATATATTGTTATTTCATTGAAAGGGCCTATTTGGATAAGATTTTAAAAAGTGGCTTTTAGGTAGCTTTTAAAAAATGGCTTTTGGAGAAGAACTTATGAAAAAAAGTGGTTTTGAATAAATGAGTGTTTGGATAATTATTTCCAGAAGTACTTTTATTATTGGTAAATTATGGAAAAGGGTATGATTATTAAATATAAGAGAGAGGAGAGAGGAAAGAGGGTATATAAGAGAGATGAGAGGAGAGAAGGTGTAGAAAAGAGATGAGAGAGGAGAGAGGGTATAGAAAAGAAAGGAGAGAGGAGAGAGGGTGTATAAGAGAGAGGAGAGAATGTGTAAGAAAAAGTAAGGGTAATATAGTAATTGGTTAGTCCATAAGCTATTTTACTGTTCCATAAGCTACTCTAACAAGCTTATCTAAAACTTTAGTTTTAAACAATGGTTTAATCCAAAAGTCCTTTTGAATAAATATAGCTGTTTGTTTTAAAATTTCTCAAAACTTAGGTTTGGAAAGTTACCAAACACACACAAAATGTTGAATTTCAGATATGATTTATGAAAAGCTAGCTTTACAAAATTATGGTTTTAATCGTTAGAAATGATTCATTTTTAAATGGTTTACAAAAGATTATGATTATGTATGAAAATGGATAAAGAGGTTTTAGAAAAGAATTTGACAAATGCTACATTGAACTGATATTATGCATGAAATATTCCTATGTAGATTTCATATGTTTTTACAGTAACTTGATTTTGGATTTTAAATGTTCATGCTAGGGTTTTGAAATTTAAAGTGGTTTTACCAATGTTATGGCATTGAAATGATTGGGATCATTACATATGAAACGAACCCCACGCATGTTGGAAACATTTTAGAAAGGACGAAATACATAATGTTGGTTGCTAATAGCAGTACTGTTAGCCTTTGGTGCATCTTGGTTACCTGAGCTTGACGGATATACATGGGTTTCGTACTCACGACGGTTAGTGGCCTTGAGCCACCAGATTATTACTTGGGTTTTGTACTCGCGACGGTTAGTAGCCTTGAGCCATTAGATTATTACGTGGGTCTTGGACTCACGACGGTTAGTGGTCTTGAGCTGCCAGATTAGTTATTTACCCTCGTGGACTATGTGTCCACATCTGTTTTTGTTCTGTTAAAGTCCTGCGCAAAGATTATGTTTTTTTAAAGGATTATTTTTAAACAATTGATTTGAAATGGTTATTTCATATTGATTTGAGATGGTTATTTCATATTGTTATTTTCCCTAAAATACAAAGGTTACAGAAAGGTTTGCATCAAATTACGAAATATTATGAAATACATTTTTAGTATGATTATGCATTGTTGATTTTCGCATTTTAATCATTTTTTTGTGATGTTATTCATGAGTAGATTATTTGACTTCAGATAGTACAGTTGACCCTAATTTTCCCGCTGAGCATTGAAGAGTCTCATTGTCGATCCAAAGTATCATTTTTGACAAAACTACTTTTGATGAAATTATCATTTAGAAAGTGCTTGTATTATTTTGAAAAGAAGGTAAATGCTCCACATAGTCCTTAGAAAAGATTCTGTTTATTTTGAAAAACGTTATGAAAATTTTGAATGTTTGCAGTCTGCTGTAGGTTCATCAAGAGATTGTTTAGATAACAACGATCTTGCCGAGATTCCTACAGAGAACTTATTTTTTATTTATGAATTGCAATTTATTATGGTTTTCATCTCAAATATTTTATTTAAGGGGTTAGGCTTTTGGAATGTGAAATCATTCATATTCTGTGCCAGTCATGGTCCAAATTTTAGGACTTGACAATTTGGTATTAGAGTAAAGTTTTTCTATGGCTAAGTGGAGCAGGGATACTTTGGTAGGGTCTCAATTATCATTATGAACCTAGGCATAATTATAGTTGAGGCATTACTGAAAATCTCTTTAGAAAATTTGAAAGTGTTTTGTTTTCCTATGGTTTTGAAAACATATTTTACCTCAGAATTTGAATATTTTATATGTTTTTGGAATATAGTTAAATGACGCCTAGATGTCCACTAGTTGGAAGAAGCTCTATAAGTGATAAGACTTCAAATTGTGGCTCTGCTCAGCAAAGTGAATTGCCCTTAGAGGGAGAGGACAGGTCATAGGAGAGTTAGGTTTAAGGGAAAGTCGACCCTTAGATCCCTATAAGAAATCTTATTTAAAGTCAAACCATCATAATCCACAGTCCATTGTTATTCTATATTATCTAGGCATGAAACTTTCAAAGAAACTCGTAGTGTTACCAAAGCGGATAATATTTTATTCAAGTTATTAGAATATATTAAGTTGGATCTTCCTAAGTTCACGAGTTTTTATTCTCGAGAGGAACCTATGGATTTTTCTTTGAGGGCATTGAAAAGAGGTGTGTAAACTTGTTTTAGGTGGATTTTGAATCTTTGATTAGGTGAAATCAAGTTAATGGTTAGTGTTTTGGTTATTATGATTTTGGGCTCTCCTAAAAGTACTTTGGAATGTTAAGGTTATGAATTTTGACCTTGGGTACTGATTTCAAACTTTGTGAAGTTTTAAGCTGTTAAGCTAAAGAAATGAAATTCATTTAAATACATATACCAAGTGAGGGGTATGAAGGTGTTTAAATGTTTGTTTAGCATTATAAACCTTGATTACCCTGATTAGTCAAGGTTGAAATGTGAGTTAAATAGTTTGGGATATATAGCTATTGATTTCATATTTAAAGTGAAGTGTATAAAGTATTGTAATTATTAAGATGAGATTTTGAAGGGAATTTTCAGGTGAAGTTAATCATTGTGATTTTAAGGAAATGATTGGAACATCACTTTCAAAAAGGTAAAAATACTCATTGTTTAAGTGTTATTGTATGATTAAGGACTTAAGAATGTTAAATATAAAGCTGGAGGTTAATAGAGATTTTGGGTAAATCTTTATAAGATTTCAATTGGGCAATAATGATGTTACTTGGGAATGAAGAAGAGAGGTCATTAACTTGTTTTATGCTTTTAAGGCCCAACGGCTATTGATAAAGGATTGTCAAGGATTTTTAACAATAGTGAAAGATGTTGATAAATCTACTGTCAGCTCAGATCAAATTCCAGTCATTCAGGAATTTCTTGGCTACCTCCAGACAGAGACATAATTTGGTATTGATGTTATTCCTAGCACTCAACCAATTTATATTCCACCTTATAGGATGATGCCCTCAGAGTTAAGGGAATTAAAAACTCAGTTACAAAAATTGTTAGATAAGGGGTTCGTTCGACCCAGCACTTCTCTATGGAGTGCACCAGTGTTATTTGTGAAGAAGAAAGATGGATCATTAAGGCTGTGCATTGATTATCAGTAGCCTAACAAGGTGGCAATAAAGAACAAGTATCAGTTGCCGTGTATTGATGATCTGTTTAACCAATTGCAAGGAGCTCAGTATTTTTCAAAGGTATACTTGTGATCAGGGTATCGCCAATTAAGGATCAAGAAGGAAGATATTCCAAAGATCGCCTTTAGAACTCGATATGGTCATTATGAATTCTTAGTGATGTCTTTTGTTTAACGAATGCTCCTACGACATTCATGGATTTGATGAATCGGGTGTTCAGAGAATTTTTGGATAAGTTTGTAATCATGTTCATTCATTGATGATATCTTATTATATTCTAAGAGTACGGAGGAGCACGAATATCATTTGCGAATAGTGTTACAAAGGTTGCAAGAATAGTAGCTTTATGCTAAGTTTTCTAAGTGTGAGTTTTGGTTAACTGAGGTTACTTTCTTGGGACATGTGGTGTTGAAAGATGGTATTCAGGTTGATCCTAGCAAGGTTGAGGCAGTCAAAAGTTGGCCACGACTACTACGGTCATTGAGATTCAAAGTTTCTTAGGCTTTGCAGGATATTATCGCCGTTTTGTTCAGGATATTTCAAGAATAGCAGATCCGATAATAAGGTTAACTCAGAAGAATGTGAAATTTGTGTGGGATGATAAGTGTGAAGGAAGTTTTTAGAAGTTGAAGGAATCTTTGACTTCTGCTCTAGTATTAAGTTTATCTTCAGGAATTAAAGGGTACATAGTGTATTGAGATGCTTCTCGAATTAGGTTAGGAAATGTATTAGTGCAGAATGGGCGAGTGATTTCTTATGCCTCTAGAAAGCTTAAGACGCATGAGCAAATCATCTAACTCATGATTTAGAGATGGTTGCAGTGGTGTTTGCCTTAAAGATTTGGAGATATTATCTATACGGTGAAATTTGTGAGATTTTCACTGATCACAAGAGTCTCAAGTGCATTTTTGAATATAAGGATTTGAATCTCAGGTAGAGAAGGTGGATGAAATTGTTAAAATATTATGATTGTACAATTTTGTACTATCTAGGGAAAGCGAATGTGGAGGCCGATGCTTTAAGCAGAAAGTCTATGGGTAGCTTGGCATATATAAGGATTGAAAGGAGACCGTTGGTATAGGAGATTCATAAAGTAGAGCAAGTAGGAGTTGTATTTGAAATTGCTAATGAAGGAGCAGTTTTAGCTTATTTGCAAGCTCGTCCCTTGTTAAGTGATCAAATTAAGGAACCTCAGTACTCTGACTTGAAGTTATGCAAGAGTCAGGATTCGGTCCAAGATGGAAGTAATACAGAGTTTGTGATTGATCAGGAAGTGTTCTGAGGTACAAAGGTAGGATTTGTGTACCATAAATCCAAGAGTTGAGAAGACATATTCTAGAAGAAGCTCATCATTCTGCTTATACTATTCACCCTAGTATAAATAAGATGTACCAAGATTTGAAACAATTGTACTGGTGGCATGGTATGAAGAATGGTGTGGCGGATTTTGTTACGCATTGTTTGGTGTGTCAATAAGTTAAAGCAGAATATTAGAAGCCTGCAGGACAGTTACAACAGTTGAAAATACCTGAATGGAAATGGGAAAATATAACTATGGATTTTATCGTTGGATTGCCCCGTACGATTAAAGGTTTTGACTTTATTTTGGTGATTGTTGACATATTAACTAAGTTTGCTCATTTTCTTCCAGTGAAGACGACGTACAATGCAGCTAGATACGTCGAGATTTACATTGAAGAGATTTTATGATTGCACGGAGTCCCAGTGTCTATCATTTCAGATAGAGGGCCCCAGTTTGCTTCTCAATTTTGGGAATCATTTCAAAAAGTATTAGATACTCGATTGAATCTTAGCACTACTTTTCATCCTCAGACTGATAGACAATCTGAGAGAACAATCCAAATAGTTGAGGATATGTTTAGGTCTTGTATCATGGATTTCGGTGGAAGTTGGGATAAGCATATGCCATTAGTGAATTTGCCTATAACAATAGTTATCAATCCAGTATTAAAATGGCACTGTTTAAGGCATTATATGAAAGACAATGTAGATCTCCAATTAGATGGTTTGAAGTTAGAGACAAAGAGATTTTAGGACCCGATTTAGTTCAAGATACTAAAGAGAAGGTGAAAGTGATTCAACAAAGGTTGTTGACAACTCAAACCTGAAGAAATCCTACATGGATCATCATCGTAGGGAATTAGAATTCATGGTTAGAGATAAAGTGTTCTTAAGGGTGTCACCAATGAAAGGTGTCATAAGATTTGGAAGAAGGGCAAGTTGAGTCCAAGATTTATTGGTCACTTTGAGATTTTGGATAAAGTAGGTGCGGTAGCTTATCGATTAGCCCTACCATCAGAGTTATTGGGAATACATCCTATAGCTATTATTGGCAAACAAGTAAAAAAGTTAAGATTGAAAGATATTATTATGGTGTAATCATTCAGAGGAAGAAGCCACATGGGAAATGGAGAATGAAATGAGAATCAAGTACCCACATCTATTCAAGGACTAAGGTGAGCGTATTTTCTAATTTAGATGACCGAATTTCTTAAGAGGGGAAGAATGTTATGACTCTGAATTTCACTTATATATATTATCCCGATAGCAAAGAATATATATATCCATTACAGAAAATTTCACAATGGGAACGTTAGCTGAGTAGTTTAAAGGCGGAGGGATAATCAAGGGGTCCTGTGTTCAAACCTTGGCAGCTGCAAGAGTACGGTTTTTTTTCAAATTTTTCCAGCATGAAATTTTCATTTTGCCCTCCCTCCTTTATCCTGCAGCCACCATACCCTTTCTTCATTCTTCTCAACAATGGGTCGGTGAGATAGTAGGGAGCCAGTGAGAGTAGCGGCGAACGTACCACGCCATCGATACCGTGTTCGAAGTGATTGCTTTTGTCAGTGTTCCTTTTGCCTTGTTCCATCATCATCGACCTCCATTTTCCCTCTGCTTTGCTATATCTTTTCAGGGGTATTGACAGCGAGAGAGAAGAGAGGAGACGCGATCTCACTGTTTATGCTACTCTAGAATTGGCCATTTTTGTTGATCATACTACAACCATTGCCGTTGTTCCTCTCATTCCTTCTCTATCGGGCGACTATGTCAACTGTGTACATGCCACCAGGAGTGAGAGAGGAAGAGAAGCACTGCGAAACCCATCTCAATTTCATCTCTTTATGTCGTCCAGGCTGCTATCGCATGGGTATGCCATCAATCGCCCGTTGTCATTCTCCTTGATCTGCTCTATTTTTGTGTCGCTGGGGGAGCCCATGGAAGTTGAAACTTTCTTCTTTCCTTCTTTGTCTAGCTGTAGTCCCACGACCTGCCATTGTTGAAAGACCACCACGTTAGAACAGGGTAAGTTCATCTCCTCTTTATCACTCTCTGGCAAATCCATGCTCTATTTTTTGGGGATGTATGTTTGTTGTCATGGGAAGAGGGCTTAGAGCAGGCTAATCCGTGTGGATGCATAGGTGATTATGAGTGGCGCTGTTGATGCTTACTTTTGCTACAATTGTGTTGATGTGTATGCGTGTGCTATGTATGTATGTATGTATGTATGTATGTATGTATGTTGCCATTGTGCTATTAAGAGAATTATTGTAGGGAATGATTTGGAATCTGTGGTATCAAGTGTATATGTATATATTCATATATGCTGTTGTTCTGGGTTGATTTGAATGGAACACACCATGTATATCTTAGTATTGAGTGCACTGTGAATGATATGGATATGTATGTGCAAATAAATATACTGAAGGCATGATCGCTCTAGTGGATATATAGATATATGTGTATGTAAAGTTGGGAGTTGATGGATTTAGTGAATGAAGGAATCGGAGAAATAGTTTGGTTTTAAATTGGAAGCTGATTTAAGTATGTAATGTAGATGAGCTTGAAGGGAAGGACAGGGAAGTTAATTATAGTGATAACTTCATTAATGGTGTAAAAGCTGAAAATGTTTACAGTAGTGCATTTGAAATACTAGCTTATTGTCAATTAAATGCATTTCATGTTGAGGCATAATAAGGAAAGCATTATTTGGTAAATGAGTGAAGTAGCTATTGCTTTGATAATGGTGACTTGAAGGGTAGTCACACATAATAAGTTTTTCTCTAAGGAGTAGTTGATTTCGAGAAAGATTGTATATTTCTATTGAACTTTGAATAGAATATTAATATATATATATATATATTGTTTCGGAATACCAGGTAACTAAGAAGTGATTTTAATCAAAAGTGGTTGGCTGAAACAGGTAAAGGTTTAGGAGCGTGGCAGGTGAGTAAATAACATTCTCTAAAGTTAATATTTTTAAATATATTGTTATTTCATTGAAAATGTTGAATTTCAGATATAATTTACGAAAAGCTAGTTTTACGAAATTAGAGCTTTAATCGTTAGAAATGATTCAGTTTCAAACGATTTACAAAAGATTACAATTATGCATGAAAATGGATAAAGAGGTTTTAGAAAAGAATTTAACAAATGTTATATTGAACTGATATTATGCATGAAATATTCCTATGTGAATTTCATATATTTTTACAATATCTTGATATTGGAATTTAAATGTTTATGCTGGGGTTTTGAAATTTAAAGTGGTTTTACCAACTGTTATGGCATTGAAACGATTGAGATCATTACATGTGAAATGAACCCCACCCATGTTGGAGATGTTTTAGAAATGACGGAATATAGAACGCTGGTTGCTAATAACAGTACTGTTAGCCCTTGGTGCATCTTGGTTACCCGAGCTAGATGGATATACGTGGGTTTGATACTCGCGACGATTAATAGCCTTGAGCCACCAGATTATTATGTGGGTGTCGTACTCGTGACGGTTAGTGTCCTTGAGCCACCAGATTATTACGTGGGTCTCGTACTTGCGACGGTTAGTGGCCTTGAGCCACCGATTATTACGTGGGTCTCGAACTCACAACAGTTAGTGGCCTTGAGCCGCAAATTGATTATTTACCCTCGTGGACTGTGTGTCCACGTCTATTTTTGTTCTGTTGAAGTCCTACAGAAAAATTATAGTTTTTTAAAGGATTGTTTTTAAACGATTGATTTGAAATGGTTATTTCATATTGTTGTTATCCCTGAAATACAAAGGTTACGGAAAGGTTTGCATCAAATTACAAAATATTATGAAATACATTTTCAGTATGATTATGCATTGTTAATTTTCATATTTTAATCATGTTTTTGGGACTTTATTTATGAGTAGACTATTTTGTTTCAGATAGTGCAGTTGACCCTAATCCTCCCGCTGAGCAGTGAGGAGCCTCGTTGTCTATCCGAAGTATCGTTTTTGACAAAACTACTTTAGATAAAATTATCATTTAGAAAGTGCTTGCATTATTTTGAAAATAAGGTAAATACTCCACATAGTCCTTAGAAAAGATTTTGTTTATTTTGAAAAACGTTATGGAAATTTTGAACATTTGAAGTTTGCTGTAGGATCATCGGGAGATTGTTTATATAATGACGTCCTGTCGAGATTTTTACAGAGAACTTGTTTTTTATTTATGAATTACAATTTATTATGGTTTTCGTCTCAAATATTTTATTTAAGGAGTTAGGCTTTCAGAATGTGAAATTATTCATATTATGTGCCGGTCACAGTCTAAATTTTGGGACGTGGCAAAAATATTGAACAAACGTCTAGGAAGGAGGAGAAGCAGATTGATGACGGAGATTTTGGTTCTGTGGAAGGATCTATATGATGAGGAAACCCTTGACGGCGTGTGTTATAGAATTGGAAGAAGGAATGAGAGAGAGGGAAAGGAGAAGAGAAACAGGCAACAGAGAAGAGGCCGAAAGAATTTGGAAGAGAGAGAGAAGCTGAAAGGTATGCACTTTACAAATCATCAATCAATCACTAGTCATCTCATAAAATAGGACTAGGGGCTTATTTATACTCTAAGATATCTACCTACCATAACAGAAATAACGGCCAATACATTTACTTATTTATTTTCCATAACAGCGTGAGGTCCAAGAGTGGATATTGATATTTGAAACAACCTTACCTTAGATATTATATTGAAATTATTTTAAAAATTAAACTAATAATTGTGTATAGTATAATATCTCTAAATAACTAAATGTAATATAACCTAAGTTAAAAAATATATTTTATTTTGATTTATTAACAATTAAATGCAATAAATTAAAAATAAAATAAAATATTTTTAATATTTTTAATTTAAATAATTAATTAATAAAGAGTGAATGGAATAATAATGTAAGTGATTAATAATAATAAAAGTAACCATCCAATTCAACAACGCACGTAATTATAACTTTAAAAGATATAGGAGTTATAAACAATGAATTAAGAATTATAATTAAACTTTTAATCTAACAATCAAGCCACATCGAATTATCACAAAATATTTTTTAAAGTCCAAATCTACTAACTGTCACGTCCCGAAATTTGGACGTGACCGGCACGAAATATGAATAGTTTCATATTCTGAAAGCCTAAAATCTCAAATACAACGTTTAAAGTTTCCACAACATTTTTTCAAAATAAACATAATCTTTTCTAAGGTTTATGTGGAGCATTTACCTTTTTATCAAAATATCACAAGTACTTAATAAAGGCTTTTCACTGCTCAGCGGGAGGATTAGGGTCACCTGCACTATCTGAGGTCAAATAATCTACTCGTGAATAACGTCCCAAAAACATGATTTAAAGAATGTGGAAATAAACAATGCATAAACATGCTGAAAATGTATTTTATAATATTTCTTAATTTGATGCAAACATTTCCGTAAATATCTGTACTTCAGGGAAAACAACAATCTGCAGTAACCATTTCAAATCAATCTGAAATAACTATTTCAAATCAATTGTTGTAAAACAATCCTTTCAAAACCATAATCTTTCCGTAGGACTTCAACAGAACAAAAACAGACATGGACACACAGTCCACGAGGGTAACTAACCAATCTAGGAGCTCAAGGCCACTAGCCGTCGCGAGTATGAGACCCACGTATATCTGTCGTGAGTACAAGACCCACGTATATCCGTCGCGAGTATGAAACCCACGTATATCCGTCGCGAGTATGAAACCCACGTATATCCGTCGCGAGTATGAAACCCACGTATATCCGTCGAGCTCGGGTAACCAAGGTGCACCAAGGACTAACAGTACTGCTGTTAGCAACCAGCGTTCTGTATTTCGTCCTAAAATGTTTCCATCATGCGTGGGGTCCTTTTCACATGTAAAGATCTCAATCGTTTCAAATATCATAATCATTGATAAAGCCACTTTGAATCTCAAAAACCCCAGCATGAACATTCAAAATCAATTTACTGTAAAAACATATGCAATTCACGTAGGAATATTTCATGAATAACATCAGTTCACTGTCAAATCTTTTTCTAAAGCCTCTTTATCCAATTTCATGCATAATCGTAATCTTTTGTAAATCGATCGAAAGAAAATCATTTCTAACGATTTAAACCATACTTTCGTAAAACTTACTTTTCAAAATTCATATTTGAAATTCCACATTTGAAATGACAATGCATTTGAAAATATAAATTTTAGGGAACGTTATTCACTCACCTGGTACACTCTTAAACCTTTACTATTCCTGTCAAACAATTTCCAATGGCTTTGGTTGCTCAATCCCCTGGTATCCCGCAAATAATCATGCATTAACGTACTATTCACAGTTCAACAGAAATAATTAATCTTTAATCTATTATTTTAATTTAAGTGAATAACATCACCCCTTCAATCATAAACTCAACACGTATGCTCCAAAACCTTCACCCAAACTCTAATCCCTACACTAACAGTTCTTTAATATTTCCATTCAACTTTAGCTTCAACTTGCTTGATTTGGTACTAGAATTTCTTCTATACTTCAGTGTCTCTTTACATACATTAAAGCATCTAACTTCAATAAGTAAAATATCCAATTCTATAATTGTTGACCATTTTCTCATTGTTTAATCCAACCACTTCCCTTTCAAACTCAAACCTTATCTTTGCTCACATAATCTACACATACATACATACATAACACTATCACAGCTACTTGGGTGCAGTATAAATATATACATATATCTCTATGGCACACACACACAAAGCATAAAACATGACCATAGATCATTCTTATAGCAATAGTATAAACTCCACTTAACCACATGTTTGTCTCCTATTTCCTTTGATATCATTCCTACACACATAAATACACAAGGACTTCCCAGAGCACGTACACCCAGCATATACATATACATTCACAACAGCAGAAAAATTCACCCAGCAACACCATTCCCACTCAATCTAGAGAACCAACCCCAACAACTGAAATTCCCACACAACCGCAGACCTCTGCATTTTCTTCTTTCCTCACGATTCTACCCACACACATATTCAACAAAACACATGGAGAAACCAAAGGAGCAATGGAAATTTTACACATAACAATTAGCCAAGAGCAGAGGAGTCGGGCAACATAACACGCAACAGCTGAATACCAACTTGCCAAAACACACAACCACATCACGCAAGGATCACACACCCAACAGAGATTGCAAACTCCTCAACTCACGGCCTCCAGCACAACTTTGGGAAATCAATTACACGGACACAAACCAGAACAGGGGAGTCGATAGCCACAACACAAAATATCCCAGAGAAATCACTACTGATCGAGATAGAAAATAAAGGAGAATAATGGCCAAAATCTCAATACCTGCACAACAATGGATATAGACCACTGGGTAAGCGTAAGCGTCGCCGGCTGAGATTCACGATACGCTTACCGTAGCTCTGCCTGGCCCAAACACTACCTCCCCTGCCTCTGACCCTCTCACATAGCCTCACTCATCTGCCATGCCCATAGGCCATGACAGACAGAAATGAAAAGGATTGAGGATTTGGGAATTGCTACAGTGAACGGAACATACACGACAGCATCGGTACCCAAACACGACGGTGACCCAGCAAATAGAACTCCAGAACAGAGACTCCCAACACGCTGATCGCCACACCACCTTGCTATACTACATGATTTCTCTCCTGATTTCTCCGTGATGACCCAAATTTCAACCTGCTGGCTCTATTTATCGGCAGAACTATAACCTTCCTCACAACACGACACACCAGCGGTGACAACACGACAGGAGATTGATGGCACGAGGCAGAGAATGACTCACACAGTACCGGTGGCGTAAACTCCTCTCTGTCGTCGCTCTGTCGCTGTCCTTCGTCCCATTGCAGCCGCTAAAGAAATTCAGAGGAAAATGAAGAAAGGGGGTACGGCAGCAGGAAGAAAGGGCAGGAGGGGCAAAATAGTAAATTCACGCGCTGAAAAAATGAAAATATAACCACCCTTATGGTAGCTGGGATTCGAACGCATAGCCCAATGCTACAACCTACGCTTTCTGACCACTCGGCTAACCTGATCATATTGAAATTTCTTGCACCAGATATACACATATTCCATTGCTTAATTGAATTAATAATATATATATAATTTTTTTTTTTTAAATCTCAGGCCACAACACTAACTGTCACCAGAATAGTAAAAAAGGACTAAAGATATTAAAAATTAATATTTAATTATAACTCAATAATTCATAGGATTAAAGCTAGGAAAAGATATAATGATCCAATAATTCAAGCTACCTTAAAAAATCTCTAAATATTCACAATAAGCTCAATATAATGTGAGACCTATATTAAAGTAAATGAAATTAAAATTAATTAAAGAACAATATCAATTACCAAACAATAATTCAATTACAATAATCTTCAATAAATATAAATAGTTCATTATCAAGTTTTTAATAATTATAAAATTATTCTAAGACACAAGAGATATAATTAATGGGTAGAGAACTAGAGTAATTTAAATATTTAAACTTCCCTTTTAGATCTCAAGCTTATAAGTTTGTCATTAAATAGGAGGATTATGATGCCTTATCTACGCATGGAGATCAACGCCAACGTCCAACCTTCATGGCCACCCATGTTTGCTGTCCCTGACCGTGCTTGCAGTCCGAGAGCTATTTCTGGTCTGCTGTCGCTGTGTTGGTTCGCTGCACGTCACTATCGTCACTGATTGTGCCTCTGTGCTGTGACGGAGAAGGCTGTGATGGAATTTAGGTGGAGATGAGAGGATGTCGTGGGGGTGAATATATGGAAGCGTTGTGGAATGTAGATTGAGCGGTGGTTAAGCTTCTTGCGTGTGCGTGAATTGTTCTCCGCGGCAGCACACCTCCTTTTTCTTGCGTCTCTGCCTCATCAAAAGCTGATAAGAAAAGATTAAGAAAACTCATGGGCCAAATCCTCCAGTATAATTTCTGAATTGATAGTGCTTTATTGTTTATTGTTGTTTATGAATTCTAATTTCTCCTAAATTTTTAAAATATAAAATTATAATAATATAATATTTTTTATTCTAAAAATAATTGTTTAAAATAAATTATAAAAATATGATAATTATACTCCTATTATGCACTAATTCAATGTAAGGTACACTAATTCAAATGATGCACAAATAATATAATTAAGGACAAAAATAATGACAAAATCATATCAAAATGATATGAATAAATATATAAAAATATACGTTTATAACATAATAATTTTAGTCATTTAATTTGTTAATAATTTTGAAACTAGCCACATGAGATAAAACTTTTTTTTATAAATTTTTTCCTTATTTCATGTGATAGAAGAGGAAGAATGACTACAAAAGTGAAGGATAAGGTTAAAAATGGTCGAAAATTTGTAAAAGAATTATATCTTACCTGGTTTTTAAACTCAGTGAGAACTCTTATCTTATCTTTGACATCAGTCAAGGTCAAAAGAATCTCTTGAGCTTTGGCTTGATTGTCCCAAAGGGTGCTATCAGCTGCCTTCAACTCCAAATCAGCAAGTTATTGTTCTAATCGCCGTATACCAGCAGATTCTCTAGTCTCTTCAACACGTCTTGAAAAAATTTCAACATCCCTCCTCAGGGAATAAAAATATGGGAATAATTATGACATATGAGCCATGCTGTAACAACTAACAATTAATTCGTAAGTGTTTTAGCATCTTTTTCTCTGATGAAACAAATGGAAACATTACCCAAAAAAATTACAACATGTTCACTGAGAAAATAAGGAGAAACTACATTTGTAAAATGAGCTTTAAATTGAAAGAAGGCCACAAAATGATGCTAAGGTTCTAAATTCGATAATTTGAAAAGGGAAACAATAATAAGGAAAGGAGAAAAAAAATAAAAACGTATAAAAAAAAGAGATGGCATTATTATGTTTGTGTCATCCTTTGAATTTCCCAACAAATTCGATAGAAAAAGTGGATACAGTTGAAAATGACCAAATAAAACAGGAACTGGTCCTGGCAAGAACATGATAAGTACCAATGGAAGTGGGTAGAGTGGAAGACTCTACGCAAGATAAAAACATAGAAGGAAGTAAATGAAGGAGTATCAACTAACATTTCCTTCTCAATCTCCCACCAATAGCACATTGAATTTAAATGCTAATACCACCATACTATCCACACATCTCCCCCAAAGTAGACTAAATAAATATTCCTAGTTTACTTATTAAACAGGCAAATCAATTGAGTCAGAGATGATTGACCTTGTAGTGCCCATTCTCTGTCCACCCCAGGGTTTGACAGGTTATCCGGTGCCGCAAATAAAACTCGTAGAAATCCAGAAAAATAAACCAGTAAGAAATGAGAATTTGGAACATTAAAAACCCGGGGGGGGGGGGGGGATAGGAATAGATAACACTAGGAACAAACTAATGAATATTGATACGCTGGTAGGAGATCCACAAATTTCAATAGGAATAGAAAGGACGAAACTTTTTAATGAAATATATTATATATATAATTAATGATACATATATTTTGTTATGGGCATGGCTTTGGTAACTAAAGCCTTTCGTAACATATGGGGAGGCAAAGATTTTCTTTTTTAATAAAATATTATATATAATTAATAATAGGACCAACGATTATATATATGCGTGTGTGTCGAAAACAACTATTTCAACGAAGCTTACTCCTGATTTTAGAATTCTGGTCTCTTGGTTGAGTACACAATTGTTGGTCCAATAAAACAAGATAAATACAAAATTAGCGTAATTTTGTATTCAACTGAAGAAGATAGGACTAAAAAATCTGGAGTCCCTGAAATAAATACAACTGTCTTCTAAACAATAAATTAAAAATCTTAGATTTTGATGAATAGTTATTTTAGTTCGCTGATACTGTCAATTTCTATTTTTTTTTTTTAGTTTACAGTGAATTACTGTTTTCGGCAAAACCTAATATTTTGCGGGTTGTTAATAAAAGGCCACAGCTTATGATAGTATTGAATTACATAATTGTCAATATTGAAAAAATAGAATTAGAGTAAAACTAGAGATTTCTGTCATGTCCATTATACTGAAAGAGAGAAAATATTATAGAATTAGTTAATATAATTACTAATTAATTATTATCATGTGCTTCACAATTTTCCAAAAGATTAAAGTAGTTTATAATTATTATAAATTATTATTATAATTAAAAATTTAAAATATCATAGAATTAGTTAATGTGATTACTAATTAATTAACATCATAAGACTCAAAATCTTTCTAATATTAAAGTGAGATTACTTATTAGATTATTGATTCTAACTTTAGACAAATGATTGAAGTATTAAGTTGGATCTACCCAAATATATTTTTAACTAACTTAGGTATTATAAAATTTTAACAGTAAAGTTGATACTTTAACCACTCTTTTATTTTGCTTTAATTACACAGACTTTCCATGTATTTTAAAATCATACATATTAGTTCAAACCATTAATACAGTTAAAAAATATTCTAAAAAGATTCTTGAAGTATATCTTTAATTAAAAATTATATGAAAATAAATCTTGTTTACTAATTTACCCATCATTTTACGAAATCCATAATTTATATTTTAATATTAATATTTATTAATGATCTATTTAATATTTTTACTAAATTTAGATAAATTTAAATAATTTTCTATTTATGTGAAAATATTAACAACTTGTTAAGAATTTGAGTACTTTTTTTAACAAACATATGCTTAATAAAATATATTTAAAAGTTTTAAATTATAATATATTAATATAAAGATCTCAAAATCATATCATTTTATAATTTTATAATTTAATTTAAAAATGCATATATATATAATTGCAAAACATTTTAGTCAACATATGTGTTTAAAATATTACATCATAAGTAGTAAGTTTTAATAAATAAACAAAATCAAACATTTAAATTTATTGAAAAATAAAAATTCATGATTACAAAATTAATTAACTTGTGTAATATGCAAATCAATTTAAAAGTTTGACAAAAAATTGAAATATATATTAAAATTATTTTTTAATTTTAAATAAAGATATGTGATTAAATTATTATTAAGTATTACCTCCGTTCTTGATCATAAGAGATAGTTGATATTTTTTTTATATATTAAGAAAATTAAATAAACTAATTAATTATAACTAATATAAGAACTAGTTGACTAATATGTATAGATTGAGAAGTATATATATAAATTTATTTTAAGGGATTAAATTTAGTCATAATTAATTAATTTATTTAGCTTCCTTAGTATATCTAAAAAAAAGTTAATTAACTCTTATAATTAAAACTGAAGAGAATAAGTATATGTTGAGAAAGGGCATTTTAGTCAAAATGATGAGTTAATGTTATGATTTAACAGTCAACTAACAGTTAGATTTGGATAGACAAAAGTTGAATCTTAAAACTAGAAGAGAATTTTATGCAATATATATTTTAATTTTAAGAGAAGTCCATATAAGTTTTTAAAATAGAAAAAATATCTCTATAACATAGAATAAATAGAGAGAAGGCTGATGTATTTTACACATACAATTAATTACAATTCATAATTATTATATCAATCCAATACAAGGCATTGCACTTGAATCCCATATCTTCGTCGTTGGAATTACACGTTCTTTTTTGACCAGTCACTGACTGGCATTACACATTCACGTGAACGTACAAAAGGAAGTATGTTTAATTTCTATTCAAATATATTACTCCTTATATACTTAATATAAAATTTAGTTAATTATAATTTATATAAGAATTATTTAATTATTTATAAAAAAATAGTTGATTAATTTAGATAGATTAAATAGTATATAATAAGAATTTGTTTCAGATTAAATTTTGTTATAATTAATTTATTTATTTAAATTTTTTATTTTTTAAAAAATAATTAATTCTTATATTAAAAATTAGAAGAATATTATATTTTAAAAGCTTCTGAAGTGGTCTCACGTTAAAATAAAAAAAAAAAAAAAAGAGCAAATCAGATGGCGGAGATAAAGGGGAGGAAAAGGTAAAAATATACCTCTCCCCTCCAAATACCCCTAATTTTGGAGAGGAATAATAGAAAATCCCCTCCCCCCACTCCCTTACAAAACATATCTTTAGTCTCATTTTTATTCTTTTGGAATGGCATTTCAAAACAGCTCTCATGATTCATATTGGAATATATAATTACATAGTCCGTGAAACAGATTAGATTTTTCCTTAGTTCTGGTTCCGCGAAGCTTCCTATCTCTCTATCTATATGAGCGGAATGCGAGGATAGAGAAGTCATTAATATTCTTTTGCTAGTCTATCTATATAGATATTCGTACAGGCACTAGTGACCGATCCTCTCCTGCTAAATTTTCCCTTTCAAGAACACACAACACACAAATGGTTCTCTCTATCTCTCTCTCTGTTAGAAAATCGATCTAGGGTTCTTTCTTTGACCATGGAAGATTGATGTGGAACAAGGAGGGGAACTTTCTCTGAAAGTTCGACCATTCGCAGAACTGATGATGAGCACTGCTCTGAACTTATGAAGACACTTCCCTCTCTAAGCTAGTATTCTCTATACACAGGCGCACAATTCTTGCCTTGGACCCATCAGAGGGACTTGGAATATATCAGATAAAAACTCCTTTAATAACTCTAGTAAATGGTTCTAGAGTAAGGTATGACATTTCTATGACTCCTTCAACCCACGCGGTGGTGGCGGCAGGGCCACCAGAAGGCCTGCCGTCCACCAACCCCTCAGCTGGGACTCCTTCAATCAACACGCGACATGTGTGCAACTCAAAGCTCAATGGCAAGGTATTGTTACTGGACCATTATCTCTATCTCCATCGCTTTAAGATTCTAGAGCTGAGGGTGTCTACTTTGCACTCTCAGCTGCACCTCAAATTTGGGGTACTTCCCAAATGTTTTTTTTTTTCTTGAGATCACATAGAAGATATCAAAATTTTATTCATTTTATGTAAAATTTAATAATAAAAAAATATTTGGACAACTAAGAGTGTACAGGTGACACCCCAACCGAAGATTATATTCTTCTCATCGTTCTACTGCACCAATTGAGAAGTACCCTAGGGGTTTATATGTAAGGACACAGCCAATAATTAGCATTATAAAGTTTCTGTTTAATTGTTTTTGGTGAAAAAGGATAAGTTCATTCATTTGTTTATTTTTCTTGCATTACAGGTCTTCATCATACAGGAAGCATCTTAACGTTGTCATAATGTTTCTGATTACTACGCTCGGGGCTTATGTTCAAATCGAACACCAATCCAAACAGAAATCTCCATTTGATGATCACGCCCCCATCATGTTGGTCATTATGGTCAACCTGTGCTCTATGCTGCTAGCTTGATTGCAGAATATGGACTTCCAAGTGAAGAGCCTTACCTTGCAATCATCAAAACCTTTGGTCCACTCCTCGGATTTCTCGTCGTTGTGCTGCTTCTTACAATCTTAGTTCCATTGTTGGGCACAATCGCATCCGTCATGGGATCTCTCTATGTTGAAAGCTGCAACACGTCGTACCCAACGGTGGTGCAATGTCTTTGTGAGGCTTTCTCAGGTATAAGAAGACTATACTTTGTCTAACAACTAATAAGCCGCTCTCAGGAGGTACATGTAAATGCTTCATCGGTGCAATCTCAAGTAGAACTAGATGTCTGAGACTTTGTGAATCGTCTTTCTGGTTCACTGAACGAACCTTATAAAGTTTGTCTCTTGTAACCCAAAAATAGAAAGTCAGAGAGCGTTTTCCTCTTGTCTTTATCTGTATGGGAATTTCTCTCTCATTCCGGATATTCATGAAGCGTGTGAACCAATCTCCTGATCAAGAGTTTTGAGCTAATCGACTAAGACAGTTTTCAAGGAGGCAAGGGCAAGCAATAGTTTAAAAATAGAGAAAAGACTTATGATTATTAGAAAAATAAAATAATTGAAGGTTGAAATTTATATCACAATGAATTATGTAAATAATTTAAGAAAAAATAAAAATATTAGTAAATCATTTATATGGAATTTTAAAAAGCAAAATTATACATAAGTTCTTTAAACGAAGGGGTATTTATCCTACTAAATATTTGAGGGTCATATAACTTCCAAATAAAGGATATTCCCCCTCCTAGCCCAAGAAAATTCCATTACCAAAACATGTTCATCTGTTGGTATGTTTTTTCAAAAATATAATTCTCTCATGCCATATTCATTTATTACTATGTTCTTTCATTCATTGCATAGTCTTAGAAAAATATTGTATCCCACATCTAGTATTAAAGTTTCTTAATCATTAAAGAACCACATGTGGCCCATCTAATACCCTTAGCAAGATTAAGTCTTAAAAGCTTTTCACTAAAACTTGGGTAGTATTAGCATTGAATTTACTTAAAATTTTGAAAATTCATATCTAATTTAATATTACTTCAAAATTAGTAGTTCAAAATTCTATTTTTAGATTTTGGACAGCTCTTTGAAGGAAAAATAAGACCTGGTTAAATTCTAACCCATTTATTATAAAGACCTTCAATATTCAAAACTGTACAGTGCATTTTTGTAGTATTTTTCCATATTCCGGAGTCATCTTTGAAAATCTCTATCTTTTAATTTACACATCTAAAAATTATAAAATAGGACTTATTTTAAATCTTAGAATGTTTACCATTCTATATCAGGTTTCATAACCTAACTCAAACAATTTCCCTGATTCTAAGCAGTCACAAAACAGTGCTCAAATAAACATATTGAGTAAGTACCAAACTAATGATCTAGCATGGCCCTTACCTTGGTTGAGGCTTAGCTACTCCGCTCCCCCTTATGGAGATTGATTATATACCATAATATAGGATAATCTCAAATAAATTTATCTATAAGCATATATTTATCTCTATAAACTCTCCCATCAAGAACTCTCATTTAGCTCCTGAAACAACCTTAATCCGATGTCACATTGGGGTTACTTCAAAATTTTAAACTAATGATTGCGTATAGTACAACCTCGGGTCGTTATGTCTGAGGAGTTAAAATGTGAAATTAAATTCCTAAGTTACTAAATGCAATGCAACCTAAACTAGAAAATGAGATTTGTTTTGATTGACTAACAACTAAATGCAATAAATTAAAAATAAATTTAAATAAAATATTTTTGGTATTTTTAGTTTAAAGAAAGGAATAATAAATGATAATAAGTGAAAATAATAAATTTAAAGGTAATTAATAATAATAAAAGCAATCTTCCAATTCAATAACGCAGGCAATCATAGATTCAACAGATATGGGAGTTTTAAATAATGAATTAAGAATTATAATTAACCTTTTAATCCAACAACCGAGTCACCTCGAATTGTCACAAAATATTTTTTAAGTCCTAATTTATTAACTGCCACCAAAATAATAAAATATGACTACATATATTAAAATCCAATGCTTAATTATAACTCAATAATTCATAAAAATAGAATTTAAGCCAACAAGAGACACAACAATCCAATAATCCAAGCTACCTTGAAAAAACACAAAATATTCATGATAATTTCAATACGATGTCAGACCCAGTTCAAAGTAAATAAAATTAAAGTTGATTAAAGATTAATGTCAAATGTCAGGCAAAAATTCAATCACAACAATCCTCAATAAATACAAATAAATCATTATGAGCATTCTCAATAATTATAAAATTAATTCTAAAACCTAGAAATCATAAAATGATTAAAAGGTGAAAAATTAGAGTAACTTAAACTCCCTTTTGAGATCCCAAGCTCAAGCCCTTGTCATTGAGTTAGAGAATTATGACTCTAGCCACGGACTCCCATCACAGACAATGCCATCATATCCATGTTCATCGTCGCTGTCTCACTGTTGATATCACTAACGTTGTTGCTGTGTTGCTGCAATGCTAGTTTGCTGCAGATGGAGGAGGTTGTTGCTGTGATATGATGAATGGCGTAGAAGGTTGAGAGGTCTGGCGGTAGCTGTGTGCGTGTATTCTCTCCCTTTCCTGGCAACGTGAAGGGTCTGTAATGAATCTGAATTTCAATAGCTTCTCTTCCTTGCGTCCTGTGCGGCTTCTTGGGTGTGAGTGCCTTTTCTTTTTCAATTCACCGCCTCTTGTGCGTGTGAGTCTTTCTTAAAGCAAAAAGCAAAATCTAATAGGCCAAATCGCAAGGTTTGACCCATTGAGTCTTATTTTATAATTTCTAATTTT
The DNA here is from genome assembly GCA_037074615.1 of Leucaena leucocephala. Classification (NCBI taxonomy): domain Eukaryota; kingdom Viridiplantae; phylum Streptophyta; class Magnoliopsida; order Fabales; family Fabaceae; genus Leucaena; species Leucaena leucocephala. Next base: position 6,413,913 of record CM073553.1, read on the forward strand.
ATGATTTTTTTATTGTCATTTGTGAATTCCTATTTTTTCTAAATTCTTAAAATATAAAATCATAGTAATATAATATTTTTTATTTCAAAAATAATTATTTAAGAAAAATGATAAAAATATGACAATTACGCCCCTTTTAAGCATTAATTCAATATAAAGTATATTGATTCAATTATTGCACAAATATATAATTAAGGACCAGATTAATGACAAAAATCGACTAAAATGATATGAATAAATCTATAAAAATATGATTTTGTCAGCTCTTAACTTGTTTCTTTTTCTTTAATTCTTAACTTATCTTTTGGGGGTTGAAGATTCTTTCCTTATGCATACCCCATACAATTTCACCTTCTAAGTTCTTGGGAAGATTCAAAATGAGCAAAACTTCCAAAAAGGGTGTTGATCGAACAAGACATGAATATAAGCTTATATACTTCAATACTTGTTACCAATACTTATGTAGAAACCTCGAGATATGACTTATGTATAGTTTAATGCTTTAAGTCATTATTCCATACTACAATACTTTAAAACAGTAGTTCTTTCATTCTTAATTGCTCCAAAAATTTGAATTTAATGAGCATCCAACTTCACATATTCATATAAATTCATGAATTCAACTTCTTTACTTCAAATCATAACTTACGAGCCTTTAAATGTATTTCAAGTTTGGTATAGAAATTTAATTCACTTAATATAGAATAATAAGGTATCTTAAAACAACAGTAGGCATTTACTTAATCAATTTCAGCTTCTTAAAATTTAGCCCTAGTGCTTGTCTTTTTACATCAAACCACACTTGTATCTTACATTCCATTAGCATTTTATCATTTAACTCCTAAAGTTTTGGACAGCCCCACTATTAACATCATGCTTTAATCATCCAAGATACTCCTTTAGTCCTTAATACATAACCTAATTAGAAGTTAATTTTAATCCTAAATATATGACATATTTTCTATATTTATTAACTTTTTTCTAAATTACACATATTAATACTCCTTCAACTATAATTAAGAGGGGGGAGAGAATTAAGGAAGATGATTAGGGTATTTAAAAAAATATGTTATATTAACTAACTTAACTCACTTCCTTAATATAATCAAGTTAGTTTAATATATCTTACATTAAAAATAAGAGAAGTACTTATTTAGCATTTGTAATTAAGCTTCAAATAGTGGTTTCTTATTAAATTTACCCTCTATGTTTTGAACTCTTGAAGCTTGTAGCCTTTAACTCTTGACATTTTCCTATATAATTTCCACATTCTAAACCCATTGGAATACTTAATTTAAACAAAATTAAACTCTCTCCTATAGAAATAGCAGCTGACCAAAGCAGGGGTGGAGGATAAAACTTTGTTTTACCAATTCATTTTATCCATTCATCGCACTGGGGTTCCTAGTAGGTGCTTAGTACATTTTAATTTTTACTTGAATCCAACTCTAGCACATATTAAAACATCAAAACAGCGGTATTTTCAGCTTCCATACTTCTAGATTTTTGGATTCCTACCATGCAAGCAAAATATCTACATACAATGCCATGTAACATTAATATACAGTTAAATCTACACTTGGCTATGGTCATCACACTTGTTTATTGGCTTTCTCTCACTAAACCCCTAAATTTTAGCCACCATCAGCTCCCAAAGCACTCAACAAATACTACAAAAAAATTGACTTTTAGCGGTGACAAAAGTCACCGTTAAAAACCTTTAGCGATGACTTTTTGTTGCCGCTAAGTCGCCACCTATGAGACTGTCGCCTATAAGCATTAGCGGCGACAATTAAAAGTTGCCGCTGAATGTCAACAATCAGCAGCGACATTAGGTCATCGCTGAAAGTCAACAATCAGCAGCAACATTAGGTTGTCGCCGCTGAAAGTCAATAATTATTTTTAATTTTTTTCTTAAATTTTTAAATAAAAACCTATAATAAGCTTATAAATATATAAATAAAATAATAAATAACTAAATAAACTAAAATTTAATAATATTAATGAATAATTCACATAATCCTTTAAAATATGATAATACATCATTTACTAAGATAAATTTAAAAATAAAATAAAAATGTTTATTAGAATCTTTCAACAATTGAACTCCAATCATTTGAAAAGGCTTTTTTAGCTTCAACTTTATTGTCCTTTACTCTGACTACATCTTAATTGTCTGCTGGTTCAGCTTCTTCAGACTATTCTGCTTCCTCTTCCTCCTCCTACTCCTCATCAGCTTCATTTTCTTCAAATTTTTTTTTGCAGCATCTTCAACATAATTCAAAATTTATTGTCAAATTATTGTTATTATTATTGTTAAGAAATAGATTTATTCAGAACATATATTCATAACCAGAAGAATCGATATTTGACTTTTAATGATTGCAGCATTTGTCAACATATATCAGGAGATGAGATGAGTCTCGACACAATTAGAGGACATCATAAGTTGAAATCAATAAATCATCTGTTGAGATCTTGTAACACTAGATAATCTATTCTTTTGGAGAAGTGGATGAAAATAGAATAACAAGTTACCGAAAAAGATAACAGAATCATACCATGGAGAAAGCGCAATCCTTTTGCAGTTCCAATGGCAATGGCATATCTCTGGAATAATACTTTCTCCTTACTTTCCTAAATTTTTTTGAAAATAAATCATTAATACCCAAAATCCAATTATAATAATTATTATAACATACTTTTATAATTCTATGTATCCTAAATATTTTCATTTATGAAAATAGAACATTTATTAACTTAAGCTTCTTTTCTTTCTACCCATGAAATATGCATTCACAATTAATTCAAACAATTTACTTTCATATATGCATATACGTATACGCATATGCTATCCATGAAATGATATTTTGGACATGCATTTCATCAAAAAGCTTTTAAGCTTCATCTACATGACATTAATCTCTTGACAGTAATGCTATCATATGTACATATTTGGCTCCAATATGTATACGCATATGTATAAGCTTCATCTACATGACAGTAATCTCTTCATCTACCTAACAATGTTATATCCCTACTACATAAAAACCATACAGCAGTACCATAACAGCATTTATATATATATATATATATATATTTTCAGCTTCACAACCAGAACAGCAGAAAAATCACAACCCATAACAGAATAACACATGCAACAACCTCTAACTATGATCTCTTACATCATTAAGTATATTTACTCTTTTTAAGTTTGGAAATATTTCCATTTTCAAAAGTTTGGAAACCATAACTCCCCATTCACTTGCATACAAACACAGCAAGCTATAACACACATGTTTACCTATAGCAACATCATATACATGCATATACACGTGTGCCAAAACAATAACATTCCTTATCTTTTCTTCTTTCTTCCTGTGACATTTCCCCACATACAACCACCCAACAATAAGCTTTTATATGAAGATACTGTCAGATACTAACAAAGATAACAGCATAACCATGTCACTGAGGAGCACCCTCACTTAGTCCTTAACCCTTTCCCAATATCATATCATCACTGACCCAAGTAATACCACAGAAATTGAAAATCCATCACAACAGCAATATGCATTCTCCACGACACTCACACTCACATAGACTGCCCAGGCATAACATCTCAGCACCCACATTCACAGCATAGTAGACTTCCCAAGCACAACATCACAGCACCCACATTCACAGCATAGTAGACTTCCCAGGCACAACATCTCAGCACCCACATTCACAGCATAGTAGACTTCCTAAGCACAACATCACAGAACCCACATTCACAGCATAATATACATATACGCACATTCACCATTAAAAAAAATAGAGCACACAGAGAGATACGATCAACACCCATGACCCATGTTCCATCCTAATCAGTAACATACAAAGTCGAACACCCCAAGCATTCACCATCAAAGAATTTCAAAACACCATGGCTTAAGATTCAAACAGATTGAAATCCTATCTCAGCCAGTTTACACTGCAACAGAGCACGACTTGCACCAAACACATTTCTAACTGAAAACTAGATTTCAAATTCTTAAGCATTATTACTTAATCACTAAGTGATTTCATCTCGGAGCCCCCACACACAGCAAAACCAGTAAACAATGAAGAAGCAAACCTTTGAACCTCTGCGACAATGGCCTCCTCCTCTCGAAGAAAAACAACAGCAGCAATGACGAGTCTGCACAACACAACGGCGATGAAGATAGGTGAACCCAACAGCAAAGAGTTTCAACAACATCGACTGCCAAGCACTCCTACCTCCTGCGATGCAATCTCAAATTCCCTTCTCGCTTCATTTATTGGAAAGCGGTGCCTTCAGACGATGGGGCAATTCCAATGGCGATGACACGACAGGAGAAATTGGGGGAGCACGACATCGATTTCCTATCGCATGAAGCATCGCTACTACTCTCGCTGGCTCTTCGCGTCTGTGCCGCTGCTAATTTCAGAGAAAAATGGAGAAAGGGGGTACAGTTCAGCAGAGAAAAAGGGGAGGGGTCATTTCATAGAGAAAGAAAAAAAAATCCCTTCTTGCAGCTCTCAAGGTTCGAACTCAGCACCTCAAAGTACAACTCTCTTTGCTTAACCATTCAACTAACCTATACACATTGGAATTTTCTGCATCAAATATATAATAACCTTTTTTTAAATTAATTTTTATCTATTAATTTTTTTAGACCATAACATAAACTCTTTCATAATTTTCTAAACCTTCAAAATACTCATTTTATGATTTTTTTCCTTCATTTTTCTTAACTCCAAAATATTCTTAATAATTATTCTTTCCTAAAATACAGTAACAGAGATCATATATAACAGTAACTAAGAATGTATATATGTATATATTTTTATATCTTTTCTTTCTCCTTATCTCTCTCTCACACACACCTCCCTCTCTTTATCTTCTCCCCTACATTATTTCTAACACACATATATTAACTCTCACACTCATTGATACACATTCATAATATCTCTCTTATGCACACACTCTTGCTTCATCTCATTCTTTCAAAGACATCACATTATTATCTGTATAATCTCTCATTATTATTTTTTTATTTATTATTTAAACATGACATCATTCAATAATTTAATTATATATATTAAATAGTTGTTTAAAACTTATAAAAGGGTAAAAAAATGTAGGAAGACTTTTAGCAGCGACAAGGTGAAAAAAGTCATCGCTGAAACATACTTTCTGCGGCAACAAAAATTTGTCGCCGCTGAAGGTAAGACTTTTAGCGGCGACTTATTTTGTCGCCGCTGAAAAGTGTAGTCAAAATTTTTTAATCATTAACATTCAGTGGCGATAAAATCTAGTCACCGTTAAAACTCTTACCTTTAGCGGCGACAAAATCCAGTTGCCGCTAAAAGTCTTACCTTTAGCGGCGACAATCATAGTCGTCGTTAAAAGTCTTACCTTCAGCGGCGACAATTATAGTCGCCGCTGAAAATCAACTTTTAGCGGCGACATTTTTTGTCACCGCTAAAAAGTCGTCGCCAAAAGTCTATTTTTTTGTAGTGAAATGAAGAATACCAAGATGGATTAATGTTCTAGACGCTTTACCTTAGCCCAGAACGCCACTTGCATATATGATCAACCTTGCTTTTCCTCCTAAATTTTTCTGCAGGTGTGAAAATGAGTGAAGTCTGAGAGGAGGGTTAATCAGGCGTTGAAGTGGTTTAGTAAATGGCAAAATAATTCTTTTATACATTAGGGTTCACATAATAAGAAGCTTACCTAATAAGCTTAGACTTTTTAGCATTTTCTTCCTGGACCCATTACATGAATTCTAAAACTCCTTTATGAAGACTTTCTAATTTAAATATATTTTTTTACTTTATAAAATAATTTATCTAAAATTTTCAAGCCTATTTTTCTTGGATTTTGTTTTTAATTTTCCAGACATTTTTCCGCAAGTATACTTTTGACACAATAATAACTCTTATTTATACTTTTTGCCCCTAATCTCTTCATAATTTTAACTTTTGGGTTAGCTTAACTTATTTAATTAGTATTCAAAATTTGAGACGTTACATTTAGAACGAAAAATTCAACACCTGCATTTAACATTTTTAATTTAACATCCTTAGAATTTTAATTCTTAACATTGAACCCCCTACGGCTATTTTTTTAGCTCTATCTAATGCCTATCAAAGATATTTTATCCCTATTTCTTTAAACTTTACATTTTGTCTTTAATTACTTCATTAGTACTTGGTTTTATGTAAGTAAATAATTAATATATACTTTTAAGAAGTCAAGTTATACATAAGTTCTCCAAAATGTAGGAGTGCTATAAAACTAATATTGGTATCCTATTATCAAATATATAGTTTTGGGGTTCGTGTATACCCTTTCTAATACATGTATTTTTTTAAGAATCGAACTTGAGACACAAATGGATCTAGTGGGGCCTAACATTAATGAAGGAAAAAGTTAAGGGGGGAATTCAAAGGGATGGAGATGAATTCAAAGAGGTTGGGCTCACCTACAATCCAATGACAGGGTAAAATCTTCCTTCCTTCTAGGTGATACTAATGTCAGGAAAGGCGAGACGTTAATTACTTTTAGGCGTAAATTTAGGCATCTAAAAGTTAGGATACCTCTTCCAGTGCCGTGACAGTAACCACAACAAAGTGGTACTCCCTAGGGATTGAATATACTCCAAATAGTCGTATGTCTCACCTCTTTACTAAATGAACCCACAAACGATGGTGCAAATGCTGATTCTGATAAGAAATATAATGCCTTGTTTTAGGTCAAATTATATAAGCCAGTCTTTATATTAAATCGGGTTGGGCTTTAAACTGTGTTATTCTATTGGCTGAAAAGAATGGGCCCATGGATGCCGTAAATCGAAAGCCTAAAATAGTTGGGCCCTTCATGTGAAGATTGGAGCCTACTAAACGGATTTACAGATCCAAGCGTAATTTCTTTTTGGGATAACTCACATCCCCCAACTATATTTCATAAATAATTTAGCAATTTTTTTTTGTAATTACAAAAAGCCTGAGCCATAGCTTTTAAGTAATTTTTAAAAGGCTTGAGTTATAATAATTCTTACGTTTTTAATTTGTACAATTGAATTTCATTAGAGTTGAGAAGGTGATGAAAGATTTAAAAAGTTGAAATTAAATAATTCTAGAAATGCTTTGTAAGTTTTAAAATTAATCTCCAACTGAAAAAATATCTACGAATAATTCATTAAAAAAGAATCTTTCGAATAATTTGAATTTTAGGTTTTTCTTACTATCCATTTTATAGACTATGACCCTTGATGTAATTTTACCTTCTTTCCCTCGAAGCATGCATCTCTTTACTCGCTTAATGCGTATTCAAGTTAAATGAAGTGTCGAAAAAGGTGGTGTTAAGAACTTGTATGATAACAAGTGTTTGAGTATTATTTACAATAACATATCAATCAGATGAATTCTAAAACAGAAGAGGTACCAGATTTAATTTTAGTAAATTCCATACGAATATCCAACTGCTATAATAAATAACTAGCAAAAATTACAAAGCCTAAACTACTGAGAAACACTCGAAGCACCAAAAGATATATTCATATCTACACAACTTTGGCCTCTGAGATTAATATTTGGTTGGAGATAACATTGCAAGATGCATAAGTAGTAGCCATGAAAGTAACAAGAAGCGAAGAAAACCAGGTGGTTGGAGGTTGATGGATGCAGAGTGATCAGAGATCTCGGACGAATCAACAGCCAGAGGCTTTCCATCACTGTTTACAGAGCAAGATTTTGGGTAAGGGCCATTAGTGCTCAACATCAAAGCACGAAGAACCCCAGAAACTGTGCTCATATAAGTAGTTTGGTTCTTAGCCGAAAGCTATGTCAAGCCCATGAGCTCACAATCTTTGTTGTGGATCTTGGTGGTCCTGTCCTCTGTTTTGCTTGAATTTGAAGTTGTCTTCTTGGTAAGCTGTGTGCAATTAAATACTTATTAAATGAGACTTGACACATATGGTAAGAAATAGAGTAATATTCTACAAGGACACGAGTTCAATTTCTGTTACTGTTGTGATAGCTTCTTTAGTAAGCGATCTGTAAGCACTCTGTGAGTCCTGGGGCTATGCTCTAATTTTGGTAGGGATCGATACTGAACTCACCTAAATTTTTTTATAAAAAAAAAAAAAGCATTCGAGAACTAGAACAATACCTGTAACAATGATATGTTCTTGCTGCTGATTCTTTCAACTTCATTAATGAAGGAAAAAATTAAGGGGGGAAAACGGAGTCGCTTGCTACCTATCAAGTTCACTTCTCCGGGAAAGCTAGACATAAATCCAAAACACTTAAATTAAAACATTTCAATCATCTTCAATTAAATATACAAAAGACTGGACAATGAGAGTTGGCATAAATGATAAAGAATTGGCTCATATCCTTTAAAGACGCAAGTTTAATTTTTACTACTGTTATAAAAGTTTCTTTAGTAGGCGATCTCGTAAGTCTCATGTAAAGGCTCTTTAAACTCTAGAGGTGTGCCTTGGTCTTGGTGGGGAAACGGTACAAAACCTATCTAAACTTTTTTGTACAAACAAAATACAAAAGAGTGATGTTGACAAAAAAAAAACAGAACTAGAACATGCAAGATGGATTTGAATATTCTCAATTGAATCTTAATTGAGTGATATTAATCATTTAATCACCAAATTGGGATATATCTAATGGTGAAAAGGTAAAGACTTTTATTTATTTTCTTAAAAATATAAATTTGTATCTTTCCCTTAACTCTAGTCTCTAGCTGTCATATCACAATCTAACAAGTAATATATTCCATAACTGAGGGAGTTAGAAACCCCAAGAAACTAACATTAGAGTGTTAAATATACTATAAATAATATTAGGTACTGAATAAAATTTAAAAATAATAGGTGTTGCACGTTCTTTAATTTGTCTCAGAAAGACTTTGGTCCTAAAGCATAATTTCGTAAATTTAAAACTCATATATATATATATATATATATATACACACACACAACTCGTCAACTTTGGCCGTTAAGCATAAGCTAATAAATATAATGATTGCAACTTAACAAGCAGAGAGGGTTGGTTTATATATTTTATAGTAATAAATAGGAAGGAAGGAAGAAAGTGGTTTAATTTGGCACTTTGCGGCAGAACGAGCTGTTCACATTCCACATGGCCTTCCCTTTCAAGACTTCGTCGCTCTATTTACTTTTGTTGCTTTTCCACTTATACAGGGATTAATAGGGACATTATGATAATTCATTCGGCAATTGATTGGCCATAGAAAAAAAAAAGTAAATTCACGTGTATTTACTTTTTTTTACTAGCATTGTGAAAATAAATAAATAAATTTCACTGTAAAAATATAAATATCTTGTGTTATTTTATAGTGTTTCTAATAGTTTTAACTATAACAACAAACAATTTTAGCGCTTGAACCAACCGCTATAAATTCAGTTAAAAGAAACAGTTTCCTAGCAGTTTACAAAAACCGCTACTTATAATGATAAAAACAAAAGAAAATTTCTAGCAGGTCAATTCAATGCTAAAAGAAAAAGTAGTAGGAAAAGGCGAATGTGACAACGTTAGTAGCAGTTCAAAAATCATTAGAAAATAATAAGGCAGGAATTGACATTTAAAAATTATTTGTAGTGAAACTAAAAATTTCTTGCATGAAAGTTTTGTTGCCGAGAAACGAAATATTCACATTAGTGCTACATTTTCTAGTGGTTAGAAATATCTAGAAATTGGTTTTATTGTGAACAAAATTTGAATTTTACAAAATTTTTCTTGCCATTTTGTATTTTTTTTAGCAATTATAGAACTACTACAAACTGCATTCCAGTTGAAAAAAAATAAAATTCAATTTTTTTATCATTATAAAATGTAATATTATTAATTAAAAAACTATTAAATAGATTATATTATATAATTACATTGATATGTGTAATTAATAATGTATTACATGTTATATATTAAAATTTTGTGATGAATAATAAGTAATTGCATTATGATTGAATTATATGAATTTAATTTAATTTTATAAGGTAGTTGAGCTAAAGATTGTGGAATTAGAGATGAGATAGTTTATAGTATTGAACTTCAATTCTTAAGTTAAAAAAGTCTTTGGATTGGTTGAGGAGGTGACGACAAATATAAAGAAAAAAAATCTAAGAGGAAAAAAAATAAATATGTTAATAAATTATAAATAAAGATAAAGTAAACAAATTAAAATTTATAAAATGAATAACATCTTACCAAAAAGAAGAAGAACAAACCATGGGAGAGAGCAAGAAGAGAAGACTGAATTCTAAAGGAGAGGAGAGATGAGGTAGTGAATGAATGAGGAGCTGATGTGGTATTTATAGATATTTGTGAAAGATTTCTAACAATTATGTGGTATTTGTACAGATTTTTGTATATTTTTTAGCCATTTTTTTGTTTAAATAATTTCTAGCAGTTCACCTAATCACTACAAATTATAATTTTTTTATTTTTAAAAAATTGAACTAATTTTAGTTTATACATATTTACGTATGAAAAACAAATTATTACATAAATGATAGAAATTCTTGAAACTGTTATTCTTTATCATCATCCTACCTAAAAGGAGATATTGAAAAATTATTGTTAGGATTATAATTAAATATATTTCAAAAAAATTAGTAGTTAATTATTTAAATAATTCAATAAAAGATATATATCTGACAATATTTAAATTGTCGTTTCCTTGAGGAAAATAGTTTTCAAATTTTGTTAGTTGAAAGGGCTCACTATTATAAGTAATATCACTATCAACTGTGTCATAAAGATCTCATAGCTTAAAATGAATGACTATATTCTTCGATATAGTAAGCCTGGTGTACCTCGGAGCCACGAAGATATGGCTCATTATTTTCAGTAACAACAAACAATTATTTTCAGTAACAACAAACAATTAGTTCCATTAACTCTAAATAAACCAGTATATTAAATTCAATATTAAAAAATTGACACGTAATTCTATTAATTTAAGAAATACATTAAATAAAATATAAAAAAACTTCAAAAATAATTCAAAAATAAATTTTTATTCTTACTTGAAAATGTGAAATACTACCTAGATCTAGATTTGAATTAATATTTGATTTGTAGAGAGAATTTGAGGGAGCTTGACTTCACAACTCTACAAAAGTAGTAAAATGAGGTCGTGTGGTTATATAACTTATGAAGTTTTAGCAGTTATTGAGATAATCTTAGAAATTTATAGCTCTCTCTGGGGGTGGATATGGGACAGGACGAGATCGGGATAATCTCATCTCAGTCCTATCCCAAAAAAGGACATGGGACGCAAAATGCGTCCAGTGTTCCGTCCTGTCCTGAATATGTCTTGGTCCTAAAAACGGGTCAGGATGGGTATGAAAATTTCCGAACCCTATTTAAAAAATAAATAAATTATTAGATATTTTATGTACATCATATCTATTAGTAACATATAATCAAAATATAAAAAATAATAGAAAAAAATAAATTCTCTTTATTATGATTACTAATTTAAAATAATAAATACTATTAATTATACTACAAATATTATTACTTTTTTAATTTTTTCACTTCACCAACTGAAGTTACTACTTAATCGGTAAAGAAATAAATACATATAAGGAAGAGCAAAATATAATCATATAATAAATAATATGATATAACTAATATTATTTTTTATTTTTATTTTTTATAAAAAATAAATAAAATAAAAATATTTTTTATTTTTTAAAAAAAATATTTAGGACGAAACAGGAATCTTGAGGGTCAGACTGAGACCCGTCTTGAGATATCCCATTCTAACCCTTTATGGGATAAGATGGATCTGTCCTAAATTGCCCGGGATCGGGTAAGATAACCCGACACAGGACAATTTGACCACACTTAGCTCTATCACTTCACCGCCTTAGTGAATGGACTCCTTGAGAAACGTAGAAATTTATAGCGGTTTTGTTTCTAATCACTAGAAATAAAACTAAAAATTTCTACTGGTATTTAAACCATTAGAAAATTCGGCGACTTTTCCAATTCTCTTGTGGTTTCCCCACCAAAACCACTAGAAAATGACTGCTAGAATGTGGCGCCCACTTCGAAGATTAATTACATGTATTTCCTTTTATAATATACACTTTAAAGAAATATAAAAATTTAATATATTTTTTAATTTTTATTTTCAATTAATTATGTGTTTCTCTCATCTATTTTTTCCGCTCATTCCCTCTATCACTCACCTTTTTGACAAATAATTAAAGGTCTTTTTGGAAAGCAAGATTCACTTTGTACGTATGTTTATTACACCTAACTAATTTTAACAACATCTTTAAGAAACATGATTTTGTTAACTCGACTTTATAAAAATGAACCTAGGGAGTAATATTTAAGGAAGTAGAAGAGAAAATATAAAAAAAATATTTTTTTTGCATAAGTTTAATATCAAAACAACATAGTACTGGTGAAAAAAATTAAAGAGAAAATGAGAAAAAAATAGTTTAAGATATTTCTTGTTATTGAAAAAATATTTTAAAGTTAAAAGTAAACTAAAAATTACTTTAATATACTAAGTGCTACTAACAAATATTTTATAATTTTAAATACAAAAATTATATTATGATACTAAATACAATTGATTTTTTTTTTTAAATGTTGAAGACAACTTAACCCAATTTAACCCCCAAGAAAAAACGTACTTTCCTCGTAAAGAGTAATAGCAATAATTAAATTAGACTTTCAGGATATCAAATGGAGCAAACAACGGGTTGAATTGAATCATGGACACAAGGAAAATATAAAGGTACTTGCATGGAATGGATTGGTAACGAAGAAAATGCGCATACTTAAAAAATTAAATAAAAAAATAATTATAATTAATAAAAGACTACTATATTTTTAACTGATTTCTAAATACGCTAACAACTGCATTAAAAATGGGAGGCAAAACACATGCTTTAATGTTTGTCATTACCTTTATAAAATATATTTTTTAATCATTTAACTCTTAACGTTGTTAATAAAAATTTTAAAAAAAGTAGACATTGTAATTTTAAATATTGACACAATATTCTAAATACAAAAATATTAAATTTAATTATTAAAATATTAATAATTGTCATAAAAAATTGTATTTGAGACAATGCTTAAATTTTATCCAATCAGATGCCATATAAAAAAAGTAATTCTAAATAGAGGAATATACTCTAATTACCCATTTGTTTTACATAAATTACAAAAACTCCCCCATTTTGGATTACTTATATAATTTTTTTAAAAGTGATATATATGTTGCACAAGTTTTCTGTCTATATTTGAGATTTAATTTTCATCCACTCAACAGCTTGTTGATTTTGTCTCTTAAAATTGTTTTCATTAAGATACCCCTATGTAATATGACAATTATTCAAACATGTATATTTGCCAAACAAATTATACAACCAAAACACAATTCTAATTCATATATTTTCAAACTTTCTAATGTTATAAAATGATAGGAAGAACAAAGAAAGAAAAATAGTGGAAAGAATCAAACCGAGGCGGCTGCCCTGGAGGCTGTAAGGACACGTGTGAGCAGCGAAGTACAAAAACTTTTGTTAGGAAAAAAATGAGAAAGAGTGAAAAGCTGAGGGACGGGAAAGTCAAACAAGAAGAAAAGATGGGAGCATGTTATGGTTTGAGTGTTTAACAAGTAATGAATGAAAATCATCTACCAAGGCAAAAGAGAGTGCGTAAAGAAGAAAAAGAAAAGGAAAAAAAAACGAAAGAGAGAAGAAATTAAAATTGGGTGTGAAATTAGCCTATAAAATTTATATTGACTAAAAAATAAAAACGGTATTTTAATCAAACAATCTTTTTGTTTATATTAAATAAAATTAAACTACTTTCATCACCTGTTCATTGACTGGTTCAGTTCTTTGGATATTGAATTAAGTCTCTTTTTCTCACATGCATAATCCACCTACAACTTCATAGCATTTTCATCTTCTTTTCAATTAAGACTCTATAATACAGCATAGCTTTTACTTTGCAAGTAATCAAATGATCATTTAGCCATTAATCAACACATAAATTTCACATCCAATTTCTGAAGATATTCATAGGAAGAAGAAAGCGAGATTATTTAAACTCTTGAAGTTACCATCAGTACTATCAAACTTAACCATAAATATGTAACTTTTTATGTACATATATTGTATTGACGCAACCAATGTTAAAAGAGATTCTGCTTGTCCCTGGTTCGAACTGTAATGTATTGGATTCAAATTAATTAAAAGCAGATTAGGGTTCTAATAATGTATCGTCGATAATAATTACAGATTTAATTCAGTCCAAGTGAGGCAAAGTGTTTCTTCATCATCATCTACACGAGACGTAGAAAAATATTGGCGATAACGCGGTCAAGCAGTTTCCATGAAGTTTCCTGATTCCTCTCCATCGTTGTCAGTGATATCAAGAATACGGTTATTGTACCCTTGTGTCCGAAGATATATTATTATAATTTCTCCTATCCTAAATATAGGAGTTAGTTATAAATTTTATTTTATTTTAAATATAATAATCCAATCAGTATTCTAAATTTATAATTTTTTTAAATTATTTATATTGATTGTACATATTAAAGGAATTTATATAAAGCGGTAATGGGTATTTTAGAAAACTAGTACATATTTACTATAAATAACTAAATTAATTAATTTTTTAATCTATGAAAATTAGTTATTTTGTGCACTAAGTTCGGATAGAGTGTTGAGAGGTTTGGTGTTGATGATGTATGCTTCCAATTAAATTAAGTTGATCTTTCCCTCACATGATCATGGCACCCTAAGGCTCTGCTATAAATAAGCTCGGATCCTCTTATGTAAAAGCTTCCCGTATATCTTCCCTCTTACAAACCCCATGCATGGTTTGATAAAACAAAGCACTCAGAGCTATTAGAAATGTAGCGCTTTCATCTCTCCCTTATTGCTTTAAGATTCCACTTTCTCTGTAGTTTTCACTTGTAAATATGGCTCTTCTTCCCGCACATCCTTTCAATATGGAAGCTGACGTGGAGCAACTTTCTCATCATCATATGCTTCATCCTCGCGGTGGACCCTCCTTCGGACTCCCCCGTGCCTACCATCCACAGCACAGCTTTCTCATTATCTGCTCCAATTCACCACCAGTCCCTGACGAGGGACATGAGCGGAGGGCGGTGGCTAGGGCACCAGTTGATGACATGTTGGGAACTCAAAGCTCAATGGGAAGGTACACGACATCTCTCGCTTTGAGTTTCTACTATATATATATATATATAATTGAGAGATTCATACTAGACTATTTATATATATAAGAATGCGTTAAAACCTAAAACATTTATCCTTTAGTGGCTAGTGAGAAGTGGAGCACACTACTAGGAAGCCAAAATAGTTTGGCGCAATGGAAAGCTGGTTCTGATCTCCCAGCATCCTCCAAAACATCATTGTTATGCTCTCTGGTTAGGGTTGAGCAACCCGGCCGTCTGCTTATCTGGTGTAACCACTTGTACTCGGCGAAATTGGGCTTTCTCTGGCATGCCTTAAAAGATTACAAACTGGGTGAGCTCAAATGGATAAAGATTGTTAATTAACGAGACAAGCTACGGTTACATCCACGAGACTAGCTAGCCCGTGCCTTCAGTTTTTATTAACTTAATTCCAGAAGTCCAAACTGTCCATATTCCCTCATCTCAGCACGCCGTAGTCACCCCTATAATGACACCTCTCCCTTGTTGCTTGAAACTTTTAACGCTATGTTTAGATAAAGAGAAAAATGAGAGGAAAATAAAAGGGAATGAAAGCTAGGAAGGAAAATTTTTAAAAATGTTAAGAAAATTTAGTATCTTTGTGAGTTTTCCATTATAGTATTATTTTCTTCATAATTTTTTCCATATCAAAACATAGAGTTAGGGTTTTTGTTTTTTGGATTCGTTCAAATTCGATTACAACTTTTACAAGCTTTAATCAAAACTTTGTTGAATGCTATATATATATATACAAGTCAATTATATCTTCTTGCATTGCAGTACCTACAGGGAGAAACTCCACACTGTCATTGTATTTCTGATTACTACGTTCGGTGTTTTGTTTCAAGTTGAATACCAATTCAAAAAGAAATCTCCATTTGATGATCACGACCCCATCCTGGCAGCCATTCTTGTCAACCTATGCCTCTATGCTGTGAGTTTCATTGCAGAATATGCTCTTCCCACTGAACAACCTTACCTTGCGTTCATCAAAACCTTTGGTCCACTCCTTGGATTTCTTGCCATTGTCCTGCTTCTTTTCATCTTAGTTCCATTGTTGGGCATAATCGCTTCCTTCATATGGGCTCTCTTTCTATTCAAAGCTTCAATCATGTGGTTCTCAAGGATCGTGCAATGTCTTCGTCAGGTAATATCAGGTATAATTCGATACTTTGACGACGTCTCAGAACCAAGTCACTCTCTGGAAATAGTATGAACTCATCATATAGTTTCTGTTATGTAATAAATAAAATGAGTTAGTTAGTTATGGGAAGTTAATGCGTAGTTAGTTAACTGGGTTTAGCAAATATGGTCAGTAAAATGGCACAAGAGGGGTTATTGTAATCAGATTTTTGAGAAGAATAGAATTCCCTCTGCTTCTCTCCCTTTCCACACAGCGGTTTCTCTTTCATTTAATTCATCCTTTTCTCTTCAGATGGTACTTTTATATGCTCCTCTGGACAAAGTTTTAAACCCTAGTTAGTCCTAAATAAAGGGTAAAGATGAAATAGTTTTTTAAAAATATTTTCCCTCTGTGATTGCAACAAATTATTAGCATGCTTTTAATTTTTGAGTTGTGGTCATTTTTCAGTGAAGGATAAAATTGAAAAATCACTCATTTTTTACAAGTTTAAACATATCAACTACCATTCCTTAACTAAAACCTGTGATGTTACTTAAATTTGTCCTATAATTAAAAATATATGAAAATATTCTCAAAATAACCTTGAAAAGAATAACATTTAAATAAAAAAGTATCAATCCATAAATAAATAGAACGTTTATATATAAACTTCATACAATCTAATAAAATAGAATTATTAAAACATAACTATGATTTATTGCTATTTTTCTTCTTATTTTCTTTTTTTTTTTGTTAAATTTAAAGTGACATCTTTTTGGCTTGATAAAGGGAGGAAAAATATAAAATCCATCTCAATTGACTTGTCTAAAATTCTTGACTGGATCGGCTAAGTGATTAGTTCACTAATTCACTAATCTCACTTATCAATCTAGGTTAGTTTTTAAAACTGAGATTTACGCAAAAGAAAGGAATAGAATAAATTTCAAATAATCATTCAATAATTATACGGGTCAACAGAGCAATTAGGAAAGAAAAAAACTCATATACTTAGGGTGCTTGTTTCCAATCAAATTAAGACATGCAAATTTTTATATATTGTTTATTCTATAATAAACTCTTATTATTAATATTATTAACACTTTAAAATCTTTTTATTAAATGCAAATATATCAAGTACTTAAAGCTAAGTACATATGTTTTCTTGATTAGGAAAATAGATCAAAGGTTGAGTAGCACAGAAAAAAAATTAGAAGCACAAAAAATACTTTATGATATTGAATGCATCAAAAATTACTTTAGAATGTTGCGTGGTATGTACTATAAAAAGAACTTTAGAATGCTATATCCACAAAAAAATTATTTTAAAATAAAGAGTATTATCGGGAAAAAATGCTACAAAGTGCGCTCAGATGAAAGCATTAAAAGAAAAAAGCATAAGATCTGCAATTAAACCTTAACGACGAGCGGACGCGCGAGAGCAAGTGATAGAAACGATCGCAAAAGAGAAGCAGATGTGTATGAAATTGAAGAAGATAATCATACCTTCAAATTTGGCCATATGTCTCCTAAAGTGAACCAGTAAATGCTGCGTCTCTTCGCTCAAATTTGGGCAAAAGGGCTAAATGAGGGTGTAAGGGAAGGGCTCAGGAAGATGGATTATTGAAGAACTTGTTGCAGTTAGCAATAAATTAAGTTTCAGATTTGGTTCAGCTCAAGCGACGACCTTGACGAACAAAGTCTTTAGTCTACGCTGAAGGGGTCCTGATAAGAGTTGTTAACAACTCAGTAATGAAAATATGGGGGGCATTTCACCAAAAAAGTAAATAATGGGGCCCAAGTTTGAATGACAGGAATATATATGGTTAATTTTAGGAGGAATGACTATGAGATGTTAAAGAAGGAATTTAATCTCTAAAAAATTATAATGACAAGTGAGAAGCATAAACATGTTATTATTTTTTACCGTGTAACTTGTTATTACATATTATTCAGTTGTTATTAGATTTTAGAGTCATTAATTTTTTTCTTTGGGTCTTCATCGTCAATATTCTTCTTAACTTTAAGATCTGTTTTAGGGAGAAATACCTCTAGAATATGGGAATCCAAAATTGTCCCTCAAAATATTTTAATTCCTATGAAGTCCTTACAGGCCATTATGTAATCAACTATTTTTGAAGTGACCAATTTGGCCTCACCTATAAAAAATCTCCAACCAAGACCCGCTGCTGAAGATTTTTTGGGCAAAAAGTTGGTGACGATGGGATTTGATCCTGCCAATTTTTAGTTTTCAGAAAATAATATGTAACTATTGGACCACTAAAGTTTTTTGATAATATATATAATGCAAAATATTACTTACTCCTTTGATCTTTAATGCAAAAATTATTTATTTAATTTAGGAAGATTAAAGAAGTTACATAAATTACTTAATTATCATATATGTAGTATGATCTCTCTAATCTCTCTAAACAAAAAATTAGAATTAATTAACAGCTTGCACTAAGAATTGAACGATAATTTACGTATAATTTTGAAAGCATTCATTATGTAAAGTCATAATGCTTAACGCTTATTTTTAAGAAATCGTTAAAACACGATTCAACAAAAATTAAATTAAAAAAACTATTTTCCGTAAAAGGTAAAAGGAATAATTACATTTAAATTTTAGGGGATATCAAATTGAAACAAAAAAATTAAAAATAAAACAAAAACAAAAATTGAAAAGAGAACGTTCTAATGAATGATTAGCTCACAATTGTGAAAGCATATAGAGAAAAAGTAGAAAAACAAAAAGGAAAAGAAAAGATGAACCTCGCAAGCAGAAGCAAGAAGCAAGAAGCAAGATAAGCAAAGATTCCACGATTCTCAAAAAGACCGTAGGGTGCGCGATCCACGAAGCACCTACTGTAGGTTCAAGTCACGTTTTTTTTTTAGAAATAATGTTTCCTCAATTTTTTTTAGATTTAAAATTGCTCTCAAAGTGTTAAATTGTAACAATATTACTTATCTGTTAAAAATATTAATAGTCAATATTAATTCTTTAATTGTTAACATTAAATTTTAATAGAATTGGATAATGTCACGTCCCTAAATTTGGACCGTGACCGGCACAGAATATAAATATCTCATATTCTGAAAGCCTAACACATTAAGTAAAACCTTTAAATTTTTCATAACGTTTTCAACATCATACGAAATCTTTTCTAAGGTTCATGTGGAGCATTATCCTTTCCAAAATAATACAAGTTCTTAAGAAAGTAATTACATCAAAAGTAGTATTCGTCAAATGATGCTTCGGATCAACAGCGAGGCTCTTTACTGCTCAGCCGGAGGATTAGGGTCACCTGCACTATCTAAAGCCAAATAATCTACTCGTGAATAACGTCCCAAGAAAAACATGATTTAAAAAGATGAGGAAATAACAATGCATAATCATACTGAAAATGTATCTCGTAATATTTTGTAGTTTGATGCAAATCGTTCCGTAAATCTTTGTACTTCGAGGAAAACAATAATCTGACATAACTATTTCAAACCACCTGTTTAAAAACAATTCTTTTCAAAACCATAATTCTTCCGTAGGACTTCAACAGAATGAAAACAGACGTGGACACACAGTCCACGAGGGTAACTAACCAATCTGACAGCTCGAAGCCGCTAACTGTCGGTAGCTCAAGGCCACTAACCTTCGCGAGTATGAAACCCATGGTGAAATCTGGTAGCTTAACCACTACCCTTCGCGAGTACAAAACCCACGCTGTAATCTGGTAGCTCAACCACTACCCTTCGCGAGTACGAAACCCACGATGTAATCTGGTAGCTCAACTACTACCCTTCGCGAGTACGAAACCCATGGTGTAATCCATCGAGCTCGGGTAACCAAGGTGCACCAAGGACTAACAGTACTGCTGTTAGCAACCAGCGTTATGTATTCCATCCTAAAACGTTTCCATCATGCGTGGGGTTTATTTCACATGTAATAATCTCAACCGTTTCAATGTCATAACTGTTGGTAAAAACCACTTTAAATTTCAAAACCCCAGCATGTACATTTAAAATCAAGTTACTGTAAAATCATATGAAATTCGCAGAAAAATATATTTCATGAATAACATCAGTTCAATGCAACTTTTGCCAAACTCTTTTCAAAAAGCTTATTCATCCGTTTTCATACATAATCACAATTCTTTTGTAAACCAATCGAAAGAAAATCATTTCTAACGATTTAAACCATACTTTCATAAAATTTGCTTTTCGAAATTCATATTTGAAATTCAACATTTAAAATGACAGTGCATTTGAAGATATAAAATTTAGGGAACGTTATTCACTCACCTGCCACACTCCAAACCTTACCCGTTACAGCCAGACAACTTTCAAGAATTTCTCGCTTCACAATTTCCTGATATACCAAAATAACGTATCTAGTAAGCTAACATTTAATACCCAAATTTTAAAACGACTTAATATTCCCAACAATTATCATCAAAACTATTATTAGAGAAGAAGAATCCCAACTAGAAGCTAACTCTTAAATTCTTACAAAATTTTAACTCAATCATCACTATGAAGTCACTTCTCCGTAAGTCCTAATAACATACTTTGTATGCATACCATTTTCCCTTTTTCCCTAGACATAGCTATTCAATATGACCACACGACAACACAGCATCTTAAAACCTTCATGTACACCAAGATCAGAATTCAAGCAGGTGGCTCTCCTCACAACCTTAGCTTCTTTTCTCCCTCTATTTTGCAAACACACACACAAGCAAAGATTGTCCAGATGTCATCATCCCAACATTTACATATCCCACCGAACAGTAACCCTGGTAAGCATATATTTAAAAATCGTAATGCATGCCAATACACCCCAGTTAGCTTTCAAATATACAACAATACCCCCTAGCCTTTATTTCCTAAATCAAACATTGCACCTGTACATATGCATACCCACGGCATCCCCTGCTCATCAACTATTCTAATGACAACATAACATTAACACAAGCATATTTTCACGGCATCCACGAGCCCAGAATTGCACCATCCTCACGGCAACATTCACAGCACAAACATTCACAGCATACTTTACATATAAGTACATTCTCTATTTCAGAGAAAAACAAAGCACAGGGAAAAACAATCAATCACCCAAAACATTTCTTCACTTCGTAATAGCAATACGGATAAATGAGCATGCATATGCTTCCTCAATCATAAACATCGTCCCCTGTACCTTCGTGTGATCCTCAGCAATAATGCATTCATATATATATATATATATATATATATATATATCTGACTCCACACACAGAACCCAAAACAGGGCACTGCACAACGATAACAAGGAAAGGAGAATTTAGAGGCTTACCACGCCTAAGGCAACCGAACCAAGAAGGGGTCAGAGATCAAAGGTGCTATAGAGGCAATGAATGAAGATGACAATGGCGGCCAACAACAGAACAGGGAAGAAAGAAAACTTCCCACAACTAAGATCCGCGAAACCAAGGAAAGATGACAAGCAACGGCGATTTACGGTGATACAGAAAATAATTTCTTATGGCAGGGGTTAACAGAGTACACAGCGTTGAACTTCACGGTCCCTTGCTCCCGAGACTTTCTTCACCTCTCTCGCACACCCAATTGCTCAATGGAAAAGCATAGAACAGCGATACTCACGCTGATTTTCTCACACCCCTCTCCCAACCAATGCTCCTATGCTCCTTTAATTAACTGACCACATTGAGGAAGGATTGACAGCTCTGGGGTGATTACACGGAGGGGAATTTGACGAACATGGCACTAATAGCGTGACCCTCCTTCTCCGCTGCCCACACCCCCTGCTGCCGCTGAGACGTCGCCTGCTGCACCGTGAGGTTCAGAGGAAGAAATGGTGAACGTACGGTGCATCAGAGTTCAAAAAGGGGGAAGGGTATTTTTGTAATTTCACGTGTGCAAAAAAAAATAAAAACCCACCAGCTGCAGCCGCTAGGTCTTGAATGCGGGATCTCAGGGTTTTCCTTCCGCATGTGGACCACTCTGCTAACCATAACCCTTTGACATTTTCCACAACAATTATACCTATAACTCTTAATAAATTGATTTACTAAAATAAAAATTCTTGAGCCATAACAGATAATTTGTTATATTTTAAAATTTTTGAGACAACGTTAAACCTATAAAAACTTTTAAAGTAATAATTTTTTAAACTATTACTTCAAGATAAATTTACAATTTAACCTATATAAAGTGGCAAGGTTATAACTTTTTTTATATAAAAATTTTTATAAAAAAATTAGACTCACTTATAATTTTAAGATAAAATTATAACTTAAAATTTACAAACAAAACACAAGAAAGCAAACTACAGCAAGTTTGCCCTCCATCGAGTGTAGCACGCGGGGGGAGGATGCGGCAAAATGGTCATTTTGAGTAAGGTTATATTTGCCTTATTTGCAAGGAGGTCTGCACCCGGAATGGTGGTGTGCGGGGCATATATGATCGTAACGTCGCACTTAGAATAAACGATGTCACGTACCTCGGCTATCTTGGATTGCAGAGGATGATTGAGACCTCCATCTAACATAATCAAATGGTATACTTCCATTGAATCGGTATATGCAATAATCCAGCTGAAACCCTGTAGTTTAGATAATTGAAACCCTGTCAATGGAGCCATCAGTTCAGCCGAAAGCTCTGTAGATGGGGAGAAAGCTCAATTTCTTTAGATACAGTTTGGGTACTTATCATTATAGTGAGATCTGTACCATTCAAATATAGTTTCAACAATACAAATTTAAAATATTTAACTGGTGCTTTTTAAATAATAAAATCAATTTTTTTTTAAAATCACAATTAAAAAATTATCTTTATTTTAGATACTACTAAAATATTTTTAAAAAAACAAATCTAAACCATCCGGATTAGATCAGGACAGTCTAGATGTGGTGCCCATAACTCATTCCAATTTGTTCTTAAATCCAAAGAGTCACTGTCGTGTTGAATTTTGGACTACTCCCCCAGTCACAAGATTTTGTAGGTTTCATTCTAGTTAGGAAAAGTGGTAGTCATTTTCTGTAGTGTATTCTTCACAGTGAAGAAATATAATCTACCTTGAATTTAATGCAGCAATAAGTAAATAATACACACTAATACATATAATTGCTTGAATTTGTCTTTTTTTCGTACCAGCTTGAACCCATGTTCATATGTTTTACTCAAAGCATAAAATATGAGACACGAGTGAGATAGTGCTCAGCTTTGACTATGATTTCACAGAAAAGTTCCCTATACAAATTCAATAGAAAAGGCAGAATCTTTCCTAAGGAGAGATACTTGACGTTTATCTATTGAGAGTAAGAATGAGGGAGTCAGTTTTTATCGTTACTTTCTTTTTTAACGTATAGAAAGGGCTTCTACTTCATAAAGTGTAAAATACTTACACTTGCCTATGTATTTTACTTATTTGTATAATAAACCCCATTTATTTAAATTGATTTGGGATTATCCTAATCCATTTGATAAAATCCAACACAGAACCTTCTCTAGTCTTGGATCCGTCACGACATAGCTGGAAGAGGGACTTAGAGCTCAACGTCAAGGTAGTTTGTTCTCTCCCTTGCTCCAACATTCTGTTCCACATTACATTTCTATAACTCCTTCGATCCATAAGCAGGCAGGCGAGCCTCTTGGCGGAGTTTGAGCACCATCTCATATTCGTAAGATATCATAATCTCACTAATTTTATATAGAATTTAAAAATTAATTAATAAAAAATATTTGGGAAGTTAAAGCGTTATAACTTATAAAGAGCAATAGAGAGTAGGGTATTAAAGGCCCCTTCCCCAGAATAGTAGATCCAAAAGGTCTCTCGAAGCCGGTAATCATTTGCTGGCTGTGCAGTGACAAATCGTGAAATGTATACGTCGGGTTTTCTCAAGAGCAAGTCACTCCCCGGAGATAGTATGAACTCATCTCTGCAATCTCAAGTAATCAAATTTGTGTCTGATCTTAATTATCTGTCTAATTACTGTCTAATTCATTATTTCTATTCACTGTTGGCTAACACTGTATTTAATCTGCTGCTTACGGGTAAGCAAGCAAGTTAAGGAAAAGCAAGGCCCATAAATCCATAGTCTACTATTACTAAAAAGACCATGTTATAAATCCTCTTTTTATCCCTAATATAAAATAATATAAAATATTAGATATTTAATAAATTAATAATATAGTATTTTTTTAAATATTATAATTATTTTTTTTTAATTTTTTTATCTCTTTTGATTATTATTTATAAATATTAATAAAAATAATTTTAAAAAATAGATAAATATAAAAAATATATTTTATATTTATAATTAAAATTAATTTTTTAACTATATTTTATATTAAAGATATAAGAGAAATAATAAATAAAATATATAAATAAGGTTTTGAGCTTATGGAAGAATGAATAAGTTCAGTTTTCGGACAAAAAGATGATGTTTTTTAAATGTTAACTTTTTTATAATATTGTTAGTACATATAGGTTTAGTGATTGATAGATAGAGACGTTGAAACCAGCCGAGCCGTGGGCCATCTTGTTTAGACCCGCCTACGTATTTTTTATTATTAAAACCTTAGAAGTTAAAAAAATAACCTACCACTTCCATTCATTAATCACTATTTGCTGAGAGTGAGTGATGTTGAGCAAGTCTCTATAATATCCCACTGAACCCTTGAATAAAAAATGTAACGTGAAACAATTTTATTATAGAATTTTTTTTCATCACGTATTGTTTAGTCATTCTATCTCATTTTATTATTAAAAATGATATATATTGATACATCGTTGAGATGTTTAGCTAAAGGCTTTACTATATTTATCTAACTTTTAAATATGAATTAAAGTATAAGTCTTTTTCATTTTTTGTAAAATGGGTTTGTGTGGGATGATGATATAATATTCTTTTAATTATAAGTACACTATGAAAACATAATTAATGTTTGAGGTTTATTATTTTTAAAAATTTGAACAATAGTTTGACAATTTATTTTATTAATATTTATAATTTGAATTAAAAAGTTTAGGAAATTTATTGTTTTATTCTTTGATATTTCAAAATATTTTTTTCTTATTTATACATATCTTTCTATTAGAGATAATCATATTCAAAATACGTGCTCTTATTGAGTCCTCCTAGAAGGCTAAAAATTTGTTTTAGCAAACCAAAACTATACAAGAAGATTAAGAAAATTAATTAGTAGCTTGTATTAATAATTATTCAATGGTAAATAATTAAATATATAAAAATTTTAAACTAAACGCTCGAACGATACTTATATTTTCCACTTATTTTTCATTTTCCTTCTCCAGTTCTCAATATATAATTTTTTAAATTAAGTCATATTGCTTTTTTTCTTTGAATAAATATGTCTTATTCCTAAGAAATTGATCAATGAGTGAACTAAAAATTAAAGATGAAATTTAAAAAAGTATTTTTCCCTTGTATCAATAAACAAGTTTTTTTTTTGCCATAGAGGGTAATTAAACTTTTAGGATATCAAATAGCCTCTCTCCAACAAAAATGCACCAACTCAATTCAATAAATGTTATCCTATATGTCAGCTTACGTGGTTCTTTTCTTAATTTAAAATATTTTATAAAAAAAAAACTCTTCCACATTGCCACTTTCGTATTCTCTCCCCCATATTCCAATAAACTTCTCTCAAATTCTCACTCTCCTCTTTATTTTCGAATTGACTCTGCAGTCAATTCCCTTTTAATTTGTGTCCAAACAAATCTCCACCACATATACTCCTCCTTGTCTCCTTCTTTCTTTTTAACGAAGATAATTAGTGAAAGGGTGCCACGCAGACTGGTGAAAGGAAATAATAATAAAAAAAAGTAAAAAGAGAGGAATAACTGAATGACAACGACGGGATGTTTAAAAAATGTTTGATGGGGAACTCGTTCTTACTGAAAACAACTCTGCAAAATTTCACGGTGTGAGCAATTTTAAATATGGTATTTCCCTAATTATCCTCCATAGTGAAGCATTGTAATAATTTTTTTTATTGTTCGTAGGGTTTAGGGTTTAAGTAGAAAAGCTGAAGAGAGGTACTTGAATAAATTGGGGAGAGAAAATTTGAGATCGGTTTATTAGAGAATCAGAGAGAGAGAGAGTATGAGGGTAAGAGAGCTATTTTTATGAAATATTTAAAATTAAAAATGATCCACTTACCCTCCGCTTGGATTGGGAAAAAATTAGGAGAAAAGAAAATAGAAAGAGAGAAGATGTTAAGAAGAGAAAAATAGAGAAAAAAATAAAATTATTCTTGTAGCTTTGATGGGTGAGGGAAAACTAAGAGAGAGAAAAGGGTAAATATTTAAATGAATAAAATATTTTTATTTTCATATTTAAAAAATAGATGAGGCAAGGGCAAATTGGTACAATAAATTTCTCTTTCCAGATCTCTCCGCTTGCGATGAGGAAAATTAGGTGTGGGACCCACTCAATCTTTCTCCCCTCTTTTCTTTTCTCCCCTATTTTCTCTTGCATCCAAGCTGGTTGTGGAAAACTTCCATCCTCCCCTATTATCAACCTAGGTAACATGTAAGCTGACATTTATTGGGTTGATGCATTTCAGTTGGAGAGAGTTTATACAATGGATACACCTAAAGAATGTCTCATCAAATAGAGCCAACAACGAGCTGAATCACGCACACATTCACGTACTGGCATGAAATGTATGATTGCTTACAAAGAAAATGTGCTCAACAATCAAAACGATACAACAAAATCACCATTTTAAGCACAGTGAGGACGTTCTGGAGCACAAGTAGTACCAATTTACTCCTATGGTATTATTTATATGATATTGAAAAAAAATTATTTTAATCTTATTTATAGAGGGGAGAGAATTTTTTTTATATAAATATACTCACTCTATTTTATATTATAAAATACAAATAACTGATTGTTTAAAATAGTAATTAAAATTAGTTAAGTATAATAAATATATAAAAATTGTAACATTTTCTCCAAAAGTACTCTCATTTATGGAAATGTGCATGGAAGAGAAAATAAGTAGGAAAATAAGATGAGAAAGAATAAGTGAGAGAAAAAAAGAAGACATGTAATTAATTGAGGGTAAAAATAAAAATAAAATATTAAACTTTTAAATTTTTAGACATCTTCAAAGTGTATGTTAGAAAAAGGAATATTGCATAACCAACAAAACTCATTTTATAATAAAGAATAGAGGGAATATTATTTTATTATTTATTATTGACTTTATTTTTATAGGGTATAATATATATATTAAATAGGGGTAATATTAGAATATTATTGAATTTTATAATATAATTACTTATATTTAAATTTTTTTAATCTGTATGAAATATATTAAAAGTGATTTAAAAATTAAACAAGAGTAATATAACAAAAGTTTTAAAAATAGTGTTGAAAATGAATACTACAATGTTCACTGTATAGGAAATTCGACCTAAAACGATAACGGATGATTGCAAATTTTAGTTTAAAATACATTTGTTTTTATTTTTAAAAAGTTTATAATTAATTTTATCCCTTCTATTTTATCACAAGTAGATTTTTGGTATTCTAATTTTATGTAAGAATTTTGTGCTATATTAAAGAACTAAATTTACATTTCCACTTCCCATTTTTCTCGTGCAGTTGTTAGCGTATTTAGAAATCAGTTAGTTTGACCAATTGGTGTTGCTTCTAGTGGGAGTAGTTTGGGTTGCTAAAACACAAATTCTCAGGATTTAAATTTATATAAATATAAAAAATATCTTTAAGAAAATTTGGTCCAAGACTTTGACACAATAGGCTTGAGCTTATAACAAAAATATATAGTATGAGCTTATGCTTGAGCCTTTGAAAGATCTATCATACTTAGAAGCCTTTTTAGAAACCTCCTTACCATGTGTACCTCTAAAATAGTCTGGTATTTCAATGGTTAAAGGCCAGACTTTAAACCTGCTAAAACCTATATTTATATAGACTTTTAGTAAGTTTTAAAGTTACATATTTACAAATAGAAGTTGATTCTATTTAGAGTATATGTATAATTAAATAGGCCAGACCTACAAACTTAACAATAAGCTTTTAAATTGGCATAAAGTCTAATCTCTTTGTTAAGCAGGATAAGCTTTATTATTATCAAACTTTAATTAAGTCAAGCCATAGACCCCTATTAAAGGTCTGTCCTTTTTCAACCCCTAAAAAGAGCTACCAGTTAAAATTCACAATACTTAAATATGAGCTAGTCAAATAATCAATTAAAAAAAACAAAATAATTAGTGTTAGTTAAAAACAATGTGAGAGTAATCTTATTTGGAAAGTTGTCATGAATCTCTTTTCTTTCTTTCTTGTTTTTTTTTATCAATATCATAAATCTCTTTTCCAACACACATGCATCCACGCGTACAACTTCTTACCATTTTCATCTTTGTAATTAAAACACTATAACACATACAGCATAGGTTTACTGAAAAAAGAAGAAAAAGTCTCTCTATGTAGGTAGGTAATCAAATGACGATCTTTCAGCCATTCAGCTTTCATAAAATTTCACATCCAACTTTGAATGTTCTTCATAAGAAGACAAAGAGAGCATTTTAGTATTATCAAACCTGACTCTAAATATGTATTTTTTTATGTACAAATATCTAGGTACATGCATGTATTGTATTTAAACAACCAAAATTTTAGTGGGGGAAACTGCCTCCGAAAGAGATCGTGCTTGTCCCTGATTTGAACTGCAATCTCTTGAAAAAATTTATTTTAATGTGTACATAATCTAAAATAAAATTAATGTCTTCACTGTTAACTTTTTTTTAAAAAAATAATATTTTATTTAAAAATTATCAGCTGAAAATTATAAATTTTAATTGCTGAAATTATATTTGAACGACACAAATATTGTCGCACCAATGGGTGACCATAATGCTCATCATCACCATTGAAACTGGTTCCACTATTAATTGTGTCAAAAATGTTATGCCCTACGTTTAACATATCAACATCAATATCTACATGATACGCAGAAAATGATGGCAACAACGCGCTCAAGTAATTTCCATTAAACTTCCTCTCCCTCGTTGCAGCTTGTCTAGGACGAAATATTAAATTATAAATTAATCTACGAGTCTTAAATATTTTTTATTTCACTCTTCAACCATAATTTAATACTACACATAAATTCTGCTATTTTTACGATTTAATAAAATAATTTTTGAAGAATTTTTAAATATATAAACTAGAATCTTATAATAGAAAAAAATCATTTTAAAAAATTCTGTAAACTAGCATGAAACATATAAAAAAGTCATTACGTTTTCGGTGAGAGGTTAGTTTTCGGTGGGGGAGTATTGAAAAAATCTAATAGACTGACTTGGTGAGAGGTTAGTTTTCGGTCTTTTATGAAGACGCTTCTATAAATAGAGTTAGATCCTTTTATCCAAAAGCTTCCCGGATATTCTCCCTAGAAATGTAGCGTTTTCATCTCTCCCTTGCTTTAAGATTCTACTGTCTGTAGTTTAATTTCACTTCAGTGTGGTTCTTCCCGCACGTAGTCCTTTCAATATGGAAACTGACGTTGATCAACTTTCTCATAATATTGTTCATCCTCGTGGTGGACCTTCCTACTTCAGACTCCTCCGTGCTTACCATCCACAGCATAACTTCAATTTTCTCATGATCTGTTACAATTCACAAATTCTTCATAACATGTTCGAAACAAGTTTAAAGAGAAGGTAGACGACATCTCTCGCTTTAAGATTCTATATATATAAGAATCCAACAAACTTGCCAAAGCCTAAAACATTTCTCCTTTAATACATTCTTTTGTAACCCTATAAACAAGGGAAACAGAAGGATATCGAAATTGTTTTGGTGCGGTGGAAAGCTGCTTTTTTCTCGTCTGCGGGCATCATCCAAGCCATCGGAGTTTAAGCATACCGCCGCCAACCTCCTCCCTTGTCCCTTGCAACTTTATGGCTTATTATTATTACTATTATTGTTGTTTTTGGGATTCGTTCAACTTCTATTACAATCAAAACTTTCTTGAATGCTAGCTACCTACATATAATTCAATTTCATCTTCTCTTGCTTTATTACAGTTCCTACCGGAAGCAACTCCACATTGCCATTATGTTTCTGATTACTAAGTTCGGTGGTTTTGTTCAAGTTGAATACCAATCAAAAAGGAAATCTCCATTTGATGATCATACCACCACTATGGCAGCCATTTTGGTCAACCTATGCCTCTATGCTGTGAGTTTGATTGCAGAATTTGCTCTTCCAAGTGATGAGCCTTACGTTGCCATCATCAAAACCTTTGGTCCACTCCTCGGATTTCTTGTCATTGTTCTGCTTCTTTTCATCTTAGTTCCATTGTTGGGCACAATCGCATTGATCGTTTGGGGTCTCTTTATAGGGAAAGCTGCAATCATGTGGTTCTTAAGGATCATGCCATGTCTTCATCAGGTAATCTCAGGTATAATACGATACTTTGGCGTCTCAGAACCAACTCACCCTCTGGAGATAGTGTGAACTCATTTGTGCAATCTGAACAAGAATTAAACGCCGTTCTCCCAATTGTTCACACACACGCGCGCACACACACATATATACAAACACACACATATATATCCCAACTGCTTCACTAAATAAAGGGATAGTTTATCTTTCATTTTAGCTATCTTCTCTTTAG
The DNA here is from genome assembly GCA_037074615.1 of Leucaena leucocephala. Classification (NCBI taxonomy): domain Eukaryota; kingdom Viridiplantae; phylum Streptophyta; class Magnoliopsida; order Fabales; family Fabaceae; genus Leucaena; species Leucaena leucocephala. Next base: position 6,444,989 of record CM073553.1, read on the forward strand.
ATGGGGCAAATATATACTCCCTCTAGGGCAAAGTTTAACACCCTACTTAGTCTTACATATAGGATAAAGATGAAATAGTTTTTTTTTTCTTTTGCCAAATTTTGCCCTTCATCTTGAATCTTGATGGCAACAAATTATTGACGTGATTTTAACTTTTTTATTACAAAGTAGCCCAGTTTTGTATTCAACTGAGGAAGATAGGACTAAAAAATCTGGAGGTAGTAAAAACAAAAGCAAAACGCCAAAAAGAGCGAACAATTTGTCTTTAATTAGTTCTGACCAAAAAAAGAAATCTTCCTTTGTTGACTGAGGAAGGTGACTCAACAGCAATGTGCAAATATATCATAATATCACAATAACTGAGATGGATTGGATGCAGCAAAGTCCCCACAACAACAAAAACATATTTAATTAGGCCAAAAGGAGAAAATGAGAGAGTAAGGGAAGGCCCAGGATATGGATTATATATTATTGAAGAGCTTGGCGCAGTAAGCCATAACCATAAAGCTTGAGATTTGGTTCAGATTTAAGGAGTTTCAGCGACGACTTTGAGCAGACTAACAATGTCTTTTACTCTCCGCCGCTTGGGCCTTGAGAGTAGTTAATAACTCAGCATTCAAAATATGGAGGCCAAGTTTTTTGACAAGGAATATACATATACTCCTCCAATCTTTAATATATAATATATTTAACTAATTTTATTATATTAAGAAAGTTAATTAAGTTAATTATAATATGATATATTTTTCCTAAAATACTATAATCATCTTCCTTAACTCTCTCCCTCACTCCTTCTTTTATTTGATTATTATTGTAGGAGTATTAATAAAAGTAATTTAGGAAAAAAGTTAATAAATATATCTTATATTTAGAATCAATATAATTCCTCTATTATTTTATGGTTAATAATTTAAGACTTTTTTTTAGGGAGAGACATATAATAAGGTGCTTTGAAATATATATGGGAATCCCAAATAAATGATCTCTAGAGATGTCTTTATGAAGTTCCCAAGTACCATTCTGCAGGAATTATTTTTTTTAAATATTATATAAAATGATTATCAAGGTTTAAGATATATGGAAAAACAAGAACAACTAAGTAAATGAACAAATGACATGAATAGCTTAGCCAGTGACAATGTATTTCTATGTATGCATTGACAATTTTAAGTAGAGACATGCATGCATATGAATGACAATAACAGTTAACCAAATAACAACTTTCACTTGAAAAAATGATAAGAACAATTTAGCCAAAAACAAATTATATTTGTGCGTGTATATTGAAAATTTTCAGCAGACCTGCATATGAATTAAACAAAATAATTCGCACAAATAACTTGTCATTTGCAGAACAATGCTTGCATAACGCCATGTCCTATGGTAGTTTCCATTAAACTTCCTCCAAATTCGAATTCTCCATCTCACAGATTAAGTGCTGCCTTGCAACATGAGAGATTAGACATTTATTTGAACAACTTTATTCTTTATTCTTTTTTATTTTTGGATGGAACGACATTCTCTGAAAATTTGACTTGTTGATTAATCATTCAATTGTTCAACGAACAAAGGAAGGCTAGTTGTTCCCTTGACTTACATTCTCATCCAGGTGGTGACAATTCTTAATATAATTAATCTTGCGTCCTGTGTTACCATTTCCACTTAGTTATCAGAACATGGCAGTAAGCATTGTGGTTTCAATCATTTTCTGTATGGGCCGTGTGATTTAACGTAAAATTATACTGAACTTTTTCTACATTAGTTTTTAAAAAAAACGAAAAAAAAAAGACTTGCTATGTCTATTTTAAAGAACAGTTGTGGTAAGTTGAATCTACATCTGTTTCAAATGTAATAAACTCAAAAAAGTGTTTTATTTCTCTATGTCCTGTTTCTAAAACATCATTTTCGCAATTGTACGTCGATCTCCTTCAAATTAAAACACAGAGAACTTCAGGGCGCCAAATAGAAGAGTTGTCTTTGCCATCTCCGTTTTATGTTTTGTGGGTATTTATAGTTCGTGGCTTGCCGATGGCGTTCTCTGCTCCCGGTAATACTCAACTGATTCTTCTCCTCCTCCTCCTTTTCTAGCTACCCTTCTTCTCCTTCTTCATTTTCTCTTCTTCTTGGGTCTCTGTCCGTGGTATTTGATTTTTTTGTTTGTTTTGTTTTGCTTTTTGTTAGTAGTTTGCTAACTGAGAAGCCTAAGGGAGTTACAAATACTCATCATCGAAGTTCAGATAATCAAATTGAATAAGTTATAAATTTACATTATCCATTATATATATGCTTTTAAAATTTTCTGCTTCTAGGAAAATTAGCTAGAATTTCATGCAATTGACGAGTTTGAAATTGCTTGGTTATGTGTGCTAATATGAGGAAAATTGGTAGAAGGAACCAAAAAATATGGAACTTATAAAAACTCAATAATTAAAAATAAAAAATAGATAATCTAATTAACATATGTTCTAGTAAGAAAAGAAAGAAAGAAAGAAACACTATTAGTTATTAGAGCATGTCAGTAAGTATTGAAGTTTCAAACTTGTTCAAGATAGATGAGCTTTTGGTTCAACATTATATATATATATATATATATATATATATATATATATATGTATTATCGTTATGGCTAGTTTTACAATTTAAATAGGTTGCTAAGACTTAAAGCTTACATGTCTCACTCTTTTCATTTTCTCAAGGGAGAATTATATTGAAAGACTAAAATCACAAATTAATTATTAAGAAAATCATTAAATAATTTATCACTCACACTAACAAATGTAACAGTCTGAACTATGAATATTTATGTGTACAACTAAAAACTATTTAACACTATTTATCACTCAAATAATATAAATTTACAAGTGAAACAGTGAGTATTTATCATTAGGGATCCTACAATTTCAATGAATCCAAGGAATATCACTTTGTATTTATCAAGGGAAGAAAACAAAACGACTCTCAAAAGAGGAAAGTGCAGAACCAGTTGCTATTGAATACTATATAATGATGAATCAATTACAATAAAGGGAATACTATAAGAATCAACCAGTTGCTACTGTAGATGTTTGAACCGGTAAAAGCCGACCGATTAATGGGTCAATCGGTTTGGCTTTTTTCCTTGAACCAATAAGAAAAGAAGGAAAGGAACACAGTGAAGAAGAAAAAGAAACACAGATGTCTCTCATAAATGAATATCTTTACATACAAAAAAAAAAAATTAAATAGATGTGTTGGTGGGTTCTAAAAGCCAACTCGCCATGCAGACCAGTAGGCTGGCCATATTACCAACTTGAACTACTTTAATTAAATGATTTTCTTACTATTTTCTCTTTGCCACCATGTTGACATCCTGTATAATGTAATCAACAAAATAATGGGAGAAAACTTCCGGTCCCCTAAAACTTTCTGATCATCTACTCCGGCCATGAATTCATCATGTGGGACTTCTTCAACCAAGGTGCATGGCACCCGGCCCCTTTACGATGGTGGAGTTGAAGCGGACCACCTTCCATCCTATCTCTCCGATCAACGGTACAAGTTACTCATCAACAAGGCCCTTATTAGGAGGGGAAGAAAAGAGTACAAGTTTATACAAATGAAAAGAACAGCATAACTTAAAATCATCATCGCCCAATCTACCGGTCAACAAAACAAATACTAAAATGGATCAAGAACACAACATTAAAAGTAAGTCTGATATTGTAATCCTTAAGAATCGTACCATACGACGAGATCGGATGAAAGAAACATCTGGAAAAGATGGCGAATCTGATATAAAATTATCAAGCAAGAGATCTGTCAACAAACAAATTATACACAAATAGAACAAATTAAAAGGAATTTGAAGAATCATACCTCCAAATTGATAAGTAATTGATGCATTGATTGGATGATTAAATTTGGCCGAAGGGATAGAATAAGGGAAGGGAGACATTTGAAATAATTAATTAAATTATTATAGTTATGATTCACACACATTTCTAAAAGGTAAATAATTGTATCCATTAACGGATTAGGTTTAGCAAAAAGTGCTACCAGATCCCGCTACAAATAGGATTTTGCCTTAGAATTGCGATGAATAAATGAGTCAATGAAACTGGACAGAATTAAACAGAACAATTCATAACGATCAGGCAAACATACTAACCGTAATAAATCAGGCCAAAAGCAAAACAGAAACAATTCACAGAGGTAAAGACACAGTCCTTCTGAAGAAAAACCTTCACTAAAAAACAGTAATATATACTCTCATATCTTCCAGATTGATACATACATATATATATATATATATATATATATATATATGAGACAAAATGTATAACCACTACAAAAAAGCAGACTTTTGGTGACGAATTTTCAACGGCGACAAAAAAAGTTATCGCTAAAAGTTGATTTTTAGCGGCGACTCTAATTGTCGCCGCTAAAAGTAAGACTTTATTGTCGCCGCTGAAAGTAAGACTTTTAGCGGCGACTATATTTGGTCGCCGCTGAATGTCAATGATTAAAAAATTTTGCCCCCATTTTTAGCAACAACAAAAACAGTCGTCGCTGAAAATAAGACTTTCTACGGCGATAAATTTTTGTCACCACAGAAGGTATGATTCAGTGGCGACAAATGTCGCCGCTAAAAGTCTTCGCACAATTTTCCACTCTTTTATAGGTTTTAAGCAAATATCTAATATATATAATTAAATTATTGAATGATGTCATGTTTAAATAATAAATAAGAAAATTTCACATGTTATTATAATAATAATAAGAGATTATACAGATAATAATATTGTAGTGTCTTTAAAAGAATGAGATGGAGCAAGGGTGTATGCATAAGAGATATATTATGAATGTGTTAATGATTATGAGAGTTAGTATATGTGTGTTAGAAACAATGTGAGGGAGAAGATAGAGAGGGAGATTTGTGTGTGTGATAGAGATAAAGAGAAAGAAGTGATATCAACTACATACATATATACATTCTTAGTTACTATTACATATGCCATTTATTACTGCATTTTATGTAACATCTCAACTTTTATAAAAATGATTCATAAGACATTATTGAGTTTAAGAGTCTTTTTCTAAAATTAAAAAAGTGAAATTTTAGAGAAAGAATAAAGAAAAAATAATCATTAAAAATATTTTGAAATTAAGAAAAATGAAGAAAAAAAATCATAAAATGAGTATTTTGGGGGTTTAAAAAATTATGAAAGAGTTTATTTCTCCAAAAAAGACCCAAATGATTTAATAGTTATTTTTCGATAATTACATGCCTATTTTTTAGAAAATTTAAAAAAATAATTAGAAATTATCATTTGCCCAGAAATTTTTTAAAAAAATTCTTTAATAAGTTGAAGAAGCTATGAGAGAAAAAATATTATTATTTTATTAAGTGAATTATTTTTTAAAATTATTTAGTAAAAGGAAGACTTTTAACGGTGACTTTTTTGTCGCCGCTGAAAGTAGACCTTCAGCGGTGACTTTTTTTGTCACTGCTGAAAGTAGATCTTCAGTGGCGACTTTTTCTTGTCGCTGCTGAAGGTCAATTTATTTTGCCATCCTTCCCAAAATGGAACTGCGCCCGCGTAATGATCCTAAAAGAACAAAATTGAGAGAGAGGAGGAGCAGGTGAGACAAACAAATTAGCAGCGGAAGCGGCCTGAGGAGCAGAGGGAGACCGATAAGAAAAACTGGACAAGCTCAGCAGATCTCAGCAGCGAAGACGGCGTGGGCTTTAATCGGACAAGAAAAACCCTTCTTCGTTTAGATCTCAGCAGCTAGAAGCTTTTCTCATTTCCTTTCTGTTCTACAAAAATGTCGCTGGAGGTGAGGGAGAAGAACCAGACAGCTCGTGATTTTGGATCCGACTGGTGAGTTCTCTCACTGGGCTATCCTTATTAGCATTTCTATAAGCTTAATTAGGCCAAAGCTTCGCATCTAATAACAGTTGTAACTGTCATCATCTAATAACGGGGAAGACTTTATTTGACGGTAAAAGCGAAGAAGATCAATTGAGAAATTTTTTTTGGTAACTTCTACTTCAGAAACATATTTTCTAGCTAGTTGCTAACAATGCAATCAAATAACATGCATTTAGCTCTTTTCACTGTATTAGATCCATAGGAAAGTACTTTAAAGATGGACAATAAAACTCCATGTACCAAAATTTCTGGCGCTTTTCACTGGCCAATTTTTTTTTTCCTTTGGTGCACTATAGAAACTTCTTTGCTTGAACCCAGAACAAAGGATTTCAGCTGAAGATGCTCTTAAACATCCATATATGCTCAATGTACCAATATTAGGTATATATGTGTCTTCATTTTCAGCTCTTCATTCTTTCATGTAAAAGTTGTATGTGAATCATTCAAATAAAACTGATTCATGTTGTTTAATTGTGCATAGTCCACACACAGGATCGAAGCAATTTCTACAAGCCAGGAATACTTGAGATGATTTGGGGCGAGCTAGTCAGAGAATTCAAATCTCCCCTAGATTAATAACATCACTGTGCAATTTGGGGTAGACATGAAAGAATAATACTCTCTTCATATTTGATAGCAGAGTACTTACAAGCAGAAAAACCATGGGGGACCTAGCCCTTCAGGTGGTGGAACACTAGCTATTTGATTATTAAGCTTACTCTACACGCCAATCTCATTCTCTGAAGAAAACATAGAAAATCAAAGCACACATTCTAAATAACTGACCATAATAATCATATAATACTAAGCCTTTAACTTGCCTATCATTCTGTTGTATACAACTTCAACTTTCTTTTCTTTCTCATTTTTAGCCCGTAAGCAATTGCTAGCAGATTTGCATCCAGTACAGCAAGACAGTTGCATTATTAAAGCAATTGCCAGCAGATTTGCATCCAGTACGGCAAGAATGAAATTCTCCTTGGTTATCTTTGTCACTTTTCTTATTTATATATAACAGTAAGAACAGTAAACTTTTCTTATTCATACTCTTCAACAAGAATCCTAAGACTATATATGCCTTCATGTATTAGTTTTGTTTTCTACGTGCCTTTCACTTTCATTCCAAGTTGGAGACAATGTTTTCATGTTTTGTTATTGATGGATTTTGAGTCGGACACAATGTTTTCTAAGCTTAGTTTCCTAAGTGTTTGTTTTCTTCTGCTTCTTGCTCGCAATGGGTTAAAACAATCTTGTGGCTTATCAGTTATCTCCAAATATATCATCCATGAAAGGCGGTTGGAACATCTAGTTGAACAAGCCCTTATCTTGCAAAGGGAGGCTTGCTTATTTCACAACTCATTGGATAAGGAGATGTCATTATACTCTGATCATCATTGCAGGAAAGATCAAATACCATCTAGAATATTACAGGTTAGAAAATGATATGCCTTAAGCTGTTTAAGGCAATACCATCCTTTTATTATTTTTTCTTAAAGAATTGAATCCTGACAATTTAGTTGAAGTTGTTTTCTCTTTCTTTTTTCCTGCAAAGTAGGTTGATCAGATTCTAAATATTGGTTAAAAGTAACTCCTAATTCCTATAGTCAAATAACTTTTTGATACGTGGTTATGTAGTAAAAATGGCCTAATATACTGGTAAACTTGAGCCTCCTGAAATTTTGAATAATATTGAAGCTATGGAAGCTGCCGCAAAAGAAGTTGAAGAAGATGAAGCTAATGAGGAGGAGGAAGCAGAACAGTCTGAAGAAGCATAACCAGTAGACAACCAAGATGTAGTCAATGATAATAAAGTTGAAGCTAAAAAAGCCCCTTAAAAAATAGGAGTTCAATTGTTTAAAGATTCTGATCAATATTTTTATTTTATTTTTAAATATGTTTTAGTAATTGATGTATCCTAATATTTTAAAGGATAATGTGAATTATTTATTAATATTATTAAGTTTTAGTTCACTTAGTTATTTATTATTTTATTTATATATTTATAAGCCCATTACAAGTTTTCATTTAAAAAATTAGGAAAAAGAATTTAAAAGCAATTATTGAATTTTATCGGTGACGATCTACATTAGGCGGCGACAATTGTCGTCGTTGATTCCACTATCACCGCATTTACTTTGCCTTAGCCTTTTGTTGAACTTTACGTATAGTCGACAGTCTTATAGGCGGCAACTTGGCGGCGACAAAATGTCTTCACTAAAAGTTTTTAGCGGTGACTTTTGTACTTGTTGCCGCTGAAAGTCAATTTTTTTATAGTGAATCCTATCCTATAGAAACGAAGACCTATATATATAGTACATCGATCATTTTAGTATTTGAATGCGCTAAGAGGTTCCAACAACATATACACACATTAGTAAGAGTGACGACGGAGCCTTCAATTCGAAGCGACGATAAGGAAGATGAGAACTGTGGCCAGAACTATGGGGAAAACCATTAAAAGTGGAAAAGTTGGTGGAGAAACTGAACCAATAAAAGGTGGCGCAAGAAAGAGTATCCCAAAGATAAGCAAAAATGCCATTGTAGAGCCATGTCCCCAAACCTCTGATGATTCTGCCATTTTTATATCTCTGAAAGAACTTGAAGCACGTGAAGTAGAAGCATTTGGTTTGGACATTTATATATATAATGGGACCTTCTAAAAGAGAAGAAGGGTCGCGATTGGTGGCGCTAAACTGTTCAATGGAATTGGATGTTAGCAATATTGTGTTCATTTAATTCAAAATGCATTATGAATAATTGAGGATTAATTGAATTTCTAAAATACATAAAAGACGACAAATATTGTCATCTTAGAAACATTTGTATAAATGATATCAAATAATCAAACAAAAAACTAAATTTAAAAAATAGTGAGCAAATATGTATTAAATTAAAAAAATTAAAAATGTAATCAATATAGTGTACAATAAAAATTAAATGATTATGGTATGGATGTAAATTAAACCATCAATAAGGTATATGTTTACTTTATATTATATATATATATATATATTCTTACTGATTAATTTTCCTCTCCCAAAGCATATATATACTATTTATAAGTTTGAATGAATTATAAATTAGAAAAATGTAATAACAGTTCGTGATGATAAATTGTGAAAATTGAACAGTTTGATCTACCATTCACTACAAAAAAATAGATTTTTGGCGATAACTTTTCAGTAGCGACAAAAAAAGTTGCCGTTAAAGTTGATTTTCAGTGGCGACTATAATTGTCACCGCTGAAGGTAAGATTTTTAGCGGTGACTTTTTTGTCACCGTTGAAAGTAAGACTTTTAGCGACAACTGCATTTTGTCACCGCTGAACGTCAATGATTAAAAAATTTTGGCAACACTTTTCAGTGGCGACAAAAATAGTCGTCGTTGAAAGTAAGACTTTCAGCGGCAACAAATTTTTGTCGCCGCAGAAAGTATGTTTTAGCAGCAGCTTTTCTCACCTTCAGTGTTGACAAATGTCACCGCTAAATTCTTGCTACAATTTTTCACCCTTTTATAGCTTTTAAGCAACTATATAATATATATAATTAAATTATTGAATGATGTCATGTCTAAATATTAAATAAAAAAATTTCTTATGTTATTATAATAATGAGAGATTATACAGAGAGATATTATGTATATGTATAAGAGAGATATTATGAATGTGTGTTAATGAGTATGAGAGTTAGTATATGTGTGTTAGAAATAATGTGGGGGAGAAGATAGAGAGAGGGAGATGAGTGTGTGAGAGAGAGATAAGGAGAAAGAAAGGATATAAAATATATACATATATACATTCTTAGTTATTGTTACATATATCCTCTGTTACTGCATATTTGGAAAGAATAATCATTAAAATTATATTGGAGTTAAGAAAAATGAAGGAAAAAAAATTTATAAAATGAGTATTTTGAGGGTTTAGAAAATTATGAAAGAGTTTATTTCCCTAAAAGAGACCCAAATGATTTAATAGTTATTTTTTTAGAATTACATACCTATTTTCTTAGAAAACTTAAGAAAAATAGTTAGAAGTTATCATTTTCTCAGAAAATTTTAAAAAAACATTCTTTAATAAGTTAAAGAAGCTATTAGGGAAAATATAATATTATTTTATTAAGTGGATTATTTCTTAAAAATTATTTGATAAAAAGAAGACTTTCAGCAGTGACATTTTTTGTTGCTACTAAAAGGATTTTCAGTGGCGACTTTTTTGTCACCGCTGAAAGGACTTTCAGCAGTGACAATAAATGTCGCGGCTGAAGATCAATTTATTTCCCTAAACAAATTGCCCTCGTACCTTTTTATTTCAGAATTTTTTTCTCTTCTTCCATCTGCTTCAGTTTAGACGCCAGCGAGAGAGATATCCGAGGAGAAGCTTCTCGATCTTTGACAATAATCCACTACTGATATGAGTTCTGTCTACCCCGTCAACTGTGTTGCTGCTTCTAATGTTGTCACCCTTCTTGTTCCTTAGATTTTGTTCGCTGATGCTTTGAGCTTTTTCCCACCATTCTGCAAGTGTGTGTAGCGATGAAGGAGACAAAATGAGTAACTGTTTCGTGGTCCATCAGCTATTGTTCTTCTTTCCTCTTTGAGCTTGAATTTACGCTATCAGGAAAGCTTTTATCTATCTTTCTTCTGTTCAGATCTGTTGCCCTATCGCCGTCAGAACTTATCACTTCTACTGCAGCAAGTCTCTGACTTCCCTTTCCTCTACTGCTAGAGTTACGCTGTGAGTGATGCGTGGTAAGTTTCCTCAATGCCTCTTTATTTTATTTATGGCAATCTGCAATGGCTGTGATTTTGTACACTGTAGCTGCATTGAGAAAATAGAGAGAGAGGAAGTAGGAGCTTGTCATCGGGTGTTAGGTTTTGGGTAGAGTAGGAAATGATATATACATATACCCATAAGCTTGCTTTTATAGTGTTGATTTATGAAAAAAAAATGATGGTGAGAAGGTGGTTGTTGTTGATATATGTATATATGTGGGTTTAAGTTAAGAAAATTACTGTCAAGAGATGCATATTGGTTTCTTTGAGGGGTATACTTCATGCAAACAATATGATAACCATGATTTGTCAACTTGCAAAAGTGATAAGATGCTGGAATCACTGGGTATGCTTAATTGCTTACCATTTTTTTTGTTGCTTGATACTTTTAGGTTTCCTGTGATTGTGATGTGGTTTTCACTTTTCACCTTTCATAATACCCATTGTTCTTCTGCAGACATGAGGAGGGACGTGCAAGAAATTTTCAAGATGACTCCTCATGATAAACAAATCATGAAGTTTTCTGCAATACTCAGCAAGGAAATTCGCCCAGTCTACAAGAAATTTATGCAAGATGTAATATCTCATGACTAGTACTTCTTGAATTGGAAGTTGCTTTTCCAGTGTCAATTCCTGGAGATCCTTAAACCTCTAAAAAGTTGTGGTCCTTCTAATTGTGTTATCATTGTCTTATGTGTTGGAAATTGTGCCCTAGGGGCCAATCATTATCTTATGGATATTGTTGATTTATCAATTTATTAATTGTGTTATCATATTATTTGCATGTTTACTGTTATGACCATCCTTGGATAACTCATGATCTTATCCTAAATGTCCCTGGTCGGTCATCTATGCGGGAGCAGAGATGAAATAAGACCAGTATGACTTTGAAGATGTATAGAGATATAAATCAAAGTCATAAGAACATGTAAGAGTACAAGGTGTTAGACCGACCCGCTATGAAAGAGCTGCATGGTTTAAGTCATAAGCTTCTCTCATATACAAACCATGTCACTATGCCCTTTGACCTGAGATCATCATGGATTCCTACATGACAAACGCTCAGCTTTGACTTAGTCAAAAGTCACTTTTGATCGAGTGATCATAAAGACTATGTTCTGGCTTAGTGGTTTTCTGTGCGAAGGAATGTGAATGGTCAAGATGGAATTTGTCCCTCATATTCTTCGAGAGATATTACTGGGGCCCTCGATGAGTGAGTCTGAGAAATGTATGGCCTTACTGTAATGGAAAGGTAGTTCTATTTCTATAGTCAGACTACTCAGGGATCAAGAAAATAACAGTCAAGAATAGGAGGATGACATTCTCTATGCCTCATCCATGACTAAAATATCGTGTGACAAAAGGGACATGATATGGTTGTATAAAAGGTTACATCGTTCATCGATCCTCATATGATTTAGGTAGTCGTGATGTCTTACTAGAAACCGCTTGCGACTTGTGAGTCAGTATAGTAAATAGCCCACTGCCAACTTCATATGGCCTACAGGGTCACACATAAAATAGCTCAATGCGATCTATGATGTCTAGATTTATTAAATCTAAGATATGTCCAAATTCAATGAATGATCCAGGGTGGATGTATATATTTATTTATATTTATATTCGTACATATATAAATTTGTATATATATATATTATATATAAGAGATATTTACAAGATTTAATTTATAAAGATAAATTAAATCTCTATCACGTTTGAATTTGAAATTCAAATTGATATGATATCTCATATAAGAGATATTTACAAGATTTAATTTATAAGGATAAAATTAAATCCCTATCACGTTTGAATTTGAAATTTAAATTGATATGATATCTCAAATTTGATTTATGAAAATAAATCAAATATAATTCCGTCTGATCTTTATTTTAAATTAAATAAATGGGTGAATTAAATATGTGGGACGGATTTAATACAAATATTATTTATTCAATTAGTTTCTTATCAAATTATACAATATATGATATTGTATTAATTTCAGAATTAATATAAGATTAATTCCAAAAATCCAAGTCTGGGGTAACACGCATAACATCCTATATATATGATATTTAGGAGCTACGGTTAGGACAAAAAAAAGGGTGAACGGAAATCCGTAAAAGATTTGTAGATAAGAAACTGCTGAAATAGAGACGGAGAGGACGAATTCTTGAGTAAGCCCTGGAGGGACAAGAGACGCTAGCACGTCGTTCGTGGTTGGAATGCTGTTCATGTGGATACCAGTAGAGGAAGCCAACCTGAGTCGTCGACTTCTTGCGATCGAAAAGAGATCACGAGCTGCGAAGAGAAGCTGTGGACGTCGCAACAAGAAGATGAGAAAGTCGCGACTGAATACTGAGGGTAATACTTCTTTCCACTTGACTTAAACACATACGGTAGATCCTGTCAGGGAATGGAAAATTTTTTAAGTTAATTTCTGCTGCGTGTCTTCCAATTCCTTACAGTGGTATCAGAGCCATGCCATTTTGTGTTTACGTTAGATTTGATTGTTGATTCATATGATATGTGTTAGTCGTAACTGATCATATGATAACATGCATTTTATGTGTGACATATAAGGAATCTATTTTATGTATGACATATAAGGAATCTGAAAGGGAATTGAAATCGGTGGTGCATGCGTTTTGATTTGATCAATTAATATTGATGGGGTCTAAGAAAACTGAATTCAGATTCATGATTATTTATGAAAAAAAATCTCGGGCCGCTGCCCCAGACCACGCTCACTAATTGGCTAGCGGGACCGCCGCCCACTAATCGGCTAGTAAGACCGTCGTGGCTACCTGTTCATAGCGTAATATAACCGTAATATATACCGTTTTATGAATGTTTTAGTTTTGAAACATTAATTGCCCTTTAATTAAATCTAAATATTGATTCTTGAATGTTTGGGTACGGTGAACAATATGGCTCTAGATTGCAAGTGTTGTAATTTTTAAATACGGCCTGCGTGTCGTGCCTTCCTCTATATACTCTTAATGTACCTTCTCTTCTCACCTCACTCCCCTCGAATGTTAAAAGAGATTTCTATATGTAATTTCCCTTTTTTTAATAGAGAGCTCCTCTCATTGGCTTGAGTTGACTTAGGATAGGTGAGACATATTGTATCACGTTTAAATTATGCATCTTATGATTATATCAGCACATGCATATTACTTGTATGAGATACAAATGGAGAAACATGCATTCTTATAAACCAGATAGTTAAATTAATCCCTCTAAATGAAATCTTAAGTCATAATGTCGTCAATTTATGAACACTTGTCAAAACCTCAATCGCTCAATTGTGGACTCCGCCAAAATGGGTGCATTTGAGTTATCTTGGGGAGATAACCAAGAGTAATAGTGCTACTCTCACATGTTTATTATTGTTTTACTTAATTGAGATTAACAAAACGGTTTTGGGTCTCAAGGCATTAGATGGGATTAAAAAAAATGCCAAATCATATGATGATTGTTATGGCCTGGAATTTTATTAGATAAAATCAACTTAGGAAAGGAATATGTATATATTTGGTGCAGGAAATATCAATGGGAACATGTTAGCAGAATGGTTTAAGGCGGCGAAGTTTAACGTGAGGTCCCCTGTTCGAACCCAAGCGCCTACAGATGGGAGAAGTTGTTTTCATTTTTCTGATATGTGAAATTACCATTTTGCCCTCTGTCCTTTTTATTCATTCAGCACACCTCTTTTCCGCCATTTCAGATTGTCAGTGAGGTTGGAGGCATAGGAAGTTCAGAGAAGTTCACGGGTCCTTGGGTCTGCAGCTGTGAGTTCCTCCTCCGTCACCATATCGTCGTTGTCTGTGTTGACGCCGGTGAGGGTGGCTGTCATGGTGCTCTTCTTTTGCCATGTCAAGCTCAGCAGCTGCTGAGATTTCTGTCGCCTGAGCCGTAATTTCTGCCGATGGTTGTGTAACCAGAAGCTTCTCTTCCTTCTCTATTTTAGGTTAGTGTTGCCGTCACCGTTGTCACGCTTTGTTGTCAGTGCAGTGGGTGTATGTTGGGATACTGTAACAGCTACAGTACCCCGAGCTTTTTCCCCATCTCTGTTTGGTTTGCTTTGGGTTGGTATCGTTGTCTCTGCTGATTGGCATCCATGTGAGCTCCGTTGGGCTTTCTTCTTTCTGTTTCAGGAGCGTCTGTCGACTTGCCGCCATTAAATCTGCTGTGTGTGGTGAATGGTGGTCAGCACTTTCCTCCTCTGTTGCCGTGTTGTGTTGCAGTGATTGTGGTGGTAAGTACAAGTCACTTTCTTTTGAATATTCATAACGGGATGTGGGTGTATGATATTGTCTGTTGCTCTGCTTGGCAAGCCGTGAGGGTGGAAGAAATGGAAATGGATGAGAAGGAGTGATTGTGGCACCTGAAACTGTTCACTCGAGTGAATGTATGAGTATTTCTGCTTGTTATGTTGTGTTGATACTGATATATTGTGCTACTTGTGTTGTGTGTAATTGATGCCAGTAGGGAAGAGTTTGGGAGCTTACTGCTATAGGTGTATGTATATACGTATATACTGTTATTTTGGCTTGATGTATATGTATATATATGAGATGTTGTGGTTATGGGTTCAAAGAATGGTGCTGCTGTTTTAGATGTTAATTGTTGGAAATAAAAGATAAGGAAAATTATTGGAATGGTTGAGTGTTAATAAGGATGGATATATATAGGTGTGTGTGTGTGTGTATATATGTATATATATATATATGTATGAGGCTGGGTATGCGTGGGTGTTGAATGGAAGTGAAGAATATGAATTTGGCATAAAAGAGATTTATGGATTTAACAATTATGAGATAAACACAAGTTTAAAGGAATTGAGGTTATATTGGAAATAATGAGCTTTAAGTTACATTGTATAAAAGATCCTTTATGTTGAACTTGGGGCTGTTACTGAGGAATTGTGTATGTTACAAACCCAAATTACTTTTGAAAGTAACTATATTTTGTGCGAAAGCTTGCTGCTTTGGAGGAAATGGAGAAGGTGATAATGTAAAATTTTTAGAATATTCAAGTATTAACAAGTATATGTGTGACTTGTGGTGGTTGTGTTAAATCTAAAGCACTGTGAGATAAAAGAGCTGAATGTCACTCTTAGATGGAATATGGAATTTAACAGTTTGGAAAAAGAAATAAAGATAAGACTCTTAGTGTATGATTATGGTTGTTTGCAAAGATTGAAATTGTTCAAATTGTGGTTTTTGTATGTTAGCTCATGGAATGCTTTATTTTCGGGATTTAGGGAAAATAAGGGAGAATGCTATTCTAAAGCTTAGAGCAAGAGTAAGTTATATTAGAGAATTCCAGGTGAGTGAATAACGTTCCCTAAAATTTATATTTTCAAATGCATTGTCATTTCAAATGTGGAATTTCAAATATGAATTTTGAAAAGTAAGTTTTACGAAAGTATGGTTTAAATCGTTGGAAATGATTTTCTTTCGATTGGTTTACAAAAGAATTATGATTATGTATGAAAATGGATAAAGAGGCTTTTGAAAAGAGTTTGACAAAAGTTACATTGAGCTGATGCCATTCATGAAATATATGTTTATGCGAATTTCATATGTTTTCATAATAATTTGATTTTAAAGGTACGTGCTGGGGTTTTTGGAAAGTTAAAGTGATTTTATCAATGGTTATGGCATTGAAATGATTGAGATTATTTCATGTGAAATAAACCCCACGCATGATGGAAATATTTTAGGCGGAATACAGAACGCTGGTTGCTAACAGTAGTACTGTTAGTCCTTGGTGCACCTTGGTTACTCGAGCTCGACGGATATACGTGGGTCTTGTACTCGCGACGGATATTACGTGGGTCTTGTACTCGCGACGGATATTACGTGGGTATAGTACTCGTGACGGATATTACGTGGGTCTTGTACTCGCGACGGATATTACGTGGGTCTTGTACTCGCGACGGATATTACGTGGGTCTAGTACTCACGACGGATATATGTGGGTCTCGTACTCACGACGGATTGTGGCCTCGAGCCACCAGATTATTACATGGGTCTCGTACTCACGACGGCTAGTGGCCTCGAGCCGCTAGATTGGTTATTTACCCTCGTGGACTGTGTGTCCACGTCTATTTTTGTTCTGTTGAAGTCCTACGGAAAAGATTAAGATTTTGAAAGGATTTGTTTTACAACAATTGATTTGGAATTGTTATTTTAAATTGTTTCTATGAAACAATGATGCCTACAGAAAGATTATGGTTTTGAAATGGTTGATTTGAAATGGTAATTTCAGACTGTTTCCCCAAAAATATAAATGTTTACGGAAATGTTTGCATCAAATTAAGAAATAGTATGAAATACATTTTCAGCATGTTTATGCATTGTTTATTTCCGCATTCTTTTAATCATGTTTTTGGGACGTTATTCACGAGTAGATTTTTTTGGCCTCAGATAGTGCAGGTGACCCTAATCCTCCCGCTGAGCAGTAAAGAGCCTCGTCGCAGATCCGAAGCGTTGTTTTTGAACTAGATTGATTTTAATCTTTATTAAGTACTTGTGTTATTTTGATAAAAAGGTAAATACTCCACATAGACTTTAGAAAAGATTGTGTTTATTTTGAAAAATGTTATGGAAACTTTAAACGATGTATTTGAGGTTTTAGGCTTTCGGAATATGAAACTATTCATATTCCGTGCCGGTCACGGTCTAAATTTTAGGACGTGACAATGATAGAATCCCATGAACATCTAAGAGTTACATTTGATGTAATTGGTAAAGGTGTTACCTACCTAAATAACTTAATTTAAGCATTCTGCCAAAGTAGACTTAAGTTTGAGCCAAATATGGATCTTAGCCCACTAACTATTGCATTGAGAGTTGTTCATTTAGTGGGAGATTGCTAATTCAATTGCATATTTTAATTGTAGAATCATGACGACTAGTAATACTGCTACATTATCGCTGCGAACTATCCTTGAGAAGGACAAACTCAATGGGACAAACTTTCTTGACTAGTTTAGGAACTTGATAGTTGTTCTCAAGCAGGAAAGAAAGGCACATGTCCTAGATCAACCCATTCTTGAGGTGCCAGCAACCAATGCTCCTAGAGCTCAGAGAGATACTTACACGAAGCATAAGGAAGACTCTGTCGATGTAGGATGCTTGATGCTAGCCACCATGGTTCCAGAGCTCCAAAGAGATCTAGAACACATGGAAGCTTATGAGATGATTGTGTCTCTCAAGGAAATATTCCAGCAACAGGCAAGGCAAGAGAGGTATGAGACCACTAAGTCCTTACATTCCTGTAAGATGGCTGAAGGTGCATCAGTCAATACTCATGTCTTAAAGATGAAAGGGTATATTGATCACGATCACCTTGAGAGGCTTGGATTTCCCATGAGCAAGGAGTTAGCTACGGATTTGGTCTTGAACTCACTCTCGAAAAGTTATGACCAGTTTGTCATGAACTACAACATGAACAATATGGAGAAATCTATTTCTGAACTGCATGGGATGCTTAAAACTGCTAAGCCGAGTCTTAAGAAGAAGCCCAGTACTGTTTTGATGGTTCAGAAAGGAAAGGGTATGAAAAAGAAAGGCAAAGGTAAGGGGAAGGGTCATGGCTCATCAGGTAAGACCAAAGAGTCAGGCAAGCCCAAAACCAAGCCTGCACCAAAGAAGGAAAAGCCTTCGAAGGAAGGAGTCTGCTTCTTCTGCAATGAACCTGGTCATTGGAAGAGGAATTGCAAACTCTATCTCGAAGATCTGAAAAAAAACAAGAAGGATAGCGGGGCTATCGCTTTAGGTATTTATGTTATAGACATTCATCTTTCTACTTCCACCACATGGGTATTAGATACTGCATGTGGTTCTCACATTTGTACAAATGTATAAGGACTAAAGGACAGTAGGAAGCTGAAAAAGGGCGAAGTTGACCTACGAGTTAGAAACAGAGCAAGGGTTTATGCGTTAGCTGTAGGAACTTATGAATTAGTTTTGACCACTGGGCTTTTGTTAGTTTTGAACAATTGCTATTATGTTCCTACTTTAAGTAGTAACATAGTTTCACTTTCTTATTTGGACAAGGAAGGTTTCACTTCCATTGCTGGGAATAGTAGATGTTCTGTTTATCGTAATGATATTTTCTATGCTCATGGTGATTTGCATGTTGATCATTACATATTAAATTTGGAACAACCCAATCATGGAAATATTTATAACATAACTGCCAAAAGGGTCAAACCAAATGATTTGAATCTGACATACCTCTGGCACTATCGTCTGGGCCACATAAATGAGAAACGCATTTCTAAACTCCATCAAGATGGATTTCTCTACTTATTTGATTTTGAATCATATGACACTTGCGAGTCTTGCTTGTTAGGAAAGATGACAAAGTCACCTTTCACTGGGCACAGTGAGAGGGCCACTGATTTATTGGGACTCATACATACAGATGTGTGTAGACCGATAAGCACAAATGCCAGATGAGGTTATTCGTACTTCATAACATTCATAGATGATTTTAGCAGATATGGGTACATCTATCTGATAAAGCATAAATCTGAATCTTTTAAAATGTTCAAAATATTTCAAAATGAAGTACAAAACCAGCTTGGCAAAATAATTAAAGCCCTTCGATCTGATCGGGGTGGTGAATATTTGAGCCAACAGTTCATTGATCATCTTAGGAGTTGTGGGATAGTCTCACAATTGACTCCTCCAGTGATACTACAATGGAATGGCATTTATGAACGGAGGAATCGAACACTATTAGATATAGTTCGATCTATGATGAGTCAAATAGATCTTCTACCCTCCTTTTGGGGCCATGCCCTAGAGACAACTGCGTTCACACTCAATCATGTTCTATCTAAGGCAATTGAAAAGACTCCGTATGAGATATGGACTGGGAGGACACATAGTTTGTCTTTTCTCAAGATTTGGGGATGTGAGGTCTATGTTAAGCAATAAGCCTCAGACAAATTAGCGCCCAAATCCTCAAAGTACCTTTTTGTGGGATATCATAAGGAAACCAAGAGATACTATGTCTACAACCCTGCTGATAACAAAGTGTTGTCAGAAATGGTATCTTTCTCGAACGAGAATTTATCTCTAAAAGAACCAGTGGGAGAAAGGTACACCTCAAAGAAGTTTGAGAGCCACAAGACACCACAAAACTGCAGATGGAAAATAAAGAAGACTCACAACAAGTTATTGAGACTCCTTAAGTCACGCAAGGTCCATGGAAATCTAATAGGACATGACTTCAGCCTCAGAGATACGGATTTCTGATTTTTGACATTCGTGATGTATTGCTAATTGAGGATAATAAGCCAATTACCGATCGAGAAGCTATAGTGGGACTAAACTCTGAAAAATGGCTTAATGCCATAAAGTCTGAGATGCAATCCATGTACGACAATCAGGTTTAGACCTTAGTCGACCTACTTGAAAGTGTAAAATCTGTCAAGTGCAAGTGGGTTTTTAAGGAGAAAACTGACATGGATGACAATGTAAATGTCTTCAAGGCATGACTGGTTGCAAAAGGATTTACTCAAACTCATGGTGTAGACTATGATGAGACCTTTTTCCCAATTGCAATGGCCAAATCGATCAGAATTCTATTTGCCATAGTAGCATATTATGACTATGAAATATGGCAGATGGATGTCAAGACAACCTTCCTTAATGGAAAGCTCCTAGAGGATGTGTACATGACACAACCTGAAGGGTTTGTGCGTTCCGAGGACTCTGGTAAAGTGTGCAAGCTTCAAAGGTCCATTTATGGACTGAAGCAAGCCTCTCAGAGTTAGAATCATCGTTTTGATGAAGTAGTCAAAGAGTTTGGATTTCTTCAAAATATTGATGAACCTTGTGTGTACAAAAAGGTTAGTGGAAGCACAGTTGTGTTTTTGATACTCTATGTTGATAACATCCTACTTATTGAAAATGACATTCCTACCTTGCAGATTGTCAAGTCTTGGTTAGAAAAGTCTTTCTCGATGAAAGACTTAGGTGAAGCCACCTACATCCTAGGAATCAGGATTTATAGAGATAGATCTAAAAGACTTCTAGGACTCAGTCAGAGTACATACATAGATAAAATACTGCACAGGTTCAGTATGCACGAATCAAAGAGGGGTTTTCATACCCATGTCTCATGGTATTCACCTCAGCAAAGATCTATATCCTAGTACATCTGATCAGCGAGGTCGCATGAGTAAAGTTCTATATGCCTCGGCCATAAGATCTATCATGTATGCCATGTTATGTACTCGATCGGATGTCTCGTTTGCCTTAAGTATGACTAGTAGATATCAACAGGACCCTAGTAAGGGCCATTGGACTGCTGTCAAGAATATCCTTAAGTACTTAAGAAGGACTAAGGACTTATTTTTGGTCTATGGTGGATTGGATGACGAACTCTGTGTAACTAGTTACACATATGCGAGTTTCTAAACTGACCAGGATGACCAAAAATCATAGTCTGGATATATATTCCTCCTCAATAATAGAGCAGTAAGCTGAAAGAGCTCTAAGCAGGGCACTATAGTAGATTCTGCAACAGAAGCTGAGTATATAGCAGCATCTGATGCAGCTAAGGAAGCCGTTTGGATCAGGAAGTTCATCACGGAACTAGGGGTGATACCTACCATCTCAGATCCAATAACTTTGCTCTGTGACAATAGCGGTGCTATTGCACAGGCCAAAGAGCCTAGGTCACATCAAAGGAAAAAGCATATACTCAGGCAATTTTATCTCATCAGAGAAATCAACGATATAGGTGATATAAAAATATGCAAAGTAGCAGGAGAAGATAATGTTGTTGATCCTCTAATAAAGCCGCTTGTGCAGGTAAAGCATGAGCGTCATGTTAGGTCAATGGAAATTAGTCAAATTCATGATTGTACCTAGTACAAGTGGGAGGATATTGGAAATTGTGCCCTAGGGGCCAATCATTGTCTTATGAATATTGTTGATTTATCAATTTATTAATTGTGTTATCATATTATTTTCACGTTTACTGTTATGACTATCCTTGGATAACTCATGATCTTATCCTAAATGTCCCTGGTCGGTCATCTATGCGGGAGCAGAGATGAAATAAGACCAATATGACTTTGAAGATGTATAGAGATATAAATCAAAGTCATAAGAACATGTAAGAGTACAAGGTGTTAGACCGACCCGCTATGAAAGAGCTGCATGGGTTAAGTCATAAGCTTCTCTCATATACAAACCATGTCACTATGCCCTTTGACCTGAGATCATCATGGATTCCTACATGACAAATGATCAGCTTTGACCTAGTCAAAAGTCACTTTTGATCGAGTGATCATAAAGACTATGTTCCGGCTTAGTGGTTTTCCGTGCGGAGGAATATGAATGGTCAAGATAGAATTTGTCCCTCACATTCGTAGAGAGATATCACTGGGGCCCTCGATGAGTGAGTCTGAGAAATGTATGGCCATACTATAATGGAAAGGTAGTTCCATTTCTATAGTCAGACTACTCAGAGATCGAGAAAGTAACGGTCAGGAATAGGAGGATGACATTCTCGATGCCTTATCTATGACCAAAATATCGTGTGACAAAAGGGACATGATATGGTTATATAAAAGGTTACATCGTTCATCGATCCTCATATGATTTGGGTAGTCGTGATGTCTTGCTAAAGACAACTTGCGACTTGTGAGTTAGTATAGTAAATGGCCCACTGCCGACTTCATATGGGCCTACAGGGTCACACACAAAATAGCCCAACACGAGCTATGATGTCCAGATTCAATGAATGATTCAGGGTGGATGTATATATTTATTTATATTTATATTTGTATATATATAAATTCGTTTATATATATTATATATAAGAGATATTTACAAGATTTAATTTATAAAGATAAATTAAATCTCTATCACGTTTGAATTTGAAATTCAAATTGATATGATATCTCATATAAGAGATATTTACAAGATTTAATTTATAAGGATAAAATTAAATCTCTATCATGTTTGAATTTGAAATTCAAATTGATATGATATCTCAAATTTGATTTATGAGAATAAATCAAATGTAATTCTGTCTTATCTTTATTTTAAATTAAATAAATAGGTGAATTAAATCTGTGGGACGAATTTAATACAAACACTATTTATTCAATTAGTTTCTTATCAAATTATACAATATATGATATTGTATTAATTTTAGAATTAATATAAGATTAATTCTAAAAATCCAAGTCTGTGGTAACACGCATAGCATCCTATATATCTTATATTTAGGAGCTACAGTTGGGACAGAAAAAAAGGGTGAACAGGAATCTGTAAAAGGTTTACAGATAAGAAACTGCCGAAATAGAGACGGAGAGGACGAATTCTTGAGTAAGCTCTGGAGGGACAGGAGGTGCTAGCACGTCGTTTGTGGTTGGAACGCTATTTGTGTGGATACCAGTAAAGGAAGCTGACCTGAGTCGTCGACTTCTTGCGATTGAAAAGAGATCACGAGCCGCGGAGAGAAGCTATGGACGTCGCAACCAGAAGTTGAGAAAGTCACGACTGAATACTGAGGGTAATACTTCTTTCCACTTGAATTAAACATATACGGTAGATCCTGGCAGGGAATGAAAAAAATTTTAAGTTAATTTCTGCTGCGTGTCTTCCAATTCCTTACAGTATGTGTGGTAGATGGGGTTAGAAGATCATGATGGGGATGTGTAAGGAATATTTTCTTTTAGATTTGCACCTTTTTGTGTTGGGTTCATTTTGTAGGCTCTCATTTCTAATGGTCAGTCCATGGGTGTTCTTTCTTCCATCCATTTTGTTTCCTCTTTTTGGAATAGTTTTAGTATATTTTGATGTCATTGCAACTGATTGATGAGTGTCAGTAGTGCTTTCGAGGTGTTGCAAAAATATTTTCTTTATGGAGACAAGAGATGGACAAGTGATGCGATTCAAGAGATTTACATTCACCATTCATTTTGTTTTGGATTCCATTAGCTTTGAGGAAAGGCCCTAATATGATTTACTGTCACATTTGTTCCTTTCAGCCTATGGAAATTTATGTTGATGATGAGGCCAAGTTGAGCCTTCATGGACTAGTTTGGGTATGCCTCTTTTACAATTTAAAACTTCTCAAGACATGCGTCCTAGCAATATACTTCTTACTCATGATTTTGTTCCCATGGTAAGATTTTGTTATCTTTTCCGGTAACTTGGTAATATTTCAAGGCTTACAAGTTTTTCTATTGATTTCTCATTCTTTTCATTTTAAGAAAAAACTTTTTATTAATAAAATTAAAACTTAAACATGGAGCCAATCAATATGTCAATATATTTCAACGAGTGAGTATTCTATGATATATTATTGAGTTATTTTTAAATAATTGATTTGTGTTTTAGTTGAAAAGATTTTAAAAATTACAGAATTTACACGATTTATTTTAAGAATACTTATAAAAAGTAAATAAACACCATCTAAGTTAAATTTTTTATTCATAACTTAATAAATTTAAATCTATTCCTTAACAATAATAATAATAATAATAATAATTTGACAATAAATTTTGAATGATGTTGAAGAAGCTATAAAAGAAGTTGAAGAAGATGAAGCTAATGATGAGGAGGAAGAGGAAACAAAATAATATGAAGAAGCCGAACCAGCAAGCAACTAAGATGTAGTCAGAGTAAATGACACTAAAGTTGAAGCTAAAAAAGCCCCTTCAAATGATTGGAGTTCAATTGTTAAAAGATTCTGATCAATATTTTTATTTTATTTTTAAATTTATCTTAGTAAATGATGTATTCTCATATTTTAAAGGATTATGTGAATTATTTATTAATATTATTAAATTTTAGTTCATTTAGTTATTTATTATTTTATTTATATATTTATAAGCCCATTATACGCTTTCATTTAAAAATTTAGAAAAAAATTAAAAATAATTATTGACTTTCAGCTGCGACAATTGTCGCCACTAATTCTACATTAGGCGGCGACAATTATGTTGCCGCAGATTCCACTTTTAGGTCATCGCTGATTGTTGACATTTAGTGGCGACTTTCAATTGTTGTCGCTAATGCTTATAGGCGACGACTTAACGGCGACAAAAAATCAGCGCTAAAGGTATTTTGCGGTGACTTTTATGCTTTTAGCGGCCACTTTTGTTGCCGCTGAAAGTCAATTTTTTTGTAGTGATTGGTTTTCTCAATTTTGACATATTACTAATTGATTTCACCGAATTGATCAGTTTTCTTTTTCAATTAAGATAGTTGACCCTATTCCAAAGAGGACTAATGACCAATTTACGAGTTTTTAAACTTCGATTTCCCTATCTTCGATTCACTACTACAAAAATATAGTTTCCATGTCATTTTAGTGAATAAGCGATATGAAAAATAAACGGTAATATTTTTATAAATAAGTTAAAATATAGGATCGGTTAGCAAAACAACTGACTTCACATCTCTTTTCAAGGTAAGGAAAAAAAGAAGTAAAGTGCTGGTTTTGATTTACGATGTCATTTGTGTTTACTACATCAATTTTATGAATGATCGATATTATAACTCTTATATTTTAGAACCAGAAAGAGTATAATATATTCTTTTTAAAAATAATTCTTATATAATTAGATGTGTGTATATATATTTCCTTTTTTATTTTTTAGAAGTTTCTATAAATTGAATCTTGGAGTTGCGCCAGAATCAAAACAAGCATCTATGCTCAAACAGAATTTATATAGGTATTTTTAAGTTTAATTCTGTTGAACATAATGAAGGAAATAGGTGAGAGATAATGTACATTATTTGCTTTGAATATATACTCTTTCTTAAAGAAAGGCAGAAGTGGAAAATTTTATTAATTTAATGGATTCACTGATATGCTAGAATGTCTTACAAGTGACTGAGTTTCGATAATTTAATGTAATTATCTTTATTAAATACTTGTGTTATTTAGATAAAAGGGTAAATACTCCACATAGTCCCTAGAAAAGATTATGTTTATTATGGAAATTATTATGGGAAATTCGAATATTTTATTTAAGGTGTTAGGCTTTCAGAATGTGAAATTATTCATATTTTGTGCCAGTCACGGTCCAAATTTCAGGACGTGACAGTTTGGTATCAGAGCCAGGTTGTTTTTCTATGGCTAAGTAGAGTAGGGATACTTCGGTGGGGTCTCAATTATCATTATAAACCTGGGCATAACCATAGTTGAGGCATTTCTAAAGATCTCTATGGGGAATTTAAAAGTGTTTTGGTTTTCTTGTGATTTTGAAACTATATTTTCCTCAAAAATTGAATATTTTCTATTTTTGTGGCGTATAGCTAAATGACGCCTAGAAGTGATAAGACTTCAGATTGAGGCTCTGCTCAGCAAGGAGAATTGCCCATACAGGGAAAGGATAGGGTCATAGGGGAGTAAGGTGTAAGAAAAGTTGACCCCTTAGACCTCTATAAGAATCTTATGTAAAGTTAAACCATCAAATCCAATGTCCCTAGTTATTTCTATATTATATAGGCATGAAACTTGTGAAGGATAATATATTAGTCAAGTTATTAGAATGCATTAAGTTGGATCTTCCTAAGTTCACATTTTTTGTTCTAGAGAGAAACCTATAGAATTTTGTTTGAGGGCATTAAAAAGAGGAGTATAAACCTGGTTGAGTGGATTTTGAAGCTTTGATTAGATGAAATCAAGTTAATGATTAGTGTTTTAGTTATTATGATTTTGGGTTCTCCTAGAAGTACTTTGGAATGTTAAAGGCTATGAGTTTTGAGCTTGAGGATTGATTTCAATCCCTGTGAAGTTAAGTTATTAAGTTAAAAGAGATGAAATTGTTTTGTATATCAAGTCGATGGTGTAAAGGTATTTACATGCTTGTTTAGTGCTATAAAGCATTGATTGCCCCTTGTTAGTCTGAGCCTAATTATAGGTCAAATAATTAAGGATAGATAGTTATTGATTTCAGATTTGAAGTGAAGTGTTTTAAGAGGGAACTAACGCATTGTGAACACTTAAAAACTTAAAGGTGTTGCTTGGTATCAATTCCTTTGAGGAGTGTGGCCAGTGAGACGGTAAATGTCTGAATATTGAGATAGTTAATGTGGAAGCCTTGGGTTTTGAACTTAAAGCTAGAAACTGTTTTAGCAAGATTTTGATTGAGAATTTTAGATCATGAAATTGGAACAAGTTTGAAGGCCATGACCAGGTGTAGATTTAAGTATATATAAATGTTACTTTGTTTTATTATGCTTGCATGGAAGGAATCTAAAAAAAACTAGAAGTACAAAAGCAGGAAAATACCATTATTTTGATGTTTTAGCATGTGCAGGGGTTAGATTCAAGTAAAAGATAAAATGTGCTAAGCATGTAAAGACCCCAATGTGTTAAATAGATGAAATGAAGTGATAGGCTTGGATTATATTTTTAAACTTCCAAAATGATATTTTGGGATGAAGTATAGGCCAACTAACTTATCTCCGCTTTATAATCCCAACGAATGTTGACTAAGGGTTGTCAGGGATTTTTAGATGTAGTCCAAGATGTTGATAGGCCTACTGTCAGTTTAGACCGAATTCCAATTTAGGAATTTCTTGACGTCTTTCCAAAGAAATTGCCAGATATACCCCGGATAGAGGAATAGAATTTGGTATTGACATCATTTCGAGCTTGCAGCTAATTTCTATAGGATGTCGCCCTCATAGTTAAGGAAATTAAAGATTCAGCTACAAGAATTGTTAGATAAGGGGTTTGTTTGACCCAGCACTTCTCCGTGGTATGCACCTGTGTTGTTTGTGAAGAAGGATGGATTATTAAGACTGTGTATTAATTTTTGACAGCTTTACAAGGTGTCAATAAGGAATAAGTACCCGTTGCCGCGCATTGATGATTTGTTTGACCAGTTGCAAGGAGCATAATACTTTTTTAAGGTCGACTTGTAATCAGGGTATCATCAATGAAAGATCAAAAAGGGAGGATATTCCAAAGACAACATTTAGGACTCGGTATGGTCATTACAAATTCTTGGTGATGTTATTTGGTTTGGCGAATGCTCTTGCAGCATTCATGGGCTCGGTGAAACGTTTATTCAAAGAGTTTTTGGATAAGTTTGTGATTGTGTTTATTGATGATATCTTAGTTTATTCTAAGAGTACGGAGGAGCATGAGCAGTATTTGCGAATAGTGTTGTAAAGGTTGAAAGGATACTGTTGGTATAGGAGATTTATAAAGTAGAACAATAGGGAGTTGTGTTTGAAATCGTTGATAGGAGCATTTTTAGCTCATTTGCAAGCCCTTCCTCGTTAGGTGATCAGATTGAGAAAGTTCAGTATTCTTACCTGACGTTGTGAAAGTTGTGAGATTCAATCAAAGATGGAAGTAATTCAGAATTTGTGATTGATCAGGAAGGTATTTTGAGATACGAGGGTAGGATTTGTGTGCCAAGTCTAGGAGTTGAGAAGATAAATTCTTGATGAAGCTCATCATTCTGCTTATACTATCCACCCTAGTATAGCTAAGATGTATCAAGATTTGAAGCAATTGTACTGGTGGCATGGTATGAAGCATGATGTGGCGAATTTTGTTGCACGTTGCTAGGTGTGTCAACAAGTTAAAGCGAAATATTAGAAGCCTGCAAGATCATTACTACAGTTGGAAATACTTGAGTGGAAATGGTATGGATTTTATCGTTAGATTGCCCCGTACGGTTAAAGGTTTTAATTCTATTTGGGTAGTTGTTGGCAGATTGACTAAGTCTACTCATTTTTCTTCCAGTGAAAATGACGTATAATGCTGCTAGATACGTTAAGATTTATATTGAGGAAATTTTGCGATTACACGGAGTCCCAACGTCTATCATTTCAGATAGAGGGCCCCAATTTACTTCTCAATTTTTGGAATCATTTTGGAGAACATTGGGCACTCGATTGAATCTTAGCTTTTCTTTTTCATCCTCAGACTGATGGACAGTCAGAGAGGACAATCCAAATAGTTGAGGATATGTTAAGGTCTTGTATCAGGGATTTCGGTGGAAGTTGGGATAAGCATTTGCCGTTAGTAGAATTTGCCTATAATAATAGTTATCAATAAAGTATTCAAATGGCACCGTTTGAGGTATTATATAGAGGCAATGTAGATCTCCAATTGGATGGTTTGAAGTTGGAGACAGAGAGATATTAGTACCCGACTTGGTTTAGGATGCTAAGGAAAAGGTAAAAATGATTCAACAAGGTTATTAACAGCTCAAAGTCGACAAAAAAAATCCTACAAGGATCATCGTCATATGGAATTGGAATTCTTAGTCGGAGATTAAGTGTTCTTAAGGGTGCTAAGGAAAGATACTATGAGATTTGGGAAATATGGCAGGTTAAGTCTGAGATATATTGGTCCCTTTGAGATTTTGGACAAAGTAGGTGCGATAACTTATTAGAGTTATCGGGGATTCATCCGGTGTTTCATGTATCGATGTTACGGAAGTGCTTGAATGATCCATCTAATGTTGTGGAATATTAAGAAGTTCATGTGAATGAAAACTTGTCTTATGATGAATACCCGGTAGACTTCTTCCTCTAAATGAAGACAAGTACAGAAGTTGCGATCAAAAGAGATTCCTTCGATGAAAGTATTATGGCATGGTCATTTAGAGGAAGAAGCTACATGGAAAATGGAGAGTGGGATGCGAAACAAGTAACCGCATTTATTCGAGGACTAAGGTAAACACAGTTTCAAATTCGGAGGACCGAATTTCTTAAGAAGGAAAGAATGTTATGACTCTAAAAATTTATTAGATAAAATTTATTCAACAAAGAACATATATTATTTCTTCCAGAATTTTTACAAAGTGTTGTAAGCAGTTGAGTGGTTGAAGGCGGAGGAAGTGAACATGAGGTCCCATATTCGAACCCTGGCAACTGTAAGAGTGATGGTTTATTTTTATTTTCCAACACATGAAATTTCTATTTTGCCCCTCCCTTCTTTAACCTACAGACACCGTACCCTCCCTGCATTCTTCTCAGTGACGAGTCGGCGAGGCAGCGGGGAACCCTTGATGGCAGCGGCGAATGTGTCATGCCATCAGTGCCGTGTGCTCAAGCGATTTCTTCTGCTAGTGTCTATGTCATCTTGTTCCATCACCACTGACTTTCATCTTGCTCTGCTAATATATCTTCCCATCTTGGTTTCAGTCGGGCGCGCGATGAGAAGAAGGGTATGGAAGGCGACAGAAGAGAAGGAAGATGAACTCATGATGCCGGTGACAGAATAGCAAAAATTGTCGTTTGGGTTAAGTATTTCTCCAACTCTGTTCAGTAATGCCGTCGGTAAATTTTTTTATTTCTAGGGAGGAGAATCAGTGCGCCGAAGGAATAGGTGTGCGAGAAAAGGGTGTGACAGAGAAGCTGAGGCCGCTAAGATTGAAGAAGCTCTGCAATGTCGTTGGCAACCAAGGTGAGAGTTTTAAGCTCTGTTCCGCCGTTGGTTTTCAGCACTTTAATTGTTGTGGCTGTTAACTGGGAAAGTGATTCCCTATTAACTTTTGTGCTGATTGCCGTGAGTTGAGGAGTGATTTCCAGTCTCTGTTGAATTTGTGTGATCCCTGTGCGCTGTGTATGTGTTTTTGGCAAATAGGCGTATAGCTGTTACATGTTGTGGTGGCCTGACTCCTCTGCTCTTGACTTTTTGTTATGTATATAATTTCCATTGCTCCACTGGTTTCTTCCTGTGTTCTGTGTGAGTATGTATGTGGGTGAAAACCGTGAGGAAAGGGGGAAAACAGAAGCATGTTGCTGTGCGGACATTACAGTTGTCGGGTTTGGTCCTTTGGATTGAGTAGGAATGGCGTTACTATGATTACATTTCTACTGTTGTGAATGATATATATATGAATGCATTGCGTGCACTGAGTATTGTAAATACAGCTGCTGGACAGATGATCTGTGGATATATATACATGCTCTGTGTGTGTGCTGTAAGGATATATATATGTGTGCGGAAATGCAATGGGAAGAAGGAAGAAATGGATATCTCTGTCTTGGCATGCATATATGTTGCTACTATTTGAAGGTGTATATATATAGGTTGTGTATGTGTGCTCCATGAATGTATATATATATTTGTGATGATGTTGCAAAAAGAAAAAAAAAACAGAAGAGGAGTTGTGGGTTTTGTGCTCTGGGGTTGTAGTTTGCTGTTTTGGAAATTGGAAATTGGTAATTAGTTTTGAAGCCGTTGAATTGAAACTAAAGCAATGTTATGGGCTATAATTTGGAAAAAAAAATTAAGCTCATAAGTATATTTCAATTTAGTGGAAAGAATGTTTTGAGGATTAAAAACATCATATGAACTATTGGAGTTATTATTTTGAAAGCAATAAAGTGATAACCTCATCATTGGGATAGGTTCTGGGTTAAATGATGCTTGTTGTTAAGGATTTAATGAATAATGTCTTTGAAATGATAATCCCATCATTTATATGAAGTGATCGGTTGATGGTTAGTAGCTTGGGTACTGAATCTTTGATTGAATGGTCAATGGTATATAAGTAGTTGAAGTGATAGATTAAGGATGATTAGTTTTGTTGAGACTTTGTTTAGAATGTTAATATTTCATTTCGGGATTCCAGGGTATTGAGAAGTGAAATTAATCGAAAGTTGATTGGCTGAAAAGAGTAACGGTTTAGGAGCGTGGCAGGTGAGTGAATAACGTTCCCTAAATTTTATATGTTCAAATGCATTGTCATTTCAAATGTTGAATTTCAAATATGAATTTTGAAAAGCAAATTTTACGAAAGAATGATTTAAATCATTAGAAATGATTTTCTTTCGATTGACTTACAAAAGAATTTTGAGTAAGTATGAAAATGGATAAATAAGTTTTAGAAAAGATTTTTGGCAAAACTTACATTGAATCGATTTTATTCATGGAGCTTTCCTACGGGAATTTCATGTCTTCATTGTAACATGATATTTGATGTTCATGTTAGGGTTTTTGAGATTTAAAGTAGTTTTACCAACGATTATGTCATTGAAACAATTGAGATCATTACATGTGAAATGAGCCCCATGCATGACGGAAACATTTTGAAAGGATGGAATACAAAACGCTGGTTACTAACAGCAGTACTGTTAGTCCTTGGTGCACCTTGGTTATCCGAGCTCAATGGATATTTCGTGGGTTTCGTACCTGCGTCTGTTATTCGTGGGTTTTGTACCTGCATCTGTTATTCATAGGTTTCATACCTACATCTGTTTCATGGCTTCGAGCTACGTCTGATGGTTATTTACCCTCATGAATTGTGTGTCCACGTCTGTTTTATGGTTTCGAGCCCTGTCTGATGGTTAGTTACCCTCATGGACTGTGTGTCCACATCTGCTCTTGTTCTATTAAAGTTCTACGAAAAGATTATGGTTTTTGAAAGGATTATTTTACGACAATTGATTTGAAATAGTTATTTCAAATTGTATCTCTGAAATAATAATATTTACGGAAAGATTATGGTCTTGAAAGGATTATGGATTTGAAATGGTTATTTCAAATTATTTTCCTTGAAAGAAAATGTTTACAGAAAGGTTTGTATTGAAATGCGAGATGTTTATCCATTGTTTATTTTCACAACTTTTAAATCATGTTTTTCTTGGGACGTTATTCACGAGTAGATTATTTGGCCTCAGATAGTGCAGGTGACCCTAATCCTCCTGCTGAGCAGTGAAGAGCCTCGTCACATATCTGAAGCGTTGTTTTGAACCATATTGATTTTAATGTAATTATCTTTATTAAATACTTGTGTTATTTAGATAAAAGGGCAAATGCTCCACATAGTCCCTAGAAAATATTCTGTTTATTATGGAAATTGTTATGGGAAATTTGAATATTTTATTTAAGGTGTTAGGCTTTCAAAATGTGAAATTATTCATATTCTGTGCAAGTCACGGTCCAAATTTCGGGACGTGACACGGCGTCTCCTCGAATCTACTTAATTTCCAACGCTCGTTGCTCCTCGGCGATCACTAACAGCTTAGCTTTTAAATAGCTTAATGTAGCTAACTGGAATCTCTCTTCTGCAGTGGTGCAAAAAACGTTAGACAAAACGAAACAATATTGAATAACTTGAATGAGATCACATACATGACAGCATGTGAAAGAACCTGTGCAGCGAACTGTAACACCAGTTGGGATGTGCGTCGTTCGAACTGCAGTTTCAACCTTATTTACATTTTGACCTCCTTTTCCACCTCTATTGAAAAACTGATTTCCAGGTCCTCCTCAGGAATCTCAACATCCAGAGATTCTTCAGGAAGAAGAGGCATGACTTCAACACCAGAAAAGCTTCTCTGTTTACATCTATATTACATTAGGAGCTAAAGTGGAAATTTTGATTTTATCCAATGAGACGCACTCGTGGGCGTCAAATAACAAATTCATGCACACAATTCTTAAGAACTCGCAACAGATCAAAATGTCAATAAAAAACAGAGATTGAGGGGAAACCATTGTGCTCCTTTAGAAAAGGAAGACCCATTGAGTACTCAACAAAGTTTTTTTGGATAGAATCAAGGGGGTATCTCCAAATCAATAGTTAGAGATTAATTCTCTTGAGATGTAAAGATCACAAAAGTAGATTTTGCCTCTCCTACAAATTTTTTTTCTATACACATGGCTTAGTTTAAATCTAGGATATGATATTTAAGGGCATAACTACTAACTATATGGGCTTTGTTGGTTGAGTACTCAGCAGTTAGGCACCAAAATAGCCCATCTAAATTCCCCATATTACAATCTGACATGAGATGTAAGAGAGGTTAGTTGTTACCTGACGAAGGCCTTTAGCATTGAAAGGAGATTGTCAACCAATACGGTGCGTCCCTTTTTCCCCGGATATATACCCATAAGCATAACGACCTTCAACTTCAACGGTTGCAGATTTAATCCCCGCTTCTTCTCCAGAGGATTTCTCAA
The DNA here is from genome assembly GCA_037074615.1 of Leucaena leucocephala. Classification (NCBI taxonomy): domain Eukaryota; kingdom Viridiplantae; phylum Streptophyta; class Magnoliopsida; order Fabales; family Fabaceae; genus Leucaena; species Leucaena leucocephala. The sequence goes on from CM073553.1 coordinate 6,478,612, forward strand.
CCACTCTGGTCTTGTATCTCTATTTTTCTCCCCACCTCATGTACATTCTAAGGAGCATGTCAGCCCAATCCTGCACTACGTCATTTTTGTACAAAAGCCGAACTGAACACTCAGAATAAACAGTGTGCTCATATATTCCAAGCAATAAGTTATCAGAAAATGAAATATGAAAGACAGTTAACTTCCTTTTTCTGGACCGCAGGACACAAACATCCCACATGTAGTTTGGACCTCAACGGTTCAGCCACTGCTATGAAGGATATATAATTACCTGTGCATCTGTACCACCAGCACCAGCAGTAATAGAGATAACTGCTCCTTCTTTATCATAAGGACCTGAAAGAAGTTGAGTCAACTCAAATCGATCTAGTGCTTTATTCAGTTCTTTGATAATATTAGCAACCTCCTCAAGAAGTCCTCTATCAATGGAGTCCATCTCCTCAATCAGCTTAACTACTGTTTCGGCATCCTCAACCTACAGTCATTTTGACATGTACTCAATTTAGAATCTGCTGAAGGTAGAAGGTAAGAAGAGAGAAGAATAGAAGAAAGAGAGAACAGAGAGAAAATAGAAGAACTCATATTTTATTTATCTATCAATAATAAAAAATATGATACATATTCCCTCCTAGACTCTTTTTTTGATACTGATACAAGATAATGGACATAAGCAAACATAATTGAACATAACTACTTGCTACTTTTATTTATATTTACATGACAATACTTCCTCCCCCAAAAGACACTTGTCCTCAAGGGTTTGGAACTTTAAACTCTGAAACTGATATAGAGGAACCCAGGATGCTTCTTGTGGGAATATTGTGTAATTAGTATAAATATTTCAATATAACTTTATTAGCATTTATTAGGATTTATTAGACTTTATTAACATTAATCCTAGGTGTCTCCCTTGTGAAAATAAATATGGATGTATTGTATGCTTAAAAAAAATGAAGAAAAAAAATTGTCCCTCAAAAGTCCCACATCGGCAAGAAATTATATGTCCACAATGGCTTTTACGGCTACAATCATGTCCTGATCCAAACTACACCTATTCCTGCCCAAGAAATTAATATCCTCAAATACCTACAATTCCTTCGTATTTCCAGCCTATTGAGCAATAAAAAAAATGCAAAAACAAAACCATATAAGCAAACTAGCAAGAAAATCCTGAGCAACTGTAGCAAACAGACACACATCTACTTATATATTTAAGAAGGAACAAAAGACAACAAGGCAGGGAGGAAGTCCACTATGATTTGGAGGAAGTCTAGCATTCTTACTTGGTGAAGGACCAATCATCTTTCTCAAACTCAGATCCTGTGCAGAAAGAGGGTGAGGAATATTTTGACAGACCCATTACACTAAGAAAAGGGATAAAATCATGTGCTAAAATGTTTAACCCTTTTAGCTTGAATAATATAGATTTGGTCCTTGGTATAAATGGTCACAGTTTTCGGGAAAGCTAATAGTGAATTGGGGTCAATCCATGGAAGTGAAAGTAGGAAAACAAAGGCTGTGTTTAAAGGAAGATCCCACCTTAACACGATCCCAAGCCTACAAGACCATAAAGAAGGCTATCAGAGCCAAACAAGAAGCTTATTTGGTAGAATTGGTGAGCTGAATGCACAAAACGAGTGTGGACAACAAGTAGGATAAATTTCAGGGAGATTCTCAAGGAATTTCCTATAGCATGTGAGCCAATTAAATGCCTTTCACCTTGGAGAGCCAAAGGTCACTTCATTGAGATCAAGAGCTCAACCTACTTCAAGGCCTTACTGATATGCTTTTGCACAGACTAATGTATAGTTCAACAGCATCCCCTACTAGATTGGCCCTTGTTCCCACCTGATGCAATGCTGGAGAGAATATTGAACAAACGTGTAGCAAGGAGGAGAGGCAGATTGATGACGGAGATTTTGCTTCAGTGGAAGGATCTTATATGATGAGGAAACCACTTGGGTTTCTCTTTTGATTTTGATAAGACATATCCTTCTTTTGTTGTAAATGACCCTTGAAGGCGTGTGTTATAGTATTGGAAGAAGGAATGAGAGAGCAAGGGAAAGGAGAAGAGAAACAGGCAACAGAGAAGAGGCCGAAAGAATTTGGAAGAGTGAGAGAAGCTGAAAGGTATGCACTTTACAAATCATCAATCGATCACTAGTCATCTCATACAATAGGACTAGGGGCTTATTTATACTCTAAGATATCTTCCTACCGCCAACAGCTAGTAAGCCAATGACATTCTAACAGAAATAGCGGCCAATACATTTACTTATTTATTTTCCATAACAGCGTGAGGTCCAGGAGTGAAATATTGCCTTAAAAATTAAATCAATGATTAAGTATAGTATAACTTTATATCGTTCTCTTTGAGAAGCTAAAAATAAAATTAAAATTTTAAATAACTAAATGCAATATGAATTAAGCTAAAAATTGGGTTTTATTTTAATTGACTAACAATTAAATATAATAAATTAAAAATAAAATAAAATATTTTTAATATTTTTAATTTAAATAATTAATAAAGAGTGAATGGAATGATAATACAAGTGATTAATAATAATAAAAATAATTATCCAATTCAATAACGCAAGCAATCATAACTTCAAAAGATATAGAAGTTATAAATAATAAATCAAGAATTATAATTAAATTTTAAACAACCAAGCCACTCGAATTGTCATAAAATATTTTCTAAAGTCCCAATCTATTAATTGCCATCAGAATAATAAAAAAGAATTAAAGATATTTGTCACGTCCCAAAATTTGGACCGTGACCGGCACGGAATATGAATAGGTTCATATTCCGGAAGCCTACAATCTCAAATACAACATTTTTCATAATCTTTTCTAAGGTCTATGTGGAGCATCTGCCTCCTTTTCAAAATAATACAAGCACTTTCTTAATGATAATTATATCAAAAGTAATTTTGTCAAAAACGACGCTTCGGATCAGCAACGAGGCTCTTTACTGCTCAGCGGGAGGATTAGGGTCACCTGCACTAACTGAAGCCAAATAATCTACTCGTGAATAACGTCCCAAAAACATGATTTAAAGAATACGGCAAATAAACAATGCATACTCATATTGAAAATGTATTTCATAATGCTTCGTAATCTAATGCAAACTTTTTCGTAAACAATTGTATTTCAGGGAAATAACAGTATGAAATAACTATTTCAAATAACTCATTCAAGATAATCTTTTCAAAACCATGATCTTTCTGTAGGACTTCAACAGAACGAAAACAGACGTGGACACACAGTCCACGAGGGTAACTAACCATTCTGGTGGCTCGAAGCCACACACTGTCGCGAGAATAAATCCCACGAATAATTCTGGTGGCTATGCCACAAACTGTCGCGAGAATAAATCCCACGAAATAATTCTGGTGGCTCAAGGCCACAAACTGTCGCGAGAACGAATCCCACAAAATAATTCTGGTGGCTATGCCACAAACTGTCGAGCTCGAATACCAAGGTGCACCAAGGACTAACAGTACTGCTGTTAGCAACCAGCGTTCTGTATTCTGTCCTAAAACATTTCCATCATGCATGGGGTTTATTTCACATGAAATAATCTCAATCGTTTCAATGCCATAATCATTGGTAAAAACCACTTTGAATTTCTAAAACCCCAGCATAAACATTCGAAATCAAGTTACTGTAAAAATATATGCAATTCACGTAGGAATATTTCATGAATAACATCAGTTCACTGTCAAATCTTTTTCTAAAGCCTCTATCCATTTTCATGCATAATCATAATCTTTTGTAAATCGATCGAAAGAAAATTATTTCTAGCGATTTAAACCATACTTTCGTAAAACTTGCTTTTCAAAATCCATATTTGAAATTCATCATTTGGAATGACAATGCATTTGAAAAATGTAAATTTTAGGGAACGTTATTCACTCACCTGCCACGCTCCTAGACAGTTACTCTTTTCAGTCGATCACTTTCGATTATTCTCACTTCTTAATTCCCTGATATCCCGAAACAATATATTAACATTCTAATCAACATTGCAACAAAAATTCATCATTCTTGAACCACAACCAAACATGAAGACAAACACTTATTCAATCCTAATCCTTGAACATAACCCTTGCATAACTTTAGAACTCGCACTTTATCTCTGTGCATACGCACACATACATATATATCCATCAAAAATTTCTATTCATTTGTCAATATCACATCTATCCTATATACTCTTGCTAATATAGAAATATTCCAACGATTTCTTTTATCACCATTCCTATCCCTTTATAATGCTTGGAATATGAAAACCATAGCCTTTAAATATGAAAAATCCAAACTTTATAACCATGGTTAATTTTAAAAGTTCCGACCAATATCATATTCTTCCATTCAACTTAACACTCATATCTCAACAATTGCCTAAATGTCAAACCAGTTGAACTACAATTCACAACTCAGCAACAATCTCAATTTAAGCATATTTCACTTAATACCAAACTATTCTCCAATTTCTTCTTTCACAAAATTCATCCATAATACCATGACATCTCATATCAATTGCTAATTTCATTACCACTTTTACTTATCATTTAAACCTCAACTTTATATATATAAATATCAACCAAGATCACAAGTTACGCACATACATGTACACCAACAACAGCACCAAGTATAATTTATTGCCCAACTCCTCATGGCAGCAGCAGCCCATGTATATATATTCTATACAATTCGGTGATCAAACAGCAACTTCAACGTTTACTAATTCTGTTCTGTTAACTATCATCGTATATATATATATAAGCATATACTGTTTAAATTCACAGCAGCGCCAATGTCTCACACACATATATCTAAACAGCAGCCTATATATACTTATCTACAGCAGCAACATTCACACAACAATTGAAGAAGAAATCTCCAAAAACTTACCATGCACGGTCTCAAATCCATGGAAATTTCCTCAACTCAAGCATCCACCATTCTTTCTCAATCCAAAGGACCAAGCCAAACTGCCGCAACACCCACACAGCAACAGACTTATGTTCCTCTTTCCTCACGGTTCACCCTCACACAACACAGCATACATGGCCTATATATATATATCCATACGTACTATTTCCAGAACCAGCACTAAACGTACATAGCAACAGTTTAAACGTACACAGCACTAAAAGTTACATTGAAATGGCGGTGTTGGCAATCACTTAGGAACATTGACAGCAACAGAGCCCAACCAGAAAAAGAAGAACTTACATCAAGATTTCAATAATTATAGCAACAGTTTAACCATGAAGAATCGCCACAATGACCCACACCCCAGAATTTCCAAAATCCTAGTGACAGATACAGAGACAGAGTCGGGCACTTACTGGAGTTCGCCATGCTGATTCCAAAGAAGACTCAACTCTCCATTCACTCTTTTCACCCTCGGCAACCACCTCTATTCCCCCTGCTTCGCCTCTCTGTTTCATTGCTCCCCGTCCTCACCAACAGAGATGAGGAACAGTGCCACCACTAGAAATAGAGAAATCCAAAGATGACAGCAACCCCTCAAACAACAGGGGACAGCGCTAATCACAAAGCGGCGACTTAGTGACGTGGAGCCTTTTGTAAAATTTCCCTGCTCTCACTCTCTCTTGTTGCCACCGACAGGGAATGCGAAAGGAGGAAGAATTATATAGCCCAGAAGAGGAAAAACGTGCGATGGCTGTCGATGATAGCACAGCAATGACACTGGCAAAAGAAAACTCTGATCACACGGTAAAGATGGCGTGACGCTTCTTCCCTGCGCTCCTGCTGTGTTCCTTCTGAGTCGCCGATGGATCAGAGAAAATGGAAGGAAATGGTGGGTACTGCGCAGTGAAAAAGGATAGAGGGATAATATTGAAATTTCACACACTAGAAAAAAAAATAAAACCTTTTCCTTTTGCAGGCACTGGAGCTCGAACTTGGAACCTCAAAGTTGAATCCACAATGCTAAACCACTCAATTAATATGCTCACATTGAAATTTCCCGCACAAACATATACATATTCCTTTGCTAAAAGAATTTTATTTATTAAAATTTTAAAGCCATAACAATATTAAAAATAAATACTTAATTATAACTCAATAATTTATAGGATTAAAGCTAGTAAAATATACAATAATCCAATAATTCAAACCACCTTAAATTTTTTTTAAATATTCACAATAATCTCAATATAATATTTGACCTAGATCAAAGTAAATAAAATTAAAGTTAATTAAAGAATAATATCAATTGCTAAACAATAATTCAATTGCAATAATCCTCAATAAATATAAATAATTTATTATCAAGCTTTTAATAATTATAAAATTATTCTAAGACTTAAAAATCGTAATATAATTAATGGGTAAAGAATTAAAATAATTTAAACATTTAAATTCCCCTTTTAAATCTCAAGTTTATGCGTTTGCCATCAAATATAAGAGGATTAGGATGTCTTAGCTAGGCATCCAGATTAATGCCAACGTCCAGTCTTCATGGCCACCCATGTTTGCTGTCCCTAACCGTGCCTGCAGTCCGAGAGCTATTTCTACTCTGCTGTCGCTATGCTGGTTCGCTGCACGTTGGACTGTCGTCACTGATTCTGCCTCTGTGCTGTGACGGAGAAGGCTGTGATGGAATTTAGGTGGAGATGAGAGGATCTTGTGGGGGTGAATATATGGAGGCGTTGTGGAATGTAGATTGAGAGGTGGTTAAAGCTTCTTGTGTGTGCGTGAATTGTTCTCCGTGGTAGCACACCTCCTTTCTCTTGCGTCTCTGCCTCATTAAAAGCTGATAAGAAAAGCTTAAAAAAACTCGTGGGCCAAATCCTCTAATATAATTTTTGAATTCACAGTCTTTTATTATCGTTTATAAATTTTAGTTTCTTCTAAATTCTTAAAATATAAAATTATAATAATATAATACTTTTTATTTTAAAAATAATTATTTAGAAAAAATTATAAAAATATGACAATTATAACCCTATTATGCACTAATTCAAAAGGTGTACTAATTCAAATGATACACAAATAATATAATTAAGGACTAAAATAATGACAAAAATACATCAAAATAATATGAATAAATATATAAAATATGGGTTTATCAATATATAATAATTATAACTCAATAATTTTGGTCATTTAATTTGTTAATAATTTTGAAACTAGTCACATGAGATAAAACTTTTTTGATAAATTTTTTCCTTATTTCATGTGATAGAAGAGGAAGAATGACTACAAAAGTGAAGGATAAGGTTAAAAATGGTCGAAAATTGGTAAAAGAATTATATCTTACCTGGGTTTTAAACTCAGTGAGAACTGTTATCTTATCTTTGACATCAGTTAAGGTCAAAAGAATCTCTTGAGCTTTGGCTTGATTGTCCCAAATGGTGCTATCAGCTGCCTTCAACTCCAAATCAGCAAGTTCTTGTTCTAATCGCCGTATACCAGCAGATTCTCTAGTCTCTTCAACACGTCTTGAAAAAATTTCAACATCCCTCCTCAGGGAATAAAAATCTGGGAATAATGATGACATATGAACCATGCTGTAACAACTAACAATTAATTCGTAAGTGTTTTAGCATCTTTTTCTCTGATGAAACAAATGGAAACATTACCCAAAAAAATTACAACATGGTCACTGAGAAAAGAAGGAGAAACTACATTTGTAAAATGAGCTTTAAATTGAAAGAAGGCCACAAAATTATGCTAAGGTTATAAATTCGATAATTTGAAAAGGGAAACAATAATAAGGAAAGGAGAGAAAAAATAAAAACATATATAAAAAAAAAAAGAGAGATGGCATTATTATGTTTGTGTCATCCTTTGAATGTTTCCCAACAAATTCGATAGAAAAAGTGGATACAGTTAAAAATGACCAAATAAAACAGGAACTGGTCCTGGTCCTGGCAAGAACATGATAGGTAACTATGGAAGTGGGTAGAGTGGAAGACTCTATGCATGATAAAAACATAGAAGGAAGTAAATGAAGGAGTATCAACTAACATTTCCTTCTCAACTCCCACCAATAGCACATTGAATTTAAATGCTAATACCACCATACTATCCTCACATCTCCCCCAAACTAGACTAAATAAATATTCCTAGTTTACTTATTAAACAGGCACATCAATTGAGTCAGAGATGATTGACCTTGTAGTGCCCATTCTCTGTCCACCCCAGGGTTCGACTGGTTATCCGGTGCCGCAAATAAAACTCGTAGAAATCCAGAAAAATAAACCAGTGAGAAATGAGAATTTGGAACATTAAAAACCCGGGGGGGTAGGGGGGTGGAATAGGAATAGATAACACTAGGAACACACCAATGAATATTGATACGCTGGTAGGAGATCCACAAATTTCAATAGGAATAGAAAGGACGAAACTTTTTAATGAAATATATTATATATATAATTAATAATACATATTTTTTGTCATGGCATGGCTTTGGTAACTAAAGCCTTTCGTAACATATGGGGAGGCAAAGATTTTCTTTTTTTAATAAAATATTATATATATAATTAATAATAGGTCCAACAATTATATATATGCGTGTGTGTGTGTTGCAAACAACGAAGCTTACTCCTGATTTTAGAAGTCTGGTCTCTTGGTTGAATACACAATTGTTGGTCCAATAAAACAAGATAAATACAAAATTAGCGTAATTTTGTAACTGAAGAAGATAGGACTAAAAAATCTGGAGTCCCTGATATAAATACAGCTTTCTTATAAACAATAAATTAAAAATCTTAGATTTTGATGAATAGTTATTTTAGTTCGCTGATACTGTCAATTTCTATTTTTTTTAGTTTACAGTGAATTACTGTTTTCGGCAAAACCTAATATTTTGCGGCTTTTGCTGGTTGTTAATAAAAGGCCAAAGCTTATGATAGTGTTGAATTACATAATTGTCAATATTGAAAAAATAGAAGTAGAGTAAAACTAGAGATTTCTGTCATGTGCATTATACTGAAAGAGAGAAAATATTATAGAATTAGTTAATGTGATTACTAATTAATTAACATCATAAGACTCAAAATCTTTCTAATATTAAAGTGAGATTACTTATTAGATTATTGATTCTAACTTTAGACAAATGATTGAAGTATTAAGTTGGATCTACCCAAATATATTTTTAACTAACTTAGGTATTATAAAATTTTAACAGTAAAATTGATACTTTAACCACTCTTTTATTTTGCTTTAATTACAGACTTTCCATTTATTTTAAAAACATACATATTAGTTCAAACTATTAATACAGTTAAAAAATATTCTAAAAATATTCTTGAAGTATATCTTTAATTAAAAATTATATGAAAATAAATCTTGTTCACTAATTTACCCATCATTTTACGAAATCCCTAATTTATATTTTAATATTAATATTTAGTAATGGTCTATTTAATATTTTTAATAAATTTAGATAAAATTTAAATAATTTTCTATTTATGTGAAAATATTAACAACTTGTTAAAAATTTGAGTACTTTTTTTAACAAACATATGCTTAATAAAATATATTTAAAAGTTTTAAATTATAATATATTAATATAAAGATCTCAAAATCATATCATTTTATAATTTTATAATTTAATTTAAAAATGCATATATATAATTGCAAAACATTTTAGTCAACATATGTGTTTAAAATATTATATCATAAGTAGTAAGTTTTAATAAATAAACAAAATCAAACATTTAAATTTATTGAAAAATAAAAATTCATGATTATAAAATTAATTAACTTGCGTAGTATTAAGATATGTGATTAAATGATTATTAAGTATTATTTTTAATTTTAATTATAAGAGCTAGTTGACATTTTTTTATATACTAAAGAAATCAAATAAACTAATTAATTATAACTAATATAAGAGCTAGTTGACTAATATGTATAGATTGAGAAGTATATGTATGAATTCATTTTAAGGAGTTGAATTTAGTCATAATTAATTAATTAATTTAGTTTCTTTAATATAACTAAAAAAGTCAATTAGTTCTTATAATTAAGACTGAAGAGAGTAATTATATGTTGAGAAGGTGCATTTTAGTTAAAATGATGAGTCAATATTATGATTTAATGGTCAACTAATAGTTAGATGGATAAAAGTTGAATCTTAAAATTAGAAAAGAGTTTTATGCAATATATGTTTTAATTTTAAGAGAAGTCCATATAAGTTTTTAAAATAGAAAAAATATCTCTGTAACATAGAATAAATAGAGAGAAGTTAATGGGTTTTGCACATACAATTAATTACAATTCATAATTATTATATCAATCCAATACAAGGCATTGCACTTGAATTCCATATCTTCGTCATTGGAATTACACATTCTTTTTTGACCAGTCACTGACTGGCATTACACATTCACGTGAACGTACAAAAAAAAGCATGTTTAATTTCTACTGAAATATGTTAGTCCTTATATACTTAATATAAAATTTAGTTAATTAAATAAATTAGTTAATTATAATTTATATAATAATTATGTTATTGTTTATAAAAAAATTAGTTGATTAATTTAAATAGATTAAATAATATATAATAAAAATTTATTTTAAATATTAAATTTAGTTATAATTAACTGATTTATTTAAATTTTTTAATTTCTTAAAAAATAATTAATTCTTATATTAAAAATTATAAGAATATTATATTTCAAAAGCTTCTGAAGCAAGTAGCGGTCTCACGTTAAAATAGAAAAAGGAGCAAATCAGATGGCAAAGATAAAGGGGAGGAAAAGGTAAAAAATATACCTCTCCCCTCTAATTAATACCCTTAATTTTGGAGGAGAGGAATGATAGAAAAATCCCTCCCCTCCCCTCTTTCCAAATTTCTCGTACAAAATATATCTTTAGTCTCATTTTCATTCTTTTGGAATGGCATCACAAAACAGCTCTCATGATTCATATTGGAATATATAATTATATAATTACATAGTCCGTGAAACAGATTAGCTTTTTCCTTAGTTCTGGTTCCGCGAAGCTTCCTATCTCTCTCTCTATCTCTATATGAGCGGAATGCGAGGATAGAGAAGCCATTAATATTCTTTTGTTAGTCTATCTATATAGATATTCGTACAGGAACTAGTGACCGATCCTCTCCTGCTAAATTTTCCCTTTCAAGAACACACAACACGCAAATGGTTATCTCTCTCTCTCTGTTAGAAAAACGATCTAGGGTTCTTTCTTTGACCATGGAAGATTGATGTGGAACAAGAAGGGGAACTTTCTCTGAAAGTTCCACCATTTCGTAGAACTGATGATGAGCACTGCCCTGAACATATGAAAACACTTCCCTCTCTAAGCTAGTATTCTCTATACACAGGCGCACAATTCTTGCCTTGGATCCATCAGAGGGACTTGGAATATATCAGATAAAAACTCCTTTAATAACTCTAGTAAATGGGTCTAGAGTAAGGTATGACATTTCTATGACTTCTTCAACCCATTATCTCTATCTCCATCGCTTTAAGATTCTAGAGCTGAGGGTGTCTGCTTTGCGCTCTCAGCTGCACCTCAAATTTGGGGTACTTCCCAAATGTTTTTTTTTTCTTGAGATCACATAGAAGATATCAAAATTTTATTCATTTTATGTAAATTCTAATGATAAAAAAAATATTTGGACAACTAAGAGTGTACAGCTAACACCCCAACCGAAGATTATATTCTTCTCTTCGTTCTACTGAACCAATTGAGAAGTACCCTAGGGGTTTATATGTAAGGACACAGCCATTAATTAGCATTATAAAGTTTCTGTTTAATTGTTTTTGGTGAAAAAGGATAAGTTCATTCATTTGTTTATTTTTCTTGCATTACAGGTCTTCATCATACAGGAAGCATCTTAACGTTGTCATAATGTTTCTGATTACTACACAAGTTGAATACCAATCCAAACAGAAATCTCCATTTGATGATCACGCCCCCGTCATGTTGGTCATTATGGTCAACCTATGCCTCTATGCTGCTAGCTTGATTGCAGAATATGGACTTCCAAGTGAAGAGCCTTACCTTGCAATCATCAAAACCTTTGGTCCACTCCTCGGATTTCTCGTCGTTGTGCTGCTTCTTACAATCTTAGTTCCATTGTTGGGCAAAATCGAATCCGTTATATGGGATCTCTTTATGTTGAACGCTGCAACACGTCGTACCCAACGGTGGTGCAATGTCTTTGTGAGGCTTTCTAAGGTATAAGATGACGATACCTTGTAAAACAACTACTAAGCCGCTCTCAGGAGGTAAATGTAAATGCTTCACCGGTGCAATCTCAAGTAGAACTAGACGTCTGAGACTTTGTCTATCGTCTTTCTGGTTCACTGAACGAACCTTACAAAGTTTGTCTCTTGTAATCCAAAAATAGAAAGTCAGAGAGCGTTTTCCTCTTGTCTTTATCTGTATAGGAATTTCTCTCTCATTCTGGATATTCATGAAGCTTGTGAACCAATCTCCTGATCAAGAGTTTTGAGCTAATCGACCAAGACAGTTTTCAAGGAGGCAAGGGCAAGCAAAAGTTTAAAAATAGAGAAAAGACATGATTATTAGAAAAATAAAATAAGTGAAGGTTGAAATTTATATCACAATGAATTATGTAAATAATTTAAAAAATAAAAATATTAGTAAATCATTGATATAGAATTTTAAAAAGACAAATTATACATAAGTTATTTAAACGAAGGGGTATTCATCCTACTAAATATTCGAGTGTCATATAACTTCCAAATAAAGGATATTCCCCCTCCTAGCCCAAGAAAATTCCATTACCAAAAGTTTTGGACAGCCCCACTATTAACATCATGCTTTAATCACCCAAGATACTCCTTTGGTCATTAATACATTACCTAATTAGGGAGTTAATTTTAGTCCTAAATATAAGACATATTTTTTATATTTATCATTTTTTTTAAATTATCCCTATTGATACTCTTTCAACAATAATTAAGAGAGGGAGGGAGAGAAATAAGGAAGATGATTATGGTGTTTAAAAAGTATATATGATATATTAACTAACTTAACTCACTTCCTTAATATAATCAAGTAAGTTTAATATATCTTATATTAAGGATAAGAGAAGTACTTATTTAGCATATGTAATTAAGCTTCAAATAGTGGTTTCTTATTAAATTTACCCTCAATGTTCTGAACTCTTGAAGCTTGTAGGCTTTAACTCTTGCATTTTCCTATATAATTTCCACATTCTAAACCCATTGGAATACTTAATTTAAACAAAATTCAACTCTTTCCTATAGAAATAGCAGCTGACCAAAGCAGGGGTGGAGGATAAAATTTTGTTTTGCCACTTCATTTTATCCATTCATCTCATTGGGGTTCCTAGGTGCTTAGTACATTTTAATTTTTACTTGAATCCAACTCTAGCACATATTAAAACATCAAAACAGGGTATTTTCAACTTTCATACTTCTAGATTTTCGGATTCCTACCATGCAAGAAAAATATCTACATACAATGCCATGTAACATTAATATACAGTTAAATCTACACTTGGCTATGGTCATCACACTTGTTTATTGGCTTTCTCTCACTAAACCCCCAAATTTTAGCCACCATCAGCTCCCAACAAATGAAGAATACCAAGATGGATTAATGTTCTAGACGCTTTACCTTAGCCCAGAACGCCACTTGCATATATGATCAACCTTGCTTTTCCTCCTAAATTTTTCTGCTGGTGTGAAAATGAGTGAAGCGTGAGAGGAGGGTTAATCAGGGGTTGAAGAGGGTCCACATAATAAGAAGCTTACCTAATAAGATTTGACATTTTAGCATTTTCTTCATGGACCCATTACATGGATTCTAAAACTCCTTTATGAAGACTTTCTAATTTAAATATCTTTTTTACTTTATAAAAATAATTTATCTAAAATTTTCAAGCCAAATGAAAATCTCTAACTATTTTTCCTTAGATTTTGTTTTTAATTTTCCAGACATTTTTTCCGCAAGTATACTTTTGACCCAGTAATAACTCTTATTTATACTTTTTACCCTTAACCTCTTCACAATTTTAACTTTTGGGTTAGTTTAACTTATTTAACTAGTATTCAAAATTTGAGACGTTACATTTATGACAAAAAATTCAACACCTGCATTTAACATTTTTAATTTAACATCCTTATAATTTTAATTCTTAACATTGAACCCCCTACTGATATTTTTTTTAGCTCTATCTAATGCCTATCAAATAGATTTTAACCCTATTTCTTTAAACTTTACATTTTGTCTTTAATTCCTTCATTAGTTTTGGGGGTTCATGTTTTTAAGAATCGAACTTAAAATTTAAAAGAATCTAATGAGGCATAATATTGAGGTGGGAAAAAGTTAGTTTGGGAGTGGGGGAGGGGGAATTCAAAGGGATGGAGGCGAATTCAAAGGGATCCATGCAAAGGCGGATTTTTTTTTTTTGGTATAAAAATATTTGACCTAAAACAATGCCCTATATTTCTTTTTGAATCGGGTTGGGCTTTAAACTATGTCGTTGTATTGGCTGAAAAGAATGGGCCCATGGATGCCGTAAATCTAAAACCTAAAATAGTTGGGCCCTTCGTGTGAAGATTGTAGCCTAACAAACGGATTTACGGATCCAAGCGTAATTTCATTTTGAGATAACTCACATCCCCTAACTATATTTCATAAATAATTTAGCAATTTTAATTTTTTTTTGTAATTCCAAAAAGCCGGAGCAATAGCTTTTAAGTAATTTTTAAAAGGCTTGAGTTATAATAATTCTTACGTTTTTAATTTGTACAAGCGAATTTCATTAGAGTTGAGAAGGTGATGAAAGATTTAAAAAGTTGATATTAAATAATTCTAGAAATGCTTTGTAAGTTTTAAAATTGATCTCCAACGGAAAAATATCTACGAATAATTCATTAAAAAATAATCTTTCGAATAATTTGAATTTTAGGTTTTTCTTACTATATATTTTATAGACTATGACCCTTGATGTAATTTTACCTTCTTTCCCGCGAAGCATGCATCTCCTTACTCGCCTAATGCATATTCAAGTTAAACGAAGTGTAGAAAAAGGTGGTGTTATAAGAACCTGTATGATAACAAGTTTTGAGTATTATTTACAATACATATAAATCAGATTAATTTAAGAACCCCAGAAACTGTGCTCATATAAGCAGTTTGGTTCTTAGCCGAAAGCTATGTCAAGCCCATGAGCTCACAATCTTTGTTGTGGATCTTGGTGGTCCTGCCCTCTGTTTTGCTTGAATTTGAAGTTGTCTTCTTGGTAAGCTGCGTGCAATTCAATACTTATTCAATTCGAGACTTTGTGTGTGTAAGCCGCTAAAACCTCTTCCGCTAGAACTTATGGCTGTTGGCTTAACAATGATATGTTCTTGCTGCTGATTCTTTAAACTTCATTAACGAAGGAAAAAGTTAAGGGGGGAAAACGGAGTCGCTTGCAACCTATCAAGTTCACTTATCCGTGAAAGCTAGGCATAAATCCAAACCACTTAAATTAAAACATTTCAATCATCTTCAATTAAATATACAAAAGAGTGATGTTGACAAAAAAAAAAAAAGAACCAGAAGCTGCAAGATGAATTTGAATATTCTCAGTTGAATCTTAATTGAGTGATATTAATGATTCAATCACTAAGATGAATTCGTTAAATGCTAATTTTATATGATTTATCAAAATATTCTTCATCAAAATAGGACAACTATTTAAACCAATTGTTTATCTATCATACTTGATAAAGTCTAGGAAGAAACAAGTCTATTTACTGAAAGACTTTGGTCCTAAAGCATAGACTTTGGTCCTAAAGCATAATTTGGTAATTTAAAACTCATATATATAAAGAACTCGTCAACTTTGGCCGTTAAGCATAAGCTAATAAATATAATGATTGCAACTTAACAAGCAGAGTGGGTTGGTTTATATATTTTATAGTAATAAATTGGAAGGAAGTAAGAAAGAAAGTGGTTTAATTTGGCATTTTGCGGCAGAAAGAGCTGTTCACATGCCACATGGCCTTCTAACAATTGCTTTTATTGCTTTTCCATTTATACATTGATTAATAGGGACATTATGATAATTCATTCTAACAATTGATTGGCCATAGAAAAAAAAAAGTAAATTCATGTGTATTTACTTTTTTTTACCAACATTGTGAAAATAAATAAATAAGTTTCACTGTAAAAATACAAATATTTTATAGATGTTATTTTATGGTATTTTTAATAGTTTTAACTATAACAATAAACAATTTTAGCGCTTGAACCAACATCTATAAAATCAGTCAAAAGAAACAATTTTCTAACGGTTTACAGAAACTGCTATTCATAATGATCAAAACAAAAGAAAATTTTTAGAGGTTCAATTCAATGCTAAAAAAAGTAATAGGAAAAGGAGAATGTGACGACCACGTTAGTAGTGGTTCAAAAACTATTAGAAAATAATAAGGCGAGAACTGTCATTTAAATTTTTTTTGTAACTATCAAAGGAACCGCTAAAAAATTCTTGCACGAAGGTTTCGTTGCCGAGAAACTGAAATATTCACAATAGTGCTACATTTTCTAGGGGTTAGAAACATCTAGAAATTGGCACTATTGTGAATAAAATTTGAATTTTACAAAATTGTTCCTACCATTTTGTATTTTTTAGCAGTTACAGAACCTCTACAAACTGCATTCCAGTTGAAAAAATAAATAAAATTCAAATTTTTTATTATTATAAAATGTAATATTATTAATTAAGAAACTATTAAATAGATTATATTAAATAATTATGTTGATATGTGTAATTAATAATATATTACATGTTATATATTAAAATTTTATGATAAATAATAAATAATTGCATTATGATTGAATTATATGAATTGAATTGAATTTGATAAGATAGTTAAGCTAAATATCATAGAATTAGATATGAGATAATTTGTAGTGTTGAACTTCAATTCTTAAGTTGAAGAAGTGGTTAGATTGATTGAGGAGGTGATGACAAATATAAAAAAAGAAAATCTAAAACAAGAAAATAAATATATTAGTAAACTATAAATAAAGATAAATTAAATAAATTAAGATTTATAAAATAAATAACATTTTACCATATAAAGAACAAGAAGAACAAATCATATGAGAGAGCAAAAAGAGAATACAAAATTCTAATGAAGGAGAGGAGAGATAAGGTAGTAACTGAATGAAAAGATGATGTGTTATTTATAAATATTTGTGAGAGAATTCTAACGGTTATGTGGTATTTATAGAGATTTTTATGTATTTTTTAGCAGTTTTGTTGTCTAAATAATTTTTAGCAGTAACCGTTACAAATTACAATTTTTTTATTTTTAAAACATTGAACTAATTTTAATTTGTATATATTTATGTATGAAAAAAAATTATTATATAAATGATAGAAATTCTTGAAACTGTTATTCTTGATCATCATCATATCTAAAAGAAGACATTAAAAATTATTATTAGAATTATAATTAAATATATTTAGAAAAAAATTAATAGTTAATTATTTAAATAATTTAATGAAAGATATATACTTGACAATGTTTGAATTATCATTTCCTCAAGGAAAATAATTTTCAAAATTTGTTGGTTGGAAGGGCTCATTGTGTAAGAAATGTTACCATCACCTGTATCATAAAGATCTCGTAGCTTAAGATAGACGACCATATTCTTCGACATAACAAACTTGGTGTGACTCGAATGGTAGAATATATGACTCATTATTTTTAGTAATCATTATTTTTAGTAAAAATAAACAATTATTTCCATTAACTCTAAATAAACCAGTATATTAAACTCAATATAAAAAAAGTGACACATAATTCTATTAATTTAAGAAATACATTAAATAAACAAAATAAAAAATAAGTTCAAAAATAATTTTTTATTCTTACCTGAAAATGTTGAATACCATCTAGATTTAATTTGAATTAAGATTTAATTTATGGAGAGAAATTCACAACTCTCCAAAAGTGATATAATGAGGTTGCAGGATTTATATAAGTTAAGAATTTTTATCGTTTATTGAGACAAACTTAAAAATTTATAACGTTGTCACTTCATGGCCCTAACTCCTACACCGTGTTTGGACTCCACGAGAAATGCAAAAATTTATAGCAGTTTTGTTTCTAATAGCTAGAAATAAAGTTAAAAATTTCTAGCGGTATTTAAACCGCTAGAAAATTTGGCCACTTATCTAGTTTTCTTGTGGTTTCCCTACCAAAACCACTAGAAAATGATTGCTTGAATGCGGCGCCAACTTTGAAGATTAATTACATGTATTTCCTTTTATAATATACACTTTGAAGAAATATAAACATTTGATATATATTTTTTATTTTTATTATTAATTAATTACGTGTTTTTCTCATATATTTTTTTCACTTATTTTTTCTATCACTGACCTTTTCTACAAACAATTAAGGGTCTTTTTGGAAAACAAGATTCACTTTTTACATGTGTTTATTGAACCTAACTAATTTTAACATCTTCAAGAAACATGATTTCGTTAACTCTATCTTATAAAAGGGAACCTAGGGAGTAACATTTAAGGAACTAGAAGAGAAAATATAAAAAAAGTATTTTTTATTTTTTGTATAAGTTTACTATCAAAACAAAATAATACAGGTAAAACAATTAAAGAGAATGAGAAAAAATAGTTTAAGATATTTCTTGTTATTGAAAAAATACTTTAAAGTTAAAAATAAACTAAAAAAATATTTTAATATACTAAATACTACTAACAAATATTTTACAATTTTAAATAAAAAATTATATTATGATACTAAATACTATTGATTTTTTTAAATGTTGAAGACAACTTAACCCAAGAAAAAAAGTACTTTCCCCGTAAAGAGTAATAGCCATAATTAGATTAGATTTTCACGATATCAAATGGAGCAAACAACGGGTTGAATTGAATAATGGACACAAGGAAAATATAAAGGTACTTGCGTGGAATGGATTGGTAACGAATAAAATGTGCATACAAAAGCACCCTTTTAGTTTGGGGACATTTTATAATGTTTTCACGATTCTTAATATATAATTTAATTAAATTTTTAAATATATTAAAAAATTAAATAAAAAATTAATTATAATTAATAAAAGACTACTATATTTTTTAACTGATTTCTAAATACGCTAACAACTGCAAAAACAAGTGGGAGGCAAAACACAAGTTTTAATGTTTGTCATTCCTTTTATAAAATATTATTTTAATCATTTAACTCTTAACGTTGTTAATAAAAATTTAAAAAAAAATGTAGACATTGTAATTTTAAATATTGACATAATATTCTAAATACTAAAATATTAAATTTAATTATTAAAATATTAATTATTGTTATAAAAAATTGTATTTGGGACAATGCTTTAATTTTATCCAATCAGATGCCATGTAAAAAAAAATAATTCTAAATAGAGGATACTTATATTACAAGAAACTCCCCTATTTTGGATACTTACATAATTTTTTTTAAAAGTGATACGCATGTTGCACAAGTTTTCTGTCTATATTTGAGATTTAATTTTCATCCACTCGACAGTTTGTTGATTTTATCTCTTAAAATTGTTTTCATTAAGATACACCTATTTAATATGACAATTATTCAAACATTTATATTTGCCAAAACAATTATACAACCAAAACACAATTCTAATACATATATTTTCAAACTTATGAAATGAGAGGAAGAAAAAAAGAAAGAAAAATAGTGGAAAGAATCAGGCGCTTCCATCAGAATGTAAATTAGGAACTTCGATCAGGAGCTGAGGTCCATACTATCAAGAAGTTTGCCTCTGAATAAGAAGCATCCTCCGTTTGTCAATGCGAGGAAGTTGGATGAAGAAACCGAGCCGGCTGCTCTGGAAAAAACCAAAAGAAGAGAAACAGTGAAAAGCTAAGAGACGGAAAAGTTAAGAAAGAAGAAAAGATGGGGGAGCATGATATGGTTTGAGTGTTTAACAAGTAAGGAATGAAAATCATCTACCAAGGCAAAAGAGAGTGAGTAAAGAAGAAAAAGAAAAAGAAACAAAAACGAAAGAGAGAATATATTAAAATTGGGTGTGAAATTAGGATATAAAATTTATATTGACTAAAAAATAAAAACAGTATTTTAATAAAACAATCCTTTTGTTTATATTAAGTAAAATTAAACTACTCTCATCACCGGTTCATTGACGGGTCGGGTGCCTGAACCGTCAGTACTATCAAACTTAACCATAAATATGTAACTTTTTATGTTCATATATTGTATTGAAGCAACCCAATGTTAAAAGAGATTCTGCTTGTCCCTGGTTCGAACTGTAATGTATTGGATTCAAATTAATTAAAAGCAGATTAGGGTTCTAATAATGTATCATCGATAATAATTACAGAGTGAATTCAGTCCACGTGAGGGAAAAAGTGTTGATTCATCACATATCTACACGATGAGAAGAAAAATGTTGGCGACAACGCGGTCCAGCAGTTTCAATGAAGTTTCCTGATTCCTCTCCATCGTTGTCATTGATCTCATGAATATGGTTATTGTACTTTGTGGAGTCGGCTAGAAGCCTTATTCTAAATATAAGAATCTAATTCACATCCTAAATTTATAATTTTTTTATAAATTATCCATATTAAGGAAATTTTTATAAAACGATGATAGGAATTTTAGAAAAATAATACACATGCATCATAAATAACTAAATTAATTTTTTTAATCTATTCAAATTAATTATTTTCTACACTAAGATTGGATAGATTGTTATATTAAAAAATTCTGGTGGACAGACTTGTTGAGAGGTTCGGTTTTGATGTATGCTTCCAATTAAATTAAGTTGATCTTTCCCTTACATGATCATGACTCCCAAACACAATAATTAAGGCTCTGCTATAAATAAACTCGGATCCTCTTATGTAAAAGCTACCCGGATATCTTCCCTCTTACAAACCCCATGCATGGTTTGATACAACACAACACTCAGAGCTATTAGAAATGCAGCGTTTTCATCTCTCCCTGATTGCTTTAAGATTCCACTTTCTCTGTAGTTTTCACTTTTAAATATGGCTCTTCTTCCCGCACATCATTTCAATATGGAAGCTGACGATGAGCAACTTTCTCATCATCATATGCTTCATCCTGGAGGTGGACCCTCCTTCAGACTCCACCGTGCCTACCATCCACAGCACAGCTTTCTCATCATCTACTCCAATTCACCACCAGTCCCTGACGGGGGACTCGAGGCGGTGGCTAGGGCACCACTTGATGACATGCTGGGAACTCAAAGCTCAATGGGAAGGTACACGACATCCCTCACTTGCTTTGAGTTTCAGCTATACACACACACACACACACTTGAGAGATTCATACTAGACTATATATATATATATAAATCCAACAAACTTGTCAAAACCTAAACATTTCTCCTTTAGTGGCTATGTGAGAAGCGGAGCACGCTACAAGGATGACAAAATTGTTTGGTGCAATGGAAAGCTGGTTCTGATCTCCCAGCATCCTCCAAAACATCATTGTTATGCTCTCTGACTGTTAGGGTTGAGCAACCCGGCCGTCTGCTTATCCGGTGTAACCACTTGTACTCGTTGAAATTGGGCTTTCTCTGGCATGCCTTAAAAGAGTGTAAACCGGGTGAGCTCAAATGGATAAAGATTGTTAATTAAACGAGACAAGCTACGGTTACATCCACGAGATTAGCCCGTGCCTTTAGTTTTTATTAACTTAATTACAGAAGTCCAAACTGTCCATATTTCCCAACCCAGCATGCAGTAGTCAGCCCTATAATGACTCATCTATCCCTTGTTGCTTGAAACTTTTAAGGGTATGTTTGGATGGAGAGAAAAGTGAGGGCAAAATAGAGGAGAATGAAAGCTAAGAAGGAAAATTCCCAAAAGTGGTAAGAAAATTTACTATTTTTGTGAGTTTTCGTATTCTTTTCTTCATAATTTTTTCTCATCCAAACATAGAGTTAGGGTTTTCATTTTTTGGATTTGTTCAAATTCTATTACAACTTATACAAGCTTTAATCAAAACTTTCTTGAATGCTAGCTATATATATATATATAAGTCAATTATATCTTCTTGCATTGCAGTACCTACAGGGAGAAACTACATGCTGTCATTGTATTTCTGATTACTACGTTCGGTGTTTTGTTTCAAGTTGAATATCAATTCAAAAAGAAATCTCCATTTGATGATCACGCCCCCATCATGGCAGCCATTCTTGTCAACCTATGCCTCTATTCTGTGAGTTTCATTGCAGAATATGCTCTTCCCGCAGAACAACCTTACCTTGCCGTCATCAAAACCTCTAGTCCACTCCTCGGATTTCTTGCCATTGTTCTGCTTCTTTTCATCTTAGTTCCATTGTTGGGCACAATCGCTTCCTTCATATGGGCTCTGTTTCTATTCAAAGCTTCAATCATGTGGTTCTCAAGGATCGTGCAATGTGTTCGTCAGGTAATCTCAGGTATAATTCGATACTTTGACGACGTCTCAGAACCAAGCAACTCTCTGGGGATAGTATGAACTCATCATATAGTTTATGTTATGTAATAAATAAAATGAGTTAGTTAGTTATGGGAAGTTAATGGGTAGTTAGTTAACTGGGTTTTAGCAAATATGGTCTGTAAAATGGCACAAGAGGGGTTATTGTTATCAGATTTTTGAGAAGAATAGAATTAAGCCTCCCTCTGTTTCTCTCCCTTTCCACACATCAGTTTCTCTTTCATTTAAGTCATCCTTTTCTCTTCAGATGGTACTTTTATATACTCCTTTGGACAAAGTTTTAAAGCCATACTTAGTCCTAAATAAAGGGTAAAGATGAAATAGTTAGTTTTTTTAAATGTTTTCCCTCTGTGATTGCAACAAATTAAATTAAATTAAAAAAATATTTTCCCTAAACGATAAAAGGAATCGTTACACTAAAATTTTAGGGGATATCAAATTGAGAAGAAAATAACAGGTTGAATCACACAAGAAAAGGAAAAATAGAAGTGAATTCGTATGAACCAATCTAAAACAACTAAAGAACCCTTTTTAAGCACAGGGACGCCTTTTTCGCAAGGAGGCGAGAGCAAACAACAAATTTAAAAATAAAACAAAAACAAAAATTAAAAAGAGCACGTTCTAATTAATTATTAGCTTTCAATTGTGAAAGCATATAGATAAAAAGCAGGAACAAAAAGGAAATAAGCACTACGATTCCACGATTCTCAAAAAGACCGTACGGTGCACAATCCACAAAGCACTACTGTAGGTTCCAGGTACAAACTTGTTTAGAAAATTCACGCTCAGAAATAATATTTCCCCAAAAAAGTTTTTTAGATTTAAAATTACCTTTGAAGTGTTAAATTGAAATAATATTGTCTATTCCCATTAAAAATATTAATAATAAATATTAATTCTTTAATCGTCAATATTAGATTTTGTATAGAATTAGGCAACTTTACTATATTTTAAATTTTTCACAGTAACATTGAATATATAAAAACTTGTAAGATAATATTTTTTTAAAGTAATGATTTCCAAAACAAATTTACACATTCACCATTTTTAAGATAAAGTGGCAAGGTTACAACTGGCACGTTACAAACAAAACACAACAAAGCAAACTATAGCAAGTTTGCCCTTCATCGAGTGTAGCACTCGGGGGAGGATGCTGCAAAATGATCATATATTCAATAAGGTTATATATGTGCCTTATTGGCAAGGAGGTCTGCACACTGAATGGTGGTGTGCGGGGCGTATCTGATCGTAACGTCTGACTCAGAATAAACGAGGTTATGTATCTCGACTATCTTGGATTGCAGAGGATGATTGAGACCTCCATCTAACCTAATCAAATGGTATAGTTCCATTGAATCGGTATATGCAATAATCCAGCTGAAATCCTGTAGTTTAAATAATTGAAGCCCTGTCAATGGAGCCATCAGTTCAGCCGAAAGCCTTGTAGTGTGCTGATAATTATTATTAGAATGATTGTTATAATTAGAAAATTACTAAAAAATGTATGATTTTATTAAAAATATGAGAGGAGAAAGAGGGTAAAGAGGAGAGAGAAAAGAGGGTATGAGAAAAAATAAGGGTAAAATAGTTATTAGGTAGTCCATAAACTTTTTTACTATTTTAGAAATTAGTCTCAGTAGTTTATTTAAAATCTTAGTTTTGAACTATAGTTTTATCCAAAAACTCTTTTAAACAAATATAACTATTTATCTTAAAATTTTCTCAAATTAAAATTTGAGTTAAAAATCCTTTTAAAATCTTGATTTTGTGTTTTTCCAAAACATATACATTGTATTATATTTAATCTGCTGCTTACGGTAAGCAAGTTAAGGAAAAGCATGGCCCAAAAATCCATAATCTACTGTTACCAAGAAGACCATGTTATAAATATTTTTTTTATTCTTAATATAAAATCTATTTAATTAATTTAATTAGATTATAAAAATTAATTAATATACTTAATATAACATATTTTTTTAAAATACCATAAGTATTCTTTTTAATTTTCTCCCTCACTCTCTTAATTGTTATTGAGGGGTATTAATAAAGGTAATTTAAAAAAATAGATAAATATAAAAAATATTTTTATATTTATAATTAGAATAAACTTCCCAATTATGTCATATATTAAGGATACGAGGAGTAATAAATAAAATATATAAATAAGGTTTTGAGCTTATTGAGGAATGAATAAGTTAAGTTTATGGGAAAAAAGATGGTGTTTTTTAAATGTTAACTTTTTATAATATTGTTAGTGATTGATAGATAAAGCCGTTGAAACAAGCCAAGCCGTGCCATCTTGTTTAAACCCGCTCACCTATTTTTTTAATTATTAGAACCTTAAAAATTATAAAAATAACCTACCACTTGCATTAATTAATCACTATTTGCTGAGAGAGGGAGTGATGTTGCACAAATCTCTATAATATCCCACTGAACCCTTAAATAACAATGTAATATAAGACTTTTTCATTTTTTTGTAAAATGGGGGTTGGTGGGATGGATATAACATTCTTTTGATTATAAAAACACTATGAAAGCATAATTAAAGATGAAATTTAAGAAGTATTTTTCCCCTGTATTAAAAAACAAGTATTCTTTTGCCATAAAGGGTAATTAAATTAAACTTTTGGGATATCAAATAGCCTCTCTCCAACAAAAATGCACCAACTCAATTCAATAAATGTTAGCCTATATGTCAGCTTATGTGGTTCTTCTTAATTTAAAATATTTTATAAAAAAACTCAACCACATTGCCAATTTCGTATTCTCTCCCCCATATTCCGATAAACTTCTCTCAGATTTTCTCTCTCCACTTTATTCTACAATTGACTCAGCAGTCAATTCCCTTTTATGTCCAAACAAATCTTCAACACATATACTCCTCCTTGTCTCTTTCTTTCTTTCTTTTTAATGAAGATAATTAGTGAAAGGGTGCCACGCAGACTTGTGAAAGGAAATGATAAAAAAGTAAAAAGAGAGGAATAACTGAATGACAAACGGGATGTTTGAAAAATGTTTGATGGGGAACTCGTTCTTACTGAAAACAAGTTCGCAAAATTTCGTGGTGTGAACAATTTTAAATATGGTATTTCCCTAATTATCCTCCATAGTGAGAGCATTGTAATAATTTTTTTTATTGTTTGTAGGGTTTAGGATTTAAGTAAAAAAGCTGAAGAGAGTTACTTGAATAAATTGGGGAGAGAAAATTTGAGATCGGTGTTTTAGAGAATCCAAGAGAGTATGAAGGTAAGAGAGCTATTTTTGTGAAATATTTTAAATTAAAAAGGAGCCACTTACCCTCCGCTTGGATGGGAAAAAATTAGAAGGAAAGAAAATAGAAAGATAGAAGAGGCAGAGAAAAGAAAAATAGAGAAAAAATAAAATTATTCGTATTGCTATGATCGATGAGAGAAAACAAAGAGAAAAGAAAATAGATAAATATTTAAATAATTAAAATATTTTTATCTTTATATTTAAAAAATAAATGAGGCATAGACAAATTGGTACAATAAATTTCTCTTTTCAAATCTTTCCGCTTGCGAAGAGGAAAACAAGGTGTGGGACCCACACAATCTTTCTCTCCTCTTCTTTTCTCCGCTATTTTCTCTTGCATCCAAGCTGGTTGAGGAACACTTCCATCCTTCCCTATATTGTATTGAAGCAACCCAATGTTAAAAGAGATTCTGCTTGTCCCTGGTTCGAACTGTAATGTATTGGATTCAAATTAATTAAAAGCAGATTAGGGTTCTAATAATGTATCATCGATAATAATTACAGAGTGAATTCAGTCCACGTGAGGGAAAAAGTGTTGATTCATCAATATCTACACGATGAGCAGAAAAATGTTGGCGACAACGCGGTCAAGCAGTTTCCATGAAGTTTCCTGACTGATTCCTCTCCATCCTTGTCAGTGATATCAAGAATACAGTTATTGTACCCTGGTGTCCGAAGATATATTATTATAATTTCTTTTATGCTAAATATAAGAGTTGATTATAAACCTTATTTTATTCTAAATATAATAATCCAATTTATATCCTAAATTTATAATTTTTTAAAAATTATCTATATTGATTGTACATATTAAAGAAATTTATATAAAGCGGTAATGGGTATTTTAGAAAACTAATACACATTTATTATAAATAACTAAATTAATTAATTTTTTAATCTATGAAAATTAGTTATTTTGTGCACTAAGTTCGGGTAGAGTGTTGAGAGGTTCGGTGTTGATGTATGCTTCCAATTAAATTAAGTTGATCTTTCCCTCATATGATCATGGCACCCTAAGGCTCTGCTATAAATAAGCTCGGATCCTCTTATGTAAAAGCTTCCCGTATATCTTCCCTCTTACAAACCCTATGCATGGTTTGATAAAACAAAGCACTCAGAGCTATTAGAAATGTAGCGCTTTCATCTCTCTCTTATTGCTTTAAGATTCCACTTTCTCTGTAGTTTTCACTTGTAAATATGGCTCTTCTTCCCGCACATCCTTTCAATATGGAAGCTGACGTGGAGCAACTTTCTCATCATCATATGCTTCATCCTCGCGGTGGACCCTCCTTCGGACTCCCCCGTGCCTACCATCCACAGCACAGCTTTCTCATTATCTGCTCCAATTCACCACCAGTCCCTGATGAGGGACTTGAGCGGAGGGCGGTGGCTAGGGCACCAGTTGATGACATGTTGGGAACTCAAAGCTCAATGGCAAGGTACACGACATCTCTCGCTTTGAGTTTCTACTATATATATATATATATATATATATATAATTGAGAGATTCATACTAGACTATTTTTATATATAAGAATGCAACAAACTTGTCAAAACCTAAAACATTTATCCTTTAGTGGCTAGTGAGAAGCGGAGCACACTACAAGGAAGCCAAAATAGTTTGGCGCAATGGAAAGCTGGTTCTGATCTCCCAGCATCCTCCAAAACATCATTGTTATGCTCTCTCGTTAGGGTTGAGCAACCCGGCCGTCTGCTTATCCTGTGTAACCACTTGTACTCGGCGAAATTGGGCTTTCTCTGGCATGCCTTAAAAGATTACAAACTGGGTGAGCTCAAATGGATAAAGATTGTTAATTAACGAGACAAGCTACGGTTACATCCACGAGACTAGCTAGCCCGTGCCTTCAGTTTTTATTAACTTAATTCCAGAAGTCCAAACTGTCCATATTCCCTCAGCCCAGCACACCGTAGTCAGCCCTATAATGACTCCTCTCCCTTGTTGCTTGAAACTTTTAACGCTATATTTAGATAAAGAGAAAAATGAGAGGAAAATAAAAGGGAATGAAAGCTAGTAAAGAATTTTTTAAAAAATGTTAAGAAAATTTAGTATCTTTGTGAGTTTTCCATTATAGTATTATTTTCTTCATAATTTTTTTCATATCAAAACATAGAGTTAGGTTTTTTGTTTTTTGGATTCGTTCAAATTCGATTACAACTTATACAAGCTTTAATCAAAACTTTCTTGAATGCTATATATATATATATAAGTCAATTATATCTTCTTGCATTGCAGTACCTACAGGGAGAAACTCCACGCTGCCATTGTATTTCTGATTACTACGTTAGGTGTTTTGTTTCAAGTTGAATACCAATTCAAAAAGAAATCTCCATTTGATGATCACGACCCCCTCCTGGCAGCCATTCTTGTCAACCTATGCCTCTATTCTGTGAGTTTCATTGCAGAATATGCTCTTCCCACTGAACAACCTTACCTTGCGTTCATCAAAACCTTTGGTCCACTCCTCGGATTTCTTGCCATTGTACTGCTTCTTTTCATCTTAGTTCCATTGTTGGGCATAATCGCTTCCTTCATATGGGCTCTCTTTCTATTCAAAGCTTCAATCATGTGGTTCTCAAGGATCGTGCAATGTGTTCGTCAGGTAATCTCAGGTATAATTCGATACTTTGACGACGTCTCAGAACCAAGTCACTCTCTGGAGATAGTATGAACTCATCATATAGTTTCTGTTATGTAATAAATAAAATGAGTGAGTTAGTTATGGGAAGTTAATGGGTAGTTAGTTAACTGGGTTTAGCAAATATGGTCTGTAAAATGGCACAAGAGGGGTTATTGTAATCAGATTTTTGAGAAGAATAGAATTCTCTCTGCTTCTCTCCCGTTCCACACATCAGTTTCTCTTTCATTTAATTCATCCTTTTTCTCTTCAGATGGTACTTTTATATACTCCTCTGGACAAAGTTTTAAAGCCCTACTTAGTCCTGAATAAAGGGTAAAGATGAAATAGTTAGTTTTTTAAAAATGTTTTCCCTCTGTGATTGCCACAAATTATTAGCATGCTTTTAATTTTTGAGTCGTGGTCATTTTTCAGTGAAGGATAAAATTGAAAATTCGCTCATTTTTTACAAGTTTAAACATATCAACTACCACTCCTTAACTAAAACCTATGATGTTACTTAAATTTGTCCTATAATTAAAAATATAAGAAAATATTCTCAAAATAACCTTGAAAAGAATAACATTTAAATAAAAAGGTATCAATCCATAAATAAATAGAACTTTTATTTATAAACTTCACACAATCTAATAAAATAGAATTATTAAAACATAAATATGATTTATTGCTATTTTTCTTCTTATTTTCTTTTTTTTTGTTAAATTTAAAGTGACATCTTTTTTGGCTTGATAAAGGGAGGAAAAATATAAAATCCATCTCATTTGACTTGTCTAAAATTTTTGACTGGATCGGCCAATGGATTGGTTGGCTAATTCACTAGTCTCACTTATTAATCTAGATTAGGTTTTAAAACTATGAGATTTACGCAAAAGAAAGGAATAGAATAAATTTCAAATAATCATTCAATAATTCTACCGGTCAACAGAGCAATTAGGAAAGAAAAAACTTATATACTTAGGGTGCTTGTTTCCAATCAAATTAAGACATGCAAATTTTTATATATTGTTTATTCTATAATAAACTCCTATTATTAATATTATTAACACTTTAAAATCTTTATATTAAATGCAAATATATTAAGTACTTAAAGCTAAGTACATATGTTTTCTTGATTAGGAAAATAGATCAAATGTTGAGTAGCACAGAAAAAAAAAATTAAAAGCACACAAAATACTTTATAATATTGAATGCATCAAAAATTACTTTAGAATGTTGCGTGGTATGTACTATAAAAAATACTTTAGAATGCTATATCCACAAAAAAATTATTTTAAAATAAAGAGTATTATCGGGAAAAAAATGCTACAAAGTGTACTCAGATGAAAGCATTAAAAGAAAAAAGCATAAGATCTGCAATTAAACCTTAACGACGAGCGGACGAGAGCAAGTGATAGAAACAATCGGAAAAGAGGAGCAGATGTGTAGGAAATTGAAGAAGATAATCCTACCTTCAAATTTGGCCATATGTCTCCTAAAGTGAACCAGTAAATGCTGTGTCTCTTCGCTCAAATTTGGCCAAAAGGGCTAAATGAGAGAGTAAGGGAAGGGCTCAGGAAGATGGATTATTGAAGAACTTGTTGCAGTTGGCAATAAATTAAGTTTCAGATTTAAGGATCTCAAGCGACGACCTTGACGAACAAAGTCTTTAGTCTACGCTGAAGGGGTCCTGATCACCATTGAAACTGGTTCCACTATGAATTGTGTCAAAAATGTTATGCCCTACTTTTAACATAATTAATACAAGAATAACAAAAAAAAATTACATATCAACATCAATATCTACACGATACGCAGAAAATGTTGGCGACAACGCGCTCAAGTAATTTCCATTAAACTTCCTCTCTATCGTTCCAGCCTTGTGTAGGACGAAATTATATTAAATTATAAATTAATCTATAATTACTAATGTAAGACATATTTTTTATTTTTTTAAAACTAATTATATTGATTCTCCTCAACAATAATTTAACAACGCATTGTATCTAATAAAAAAAAAGTCATGCTTATTACCTAAAGAAATTCATTAATAGTACACAGAGAAATTCTGCTATTTTTACGTTTTAATAAAATAATTTCTTAAGAATTTTTAAATCTATAAACTAGCATCTTATAATAGAAAAAAATCATTTTGAATTCATAAAAAAATTATTTTAAAAAATTCTGCAAACTAGCATGAAACATATAAAAAAGTCATAACGTAGACTTTGTGAATCAGATAAGTCCCAAAAACAATGAAGAGCATTAAACACTATAATATGGTGGAAGTTATTCTAAGTAAGAGTATTTAAAAATACTATTTATATTTATCATAATTAATTAATTTAACTAATTTTATTAGTCTAATTAAATTAGATAAATGGTTGTTACATTTAAATTAACGATGGGGGAGTATTAAAAAAAATCTAATAGACTGACTTGTTGAGAGGTTAGGTTTCGATCTTTTATGAAGACGCTTCTATAAATAGAGTTAGATCCTTTTATGCAAAAACTTCCCGGATATTCTCCCTAGAAATGACGCCTTTTCATCTCTCCCTAGGTTTAAGATTCTCCTGTCTGTAGTTTAATTTCACTTCAGTGGTTCTGCCCACACGTAGTCCTTTCAATATGGAAGCTGACGTTGAGCAACTTTCTCATAATATTGTTCATCCTCGTGGTGGACCGTCCTACTTCAGACTCCGCCGTGCTTACCATCCACAGCATAACTTCAATTTTCTCATCATCTGTTACAATTCACAAATTCCTCATGACATGTTCGAAACTCAAAGTTTAAAGAGAAGGTAGACGACATCTCTCGCTTTAAGATTCTCTATATATATATATATATATATAAGAATCCAACAAACTTGCCAAAACATAAAACATTTCTCCTTTAATACATTCTTTTGTAACCCTATAAACAAGGGAAACAGAAGGATATCGAAATTGTTTTGCTGTGGAGGAAAGCTGCTTTTTTCTCATCTGCGGGCATCATCCAAGCCATTGGAGTTTAAGCATACCGCCACCAACTTCCTCCCTTGTCCCTTGCAACCATATGGTTTATTATTATTACTATTATTGTTGTTTTTGGGATTCGTTCAACTTCTATTACAATCAAAACTTTCTTGAATGCTAGCTACCATACATATAATTCAATTTCATCTTCTCTTGCTTTATTACAGTTCCTACCGGAAGCAACTCCACATTGCCATTATGTTTCTGATTACTACGTTCGGTGGTTTTGTTCAAATTGAATACCAATAAAAAAGGAAATCTCCATTTGATGATCATACCACCATTATGGCAGCCATTTTGGTCAACCTATGCCTCTATGCTGTGAGTTTGATTGCAGAATTTGCTCTTCCAAGTGATGAGCCTTACGTTGCCATCATCAAAACCTGTGGTCCACTCCCTCGGATTTCTTGTCATTGTTCTGCTTCTTTTCATCTTAGTTCCATTGTTGGGCACAATCGCATTAATAGTTTGGGGTCTCTTTATAGAGAAAGCTGCAATCATGTGGTTCTCAAGGATCATGCAATGTCTTCATCAGGTAATCTCAGGTATAATACGATACTTTGGCGTCTCAGAACCAACTCACTCTCTGGAGATAGTGTGAATCATTTGTGCAATCTGAACAAGAATTAATCGCCGTTCTCCCAATTGTTCACAAACACATATATATACATACATACATACATATATATATGATCATTAATATATCCCCACTGCTTCACTAAATAAAGCGATAGTTTATCTTTCATTTTACCTATCTTCTCTTTAGATGGTGCAAATATATACTCCCTCTAGGGCAAAGTTTAACACCCTACTTAGTCTTACATATATAGGGTAAAGATGAAATAGGTTTTTTTCTTTTTTCCAAATTTTGCCCTTCATGTTGAATCTTGATTGCAACAAATTATTGACATGATTTTAACTTTTTGAATACAAAGTATCCCACTTTTGTATTCAACTGAGGAAGATAGGACTAAAAAATCTGGAGGTAGTAAAAACAAAAGCAAAACGCCAAAAAGAGCGAACAATTTGTCTTTAATTAGTTCTGACCAAGAAAGAAATCTTCCTTTCTTGACTGAGGAAGGTGACTCAACAACAATGTGCAAATATATCATAATATCACAATAATTGAGATGGATTGGATGCAGCAAAGTCCCCACGACAACAAAAACATATTTAATTAGGCCAAAAGGAGAAAATGAGAGAGTAAGGGAAGGCCAAGGATATGGATTATGTATTTGAAGAGCTTGGCACAGTAAGCCATAACCATAAAGCTTGAGATTTGGTTCAGATTTAAGGAGTTTCAGCGACGACTTTGAGTAGATTAACAAAGTCTTTTACTCTACGCTGCATGGGCCCTGAGAGTAGTTAATAATTCAGCATTCAAAATATGGAGGCCAAGTTTTTGACAAAGAATATCCATATATTCCTCCTGTCTTTAATATAAAACATATTTAATTAATTTTATTATATTAAAAAAATTAATTTAGTTATAATATAACATACTTAAATACTATAATCATCTTTCTTAACTCTCTCTCTCACTCATTCTTTTATTTGATTATTGTATAAATATCAATAAAGGTAATTTGAAAAAAAAATTGATAAATATAGAAAATAAATCTTATATATAGGATCAACATCAACTCCTCTATTAGATTATGGTTAATAATTTAAGACTTTGTTTTTTTTTAGGGAGAAAGACATATAAGGTGCTTTGAAATATATATGGGAATCCCAAATAAATGATCTCTAGAGATGTCTTTATGAAGTTCCCAAGTACCATTATGCAGGAATTAAATTTTTTTGAAGTGACAAATTTTCCCTCATGTACAAAAAAATAACTCCCACCACGGCTGGAGAATTCTTTGGGAAAAAGTTGGTTAAGGTAGAATTTTAGAAATAAAATGTAAAATATTATATAAAATGATTATCAAGGTTTAAGATATATGGAAAAACAAGAACAACTAAGCAAATAAACAAATGACATGAATAGTTAGCCAGTGACAATGTATTTCTATGTATGCATTGACAAGTTTAAGTAGAGAAATGAGAGATGTTAAATATATATATAACTAAACCAACTTGAGTCAACGAACAAAGGAAGGCTAGTTGTTCCCTTGACTTACATTCTCATCCAGGTGGTG
The DNA here is from genome assembly GCA_037074615.1 of Leucaena leucocephala. Taxonomy (NCBI): domain Eukaryota; kingdom Viridiplantae; phylum Streptophyta; class Magnoliopsida; order Fabales; family Fabaceae; genus Leucaena; species Leucaena leucocephala. The sequence goes on from CM073553.1 coordinate 6,512,182, forward strand.
ACAATTCTTAATATAATTAATCTTGCGTCCTGCGTTACCATTTCCACTTAGTTATCAGAACATGACAGTAAGCATTGTGGTTTCAATCATTTTCTTTATGGGCGGTGTGGTTTAACGTCATTTTATATCACTAGTACAGGATTTACTTCACTAATCTACATCTGTTATTTTAAAACAAATGTAATAAATATAAGCGGTAGCATTTTTAAAATTATACTGAATTTTTTCTACATTAGTTTTTTTAAAAAAACAAACGAAAAAAAAAAAAGACTTTCTATGTTTATTTTAAAGAACAGTCGTACTAAGTTGAATCTACATCTGTTTCAAAATGTAATAAACTCAAAAAGGTGTTTCATTTCTCTATGCCCTGTTTCTAAAACATCATTTTCGCAATTGTACGTCGATCTCCTTCAAATTAAAACACAGAGAACTTGAGGGTGCCAAATAGAAGAGTTGTCTTTGCCATCTCCGTTTTATGCTTTGTGGGTGTTCGTGGGTTGCCGATGGCGTTCTCTGCTTCCAGTAATAATCAACTGATTCTCCTCCTCCTCCTCCTCTTCTAGCTACCCTTCTCCTTCTTCATTTTCTTCTTCTTCGTGTCTCTCTGTCCGTGGTATTTGATGTTTTGTTTGTTTTGTTTTGCTGTTTTTTTAGTAGTTTGCTAACTGAGAAGCCTAAGGGAGTTACAAATACTCTTAATCGAAGTTCAGATAATCAAATTGAAAAAAAGTTATAAATTTACATTATCCATTATATATATGCCTTTAAATTTTTCTGCTTCTAGGAAAATTAGTTAGAATTTCATACAATTGATGAGTTTCAAACTTATATAGAAAGACTTAAATCACAAATTAATTATTAAGAAAATCATTAAATAATTTATCACCCACACTAACAAATTTACCGGTCTGAACTATGAATATTTATGTTGTACAAAAAAGTATTTAACACTATTTATCACTCAAATAATATAAATTTTCAAGTGAAACAATGAGTATTTATCATTAGTGATCCTACTATTTTAATGAATCCAAGGAATGTCACTTTGTAACAGAATCTTGAAACATATCATCAAGGGCAGAAAACAAAACGACTCCCTAAAGAGGAGAGAGCAGAACCAGTTGCTATTGAATACTATATAATGATGAATCAATCACAATAATAGGATTTAATACTACAAGAATCAACCAGTTGCTATTGTAGATGTTTGAACCGGTCAAAACCCGACCCGTTAATGGGTCAATCGGTTTTGCTTTTTTCCTTAAACTAAGAAGAAAAGAAGGAAAGGAACACAGGGAAGAAGAAAAAGAAACACAGAAGTCTCTTGTAAATGAATATCTTTACGTACAAAAAGTCAACTCGTCAGACACACCCGCAGGCTAGTCTGTATTACTAGCTTAAACTACTTTAATTAAATAGTTTTTTTACTATTTTCTCTTTGCTAAATTAAAATGCCACACCATGTTGACATCCTATATAATGTAATCAGCAAAATAATGGGAGAAAACTTCCGCTCCCCTAAAACTTTCTGATCATCTACTCCGGCCATGAATTCCTCATGTGGGACTTCTTCAACAAAAGTGCATGGCACCCGTCCCCTTTATGACGGTGGAGTTGAAGCAGACCGCCGTCCATCCTATCCTTCTGATCAAAGGTACAAGTTTCTCATCAACAAGGTACTTATTAGGAGGGGAAGAAAAGAGTACAAGTTTATACAAATGTAAAGAACAGCATAAATTAAAAATCATCATCGCCCAATCTACGGGTCAACAAAGCAAATATTAAAATGGATCGAGAACACAACATTAAAAGTAAGTCCGATATTGTAATCCTTAAGAATCGTACCATACGACTAGATCGAATGAAATAAACATCTGGAAAAGATGACGAATCTGATATAAAATAATCAACCAAGAGATCTGTCAACAAACAAGATTATATACACAAATAGAACAAATGAAAAGGAATTTGAAGAATCATATCTCCAAATTGATAAGTAATTGCTGCATTGATTGGATGATTAAATTTGGCCGAAGGGATAGAATAAGGGAAGGGAGACATTTGAAATAATTAATTAAATTATTATAGTTAATGATTCACACACATTTCTAAAAGGTAAATCATTGTATCAATTAACGGATTAGGTCTAGCAAAAAGTGCTACCAGTGCCCGCTTCAAATACGATTTTGCCTTAGAATTGCGATGAATAAATAAGTCAATGAACTGGACAGAATTAAACAGAACAATTCAAAAAGATCAGGCAAACATACTAACCGTAATAAATCAGGCCGAAATAAAAACAGAAACAATTCACAAAGGTAAAGACAGTCCTTCCGAAGAAAACCCTTCACTAAAAAACAGTAATATATACTCTCATCTTCCAGATTGATAACACACACACACACACATATAACCCTATCCTATAGAAACGAAGACCTATATATATAGTACATCGATCATTTTAGTATTTGAACGCTCTAAGAGGTTCCAACAACATATACACACATTCGTAAGAGTGACGACGGAGCCTTCAATTCGAAGTGACGACGAGTGTCACGTCTAGAAATTTGGACCGTGACCGGCATAAAATATGAATAGTTTCACATTCTGAAAGCCTAATACCTCAAATGCAACGTTCAAAGCATCCATAACGTTTTCCAAAAATAAACAAAATCTTTTCTAAAGACTATGTGGAGCATTTACCTTTTTATCAAAATAACACAAGTATTTAATGAAGATAAATTACATAGAAATCAATTTTGTTCAAAATAAAGCTTCAGATTTGTGACGAGGCTCTTTATTGCTCAGCGGGAGGATTAGGGTCACCTGCACTATCTGAAGCCAAATAATCTACCCGTGAATAACGTCCCAAAAACATGATTTAAAAGAATGCGGAAATAAACTATGCTTAAACATGTTTCAAATAACATTTTGCATTTCGATACAAACTTTTCCGTAAATATTTTCTTTCAGGGAAACAATTTTGAAATAACCATTTCAAATCAATTATTTAATAGTAATCCTTTCGAAACCATAATCTTTTCGTAAATATTATTGTTTCAGAGAAACAATTTGAAGCAATCATTTCAAATCAATTGATGTAAAATAATCCTTTAAAAACCATAGTCTTTCCATAGGACTTCAACAGAATGAAAACAGACGTGGACACAATCCACGAGGGTAAATAACCAATCTAACAGTTGAAGGCCACTAGCCATCGCGAGTACGAGACCCACGTAATAATCTGGTGGCTCGAGGCCACAATCCGTAGCGAGTGCGAGACCCACGTATATCCATCGCGAGTATAAGACCCACGTATATCCATCGCGAATATAAAACCCACGTATATTCGGCCCAAGTATAAGACCCATGTATATCCATTGCGAGTATAAAATCCCCGTATATTCGTCGAGCTCGGGTAACTAAGGTGTACCAAGGGCTAACAGTACTGCTGTTAGCAACCAGCGTTCTATATTCCATCTTTCTTAAAACATTTCCATCATGCATGGCGTTTATTTCACATATAATAATCTCAATAGTTTCAATGCCATAACCGTTGGTAAAAACCCACTTTGAATTTCAAAAACCCCAACATGTACATTAAAAATCAAATTTATGTGAAAACATATGAAGTTCGCATAAGAATATATTTCATGAATAACATCAGTTCAATGTAACTTTTGCCAAACTCTTTTCAAAAGCTTATTCATCATTTTCATACATAATTGTAATTCCTTTGTAAACTAATCGAATACAAATTATTTCTAATGATTTAAACCATACTTTCATAAAATTTGCTTTTTAAAATCCATATTTGAAATTTATCATTTGAAATGACAATGCATTTAAAAAAATGTAAATTTTAGGGAACATTATTCACTCACCTGTTACGCTCCCAAACCTTTACTCTTCAAAGCTAAACAACTTCCAATTATTTTTACTTCTCAAATCACTCATATCCTAAAAACAAAATATTAAAATTCTAATTATTTATTTTGACAATCCAAAATCATATTCTAATATTCAATTTATAACACCTTAAAATAGAAGGAGAACCTAAACTTTAATCCCCATTTTCCTAAATAATATCATGACCATTTAAATGATAATAAAACTTATCACCCTTAGTTAACAAATTCAATATTTAACATTTAGATATCGCCTCCACCTTTCCCCTTTCCCCTTTTGCCAAGCTCAAATTTAATAAATTTCACCACCACAACAATAAATATTTATGTATATATGAGCAGTATTGATTCCTTCCAATAATTCCACCGAGAGCTTGAGAAACTTAAATTAAACCAAATTCTTATATATAAAAGAGCATCCACTCAATTCTTATTCACTACTTCCGTGAATATATAAATATGCTCATTCAAGCATATATTTTAAAATCATCTATCTAGGATTTCCATCAATATCATGAAACCGTGCAGTACCCGAATTTTAATGTAGGAGAACAAATAACTTTTATTTCTTCCAAGCATCTAATAGATACCCGAAACAATGCAAATCACTCATCTTATAATCTAAAAATTCCAGCTATTAGTTACTCACTTTCTCTTACTTTGACATTATTTTCCAACTTCAAAATACCCTCCTAACATCCATCAACAAGCTACAAATTCAATTTTCCTAACACAAAACAACCCAAGATAGATTTAAACATAGGCAACAACAATAGCTCTTCTTTCTCTTTTCTGACAGTTTTACTTTCAAAAGCTGAAGTCTTTAACTTCAACTCAGAATTATTATTGATTGATTGATTTATTTATTATTATTTGTTTACTCTTTTATTCAAAGAATCAAGCCACTGAAACAAAATTGCAGCATTCCTTTCTTCGGGTATCATAACAATAGAACAGAATAACCAATTGTAGATCCAATAGCCGATGGTTTTGGTTCAACTTAAAGCTGAAGATTTCAAATCCTTACTCCTCTTGTTTAATTTACAAATAAAATATCCAAGACCATTGACCCTAGAACTAGATAACCACACAAAACATAGGTTTCTACTCAGAGTCCATAATCCCAAAATAGCAAAACACACATATACACTCTAGTTAAACTCAACACAGTGGGTTTATTTTTGAAAATCAAATATAATCTTCACTTCCTTCACCTTCTCAGTGACCAGAGGAAAAATCCAAATCACCCAACTCAAAGCTAGAAACAATCATGGAGGAGAGGTGTTAGGCTTACCACACACCGAGAGTACAAACACAGCAATAACATTATCAAACTTCTTACTCTTCCACTCTTACCCAATAACCCCCGAGCATATATATATATATATGCATTTACTATGCGTTCCACTCCAAACTTTGTTTATTTATTTTTCTTTTTCCTCATATGGCCTTGTTTTGTTTTTTCTCAACATAATCCTCAAAACAAAGCAATCATAGATAACTCACCTCAGTCAAAACTCTTCTCCAGCGCACAACAGTCGGCCTCTCCCTCACTTCTGACGATGCAATACTCTCTGCTTTCCTTCATTTTCTCTTCATGGTCACTCACTCTGTCTCCACAGAGCGACACCAGACAGAATGGGAAAGAGAAGAATCTCCAGCAATAACAGTAGCGAGCTCAAAACAGACGAGGAAAGTAACGGCATATGATGGCAAAGCTACTAGCGACAACCATACAGTAGATGAAAGCAACAGAATCTTAACAGCGGCTGAGATCTAAACTGAAAAGAAGAATGACTGATGAGCAACGGCAGATAACTATAACACGGTCACCGGGGAGCATCTCAAATGGCAGAAACTGACAGTAAACACAACGACGGGACTTCTCGGCTATAGGTTCGTGAAGCTTCTGTGATCTCCCTCACTCTCTCTCGTGCTGTCACCGACGGAGAATGGAAAAGGAAGAAATTTTATATAGCCCATGAGAGGAAAATGATCCGGCGATGATAGCACTGCACCGCAGTGACACTGGCGGAAGCAAAGTCTGGCTACACGGCATCGATGGCATGACGCGTTCACTGCTACTCTCGCCGGCTCCCCTGCTGAACCGCCGAAGAAATCAGAGAAAATGGAGAAGGGAGGTACGTTTTCTGCAGAAAAGGGAGAGGGGTATTTCTGTAATTTCACATGACTAAAAGAAAAAAACCTCCACCGCAGCCACCAGAATCGAACTCAAGACCTGCGTCTCCAGAGGATTTCTCAACCTCTCAGGTCTTGTATCTCTGCTTTTCTCCCCATCTCATGTAAATTCTAAGAAGCATGTTAGCCCAATCCTGCACTACATCATTTTTGTACAAAAGCTGAACTGAACACTCAGAATAAACAGTGTGCTCATATATTCCAAGCAATAAGTTATCAGAAAATGAAATATGAAAGACAGTTAACTTCCTTTTTCTGGACCGCAGGACACAAACATCCCCCATGTAGTTTGGAAAATTAAAATCTGACTAGGAACGAAAAGGAACAAGTCTTATTCTAGTTTTTTAAAACTTTTTGTGTTTTCTTTTCTTTTATTTTTTTTGTGTTGTGGGGCCAGGGGGTGTTGGTGGGAGGAGTTAACAAGTTCAGACCTCAGCAGTTCAGCCTCTGCTATGAGGGATATATAATTACCTGTGCATCTGTACCACCAGCACCAGCAGTAATAGAGATAACTGCTCCTTCTTTATCATAAGGACCTGAAAGAAGTTGAGTCAACTCAAATCGATCTAGTGCTTTATTCAGTTCTTTGATAATATTAGCAACCTCCTCAAGAAGTCCTCTATCAATGGAGTCCATCTCCTCAATCAGCTTAACTACTATTTCGGCATCCTCAACCTACAGTCATTTTAACATATACTCAATTTAGAATCTGCTGAAGGTAGAAGGTAAGAAGAGAGAAGAGATAAGAATAGGAAAAAGAGAGAACAGAGAGAAAATAGAAGAACTCATATTTTATTTAGCTATCAATAAGCAAAAATATGATACATATTCCCTCCTAGACTCTTTTTTTGATGCTGATACAAGAAAATGGACATAAGCAAACATAACTGAACATAACTACTTGCTACTTCTATTTATATTTACATGACAATACTCCCTCCCCAAAAAGTCCCTTGTCCTCAAGGGTTTGGAACTTTAAACTCTGAAACTGATATAGAGGAACCCAGGATGCTTCTTGTGGGAATATTGTGTAATTAGTGTAAATATTTGAATATTACCTTATTAGCATTTATTTGGATTTATTAGACTTTATTAACATATATTAATCCTAGGTGTCTCCCTTGTGAAAATAAATATGGATGTATTGTATGCTTAAAAAAATGAAGAAGAAAAAATTGTCCCTCAAAAGTCCCACAACAGCAAGAAATTATATGTCCACAATGGCTTTTACGGCTACAATCATGTCTTGATCTAAACTACAACTATTCCTGCCCAAGAAATTAGATATCCTCAAATACCTACAATTCCTTCATATTTCTAGCCTATTGAGCAATAAAAAAATGCAAAAACAAAACCATAGAAGCAAACTAGAAAGAAAATCCTGAGCAACTATAGCAAACAGACACACATCTACTTCTTTATTTGTTAGAAAATGGGCAATTCCACCCTTGGTGGATTATACCCAATTCCATGAGGAGCTCTATTGGAGGGAACATTTTTATCTTTTTTTGAAAGAAAAATAAGGGATATGGGAGTTATGGAGATCCTACTCCCCACGCATGCACTTTCTCCAGAAGAGAATAAGGCAACAGTAATTGTGGTTACATTTTCCTTCTTAAAAAGAAACAAACGGAAGTCTGGCAGGTGTGTGTGTGTGAGACAAAATGACATAAACAGTTCCTCTCCTCTCCTTTCTGCATGTCTCTATTTTTTCTTCCTCTGTCGGTGTTATTTGCTGTGAAACGTACTAGAGTCCAAACAAGGTGCTCTGGTTACGTGTGGGTATTTTAGTGGATAAGAAGACCATCACAGGTACGCCCAAAAACCTTCAGTAACATCAAAGCAAGGTTCTGTGCTTCCGCATAAACTCTGTAATTTTTTGTTGTTCTGGTAGCATGCATTTATTGCCTCTATTTATGTTTAAAAACATTTGTTATATGCCAAGAATCATAGAGCATGCATTTAAACCATAAACAGAACCATATTCAATGTCCACGTAACAGAGAGCTTTCATTTTTAAAGTTGGTTCATTAGAAAATAGAGGTTTTAGGCCTTGAAATTAGTCCCATTGTGTAGAGCACAAAAAATGAAGAAAATGACACCAAGAACTTCGAAATCAGACGTCGAACAGAGGAGTTACGGCTAAAAAATGGACACGACCCATTTTCCAGTCGAATTTATGTGACCCGACTAGAGGTCAGAGAAGATCAAAACACACCATCTTGATCATCCTAAAACGGCGTCGTTTTAACGCCTAACCAAAAAGAAAAAAACAAAGCAAGTACTGTTCATGCGGACTGGGCTGCAACAAAAAAAAAATTTGGGCTGTCAGAAGCCCATTTCTAAAGAAAATATTTTTTTTTTGTTTTCTAGAAGTAGGGGTTACGGGCCGAGTCGGATCAGTGGTTCCAACCCAGACCCACATATAAAAAAACAAAAAAATATTTTTTTAATTAATTTTTTGAATTAAAAAAAAGAGAAAAATCTGGTGACTGACATGGGGCAGTGGCCATATGGTAGCACCTGACTGGCGCGTGTAATGCACGCGCCATACACTGAGAGTGTGCTTTATTTAGTTTTTTATTTTTTATGAATTTTTCTTCTTAGGGCACGTGAGGGAGCGTGGAGCCTCCGATTAAGGTGCGGTTTGTTCCTAAAAATTCCTAAAATTAAGATCTTTAGTTTGATATATAATTTGCCTAATTTTGGGGGCAATTTTATACCTATTTATAAATATTCAGTGTATTTTTTGTTTAAAAATTTTAAAAAATTATGATAATTAATATTTTTTATTATTTAGGTGAAAATGACTTCATCTAGCACTGAATCTCTGGGATATACCTTAAATGATGACATCTCATTCTTAGATAATGCCAATAACCTAGAGGAGAACCTTCAAGACAATATCCATAACAAGATCTTGATGAACTTTCTGAAAAAGACCGAGAGGAGTTGATGGAGAAAGTTCGCAAGAGGAACCAGAAGTAATATATAATTTCAGACCATGCTCAAAAATTTTATTCCCCATCGAACCACTTTCTCTATAGCCTTTCATGGTGTCTTCAAATTTGAACTCCAAGATGGTGCCTACTCTTAACAATGAATCTCCAGTTGAGGACGAAGAGGAAGTGAACCAACCTCTTACCCCTACTTCGGCCATGAACATAGCTGAAAAAGATGTAGCCAAACTAACAAACATAAAAAGTATTAATGGCGTGATTGGTGATTACATTGAATGCATGACAGATAAGGAGAATACTGAATTCTACTTGAAAATCATAATAGAATATATAAGAGCAACAAGGGTTAGAGGCAAGCCCAAAACAGGACGCATGAGTAAGACATATTGGCTTAAAACAATAGAATTTGTATCTAACTTTAAAAAGCCACCGTGTAAGCTTAAGAAACTAAGAAAAGCGATGTTAGAATATTGTAAAACTCATATCAAATGATGTATATTTGTATTTTGATTCTATTGCTTTACTGTGTTAAGGACATGTTTTATTACTCTTTCTTTGTAAAAACTTGCCATTTATTACATGCCTTATATGAAAGAAAAACATGTTTCATTTCATTTCTTTATCTTAGTTGTGATTCATGTATACCTTTTTATAAGTGGGAGCTTTTTAGATGATGAGTATTCTAAAAGCATGATTTGATGAGAATAATGCCTATATTAACTTTGATAGGAAATGATGGCGTTGCTAGTGCTTATGTGATGGGGGTACAAACATATTCTCTTGATCATGGGTCTAGTGATATTATTATTTTTTAATCAAAAATCATAAAAGTACGTGACATTGTATACTTTACATATGCTATATATATATGTAAAATCACTTAAATGTTCTATGGTTCAATAAATTAATATGGGAAAGGTTTGTTATAGAATCTATATTGAACAATGGCATCAAAGAACATTATTGCTAAATTGAACAAGGGGAAAAACTCAACAGGGATAACTGGGATATTTGTCACCGAAATGTCTAATATATTCTAGAAGAACAGGATGCAATTGAGCCATTAACAATGGTTATGGTAGAGATTGAGGCTAGAAATATAGCTTAGCACAGGAGAGACCAAGAAGCATACATGTTCTAGAAAAGGAAGAATGGCATAGCAAGAATCGCATTGTTGAATGCAATGACTGATAATTTAATGTATGAGTTTGAGACTCACAGAACGGCACAAGCAATATGGATTTCCTTAAAGGATAAGTTTGGGGGAGTCTCCACAACTAAGCTTAGAAGAATAACGATTAAATTCGATACCTATAAGCTAAAACTAAATAATCCTCTAAGGTAACATCTACGAGAGGTGTCTATAATGATTCGTGAATTGAATAAGGCCGGACATAATATATATGACAAACAACAAGTGCAGATTGTCATCAGGTCACTCCCTGCTAGTTAGGAGCACATGAAAGTTAATATGACCCATAATAAAAATATTATCACTTTAATGATGTAGCTAAGCATTTAGAGCTAGAGGATGAACGTCTGGAGGCTTGTAAGGCCACTGGACAAGCCTATTTGACTAAAGGTATTGGTCCTTCCCAATTAAAGCCTGAATTCAAAAGGGGCAAGAAATTTCAGAAAAATGGGAAGAAAGGCGGTCCTCCACCCAAGAAGGGCAAGCAACAATACAAGAAGAAGGGAAATAAAGGAGGCAAGAAAAAGCTAGACCTAAAGAAGATCAAATGCTTTGCCTGCCACAATATGGGACATTTCGCACGTGACTGTTCTAAACAGAACAAAAGCGGAAAGGTAACAGTAATTATGTGAATTCACATGTCTCATTTATTTCTAGTATTATTTTTCTGATAGAACCAATTTCTTTTTTATTGGATTATTGACTCAGGCTCCACAGACCACGTAAGTTGAGATCGAGGATCTTTCGTGGAATATAGTCGATTGCCATTTCAAAGAAGTGGCTTTTTGTTGGCAATAATACAAGGATCGAGGTTTGAGATATTGACACCTGCAAACTTGTTTTGCTTGGTAGAAAGATCTTGATGCTGCATGATGTGCTTCATGCTCCTCACATCTGACAAAATTTAATTTATGTAATTTTCTTATTAGACTTTGGGTTTAATGTAAACTTTCATGGTAAAGTTATAAATATTTATAGCGACTCAATATTTTATGGATCAGCTTTCATATTTTAAAAGTTCTGTATTTTAGATCTTGCTAGTGATTTTAATACTCACGATTGTTATGCTATTACTTCGAATAATCCTGATATGAATAATTGGCATACTAGACTAGGACATATTAATCAAAATAGAATGATTAAACTAGCTAAAGAAGGTTTGTTGGGAGTAATCCCTAATATGGATATGTCATTATGTGAAAGCTGTCTAGCTAGTAAGGCTTCACGATATGGTCATGTCTATTTGATTTTACATAAATCCGAGGCACTAGAGTGCTTTAGACGATACATAAATGAAGTAGAGAATCAAATAGACAATAGAATCAAGACATTATGTAATGATTGAGGTCATGAATACCTTTCAGATCAATTCAAATAGCTCTGTGAAGAAAGAGGGATTATTAGGCAACTAACTATCCCTGACACACCTCAACAGAATGTGGTTGCTGAAAGAAGAAATAGAACTCTTCTAGACATGGTTAGGTCTATGATGGCTCAGACGAACCTTCCAATTTCACATTGGGGTGTTGCTTTATTGACGGTAACCTTCATACTTAACCGTTTGCCCTTAAAGTCAGTCGCTTCCATACCCTACTAGTTATGGACTAAATGTCAGCTAGATCTAAGTATTCTTATACCTTAGGGCTCTCACGGCATATATCTATGATAATTCTCATAGACATAGGAAACTGGGTCCTAGAGGGAAGAAATATATTTTTATAAGGTACTCTGAATCCTTAAAAAGATGTATTCATAAGTGAAAATGAAGATGGAATAGTGATTGATATATAATCAAGAGATATTGTATTTATTGAGACAGAGTTTCCTAGTAGGAGAGATGTTGACCACACCATATCTCTTTATGAGACTCAGGAACATGATAGTGCTGAACAAATTAACAGACCAAAATCCTCTAGGTATGTCAATCTGAGTGGGAGCCAAGGACAGTCAACACAAAGAACGAGATAAATGAGAAAAGATAAACAAGTTGCTCATACTAGAAAGAATAACAGGGAAGAGATGCTTCCAAATAGAAGGCGAAGTACTCTTAGTTACTCCAAAAGGGGATGGTGAACCCCGCACTGTTCATGAGACATTGGCAGGTCCTGCTAAGAAGGAATAGAAGAAAGCAAAGAAAGAGGATATGGACTCAATGATGAAAAACTAAGTTTGAGAATTGGTTGATATGCTAAAATGGTGTAAAGCCATTGGGAACAAGTAGGTTCTCAAAATCAAGATAAAGGTAAATGGATCAATTGACAAATTCAAAGCTTGATTGGTTGCAAAGGATATACACAACAGGAAGTATAGATTATGAGGATACTTTTTTACCTGTTATGCGCTTCAATTCAATAAGACTTATTTTGACAATAGTAAATAGTTTAAACTTAGAGTTATATCATATGGATGTAAAAATCGTATTCCTGAATGGTAATAAGGATGAAGAAATTTATATAGAACAACCAATAGATTTCATTGAAAAAGGGTTTGAACACAAGAAATGTAAATTTAAAAGATCTATTTATGGATTAAATCAGTCATCCAGATAATGGTACTTGAGGTTTCATAAAGCGATAACCTCATATAACTTCCAGATGATAGAGGAAGACCATTGTGTCTACGTTAAGGGGTTTGAGGGTAACTTTGTGATATTATCTTTATACATAGACAACATACTTTTAGCCAAAAATAGTCTTGACTCGGTGATAGCTATTAAAGAATGTCTTTCATCAAATTTTAAGATGAAAGATATGGGTGAAACAGAATACATACTTGGAGTCAAGATTAGAAGGAATCACTCTAAGAGAATCCTCACTCTTTCACAAGAGAATTATATCAAGAACATACTTGAGCGATTCAATATGAGTGACTACAATCCCATAGATATCCCTGTAGACACTGGAGTGACCTTGAGGTCTGACATGTGTCCTAAAACTGAATTAGACAAAAAGAAAATAGAAGAGTTCTATATGCCACTGCTGTTGGTAGCATGATGTATGCAATGATGTATACAGGACTAGATATTTATTATGCCATAAGGCTGGTTAGCAGATTCCAGTCTAACCCCGGTGAGAAACACTAGAAAATAGTGAAGAAGATCTAGAGATACTTAAACGGTATAATTGACTATACGTTATGTTATCAAGGAAGTAATTTGTGCCTAATCAGATATTCCAATACTGATGTAGGCAGTGATAAAGAAGAAAGGAGATCGACTTCAGGATACACTTTCTTGCTTAATAACGGTGCCATATGTTGGAGTAGTAAGAAGCAGACATGCATTTCTTTATACTCTATGGAAGCTGAGTTTATGGCATGCATTACAGTAGTGCAAGAGGATATTTGGCTGAAGAGATTTATCGAATACCTAGGATTTGGGAATGAGAGTACCAATTCGATGTTGATACACTATGACAATACTGCAGCTATAGCCTACACCAAATACCCTAAGTATCACAACAATACCAAACACATTGATAGAAAGTATAACTTTGTGAGGGATTATATAGCACAGAAAATTATAACTGTACAATACATTTCAACCAAATGCATGGTTACAGACCCCCTGACTAAGCCAATATGTAAAGAAACATTCGAAAAATATGTAAAAGCCATTTGCATGTGAAAAATATAAAGTTGCAGATTGTATGTAATACTTTTATTTTATATTAATAATATCATGTCATTTATTATTACTTATATGTCTAGGTAAAAGTATACAATGTCTAGTATATCCTACAGGTTAAAAAGGGTAGCTCTCTCACACAAACAATCTCCTTTGATGCTAGAGAAGCATTAAAATATGAGACAAGTGTTCACCAGTAAAGCAACAAGAGTACTGATATGGTAGTGAAGAAACACAATAAATATCGCCTTAGCTTAAAAAGTACAGTAAGTCAAGATGAGATCCATGAGTAAGGGTATAAATCAAACAATAGATACCCACATCCATGAAAGTTGTTGCCAAATAACAAATTCTTCAAAATTAAGGTAATATTATGTGAATAGAATTGAAGAGTTTATTTTTTGATATTATAAGTGTCTAGACTTAAATCTGTACAGTGTGATTGATATAATCAAAATAATGTAAACTCTTTAAGGGTAAGAGGAGCACCATAACATGTGATTCATATCACATGTGCTAAAGAACCGCAAATGGAAAGCAAGTGAATCAATCCTTACTTCATTGTTGTGTGAGTTCTAGAAAGGTATCATCCTTTTAATAATGTCCTTTGACTTTGATAGTATTATGGAGGTACGGTTTAGCGATTGCTACTTTAGTATATATCTTATGGTCAGTTTATATATATGAACCAAAGGTATTATGTTAGGAAATCAGTTAATTCATATCAAAATAATATATGGGCAAAAGAAAGATTGCGAGAATATACACATCCATGCTAGTGTCGTGATGTGATATTATTTTGTTAATTTCATGAGTGTTGATACTATACATAAGTGGAGGTTATCTGAGTTATGTACTGACTCAAGAGGGATTATATTAGCAATAAGAAAAGTATATATAGGCAAATCTAGGACATTCAAGGCACTATAACTTATTTTGATCGAGCTGTACTAAAGGGTTGCTTTATGCTGGTCTCTGAAAAAGGGATTTCTAGTACAAACGCTCGAAAGAAGACGTCATGCATACGCAGTCATAGTAAAGAACCTAGTATGAAAGAAGGAAGAGAATAAGATTGGACCCATGACACCTAATCCATCATGTGTGAGTGGGAGATATTAGAAAATGGGTCATTTTACCCTTGGTGGATTAGGCCCAAGTCTATGAGGAGTTCTGTTGGAGGGAATAATTTTATCTTTCTTTGAGATAAAAATAAGGGATATGGAAGTTATGGAGATCCCACTCCCCACGCATGCACTTTCTCCGGAAGAGAATAAGGCAGCAACAATTGTGGTTACATTTTCCTTCTTAAAAAGAAACAAACAGAAATCTGGCAAGTGTGTGTGAGACAGAATCACAGAAACAATTCCTCTCCTCTCCTCTCCTCTCTACGTGTCTCTATTTTTTCTTCCTCTATCGGTGTCATTTGATGTGAAACATACTAGATTTTATACAAGGTACTCTAGTTATGTGTGGTATCTCAGTGGATAAGAAGACCATCTAAGGTATACCCAAAAACCTTTAATATTTAACAATGAACAAAAGACAACAAGGCAGGGAGGAAGTCCACTATGATTTGGAGGAAGTCTAGCATTCTTACTTAGTGAAGGACCAATCATCTTTCTCAAACTCAGATCCTGTGCAGAAAGAGGGTGAGGAATATTTTGACAGACCAATTAAACTAACAAAAGGGATAAAATCATGTGCTAAAATGTTTAAGCCTTTTAGCTTGAATAATATAGATTTGGACCTTGGTATAAATGGTGAGAGTTGTTGGGAAAGCTAATAGTTAATTGGAGCCAATCTTACATGGAAGTGAAAGTAGGAAAACAAAGGCTATGTTTAAAGGAAGATCCCACCTTAACACGATCCCAAGCTCCCTACAAGACCATAAAGAAGGCTATCAGAGCCAAACAAGAAGCTTTTATTTGGTAAAATTGGTGAGCTGAATGAACAAAATGAGTGTGGACAACAAGTAGGATAAATTTCAGGGAGATTCTCAAGGAATTTCCTATAGCATGTGAGCCAATTAAATGCCTTTCACCTTGGAGAGCAAAAGGTCACTTCATTGAGATCAAGAGCTCAACCTACTTCAAGGCCTTATTGATATGCTTTTGCAAAAGGTCACCTGATGCAATGCTGGAGAAAATATTGAACAAACGTGTAGGAAGGAGGAGAGGCAGATTGATGACGGAGATTTTGGTTCAGTTGAAGGATCTATATGATGAGGAAACCACTTGGGTTTCTCTTTTGATTTTCATAAGACATATCCTTCTTTTATTGTAAATGACTCTTGAAGGCGTGTGTTACAGTATTGGAAGAAGACATGAGAGAGAAAGGGAAAGGAGAAGAGAAACAGGCAACAGAGAAGAGGCTGAAAGAATTTAGAGGAGAGAAGAAGCTGAAAGGTATGCACTTTACAAATCATCAATCAATCACTAGTCATCTCATACAATAGGACTAGGGGCTTATTTATACTCTAAGGTATCTACCTACCGCCAACAGTTAGTAAGCCAATGACAGTCTAACAGAAATAACAGCCAATACATTTACTTATTTATTTTCCATAATAGCGTGAGGTCCAGGAGTGGATATTGATATATGAAACAATCTTATAACAGATATTGTCTTAGGGTTACTTCAAAAATTAAACTAATGATTGTGTATTGTGCAACCTTGGATCGTTCTCTTTGAGAAGCTAAAAATAAAATTGAATTCATAAGTAACTAAATACAATGCAACTTAAGCTAAAAAATAAGTTTTGTTTTGATTGACTAACAACTAAATGCAATGAATTAAACATAAAATAAAATATTTTTAGTATTTTTAATTTAAATAATTAATTAATAAAGAGTGAATGGAATGATAATGCAAGTGATTAAGAATAATAAAAGTAATCATCCAATTTAATAATGCAGGCAATCATAACTTCAAAATATATATGAGTTATAAAAAATGAATCAATAATTATAATTAAACTTTTAATCTAACAACCAAGCCACCTCGAATTATTACAAAATATTTTCTAAAGTCCCAATCTACTAAATGCCACTAGAATAGTAAAAAATGACTAAAGATATTAAAAATTAATGCTTAATTATAATTCAATAATTCATAGGATTAAAGCTAGCAAAAGATACAATGATCTAATAATTCAAGACACTTTGAAAAATATCTAAATATTCACAATAATCTCAATATAATGTCTCCTATATCAAAATAAATGAAATTAAAGTTAATTAAAGAACAATATCAATTGCCAAATAATAATTTAATTACAATAATCCTCAATAAATATAAATAATTCATTATCAAGCTTTTAATAATTATAAAATTATTCTAAGATCTAATAATCGTAATATAATTAATAGGTAGAAAATTAGAGTAATTTAAACATTTAAACTTCTTTTTTAGATCTCAAGTTTATGCGTTTGCCATTAAATAGGAGGATTAGGATGTCTTAGCTACGCATCGAGATCAACGCCAATGTCCAGCCTTCATGGCCACCCATGTTTGTTGTCCCTGATCATGCTTGTAGTCTGAGAGCTAGTTCTGCTTTGCCATCGTTGTGTTGGCTCACTGCACGTCAGACTATTGTCATTGATTCTGCCTCTGTGCTGTGACGGAGAAGGCTATGATGGAATTTAGGTGGAGATGAGAGGATGTGGTGAGGGTGAATATATGGAGGCGTTGTGGAATGTAGATTGAGTGGTGGTTAAAGCTTCTTGCGTGTGAGTGAATTGTTCTCCGCAGCAGCAGACCTCCTTTTTCTTGCGTCTTTGCCTCATTAAAAGCTGATAAGAAAAGGTTAAAAAAACTCATCGGCCAAATCCCCCAGTATAATTTCTAAATTGATAGTCCTTTATTGTTGTTTATAAATTTCAGTTTCTTCTAAATTTCTAAAATGTAAAATTATAATAATATAATACCTTTTATTCTAAAAATAATTGTTTAGAAGAAATTATAAAAATATGACAATTATGTCCCTATTATACACTAATTCAATGTTAGGTACACTACTTCAAATGATACAAAAATAATATAATTAAGGACCAAAATAATGACAAAAACCTATCAAAATAATATGAATAAATATATAAAAATATGGGTTTGTCAATATATAATAATTATAACTCAATAATTTTGGTAATTTAATTTGTTAATAATTTTGAAACCAGCCACATGAGATAAAACTTTTTTTTATAAATTTTTTCCTTATTTCATGTGATAGAAGAGGAAGAATGACTACAAAAGTGAAGGATAAGGTTAAAAATGGTCAAAAATTGGTAAAAGACTTGTATCCTACCTGGGTTTTAAACTCAGTGAGAACTCTTATCTTTTCCAAATCAGCAAGTTCTTGTTCTAATTGCCGTATACCAGCAGATTCTCTAGTCTCTTCAACACATCTTGACAAAATTTCAACATCCCTCCTCAGGAAATAAAAATCTGGGAATAATTATGACATATGAGCCATGATGTAACAACTAACAATTAATTCGTAAGTGTTTTAGCATCTTTTTCTCTGACGAAACAAATGGAAACATTACCCAAAAAAAATTACAACATGGTCACTGAGAAAAGGAGAAACTAAATTTGTAAAATCAATACAAAAAAAATTGACTTTCAGCGGCAACTTTTGTTGCCACTGAAGGTACAAAAGTCGCCGTTGAAGACTTTTAGCAGCGATATTTTATCTCCATCAAGTCGTTGCCTATGAGATTGTCGCCTATACATATTGACAGCGACAATTGAAAGTCGCCGCTGAATGTCGATAATTAGTGACGACAGATAAAGTCGCCACCTAAAACCGAATCAGAGACGACTAATATTATTATTGTCTAAAGGGGAATCTGTGGTGATAAAATAGTCACCGCCTAAAGGGGATTCAGGGGAAACAATTTTATCGCCCCTAAAAGTTGATATTATTTTTTAAATTCTTTTCTATTATTTTTCTTAGATGAAAAAAATATAATTTAATAACAAAAATAATAAATGATAAACAACTAAATAAACTAAAATCTAATAAAGTTAATAAATAATTTCGATCATCGTATATCAAATTTCTTCAATTACTAAACATATTTAAAATTAAAATAAAATTGTTTAGTTTATATATAAACATTATATAGAAAAACTAATACTAATAGTAGAAGAAATAGGCGCATGTGGTTGCCACTCTGTATCAAGGCAGCGAATTGAGTTTGTATCATTTGTTCTATTCATTTCATTAGTCTTTGCTCGAAAGATGAACAAGATAAGACACTTGAGCTAGCTGAGCCCGAACTTGCTCTTCAGCATTATAGTTCATTGCACGAAGCTTTGAAGCCATAAGATGGCAGTGTGTTTTGAAACCAAATAAGAATCTGTCGAGACTGTTGTTTATCATGTACTCAGACAAGGATTCTGTCACGACCTTTGCTACACCATCCCAAAAGTTGAGCAAGATTTGGATGATGAGCATCACTTCACTCACAAAATCTTCCTCTAATCTTCTGGAGTTTTGTAAAGTTAACTTCTTGACTGCAACTTCTTTCCCATCCCTCGTAGAGCCCTATTCATTATGATTTAGAATTTTAATCAAGACATTGTCATAAGAAGTTTTGCTTTTGTGGCTTTGTAAATGTAACTTTTTACATTGTATAAAATTCACTTTGAAACATGATGATATATATATATATATATTAAAATACATAAAATATCAAAAACAAAGTTACCTTATATACTACACCAAATCCTCTATGAACTCTCCTCTTAGTGCATTTTAACCATCTAATACAGGCAAATAATATAAGGAGGATCAAAATAAGAATTACACCTCGAACAACTCCGCCGATAATAGCCCACTTATTGCTTGAACCTACAAGCCATGACTAGAGAACTAGTTTTCAAATAAGTCATATATAATTTTGGCAAATGAAATATTCCTTTTAAAAAGTACAAGCATGTGCATATCTATATAATATAATCAAGCCTTGACAAAAGAAATATATAACAGGAGTTTTCATAATACACAAAAGCAAATAAAATTGTCATGCTGCAATAATATATGTTAAATTGTAATCCTTGAATCAATGAATATACCTCCTTGGTAAATCTGAATCCTTATTGGCTTCTCCAACTATTTGTTCCATCTCAATAATAACAGTATCAGATTAAAATACTTACAGGCACATGGGAGTCTCTAATTAGTGACACCTTATGTGCCACCATGTAAAAGATGGCTCTAATCAGTGACACCTTGCAAGCCAAGAACAGCCCAAATGTCACTGCTGGGTTAATGTGACCTCCTATATTCATTGAACCATCCATGCGTTTCATTTTCTGCAAAGCACTGTAAACTTCACTTGTTTTTAGATTGAAATAACAATCACTCGAATGCAAGTAGGGGATATTAGAGAAGAATATACCTCCTTGGTAAAGAATGGTAATCAATTTAAATATTGAGGAAGGATCTTATCATATATGCCGCTACCTTTTCTATGGAATTCAATTTTAAGGTATCTGTCCTGTATGTCTGCAATAGGCTCAAGTTAGCTGTCCATCTGAAAAATTTTATTTCACCGACTCTATAACAATAGAAATTAGAAATTTAAAAAAATGATGAACTCAAACTCCCCTTACTCATTTTTTTGTGGTCAGCAAACAAACTAAATGAACGAAAAAAGTATTTGTTTAAACAGGAAAAATAATGACGAGAATTTGATAAGAGGAGCAGGATTCTTACAATACTTGATAAATCTTCCACAAACTCATTCCGACCTGAAACAAAATTTATAGAATAAGAAGCGATAACATATAACTAGATACCATATAAAACATACATAGGACTAGAAGCAGGCATAGCATGTGAATTTCTGGATGCTTCGAGGGGCAAATAGAACTGACTCTGGCGTTGGCTCTAAAGAAGCACATATCAGAGATTCAGATCGCAGATAATTTCTAGATGCTTCAATTCGAAGGAAGGAACACGGAGGCCCATCCCTAGGGTTTTAGTGATACGCCGGGTCCCTTTTTAGTCTATAATTATTTGCGCTTTCTAGAGAGAGAGAAGAGACGGCAACTGGCAAGAGCAGAGTGTGAGGCTATGAGATGGGACGCAACGTAGGAGTGTACCATCACAAGAGTAGCTGTGAGCTCATGAGCGACACCGATGCAGCTAGGGCACTGAAGAAGTAGAGAATAAAAGAAGAAGAGAAGAGTAAAGTGAAGAGAGAATAGTGAACCTGGTGCGGTTCATATTAAAAATAAATTGACCTTCAGCAGTAATAAAAAAATGTCGTCACTGAAAGTCTACCTACAGCAACGATAAAAAATAATCGCCACTAAAAATCTTACTTTTTACTAAATAATTTTTCTTAACACTAAAATATTTTTAATGATTATTCTTTCCTTTATTCTTTCTCTAAAATTTCACTTTTTAGACTTTTTAATTTCAGAAAAAACTCTCCTGATCTCTTGATCTCCTGTATGCATTTTATGTCCCTTCTTTCTCTTGGTCTCTCTCACGCACACATCTCCCTCTCTCTATCTCCTCACTACATTGTCTCTAACACATAAATACTAACTCTCACGCTCATTGATACACATTTATAATATTTCTCTCACGCACATACCCATGCTTATCTCATTATTTCACAGACGTTACATTATTATCTGCATAATCTCTCATTACTACAATAACATGTGAATTTATTATTTAAAAATGATATTATTCACTAATTTAATTTTATATATTAGATAGTTGCTTCATACCCCTCTAAATTTTGGAAAAATGTATGCCGAATTTTAGCAGTGACATTTGTCGCCGCTGAGGCCATAAAAACTATAGACTTTTACTATTACCAAAAAAGTGGCATAAAAAATTTTCATTATTGACCTTCTGGGGCAGCAAGGGAAGTTGCCGCTGAAAGTCTTACTTTCAGCGACGACAAAGAAAGTCGCCGCTGAAACTCTATTTTCAATGGTGACTTTTTTTGTTGCCGCGAAAGAGTCGTCACCAAAAACTTTATTTTTTTTTGTAGTGAATGAGCTTTAAATTGAAAGAAGGCCACAAAATTATGCTAAGGTTCTAAATTCGATAATTTGAAAAGGGAAACAATAATAAGCAAAGGAGAAATATATATATATATATATATATATATATATATATATATATAAAGGGATGGCATTATTATGTTTGTGTCATCCTTTGAATGTTTCCCAACAAATTCGATAGAAAAATTGGATAAAACAGGAACTGGTTCTGGCAAGAACATGATAGGTACCAATGGAAGTAGGTAGAGTGGAAGACTCTATGCATGATAAAAACATAGAAGGAAGTAAATGAAAGGAGTATCAACTAACATTTCCTTCTCAATCTCCCACCAATAAAACATTGAATTTAAATGCTAATACCACCATCTCCCCCAAAGTAGACTAAATAAATATTCCTAGTGTAAGAAATGAGAATTTGGAACATTAAAAACCCGGGGGGGGGGGAGAGGTGGGGAATAGGAATAGATAACACTAGGAACAAACCAATGAATATTGATACGCTGGTAGGAGATCCACAAATTTCAATAGGAATAGAAAGGACGAAACTTTTTAATGAAATATATTATATATAAAATTAAATAATATATTTTTTGTTATGGCATAGCTTTGGTAACTAAAGCCTTTCGTAACATATGGGGAGGCAAAGATTTTCTTTTTTAATAAAATATTATATATATAATTAATAATAAGACCAACAATTATGTGTGTGTGTGTGTGTGTGTTGGAAACAACTATTTCAACGAAGCTTACTCCTGATTTTAGAATTCTGGTCTCTTCGTTGAGTACACAATTTTTGGTCCAATATAACAAGATAAATACAAAATTAGCATAATTTTGTATTCAACTGAAGAAGATAGGACTAAAAAATCTGGAGTCCCTGAAATAAATTCAACTGTCTTGTAAACAATAAATTAAAAATCTTAGATTTTGATGAATAGTTATTTTAGTTCGCTGATACTGTCAATTTCTATTTTTTTAGTTTACAGTGAATTACTGTTTTCGGCAAAACCTAATGTTTTGCGGCTTTTGCTGGTTGTTAATAAAAAGGCCAAAGCTTATGATAGTGTTGAATTACATAATTGTCAATATTGAAAAAATAGAATTAGAGTAAAACTAGAGATTTCTGTCATGTGCATTATACTGAAAGAGAGAAATTATTATATAATTAGTTACTATAATTACTAATTAATTATTATCATGGGGTTCACAATTTTTCAAAAGATTAAAGTAGTTTATAATGATTATAAATTATTATTATAATTAAAAATTTAAAATATCATAGAATTAGTTAATGTGATTACTAATTAATTAACATCATAAGACTTAAAATCTTTATAATATTAAAGTGAGATTACTTATTATATTATTGATTCTAACTTCAGTCAAATGATTGAAGTATTAAGTTGGATCTACCCAAATATATTTTTAACTAACTTAGGTATTATAAAATTTTAACATTAAAATTGATACTTTAACCACTCTTTTATTTTGCTTTAATTACAGACTTTCCATTTATTTTAAAAACATACATATTAGTTCAAACTATTAATACAGTTAAAAAATATTCTAAAAAGATTCTTGAAGTATATCTTTAATTAAAAATGATATGAAAATAAATCTTGTTTACTAATTTACCCATCATTCTACGAAATCCCTAATTTATATTTTAATATTAATATTTATTAATGATCTATTAATGATCTATTTAATATTTTTCCTAAATTTAGATAAAAATTTAAATAATTTTCTATTTATATGAAAATATTAACAACTTGTAAAAAATTTGATACTTTTTTTAACAAACATATGCTTAATAAAATATATTTAAAAGTTTTAAATTATGATATATTAATATAAAGATCTCAAAATCATATCATTTTATAATTTTATAATTTAATTTAAAAATGCATATATATAATTGCAAAACATTTTAGTCAACATATGTGTTTAAAATATTATATCATGAGTAGTAAGTTTTAATAAATAAACAAAATCAAACATTTAAATTTATTGAAAAATAAAAATTCATGATTATAAAATTAAGTGTAATATGGAAATCAATTTAAAAGTTTGTCAAAAAAATTGAAATATATATTAAAATTATTTTTTTAATTTTAAATAAAGATGTGTGATTAAATGATTATTAAGTATTATCTCCAGTTTTAATTATAAGAGCTAGTTGACATTTTTTGATATACTAAGAAAATCAAATAAACTAATTAATTATAACTAATATAAGAGTTAGTTAACTAATATGTATAGATTGAGAAGTATATATATGAATTTATTTTAAGGGGTTGAATTTAATAATAATTAATTTATTTATTTAGCTTTAGTATATCTAAAAAAGTCAATTAACTCTTATAATTAAAACTGAAAAGAGTAATTACATATTGAGAAGGTGCATTTTAGTCAAAATGATCAATCAATGTTGTGATTTAATGGTCAACTAACTAACAGTTAGATGGATAAAAGTTGAATCTTAAAATTAGAAAAGAGTTTTATGCAATATATGTTTTAATATTAAGACAAGTCCATATAAGTTTTTAAAATAGAAAAAATATCTCTGTAACATAGAATAAATAGAGAGAAGTTAATGGGTAGTTAGTTAACTGGGTTTAGCAAATATGGTCTGCAAAATGGCACAAGAGGGGTTATTGTAATCAGATTTTTGAGAAGAATAGAATTAAGCCTCCCCCTGTTTCTCTCCCTTTCCACACATCAGTTTCTCTTCCATTTAAGTCATCCTTTTCTCTTCAGATGGTACTTTTATATACTCTGGACGAAGTTTTAAAGCCCTACTTAGTCCTAAATAAAGGGGGAAGATGAAATAGTATGTTTTTTTTTAAATGTTTTCCCTCTGTGATTGCAACAAATTATTAGCATGCTTTTAATTTTTTGAGTTGTGGTAATTAATTTCAGGGAAGGATAAAATTGAAAATTCACTCATTTTCTACAAGTTTAAACATATCAACTACCCCTCCTTAACTAAAAACTATGATGTTACTTAAATTTGTCCTATAATTAAAAATCTATGAAAATATTCTCAAAATAACCTTGAAAAGAATAACATTTGAATAAAAAGGCAACAATCCACGTTTATATATAAACTTCACACAATCTAACAAAATAGAATTATTAAAATATAAATATTATTTATTGCTATTTTTCTTCTTCTTTCCTTTTTTTTTTTTGTTAACTTTAAAGTGAAATCTTTTTAGGCTTGATAAAGGGAGGAAAAATATAAAATCCATCTCAACTGATATGTCTAAAACTCTTGACTAGATCGGGTTTACTAATTCCCTAGTCTCACTTATCAATATAGGTTATGTTTTAAAACTAGGAGATTTATACAAAAGAAAGGAATAGAATAAGTTTCAAATAATCATCCAATAATTCTACGGGTCCACAGAGAAATTAGGAAAGAAAAAACTTATATACTTAGGGTGCTTGTTTCCAATAAAATTAAGACATGAAAATTTTTATATATTTTTTATTCTATAATAAACTCTTATTATTAATATTATTAACACTTTAAAATCTTTTTATTAAATGCAAATATATTAAGTACTTAAAGCTAAGTACATATGTTTTCTTGACTAGGAAAATAGATCAAAGGTTGAGTAGCACAAAGAAAAAATTTGGAAGTACAAAAAATGCTTTATAATATTGAATGCATGAAAAATTACTTTAAACTTACATGGTATGTACTAGGTAAAATACTTTAAAATGCTATATGCATAAAAAATTATTTTAAAATACAGAGTATTATCGGGGGAAAATGCTACAAAGTGCACTCAGATGAAAGCATTAAAAGAAAAAAGCATAAGATCTGCAATTAAACCTTAACGACGAGCGGACGAGAACAAGTGATAGAAAAGGTGGGAAAAGAGAAGCAGATGTGTAGGAAATTGAAGAAGATAATCATACCTTCAAATTTGTCCATATGTCTCCTAAAGTGAACCAGTAAATACTGCGTCTCTTCGCTCAAATTTGGGCAAAAAGGTTCAGATTTGGTTCAGATTTAAGGATGTCAAGCGACGACCTTGACGAACAAAGTCTTTAGTCTAAGCTGAAGGGGTCCTGATGAGAGTTGTTAACAACTCAGTAATGAAAATATGGGGGTATTTCACCAAAAAAGTAAATAATGGGGGGCCAAGTTTGAATAACAGGAATATATATATATATATGGTTAATTTTAGGGAGAATGACTATGAGATTCTAAGGAAGAGACTTCATCTCTAAAAAGTTACAATAATAAGTGAGCAGTATTCATATGTTATTATTTTTTACTATATAACTTGTCATTATATGCTATTAAATTATTATTAGACTTTAAAGTTATTTATTCTTTTCTTTGGAACTTCATCGTCGATATTCCCCCTTAACTTTAAGATTTGTTTTAGGGAGAAAGACCTCTAAAATATGGGAATCCAAAATTGTCCCTCAAAATGTTTTAATTCCCATGAAGTCCTTACAGACCATTATGTAATTAACTTGTTTTGAAGTGACCAATTTGCTCTCACATATAAAAAATCTCCAACCATGACCCACTGCTGAAGAATTTTTCGGCAAAAAGTTGGTCAAAATGCGATTTGATCATGTCACATTTTAGTTTTCAGAAAAGAACATGTAACTATTGGACCACTAAAGTTTCTTGATAATATATATATATATAATGCAAAATATTACTCTTTAGTCCTTAATGCAAAAATTATTTATTTAATTTAGGGAGATTAAAGAAATTATATACATTACTCAATTATAATATATGTGGTCTCATCTCTCTAATCTCTCTAAACATGAAATTAGAATTAATTAGCAGCTTGCACTAAGAATTGAACGATAATTTATGTATAGTTTTGAAACCATTCATTATGTAAAGTCATAATGCTTAATGCTTATTTTTATGAAATCGTTAAAACATGATTCAACAAAAATTAAATTAAAAAATATTTTTCCCTAAACGGTAAAAGGAATCGTTACACTAAAATTGTAGGGGATATCAAATTGAGAGGAAAATAACAGGTTGAATCAAAAAAAACAAAACAAAGGAAAAATAAAAGTGAATTTGTATGAACCAATCTTTTTTGTTGTACATAAATTTTTTGAAAAGGGGTTAAACTTACCTATGATCTAAGGGCAGGGCAAAATCTTCATTTATCCTAAATAATACCTTTATCTTAAACGATACTAATATCAGGTAGGGCGAGTCGTCTATTACTCTCAGGTGTAAACCTAAACACCTAGAAGTTAGGATACCTCCCCAAGTGCTATGACTAGAACCACAATTACTCTATAGGGATAGAACAAACTCTAAATAATTGTATATTTTACTCTTTTACTAGTTGAATCCATGCCGATGGGTTGTATGAACCAATCTAAAATAACTAAAGAACCCTTTTAAGCACAGGGACGCCTTTTTCTCATGGAGGCGAGAGCAAACAAAAAATTTAAAAATAAAACAAAAACAAAAATTGAAAAGAGAACGTTCTAATTAATTAATTATTAGCTTTCAATTGTGAAACCATATAGATAAAAAGCAGAAACACAAAAAGGGAAAGAAAAGCTGAACCTCGCAAGCAGAAGCAAGAAAAGCAAAGATTCCACGATTCTCAAAAAGACCGTACGGTGTACAATCCACAAAACACTACTGTAGGTTCCAGGTACAAATTTGTTTAGAAAATTCTCGCTCAGAAATAATATTTCCCCAAAATATTTTTTAGATTTAAAATTACTTTTAAAGTGTTAAATTGAAATAATGTTATCTATCACCATTAAAAATATTAATAATTAATATTAATTCTTTAATGGTCAATATTAGATTTTGAATAGAATTAGATAACTTTACTATATTTTAAAATTTTCAGAGTGACATTGAATATGTAAAAAATTTTAGGATAATATTTTTTTAAAAATAATTACTTCCAAAATAAATTTACACATTCACCACTTTTAATATAAAGTGGCAAGGTTACAACTGGAACGTTACAAACAAAACACAACAAAGCAAACTATAACAAGTTCGCCCTCCATCGAGTGTAGCACTCGGGGGAGGATGCTGCAAAATGATCATATATTCAATGAGGTTATATATGTGCCTTATTGGCATGTAGGTCTGCACACTGAACGGTGGTGTGTGGGGCATATCTGATAGTAACGTCTAACTCAAAATAAACGAGGTTCTGTATCTCGACTATCTTGGATTGCAGAGGATGATTGAGACCTCCATCTAATCTAATCAAATGGTATACTTCCATTGAATCGGTATATGCAATAATCCTGCTGTAATCCTGTAGTTTACATAATCGAAGCCCTGTCAATGGAGCCATCAGTTCAGTCAAAAGCCTTGTAGATGGGGAGAATAAGCTCAAATGAAAAAAAAAATTGGATAACTTTTAAAAAAAATATTTTTAAAGAAGAGTTTATGAAAAAAAATAGTCATAAATAAATAAGTATTTTGATTATTATTATCAGAATAATTTTTATAATTAAAAAATTACTAGAAAATATATGATTTTATTAAAAATATTAAAGATAAGAGAGGGTAAAGAAGAGAGAAGAGGGAGGAGAGAGGAGAGAAGAAAAATTATATAAGAAAAAATAAGGATAAAATAGTAATTAGGTAATCTATAAACTCTTTTACTATTCTAAAAACTAATCTTAGTAGCTTATCTAATATCTTAATTTTAAAATATAGTTTTATCTAAAAAAATATTTTAAATAAATATAATTATTTATTTTAAAATTTTCTTAAATTTAAATTTAAATTAAAAATCTTTTTAAAATCTTGTGTTTTTCCAAACACATATATTTTATTTAATCTGCTGCTTACGGGTAAGCAAGTTAAGGAAAAGCATGGCCCAGAAATCCATAATCTACTATTACTAAAAAGACCATGTTATAAATATTTTTTTATTTTTAATATAAAATCTATTTAATTAATTTGATTAAATTATAAAAAATAGTTAATATACTTAATATAATTTTTTTTTAAAATATCATAATTATCTTCTTTAATTTTCTCCTTCTCTCTTTTAATTATTGTTAAGGGGTATCAATAGGGGTAATTTAAAAAATAGATAAATATAGAAAATATTTTTATATTTATAATTAGAATTAATTTTCTAATTATATTATATATTAAGGATATGAGAAATAATAAATGAAATATATAAATAAGGTTTTGAGCTTATTGAGGAATGAATAAATTAAGTTTATGGCAAAAAAGATGATGTTTTTTAAATGTTAACTTTTTATAATATTGTTAGTGATTGATAGACAGAGCCGTTGAAACAAGCCAAGCCGTGCCATCTTGTTTAAACCCACCTATTTTTTAATTATTAGAACCTTAAAAATTATAAAAATAACCTACTACTTGCATTAATTAATTAATCACTATGCGCTGAGAGAGTGAGTGATGTTGCACAAATCTCTATAATATCCCACAGAACCCTTAGAATTTGTTTATTTGGGAGATTTTGGAGGGGAGACGAGGGAGGGGGAAATATGTTTGGTTGAGAAAAATGAAAGAAAAGGGAGGAAAGATTTTTTGTTATTTAGTGTTCTCCTCCTCTCCCTTTTAAAAGTGGGGGTTTTTGGAGAGGAAAGAATTTTTTTACCCCATTATAACTAAATTGCTCTTTATTAATATTTAATATTCCAATTGTATCCTCAAGCTTTTTTTTTATTTTTCTCACACCTATTTTTTTAATTATTAAAACTTAATAAACATAATAAATTATTTATATATTATATTAAAATATATAATAATTATAAAATTAATAAGAAATAATGTTAAAATTTTATCATATTTTTTAATTTTTTTAATTTTATTATTTATATAAATGAGATAAAAAAATTTAAGATTTATAAATTAAAAAAAATTGGTATGAATATTATAAATAAAGAGTAAATAAATTTAAATAAAGAGATAAGGGTATATTTGTCAACTTCTAATGAACTCCCCTCCCCTCCTCTTCCCTTCTGAACCAAATAAAAAATATCATTGATTAATCTCTCCTATATTTTTCTATCTTCCCTTAAATGAACCAAATAAAGTTTTAAATAACAATATAATATAAGACTTTTTCATTTTTTTGTAAAATGGGGGATGGTGGGATGGACATAACATTCTTTTGATTATAAATACACTATGAAAACATAATTAAAGATGAAATTTAGGAAGTATTTTCCCCCTGTATTAAAAAACAAGTATTTTTTTGCCATAAAGGGTAATTAAATTAAACTTTTAGGATATCAAATAGCCTCTCTCCAACAAAAATGCACCAACTCAATTCAATAAATGTTAGTCTATATGTCAGCTTATGCGGTTATTTTCTTAATTTAAAATATTTTATATAAAACCTCTACCACATTGCCACTTTCGTATTCTCTCCCCCATATTCCAATAAACTTCTCTCAAATTTTCTCTCTCCACTTTATTCTACAGTTGACTCAGCAGTCAATTCCCTTTTATGTCCAAACAAATCTCCACCACATATACTCCTCCTTGTCTCTTTCTTTCTTTCTTTTTAATGAAGATAATTAGTGAAAGGGTGCCACGCAGACTTGTGAAAGGAAATGATAAAAAAAAAAGTAAAAAGAGAGGAATAACTGAATGACAAATGGGATGTTTGAAAAATGTTTGTTGGGGAACTCGTTCTCACTGAAAACAACTTTGCAAAATTTCACAGTGTGAACAATTTTAAATATGGTATTTCCCTAATTATTCTCCATAGTGAAGCATTGTAATAATTTTTTTATTGTTTGTAGGGTTTAGGATTTAAGTAAAAAAGCTGAAGAGAGGTACTTGAATAAACTGGGGAGAGAAAATTTGAGATCGGTGTTTTAGAGAATCCAAGAGAGTATGAAGGTAAGAGAGCTATTTTTGTGAAATATTTTAAATTAAAAAGGAGCCACTTACCCTCCGCTTGGATGGAAAAAAATTAGAAGGAAAGAAAATAGAAAGATAGAAGAGGCAGAGAAAAGAAAAATAGAGAAAAAATAAAATTACTCGTATTGCTATGATCGGTAAGAGAAAACAAAGAGAAAAGAAAATAGATAAATATTTAAATAATTAAAATATTTTTATCTGTATATTTAAAAAATAAATGAGGCATAGACAAATTGGTACAATAAATTTCTCTTTTCAAATCTTTCCGCTTGCGAAGAGGAAAACAAGGTGTGGGACCCACACAATCTTTCCCTCCTCTTCTTTTCTCCGCTATTTTCTCTTGCATCCAAGCTGGTTGAGGAACACTTCCATCCTCCCCTATTAAGCTGACATTTATTGGGTTGATGCGTTTCAGTTCGAGAGAGTTTATACGATGGATACACCTAAAGAAAGTCTCATCAAATAGAGACAACACAACAACGAGCTGAATCACGCACACACGCACGTACTGGCATGAAATGGATTGCTTACAAAGAAAATGTGCTAACCAATGAAAACAATATAGCAAAAGCACCCTTTTAAGCACAGTGATGATATTTCGGAGTGAGAAATCTATATTTTTACATATTTATTTATATTATTTTAGTAAATTTTTATTATTATTTTAGTCTTTGATTATATTATTTATACATTAATTAAGTTAATATGCCTTATATTAAATTAGTGTTCAACAGGGCTATAATTATTATATTGTTTTATGATTTCTCTTAAACAATTATTTTTAAAATAGAAGGTATTACATTATATGATTTATATTTTAGGTATTTAGAAAAAACTAAAATTTATAAATGACAATAAAAAACTATAAATTCTAAAATTATATATGAGGACCCATGGGTCAAACCTTACATTTTGGCCTAATAGGTTGTTTCTATTCCTTTCTTCAGATTTTAATCACGCAGAGCGGAGGGGAGGCAAGCACGACCACGAGAATCCATTGAGCCATAGACCCTTCACATAGTCATCAGTTATTCATTGTCCTCACCCATTCTCCATCTGCACACATACCTCAGCCACCATCACCATTCACCTCTATCCCTCCGTTCATTCCTTAGCTTACACAACACCTCTGTCATATCCTCTCCCGTCATCGTCCACCATACCTCTTCAGCCATCCACCAACAGAATTCAGCCGGCAGAAACCCGAGATGACAGTAAAAGTAGTGACAGTAAAGAATAGCTCGACGACGGCACATTAGCATCCAACAGAACCACCAGTGATGACAGAGATAGAGGGAACGGATAGCACGGTACACTAGTAGCGACGACAATCACAACAGAAGTGATGGCAGTGAACGTTGGCGATTACTGTGATGGCTAAACGCGGCTAGAGTGTCCAAATCCCCCAATTCAATGGCAAATACATGAGTTTGAGATTTCAAAAGGGAGTTTAAGTTACTCTAATTTTTTACCTATTAATTATCTTATGATTCCTAGGTCTTAGCATAATTTTATAATTATTGGAAATTTTATTAATTATTTATTTATATTTATTGAGATTATGGTAATTGGATTACTTCCATATCATAAGCCCTTAATTCATGCCACTGCAAATGGTTCTCTTAGAAAATTGAGTCTTGATGCTGCATGAGACATACTTCAAAAGATGGCTCCCAATGACCCCCAATCCTAAGACACGAGAAATGTGTATAATATCTCTTTGATTTCTTCCCAATATATTCTTGCTGAAATTGCTATGTTGGGAAACTGAATGGAGAAAAGATTCACTATTTTAGAAAATAATGTGAATACCAAGCAAGTCAATTCAATAGGTTACTTTCAAGCTATAGTAGCTTCTTGTGAGTATTGTAGGTCAATGATGCATGCCTCCAATACTTGTGCTCAATATGAAGAGGTTTCTACCCTATACCAAAATAAAAATGTCCAATATTGAAAAAGGGATCCTTACTATAACACCTATGATCCGGGTTAGAGATATCACCCTAATTTTAGATGGGAAATCAAGGTAACACTCAAGAAAATTTCTCAAATCAAGTGGTGTCTAATCAAGGGGCATCATCTTCTTTTTTTGGAGGTAATGAAATTGCTATGATCGTGAAAGGTATTGCCTAAATTAATTCAAAATTTGACCATTAGAAATCACAAATTGAGGTTAAGTTTTATACTAGAGAATAAGATGAACTCATGTCTATAAAATGTGTTCTTTAAATTGGAGCAAATGAAGACTAAGCATGGGAACATGAACACTTTTCTTACTCAAATCTTCAACAACTGGAGTGAATAACAAGAAAAGAGTTCTATGAAAAATAAAAAATATAATTTTCTACGGTTATTACATTACAAACTGGCCACTCTTTACTACCCTTAGACAAATGGATTGGCTGAAGTCTCTAATAGGGAAGTGAAGCGGATACTAGAAAATATTGTAAAACTATCTTATAAAGACTGAATTGAAAGGCTTGAGGGGGCGATGTGGCTTATAGAACTACCTACAAGAACCCTGTAGGCATGTATCCTTTCTGGTTGGTTAATGGCAAGTCTTACCATCTACGTATGGAGATTGAGCACAAATCTTATTAGGCGATTAAGGTATCTGATGCAGACCGTCAATCTTCACTTGAAAATTAGACAATGCAACTCCAATAGCTCAAAGAGATGATACTTGAGTCCTATGATAATGGCAGAATGTATAAAGACAAGATGAAAATGATTCATGACAAATAGATTATGAGGAAACAGTTCCATGAAGGCAACAAGGTTATAAAGTTCAAGACCTAGTTAAAGCTTATACCTAGAAAGTTCATCACTAAGTGGGAGGGCCCTTTTATAGTTACCAAGGTGCATTCTTTTGATACAGTAAAGCTGGTAGATGAAGTAATGGGTCATGTTTCACAAGCTAATAGTTATCTACTTAAGCCCTACCATGAGAATCAGAGACCCCTTGATTGCACCGTTGTTCCCTTCCACTCTTCTCTCTTACTTTCTCTTGTATTGCTTATGGTATCTATTTGTTAAGGTAGTTAGGAGTAAGTGTGGGGGAGGGACTATCACAGTAATAAAATATAGAATAATTTAGATTTATTTGCTTTATATATTTTAACAATTTCTTAGAATATGTTTCATTTTAAGGATTTCTTATTCTTATGTTAATTTTTCTTTGAATAAATCTCCCCTTTAGCTTAATACTCTCTAACCATCTTCTCTTCTCCCTTTGATATATGCTTTAGTTATGCATTGAGGATAACGTATGGTTTAAGTGTAGGGGATGGATTGCTTTTGCTGATTTATTTTGCTACTTTTGGAATCTTCATAATCTAAAAAATTCAAAAATTTTGAACCTTTTGACCTAAATTGATTGAGTTTTTTACTACTGTTACTTGAAACAACCTACATCTCCAATATTGCCTTGGGGTTACTTCAAAAATTAAACTAAGGATTACGTATAGTGCAACATCGGAGTCATTCTCTTTTGAGGAGCTAAAAATAAAATTAAATTTCTAAGTAACTCAATGCAATGCAACTTAAGCTATAAAATGGGATTTTGATTTGATTAACTATCACTAAAATTGCAATGAATTAAATTAAACATAAAAGACTTGTTTTTTTGGTATTTTTGATAAAATAGATAGTGAATGAAAAATGGATTAATTGAATCTCTTGAAAATGGTTTTGAAGCAATCATTTTTTCACAAAAGATAAATAGGAGTTTAACACTCATTCACTACACTTGGTTTCTTAAATACCAAATCCCCGAAGCCACCTTCAAGTCTAGTGCTTCAATCAATAGCCACCCATTTCAGAAAACACTATTAAACTCAAAAAAATGCTAATGTTAAATACATCTAACAATTGTAATCAAACTTTAAATTCAACAACCGAACCATATCGAATTGTCACAAGATATTCTCCAAAGTTTCAATCTATTAATTGCCACTAGAATAATAAATTGAGAATAAAGATAATAAAGAATAATGTTTAAAAACAACTCAGAGATTAAAAACAGAAAGAATAAAGCTAACAAATGACATAGACGATCTAATAATATAATAAGTCACCTTAGAAAATCACTAAATATTCACTATAATCTTAATACAAAGTCTGACCCAGAGTAAAGTAAATGAAATTAAAACTAATTAAAGAATAATATCAAATCCTAAGCAAAGATTTAGTCACAATAATCTTCTAATATAAAAATATAAACAATATAAAGCTCCCATTGATAAGAAAATTACTCTAAGACCTAGAAATCATAAACTAATCAATGGGTAAGAGATTAAAGCAACTAAAAACTCCCTTATTAAGTTTAGAAATTGAAGCCTCTATCACCATCTTTAAGAGTTGGTCTTCTCACCCTTAAACAACCATAAAACAAAAGCTACCTTCATATTCAAACATCTAGTTTTGCCCGTCGCTACCCTCGCTGGTTATGTCTTCTTCCACGTCATGCTGACTTTGTACTGGTGCTTTGTGGTTTTGCTCATGCCATGGCTTACATCGTAGTTGTTATAGCCTTTGTCTTTATCATTGTACTGCTGCTCCTCCACACTGTTGTATTCGTTTGAGATGGTGTGATGGTAAAGGTCGTATGTGATGGGTACGAGATGAATGGTTGACGGCTACATGAATGGGAAATAGATGGTGTCGAGTCTGCTGGAGGTACTGCTATGGTCTGGATGATGGAGGAGTGAATAAATATGAAGATGGTGAATGTTGACCGCGTATGAAATGGCTTATAGGTGGTATGTCGACTGTTGGATGGATAAGGTGATGGCGTCAGTTGAACTTGTGGCAACCCTCGATGGCTTGTCTATTTCATGAGCCTTAGCAGCGACCAAGGTGCATTCTTTTGGTATGATAGAGCTGTGGATGAAGCAACGGATCATGTTTCACAAGCAAATGGTCATATGCTTAAGCACTACCATGAGAATCAGAAACCCCCTAATCGCATGATTGTTCCCTTCCACCCTTATCCTTTTCTTTCTCTTGTATTACTAGTAATATATGTTTGCTGAGGTAGTTAGGAGTAACTATTGGGTAAGGACTATTATATAGTAAAATGTAGAATAACTTAGATTTATTTGCTTTATGTCTTTTAATAATTTTTTAGAATATGTTGCATTTTAAGGATTTCTTAATCTTATGTTAATTTTTCTTGAAATAAATCTCCCATTTAGCTCATGACTCTTTAACCATTTTTCCTTCTCCCTTTGATATATGCTTTAGTGATGCATTGAGGATAACACATGGTTTAAGTATGGGGAGGAATTGCTTTTGCTATTTATTCTGCCACTGCTTGAATTTTGCCATAATCTGAAAAATTAAAAAAATTTGAACCTTTTGAGCTAAATTGATTGACTTTTTCACTACCGTATGGGCAATTTTCTACTATAGTTCCCACCTTTTGAGTTAACTTTTGCAATCCTTGGGCTTTATTTTTATATCTTAATTGCTTTATACATGTGAACATTGACATATCTAGCTTTGAATATATTTTGATTTAAGTAATTTTTATTCTTAGTTGATTAGCATAGTGGAGTGCCTTTGGTGCAGTGTTATTAATCTTGTTTCACAGCTTGATCTTAGAGATGAAATATCTTAGAGAAAGCCTTGTTAGAAGGATTTTTTAGCCTTAATTTTCTTTCTCATCTTGTGTGATTTTCACCAAGTTATGGTTAACCTCTAAAACTTGTTTAGATTCTTTTCTCAAAGCTACATTAATACCAAGATTTATGATCATGATAAGGACATCTATTTCTAAACCTTTTTACCCAAACACAAGCCATTGATTTTGAACAAGTAATTTGCATGAGTTATATTATATTTTTCATGACTAAATGTGCACTATTGATGTTGCTATCTTTATCTTTTTGGGTTAGGTTTCCCAATTTATAAAAAAAGAAAAAGAAAAAAGAAATAATAAAGACAAAAAAGAGAAGAAAATGTGTAGAAAAAGCCAAGAGAGAAAGTTTGAAAAAAATAACTTGGCCAAAAAGAATAAAGTTTGAAATAAGGCATTATTTGGTGAAGACTAAAGATTGGTTCTACTGGCACATTGATGTTCATTTGATGGTCGCACTTTAGCTCACTTTGAGCTACTCCTTAAAACTCATGCATTGAACTCATTCTACATTCAATTTTATTCTTTCATTAGCCTTTCGCACACATTACAACCCTACAAAGTCCCATTGATCATAAATCTATGGTATGTTAGTGGTGGAGATAATAGAATCTTTATAAGCAAATGGTAGGTGCTAATCTAGGTAGACTGAGTAAATATTCCCTATACATAAGAGTTGAGTGAGACACTTATATCTATGATAGCTCTATTATGTTCCCCTTCCTCTACCATGCTATGTTTTGTGTTAATTTCTTTGCACCGAAGCATTCTATGACTATTGATTTTTTAGAGATAGAGGTTGCTTGAGTTGATTTCATATTCTTATCTTGTCGGTTTTATGTTTTCTTGCATTGAGTTTTAACTACTGGATTTCTTTTTACTAATATTTTGCCCGAGTGCAAAAGGCTAAGTGTGGGGAAGTTGACAAACCCATATTTTTACATATTTATTCATATTATTTTGATTTTTAATTATATTATTTATACACTAATTAGATTAATATGCCTTACATTGAATTAGTGCTCAACAGGGGCATAATTGTCATATTCTTTATGATTTTCCCAAACAATTATTTTTAGAGTAAAAGGTATTATGTTATTATGATTTGCATTTTAGGTATTTAGGAGAAACCAAAATTTATAAATTATAATAAAGGGCCACAAATTCAGAAATTATATATGAGGACCCATGAACTAAACCTTGCATTTTGGCCAAAATAAATTTTTCTATTCATTTGTTCAGCTTTCAATCATGCAGAGTAGAGGGGGAGGTGAGCACAACCATGAGAATCCATTAAGCCACAGGCCTCCCACACACCCGTCAATGATTCATCGTCCTCACCCATTATCCATCTGCACATATACCTCAACTGCCATCACCATTCACCTCCATCCCTCAATCCATTCCTTAGCATCCACAGCACCTCTGATATCATCCTCTCCTGTCACCGTCCACCATACCCCTTTAGTTGTCCACAAATAGAATTCAATAGGTAGTAACATAAGAAGATGACAAAAGCAGCGATGGCGATAAACATCTTGATGACGACACAACAGTGTCTAACAGAACCACCAGCTAAACGATAGAGACAGAGGAAGCCAATAACATGGTACACCAGTAGTGACAACAATCATAATAGAAGTGGTGGCGATGAACATTGGCAGCTACTGTGATGGCTAGGCATGGCTAGAGCATCTAAATCTCCTAATTCAATAGCAAAGGCATGAGTTGAGATCTTAAAAGGGAGTTTAAGTTACTCTAATTTTCTACCCATTAATTATCTTATGATTCTTAGGTATTATGATAATTTTATAATTATTGGAAAGTTTATTAATGATTTATTTATATTTATTGAGGATTATGGTAACTGGATTACTATTTAGCATTTGATATTGAGCTAATTCCACTACAAAAAAGTAGACTTTTGGCCACGACTTTTCAGCGGCGACAAAAAAAGTCGCCGCTGATTCAAGATTTTCAGCGGCGACTCTAATTGTTGCTGCGGAAAAAGGGCTTTTAGCGGTGACTTTAATTTGTCGCCGCTGAAGAGAACACTTTCAGCGGCGACATTTCTTTGTCGCCGCAGAAGCCAAAAAAAATAATTTTCGCTACACTTTTCTGCGGCGACAACACAAAGTCGCCGCTAATACGTTTTAAATACCCTTCCCCTGCCCCTCCTCGCGACTCATTTCTTAGCTTCATCAGTTAGGTTAAAACCCAGCGGCGTCAAGCTCCTTTCCTCACGCAGGCGGTGGTCGTGCTCCCAGTCGACGGTCGCCATCGTTTGCGAAGTCGCTCCTCATTGTCACTGTGCAAGTCGTCATCCTGAGTGCGAGTTCCCCTCACCGTTGGCAGTCGGCGCTCCGTTAAGGCTGAAATATACGTCCCTCCTCTGTCGCTCCTCCTCAGCTTCAGAGTCACTTCGCTTGAAAAGTTGGTCTCTTCCCCGTTGATCACCTCAGACCATCGGCGTCATTCACAGTAAGTACAGTAATTTTCACCTCAGTCGCTGTCGCTGTCGGGAAATTTGGGAAATTTGGGAAATTTTTGTGAATTTGGGAAATACACGCATTGGGTTGTGCCTATTCTGTAATGCTATCTGTTCTGTAATACCGCGTCATTGTTGATGAATTTCTGCACAGCTTCTGAAGTTACATTGCCGCGTACTGTGATTGTTC
Organism: Leucaena leucocephala; assembly: GCA_037074615.1. Taxonomy (NCBI): domain Eukaryota; kingdom Viridiplantae; phylum Streptophyta; class Magnoliopsida; order Fabales; family Fabaceae; genus Leucaena; species Leucaena leucocephala. The sequence goes on from CM073553.1 coordinate 6,551,309, forward strand.
CTTCAAGAAAACTGCTTGCCGTGAATTGCATGTATTTTTAATATCTTATTCCATGTTTCCCATTTCGATTAGGTCCCATTTCGATTGATGGATTTGTGCCTTTTCTGTGTTACAAAAAATTTAGGCAAATTTATTCTATTCTTACAAATCACTCATAGACAATATTCTCATAACTGTAATAAAATTTGAATTCATGAGTGTATAAATTATGCATCAATTCCTTATCAATTGGATCCATATTTATTTCACGAGGTGTACGTAATTAATTAATCGATATTTGCGAAGATTAATTTAACATTTCTAAAGTAGTGCCATGTGAAGATGTTCATGTAACAGAAGTCCAGAACTTTAAAGCAGGGGAAAATAACACTTGATAAAAGAAGCATTAGATTAGAATGAAGTAGTACGTCGTACTAAGCTAGATTAGTTACATTCCATGCATTGCATGTTGTTGATGTCATTGTGTTTTATCATTCCATCTACAGCTATTTTTATTTAAGTGTGAGGGATTATTTTTCTTTTTTTTAAAAAAAGGTATAAATTAAAATTTAAATCAGTTGTATTTTAATTAGTTAGAATATGGATAAAGTCTTATTCTGAATATTCTTTGGGTTGTTTATTACAAGTAACTTATAACTATCTCATCAAAATTAAGAAAAACAATTAACTAATTAACTTTGCCTATAGGACATCACCCTTTAATAAACTTAATTAATACTCTAGCTAGTCACAACATATATATAGATTGTGAGTTGTTTTCAAAACATTCACCATTTTCCAATACTATCAAAACGTATGATTGGGCATTAATTAGCATATGTAGCTTGCATTACATCAAGCCTCACAAAAAATATGAATCTAATGTATTTTTTTCTCTATTTGTTTAATTCTTAAAGATCACAAACGAATTCATCTTGACATGAGAATGCTGGATGCACGTGCCATTGCCAATACGGGGAGTATATCAATGATATACAAAACGATATATGAGTTAAATTACTATTTCATTGGTGTTATGATGTTATTATATCCTTGATTTGTTTGTTATAGCTTTAAATATTTTTAATTTATTTTATATCAAATAAATTATTAGTTTTATTATAATAAGGATAATCATATTCATAAAATGGAATTGTAACAGACTATTTTCAAATTAGTTGGTTGGACTTGATCATTGATTTTACAAATTGCATTTTCATTGAGTCTTCAAGGTATGATTGTGTTTACTTTTATTTATCTGTTGAATAATATTGTTGTTTCTTAATGGAGAAACGATGTATTTAATCAATAAAGCTTAGTTATTATAATATTAAATTGATGTTGCGTGGATCTATTACCTCATTATATTACTGATATGTTTGTTGGCTTTTGTTGTTGTATCCTAGGTCTAACTGTTTAGGGAATATAAATGGATAAAAGTTGGTTACATATTAGAGATAGAGGCAACCTATCATATATTAAAGGAATTGATGCTTTTCTAGAATGGGCATTTAGTCAACCTGGCGTGGGAAGTCAAATACGTTGTCCTTGCAGAAGATGCATGAATGTTATATTTAAAGGGAGAAGAGATGTCAGGACAGACTTATTAAGCAAGGGTTTTTGGAATAGTTATACGGTGTGGGACTTGCATGGGGAAATTAGAAGATTTCAGACAGATTGTAGAACTTCTAGTAATGACAAAGACAATGCTACTGCTAGTGAAAACTTTACAAGGATGATATGCGATGCATATGGAGTTCCGTGTGTGGATTATACAAATACTAGTGACTGTGGCAGCGAAGAGCCTAATCTACAGGCTAAAAGGTTCTTTGACTTGTTAAAAGATGCTGAAACTGAACTTTATCCAGGTTGTGTCAAGATGTCTAAACTTTCTTTCATTGTAAAGTTGCTTCAAGTGAAATGCCTTAACCATTGGAGTAATAAATCTATGGATGTCTTGTTGGGCTTATTAAAAGAAGTTCTCCCAGAGGGGGCTTTAGTGCCAACTTCATTCTATGAAGCAAAGAAGATAATTCGTGACTTGGGTTTAGATTACCATAAAATTGATGCTTGTGAGAATGATTGCATATTGTATTGGGGAGAGCACACACATGCAGAATCATGTCCTAAGTGTAATATGCCTAGATGGAATTTAAGCAAACAGACAGGGAAGAAGGTTCCACATAAAGTCTTGAGGCATTTCCCCATAACACCAAGGCTACAAAGACTGTATATGTCAAGAGATACATCCAAAGAAATGAGGTGGCACAAGGAGAAACACTCAAATGACGAGGTAATGAGGCATCCGGCTGATTCTCTAGCTTGGAAACACTTTGACAACCAGTACCCTAACTTCTCTGCTGATCTAAGAAGTGTTCGACTGGGTTTAGCAAGTGATGGATTTCAACCTTTCGGGAATATGAGTGCCAATCATAGTATCTGGCCTGTTGTCTTAGTGCCATATAACTTGCCACCATGGCTTTGTATGAAAAGCCCATACTTTATGATGACACTTCTTATTCCTGGTCCAAAGTGTCCAAGTGATGAAATAGATGTTTATCTCCAACCTATGATTCAGGAGCTGAAGCAATTGTGGGAAGTAAGGGTACAGACGTATGATGCGTATTGTCAATCAAATTTTATCATGCACGCCGCGATATTGTGGACTATAAATGATTTTTCCGCATATGGAAACCTTTCAGGGTGGTTAACTAAAGGTAAACTTGCGTGTCCATGCTGCCACAAAGACACGCATTGTATTTCGATAAGGAGCAAGTTGTCCTACATGGGGCATCGACGCTTTCTTCCACAAAATCACCCATGGCGTAAAAATAAGGTATCATTTGATAGTAAAGAAGAGCATATGGATCCATCAGTTGCATTGACTGGAGATGAAGTGCTTAAGCAACTTCAACACTTAGGTGATGTGACATTTGGCAAGGGTACAAAACGAAAGCGTCATACACAGAATAATGCTTACAATTGGAGAAAAAGAAGTATTTTTTTCCAGTTGCCTTATTGGAAGTACTTGCTAATACGGCATAATCTTGATGTGATGCATATAGAAAGAAATGTTTCTCATAACATTGTGTGCACGGTGATGGATTTGGTTGGAAAGACTAAGGACACAGTTAAAAGTAGGTATGACTTGATGGACTTAGGTATTAGGAGTGATATGCACCCAGTTGAAGATGGTAATAATGTTTCTATTCCTCTTGCTCCTTACACATTGTCTCCTGAGAACAAACAATCCCTTTTAAAATTCTTGGCTAACTTGAAAGTGCCTGATACTTTTTCATCTAATCTTTCAAGATGTGTCAACATTCAAGAGCGAAAATTGTTTGGTTTGAAGTGTCATGATCACCATGTGTTATTGCAAGAGATCTTTCCAATTGCAATACGTGGGTTATTACCTTCTAAGGTGTGTGAACCAATCATTGAGTTGGGAAGATTTTTCAAAAATCTTTGTTCGAAGTCTTTGTCTTGTGAACAACTTGACAAACTCCAAAGTCAGATAATATTGACATTATGCAAGTTGGAGATGGTCTTCCCACCTGCTTTCTTTGATGTGATGGTTCACTTGCCAATACACTTGGCAGGGGAGGCAAAAGTTGCTGGACCAGTTCAATATCATTGGATGTATCCAATAGAAAGGTAACATTCGTTAATTGCATTGTATATTTATAATTCATATTTATAGAATGTTGATTACTTTTAATGCATTAGGTATTTGTGGACACTCAAATTGTATGTTCGTAATAAAGCTCGGCCTGAAGGATCAATTGCAGAAGGATACTTGGCAGATGAAAGTCTCACGTTCTGTTCAAGATATTTGAAAGATTTTCCTACAAAGTTTAATGTGCCACGTAGGAATGATGACACCAATGATGATATGGACCCTAAGTTTACAATATTTAAGATAAATGGGCAAGCTAGGGGGCATTGTCAGTCAATTTCTCTTCCCTATGAAGAATATTGTCAAGCAAGAATGTATGTACTACAAAATTGTGAACAAGTTTGGCCATTTATGGAGTAAGTTGCCTGACTAGCACAAATATGTACTTGTCATATTGCATTTTTATCTTACTGCTATCATATAATGTAGGGAATATGCAACAGAGCTTGAAGCGCATGGATTAAGGAGTGAGCAAAGCCAATATGAGTTTCCTCAATGGTTTCATTCACGAGTAAGTTATAACATTTTGAGCCTTAGTATTTCTAGCAATTACATTTATATGAAACCCTAACATATAACTTTTGTTCTAAAAGGTGACATCATTGTCTACACAGAGCCATGTTAGTGATGAACTCATAAGTTTATCAATTGGTCCATTGACGATGGTGAATCGCTATTCCATGTTCATAGGCAATGGATTTCATTTTCACACAAAAGACCGTGCAACAGGAAAAAGAACCCAAAACAGTGGTATTCTAGCTAAGGGTGATGACACTAATGCTGACAAAGAATATTATGGTGTGTTAGAGCATATTTATGAGTTGTCTTACATAGGCAACAGAAAAGTATATTTGTTTAAGTGTCATTGGTGGGATGTGGCTCACTATGACAAAGGATATAAGGTTGATAAGTACGGGTTCATAAGTATCAATACGCGATACTCATTACAAACAAATGAGCCATTTATTCTAGTATCTCAAGCTGAGCAAGTTTTTTATGTGGATGACATTGTTGCACCCGATTGGCTCGTTGTTGTCAAAACAAACCCACGCGACTTGTTTAATGTACCAACTGGCAATGCTATTGATGATGGTGGGGTTCATGATCCTATGGTTGATACAGAACCTTATCAACAATTGGTCGTAGACTTAAATGTTTATCGTGTGAGTCCAACACAACTTGATGATATTATCATTGACTTATGTGGAGAAGATGGACAAACGCAGATCTTAGCTCAAGGAGAACATCACAAATTCATCAAAGTTATGCCATTAATACTGGATCTAGTGATGAAGAGGATTTTCTCGACGACTTTGATAGTGAAACTGAAGCAGAAAGTGACACAAACATTGAAATAGAAGAAACAGATAAATCAAAAGACATTGATGAAAGTGATAATGCGACGGAAGATTTAAATGAATGAAATTAATTGATATGGTACATTTTATCTATATTGACTATGGTTTGATTCATTATTTTTTTCCTAAATGAAATGTATATTTTTGTAGGATATGTCAGGATTAAAGAGAGGTCGAGGTGGGAAAAGTGTTTCTGTTAGATCTAATGACAACACAAATAGTGGAGGTACATGCTCTACACCTCAATCAATACCTCCTATGTCACCTCTATTACTGCAACAACAACTTCAAGAAATGCCTGGCAATTCTCCTCCTACTCCCCATACTCAAAATAGTAGTGCAGGTAAATTTTTTTCAATTTTTTAATAATTGATTTACCTCGCTTGTAACATTTAATTGTTCTAACTTAACTACAATGGTAGGCTCTTCTACTGCAATCAACAAGCGCATAGGAGTTTACAAGTCTATTAATGTGAATTTAAAGACTGCACAAGGAACGAAGATTCGAGTCAAATTTTCAGATTCCATGTCAAGAGCAATTGGTCCAGAAGCAAGAGATTTTTCTAATTATTATGGTTTGACTCTTAGAACCACAATCTCTTTCAGGGATGGTGGAGATAGTTGGAAGAATATTTTTGAAAAATATGGTCAAGATATGATTTTAAAAATAAAGATATTTATGTCAAATTTGTATACTTATTTTAGTTTATTCGTATTATTATATAAAGTGTTTACATTTATTTGTTTCAGAATAAATTTGAACCTGCTGATGAAATTAGTGAAGACAAGTTTCATATAGCTATATGTATTATTTTACAAAATGCATTCAGAAATTGGAAGAACAATTTGCACTCTCACTACAAGAAATATGAGACTGATGAGGATAGGTTGGCTGATCCTCCTCAAACTATTAGTTTTCAAGATTGGGAGTGGTTGTTAATATATTTTAAGTCTGACATATTTAAGGTATCTCACTATCCTTCTAAATAAATTATATTTTTTTTAATTATTCAATTCTTATTATTTACTACATTTTGTTGTAGAACAAAAGTATAAGGAACATGATAAATCGCGAAAAACAAATGACTAAACATACTTGTGGTCCTCGATCATTTGCAGAGATTGAGTATGCTACAGTAAGTTCAATCTATCATCACTATAATTTAATCTTTCAATCATTTTGTTCAATTCTAATTTTTGTATTTTCTTGTATGTTATTACTTTGTAGAGAGATCCTACTACTGGACGACCGATTCCTCCTGACCAGCTGTGGGAGATAACGCATACTAGGAAGACATTAGATGGACAAGTAGTATGGGCTGACCCACACTCTGAACAGCTTTATGTACGCATTGTTATTTAATATCTTACTTTTATTTACTTTTATTTTTAATCTAATAGTTTTATTTTTTTATTACAGAGTCGTATGCACGAACTTTCTCAACAACAAGACTAAGATTTAGAGAGTGATGCTCGAATGACGTCAGAGGAAATATTGACGACAGTTCTTGGTGAGAGGTCAGGGTATGTAAGAGGGAAAGGATATGGAGCAGAACCTTCAAGAAAGAGAAATCGCCCTCAATCTACTGATAGTTCAGTTGTGGAGAGTGTGCGTGCCCAATTGCAGGAAGAGTTTGATAAAAAATTTCAAGAGGAGATACAAAAATTGGAGGCTGAGCGTGCAAAGATGGAAGAAGAATGTGAAAAGATACAACAAGAACGTGTGCAGTTTGAGCAAAGACTAATGGAACAAATGGAGCAAAGAATACAAGCTCAATTTGCTGCCTTGATGCAGAAAGGACAAGCACATGGGGCTACTTCTAGTCATAGTATTGAACCTTCTATATAAAATTTATGTATAAATTAAACAATTTTATTGTAATTTTAAATATTTCATATTTTAGATGATAATAATAATATTTATTAATATTATTATATTAGAGTTTATTTAATTATTTATTATTATATTATATTTTTTTATATTACAGAAATTATTGGAAAAAATATAAAAAATAATTTTCATTTTTGAATCTTTAGGCGGCGACACTATGTCGCCGCAGAATGACCTTTAGGCGGCGACAGTTTTGTCGCTGCTAATTCATCTTTAGGCAGCGACATATTTGTCGCCGCTAATTCCACTTTAGGCGGCGACATATTTGTCGCCGCTAATTCATCTTTAGGCGGCAAATCATCTTTAGGCGGCGACATATTTGTCGCCGCTAATTCATCTTTAGGCGGCGACATATTTGTCGCCGCTAATTCCACTTTAGGCGGCGAGTTTTATTTGTCGCCGCAAATATGTATAGGCGACAGTCTCATATGCGGCGACTTAGCGGCGACAAAATGTCACCACTATAGTGATTCAGCGGCGACTTTTAAACCTTATGCGGCGACAAATGTCGCCGCTGAAACTCAGTTTTTTTGTAGTGTTCTAACTTAATTTTATTACTTTATTTTTGGTCAAGACTTTGTATTGAGGTTTTAATGAATATTTAGTAATTTTTCAAAGCGGTTAGAATTATTGAATCGTTGTATCTCTTGTTAGTTTTAATCCTACTTTCATAAATTATTAAGTTATAATTTAGCATTAACATTTAATATTCTTAATCCTAATTTATTATTCTAATGGCAGTTAATATATTGAAACTTTGGAGAATATCTTGTGACAATTTAAGGTGGCACGGTTATTTGATTAAAAGTTTAATTATAATTCTTAGTTTATTATTTTTAATTCCCATATCTATTGAAGCTATAATTACTTTCACTTTCATTCAATTAACTTATTATCATTCATTATCCTATCTTTAAATTAAAAATACCATGAATATTTTATTTAAATTTATTTTTAAGTCATTGTATTTAATTGTTAGTCAATCAATCCAAACCCAATTTTATAGCTTAAGTTATATTGCATTTAGTTACTTAGAAATTTTATTTTATTTTTGGCTTCTCAAAGAGAATAACCCGATGTTATACTATACGCAATCTTTGATTTAATTTTTAAAATAACTCCAAGGTGACATTAGACTTAAGTTGTTTCATAGAGCATAGTATGGATTTATTCCTCTGGTATTATTTTTACAACATTGAGAGAAAAATTATTTTGGTCTTATTTATAGAATGAAGAGAGAAAACTTTCATATAAATGTACTCACTCCATTCTATATTATAAGATATAAATAATTGAATCACGTTGTTTAAAATGGTAGTTAAAATTAATTAGCTGCAATAACTATATAAAAATTGTAACTGTTTCTCCAAAAATACTCTCATTTATGGAACTATATAGGGAAGAGAGAATAAGTAGGAAAATGAGATGAGAGAGAATAAGTGAGAAAAATAGATAAAGAAAATATATAATTAATTAAGGATAAAAATAAAAAAAATACATTAAACTTTTAGACATCTTTAAAGTGTATGTTAGAAACAAGAACATAGCATAACCAACCAACAATATCTTATAATAAAGAATAGAGAGAATATTATTTTATTCTTTATTTATTATATTGACTTTATTTTTATATGGTATAATGTATATATTAAATAGGGGTAACATTAGAAAATTATTAAATTTTATAGCATAATTAATTATATTTAAAAAAAATTAATCTGTGTCAAACATATTAAAAGTGATTTAAAAATAAAACAAAAGTTTTAAAAATAGTGTTGAAAATGAATACTACTATTTTCACGATATAGGAAATTCGATCTAAAACTATAACGGATGGTTGCAAATTTTGGTTTAAAATACGTTTGTTTTTATTTTTAAAAAGTTTATAATTAATTTTATCCCTTCTATTTTATCATAAGTAGAGTTTTGGTATTCTAATTTGATATAAGAATTAATTAAATGACCGAAATAAAATTTTGTGTTAAATTAAAGAACTAAAGTTACATTTTCACTTCCCATTTTTTTCATGCAGTTGTTAGAGTATTTAGACATCAGCTAGTTTGACCAATAAGTGTTGCTTCTAGTGTGAGTAGTTTAGGTTGCAAAAACACAAATTCTTCTGTTTAAATTTACGTAAATATAAAAAATATATATCTTTATGAGTTGACCAAAATATATTTGAGTTTGTAACAAAAATATAAAATCTAAGCTTAGGCTTAAGCCTTTGAAAGACCTACTAGACTTAAAACTTTTTTAGAGGCCTACTTATAATGTATACCTCTAAAATAACCTTGTATTTCAATACTTAAAAAACGTAAATAGGCTTTAAGTTTCTTAAAATATACATTTATATAGATTTTTAGTAAATTTTAAAGTTACACATTTACAAATAGAAGTTAAACCTATTTAGAGCATATGTATAATTAAATAGGCTAGACTTACAAACTTGTAAGCTAGATTTTTTTTAAAAAAAACATGGCTTATTTAAACTAACAAGCTTTTAAATTGTCATAAAGTCTAACCTCTTTACTAAGCAAGACAAACCTTATTAAACTTTAATTAGGCCAGGCTATATATTCCTGTTAAAGGTTTGACCTTTTTCTACCCCTATAAAGAGCTACCAGTTGAAATTCACAATACTTTAATAGCTAGTCAAATAACCAATTAAAAAAAAAGAAAACCAATTAAGAAAACAAAGGAATTAGTTTTAGTCAAAAACAATGTGAGAATGATCTTATTTGGAAAGTTGTCGTAAATCTCTTCTCTTTTTCATTTTTTATCAATATCATAAAACAATGACGATCTTGTAGCCATTCAACTTACATAAAAGTTCGCATCCAACTTTTAATGGTATTCATAAGAAGAAAAAGATACCATTTTACTATTATCAAACCTGACTCTAAATATGTAACTTTTTATATTCAAATATCTAGGTACGTGCATATATTTGTATTTAAACAACCAAAATTGTTGTGGGGGAAATTGCCCCTTAAGAGATCTTGCTTGTCCCTGATTTGAACTGCAATCGCTTGAAAAAAGTTATTTTAATGTGTACATAATCTAAAATAAAATTAATGTCTTCACTGTTAACTTTTTAAAAAAATATTCTATTTAAAAATTATCAGCTGAAAATTATAAATTTTAATTGTTGAAATTATATTTGAACGACACAAATATTATCGCACCAATGGTTGACCATAATGCTCATCATTACCTTTGAAACTGGTTCCAATGAATTGGGTCAAAAGTGTTATGCCCTACTTTTAACATATCAGCATCAATATCTACACGATAAGTAGAAAATGTTGGCGACAAAGCGCTCAAGTAATTTCCATTAAACTTCCTCTCCATCGTTCCAGCCTTGTGAAGGACGAAATTATATTAAATTATAAATTAATCTAGGACGCATAATGGAAGACATTTTTTAAAATTACTCATATTAATACTCCTTAACAATAATTTTAAAATGCGTACATGTATCTAATAAAAAAAAAGTATGTTTATTACCTAAAGAAATTCATTAATACTACACAGAGACATTCTGCTATTTTTACTTTTTAATAAAAAAAATTTAAGAATTTTGAAATCTATAAATTAGCATCTTATAATAGTAAAAAATCATTTTGAATCCATAGAAAAATTATTTTAAAAAATTCTATAAACTAGAATGAAACATATAAAAAAATCATTACGTAAACTTGTGAATCAGTAAGTCCCAAAAACAATGAAGAGCATTAAACACTATAATAAAATAAGAGTATTTAAAAAAATTACGTTATTATAATTAACTGATTTAAATAATTTTATTAATTTAATTAAATTAGTTAAATAATTCTTATATTAAGTACAGAGATTTTATTGAAAAAATATAATGGACTGACTTGTTGAGAGGTTAGTATTCGATCTTTTATGAAGACGCTTCTATAAATAGAGTTAGATCCTTTTATGCAAAAGCTTCCCGGATATTCTCCCTAGAAATGTAGCGTTTTCATCTCTCCCTTGCTTTAAGATTCTACTGTCTGTAGTTTAATTTCACTTCAGTGTGGTTCTTCCCGCACGTAGTCCTTTCAATATGGAAACTGACGCTGATCAACTTTCTCATAATATTGTTCATCCTCGTGGTGGACCTTCCTACTTCAGACTCCGCCGTGCTTACCATCCACAGCATAACTCCAATTTTCTCATCATCTGTTCCAATTCACAAATTCCTCATGACATGTTGGAAACTCAAAGTTTAAAGAGAAGGTAGAATACATCTCTCGCTTTAAGATTTTATATATATAAGAATCCAACAAACTTGCCAAAACCTAAAACATTTCTCCTTCAATACATTCTTTTGTAACCCTATAAACAAGGGAAACAGAAGGATATCGAAATTGATTTGGTGCGGTGGAAAGCTTCTTTGTTCTCATCTGCTGGTATCATCCAAGTCATCGGAGTTTAAGCAGCCCACCGCCAACCTCCTCCCTTGTCCCTTGCAACTTTATGGTTTATTATTGTTGTTGTTGCTGTTGATTTTTGGATTCGTTCAACTTCTATTACAATCAAAACTTTCTTGAATGCTAGCTGCCATACATATATAATTCAATTTCATCGTCTCTTGCTTTATTACAGTTCCTACCGGAAGCAACTCCACATTGCCATTATGTTTCTGATTACTACGTTCGGTGGTTTTGTTCAAGTTGAATACCAATCAAAAAGGAAATCTCCATTTGATGATCATACCACCATTATGGCAGCCATTTTGGTCAACCTATGCCTCTATGCTGTGAGTTTGATTGCAGAATATGCTCTTCCAAGTGATGAGCCTTACGTTGCCATCATCAAAACCTTTGGTCCACTCCTCGGATTTCTTGTCATTGTTCTGTTTCTTTTCATCTTAGTTCCATTGTTGGGCACAATCGCATTATTCTTTTGGGGTCTCTTTATAGGGAAAGCTGCAATCATGTGGTTCTCAAGGATCGTGCAATGTCTTCATCAGGTAATCTCAGGTATAATACGATACTTTGGCGTCTCAGAACCAAGTCACTCTCTGGAGATAGTGTGAACTCATTTATGCAATCTGAACAAGAATTAAACGCCGTTCTCCCAATTGTTCACACACACACATATATGATCGTTAATATATCCCCACTGCTTCACTAACTAAAGAGATAGTTTATCCTTCATGTTATCTATCTTCTCTTTAGATAGTGAAAATATATACTCCCTCTAGGGAAAGTTTTAACACCCTACTTAATTAGTCTTTCATATAGGGTAAAGATGGGAATAGGTTTTTTTTCTTTTTTCCAAATTTTGCCCTTCATCTTGAATCTTGATTGTAACAATTATTGACATGATTTTAACTTTTTGAATAGCACTTCATTGCGGTCATTACTTTCAATGAAGGATAGAATTAATAATTCACACATTTAATTATGATGTTAGTTAAATTTATCCTATAATCAGGACCAGAAGGAATATCTTAGTTTAGTTTTTTTGGTTATAGAAGGAATATATTAGTTTGTGTATTGCCTACTTACTTTGGGAGAATTATAGTCAGGTCCTAATAAAAGAGAAAATTAATGACAGTTAGATTTTTTACAATTATTTTTTATGAAAAATAAGTTGTAAACATAAATTCAAACAACTGTAGTTTCTAAAATCTCATTGGCAAGGAAGACATTTAAATTTTCAATTCGTTTTTTTCAGTTAAATGCATTGCTCAGCAACTAAAATTTCAGTTGTCTTAATCAATATTTGCAGCTCACTTTTCTGATTTTTTTCCGAAAATTTAATTATCATTCATTCAACAGAGTTTAAATATCATTCTCTCAACATAGTAGTAATTTTCTATTAAGCTTTGATAACATTAAATTTATTCAACTGCTTGGTGAGAAGGTAACCAATTATATATATTACCAAGGCAGCCATGACCTGATCAAAATTTATTAGAATGAGAAATTTATTTGCTTCCCTTTTAATTTTATTTGTTAATTTCTGATATATTATTACCAAGTCTTATTAACTTTATATTTATTGCTAGACATTGTTAATAGTGACAATATAATATATGATTAAATTCTTTTTTTGAAAATTTGGCCAAACAAATTTCTTTTTTTAGAAACGGCTTTGTTTGGTTGGAGGGTTTTGGAGGGGAGGGGACGGGGGAGAAAGTGTATTTGGTTGGAAAAAATAGAGGGGAGAGGAGGGAAGATAGTTTGTCATTTAGTGCTCCTCTCCCCTCCAAAAGTGCGGGGGTTTTGGAGGGGAGAGAAATTTTTTATACTTTTATGACCAAATTGCCCTTTATATTTTTTTAATATTCCAATTGTACCCTCAAGCTTTTTTTTTATTTTTCTCACACCTATTTTTTTTAATTTCTAAAACTTAATAAACATAATAAATTATTTATATATTATATTAAAATATATAATAATTATAAAATTAATAAGAAACAATATTAAAATTTTACCATATTTTTTATTTTTTTTAATTTTATTACATATATAAATGAGATAAAAAAATTTAAGATTTATAAATTAAAAAAAAATTGATATGAATATTGTAAATAAAGAGTAAATAAATTTAAATAAAGAGATAATGGTATATTTATCAACTTCTAATTAACTCCCCTCCCCTTCTGAACCAAACAAAAAATATCATTAATTAACCTCCCATACTTTTCCCTACCCTCCCTTAAATTAACCTAATCTACCCTCCCCTTAGCTGAACCAAACAAAGCAAGAAAATTATCTTATTTTTTGAGTTAATAATTTTTTAAATAACTTTATAGTAATATAAAAAGCCATTACCTTTTCTTTATTTCCTGATTTTGAATTTTGGCATCTTCAGATGAATAAAAAAATTGGTGGTCCAGAAAAAAAAAAAGATGAATACAAAGTAGCTCACTTTCGTATTCAACTGAGGAAGATAGGACTAAACAATCTGGAGGTAGTAAAAAGAAAAGCAAAACGCCAAAAAGAGGGAACAATATGTATTTAATTAGTTCTGGCCAAAAAAGAAATCTTCCTTTGTTGACTGAGGAAGGTGACTCGACAACAATGTGCAAATATATCATAATATCACAATAATTGAGATGGATTGGATGCTGCAAAGTCCCCACAACGACAAAAACATATTTAATTAGGATTATATATAACAAACAAATCCAGAAGAAGAATTAAGTGTACAGTGCACCTCATAATTTTTAGATCTGCAGGTTAGTTCTAAATAAATAGTAAAAAGAGTAAGATGTGAGAAAATTGTTGAAAAATCCCCCATTAAAAAAATTATTACTTAAAGGTATCTAAGGACCCAAATTCTTAAGCAAGTACAACTGTTCTTTAACTGTAACACATCTTTAGTTATGTATAAATGTCTTACATTTCACACATAGTTAAAGATAAATTGCACATTGCTGAAGCAAAGTTACATATGCTAAAAATAGGTTGAATATGTTTCTCAAACAAATTTAAGTACAATTGGGTTATAAATTTTACAATGAGAGATTTTCCGGTAATTTTTTTCTAATATTTATACTAATGAAAAGACAGTATAAATTAAATTCCCACTAATCATCCAATAATTCACGGGCCAACAAAGAAGTTAAGAACCTAAGAAAAAACTTACATATTTAACTTTATGGACTTAAAGTGCTTGTTTCGCATCAAATTAAGACGTGAATTTTTCATTTATTGTGTATCCTATAACAAACTCTCACTATTAATATTATTAACACTTTAAAATTTACTTACTTTGATTTGATTAAATACAAATGTATTAAGTATACAAGGCTAAGTAAGTACCCAATCTTCTCTCATTAGGAAAGTGGATCAAAACCAACAAGAAGGCTGAATTTTGGATTAGCTTTTGCGAAGTGATTTTAGATATATATATATATATATAAGAGAAATTTAGGTTACAGTGCCTCTATCGTTAGAAGGTTTCCAAATCCTTAACCTTAATGGAAAAAGCCAGTGATTGGAAAAGGAAAATGAAGAAGATAATCATACCTTGAAATTGATAAACACATCTTGGCTTGTGGATCAAATTTGGCCAAAAGGAGAAAATGAGAGAGTAAGGGAAGGCCAAGGATATGGATTATATATTATTGAAGAGCTTGGAGCAGTGAGCCATAACCATAAAGCTTGAGATTTGGTTCCAATCTAAGGAGTTTCCGCGACGACTTTGAGTTGACTAACAAAGTCTTTTACTCTACGCTGCATGGGCACTGAGAGTAGTTAATAACTCAGCATTCAAAATATGGAGGCCAAGTTTTTGACAAGGAATATATATACATTTGTTCCTCCTGTATTTGATACATTACATATTTAACAAATTTTATTATATTAAAAAAGTTAATTCAATTAATTATAATATGATTTTTTTTTAAATACCATAATCATATTTCTTAACTCTCTCGCTCACTTCTTCTCTTATTTGATTATTATTGTGGGAGTATCAATAAAGGTAATTTGAAAAAAAAATTGATAAATATAAGAAATATATTTTATATTTATTATTAATATAAACTCCTCTATTAGGTTATAGTTAATAATTTAGACTTTTTTTTAGGGAGAAATACATATAAGGTGCTTTGAAATATATATGGAAATCCCAAATAAATGATCTCTAGAGATGTCTTTATGAAGTTCCCAAGTAACATTCTGCAGGAATTAAGTTTTTTTGAAATGACAAATTTTCCCTCATGTACAAAAAAATAACTCCCACCACTGCTGGAGAATTCTTTGGGAAAATGTTGGTTGAGGTAGAATTTTAGAAATAAAGTGTAAAATATTATATAAAATGATTATCAAGGTTTAAGATATATGGAAAAACAAGAACAACTAAGCAAATAAACAAATGACATTAATAGCTTAGCCGGTGACAATGTATTTCTATGTATGCATTGACAAGTTTAAGTAGAGACATGCAAGCATATGAATGACAATAACAGTTAACCAAATAACAACTTTCACTTGAAAAAATGATAAGAACAATTTAGCCAAAAACAAGTTATATTTGTGAGTGTATATTGAGAAATTTCAGCAGAGGCCTGCAAATGAATTAAATAAAATAATACGCACAAATAACTTGTTATTTGCAGAACAATGCTTGCATCACTCCATGTCCTATGGTAGTTTCCACTAAGCTTCCTCCAAATTCGAATTCTCCATCTCACTGATTAAGTGCTGCCTTATGACATGAGAGATTAGACATTTATTTGAACAACTTTATTCTTTATTCTTTTTTTATTTTTGGATGGAACGACATTCTCTGAAAATTTGACTTGTTGATTAATCATTTAATTGTTCCCTTTGGGATGCTTCCTAGGGGATACATTTCATTTCTATGACGCGTTCGGTTTATTTTAATAGAAATGAGAGATGTTATATATATATATATATATATATATATAACTACACCAACTTGAGTCAACGAACAAAGGAAGGCTAGTTGTTCCCTTGACTTACATTCTCATCCAGGTGGTGACAATTCTTAATATAATTAATCTTGCGTCCTGTGTTACCATTTCCACTTAGTTATCAGAACATGGCAGTAAGCATTGTGGTTTCAATCATTTTCTTTATGGGCCGTGTGGTTTAAAGTCATTTTATATCACTAGTACAGGATTTACTTCACTAATCTACATCTGTTATTTTAAAACAAATGTAATAAATATAAGCGGTAGCAGTTTTAAAATTACTTTAAAAAAAACAAACGAAAAAAAAAGACTTTCTATGTTTATTTTAAAGAACAGTCTTACTAAGTTGAATCTACATCTGTTTCAAAATGTAATAAACTCAAAAAGGTGTTTTATTTCTCTATGCCCTGTTTCTAAAACATCATTTTCGCAATTGTACGTCGATCTCCTTCAAATTAAAACACAGAGAACTTCAGGGTGCCAAATACAAGAGTTGTCTTTGCCATCTCCGTTTTATGCTTTGTGGGTATTTTCTAGTTCGTGGGTTGCCGATGGCGTTCTCTGCTCCAAGTAATACTCAACTGATTCTCCTCCTCCTCATCCTTTTCTAGCTACCCTTCTTCTCCTTCTTCTCCTTCTTCATTTTCTTCTTCTTCGTGGGTTTCTGTCCGTGGTATTTGACTTTTTTGTTTTTTTTATAGTAGTTTGCTAACTGAGAAGCCCAAGGGAGTTACAAATACTCTTAATCGAAGTTCAGATAATCAAATTGAAAAAAAGTTATAAATTTACATTATCCATTATATATATGCTGTTAAATTTTTCTGCTTCTAGGAAAATTAGTTAGAATTTCATACAATTGATGAGTTTCAAACCTGTTCAAGATGATGAGCTTTTTTTGTTCAACATTATGCGTGTGTGTGTGTGTGTTATCATTACGGCTAGTTTTACAATTTAAATAGTTTGCTAAGACTTAAAGCTTACCTGTCTCACTCTTCTCATTTTCAGGGAGAATTATATTGAAAGACTAAAATCACAAATTAATTATTAAGAAAATCATTAAATAATTTATCACTCACACTAACAAATTTACTTGTCTGAACTATGAATATTTATGTTGTACAAAAAAGTATTTAACACTATTTATCACTCAAATAATATAAATTTACAAGTTAAACAATGATTATTTATCATCAGTGATCCTGCTATTTTAATGAATCCAAGGAATGTCACTTTGTAACAGAATCTTGAAACATATAATCAAGGCAAAAATCAAAACGACTCCCAAAAGAGGAGAGAGCAGAACCAGTTGCTATTCAATAGTATATAATGATGAATCAATCACAATAATGGGAATACTATAAGAATCAACCAGTTGCTATTGTAGATGTTTGAACCGGTAAAAACCCGACCCTTTAGTGGGTCAATCGGTTTGGCTTTTTTAAGTAAACCAAGAAGAAAAGAAGAAGGAAACGAACACAGGGAAAAAGAAAACAAAACACACATGTCTCTCATAAATGAATATCTTTACGTACAAAAAGCCAACTCGCCACCGTATTACCAGCTTGAACTACTTTAATTAAATGATTTTTTTAATATTTTCTCTTCTCTAAATTAAAATGCCAGACCATGTTGACATCCTATATAATTTAATCAACAAATAATGGGAGAAAACTTCCGGGACCCTACAACTTTCTGATCATCTAGTCCGGCCATGAATTACTCATGTGGGACTTCTTCAACCGAAGTGCATGAAACGTGGCCCCTTTACAATGGTGGAGTTGAAGCGGACCACCGTCCATCCTATCTCTCCGATCAACGGTACAAGTTTCTCATCAACAAGGCACTTATTAGGAGGGGAAAGAAACGTGTAAAGATTTATACAAATGAAAAGAACAGCATAAATTACAATCGCCCAATTTTCGGGTCAACAAAGCAAATAGGAAAATGGATCAAAAACACAACATAAAAAGTAAGTTTGATATTGTAAACCTTAAGAATCCTACCATACGACGAGATCAAATGAAAGAAACATCTGGAAATGATGGCGAATCTGATATAAAATAATCAAGCAAGGGATCTGTAAACAATCAAGATTATACACAAATAGAACAACTTAAAAGGAATTTGAAGAATCATAACTCCAAATTGATAACTAATTGCTGCATTGTTGGGATGATTAAATTTGGCCGAAGGAATAGAATAAGGGAAGGGAGACATTTGAAATAATTAATTAAATTATTATAGTTAATGATCCACACACATTTCTAAAAGGTAAATCATTGTATCAATTAACGGATTAGGTCTAGCAAAAAGTGCTACCAGTGCCCGCTTCAAATAGGATTTTGCCTTAGAATTGCGATGAATAAATAAGTCAATGAAACTGGACAGAATTAAACAGAACAATTCAAAAAGATCAGGCAAACATACTAACCGTAATAAATAAGGCCGAAATAAAAACAGAAACAATTCACAGAGGTAAAGACAGTCCTTCTGAAGAAAAACCTTCACTAAAAACCAGTAATATATACTCTCTCATCTTCCAGATTGATACACACACACACACACACATATATATATATGAGACACAAAATGTATAACCCTATCCTATAGAAACGAAGACCTATATATATAGTACATCGATCATTTTAGTATTTGAACGCTCTAAGAGGTTCCAACAGCATATACACACATTCGTAAGAGTGACGACGGAGCCTTCAATTCGAAGCGACGACGAGGAAGATGAGAACTGCGGCCAGAACTATGGGGAAAACCATTAGAAGTGGAAAAGTTGGTGGAGAAACTGAACCGATGAAAGGTGGCGCAAGAAAGAGTATCCCAAAGATAAGCAAAAATGCCATTGTAGAGCCATGTCCCCAAACCTCTGATGATTCTGCCATTTTTATATCTCTGAAAGGAACTTCAAGCATGTGGAGAAGAAGCATTTGGTTTGGACATTTATATATATAATGGGACCTTCTAAAAGAGAAGGGTCGCGATTGGTGGAACTAAACCGTTCCATGGAATTAGAAGTTAGCAATACTGTGTTCATTTAATTCCAAATGCATTATGCATAATTGAGGATTAATTGGATTCCATTAATTCATCTGACATAAAAGACGACAAATATACTCATCTTGGAAACATTTGTATAAATGATTTCAAATAATGAAACAAAAAAAATAAATTTTAAAAAAAGTGAGCAAATATGTATTAAATTTAAAAAATTAGAAAAGTAATCAATATATTATTAGTGTACAATAAAAATGAAATGATTGTGATATGGATGTAAATTAAACCATCAATAAGGTATACGCTTACTTTATATTATATATATATATATATATATATTCTTACTCATTAATTTTCCTCTCCGAAAGCATATATATACTATTTAAAAGTTTGAATGAATTATAAATTAGAAAAATGTAATAACAGTTCATGATGATAAATTGTGAAAATTGAACAGTTTGATCCAAATGAACCATTGGTTTTCTCAATTTTGACATATTACTAATTGATTTCACCGAATTGACCAGTTTTCTTTTACAATTAAGATGGTTGACCCCTATTCCAAACAGGACTAATGACCAATTTACGAGTTTTTAAAATTCGATTGCCCTATCTTCGATTCAACTGACTTCATATCTCTTTTCAAGGTAAGCAAAACAAAAAAAAAAACAAAAAACAGTAAAGTGATGGTTTTGATTTACGATCGATTTTATGGATGATCAATATTATAACTTTTATATTTAGAACAAAAAAAAAGTATAATATATTCTTTATAAAAATAATTCTTATATAATTAGATATGTGTGTATATATATTTCCTTTTTTTATTTTTTTAGAAGTTTCGCTAAATTAGATCTTGGAAATTCTCCATAATCAAAACATACATCTATGCTCAAAACAGAATTTACATAGGTATTTTGAAATTTACCTCTGTTGAATATAATAAAGGAAATAGGTGAGAGACAATGTACATTATTTGTTTTGAATACCCTTTCTTAAAGAAAGGCAGAAGTGGAAAATTTTATTAATTTAATGCATTCATTGATATATGCTAGAATGTTTTACAAGTGACTGTGTTACATGTAGTAAAAATGACATGTTTCATGAATTCCACACTTTAATCCTCTTCATGTTGGTCGGGATGTCATATTGTACTTGTGTTTGAGGTAAGACTTGATGAAGGGCTCTAACTCGCCGTCCATAACTGAAGAAATATCAGATGTTTCATATCCCGTTCTGACATCTTTTACTAGTTTGTACGGATGAAATACGTAGTTTCGTATTTGTTGTCCCCATTCCGCCTTCACGGCGTCTCCTCGAATCTGCTTAATTTCCGACGCTCGTTGCTCCTCGGCGATCACCAACAGCTTAGCTTTTAAACGGCTTAATGCCTTGATCTTGTTAGCTAACTGGGATCTCTCTTCTGCAGTGGTGCAAAAAACTTTAGACAAAATGAAACAATATTGAATAACTTGAATGAGATCACATACATAACAGGATGTGAAAGAACCTGTGCAGCGAACTGTAACACCAGTTGGGATATGTGTAATTCGAACTGCAGTTTCAACCTTATTTACATTCTGACCTCCTTTTCCACCTGCTCTTGAAAAACTGATTTCCAGGTCCTCCTCAGGAATCTCAACATCCAGAGATTCTTCAGGAAGAAGAGGCATAACTTCAACACCAGAAAAGCTTGTCTGTTTACATCTATATTACATTAGGAGCTAAAGGGGTGATTTTATCCAATGAGACAGCGTCGATTAACAAATTCATGCACACAATTCTTCAGAACTCACAACAGATCAAAATGTCAATAAAAAACAGTGATTGAGGGGAAACTATTGTTCTCCTTTAGAAAAAGGAAGACTCATCGAGAACTCAACAAAGTTTTTTTTTTTTTTGGTAGAATCAAGAGGGTATCCCCAAACTAATAGTTAGAGATTAATTCTCTTGAGATATAAATATCACAAAAGTTTTGTCTCTTCTAAAGAAACCTTTTCCATACACGACTTAGTTCAAATCCAAGAAATCATATTTTTTAGTTCAAATTCAAAATATTATATTTAAGAGCTCCAGCCATCTAGTAACTATATCGACTTTGTTGGTTGAGAACTCAGCAGTTAGGCACCAAAATAGCCCATCTAAATTCCCCGATATTACAATCTGACATGAGATGTAAGAGAGGTTAGTTGTTACCTGACGAAGGCCTTTAGCATTGAAAGGAGATTGTCGAACAATACGGTGCGTCCCTTTTTCCCCGGATATATACCCATAAGCATAACGACCTTCAACTTCAATGGTGGCAGATTTAATCCCCGCTTCTTCTCCAGAGGATTTCTCAACCACTCTGGTCTTGTATCTCTGCTTTTCTCCCCATCTCATGTACATTCTAAGAAGCATATCAGCCCAATCCTGCACTAGTCATTTTTGTACAAAAGCTGAACTGAACACTCAGAATAAACAGTGTGCTCATATATTCCAAGCAATAAGTTATCAGAAAATGAAATATGAAAGACAGTTAACTTCCTTTTTCTGGACCGCAGGACAAAAACATCCCCCATGTAGTTTGGAAAATTAAAACCAGACTAGGAACGAAAAGGAACAAGTCTTATTCTAGTTTTTTAAAACTTGTATTTTTTTTTTTTTTTTTTTTTTGTGGGACGGGGGGGTTGGTGGGAGGAGTTAACAAGTTCAGACCTCAACGGTTCAGCCACTGCTATGAAGGATATATAATTACCTGTGCATCTGTACCACCAGCACCAGCAGTAATAGAGATAACTGCTCCTTCTTTATCATAAGGACCTGAAAGAAGTTGAGTCAACTCAAATCGATCTAGTGCTTTATTCAGTTCTTTGATAATATTAGCAGCCTCCTCAAGAAGTCCTCTATCAATGGATTCCATCTCCTCAATCAGCATAACTACTGTTTCGGCATCCTCAACCTACAGTCATTTTGACATATACTCAATTTACAATCTCCTGAAGGTAGAAGGCAAGAAGAGAGAAGAATAGGAGAAAGAGAGAACAGAGAGAAAATAGAAGAACTCAGATTTTATTTATCTATCAATAAGCAAAAATATGATACATATTCCCTCATAGACTCTTTTTGATACTAATACAAGATAATGGACATAAGCAAACATAACTGAACATAACTACTTCCTACTTCTATTTATATTTACATGACAATACTCCCTCCCCCAAAAGACCCTTGTCCTCAAGGGTTTCGAACTTTAAAACTCTGAAACTGATATAGAGGAACCCAGGATGCTTCTTGTGGGAATATTGTGTAAGTAGTGTAAATATTTGAATATTACTTTATTAGCATTTATTAGACTTTATTAACATTAATCCTAGGTATCTCCCTTGTGAAAATAAATATGGATGTACTGTATGCTTAAAAAAAATGGAGAAAAATTTTTTTCCCTCAAAAGTCCCACATCACCAAGAAAATTATATATCCACAATGGCTTTTACGGCTACAATCATGTCCTGATCCAAACTAAACCTATTCCTGCCCAAGAAATTAGATATCCTCAAATACCTACAATTCCTTCATATTTCCAGCCTATTCAGTAATAAAAAAATGCAAAAACAAAACCATATAAGCAAGCTAGCAAGAAAATACTGAGCAACTATAGCAAACAGGCATACATCTACTTATATATTTAAGAAGGAACAAAAGACAACAGGGCAGGGAGGAAGTCCACTATGATTTGGAGGAAGTCTACCATTCTTACTTGGTGAAGGACCAATCATCTTTCTCAAACTCAGATCCTGTGCAGAAAGAGGGTTAGGAATATCTTGACAGATCCATTACACCAACAAATGGGATAAAATCATGTGCTAAAACGTTTAACCCTTTTAGCTTGAATGATATAGATTTGGGCCTTGGTATAAATGGTCAGAGTTGTTGGGAAAGCTAATAGTGAATTGGGGTCAATCTTACATGGAACTGAAAGTAGGAAAACAAAGGCTGTGTTTAAAGGAAGATGACAACTTAACACGATCCCAAGCTTCCTACAAGACCATAAAAGAAGGATATCAGAGCCAAACAAGAAGCTTATTTGGTAGAATTGGTGAGCTGAATGCACAAAATGAGTGTGGACAACTTCTCAAGGAATTTCCTATAACATGTGAGCCAATTAAATGCCTTTCACCTCGGAGAGCCAAAGGTCACTTCATTGAGATCAAGAGCGAACCTACTTCAAGGTCTTACTGACATGCTTTTGCACAGATTAATGTATAGTTCAACAGCATCCCCCACTAGATTGGCCCTTGCTCCCACTTGATGCAATGCTGGAGAAAATATTGAATAAACGTGTGGGAAGGAGGAGAGGCAGATTGATGACGGAGATATTGGTTCAGTGGAAGGATCTATATGATGAGGAAACCACTTGGGTTCCTCTTTTGATTTTCAAAAGACATATCCTTCTTTTGTTGTAAATGACCCTTGAAGGCGTGTGTTATGGTATTGGAAGAAGGAATGAGAGAGAAGGGGAAAAGAAAAGAAACAGGCAACAGAGAAGAGGCCGAAAGAATTAGGAACAGAGAGAGAGAGAAGCTGAAAGGTATGCACTTTAAAAATCATCAATCAATCACTATTCATCTCATACAATAGGACTAGGGGCTTATTTATACTTTAAGATATCTACCTACCACCAACAGCTAGTAAGCCAATAACAGTCTAACAGAAATAACGGCCAATACATTTACTTATTTATTTTCCATAACAGCGTGAGGTCCAGGAGGGGGTATTGATATATAATAATTACAACTCAATAATTTTGGTCATTTGATTTGTTAATCATTTTGAAACCAGCCACATGAGATAAAACTTTCTTTATAAATTTTTTCCTTATTTTATATGATAGAAGAGGAAGAATGACTACGAAAGTGGAGGTTAAGGTTAAAAATGGTCAAAAATTGGTAAAAGAATTATAACCTGGGTTTTAAACTCAGTGAGAACTCTTATCTTATCTTTGACATCAGTCAAGGTCAAAAGAATCTCTTGAGCTTTGGCTTGATTGTCCCAAAGGGTGCTATCAGCTGCCTTCAACTCCAAATCAGCAAGTTCTTGTTCTAATCGCCGAATACCAGCAGATTCTCTAGTGTCTTCAACACGTCTTGACAAAATTTCAACATCCCTCCTCAGGGAATAAAAATCTGAGAATAATGATGACATATGAGCCATGCTGTAACAACTAACAATTAATTCGCAAGTGTTTTAAAATCTTTTTCTCTGATGAAACAAATGAAAACATTACCCAAAAAAAATACAACATGGTCACTGAGAAAAGAAGGATAAACTGCATTTGTAAAATGATCTTTAAATTGAAAGAACGCCACAGAATTATGCTAAGGTTCTAAATTTGATAATTTGAAAAGGGAAACAATAATAAGGAAAGGAGAAAAAATAAAAAAAGATATAAAGAAAGAGATGGCATTATTATGTTTGTGTCATCCTTTTAATGTTTCCCAACAAATTCGATAGAAAAAGTGGATACAGTTGAAAATGACCAAATAAAACAGGAACTGGTCCTGGCAAGAACATGATAGGTACCAATGGAAGTGGGTAGAGTGGAAGACTCTATGCATGATAAAAACATAGAAGGAAGTAAATGAAGGAGTATCAACTAGCATTTCCTTCTCAATCTCCCACCAATAGCACATTGAATTTAAATGCTAATACCACCATCCTATCCTCACATCTGCCCCAAAGTAGACTAAATAAATATTCCTAGTTTACTTATTAAACAGGCACATCAATTGAGTCAGAGATGATTGACCTTGTAGTGCCCATTCTCTGTCCACCCCAAGGTTCAACTGGTTATCCGGTGCCGCAAATAAAACTCGTACAAGTCCTGAAAAATAAACCAGTAAGAAATAAGAATTTGGAACATTAAAAACCCGGGGGGGGGGTGTTGGGGTTAATAGATAACACTAGGAACAAACCAATGGGAAGGATATTCACTGAAACTCAATGAGTTGAAAAGAATAAAATAATTGAAGAAAAGTCAACAAGGGAAAATACCTTGCCCACTTTTTCAACATGCTCTAGGGAGAAATCCAAACAGATAGTGTACATAATTTCATATTCACTTACCAGAATGGTGGGAGAGATTGGTGCAGACTGAGAAAGAGAGTGACGAAAAATGTTTTGAAATGAAAATATTAGGCTGGTGGCGCATCTGAAGGGGTTGCCCACAACTCAAACTGTTCGTGATGAACATGGTGGCGGAGCTGCAAAGAGGGCGCGAGAGAATTTCCATGACGAATACCAATTCTTAGGGTGCACTTGGCTTGCTGCAAACGTAACTAATTTCAATTGCATAGAAAAAAGGCATTTACACGTATATGCAATAATAAAGAGTGTGAATGATAGTTAAGACCTATACTTGAAAATTAATGTCATCCCAGACTACGAGGGAAACTGGTTATTCGGTTATGCAAGAATCTTTGGGTGCTGTTATTCTTTAGAAGCTAAAAGGTGGGCGGTTTCGTGGCGTTGTAACAGTTCAGAGAAATACTCAAACATGAATATCCTAGACTCCTACCCCACGCATAAACATCTAAGCATGCCAGAGACTCAAAGCAAGAGAGCAATTTGAAGCTAGGCAATGGAACATGAGCTGAAGGCTTGAAGCTTAGCACCAGGAGAATGACGGCCAGGGACTAGGAACTGTCAGAGCAGTCACCACGCAGGAAGGAGAGCAAGAACACAAGTTGAAGTTTGAAGCTACAGCCCAAGAGCCAAGAAGAAGTGGCGGAGACGGAGACCGACCAGAGAACTGAAAAAGTGAAGATTCCGATTGAAGGAGAGGAGAGGCGGAGACGCAGACGACGCGAGGATGCCGGATTTTGGGGTTGGCCTTTTCAATTTCTACCAAAAAAAAATGGATTTCGGCTTTTTCTCTTTTGTTTTTATTTTTATATAAAAAATAAAAACGACGTCGTATTATCGTACAGGTCGAAGACACACAACACCCATTTTTTCTAAAAAGAAAAACTATTACGGTATCTAAAATTTTCTTCAATTTTTAATTTAGTAATTATATATTATTTTATATTAAATATTTTAATTTTATTCTTTTAGTATGATTATTCTTTTTGAGCTCTATAAAAAAACTAATTTTATAAGAAGAATAAAATTAAAAAATTTAATAAGTAAAGAAAAAAAAACATAGATGTTATATTAAAAATCATTTTACCTAAAAAATTAAAAATTTATTTTTTTATTTAATTAAAGTATCCTCAAATCAATTTGTATTATTAATAAAATCAAGTCGCATGTTCAATCTCTATGACTTAAATTCTATGTTTTTAGTATAAAAAATAACAATAAAATTATGATACTAAGGATTATTTAGTGATTAAATCATTTTTTTAAAAAATTATAGTAATTACTCCAATTATTTGTACCTATTGTAAATCATTCTCAACTTTTATTTGGTCCTTTGGTTCTTTTCAAATTATCAACCATGTTTGTGACAAACATTAATATTTTAAATATTTTAATTTTGGCCCCTAAGATTTTAAGGATGAGTGACGATTTTTAAATTATGTTTTGGCCCTTATATGTTTCCAGAATTTTAAACAATTTTAACATTTATAAGTTTTTTATATTAATGTTATACGAGTCCTATTTAGTATGTAAAAAATCTGAGCATTTTATTGGCAATTATAGCACATTTTTGGCATCGCAATATTATATCTTTTGGTTAATTAAATATTATATTGTCTAAAATTTTTAAAACAAATTTTGGAATATTTGAGAATTATTTTCGAGTGGATTATTTAATAATCACGTACTCTTTATAGATGTTTTGATTTGATGTTTTAAAGAAATCATTAGTTGTTAATTTTGCGAGACTTTTATCTCCTACATGCATGTATATTATATTCCAATTTGCCAAGGAACAGGTAATATCAATATAACATCATTAACGCAATTTTGTAATATTAAAATTCTGGATAATCTTTTTCACATGGAATCTAACAAAACAAACCATTTCAATGTTACACATTTCAATGCAAGGTTTTCAGAGTATGCCTTACTCGGACAAATAATTCAAATAATTCGTTCGCCCATATCAGTTCGAGCAAGTAATAATAATGACAGACTAATATTGCTATAATGAAAGTACATTATTTCTAGCAATGTTTCGAACAATCCTAAAATATAATACTCTTACAGTTCTTAATATAAGATTTAATTAGGGAGTTAATATTAATCACAAAAATAAAATATATTTTTTATATTTATTAATTTTTTAAATTATCCCTATTGATACTTAATTCAACAATAATCAAGTAAAAGAAAAAGGGATAGAGTTAAAGAAGATGGTTAAAATATTTTTAAAAAAATACCTTATACTAACTAATTTAACTAATCTCTTTAATCTAATTAAACTAGATAAATATGCCCTATATTAAGAATCTCGTTGGCATAATACATAACAATGATATGTAAAATTCTCCCATTTTTATAAGTAAATCCAATTTCTAAAAATAAATTTATATTATATACTTTTTAATTTGTTTAAATTAGTCAACTAACTGTTATATATAAGTTATAATTATCTAAGTAAACAAGGATTTAATTAGAAACAAACAGTAATTCCTTATGGCTAAATAATCACTTGTACTAATTCAACCTTTCAACATAAAACTAGGAATTAATTAACAAATTAATTCTCACATAATACAAATAAATCATATTATCACAATTACTACTGTTAAGAAAGCTTCCCCAAGCAAACTATAACAATAGTATTGTAGTTCTTCTTCCTTAAATATATGGGAAAATTATAATAAGATTTTAAATAAAGGATTTAATTATTTAGAAATTTTAATGATATCAATGAGCTAATAATAATAAGTTATACGATAAGAATATTAACAATAAATTTATGTTATTTAAAACTTTCTATTAATTAAATTATTTTTTTATAACCTTATATTAATTCCTTAATGGTTCTTTTTGAATTCACATCATCACCCCGTACGCATGGACGAATCTTCCAAAGCAAAGCAATCTTCTTCAACCATAACAAACTTGAATATCAAAGGCGCCAGATGATCTGACCACCAAACGCCTAAAATATTCATTATCAAACTGAACTCCAATAGGTTTACAATCAGATTCAGCATCATCACCTTCACAGAACACAGGCTTATAATACCCTTTATCGTAATCATAGGTTTTCAAATAGAACGAACCACTTACAACGTTTTCATATTCTGCTTCATCTCCAAGGATAACTTCTTTCCCTAAAGATTTCGATTTGGCGACGACCCATTTGTTAGAACTGATGCAGAGAGAAGGAACTATGAAGCTTGGGAAGGATATGGATATGGGAAAACCAGTAGTGATGAAGTCGAAGCTGTCATGTGAAGTTGAGATCTTTGAAGGTATTGTGATGTTGTGGAGAAGTTGAATGGCTGAGATTTGACAGAAGCTTGTATCAACGGCTGTGATGGATCCGCCATTGTTGAGCAAAAAATGAAGTAGCTTCGGTCGATTAACAGTGCCCTACCTTTTGAGTCGTTCACAAGATCGACTCTCTCTGAATGAACAGATCTTCTGGTTGTGGAGGCAAAGAGAAAGAGAAAGAGAGACAAGAATTTTGTTGTTTCTCTGACGATGGTCTTCATTCTTGGCTAGCATGCTAGATAAGGTATGTATGGCTATGGAGGATAGGCTTTTTGTGGAGTGCGAACATGTTTACTTGGAGCTTCAATATATATAGAGCTGTATGAACCATGGAGTGTGTGTTTAAAGATGCCATGCAAGGTAAATATACTTGCCAGCTAGTTAAGTTAATTATATAATATATATATATATATATATATATATATTAATTTTTCTATTCTCATTCAAATTACCTATATTAATTTACTTAATGGGTCGTCATCACGCCATTTATATTAGAAGTTACTCTCCTTCATTATCCAAAAAACAAAGAAGTTACTCTTATTGATTTAAACCTTTTTATATCTAAAAGTACTTGGTCTAACGGTGAATTAACTAAATCATAAAATAAACAAATTGATTTTGAATCTCATCTTGTTCAAAAGGACTCTTAAAAAATATCCTAGTTATAATAAGATTTAGAAAAAGTGATAGATATATGATAGTCTACAAAAATTTATAGAAGTAACTTTTATGATGTATAATCAATAGATTTTATTTTAAAAAAATAAAATTTTAAAAGAAAAAATATATTAAAATTTTATATTTAAAATTGAAAGAAAAGTGAAAAAAGTCAATAAGATTGATGCATCAAATTTGGCCACTTAAAATCTCTTAATATATTTATAATGTGTTACATTAAATAGAGGTATATTAAGTGGAATATTCCATAAAATTCTAAGTAAAATTTTAGTCAATGTTCCATCAATAAATTGTTCACTAGTCCACCTCAACTTGTGGAAATATTTTTATTCTATGGATACTAAAGGCGGATGAATTCTACATGCAATAATAAATTACGTGTGTGCATTATTTTATTTTTGATGGGTGAAATATTTAATTTTCGAATAATAAAAATGAGAACAAAAAAATATTTAATTTTAAATTTAAAATTTGGACTTTAAGATTATTTATATTTTATCATTTAAGACTTGTATTAATATTATTCAATTTGGTGCTTAATTTGGTACTCTGAACACTTATTTTTTTGTGTTATTTAGAGTTTATATATGTACTATGATAATAAAAAAATTAAATTTAAAAAATCGAAATTTATAATAAAAATAATACTTATTATTTTTCTCACAAAGGGGGAAAAAAGAATAAAAATGTCTAGAAGCCTGCATGTTCTGGGAGCTCTATAAACACTTCCAACGTTTCAAGCAACCGAGAAGATCCAAAAAGCAATCGCATAATTAACAACACGTCGCTCTAAAATATAAATTGATATTTAAGATTATTTTATTTTATATAACACGTAAGCATACATTCTCACTATCCAAAGAAATTGTAATTTTTTAAAATATCTTATTTGAAAAATGACGGAAAATTTTATATTTTTATTATCTATTTATTTAAAAAATAAATTTAATTTAATTCCTTTTTTCCTCCTTTGATTTACGGAAAAAATGTAAATCCAAGTCCATACGAGATACCCCTTATCTACTTGGGTGTACCCCTTATCTACTAGACTAAGACCCAAGCAATTGGGGAAAAAACAAATATATATATATATATATACACACACACATGTTTTTTGGTATAAGAATATTTAAATGAGTTGTGTCTCTAAAACTCATCATGATCATAAAGATATTTATATATAACTCACCAATAACATAATTTAAACTCATAATTTAATAGATCATGAGTCAATTTTTTACTAATTAAACTCATTTTTATTAATTAAAGAGAAATAAAGAACAGATTGTTTGGTGGTTGTCTAAATTAGAATTATTTTTATAAAATTTTTTAGAAATGAGTTAGGCATATATATGATCTAAGAGTAAGACAAAGTCTCTCTTTCTTTTAGACAATATTAATATCAGGTAAAATAAGTCGTATATTATCCTCAAACGTAAATTTAAATACCTATGAGTTATGATATCTCTCTATATATCGCGACTAAAATTATAATAAAATAATATTCTCTAAAAATTAAATATATTATAAATAATCTTATACCTTACCCTTCTTTAATTAAATTCAGAGAGGATAGATTCCAAAACGGAACTTAGGGATTAGTTTTAGCTGCTGGGCCTTTGCTGTGTAGTTTTCGCTTACCTTTTGTCCTGTGTGCATCATGTTGTTTCTATTTTTACCATTCATTGTGTTTACTAGATTTTGGCTTTGATTAGGTTTCTTGCAATTGGTGTTTGTATTTCTTTTCCATCTAATGAAATTATATTTTCGGTTAAAAAAGTATGAAAATCAGAAATTTTTTCTTATAGTTCATTCTTTCTAAAACGAAATCCCAATTTAATGAAATTCAAATTAATTAAACGAAAATTAGAAAAATAAAATATTACTACTTTATATCTTTAATATAAAATCTAATTTATAGTATATAGTATTAAATTTTACTACAAACTAAATATATTAGTTATCCAAAAAAATTAATTATAAAGATCAAAATTATAATTTTAAAATATGGTATTAAACATGTAAAAATTTTCCAAAAACACTTTTTTTTTGACATAAAATCATGAATTTGACAAAAGTGAACTTTGCTTACTTTTAGGAGCACAGTACAAATGTACTTGGGCGATTATTATAATGTAAGATATTTTTACCCAAACTACCCTCCACAAAACATATCTTCTTTCCCATTCAAAAAAGCAGACTTCTTCTATGTATATAATCTTATACATTTAATGTTATATTATATAAAGAATACAAATACATATTAATTAATAATTAATTTAATAAATAAATTTATCTTATTTATATTATTTAATTATGTATTACTTTATACAAAAATATACATTACAAAATTTATCTTAATATAATTATTATATTAATTTATATCTTGTTATCTCTCCTTACTCTTTACTTACCTCTCATTTAACTTTCTCTCTCTTATTAAATTGTATTATATTTTTACTTTCTATATATATATATTAACTAACTTTACTTCATTTTTAATTACTTACATTAACCAAAATATATAAAATTAAATTTTTAATTATGTACAAAAAACAAAAAAATATAAATATAATTTCTTAATCATTTATTATTAATTACTCTAATAACATATATATGTATATTATTTATTATTTTAATATTAAATAGAAAATATAAATTTAAAATTATATTATCTAATTACCATTTTATTTTATATTTTTTTAATAATTTATCTATAAAAATATTCTGATAATAACTATTTAAATAATTATTTCTTTAAAATTATTTTTTATATAAAATTATTTTTTAAAATCACTTTATAATCAATTTTCTTTAAAATCTATTATTCAAAAACTAAATTAAATACTAGTTTTTATATTAAGAAATTAGAGAATATTTCAATTGGTTGAAGGGCACATGAATTTTTAATTCTTTTATTTAATTATTTAATTTAATTCAGAATAGGTACAAATTTTCGATCAACCAACAGCTTTGTTCAATTTTAGGAGCGGAAATCATCACAGCTGAATGCATTGAAAACTTAAGCCGAAACCCTAACACGTAACTTCGTTGATCCAATCCAAACACATGTTTAAACAGTCGCTCGTCAAAAATAAATAACACCTCTTTCCTTATAGTGCCTTAAATTAGCACCAGTTTATTCTTCTATATATCATTCCTTCTGGTGGCCATTTTCAGCGCCCATGGGCAATCAATAAACAATTCAAGCAAGCATACCCCTAAAATGAATATAGCAGCACAATCATCGTTATTTATATAGCTTTTTCTCTCATGGATGGGATTGAAAACTTAAGGGGATATTCCAAACCACTCTGAATCTGGCATCACCTTCAGAACCGGAAAGGCTTAATCATGATTAGTGGTACTATTACCATTTGATCAAATCAGGTAGCTATATAATACTTCCACCAACACTTTCCAGTTCTCACCCTTATCGGCCTGATCAGCAATATAAAACTTGTTTAGATAAAAGTTTAAAAATAGGTTTATGAAAAAAAAATTTAGATAGCTTTTAAAAAAAAATTGAAAAAGAGTTTATGGAAAAAAATAATTCTGAATAAATAAGTGTTTAAATAATTATTATTAGAAGGACTTTTATAATTAAAAAATTATCAGAAAGAATATAATTTTATTAAATATAGGAGAAATGAGATAAGATGGTGAAAAGAGATAAGAGATGAGAGAGAAGAGAAAAGTTGGAGAAGAAAGAGAGGAGATAAGAGATAAGAGAAGAGAGAGGGTGAAGAAGAGAGAGGAGAGAGATAAGAGATAGTATAGAAAAATTAAAGATAAAATAGAAATTGAATAGTTCATAAGTTCTTTTACTATTTCATAAGCTAATCTCAGTAGTTTATCTAAAATTTTAGTTTTAAACCATGATTTGGTCAAAAGCCTTTTTAGATAAATATAACCTTTTGTTTTGAAATTTACCCAAACCAAGATTTTGCTCAAAAGGCTCCTAAAACCATGGCTTTTGTGTTTTCCAAACTCACACATAATGCAGCTAATGTAAGCTTCTTAGTCCAGAAAGACAACATTTCACTTAAATATGATTTCCTACTGGCAACTAATTCTCCTATCCACAAAAGCCTAAAATTATAAAGATTAAAAACAAAGAAAATAAGAAAAGAAATGCATTGTGCATCAACTTAAAACATAATCAGGAAAAGAAAGGAAAGATCCAAGCCAAAAAATCCAACTCTTATCATGTAAGATGGAATCTTTTGTATCTAAAATTAAAAATTAAGAATTTGGAATACATAAACTTAAATTAAAAACTCTGCTCTGCTACTCCTCTAAGCCTCTCTGCGCACAAAGTACAGCTTACCCATCACATGAAGGATGGCAACAAAAGCTATGAAGCCAATGCTCATTACAAGAACCACATTCGGGGAGATCTTAAGTCCTGGTGCATCATCAGTGTAAAATTGAAGCATAGTTCCAGCTGCCCCTCCGGAAGCTCCTCCACCGGTAGTTCTCCTCCTGCGCATGCTTGCAGTGGCAGCTGCACTTCCTCTGGGGGGAGCTGTTCCACCTAAAGCCATTTTTCTGAAACAAACATACAGGGCCTTAGCATGTCAATCCAAAGAATATACGCAAAGCCTTCAAACCATACAAATACATGGCCCACACTTTGCTCTGTTTCTCTACATCCTCATGAAAATAAATTGAGAAACTTTTGCAATCTAGGTGCAAAGAATAGCTACAACCCACAATGAAGCAACAGAGAAGTGCTAAATTTTAAACTAAATCAATAAACAGAACGTTGATTCATCTTAAATTAAGAAACTTGCCCTCACTTTTAGATTTCTTGAATTGATGATCGTTTGAAACTCTCAATAAACAGGACGTTGCTTCATCTTAAATATTAAGATAACAGGAAAATACCAACATGACGATGATCGAAAAATAAACAAGACATCTGCAGATTTCTTATGCTCTCTTCAATTCCGATTCCCATTATAAAAACAAGCAATTTTTATCAGGTAGAGATTTAATATTGAGCCATTTTTCCCAATAGATCCATTGTGAGATTCTCAACTAAGTGAATCTCGAAAGCCCTCCATATGGAATTGAAATTCTAGTGACAATCTATTTCATCCTATACAAGTCTATCGACCAATTACGAATCCAAGAATTCATAACCACGAGATATATAAACAAAAAGTACCATATAAAAGGAAATAAAAATTGGATCCACAATATTAATTTCCTAAATATTGAATCCTAGTGGAAATTCTAATTAGATCTAACGAAATTCTAGGGAAAACAACAAAATCATAAAAGCATACGGCGCTATAACGATGCAACACAGTCTAGTTCTCCGTTAAACTAAATTCCGGCAAAACACAGAATCAATCAAATCGCAGAAAAGGATTGAATAAATCAACATATCGGATTCAGAACTACGAAAAACTCAATCAAATAGATGGAATCGACAATTGCGAAACCCTAATACATTAATCAAACAAGCCAGATCTGTGATATGAATCAAAAATAGAAGAATAATAAGAACGGAATCGGAAAAATCAAAAGAGAACGACGGAAAGGAACCTGGGATCAACGGTTACGAGTTGAACGACCGATGTGAAACAGGGAAGAACTACAAGCCGCCGGTTCAGTATATTTCTCTGCCTTCGGTATTTGGATTTATAAATGACCGCGTTGTCTCCAAACTTGATTTCTATATACAGGCGACGGGTTTGTACACATAAAACTGACCAATCATACCTTGGCACCTAATAAGTTCTAGGTTTCTGGTCAACGTCTAATTCTAATTGCTAGCTTTTATCATCCATTATCCATTTATTTATATTTATCTTTTTAACAAAATAAATTTCCTAAATTAAATAAATAAAATTATAAAAAATTTATCAACCATTATCCTTCATGCATATAGATGATATACATATATAGATCTATTTGTAATGTAATGTAGTTTTTATTATTTTATTTGTAATCTATTTTTAATAAATATTATCTTGAGTTTTTTTATTTTTCAATTTTTTTTACTTGGGAACTAACAAAATAAGATACTACAATACCAATAAACTATGATATCATCTCAATATTAACACACTCAATTTAGTTAGTTGTTTTTCTAAAAAACTCTTTTAACAAAATCTATTTATAATCAATTAGAATCCTCTTATACCTAGCTCTTCATAATTTTTCTTAAACAAACCGATGAGGGAATATTCTTGACTTTAACTTTCTTAAAAAATATTCAAATTTTTTCACCATACTTTTCTTATGAGGATATCTTCTATTATCTATAAATTATCAATTATTATCGAAAGTTCATAATTTCTTTCATGCGATTCAGTGCTTTAGAAATTAAATTTGATAATTGATTCTAAATTGGTTGGGAAATAATATGATTAATTAAAAGAAAAATCTAATTATCTTGTTTAAACTAATTACAACTTAATAAGATATTAACACTGTCAAAATATATTCATTTAAATACTCTGTTTTACATGATTATAATTAATTAAGCTATTAAATATTTCATATATGCAATTCACACCAAAATTGGAATGAGTAATAATTCAAGAGGTAATTGATATAATATTTGATATTTGATAAATAAAGTACTGGTATTTGAAAGGCACTAAAGCATCTAAAAGAGTGAGGAAGAGATGCAACCCGCATCACTGCTCTACGTACAAAGACAAGGAGAGGATTACATGTCATATTAAATTCATTTTAGGCCATCAATATCAATATATCCTATTAAATGTGATAGCTTAGTGTTTATTGGTCCATGTCAAGTGATTACATGTCATAGTTTTAAATTTTTATTGGCTGTTGTGTTGGTTTAAATTCAAATATAACACGTAATTTAATTTTTTGTCTAATTAAGTTAACTACAATCATACTATTTTTTATTTTCCAGCAATTTTTCAAACAAACAGTTGATGAGTCTAATGTGAGCCTCTTCACTCCTCTCATCCCATGAAACCCCGAGCCCCAACACCGTCTCAAATATCTACTTCTCCACCTCATCTTTGTGCCTCAAATTAATTTTTCTTGAAATTCTCTCATTTGCTTTGGACACATTTCTATCAACTTAAATAAAATTTATTTTTCCACATTTTAAATTCAATTCTATTAAGTTTTTACAATGTATTAGATTCAACTTGATTGGTTTGTCCTCAAATTCTAATAATCTACATTTAGCCATTTATATTGATTTTATTTTCATTTCTCTAAAGTCATTTTACTTTTAATAATAACAAATATAGTTTTAAAAATTCTAATCGACCAAATTTTTGTTATAGGTATATAGATTTTATATACGACTAGATAGAATTTATGGGGCTTTGTCATTGTAACTTAAATTTTTAACTAGATTAAAAGTGTTTTGATGGCAGAATTCTTAATTTTGGTCTTAAAATCTCAATTCTATTTCATATTAACAAATACTTCTTTATATCATATATTTTTCTTCATGAGACCATGTGTTTAGCTTTCTTAATATTTTGGAGGGGAGGGGGTTCGTGGATGAATTTTTCTTGAAATGGGAGGGGAAGTTATTTGTTGTTAAATCTAAATTTTAAAATGAATGGGGTTTAATGCAACTAACCCAACGTTTAGGGCCTGTTTGGATTAGCTTTTGGAGAATAGATTATAGGAAGAATAGATTATGGAGAATAGATTTTGGGGAGAATAGATTTTGGGAATAGAGATGTTTGGATGATTAGTAGTAGAATTACTTTTTATATTGATAAATTACCAAAAAGGGTATGATTTGATTAAAGTATGAGAGAGGAGAGATGGTAGAGAATAAATAAGAGAGGAGAGAGAGTAGAGAAAAAATAGGAGAGAGTAGAGAGTGTAGAGAAGAGAGAGGAAATATGAGATATGATGAAGATGACAGATGAGAGATCAGAGATCAGAGAGGAGAGAGGAGATAGGGTATAAGAAAAAGTAGGGGTAAAATAGTAATTAGATAATCCATAATCTCTTTTACTGTTCCAAAAGTTATTTTCAGTACCTTATTCAAAACCATGGTTTTGACCAAAATCAATTTTGGACAAAAATGGTTGTTTGTGTGAAATTTTTCCAAATCGAAGTTTTGGCTAAAATTGATTCTTAAAAGCTATTGCCAAATAGGCACTTAGACTAGCTTATATATTTTATCATTTTTTTAGAATTTTTACTATAAATAAATAATTTAATTTAGTAACGATTTATTTGACTTATAAATTCTTTTATATCAATTCTCTATTGTCAGTCTTATTTTTTCTTCTTCTCATTTTAAATTCTTCTAATGTTTTCTTCGCCTATTGGAACAAGTAGATTCTTCTAATTTGATATTTTAAAATCCTATCCTATTGAATTCAGTTTCATATATGTTTCATTGGATTATCAGTGTAACACAGGGTTGTCCCATCTATAACATTTATTAGAAATGCTCAAATTTAGTTTTTCTTTAGTTATATCAATGACACTTACCAATGATAAATTTGTACACTTCGAAATTAGATTAAACTTGTCATTAACATTTCTGTTGGAATAAGTTGAACTTAGTTGGCAATATTTCCTAAACCGTGCAACGCACGAGGTGGTAATATCTAGTTGTCTTCTTAAAAAACTGTTGTGCTATATGGCTTAGTACCTTTCTACTAGGATCTACTGTAACCATGAAATCTGACTATGATCTTATGATCTCATGACTAAATCCTTTTTGGTTCTACTGCAACCTTTAGGATATCATTGTGGTCCTTTAGAAAACTTAGCACCTAAGGATGCAGTTGTCAAATAACTTTAAAACTGTCAAGATTATTTGTATACTATATTGATGTTATTGTGTTGTACGCGTGGTTATATAAGCATAGGTGCTTTAGTCGTTATGTTGTACAGATTCATTTTATCAATTAATAGTTTATTTGTTTTCTCTTCTCCCCTAAAATTCAACATGATATCAGAGCTAAGTTGTATAGTTATGTTGAATTTGCTGGTTGTGCTCTAAATGTGGTGTATTTATATTCGGGACAGGTGTCGAGGAGGTCTGGCCAACAACATCCTTATCTACCTTGTTGACAGGCTCAATTTATTCTCTTATGAATTGGAAGTTGGGTAGAAAACTAACTAATTAATGGTATCAGAAGCCTTGATTACTTCCTTTTTCTTTGGCAATGTGAGCATTCTTCTGAAGAAGTCCGTCCCTTTCCTCGAGTTCCTTTTCCTCTGTCCCTAACAATCCTTGCAGACTTTTCAAGGGACAGTAAAGGGAATGTGTTGTGATATTTCAGAGTGGTTCTCCTTACAATATCATTGAATATGCTTGGTTAATTGAGGGTAAGGGTAACATGTCAAAATTTGACTTCATACATGTTGACAAGTCTCATTGAGACCCATCAGAAACCGAACTAATTTCTGTTGTTGAACAACCTTCGTATAGGCAACTGAGGCATGACACTTGCAACTAGGGAGCACAACCAAAGTAGAGTATTCTTCCTAGAGTTCTTGACTTTGTGAAATAAGCATAAACTAGTGTCATACCTTGATTTAGCAAGGTAACGGCTGTATGTAATCTCTAAATCTTGGTGCCATCAGTAATATCAAAACGCTCCTTGAGGTCTAACCAAACTGCTTGTGTGTTGTCTAAGAAGTCTAAGAACAGGGATACACCTATCTCATTGTCCTTGTAGGGACGATTGTTGTTTCTCCATTGTGCAAGAACCATCGATGATGCCTAACTTGTTCTTGCCCAAGAGTGCCATCCGAACGGTTCTAGTCCAGCTTGCATAGTTGTTATAGGCCCAGCAAGAACTTGTGGTACTAATATCGATGGCTTTAAAGGTTTGCTTCTACTCCTTCCCCTCATCTTCTTCACAAGTTTATTCTATCACACTTTCCATTTCAATTTATGGGTACTCATAATTTATTTTATATATATATATATATATATATGTGGGTTTTGATGTATGGGTTCTTCCTTTCCTTATGATTTTCTACATTTTTTTTGGCTTTAATTTCAATATTTTTGTTCTTTAATTTCATTGTTCCTTATTTCTGATTTTGATTTCTGGATTTACCGCCATTTATGAGAATGCCAAACTCTATAACTATTTTTTATTCTGCCCAGTGCCCAATGATGGTGGATTTTTTATTTTTTTCCCTCTGCATTTTATTGTTTTGGGGGTGGGGTGGGACGATCGTGGATAGTTTGAAGGATAAAGAAGCAAGGTGAAGTTTGGACGAGGAAGAAGAGAAAATGGAAGATTTGTTTTTTTACTTTCCGTTCATGTTTTCTAACTAGACACCTATTTATCTACATGGCATGTCAAGATGTCAATAAGAAGTCAAATTAATTACATATTTGATATTTCCCACACATTGCTTAGCAGTAAGGCAACATTGCACTGTTTTCACAAGTTTAAGGACAATATTACACTACTTAATAATTTATAATACCCAATACTATTGAGAAAATAATAGTATTTATTATTTGTTTTTATAAGGGTTACTAAAATAAGTTTTAACACATTTTATTATTAATTAATATAATAAAAACAAGGATTATATAGCACATAATATTCTGATCTTATTTTTCATATATGTCCAGTATCCTAATTTATTTATGGTAAAATTTTATCTATAATCTTTGTAATTTAGTGCAATTTCACCTATAATCTTTTTGATTTACTACAATTTTTGATAGTTGATAAATAAGATTATATATAAAATTGTATAAAATTAAAAACATTATAGAAGAAATTGCACTAAATTAAAAATATTATAGGTAAAATTGTACCACAAATAAGATAAAGATACTGGAAGTATATGATAAATAAGATTAGATATTGAGTACTATATAGCCCTAAAAACAAATATTTTATTATTATTAGTAATAAGTACAAATTTATTTTTTTAGGGAAAAAGACAATTAAATACCCCTAAAATGTAAAAACCCAAAGCAGTCGCCTACTTTCACAAAATCCCAATTCAGTCTAAAGGCACTCATTTGGAATTTCCGAATTTTGTGAATTGACCTTTCTACCCCACACCCCAAAAACTCACCCACTCTGTTTCTCTCGAAGTAGGCACTCTTTAAAGCGTTCCAAGTGTCTAAATTGAATTGTTCCTTATACCTAATAGTGCAAAAGGCTAATCCTTTCTTATCTGTTTTGTTTTATCTAAGAAAATAGATTAAAATTTTATAGATATACTAACTAACTTCTATATTAAGATATTAAGAAGTTGAGGTAGTATCTCTCAAGAATGAAAAATCTCTCTATGGCAATGTTGACATTGATGGTGGCATATGCGTGTAATAGTAGTACCCAAAAGGTGGTTCATCAACTTGTTATTCCCTCGTAAGTCGTAAATTCATTTTCTCTCTCCCATTTTTCACTTTCTCTTCCTAAAAATACCTGATTCTATAACGTTAGCACCATCTTATGCTATATATTACTATAAAAAAATAATATTGAGTAGTGGTTACTTTCTAACTGCTTGAGAAAACAGCAAAAAATAGTAAAATTTTTAACGATTTTACGACAAACTGCTAGAAAGTTCCAACATTTTGATCAGAATGGGTGTGGGCCCCACGACTTTCTCACAGTTACGTCAAAACTATTAGCAAATAACCGCAATAAGCACGGTAGGAAGTTGGCGTCATATTTCCAACAATCATTTTCTAGCATTTTTGGTGGGAAACCCGCAGGCTAGGAGAATAAGAAAGGTTACATGTATATGTATTTCTAGCGGTTACAAACAAAACTGTTAGCAATTATATGTTAAGTCCTAATATGTGACAGGAGCCAAGGGCAGAGGAGTTATAGCACTAGAAATTTCTAGTGGTTTTTTTGCAAGAACTGCTAGAAATTAGTAGTTTATATATATAAACCCCCCTCTGCCTCATTTTACGATTTTTAGCGATTTGTGTAGTGAAACTTTGCCTAATTCTCTCCATATAGGGTTGTCTTGAGGAATTAATGCTGCCAGAAGAAGATGACGAAGCTTTTGGTGATATCAAAGGCCGCACAAGCATAGAGAAGCAGTGGTGCATATTTCTATATGTTGACTTTTAATGGAGATTTTCCTCAAAACCACTGTTAAAAGTTTATTTAAGGGCGATTTTGATAAAACCCACTGTTAAAAATTTTTAAACCTAAACTTATTTACAAAAATAATATTACCTTTTTTAATTGCAGTTCTGGTTATAACTGCCATAAAGTTATAATTATTTTTTCTAGTAGTGATATAAACCCCCTCATCCTCATTTTACCACTTTTGCTAAGTTGTGAAATGAAACTTGACCTAATTCTCTCCACAAAGCAAATCACAATCTTGATCCAGATCGAGATAGGACTTCATATTTCCAA
This sequence comes from Leucaena leucocephala, assembly GCA_037074615.1. Taxonomy (NCBI): domain Eukaryota; kingdom Viridiplantae; phylum Streptophyta; class Magnoliopsida; order Fabales; family Fabaceae; genus Leucaena; species Leucaena leucocephala. The sequence goes on from CM073553.1 coordinate 6,593,085, forward strand.
GTAAGAATAGAAATTTATTTATGAAGTTATTTTTTATTTTGTTTATTTCTAAAGTTATTTTTTTATTTTTTATTTAGCGTATATCTTAAATTAATAGAATTATTTGTCAAATTTTGTATATCAAGTTTAATAGACTAGCTTATTTAGAGTTAATAGAAATAATTGTTTATTTTTACTGAGTTTATAGGAAATTTAAATTAACAACTATTTGATTTTCAATTATTATTTGATATTATTTATTATTTATTGCTTTCAATTGTTTATTTAGAGTTAATAGATATAATTATTTATTTTTAATAATTGTTAGTTGTAACATATATTATTTATTTCTATTGTTATATGATATTATCTGGATGACTCATCGACCCGAGAAGGAGCTGTTGATCCTAATAGACCCAATGAGAATTATGGCATTAGGGGTGATACTTCAGAGCCATTCCTAAGCATTCATAATTATGATTGAGTGAGGCGGACATTTTGAACTTCATGACAAATGATGTCCAACATAATGATGAGGCTAATTCATTAGAGGAGGAGGCAATTTCATTTCGGGCATGAGCATCCCTATAATGATGATGGTTCAGGGGAATGGGCATCCCATAATGAGCAGTATCATGCTCCAACGCTCTTGACCAGCTTTAAAGTGGAGTTCAAGAGTAAGTATTTATTTAACCTTTTTAATTCGATAATTGTTTAATTTATATAAAAAATTAAATTTAAGTCATATATAATTAATTTTTCAATTAATTTTTGCAGACTCTGAGGGGAACAGGTCCATTAGGAGGCTAATAGCTATAGAGCTCTCTATGATGACGAGCAGACATGTGTTTGTACCATTTAATGATTTGGGCCAACCGATCAAGAAGTTGGCCAAGTGCATAGTAAGTATTTGCATCGTCTGAATAAGTAGTGGACCTTGTCCCCATTTATGTGAAGGACCAGAAGAAGATCATAGTAGAGAAGAAGCAGAGCATTTGGGAAATGATAAAGATAATATATAATTTTTATTTGAATTAGTTAATTGTTTGATTAAATTTATGTAATAAATATAACTTGTTTATTTATTTAATTACATAGTAAACTTATATTGGGAGATGAGTTGAGCCTTAAAAGGTTAAGGGAAGCATGGAAGAACAAAAAAGGTGAGTTGTGGTGTAAGAAGAAAGGTGACATCAAGAAGCCTTGTAGAAGATATTGGCAGATGTATCTAATAGAGTCCTAGAGCAAGATTGATTAAATTTTGTATATTTTAAGATGTCTCTTGAGTAGAGGGTATGATATTATTGCATTTAATTATAATTTGTTTTTATATTTTTTAGCTAATTTGACTAACTTAATTTCTATGCATTTTGTTTTAGGCTCTCTCCTAGAGAAATACTAATAGTGTTAGGCAGTAGGTAGTATGCCATAAGGCAGGTCCAAGAGATTTGTTGTTGTCCTGAGGAGATTGTAAGTGTATAAAAAGAATTTATATGTTATGTACGCGTATTTAATTTTTAAATAATTATTTTATACATTTAATTTACATAAGGAAAAGATGTGATAAGAGTGAGGAATCATGCTTACTTACTGCGAGATGTGGCCTTGAGACTAAACTCATGCTTCGGATAAGGTTGAGGAAATGACAGTGAGTAATTAATTAATTAATTGAATTTTGATAACTTAGTATAAATATTGAATTCTAATTTTTTTAATATTAGTTACAACAGGCGCGGATAACTCAGTGGACACGGAGTTACAAGAGTCTTAGAGGTTATCCTTGGATACCACCACTTCACTCTTAATGGGCCGTGGTAGACCACAACACCCAATCAAGTTAGTGGGCTTGGTCTTGGATCTACCTTGAGTAGGTTGCGCTGCACGGGTAGTACTGGCCCTTCATACACTACGATTAGTAGCGGCGTCCTAGCATATGAGTGTAGGTTCAAAGCGGCTGAGTTCCTCATCTATAGATGAGCTATGAGAGGAGATCAGACAAGAGATGACAGCCCAAATGGAGGAGCGTGACTGTAATTTGTAGATGCAACTCAACCAGTTTAGAGTAGTCATTTAACCCATGCGTCAAATAGGAATCTCACTAGCTTCAAACATCCAATTATTGGAGATCCTTGACATACAACTAGCACCACTGTTGCATCTCCAGGAGAACCAAGAGTAGGCCAAGCCCCAGCAGGGGGCCTCGAGAGATGACGATGAGGATGTCATTGATTCTGGCCCCGCTCCCACACCTGATTTCTGCCACACCTGATTTCTGCCCTCCCCTATTGAATTTGAATAATTTGTATTTTGTTATATTATTTTTTATTTGGACATTTTTACTTTCAAGTCTTTTTTTCCTTGGTTGTTGACAATTTTGATTAAAGTTAGATTATTTGAAACTAGAGTTGATTTAAAATTACGGATGTTAAATTTTTTTTGTTACTATTTAATATTAAGCAAAGATATTAAGAAATGGGAAATTCCAAAAGTTTGACGTTTCTATCGGTTAGGAACTATTACAAAATACTGAAAAAAATTCAAATGTTTAGAAATCAATTTTTCCTTCGAGATGAACGTTTCTTGCGGTTCATAATCATTAGAAACTTCTCTAAAAATTTTAGAGTTTTAATTCAAATTTTCTTCGAGCTAAACATTTCTAGTAGTTACTAATCGTACAAAGTGTTGACCATTACATTATGAAGTTTGAAATTGAAATTTTCCTCCAAGTTGAATATTTCTTGCCGTTTCTAACTATTAGAAAAAGGCTGACCATTACTTTTTGCTAAAATATTTTCTACCAGTTTACAACTGCTAGAAAAAGTTGACCGATGAGGAGAGGATGCAAATATAGAGATTTGTAAGTGATGTAAGATATCTTGTTACAAGTAAGTATAGAAGGAGAAAAGCAAAGGAAGAAATTAGCCAAAATTCTTGCCTACGTGCAAGTGATCCAAGGCAAATACAACAACTTTATAGGGACTCACTACTAACCACTTGTCATGTCTCGAAATTTAAGCTGTGACGGGCACAAAATATGATGAATTTATATTCTCTAAGCCTAAAATTTTAATAAAATATTTAAAGAAATAATCATAATATATATATAAATTCCATTTTCATCCAAAAGACAAGTCTTATGTAGGAATTTCGGGAAGATTGTCTTCATATAATCTCCCTTTCAAAAATCCTATAATAGACTGATAATGTTTCAATTCATCTGCAAATATTTTCAAAATAACCATAATCTTATCTATAGATTAGGTAGAGCATCTAAACTTCAACCAAAATATATAAGTATTTCATGAATTTATAATTACATTAATAGTAGATACACCAAAATAATCAATGCTTCGGATTATAATGAGGCTCTTCACTATTTAACTGAAGGATCAGGGTTTACAGCACTATTTGAAGCTAAAATAATCTACTAGTGAATAACATCACAAAAATATAATTTAAAGTGCAGAAAGAAATAATTTCAATATGTTTAAATGCAAATATTATAGTAAAACATTTTATTTTAGAAAATCCATTTAAAACAATCATTTCAAAATAATTTTTTTCTATAGAACTTCAATAGAACGTAAATAAGCGTAAACACACAGTCCATGAGGGTAACTAACCAAATCTGGCATGGCTCGAGGCCACGAAAATAGGCGTGGACACACAGTCCACGAGGGTAAATAACCAATTGTAGCACGAGGCCACAAAACAAGCGTAGGTACGAGACCCATGAATAGCAGGCGTAGGTACAAGACCTATAAGGAACATGAGCGATAATGAATCCCACGAATAACCGGCACGAGTACGAGACCCATGAATATCTATCGAGTTCGGGTTTAACCATGGTACACTAAGGACTAATAGTTCTGCTGTTATTAACCAGCGTTCTGTATTCAGTCTTTTTCTGAAACCCTTTCCAGCATGTGTGAGGTCCATTTAGTATTTGATGATCACAACACTTTTCAATGCAACAATTTTCACTAAAAATACTTCATAATCATGAAAACCAAACATGAAAATTAAAATAAATTATCAAAAGATTTCTTCAATTCATATCGACAATTATTCAAATCATGAAATTTACATACTAAACCAATTACAAGAAAAATCACTGCTAATAATTAAAGCCATAAATTCATATATATTATTTTTCGTAAATTATACTTAAAAATTAACACTTAAATGAAATATATTAAATAACAAGTTATTATTAAAAATATCATTTTTAGGGGACGTTATTCATTCATATGTGATTTTCTAGTATAGTTTACTCCAGCTCTATGCTTCAGAATGATACTTTCTCCTTACTTTCCTATTTTTTTTTAAAATAAATCATCAATAGTAAAATTCCAATTATAATAGTTATCATAACTTTTATAATTTTATGTATCCCAAATATTTTCATTCATAAAAATAGGACATTTATCTACCTAAACTTCTTTTATTTCTACCTATGAAATATGCATTCACAATTAATAACCTTCAAGAATTTCTCTTTTTTTATTTCACTTCCCAAACTCCATAATCCATCAGGGATAAAATTTACCACATTTATGTCCATTTTCTTTGACTTGCTATAATCACATCAATTTCCCTCTTTACTCTTTAATTCCAATAATTTACTTTCATTAGTTTCCCAATTCATTTATACACACACACACACACATATATATATGCCTATCAGCAGCAACCATATCCTCCTTTATTCTTCTTCCTGCAGCAACATCACTACATATATATATATATATATATATATATGTATGTATACATTCATCCTTAAAATTAGCAACTACAAGCTTATATAATTATATACACATGCTGTCCAAACATTGCTCCACTGCGCACACACTCAACTTCTCTCTCACATCATCACATCTCGGCAGCATGGAAGCAAGAAAGAATACAATTTTCTATCTTATAGCTGTGAATAATCAATGGAGGAGGAAAGGTATTGTCTTACCATACACCACACACAGTGGCTTCAATGGAGACAAGGCGTCAGAAGTAGCTGCAACAGAACGTAGAAAGAAAAAAAATTGAGCTCCCATAGACGCCAAACAGCAGCTGTACACACACACTAAAACTCTCAGATTAACTGCAACGTACAACACCCACACTCTATTCTTCCACCTTCATTTCATTACAAGCTCACGCAACCAGAAGGAAGGAGGCTGAGGATTTGGAATTGCTACAGTACCTGTCAAGGAAATGGAACAACAGCGACTATGATGCCAACCCAGAGCAGAAAAGAAGGAAGGAGAATAACCTCTGGCTGCACGGTCACCAGCAGGAACAGCGGCGGCTGTGCAGTGACAGTAACACACCGTCGCCGCTGTAACCAGAAAAAGGAGGAAGGGCTTCCTGCCATCAGCCGAGATCCACGAGGCTAGGAAGAATACCGTGATGGTAGAGCAACTCGGCGCCAGTGACAGCAGCTCAGGTGACAAAGAACGGTGGGTCATAGCAGCACAAGTCTCACCGTCGTGAAGCTTTTATCTCCACTATTCTCACCCTTTCACTGTTAGAAGAAAATTGAAAGAAGGAAGTGAAATTTTGAAATAAAAAGACAGAGTGGCAGTTTGATAATTCCACATGTCTGGAAAAATAAATTCCCACCTTCCAGATGAAAGGATTTGAACAGGGACCTTCTACTCAACTCTTCTGTCCTCAACCATTCAGCTATCTATCTCTCTGTGATAGTATTGTAAGAAATAATAGATATATTAATAAAGTGGTATTATTTAGCTATTTATTTTGTAGGGTCATGACATCATTGAAACAACCTTAATCTAATATCGCCTTGGAGTTACTTTAAAAATTTAAACCAATGATTATGTATAGTGCAACCTCAGGTCGTTCTATTTGAGGAGTCAAAAATAAAATAAAATTCCTAAGTAACTAAATGCAATATAACCTAACTTAGAAAATATGATTTATTTTGATTGACTAACAACTAAATATAATAAATTAAAAATAAATTTAAATAAAATATTTTTGATATTTTTAGTTTAAAGAAATGAATAATAAATGATAATAAGTGAATAGAATAGATTCAAATGGATTAATAATAATAAAAGCAATCCTTCAATTCAATAACGCAGGCAATCATAACTTCAACAAATATGAGAGTTATAAAAATGAATTAAGAATTATAATTAAATTTTTAATCCAATAACCGAGACACCTCGAATTGTCATAAAATATTTTCTAAATCCTAATTTATTAACTGCCATCAGAATAATAAAATAAGACTAAAGATATTAAAAACCAATGCTTAATTATAAATCAATAATTCATAAAATAGAATTTAAACTAACAAGAGACACAACGATCCAATAATTCAGGCCACTTTAAAAAATCACAAAATATTCACAATAATCTCAATACAATGTCTGACCTAAATCAAAGTAAATAAAATTAAAGTTAATTAAAGATTAATGTCAAATGTCAAGCAAAAATTTAGTCACAATAATCCTCAATAAATACAAATAAATTATTCTAAACATTCCCAATAATTATAAAATTAGTCCTAAGATCTAGGAGTCATAATATAATTATTGGGTAGAGAATTAGAGTAACGTATACTCCCCTTTGATATCCCAAGCTCATGCCCTTATCATTGAATTAGAGAATTAGGATGCTTAGCCATAAATTGCCATGGAAATCAATGCCACAATCAATATCAAGAGCTCAGCCATGGATAATGCTATTGTACATCGTTGCTATTGTTTACTGACTATGGAGGTGCACTATGGAGTGGTCGCGTGAATGGAATGGAAGGTGCTGTGTGGGTATGTGCGTGAGAAGGTGCCCAGCATGAACGAAGGTGTGAAGGAAGCCTGAGTGATTGTTCTTTTGCGGTAGCGTGTGTGCGTCCTCCCTTTTCAATTCCCGCTTGCTCCCTGGTCCTTTCAAAACTATTGCCCCCACACCTCGTGTCTGGGTGTGTGCGTCTTTTCTTAAAGCAAAAAGCAAAACCTAATGGGCCAAATCGCAAGATTTGGCCCATTGGGTCCTATGATGCAATTTTTGATTTTGTAGCTTTTTGTTGTCATTTGTGAATTTCAATTTCTCTTAAATTCTTAAAATATAAAATCATAATAATATAATACTTTTTGTTCCAAAAATAATTATTTAGGAAAAATCATAAAGATATGACAATTATATTCATATTAAGCACTAATTTAATGTAAGGTACATTAAATCAAATAGTACATAAATAATATAATTAATGACCAAAATAATGACAAAAGCCTACCAAAATGATATGAATAAATATATAAAAATATGGGTTTGTCAACTCCCCTATACTTAACCTTTTGCACTCCTGGGCAAAATATCATTCAAAAGAATTCCAATAGTTAAACTCAATGCAAGTAAACATAAAATTGTCAAGGCAATAATGTATAATCAACTCAAGCAACTTCTATCCCTAATCAATCAACAGTAATGGAATGCTTCGATGCAAGGAAAGTAACATAAGACATAATAAGATAGAGGAAGAGAAATATAATAGATCTCTCATAGGTATAAGTGTCTCACTCAACTCTCAAGTATAGGGAATTTTCACTAAATCCACCTAGATTAGTACCTACCATAGGCTTGTAAAGATTCTACTATCTCCACTACTAATATACTATATATTCATGATCAAAGGGACTTTATAGGTTGTAATGTTGGTGAAAGGCTAATGAATGGATGGAATGAAATGTAGAATAAGTTTAATGCATGAGTATTAAGAAATAGCTGAAAGAAAGCTAACGTGAGACTATCAAATGAAAGACAAAATTTAATATTCAACTACCAAAAGATGCTTTATTTCAAACTTCATGCCTTGTTTCCACTCTTTCTTTTCTTTTCCACTCTTTCTTTTTTTCAACTTTTTTCTTTTTTGTCTATTTTTTTGCACATTTTTTTCTTTTTCTTGTCTTTTCTATTTCTTTTCTCCTTTTTTTTGTTTTTTATTGGCAAACCTAACTCAAAAAGATCAAGATAACAACTTCAATAGTACACAACTAATCATGAAGAACATAATATAAATCATGCAAAATACTTGTTCAAAATCAATAGAATGAAATGAAAGTGATGGGCTCAAAGGGGTAAACAAAGGTCAATTGAGATAGTTTGTGTTTAGGTGAAAGGGTTTAGAAATGAATACCCTTATCATGCTCACAATTCTAGGTATTAATGCAACTTTGAAAAAGAATCAAGAAAAATTCTAGAGGTTAACTAAAGTTAGGTGGAAATCACACAAGATAAGAAAGAAAAGTAAGGCTCAATAATCCTTTCAACAAGGCTTTCTCTAATATGTTTCCTCCCTACAATAAGCTACAAAACATGATTAATAACACTGCATCAAGACACTCTACTATGCTAATCAACTCAGAATAAGAATTACTCAAATCAAAATATATTCTTACCTAGATATGCCAATGTTCACATGCATAAAGAAATATGATTTAAAAATAAAGCCCAATGATTACAAAAGTCAAGTGGAAGGTGGGAATCACAGCAATAATTTGCTCGTACAGTAGTGAAAAACCCAATCAATTAATCTCAACAGGTTCAAAATTTTTGAATTTTTTATATTTTGGCGATGTAAACAATGGCAATACAAATTAGCAAAAGTAATCCCTCTCCCACACTTAAACCATGCGTTGTCCTCAACGCATCACTAAAGCATATATCAAAGGGAAAAGGAAAAATGATTAAAGAGTCATGAGCTAAAAGGGGAGATTTATTCAAAGAGAAACTAACCTAAAACTAAGGAATATTTAAAATGTAACCTATTCTAGGAAATTGTTAAAAGACAGAAAGCAAATAAATCTAAAACTACTGTGATGGTCCCTCCCCCACACTTACTCCTAACTATCTTAGCAAACAGATATTATCAACAATACAAGAGAAAGTAAAGGAGAAAGGTGGAAAGGAACAACTATGCAATTAGGGAGGTCTCTGATTCTCATGGTAGTGCTTAATCAGATGACCATTAGCTGTGAAACATGACTTGTTGCTTCATCCACCAGCTCTACCTTACCAAAAGAATGCACTTTGGTAACTCTAAAAGGGCCCTCCCACTTGGTGACAAACTTCCCAAGCATCAAGTTCAATTGGGCCTTAAACTTTAGAACTTTGTCACCTTCATGGAATTGTTTTCTCAAAATCTGTTTGTCATGAATCATTTTAATCTTATCTTTATAGATTCTGGCATTATCATAGGATTCAAGTCTCATCTCTTCAAGCTCTTGGAGTTACATCGTTCGGTTTTCAAGTGAGGATTCAAGGTGTGTATCACATGCCTTGATCGCCCAATAAGATCTGTGCTCAATCTCTATACGTAGATGACAAGACTTACCATAGAGCAATTGAAAAGGAGACATACCTATAGGGGTTTTATAGGCAGTCATGTAAGCCCATAGTGCCTCCTTAAGCCTTTCACTTCAATCTTTATGAGATAGCTTCACAATCTTTTCTAGTATCCGTTTCACTTCTCAATTTGAGACTTTAGCCAATCCATTTGTCTGAGGGTGATAAGGAGTTGCCAGCTTGTGATTAACTCCATATTTAGCTAGTAGAGCCTTTATGGTCCTATTGCATAAATGTGTTCCTTGGTCACTAACGATTACTCATAGAATACCGTACGTACAAAAGATATGATAGCGTAAGAACTGGCAACAGTATAAGTATCATCTTTCCTAGTTGGCACTGCCTCTACCCACTTAGACACATACTCTACTGCAAGTAATATATATAAAAACTCAAATGACGGAGGAAAAGGACCCACAAAATCCATGCCCCATACATAAAAAAATTCACAAAAATGCATAGGTGTTAAAGGCATTTCATGCTTTCTACCTAGACTCCCAAACCTCTGGCACTTATCATAAGACTTACAGAAAATATAAGCATCTTTGAATAAAGTAGGCCAGTAAAATCCACATTCTAAAACATTTCTAGCAGTTCTATTAGCACTTGAATGCCCCCACAAGATAAAGAATGTGAAAAGGTAAGGATAGAGTAAATCTCATTGTTAGGAACATCGTCTAATGATTTGATCACTGTATTACTGCCAAAGAATTGGAGAATCCCAGATGTAATATCTTGCCTCCCTCTTCAACTTATCAACCTGAAACTTAGACATAGAAAGAGGTACAATATTAGTGACAACATAGTTAACAATATTAGAGTACTAAGGCTCTTGAATAGCTAAGGCAAAGAGTGCAGAATCAAGAAAGAAATCAACAGTAAGATCAGAGGAGTCATCTCCTTTGGTGCCTTCAGGTAACCGACTAAGGTGATCAGCCACATGATTCTCTGCTCCAGCTCTATCTTTGATTTCAATGTCGAACTCCTGTAGTAATAAAGCTCATCTCAGCAGTCTTTGTTTAGACTGGGGCTTCTTGAACAAGTAACGTACAACTGCATGATTTGTAAAAACAACCACTCGAGAATTTATCAGATATTGTCTAAACTTATCTAAAGCAAAGATTATAGCAAAAAGTTCCTTCTCGGTTGTGGTATAATTCACTTGAGCGGGGTCAAGTGTCTTGGAGGCATAATCTATCACTCTAGATCGTTTATCCTCCCTCTGACCAAGTATAGCACCCACTGCAAAGTTACAAGCATTACAAGATAGTTCAAAAGGTAAATCCCAATTAGGTGCAGTGAGAATAGGATATGAAACAAGCAAGGATTTCAATGAGTCAAAGGCATGTCTATATTTATCATCAAAGTGAAAATCAACATCTTTTCTCAATAGCATAGAGAGGGGTAAAGCAATTTTACCAAAATCTTTTATAAAACGTCGATAAAACTTGGCATGCCCCAAGAAAGACCTTAAATCTTTAAGACAAGTAGAATAGGGAAGTGAAGAAATGACTTTAATCTTGGCTTTATCAACCTCAATCCCCTTTTGAGAGATGCGGTAACCTAGCACTATTCCACTATCTACCATGAAATGACATTTTTCATAATTCAAAACCAACTTTTTCTTAATACATCTATCAAGAATATGTTCAAGACTAAGTAAATAATCATCAAAGCTATCACCATAAATGGTGAAGTCATCCATAAAAACCTCCATATTATGCTCCAATAAATCACTAAAGATTGCCATCATACACCTTTAAAAGGTGCTTGGAGTATTACACAACCCAAATGGCATCCTTCGATATGCATAAGTGCCAAAGGGACATATAAAGGTAGTATTGTCTTGATCTGCAGGTGCAATCAGTATCTGAAAATAACTTGAAAAGCCATCCAAGAAACAATAGTGAGATTTACCATATATTCTTTCCAACATTTGATCAATGAAAGGTAAAGGAAAATGATCATTCCTAGTCGTTTCTTTTAACTTCCTATAGTCTATACACATTCTCCAATAATTCTGAACTCTTATTGGAATAAGTTCATTATTCTCATTTTTCACTATTGTGATATCGCTCTTCTTTGGTACTACATGTATCAGGCTCACCTACTCACTGTCTAAAATTGCATATATGATCCTAACACTCAATAATTTAGATACCTCATTTTTAATCACATCATGAATAAGAGGATTTGACCTCCTTAGTGGCTATTTAACTGGCTTTAACCCTTCAACTAAAAGGATTTTATGTGTGCAAACCAAGGGATCAATCCCTGGTATGTCTCCTAAAGACCAACCTATAGCCCTTTTATACCTTTTCAACACTGAAACTAGTCTCTCTTCTTCAAAACTACTCAAAGAACTGGAAATAATAACAGGCAGTTAACAATCATCAGCAAGAAAGACATATTTCAAGTTAGAGGGGAGGGGTTTCAATTCTAAATCAGGGGGTTGCACAATAGAAGAAATCATCTTTGTTATATCAAGTGCATTCAGTGTGATTGGTGTGTCTATGTGGCTTGAAAAAGGAGATATAAGCTCAGTGTGGTGTATATTTCCTCCACTTTCTGACTTAGTGCCACCATCAGATAACCTAGAAATAGGAGAGTTAGGGTCAGTCTGATCAATAGAAAAAGAAATTAAATTAGAAGTGAGAGTAGGATTAGAAAGGACTAAAGCAGTAGTAGAATAACTGTTATCCTCTTCTAATATTCCAGCGCCACTCAATGGGGAAGCTCTATTCATAGATTGTGCATCAACCTCCTTATCATCAGTTCCTGCAAAATCAAGAAATATACCTTTTTCAAGGCTATCAAGTACAAAATCAACAGTAATACCATAGTTAAAGCAATATGGTACATCAAAATCATGAGTAAATGAAAGATTTAGTGTAGGAACCTAGGTCTTTACATTCAAATCATGTACCATGATTTAGTGTAGGAATCAACAGTAATCCTAAATCTTTTAAATCTGTAGTTCTACCTATGGTACAAGGAATAGTGTAGGAACCTGGATCCTTACATTTAATAGGCAATTGTGGCTTAAATAAGGCGCTAACACTCAACCCTAGTTGGATCCTCTCACTATGCCTATACTTTCTTTTGTTTGTACATAGGTCTTTCAAGAATTTAGCACACTTAGGCATCTTTTTAATCAATTCAAGCAATGGTACATTAACCTCAAGTTTGCTAAACATTTCAAACAATTCATCATTATCTTTCTTTTCAACAATCTTTTTACTAACCAAATAAGAATTTGAAAAAGGCAAGTCACGAATATTTACCTCATCACCTTTGGAGTTAGAAGATGATCTTTTCTCCATTGGTCCCTTTAAGATAGTTGTTGCCTCTTCATCATTTTGAACCATCGGTTGTTTCTGACACTTCTCTAAGAGCTTCTTTTCTTGTAGGACTTCAGATTGGATAGAAGTTTCTTTCTCAGCTTGGGAAGTTTTTTGAGTAGTTTTGGCAGGAGGAGACTCAACTTCTATTTTCTCATCAACCTGCTCTTCATTCTCTTCATGTTCTTTGAATTGTACATTCTTCAGCCCAATTTTGTTACCACTTCTCAGTGTGATTGCATTTAAAGATTTAGGATTCATCACTGTGTTGGAGGGTATAGAATCACTGCTTTTTGTTTGTTGTTCACTCAAGTTGTTGGAGAATTGAGTAATAAAAGCATTCAAATTGTCATGCTTAGTCTCCATTTGCTCTAATTTAGAGAACACATTTTGTAGACATGAGTCCATCATATTCTCCATATCATGTAACTTAACCTCAGTTTACGACTTCTGATTGTCAAACTTTGAATTAAATTCAGTAATACCTTTCACAATCATACCAAGTTCATTACCTCCAGAAAAAGAAGATGATGCTCCTTGATTAGGCACCACTTGATTTGAGAAATTCCCTTGAGGGTTGCCTTGATTCCCACCCCATCTAAAGTTAGGATGATCTCTCCAACCTGGATTATAAGTGTTAGAGTAGGTATCCCTATTGTGATATGGATCATTCTTATTTTGGTATAGGGAAGAACCTTCTTCATATCGAGAACAAGTATTCGAGGTGTGCATCATTGACCCACAGTATTTACAAATAGCAACTATAGCTTGAGAGTGACCCATTGAATTAACTTGCTTGATATTCACATTATTCTCTAAAATACTGAGTCTTTTCTCCATTCGATTCCCCAAAGCAGCAATTTCAGCAAGAATATTTTAGGAAGAAACTGAAGAGGTATTATACACTTTTCTTGTGTCTCCAGATTGAGGGTTATTGGTAGCCATCTTTTAAAGTCCCATGCAGCATTGGGACTTAATTCTCTAAGAGAACCATTTGCAGCGGCATGAATTGAGAGCTTATGATGTGGAAGTAGCCCTTCATAGAAAGAATTAACCAGATCATTCTTTGAAATATTGTGGTGTGGGCATTGAGCTAGAAGTGTGATGAACCTGGTCCAATACTCGTGCATGGATTCACTATCTCATTGTACCACACTAGTTATCTCCTTTTTTAACCTTGAAGTTCTAGAGGCAGGGAAATATTCATCCAAGAATGCTTATTTCAACTGATCCCAAGTCAATGTAGTAAAATATTGGGGTAGCGTGTAAAGCCACTCCTTAGCCTTGCCTTCTAAAGTAAAATGAAATGGCCTCCTCAATACATCTTGAAGATTAGCTGTGGGTGGTTTCATGGAAGAGCACACCATATGCATAGTCTTCAAATGCCTGTGTGGATCATCACCTGCAAAGCCATAAAATTTAGGTAAGGAAGAAATTAATGCTCCTTTAATTTCAAAGTTCACATTATCAGTATAAAAGCCATAAGGATCATATTATTTCCTAAGTTGTTTTCACCATGTTCATTATTCCCACTACGCCCATTATAACCATTATTACCATTAGCACCATCCATGGTTTCTTGTTCTAATTCAAAATCACTAACAGACACGTGTTCACTAGAGGTAGCTCTCTCACCAGACTCTTGTTTACTAGATGACAAACTTGACTCTTGTGAAATATGCTCCTCCTCAACAATAACTTGACTTGTACCCTCTAATCTCCTCTTTCTTCTAATCGTTTTCACAGACCTTTCAATTTTAAGATTTAAGAGAATCAAAGGTAAAGCCCTATCACTCCTAGGCATAAACAGTAGTAGTCAGCTAAAAAATTTGAAACAAAAGACAAACCAAATAAAAAAACCAAAGAAAATCAACTTTTTTGTTTTTTTTTAAATAGATAATGCAAGAGAAAATGCAAATGCAAATGTTATGCAAATTAACTAAGACTGACTCAGCAATTGAATTAATCCCAAAAAATGTTACTTGACACTTAGTTACTAGGGAACCAATTTATTGGCTCCCCGGTAATTGCGCCACTTGAAACAACCTTAATACGATGTCGCCTTGAGGTTACTTTAAAAATTTAAACTAAGGATTGCGTATAGTGCAACTTCGGGTCATTCTCTTTGAAGAGCCAAAAATTAAATTAAATTCCTAAATAACTAAATGCAATGCAACATAAGCTAGAAAATGGGATTTGTTTTGATTGACTAACAACTAAATGCAATACATTTAAATAAAATATTTTTTGTATTTTTAGTTTAAAGAAAGGAATAATGAATGATAATAAGTGAATAGAATAGATTCAAAGGGATTAATAATAATAAAAACAATCATCCAGTTCAATAACGCAGGCAATCATAGCTTTAACAAATATGAAAGTTATAAAAAATGAATTAAGAATTATAATTAAACTTTTAATATAATAACTGAGACACCTCGAATTGTCACAAAATATTTTCTAAGTCCTAATTTATTAACTGCCATCAGAATAATAAAATAGGACTAAAGATATTAAAAACCAATGCTTAATTATAACTCAATAATTCATCAAATAGAATCTAAACCAACAAGATACACAACGATCCAATAATTTAGGCCACCTTGAAAAATCACAAAATATTCACAATAATCTCAATATAATGTCTGACCCAGATCAAAATAAATGAAATTAAAGTTAATTAAAGATTAATGTCAAATGTCAAGCAAAACTTCAATCACAATAATCCTCAATAAATACAAATAAATTATTCTAAATATTCCCAATAATTATAATATTAATCCTAAGACCTAGGAGTCATAATATAATTATTGGGTAGAGAATTATAGTAACTTATACTCCTCTTTGAGATCCCAAGCTCATGCCCTTGTCATTGATTTAGAGAATTAGGATGCTTAGCCATGGATTGCCATAGAAATCAATGCCACCATCAATATCATGAGCTTAGTCAGGGATAATGCTACTGTACATCGCTGCTGTTGCTGCTGACTGTGGAGGTGCACTATGGAGTCATCGTGTGAATGGAATGGAAGGTGATGTGTGGGTATGTGCGTGAGAAGGTGCCCAGCATGAACGGAGGTGTGAAGGAAGCCTGAGTGATTGTTCTTTTGCAGCAGCGTGTGTGTGTCCTCCCTTTTCAATTCCCGCTTGCTCCCTGATCCTTTCAAAACTATTGCCGCCACACCTCGTGTCTGGGTGTGTGCGTCCTTTCTTAAAGCAAAAAGCAAAACCTAATGGGCCAAATCGCAAAGTTTAGCCTATTGGGTCATATAATGCAGTTTTTGATTTTGTAGCTTTTTATTGTCATTCGTGAATTCCGATTTTTCCTAAATTCTTAAAATATAAAATCATAATAATGTAATACTTTTTGTTCTAAAAATAATTATTTGGGAGAAATAATAAAGATATGACAATTATATCCATATTAAGGACTAATTCAATGTAAGGTACATTAAATCAAATAGTACATAAATAATATAATTAATGACCAAAATAATGACAAAAGTCCACCAAAATTATATGAATAAATATATAAAAATATGGGTTTATCAATCACTTGTGTATCCCCTCTGTTAATTTCTCTAGACTCATTCATATGTGAGAATATGAAGATGATAAACCATATATTCTTGCCTATGAGGCACACTATATTTACTATGTCGAGAACGAGACACATAAAGACTGGAATATAGTTATCTACCTTAAGCCACAAGATCTTTATGACATGGATAATGGTAACATTACTTATGACAGTAAGGTCGTCCAACGGACGGATTTTGAAAACTTCCTTCCTTAAGGAAACAATAATTTAGCGACTGTTAGGTACATGTGTCTTTTATTAATTTTTTTAAATAATTAACTACTAATTTTTTCTAAATATATTTAATATTTTAATATCTCATTTCAAGCATGATGATGATCAAGAATAACAATTTCAAGCCTTTTTCTATTATTTATGTAATAATTTATTTTTCATACATAAATATGTACTAATCAAAATTGGTTTAATTTTTTAAAAATAAAAAATTTGCACTTTGCAATAGTTACAGAAATCGCTAGAAATTGTTTGGACAATATAACAGCTACAAAATACGCAAAACACCGCTGCAATTACCATATAACCACTAGAAATTTCTTCCATACCTCTATAAATATCACATCCCCTCCTTATTCATTTTCTACCTCTCATCTCCTTCTTTATTCTATCTCCTCTCCTTGCTCTCTCATATGATTGGTTCTGCTTCTTTTTTATAGGGTAAGATAATATTCATAGTTTATTAACATAATTATTTATTTTCTTCTATCATATTTTCTTTCTTTATATTTGTCATGGCCTCCTCAATTAATTCAACCCACTTCTTCAACTTACAATTTGAAGTTCAAAGATATAAACTATCTCATATCCAAATCCACTACCTTATCAAATTAAATCTAATTCATATGATTCAATTATAATTAAATTAATTATTATTTAGCACAATATTTTAATATATAATATCTAATATATTGTTAATTACACATATCAACATAATTATCTAATATAATCTATTTAATGGTTTCTTAATTACTAATATTATATTTTATGATAATGAAAAATTTTGAATTTTATTTTTTTCAACTGGAATACAATTTGTAGTAGTTTTGTAACTGATATAAATGTACAAAATAGAGGAAAATATTTTGAAAAATTCAAATTTTGTTCACAATTGCTCCAAATTTCTAACTACTAGAAAATATGGCACCATTGTGAAAATTTCATTTCCTACCAACAAAAATTTCGTGAAAGAATTTTTTAGCAGTTCCTCTTACTACTACAAATAATTTTTAAATTTTAATTCCAGCCTTATTATTTTCTAGCAATTTTGAACTGCTACTAAAGTTGTCACATTCGCCTTCTCTTGCAACTTTTTTTTCTAGTATTGAATTGAACCACTATAAATTTTCTTTCCTTTTGACCAACTTGATAAAAAATTGTTTCTTTCACGTGATTTTTTAGCAGTTGGCCCAACCGCTAGGAAGGTTGTTTGTTGTGGTTAAAATAGCTAAAAATACTATAAAATAATCGCTGTAAAATACCATTTTTGCATTGTATAAGGTATTGAAAACTGAACTGATTATTAAACTAGTAACACTAGTTCATCTGTGCTTGAACTGGGATCAACCTAATTATAATTAAAAGAATATAATTTAATTAAAATGTACAAAAATATTTATATATAACTTTGAAAAAAAGTAATATTTAACCAAAAAGAAATTAATTTATAAATAAATAAAATTAAACATTCATGTATAAACCACACATAATATATCAAAACAAAATTACTCAAGTACAAATATAGTAGACTGCTATTTCTTAAAACAAATGATGCCATTTTTGGCTTAATATAAAGAAAAAGAGAAAAATCATAAAATTCAACAAGATCTACTCGTACAAAACTCTTAATCAGATTAGATGGCGGTTAGTTCACTAGTTCATTAGTCTAAATGGGCTACCCATATTTTAAATATGTGCATATAACAAAAAAGATAACATTTGTTCTTCATTTCATGAAACCATAGGTGTTCACTCTTAGGACCCACAGATCTCTCCTGAAGTACTCTGAGCCATCATTATATAACAGCCATGAACTCAAACCGTACTATACTACTGCTCAAACGAGTTCTTTGAGATATATTAGCCGAACCAGCAGTTTTGGAATTTTGTAAACCAGTAGAAGAAGAAACACAAAATTGAGTGAGCTCAAGTTCCTACTAACAAAGTTTGAATTATACATTTTTTTTTGTAGAGTCAAATATATCCACAACGTATAGTTAGAGACTAATCACAGAGATTATCGAAGTAAGTTAAAATCTCTACTAACAAAATCTTTTTTATACACACGGCCTATTTTGAACCTAGAATATCATGTTTAAATGAGTAATTATCTACCAATTATACTATACTTTGTTGGGTAATTATATATTTGTATTAAAGGAAGGCCAAATTCAGAAAAAGCTAAAGCATTATTGGGCCTCTATTGTAGATATGTATGTACCTTGTGTATCGACTTTTGCAGTGACGTATTTTTTTTATTTTATAATATGGGCGACTTAATTTCTTGCTAAAATCACAGGACACAATCAATTTGTCATCAAGTGCTGAAAGGTTTTTGTTATTTTGCGTTAGTGGCAAATCGCAGAGATTGTTGAGTTTTCTATACCATCGACATATTTGGGAATTTTAAGAATGAAATGTGTGGTGATGGTGACGAAAGCAATAGGAATAAAATAAAGGAACTGTGTATATTGGAGCACGGAAAACTCCACTTAGAGAGAACACACATTATTTTTATTAAACCATAGATAAATTAAATTTACTTATAAAATTATTTTGTACTCTCTCCCATCTTAATGTAGGAGATAGATAATTAATTTATGAGTTTAAAAAATTAGTTACGGTTTTTATATGGTTATCTGACCGGTTCATATTTAGGTGTTGTGGGGTTCAATTAAAATAATTTTCCTAAAAATATTTTCTATATTCACATAAACTCAAAACATTGTACTTAAGTAGTTAAAATCCTTTCCATCAAGACTAATGTATGTTAATTTAGTTAAATTAATTATTTATAAAAATATATATTGATTCTTGTAAAAAAATCTCTTTAATCATTTGATTAGTACTGGAGACTACCACTTATAGAAATTTTATTACTATGGACAATCAATACGGATAAGTTAAAAAAAATTATAAATTTAAGATATAAAGTAGAATAATATCTTACGTTTATAATTAAAAAAAATCCTTTTATTTCTTATATTTAAATTCAGAGATAGAATAATTTAGAAGCATTAACGTGACTTCATCCTTTTTTTCCCTTTCTCTTTCCTTCTAATTAACCAAATTCATACATCAAATAATCAATCAGCGCAACGCAATAATATTTGTAATCCGAGAGAACTTGAATTCCGTTGAACCACGCCATTAATAATTGCCAAGTTTTACGTATATAATATTGAGCTGATCTTCCCATATTGCATACTCCGATCCTCTTTAACATACCCCACAACAAAGTCAATAATTGTTTCATGATAGTGAAGCCCATATTATCAAGTGTTTGATATTTAAAAAAAAAAGAAAAAAGAAACATCCTCTTAATATAATGTTCTTTCATGTGGACTAGATTTTTTCCTCTCTTCTCTCCCACATGAAAAATAATAGAATCCACAAGTCTCTCAACAAAGCTACCATCCATGCTTCTCCTTTATCAAACACATTCAGCTTCACACAAATCCCCCCTAATATCATTATCATCATCGCCTCTCTCTCTCTCTCTCTCTCTATTTTCTTCTTCTTCTTCTTCTTCTTCTTCTTCAACAGTTCTCAAACACACTTCCATCACAGTAATCTCATTCTTTGCAACAGATCCATCTCCTTCTTCCCCAACATGAGCTTCTGCGTTCCCACCTGGGATGTTGAAAACAGCAATATTCCCTCTGCCACCAGAACCTCTCTTCCTTCTAACTCCAACTCCACCGTCCCTGATCTCATCCCCACGTACTGCATATACATATACATATACATATACATATATGTAGTGTTTTTATGTGTGTCTTTATATATTCACTTATATTTTCTCGGATTACTTGCAGATTTGACTATGAAGTTGCAGAGCTTACATGGCAGAACGGGCAGATATGGATGAACGGAATGGGTCTTCCACGACCTCCGGCTAAACACATGACTTCTGGTGTGGCTGCGAGTACGAGGTCCGATCCATTGACGACGGCCACTACCCATTCGAAGTATCGTGCTAGTGGAACCTTAGAGTCTATAGTCAATCAGGCTACTAGGTTCTCCCAGAACACCAAATTAATGTCACAAAGCGTTGACGGTGACGGAGACAAGTTAGTAGTTCCATGGTTTGAACACCAACGTCGCAGCGACGGCAACGGCGGTGCTGGCGCTGCTGTATCGAACACAATGACTATGGATGCTTTGGTTCCTTGCTCGAATCGTACGGACGATCACAGTACGGCGGTTGTGGATGAATCCATGGGTGGTGGAAGGATTAGCACGCGCGGTGGCAGAATGGGTGGTTGCTCGGCACATGTGGGTTCTTGCAGTGGTGCTGCGAGAGTCCCGGGGGTAGCGCGTGTGCCTGTAGCCCGCCAGTGGGATCAAAGTTTGAGTGAGAGAGACAGCCATCACGTGAGCCCTGACACGTGCGATAGGGAAATGGATGTGGGTTATACTTCTGCTTCAATGGGTTCGCCGGAAAACACCAGCTCTATCCAGCCGTGCACGAAGATGACCGCCGCTGACGACCATGATTCTGTTTGCCACAGTACACAGGCAAAGTTTTCTTCGTTAAAAAAATATATATATTTGTTCACTGATGAATATTTTTTTAATATATAGTCTTGTGTTGTGCAATCTTTATTTAAATTTAATCTTTGTTATAGAGAGAAGAAGATGAAGAGGAGGAGAAAAAAGAAAGAACGGTAAAATTTTCATCATCCAACAAACGGCGTAGAGCTGCTGATGTGCACAATCAATCTGAAAGAGTGAGATCTTGTTTAATAAATCTAATTTGGCTTCAAATTTATTATTATATTAATCATCATTATTATTTAAATGACAATTAGACTTTAATTTTTTTTTTGTTCGTTGATTAATACACACACACACACACACATATGTTCTTGTTTCAGAAAAGGCGAGATAAGATAAACCAAAGGATGAAGACATTGCAGAAGCTGGTTCCAAATTCCAGCAAGGTAATAACCAAACACTATAATTCAATACAAATAGTTCTGAAATTTCTTCCACACATCATATAATAAATTAATTTTTCATAATTGACTAAAATTAAATTAATTTTTTAGCAGTTAATGCAAACATATCATCATGTGATCCGACAAATTAAAACATGTAATATTAATTTGTAGATACTTGCCCTAACTCTATGCAGAAATTCTTGGTTTTTTAATCATTTTGTCAAAACTCAAAAGTTGTAGAGAGTAAGGAAAAATGTGGTCCAAAGTGAATATCCAATCAAATTACAATAATAATAATAATAATAATATATAAGAAAAGGAAGGTATTTTATAGGGTTTGTATAAATCTGAGTCCATATATATAAACGGATTTCCTATCATACTAATTATGACATGTCACACTTTGACAGATGTTTCGGGGACAACCCTTTCTTGTGGTAGGCCCTTATTTCATCCACTTCCATTAGCCATCCAACAAGTTAGAGCCAAACGAAAAGGGGAAAAAAACAAGAATAAGAAGAATTAAAAATAATGGAAACAATTTATATATCAATCCTTAATTCATAATATCAACAGTTAAGAACTTTACAAATTATTTTTTTTAAAAAAATATATATTAGCAGTTATGTCCATTATTTCAGATCTGATCGAATTATTTGACTATACACACAGAAATAAGTAGTCGTGTTTCTTAAATCATGACCCTTTTTGTCTCAAATTACTTTATCTTCCTCTCTTATTTAATATAAGACATAATTAATTAATTTAAAGAGATTAAAAAATTAAATAAGTTGTTTTAAAGTATTTATATTTATTATCATTTTTCTCTAAATTAATATTCTTAACTTATAAATTGATATATAATTTAATAATATTTAATATATATTATAATTAAATTATTTATTTAATTTTCTTAAATTAGTTAATTTAGTCGAACGAAGGGAGTACTATTTATTTAATTTTCCCAATCTTACATAACTGTTTTCTCTGCGAACTAGCTAGAAATAATACTATTTAGGTCCTCCAGTATCAAAACTATAATTCATGAGTTCTTTAACTATCATTTTTAACAATAATTAAGATCAAATTGCTTATATAATTAATGAATCTGTTTATAATTTATGTTTAATTTCAGATTGATAAAGCTTCAATGCTCGATGAGGTAATAGATTATGTGAAGCAACTTCAAGCACAAGTTCAAATGATGAATAAAATGAGTCTATCTTCCATGATGTTGCCAATGACCCTGCAACAGCAACAACTTCAACTCATGTCCATGATGGCTCCAATGGGGATGGGATTGGGTATGGATATGAACACTATGGCTCGCCCTAACATCCCCACCGTCCCTCCAATTCTCCACCCTTCCATCCCCGGCTTCATGCCAATGGCTGCCTCATGGGACGCTTCTACTGGCGGCAATCGGCTTCAAGGAGCAGTGCCCGACTTCTTGACCCCATTCCTAGCATGCCAGACACAGGTATAATATTGTCCTACTTATTCTATTCCTAAATCTACAAGCTAAATAACTAATTTATAGATATTAAAAAATTAGTTAAGTTGGTTATTTATAAAATAACTGTGTTAATTTTTTAAAATACCATTTTAATCATTTATATTTAATAATATTTCATTGATAGAAAACTCTATTAATATGTGTAATCGATAGGAAGATTTTAAAAAAATATATAAATTTTGAAGACAGAGGATTGAAATATTACTTTTAAAAACAAAGCAAACCCCTCTCTACTAGCTTTTATATTTAGACGGGATGGAATATAATAATTTTTCATATTGAATAAATTATTGTATTTGGAATTAACAAGTTTTGAATTTTTCTGTTTGCATGACTTACTTACTTTTCCAATGATTTGTGTCATGAGAATTTCAATTTGTTTTTACCATTATATTATAGGTCTTCAAAACACATAAATATGTTAATTTCTGATATTATTTTTAATATTTGGAAATCATATGATGTTATTATTAATGAAAACATGATTAATTTGATTGCAGCCCATGACCATGGATGCATACAGTAGGATGGCTGCTATGTATCAGCAAATGCAGCAAGTTCCAGCATCAAGTTCCAAGAACTGATCTCTCTCTATGTTGTTAAACTGTTACACCCATAATAGCTACAATATAGTTTGCAGCTTTTTTTTTTTTTGTGAAAAATATATGTATACCAAATAGGTACAAGTTAGACGTGTTTTCTATGCATTTGAAATAATGCACAAATTAGTATGAAGTGAAGCACATTGTTCAAACTTATGAATAATGTGATTTGATATAGATTTTATATAATATATTGACATTGATTAATGTAGTTTGGCTTTGAAAAAGATAGACAAAAAAGCTCCGAACTAAGCACTGAACTCAGTTGCTTAATTTTTGGGCCTTTTTTCTTCTTCCTAAACTGCTTGATGTTAGTGGTTTTGAATTATTTCCTGCATAATTGTATGTTCTTGTAAATTTATTGAATATATATATATATATATATATATATATATATAACTCCACTCTATTTAATTCCTATTCCTCTCAAATAACAAAAAAAAAACATAGATAGTATTGAATGGTTAGTTCAAAAATATGATAAACACTATGTAAATTGTTTAGGCGTCGTTTTCAATGATTTCGTTTCTTCCGAATAAACATTCATACTTTCATGGCTAAAAAACTTCTCAACCCTTTCGATTTTATCTTTTGTAAGGATTTTGATCCCTAGAAGAAAAAAAACATTATGTACTAATCTTGTTCTAATATAGAAGCTAATTGAATGATTGTTTTAGTTTTAAATATAATATCTCAATTTATTTTATAAACTAATATAAAATCTAATATATATATATATATATAAATATTTTAGAGCCATCATGTCATATTTATTATAATTAATTAATTTATTTAATTTTTTTAATCTCCTTAAATTAGTTAAGTATCTTTAACATTAAAGACTGGATGAGTATTAAAAGGAGTTTAATTAAAAAATCTTGTCTAGCTCATACCATTATAAGGAGTTCAGTTGGTGTCAATAAAGATTAAGTCTAACAGAAGAGACACCATAATGTCTCCGTAGAAAAATAATTCAATGGCAACAAAAGGTTGCCACAGAAAAACCTATCAGTGGCAATAGTCAATTAATTGCCACTGTTGTTGCTTACACTTTCAACAAAATATCGTTGCAAAAAAGATCTTCTACGGCAACAACTATAACTTATGAAAATTTTTATTATTCTTGCACATTTTCTATCTCTTTTAAGTATTTTTGGATATAATTGTTCATGTTGTAGATAATTATTTAGGAAAATATGCATGTTACCTAGCAAACTCAAAAAGATGAATTCTTTAGATAAAATGTGAGTATTTTGATTGAACTGAATCTCATAAGGATTTTCTTTTAATTTAGGAGTTTGGAGATAAAAGAACACCTGAAGTAAAGAGCCACAAGACACTTTAAAGTAAGGGAAAAGTAAAGAATTGAAGTTTGAAACAAAGGAAGCAAGTTAGAGCTTAAGATAGGAACAAAATGGCTTCACTCTACAATTTGTCGTGGCCAAAATCACATTTTATCGTGGCCAACCATGAAGGATTGATGGATGGTACTCTCTGTACCATTCGCTGCAGCAATAGCTCATAGTAGGAACCTCCCACCCTCTCTATACTTTCGCCCAGGTGAGCAAAAGTTTCACCGCAATGAAAAAGCACATAAAAAGGAAACTCCTCCTCTCTATACCTTTAGTCGTAGGAAAGGTACAGCTTAGCTGTGAAGAACGTGCAAAAACTGAAACTATGCGTTTCAGCAACTTATTAGAAAAAGTAAGGATTTTAATGATGAAACCTGATCAAAGCCGCCATTCAACACTTCCAAAGGTCGAGAGAGAGAGAGAGAGAGAGAGAGAGTTTAAGCTTAGAAATGAAGCTTTAAAGGTTGGGAGGCTTGAGATTTGAGCAAGGAAGAGATTGGGAGCTACAGTCTTTGTTTTTTTTTTTTTTTTTGCTTCTCCTTTCATTTATTTGGTTCTATAATGAATCTGATTAGGTTGTTTGGTTTGGTTTATTTTATAACTATGAGTAGCTAAATCTTTCATTTCTAGAGTTATCTTGAACCATTTTATAGATTGAACCTTATATTTACTTCATTTTATAAGTAATGAAGATTATGTGTTGATTTTAATATGTTCTTAATGATTCTTGATGCTTGATCATCATTGGGTTATTTGTTCACTTGAGTTAGACTTGAGAAAGCTAGTTTAAGTATTGAACTTATTTAAAATTATGTTTGACTTAAAGTTCCTTTGAGAATGGATGGTTTTATTTGGTTCAAATAAAGATATTGCTCCAAACTTACGTTGTCAAGAAAAGGGTTTATTCTTTAACTTAGTTGTCCTTAATTGAATCAAGAGATTTGGCATTTTAATGAA
Source organism: Leucaena leucocephala (assembly GCA_037074615.1). Lineage (NCBI taxonomy): Eukaryota > Viridiplantae > Streptophyta > Magnoliopsida > Fabales > Fabaceae > Leucaena > Leucaena leucocephala. Next base: position 6,618,961 of record CM073553.1, read on the forward strand.
AAAGAGCATTTAGTTTTGACTTGAAAAAGCTCAATTAAGTGTTTTGAGCCCTTTAACAAACACATTATCATTGCTTGTAGTTGGAAGGTAATTTTGTTAAGGTTCATAAATTAAAACGGGGATAGATGACCTTAAAACCTTCTTTTATCTTGAAGTGAGAATTCTAATTTAGCTACAGTTAAGTAGCTCTTTAATTTTTATACTAGTTCACTCTTTACAAAACTGTTTTCTCAAATATCTTATTCCTTAACCTAATTGAAAATATAATTGCAAGAATACACTATCTTTTGCCTTTATCTCTATGGAAACAACAATATTTATACTACTTGAGACCCGTATGCATGCGGAAGTTAAATGGAGAATAACAACAAACTCACTACAGAAAAGTATATTAGCAACAACTGTCAGTTGTCACCACAGATTAACCTTTCAGTGGTGGCATATACGTTGCTACCGATGTGTTGTTTTTTGTAGCTGCCTTGCGTTCAATTCATTCGCCTTACTTTTGGCTGCAACAATGTGTCACCTTTAAAGGTGTACTTTCAGTTGCAACTAGAAAATGTTGCTACATTTTAGCCACAGTAGCAAGTGCAATGACTTTATGACAACTAGTTATCACCACATAAAACTTTGGGCACTAGTAGAAAAACTCATACAATAGCAGTTAAAAGTAATATTTCACGGCGATTTTTTTACTATTGTGAATTCTACCACAGTTAAATGTAATACTTTAATGGTGGTTTTTATAAAACTGTCATTATATAGTTAGAATGTTACGGCATTTTCTAGTAAAATTGTTGTTACAGTTTAATCATATAACAACAATTTTTAAGATAGTCGTCATTACAGTTTAATCATATAATGACAATTTTGAAGGTAGCCACCGTTATAGTCTATACCTATAACTGTGACTTTCAAAAAAATCACCGTTAAAGGCTTAATGGTTTTTTACACTTTCTTTCAATTTTTCCATCTATATAGCCCTGTATTTACCATAATGAAGACAAACTATAAGTAGCAAAGTATGCAATAAGCAATAGAAAAATCCAAATTAAATGTTAATATATAGTAATAAAGTAATTGGAATTCTTATTAATGCATGCAATGAACCAAAATATAATACAATCATATATACACAGATATTGTACAATCATATATACATGAAATAGATGATTGATTAAGGCAAGTTCTCTAGGATAGTTTTTGCCAAATCGTCTATCATTGAGTGGATTCCTCATCTTCAAAGGTCATTTTGTTATGATCAAACAACTATAAGTTTGAAGTAATAGGTAAATATTCAAAATGTGATAAATTGAAAAAGTCTTAATATTGATCACTTCATACCTTATATAAGCTATCCGTGATCTCTATCTCAATGATCTCGTGCATATATCATATTATATAATATACACACTTAATACTGCCAGGTTGACAGCAGTACTAACAAAATAGAAAAATACAGAGCACATTAATGACTAACTTTCACCCAAATAAATTTATGAAAATTGAAACTTAATTATTTGAAAAGTACTTACTCGAGAATAAATCCATGAAGGATTAGTACTAACTAGATGGTGTATGAACAAGTTGAAGCCTTGCACAACCTTATCCCCAATTAAAAAAAAAAGATATCATATAACTTAATAAATGTTTATGTTAAGAAATCTATGAAGAAAAACTCATATGTTGACGATAGAAAAAATTTCGGTATCTGACCGTCTAAACAATAAATCGAACTAGTAAACCACATTATCTTCAGGGGCTATGACAAGCAGAGTCCAATGCATACTATAAAATATGAACAACATTATATATGAATGTAGACTAATATATAATCCTCAAGCTCTTATAGATGCCTATCTCTTAGACACGTTGAGGACACATAAAGTCATATGTGTCTCCTTTTGCTTCTTCTAGGCATCTCCAATAGAAGTATATATTATTAATAGAGAAAGGAGCCAATACTTGGTGAATGGTTAAACATAAAATATTAAAATAAAGTTGTAATTTACAATATGGCACACTAGATTATAGTTGAATCCAACTCCCCAAAATTCAAGAATTACATGTCATTCTTGTCCAGGGTAAATTTATAAAGCTCTTATGTAGTCAAAACCCCAAACAAAATTATAAAACTAAGTGCTTCCTCTAATCTTGCTACCATAGAGAGGAGAGTTGTCATACCAAAATATCTCAAGGATATATTCTTAGGAAGATGTATGAGCTTGTCTACTTTCTTTCTCTAAAACTTGGGCTTCTGTAGTGCCTTTTCTAGTTATGGGCCCTTTAGGGTTTGCTTCTGAGACACCTTCTCTGGCACCAACTCCTGTGTGACCCGCTTTCTCAATTTGATCAAATGTGTTGGTCATATAATAAACTACCCTGGAGCTTGCTCTAATATTTTGACATCATCAGTGGGGCAGGGAACCAGGCAATGCCTGATCACTTCTTTATGCATTGTACTGTGACCTTAGCATTACAAAGAGGAATTATTTTAAGGTGAATTGTTGTGGGGTCTAGGTACATGGTACTATGAGCAATTAAGGATGTAGTTCCTTGGTCTGTCACAATATAAATACCACACTTTTCACCATCGTCCTTAGTGTGCACAAGGGTAAGGTCAAGACTAGATGATTGAGAGACAAACTTCTCCTTATTAGCATTGCCCTTCCCATTAGTCACCATAAGAGAACCCTAAAAATATAAATAAAATTAGTCAAGAAAAAATAAATGTTAAACATCCCTTGAAAATAAGTAAATGAATATGTGTACCTCTGAACTTTGGCCGGGTATGGGGAAGCCCATAATCATCATGACCTGTTGGAGCCAGACATCTATAAGCTCTTAGACTCTAGCATCCACCTCAAAGCATATCTTTTCTAACTGCTTGATACTTTATTTTAAGTTCATCTCAAACCTTTTGCAACATATCTCGAAGTATTTCTATGGAGGGACGCTTCTTCTTCGAGAGGTGGAGCTAAAAATGTCTTTGTGAATGACTCCTTTGAGGGCCCCTCTCACTCAACCTAGGTGGTCAGGGGTCCCAATAGCTGTATTCAGGATATCCATTCCTTTTTAAAGAACAAAACACCCTTGGGATGCCTGTTGCTCAAGTGTATCCTACAACATATACAAGTTACAAAGTTAAAATAACTGAACAACAAGTAATAACATATAAATTCTTATTATTTAAATTAGTTACTTATCAATTCTCTCAACAACTGTAGCAACCTCTGGAGTGATATATTTCCTTTCTTCACCCTTGCAACCTACCATTTTTGTCGGCAAGATGGACGTTGAACATTGATAAATGAAGAAGGATATGAGGCAGTAGGGTATGATATAGTTTCTTGTTGCGTAGCCTCCAACTATTCTCGCATTATTTTCCTCTCAAGGATAATGTACCCCTTAAGACATATAGTGTTGATACATTTCTTCTTGGCTATTTCTTGATTCCTCTTACAAATAGCATGTAAAAATGAAACAAATTTATATTAGTTTATTAAAATGTACATTCATTACTAACTAAGTTAATTAAAATGTAAGTTTACAGTACACATTAAACCTCATAAGTAACCTCTTCCCACCATTGACGAAACAATAATGTCAAAGCTTTGTCATTAACATTGGGGTATGTGTCATTTGGATGCTCCCCCATCTTACTGCCTTTGAGGTAGTCCTTCACAAGGTTCAACTTAAAGTCCCTCCACCGTTCATTGCATTTCTTTAAGATGCGATGCTTCATGCTAATAGTGGCAACAATGTCAAAATTTTGCTGTGTGAAAGTACAAAAAACAAATAAGATGAAGCTGTAATAAGTGACGCAAATTATGAATAACTAAAGTAGATAGGTGGAACATAGAATGAGAAATACACCAAAATGTCCTCCCAAGTCATATCCTTATTGTCACATCCCAAATTTTGGACTGTGACCGGCACAGAATATAAATACCTCATATTCTGAAAGCCTAGCACATTAAGTAAAACCTTTAAATTTTCCATAGCATTTTCAAATATCATATGAAATATTTCCTAAGGTTTATGCAGAGCATTTTCCTTTCCAAAATAATACAAGTTCTTAAGAAGCAATTACATCAAAAGTAGTATTTATCAAACAAAGCTTCGGATCAACAGCGAGCCTCTTTACCGCTCAACTGGAGGATTAGGGTCACCTGCACTATCTGAAGCAAAATAATCTACTCGTGAATAACGTCCCAAAAACATGATTTAAAGAATGCAGAAATAAACAATGCATAATCATGTAAAAATGTATTTCATAATATTTCATAATCTGATGCAAACTTTTCCGTAAATATTTGTATTTCAGGAAACATAACAATATGAAATAACCATTTCAAATCAATCGTTGAAATAACCATTTCTTTCAAAACCATAACCTTTCTGTAGGACTTCAACAGAACAAAAACAGACGTGGACACACAGTCCACGAGGGTAACTAACCATTCTGGTGGCTCGAAGCCACTAAGTGTCGCGAGAACGAATCCCACGAAATAATTTTGGTGGCTCAAGGCCACAAACTGTCGCAAGAATGAATCCCACGAAATAATTCTGGTGGCTCAAGGCCACAAACTGTCGCGAGAATGAATCCCACGAAATAATTCTGGTGGCTATGCCACAAACTGTCGAGCTCGAGTAACCAAGGTGCACCAAGGACTAACAGTACTGCTGTTAGCAACCAGCGTTCTGTATCCTGTCCTAAAACATTTCTATCATGCGTGGGGTCCTTTTCACATGTAATGATCTCAATCGTTTCAAATACCATAATCATTGATAAAGCCATTTTTAATTTCAGAAACCCCAGCATGAACATTCAAAATCAAGTTACTGTTAAAACATATGCAATTCACGTAGGAATATTTCATGAATAACATCAGTTCACTGTCAAAACTTTTTCTAAAGCCTCTTTATCCATTTTCATGCATAATCGTAATCTTTTGTAAATCGATCGAAAGAAAATAATTTCTAACGATTTAAACCGTAATTTCGTAAAACTTGCTTTTTGAAATCCATATTTGAAATTCATCATTTGAAATAACAATGCATTTGAAAATGTAAATTTGTAGGGAACGTTATTCACTCACCTGCTATGCTCCTAAATCGCTACTCCTCCCACCAAACACCTGCTGCAAGATTACTTCTCAATCCCCTGATTGATACAACACATTAACATTCTGCTTAAAGTCTTCGACCATAATAAGCATCCCTAACTTATCACTTCCAATACTAATACACCATTAATCATTCAATTTAAAGATTCAATACTCCAGCCACTAATACTTAAATATAATTATATCATTTGGGTTCCAACACCACCACATGGTTCTCTGATTTAAAACCCCCTCTCGCTAAATGTAAACATATACATACGCCTAGCAGTAAAAGTTTCCAATCACTTCTTCTTTCATTAATTAGCAATATACATGCTTAGGTGCAAATAACCACAATATCCCAAAGCACATACGCTGCACGCTGAACACTCATGCACACAAACACTCACACACAGCAGCAACACAACAATATATGTACACGGTAGCAGCAACCCAGCATGCATCCAATGGTATACACATCACAACAAAAGTCTTCCCAACACAGCAAACAATATCTGAAATTTCCAAAGCAGCAGTCCACAGCACAAGCACAACAGCCACGGTTGTGGAGAGAATAAAGAACATGGGTGAGACTTACCATCCTTCTCACCATTGGGAATTCACAGTAACAGAACCACGGGGTTGGGCAGAAAATGACAGTGCACAGCGTCAATCCACTCCCTCTAACACTCACGGCAACGGCCTAAAATAGAGCAACAACGATGGCACCGAACAGAAATGAGTGAGCTCTGTCACTCAGCAACCGCTTAAGAGGAAAGATGGAGTTGAATACGAAATGTGAACTAAAGAGCTTACCACTTCACTAACCGAATGGATCATGACAGAAGCCAGTCGGGAATTGGAATCAACGACTTGCTACAGTAGCAAAGGATTTGCTATAGTAGCACGAAAATAGTGTCGGACAACAGCTACACAGCGACGGTGCTCACCATGAATGTGGTCTACTGGAAGGAGTGTTCACCGGCGCTATATCTAGAACACTGAACCCGCGGCACTCCTGCGCTCTCCACTCAAACTCTCGCTGCCACCACAGCCTCGTTGATGACAGAAAATGAAGGGAGCGGGACGGGTTACTTCTTAAAGGCGACCAGCTGAACTTCCGTGCCATGTACTCCCTTCCCGCGCCGCAAGCTGAGCCTCTGTCGTTCAACACCTACCCGTGCTACTGCCCTGCTGTCTCAGCTAGCAGGAAGGAAAAATGAGGGAGAAAATCAGAGGTTCGATAAAGAATGGACAGAGGGGCAAAAGAGTAATTTCACGCGTCTGAGGAAAAAAATGAATTTCACTTTCGCTTCCGCTGCGACTCGAACACGGGCCAAACGTTTTTCCCTTCGCCTCTTGAACCATTCGACTAACGCTTCCCATACGAAATATTCTACAATAAATATACATATAACCGTTAATTAAAATTCCTGATCATAACACTTATTTTTATGGTCGACCTCTTTCCAATTGGGGTACGCAATACTAATCTTAGCACATACTATATGGCTGACATGGCTATTAAACACTAGCATATTTTGATCAGTTGCCTTCATGTCAGTATCAAACTCAACTAACAACCTCGTGGAATTTGTCCCCTCATCTGTCCTAGAGACCCATTTCATACAGGTTAGGCCTCTTTCTTCCCTTATTGATTAGAACCTAAACTATCCATGCACTGTTCAAAAAATAATAAATAAAGTTAAGAATATGATACAACTAACTATATAAAATAGTAAACTAATATCCAAATTATAACTTCATTGAGCCACTTGTTTAGAAACTAAGAATCTTAAAACAGCATACTATATTCTACTCTTTAAACCTCAATGGCCTAATAACATACACATACATATATTAATCTTTGTTATCTCTATAAATCAACTATCAAATCATCATTTTAACTATCGATTATGTTATAATCACATAATCATCCAACTCCTCTTATGTCCCATAATCTTGAGTCCTAAAAATCACATTTAAGATTAACCAAGATTTGGTTCTCCTATAGCTCAGTGTACTATCCAAATAAAGGAAGAGAGCAAATTCATAACTTGAGCTCTACTATCCTAAAGCCTCATTTTAGAGTTTTTCAGAACTTATTACAACAATTCAAACATTTAGGAATATAAATGAACAAAACTTAATTTGGTTTTTTAGCAACCAAACACCCAAAACCCTATAACCCACTTCAGTGAATCACTTGCCTACATACTTAGAGTGTAACATTTACATATTTTATTAACTCATTTAGTCTCTTTTAGGTTTAATCGTAATAAAGAACCAGACCACAAAACAATGAAGTTAAATGAAGACTTACAACTTTAAAGATGAGAACGATGGTAGAGGGAGTTAACGACAAAGGAGATACTAAACAACAATGAGAATGACATTGAGTCACTGAAAATAGGTGGAAAAGGACAAAAAATACCTTTCGTCCAAGTCTGTGGTGGTGGGGTAGAGAATGGGACCATAAGTGACTGTATGAAAAGTAAATCTGAAGCTCACCGCATATTAGGTTTAGTAAATTTTTTGGCTTTTTACATCTATTTTTAGTCTTGTAATGGCAGTTGTTAATAAAACCGCGATCAAAAGTCTAACATTTACTAGATGTTAATACTTTATACAAGGTTACAAGTATCTGTAATAGTGGTTTTTTAATAAAAACTACCGTAAAAGCCATTTATCCTATTATTTGAAGATGACATATAATCTTTAATCCAATAAATTAGACACTAAGCTAGTATGCCAACGGTATTTAGTAATTTGTTGCATTATTAATTTATTGGATAAATTAGACTTCTTGATTAATATTTTCTCAAAATATTCACACTTTCAATTTCCTTTAAGGTACTCATTGCTGAAGGTGCAGCTAATTAAATAAGGTAAAATTGATGTAGGTCCTATAAAAGAAAAAAATTCTTTACATATTTGTTGAGTTTTTAGGAACATATATAACATCATTTTTTACTATACCAAAATTTTGGGTGAGTTGAGTTAGGCTGATATCAAACCCGATACAATATAATAATAGGTTTATTCTTAAGAAATATGTGTACACAATTTATCAGAATAATAATAACTGACTTTAGAAAATAATCTAACTAGTTTGACTATTCCTTAGAAAATATTCTAATTGACTATTATTTATATTTTGTAAGAAATCATATCCCATCCGCTAGTGCCAAAAAGTATCAAAAAAAGAAGATAAAAGAAATGTGAAGCCTTTCAATCAGATGAAGCAGAGTCGTCTGAGTTTTGGGAGTTATCTGGGTCATCTGAAGGGTGTGGAAGTGCCACTAGTTATGTTAGTGGCAGAGATCAGAACAGAGACTATCGAACCTTTCTTAAAGATTCTCTACCTAAAGGGAGAGCTCTTCAACTGAGTTCTCCAAGATATTCATTCTGTTTATCAATTAGTCTAGACATTTGAGGAGGTTTGAAAATGGCAAAGCAAGCATCTGGTCAAGAAAAGGATGCTTGTCCTCAAAATCATCATGGGATCTTTTCTGTGAACAAGAAGGAGAAAAGCCTAAAGAGGATTCCATGTAAAGAAAAATAGAAAAGACAATAAGACAAATATGATAAAAGAGGAAACATATTGAGAAAAATGAAGTGGAACAAAAAGTACAATGAAAGGTTATTTAAGATTGAAGAAAAGACAATTCTTATGAGGTATATGTTGGTCTTCCCTCCTGATGGTTAGAGACATTAGGAACCGAAGAGACAAGAAATGTATACTTTCTTTCTATAGATAAGGCATGAAGAGGAGAAGGCGAGAACGTAGAATGATAGACTTATAACGGCAGTTTTTTTAAAAATCGTCGTTATAAGTTCTCAGTATCATTTTTAACAGCGGTTATATGAAAAACTGTTATAAAAAGTTTCAAAAATACGGATTTATTTATGAATATGCCACTGTCTATTTTTTACAGTATTTTTACTTTTAATCACTATAAAATAGTGACGTGATAAGTGTTTTTTCTGATAACGTGGCACCAACTTTTAGGCTTTTAGTGGTGGCAACTTTTGTCACTACTGAAAATAAATTTTTTTTGTAGTGAATGTTTAAATTCCCATTAAGATAGGTAATCACATTTAGTGCTTCGAATATGATTTTCTCCATTAGGAGAATATTGTGCTTATTAAAGGGGGAGTTTAGTTTGGTAAAATTCATAAGTTTAAAGTTGTAGTCCTTATTTCAAAAGAGCATGGAGGTTCTTTAATGTCAAATAATGTTCATTTTCTGCTATTTAGATAAATGTTACTTATTCTAAACTAGATATCTTCATGCATAGGATAATAGTTTAGAAGCTTTTCAAATAAAAGCCCAATTACTAGTGAACTCTTGATATAGGCTTTCACCCCAGTTAGAACTAGCTACAGGGTAAAACTATGGTGGCATGTGAATAGAAGTCAAGAGTTCAAACCTTTACAATATAACTAAGAAAATTAAATGAAATACTCTTCCTGTCCTAAATATAAGAATTTTTTTATAGTATAATTTATTCTATAAATTATGTTTTACATTTAGCACCAGAGGAGTAGGTTATTTTGTGTGGCTTACCGCTTTTAAAAAAATGGAAAAGGGTCAACAATATATATATATATATATATTTGTATGTATGTACAAGTAGGTGGTGAACTTACACTTAAAGGGAGATTATTAGGAATAAACCTATATATCTATATATTTGTATGTATAAAAGTGAGAAATACTAATAAACCTAATACCTTAAGGTGATAAAGCAAAATGGGGTATCAAATCCTCTTATATTATATATATATATATATATATATATATATCTTCCAAAGCTCAAGAAAAAGAAGACCTAAGAAGATTTTTCATGTCATTAACACTTTCCACAATCCCAATATTATATTTGATATTGATATTGATTATAATTATATGAAGGATCCAAATTATTCATCAGCAACTAAAGTTTAAAACTTTATTTAAGATGTATAAAAAATAATAATTATTAGTTACAAAATAAAATATGCATCTTTTAGTATAAAATTTTACGATTCTAAGCTTAATATATTTTTAACATGAGTACATAATTAGGTTCAATAATGTTCTCGTAATAGTGAGGGGCAGTTCTCTTATGGGTAGTAAATGTGGAATAGAGTCGAGAATTTGGGTTTTGCTAAGAATGTAGCCTATATTCCATGAAAACTTGTATTCGATTTAGGGTGTATTTGGATTATATTCTAGGTAGAATAGATTTTGGAGAATAAATTTTAGGTAGAATAAATTTTAGAAGAATAAATGTTGGGTAAAATATATTTTGAGTAGAATATATTTTTGTGAAAAAAATCATTTTTTAATTCAAACCATTGTTTTGGATCAAATAATCTAAACACCCCACATATTCTACAATTAATTTATCATGAAAACTAATAAACTATCCATACAATAATTTTTTTAAGAATCAATTTTTATCAAAATGAACAAACACCAACTTTTCCCCACAGTCAATTTTTAACAAAATTAATAAACTATCAAAACACTAATTTTTTTTTCACAATATATTTTTACCAAAATCATAGTTTTAGAAAAGTTAGGGGAATCACTTCTAACAATAAATTTATTTGCCAAATGTATTCTCCAAAAATTAATCCAAACACACTAATAAAAAATAGATTTTTTACAAAATCTATTATACTCAAAATATATTATCTCCTAAAAAATCTATTCTCCAAAAATTAATCTAAACACACAAGTTAGAAGTTGTTCCTGTTAGCTTATACCAAAACTATGGTTTTGATAGAAAAAGTATAAAATGCCTAGAAAATTTTTTGGTATGGTTTTCTTTTTATTAGCATGATGATGATCATTTTGCATATACTTGTAAAAAATGTGTGTCCATACCATAAGTATGTAAGTGTCTATATATATATATATATATATATCATAGGTAACATTTTTACTTAAGAATTGAGAAGGATATCCCCCATTTTTGTTACTTTTAGATACAATAAAACTATCATATTAAAATGCAACTTAGATCGGCTAATCAAACTAAGGAACTGATGACCCAATTAAGGAATATATGGAGTATTATTTTAATTATGATTGAGTTGACTATAGTTCAACTAGAGTTAATTAGATCATTGACCATTAAATCACTACCTCGATCAACTTTATCAGTTTTATATACATGTGTATATTAAGGTTATCTTTCTATCAATTTGATATGACCTTCTTTGACAATATATTCCTTCAATCCTTTTTCTATTCAGTTGATGTGATACTCTTGTATTCTAATCAAATGGTTTTGATATCATATTATAGTTTTAGATAGATGTGTAAATTAGGGCTATCTTTCTATGAAAATTACTTAAATCAATTTGATATGAACTCCCTTAATATTATATATCTTCAATCTTTTTTCTATTCATTTGATGCGGGACTCTTTATATTCCAAAAATGAACAACTACCGGATCATCGTTACTTATGAATATCCCACTTTCATGTTACTTTTTTAATATTCCACATTCACACTTCAATGATCATGATCTCCCACAAGTCAACAAAATAAACGTGTTTTCATTTCGACATTGTGTGTATTTGGATAAAATTTTAGAAACAGGCTTATGAAATAAAATAGCTTTTGGATAGCTTATAGAAAATGGATTTTAGAGAAGAGCTTATGAAAAAAAATGGTTTTAAATAAATGAGTGTTTGGATAGTTATTTCTAGAAATATTTTTATTATTGGTAAATTATGAAAAAAGGGTATGAGTATTAAATGAGGAGAGATAAGATATAAGAGGAGAGATGAGAGAGAGTGTAAGAAAATAAAAGAGAGAGGGTATAAGAAAAAGTATGAGAAAAGAGAAAGGGTATAAGAAAAAGTAGGGGTAATATAGTAATTAGTTAGTTCATAAGATCTTTTACTTTTCCATAAGTTAAGCTGATCAGCTTATCTGAAACTTTAGTTTTAAACTATAGTTTAGTCCAAAAGCCCGTTTGAACAAATATAACTATTTGTTTTAAAATTTTCCCTAACCTAAATTTTGCCTAAAAGGACTTTTAAAACTATGGTTTTCACTCCAACCAAACAGGCCCATTATTAATGTGCTAATGGCTTATGAATATACATGTGCAGCTTCACACGGAAACTGAAATATGAAGTGAGTCCCATTTGGATTAGATCGATGGTTTGTTAAATCAGTTATTATTATCAATGGGGTCAATAATATTTGGACAGAATCAATCACAACGAGCGACAGCATTCAACATTGTCAACTTCAATTGCTTGGCATTGTTTGGTTAAATTAAGATTATCTTCTCTATGAGAACACTTGGATATTCAATTTACCACACAATTTTTTTCAAATATGGTTCCACTCATTTATTGCCTTCCCATTTCCAAATCCAATGATACACTTTGTATGAAATTGTCAAACATATAGTTACACAACATTCATAATATTGTCTAATAATTTTTATTATGTGGATGCTAACGTTTCTGTATCTCAGTGAACAAAAACAAAATATCTCTCTTTAGAATATATTATTTGAACAATATTCTATAAAAAAAAATCTCATTTATAACCACTAAAGTCTGACATAAACGGTAGATGATTATGTCTCTTAAACATAATATCTTAGGTTTGAATTAAGATGTGTCAATGGGAAAAAAAATTGTTGAGAGAAACAAAACCCATTTGGTAATCTCTATACCTTGAGAAAATTAGTCTTTAGCTATTAGCTGATGGATTATGCCTAGACTCTACAAAAAAAAAAAATTATCTTCTCTCAATGCATGTATTTGGCAAATGCATTGACCTAGATTTAGTGTGACCACAAGTAAAATATATATATTCATAATGAAAAGTTATAAGAAAATTTGAAAATATTATATTTAAACTATCATGTCTAATACGAAATTCATAAATTTTATTTAATATTTATGAGTACGTTGTAAGTAATATTTTAGATTCAAGGATTTCTATCATGTATATCAAAATCCTATTCTTATTATGTGGTTGTTGTATGTATTTAATTATATTAATTATAAATTATTGTTTGTATTTTTTTAATAAATGTCAATCATATTTTAAAATTTTTAATTTAATATTTAAGATGTTACAAATGTACTTCTATATAATTTAAAGATAATACTCTTTATTTAATATAAAAGCTAGTTAAATGGTTGAATTTGATACTAAATATAAGACTCCAATCACTTATCCTTCCCCCCTCCCCCATTTTTAATTTTTTCCCAAAGTATTCTTGTTGTTTATAGATATTAAGAAGTTTTTATCTAAGGATAGTAATAATAAAAGATGGTATTTTAAGAAAGCTAAATTATATTTATTTTTTATTGGAACTAAATCATATTTGTTACCAATAACTAACATAAGTAGATTTTTTAATTTACTCAAATCAATTATCTAACTATTATATCAAGAACAAAAAAATAGTAATAAATTTAAAGTAGTAATGATACATTGGGAATACTATGTATTATTAGTAATTTTAGTAAGCTAGCATCAATGATAACTTAATTTTACCATTTGCGCTTGAGCTAAATGGAAGAGACTCCATTTCTTTTACATAGAGTCCTTGAGCATGATAATGTTTAAATATGATATAATAATATTATGTATCAAATAATTAAAGAAAAACCATAACTTAATTGCATAATCATTGACATTAATTTTTTAACTTTTAATTATTAATAATACAAGTTATGACCTACTAATTATTAAAATTTTTAATCCTTGAAGTTTTACCTAATTTTTAATTAGATCAATGTAGTTCTTTTCTTTTTATTAAGTCCTAATAGTTTTCTTAGTTATAGTCATTAGTTTCTATACTCATAATCTATTAATTAGAGTTAGTGTGGATGCTAACTAAGCGATATGTAAGTTTTCACAAAATACAACAAAAAATTCTTTTTAAATAAAATGATTTAAGAAAATTTAATTATTATCAAAATAAGAATAAAAAATTAATATGCTAATAATCGTTGCTAACATATGTAATATATGATTTGATTGATTTTTGTTTTATTTAAATGCATGTTGCAAAGTTATTTAAAATGTGTTTTAAGGGAGAGACACGTTATCAACCACTAATATTATTTCTCTTATAAATTAATATGAGTATAGCGACTAATAGCTATAAGTAAAGAATCTATAAGGGCATAATAGAAAGGGGAAAACTAAAAGGTAAATAAAAATTAGATGAGATTATAGAAACTTGCAAATTAATTTTTTTCTAAATATTATTATCAATACATAATATAAAATTTACAAAAATACGTAGCTCATTTTGTAGGGCATGTATAACGTAAACCCCTATATAATAAGTCTTGCGCACGTGAGTGATGTGACGAGATTTTGCGTGGACATTAAAATAAGATGAGACAATTACCAAAAAGAATTAAAAATTGAAGAAAGGTCCCTATTAAAAATTTTAATAGTGAAAAGAATCTAATAAATTTGTATACACAGAAAGTACTTATGCTCTATCATACAGAATATCTAATATCAATACTCTAATTTAGATTATTCCCATCAAACAAAATTTAATGAGGGAATTTTCTCTAATTTTTTAAAAAAAGAAAAAAAAAAGAAAAGAAAGCGAGGATAAGATAATGTTGAAGATAGGGGAGAGAGAAAATCAAAACGTAAATGGTTGGAGAAGCACAAAACGCTTGGACTATGGGATCGCCACACGCCTCATATCTATAGACCTTTCCAACACACCAAACAAGTCTTCCCTCTTAACTCCAACCTCTATCAAACAATTTCTAGGCAAAGAGCTTATCTGATCTTTTCCGATTTTCTTTCCATTTTTTAAGGCAATGTTTGTGTTATTGACTTTTGCAGCCAAATAAAGCCTAACATGTTTGGAAGCAATATATGAGAGTGAAAGAGAGACGAAATTAAACAGTGAAAAGCTTGTTTTTCGTCCTGCTCCTATTATAGTACATAGAATGGGAGCATGAGAGTGATGAATTGGTTGAAGGAACATATGAAATTTATAGAATGCGTTGTGTGGATATTAATTGCTATGGTTAGTCCTATAATGCCTTCTAAAAGTAGGAATATGTGATCAAATTGGGAGTTTTGGTGATTTTCAAATTATGGTCGAATTTGTAGTAGTTTTTCGGAGTATTTTTTGTTTGAGAATTATGAAAATTTCTTATTTGGAGTATGATTGAGTAGTGCATAAATTTTAAAGCAATTCGATTTGGTTTTGAATACTGCAAGTTTACTCGAAATTCTTGGTTAAAGAGGCTTAAATTTGCATTTGGGTTGTTCTGATTTTTTTTTGTACAAAAAAATTTAAAAAGGGATTAGGCTCACATATGATCTAAGGGTAGAGCGAAATTTTATTTTTTTTTAAGTGATACCAATATCGGGTAGGGCAAGCTGTCTATTATCTTCAGGCATAAACTTAGATACCTAGGAGTTATGATGACTCCCTAAGGCCCACAACTAGAACTACAAGAAAGTAGTATTTCATAAAAATATAATACACTATAAATAGTTATATGTGTTATTTATTCGCCAGTTAAACTCATGGGTTAAACTAGTGGTACGTTGTTATTTGGTACTTAGGTTCCGGCAAAACGGGATGGTTTGTTTCAGCCGGTATAAAATTGAGTGTTATACCTTCAAAAAGATAGTATTTTAGGTCAAGGGGCTTTTAAGTCTGGTTCTTTGAAGTCTGGCCCATCAAAGGACCGCCTCATTTAAACCCGCATATAATAGTGTATCTTTTGACCATTTTGATAATTATATTTATTCAATTTTATTTAACTAGTTGTACCAAAAAAAATTATTTAACTAGTATTTATTCAAAATTCTTTTAATCCTATATAAATTATATGAACATGATGCAGAATTATCAAAATAATTATGTGGTTATGGATCATTCTTATATGGACAAATATGAATTAAAAAATTATCTAAAAAAAATAATACTTAAGCATGATAATTGAAAAGATTTAGATGTCTTGGACTAATAGAAGAACAATCAACATCGATTTTCACTTCTTTTAAGGATGATAGCTGATGTTTTTAACATTTTGATAAAGTTAGTGAATTAGTTTTTAACACTAAATTAAGCTTTTTTCAGTAGTTAGTGAATTAGCTTTTTAGGCTTTTAGCATTCTTTTAAAGGATGACAACACAATTTAAATATTGCTGATATCGAGGATAATGAATTAGTGATGAAGTTGAAAATGATAATCATATGTTGATGTTTCTAATGTTTAGTGTTTAGTTTGTACTTTATGTGATTTATTTAATTTTGCACAATAGTATATCAATGTTAAGGACAATTACTTTATTTGGTTTACTTTTGAAAATTTGTACAATAATATTTGATACTTTATTTTATTACTATTTATCAATATTTAATATAGGATCTAATTTAAGAGTATTTTTAAACCTAATCATATTACCTAGTTTCCTAGTTTTGGGCTTTTAGCATAAGTGTCTATGAATTGAATTCGAGACTAAAAGGGATCTACCGAAGCCTTATATTGCTATATCAACTCTATATTTGCGATCTAATTGGGGAGTTGATCTTGATCTTAAATATAAGAATTATTTTCTATATTTATCAATTTTTTTCTAAATTATCTATTGATATTCCCTCAACAATAATCAATCAAGAGAGGGAGGGAATAGATTAAAGAATATAATTATGGTATTTTAGAAAAAATATGTCATATTAACTAAATTAACTAACTTCCTTAATTAATCTAATTAAGTTATTTAAATATGTCATATATTAAGAATAGGAGAAATAATATGTATGGTTTGAATTATGATTTTTATGAGATTTATTTTTTTTACTTTCTTTTGGTAGAAATTAAGTGGTATCTTTTAACCGATAGTTTAAATATTAATCTTTTTGAGGTGTAGAGATGAGTGAAGTGGGCTTCTCTTCTAACAAAGTATTTTCTATGTATATGGCCTAGTTTAAATTTAAAACATTATATTTAAAGGAACTAGTTATCTATTAAATATGTTAAGCTTTATTAGTTATTGTTTTACTTTTGATAGTATGTAAAAAAACAATTAAGAATTTCTAAAATGACCTAAAAGCCTGTTAGCCGCCCCTAAACTCGCCCCTAAAGCCTGCCATGACCCTTTTAGGCCCGAGTCCATCAATGACCGTGCCGTTTTCCATCTTTCTTGTGATCTTGTGAATTAGACTATGGACTTGGACTTGCTCACAGCTAGGCTTCCTAGCCGAAGGTTGGAGTAACCTACGGGATTCCATGTCATATGCATGCATCGAATTATTATAAATTGAAAATCTTTGGTATGAATATTTATAAAATATGACAATAATTTAGAGTCTACGCGTGTGTGTTATGATCTGTTCTGAATAATGGATCATGGAATTATATAGTGCATGTTTTGACATTATTTGCGCATTTTTATATACCGCTTCATATCATATGCTTCTCCCAACGAGGATCATCCAAGTGACATATGTAATCCATGAAATTGTCTTAATGATTAAGTAGCCATGATCCTGCTTGACTAAAACGGTGGTGATGTAATATTCATCTTCTCAACTAGAGCTGGGAAATATAGGTCAACTTGTAAGCTCCGAGTAACTTGTTGTAGATATGGGTTATGGTTAGTTGGATTGAAAAAGCCACCTCTAAAGTGGGTTGATATTTTGCCAAACCAAATTTGACAAAGGTAGGTGGACCCGCCAACCATCTGATTTTATATTTTGCAAAGAGAGGGGAGATAACGGACTGGACCTAAACAATTGGACAAGACGATAGTTAATGAATCAAAGAGTTGAGCGGTCAAACAAGAGTGAGACTACCCACCAACGGGAGTTAGTTCAAGTGGTAAGCGGTTCGATATCGCTTAAGTGATATCTCGAGTTTAAACTTTAACATATGCAAAAAATCTCTGTTGGAAGACTTACCTACCATTACCAGGTGCGTGACGCGGGTCGGATTCAGATGTAGTCGGGGTAAAGCTCCGATGAATCAGGTGGGCAACAAAAAAAAAGATTGAGACTACACATTTGTTTGTCTGTAAGTTCAATTGACGAAGGGATGAGACATACGACTATTTAAAGCATGATCAATCCCTAGAGAATATCACTTTGTTATTATTCAAATTGCGGCATTTGGAGAAATATCATAACTCTTGAATGCTAGATTTACACTTGAGGATAATAAACGGCTCGTTCTACCTGATATTAGTATCGTCTAGGAAGAAGAGAAATTTTTCATATCCTTAGATTATAGGTGATCCCAACTCCTTTTAAAAATTTTTACACTAAAAAAAAAAAAGAAAAGAAAAGAGAAAAAAGAGTGAGACTACAAGAAGATTTATATATTTACAAAGCGAGACACAAGAGTGAGACTATGAGTTTGCGAGTGAAGTGCCAGAGTAGAGAGGAGCATAGGAGCAACGTCTGAGGTGGCGACGCTTCATTTAAGTAAGGAGATAAAAAAATGGGGGATGACCTACCACAAGTACAAGTTGTGCAACTATAAGGTTAGTCTGAGTAGTAAACGATTCGGTATTGCTTAAGTAAGGTCCTGAGTTCGAACATTGGTGTATGTAAAAAATTTTCCATTATAGCTAAGTATGTGACACAGGTCAAATCTGGATGTAATATGGGTAAAACACCGATGAATCGGGTGGACAACAAAAAAAAAAGGTTATGCAACTATATACTAAAAGCTTTGTTTTTTTTTTTTTTTTTGCTTTGCACCCACAAAAATCATGACACAACTCAAAAGCTCAAAAACTACTTATAAATAACCTTTTTATCCACCTAACATACTGCTTCTTGGCAGATTGAGTCTACATACTTAATCCATATTACTAGCTCTACTCCAAACTTAGACTCAATTAACTTATGTAAATTTTACTTGTTTGGAAATCCCAAAACCATTACGCCCAGCATCTCCCCTCCCCCCGCGTGGGGGAAGTTAAACTTATTTGACACAAATATGTCATAGACAAAAGGCAAATGAAACGGTGATATATAGTTCATCAGGTTAATTATCCTTAACAAGCTAACGAATGAAGAAGAAAAGTGAAGAAGAATGTGAAAAATATTATGCAAAAAAATATTCTTCACTCAAAAGAAAATCCAATTAAAGAAAGAAATAAAATTCTCCTCAAAATTGTTGGCAAAAGAAAAAAAGTACTTTTTTGGGGCTATAAAGGAACATATTTTTATAGGCCCAAAATAAGAGGAAAATAGCTAGAACCAGAGAGCCTCATGTTCTACGTGGACTTTAGGCCCAAAATAATGTTCTTCATTAACAACCCAAAATATAATTAGCAACGGAATAATTAATTTTCTCTCCTTTGGGATCAAAATATGGGGATTAGTGGCCAGTATTAAAGCCTTATCGAGAGAATTCTGTAGTATGAAGGGATTAATTATTAATTTTAATAGTAGATATTCTAGGTTTACTTAAAAAAAAATTCTATATTTTGGGATCAAAATATGATATGATGATGGTGAATGTCAACCAAAAGAATAACCAAACTTCTTGATCCCAGTGTTAGTGCTAATTTTTATAGTAAAATATTTTTTTACTAACAAAGTTTGGCATATGTTAGATAATTGGATTCCTTAAAATGATATTCTAGCTTCAAACCAGGCAGTGCATATAGAAAAATATTTTGTTAAAAAAAGATAAAACTTATTTTAATAATCTCTATACTTTAGGATAATTACTTTTTAAGTTATCCGCTAAAGTATACTTCCTGATTTCTATCAAAAAAAAAAAAAAATTGTTGCATTCCATGCAATGATTTGATATAAATTTTGTTATGGATACTATATTGATATGTTTATAATTTCTCCCTAGAGGCGGTTTTTATTTTCTTTAATTAGCTAAATTTTCAATGCATATACATTATATAAACAGAAAGCTTTTAGGTGGGATTTAATTAGTTTGCTGGACATATCTATGTTTGTTGTAGTAGTAGTTAGACTGTTATAGGTCCAAAAAAAATCATTGATAAAATTCTCTTCACATATTTTATTTCGTACAGCATAAGATTACTCAAATTACTCAAAGTAAGCTAATTCAAACACCCCATAAATTCATAAATGTTACACAACTAACGCCCTGTTTGGTAAGCTAAAAGTGGGGAGGGGAAAACTGGAAGCGAGGGTGGAATCAATATTTTTTACTGTTTGGCATTTTTTTATAAGGGATATTTAGAAGTTGTTTCAATTTTTTTTTTGTTAATTTCCCATTTTACCTCAATTTAATTACTAATATTAATTATATCTCACTATATTTAATTCTCACATTTAACTTAATTTTCACTTCTCCACCAAACATTCTCTCTTCCGCACACACACACACATATATATATGTGTGAAGGTAGTTTTTGGAAAAGATTAAATTTAATTTTTAACCAATTTTTTTTTAAAAAAAAAGAACTGAGGGAGTACAGTGGAAATATAAGTTTTGATTATGACATACAAATGTTAAAAAAGTCAAGTTTTAACAATGACAAATATCACGAGTATATTCGACTTGTTAACTATAACTATGTTTTAATATTTTTCATATATTTACTGGCTAACTACAACTATGGAACGAGTATTTTAAGGTGTTTTTAGTTATATTTTTTTTGGGATATATGTGTGAACTGGGTAGTAGATATGAAGATAGTGGTGTCATCATGAGATGAACATAAATGGTTGGTTGAATGGCTCTTGATGAATGTGTGTGTGTGTGTGTGTATTTAAAAAAAAATGATTGTTGACTAATATCAATAATAATAAATTTATTTTGATGTGTAATTGTTCAATAATGATTGAAGGTATCTATGTATAATTAAAAGAAAATAGTTTGATTCATAATAATATTTAACATGTGAAGTGGATAGAAATGTGTTTATTTGGATGATATCTTTAGAGTGAAAATAAGAAAATAATTTTTTATTTTGTACTTAATCAAGTGACAAGTAATGACAATAATTATAACAAATATTTTCCATATGGTCATCTAACGATAAGGATAAATTTGAGGAGGTCAAGAGTTCAAACTTTCCCAATATATCAAAAACTAATATTTTCCATGTTTAAGAACATTTTTATCTATCTATAATTATTTTATTTGATTGAAGAGTTATGGGGTTGTTTAGAGAATAATTACTTAAAAATAAAAATATAATGAAAAATGAAATAAAATAATAAATTTATATTTTATAAATATGTTTATCTCCATAGATAATATAATAATTAAAAAGATAATCAAAGATATTTAACAATAACGAGAGTATAATAAAATAATTACTCTTGAAAGACAATTAAATTTGGAGATGTGATAAATTTGGAGATTTAAATAATATAAAATTTCATTGTCCTTTCGAATTTATAATTCTAGAACAATTTTGCAAGACAATTAAATAGGAGATTTTAAGCAGCCATTTTTAAATTTTCTTAAAAGTTTTTCACATTGTTGAGAAAAAATAGAATTATTTTTTTAAAAAATAATTGCAACAAACAAAAGTTAAAGGGACAAAGCCACGAGGAATTAAATCACCCTCCGCAGTTCATGTTCTTCCTAGGAGAGTGTACTATGAGGTGACTCAGAGTTTGAGAAGTCCTTGGTAGTTGGTACCTCTCAATTCATTAGTATTATTTTGATTTAGTACTTTCTTCTCATTTATTAGTTGTGGATGCTGAATTTTAATTTTAAATATATAAAATGAAGAAATTAAAATCTTAAGCTTTATATGGAATAAAATATTTTTATATGAACAATAATAGATTATTTTCATTTCATGTACTGTTTTATTTTAAAAGGGAAGAGGATTATCAAAATTAAAAAATATTAATATATATTTACATTTTTTGTTCTTGAAACTGATAAGCACTTTAGTTGAAACAGATATAAATCTTTTGGATATATATTCTTTAGTTTTTGTTTAAAAACATTACAAAAAATGTCACTGTAGACAAAAATGAGCATGACGAAAAGAAAATTTTAAAAAAATATTTAATAAAATTATTAAATGACATATTTTAGTTACAATAATATATAAATATATCTAATTGTTGATAAATCATAGTTTCAACTCCAGATAATAGAATATATATATATATATATATATAATGAGTATTGTTTTAGATTCAATAAAAAAATATAAAATTTATTTTGGTCATTCAAAACTTTTGTCTAAAAACCACTCCGTAAATAACTAGTTTACTGGTATGATGGATGGACAGACCGAAATTAAATTTTCATACCATATGTCTGGCAAGTACATATAACTGCAAAGCAATATTATCAGATCTATAAGGAATCCAATGGGAGGAGATTCTGAGAAGAGGACATGGTTTTTCTTCTTCAGCTTCACTGAGAGGTTCTCAGAAGTTTCAAGCATACAGAAGAAGATGTGAATAATACAATTAATTTATATATACACAAGAAAGTGAGTGCACGAGCGTGAGTGAGCTTGCAAGATCCAAAATAATACTTCCAGCCTTATAGATTTGTGTGTCTGATTCAGATTTGTGTCTGCTTTTGGTCAACTTAACGACAAGCCAAAACATTTGTGATGATCTCTGGCCATGACGAAAAATCAAAATTAGCATATTTAAATTTATTTATCTTTTTCCGCTTTATTTTATTTTTTAATTAAACAATACAAAAATTAATAAAGATGGGGCATGAATGATGGGTGTCGGTTCCTAATTTTTGTACTTGAAAATACGAATAGAGGATGAGAGAGGAAAAGAAGGAGACAGAGAAATCGAAGTCTCAATTATTGTTTGGATGCCATAGTCCCCACTACTCCATGCCCACAAATATACTTTCCATAGTTTGCTGCTTTTTTAAAAAATAAATAAATAAATAAAAACATTATTTGAGTTATAAAATAGCCCCATTTCTAACATGTTGATCTTATAAAATTAAAATTTTTGTTTATATCTCTTTTCTTTTCACCTTAACCAATTTCAATGTATCTAATGAAAATTTCTCATAAAAACTGTCCTAATTTTTGTGAAAAAGGACTTTTAGATTGAGAAAATATTGTATTAAAACCTTATATGATCATTTGGTTGATTTAGTCAACAGCTTGAACTAAAAAAAGTATAACTCATATCAACTGGATTAGATTTTATGTTTTTTTTCTTTCTAAATCTAAAATAGCGTTATTTTAACTTTTTAAAAAAATATCAATTCTTTAAATGTATACTTTATTATTTATGTTTTATCATATTATATGTAGTTTATGTTTGAATATTCTATTTAATATATTTTTATTTGATTATGTCATTTTTCATGATTATATATATATATATTTTGTATATTTTAATTTAATTATATTATTAATTTTTTAATCCTGATCAGTTCAGTTCAAGGTGGGTCAATCCTGTTTAGACTAATAACCCCCAATCTTCCATGAATTCTTCATTGATCAATTCAGTTTTCAGCACCTTAAACTACTAAAATAGCAATAATAGAAGATAGGTTTCACAAATCACTACTGGTAAAATATTTATAAATTATTTACCTACAAAATTCTTATATATGAGATAAATTGTCACAGTTTCCAATTAAACTAACAATTGTTGACATCGCTTTAGCTGCTTTGCTCTGCCTCATACACGTATTCATAATAACTAACTGGATGGAAGAATTTGTAGTGAAACAGGTAAGGAAAAATTAATTAAGATTTAATCAAATATTATAAAATATATTGAATTTAACTAATAAATATCTTAAAAAATAAGTTAAGTTACAGTGTTATTGGGGAATCACACTCCTGAAGAAACAACCGAGAAGAAGAACAAGAAGCACGTGGGAGTGAAAGCAAGTTGGGAAACCGAGAGTGTACGTCTAAGTCAGAGCCAAACCACTTGCACGTGTGGTAACTACAACAAAGTAGCGTAGATCTGAGCGTTGATTTTTATATTATTCATTAATTAAAAAATTATAATTAATTAAATATATCTCTTAATGGACTCTAATGTATTTTATTATGTTCTAAATATAGAATTTAAATAACAAACTTATATAGGTTAAAAATTGTAGTTAAATTAATTCTTTTCTTTATTTTTGTAAGCTATCTCTTTTTTTAATTATTTGAGCATAAAATTTTTCTTAATTGGTTGCACATAATAAAATGAAAAAAAAATAATAAATATGGCAATATGAAAGCTGGAGATTCAATTTTGAAAAAAAAAGAAATACTATTCAACTAATAACAAAATTGGATCTAATAGAATATTAGTCATTCATAATATAATAAATTAATATTTAAATTTTTATTAAAAAAATACTTATATTAAGTATTTCATAATACTTTCAACAAGGTTTTATATATGTGTTTATAGAAAAAATAAACTATCCAACTAACTATTGTAAAAGAGAATATGTGGTGTATTAGGGGTATGCATAGGCAGGGCTGGGCAAGGCAGCCCCTGCCTGGTGCCCTGTCAAAAAATTACATGGGCTGCATTTTGCAGCCCGATGCCCTGCCAGATAAAAACCCTAACAATTTTGGGCTAGACATAAACGGGCTGGGCATGCTCAAGTCATAATGTCATGCTCATGTTGTGAAAAAAAATCTGTAATTATGAACTTCTAAAACAATAACATATTCATGTGTCTTCAATAGTTAAATAATATCTATAATCCACTAAGAATAAGATAACAAAGATAATAATTAAAATCTTAAGATCTATTGCATATAAAAAATGAGCGTTGAAATCTAAATAGTTTGTAATTATAACTTTGTATCAATCTCCCCAATATTGACAAAGATAAATCATCTAAAAAAATAAAATAAATAATTATAATTTATAATGTAATAATATGTTAATTAACAAAGTTAAAAAAGAAGAAAAAATTAGTATAGTTATAAATATTAAAAGATACAACTTACCTACTTATCTATTTATATTTCTAAAATTACCTTATAGTCACCAATAGCTATCATATTCTCCCTTTTAAGATAGAGAAAAAATAAAAAAAATAAAAGAAGGGGTACTCATGAGCAGGGTAGGGCAGCTCCTATGCCCGATGCCCAGCCCAAAAAATGTATGGGCTGTATTTTACAACCCGATACCCAGCCTTACCCTATATTTATTGGGCTGAGTATGATATTTTTATTACAAATTGGACAGGGTATAACAGGCTGTAAGTTTTATGCACAGCTTGATGGTGTATGGTCAGAGTTGCCTTTGAGTTCTTAGAGTTTGTGAGCTCCTCTCATCTTCCTCTTCCACGGGCTTGTGCCTATACTTTATACAATAAGAATTCATTTAACTCTGGTGCATTATATCCTTGATATAATATATATTTAATTAATTTAAAAAAATTAAATAAATAAATTATTTATATATTAATTTTTTTAAAATACCCATTAATCACATACATTTAAATTATTCTCGATAAAAATATTTTAATATATACAATCATATATAAAAATACTTTAAAGAATTATAATTTTAAGAGATAAAATAATTTATAATTTTATATTTAAAATTAAAATAGATTATATTTTAACTCTTATATTTAAAATTAAAAGATTTATTATTTTACCTTAATAAAAGAATAAGGAGGGAGTGTTATTTTACCCTAATAGCGGAATAACTTTTTAAAAGAAGTGTAATTATTAAACACCACTTCAACCATATATTTTATATTTTTGCATGTGTTTCCAAGATAGTTGAGATTCAAATCTCAACAATTTAATTAAGTGTTGATTTTATTTTAATTCATTTGAGATGAGTTTTAAACCTTGATTTTGACATGTAATCCATATTATTTATTACATTTATTAAATACAATGATATTATTGCAAACAAAATCTAATTATAACAAGGGACAGATCAAGATACATGAAAGGAATAAGACCTTGCATGAGGTTTGAGGGGAAATTAAAGCCAGAGACTGATGAATCCAAATGCTTATAATTTGTGAGGGAGGGTATTTATTAAATGAGGACGGCAAGAGTCTAATTATGGTGGGACCATTTTCAATTCGCTGGGATGAAATTACAGCCTTACCCCTGCCGTCACCACTGTCGGCGAGGGCCATCATTTCATGGAGGAAGCAACATGGCAAGGCAAAAGAAAGCAATTTGTATTATACAAATAAATCAAGACAGCTTGCTGTACCTGCCACAGCTATTATTCTCACTCCTCCATATCTTCAATTAATTAATTATGCTCTTCATTTTATCTTCAACCTTCCACCCTCCTTCCTTTTGTCCTTATTACATTCTTTTTTTTTTTACCAGCTTATCTAACAGTATAAAATTTTATTAAATTTATTTAAATCTTAAATTTAAATATTAAAAAATATATATATTGAGAGGAGTAAAATCTCCTATTAAAATTTATAAAATATTGATATTTTTTGTAAAGATATATATATATATATGGAGAGGAGTAAAATCTCCTATTAAAATTTATAAAATATTGATATTTTGTGTACAAAAAATTATTAGATCATTTTTATTAATAAAATTATCATTAGGATACTTTTCTCTTTTTCTCCAAAAAGAAAACAAATTATTATATTTATATATATATATATATATTATATTTCATACTAGTTTAATATTATCAATCAATTTGGATTATATTGGAGCAAGTTAGTTATATTTTCAATTGAACAATGCTCCTTTGGTATAGTTTTATTTTATTCTTTTCATAGAATGTGAAATCAATTTCTTAATATTCAAATCAACTATGGCTGATTATCCATTCTTTTTTCTTCTCTAAAGTATGTATTCGAATAAAAAGTTATGAAAGACACAATTAGAATATCAATATCATATTAAAAAAGAAGAAGAATATCAATCTCATATTTTGTTTGTATGAAGTCCTAAGTAAGTCATACTTTTATTACTTATAAATAATATGATTTTTTTTTATGAATTTCGTATTATACATACACACACAATTTATTCATGCAAAATGAATTATTAAGTGAAAAATGCTAAAAAATAAATAAAATTACTGGAAGAGAATTTCATATGCTTCCTCCCCCATTTGTGTATATACTATCATAAACATTCTTTCACTGTTGGCAAAACTCTTAATTTATGAGTAAAATAAAATAAAATAAAAATATAATAATAATATTTCCCACTTTCATTTTCTTTTTGACTAAAGTAAGAATTTTTTCAGTACCTCACTCCCCCAAGTGTCTCTTTGTGTGTCTTCTATGTTCAGTGGTCACCGCTCTTATATATATAATCCCATTCGCCAAATTCCTTTAACGCTATCAAAACCCCACCAACAATACCTTTCCCAACCTCCTCCTTTCATCCATGGCTTCTTCTTGTGCTTTTTCTTCCTCTCTGATAATTTCCCCAAGAAAGCTTCGTTCTGACTTGTATTCCCACACATACCAGCAAGATTCAAGCACCCCCTTAGTCATAAACGTTCTAGCTTCTCTAATCGAGAGGAGCATGGCTCGAACTCAGAGAATCGTCAAGAACTGTTCTTGGGCTTTGTCCAGAGGCCCCACCACCACCGACATCTTCGATTGCAGAGAGATCCCTGACATGACCATTCAATCTTACCTCGAGAGAATCTTTCGCTACACTCGTGCTGGCCCTTCCGTCTATGTCGTCGCTTATGTCTATATCGATCGATTCTGCCACAACAATCCTGAGTTTCGAATCAATGCCAGAAATGTACACAGGCTTCTTGTTACAACTATCATGGTCGCTTCTAAGTATGTCGAAGACATGTGAGTAATTTCTTCTTCCTCTCAATTTCTTTCTCTTCGAAATTTACACAAACACCTTATATACATAATCTTTTCGCAGGCTTTGCTGGGTTAAACCTACTTTTTTGAGTTTGTGTGTCAATTTTACTGGTTTCTGACATGAACATTGAGTTTGCGTGAGTAATTAATTAGCTATCTGTATCTGACATATGGGGAAAATTGAATTCAGAACGGCATTATCTGTGTTTTTCAATTATGGGGACTGAATTGAAAAATGTCTGAAAAAAATGGGAAATTTCACTGAATTTCCATCAATTTGAAAAGGCAAAAGCTTTGTTTTAGCTAAATATTTGGTAAGTGGTTTCTTAAAATGAGACAAAGTCTATAGCTTTCAGTCCCAATCAGTGCTTGTGTGTATGTTAGGCCACCAAGATTTTGGTGGATGATGTTTGTGTGACTTATGAGTTGAAACAGAGCAAAATGGACTAACAAGGGAAAAAACTCACTCTTTGATATGACAGGAATTACAGAAATTCATACTTTGCAAGAGTTGGCGGGTTGACAACGAAAGAATTGAACAACTTGGAGCTTGAATTTCTATTCTTAATGGGTTTCAAGTTGCATGTAAATGTGAGTGTGTTCGAGAGTTATTGCTGTCATTTAGAGAGAGAAGTGAGCATTGGAGGAGGCTACCACATTGAAAGAACTCTAAGATGTGCAGAAGAAATCAAAGCAAAGCACAACAGAGAAGAAAGAACATACTCTCAGATTCCTCGTGTAACTCTGTAGATTCTTCTGGGAATTATGCTGTGTTTGAGGTTTGACTGACAAGTTCACCTGATAAAAATTCATGACAAAGTGAAAGAAGATGGAAGGATCACTTCCAGTCTTTCTTCATTCGAGATCCCAATAAAAAAATATAATTATAAAAAAGTCCTTAAAACAAATGAGTAGCTATCATTTTTATAGTATTTTTTTAAAGATGTTTTTTAAGCTTTGGACTTTCTCTATTACCTGCACGGGACCCACATGTCACAATGATCTCAATGTTATTTCTGTGGCCATTGTTATAGAGAGGATCAAGGTGGGACTTTTGAAAGATTTGGGTCAAGGAATACTATGTTGTAAATAAATATTTCACTTGTCATGTTTCAGAATCTCACGGGAAGAAGTTAAGATGTTTTGTTAAGCTTTTTTTTTGCTTGTAAGAGAAGGCTGTCTGTTAGTGTGTACAGAGATGAGTTTAATTGTATATCTAAAGTTTGTTGGGAGATTGCGACAGAGGAGAGAGCTAAGTGATAATGTTGTTGCAGAAGAATGAAAGCCGCCATTGTACAAATTTGTTTTGTTTCTTTACAAGGGAAATGAATGAAAAGTACAAGGCATTCCACTCGTCATTGCACAAGGAATTTCTTTAATGTCTTGAATACACAAATTATACATTTTAAGTTCTATTTTCTCAACTTCTGGTTTCTGTTTTTGCTTTTGTTTTATCACTATACTTTTAACATGGCATTCTTTTGTCCAAAAAAAAACTAGGCATGTTTCTAGGATGGGCATATTGCAATTTTTATCTTTTCACTTGTTGTGAGGAGACATATTCAAAGTTTTATTGGGCAAAATTAACCACGATGCAAACTAAACGATTAACATTAGTTTAATTAAAATATTATAAGGGGTTACTAATAAAACTCTGATACAATTGGCAAATGATTGAGTTCCTTAAATGTCATATCTTAGGTTTAAACTAGATTGTATATATAGAAAATATTTTGTTAGGAGTGACGTATCTATCTATTAGTAGGATGATACTAGATTGTACTAAAAAATATTAGAAGAGACTTGTAGGCTCAAAATAATATACATACTCTAGTATTAAATATAAGAATTAGATAATTAATTTATAAAAATTAAAAAATTAGTTATTTATAAAAAATGTATAAGTTCTTCTAAAGCACTCCTTTTAATAATTTTTTACTAAAAATTACTCCCTAAAAAAACTCTTGATATGTGCAGTTAATAATGATACTTTAGAAAAAAAATTATACATATAAAAAATAAAATGTATTGATGTCTTATATATAGAATCAAAGAATATCTTTATGCTATTTCTTACATTTCTGACTTGAGGGAGTATTATACTCCCCCGTTTCATATTTTAATATACAAATAACCGAATAATGTTGTTTGAAATGATAGTTAAAATTAGTTAGATGTAATAAACATGTAAAAAAGATTGTAACTTTTTCCAAAATACCCTCATTTATGGAAAAAATGTGGGTGGAAGAGAAAATGAGTGGAAAAGGAGATGAGAGAGAATGAGTATCGAAGATAAACAGGGGAGACATGTAATTAATTGAAGATAAAAATAAAAAAAAATAAGATAAACTTTTTGATATTTATAAAGTACATCTTATAAAAGGGAATATGCCATAACTAACAAATGTATCTTATAATAAGGAACAGAGGGAGGGAACATATTGTTTGACACGTCATCATAAGGTAATTAGGTGAGCTGTTGATAAACTTTAATTAAGATAACAAAATTACATGTCAAAGACAAATAATTGTTATTTTTAGTTTAATAATAAACACTTTGTTAAAACATAATCAAATTTACCCAATAATTACAAGAGAAAAATTGTATTACAACTGCTATTGTCTCAAATGATGTTCGTTTTATTACTGTACCTTGACATTACTTTAAAATCATCATATCAAAAAAGAAATTACAGTGAGGAAGGCTGCATATAGGATTGAAAAAGGAAATCAATCACAATGTAGTTATAACAAACTTGCTTATTCTACAAGCAAAATATAATAGTGGGGTTAATTAATTCCATTTTGCGTGAGCTGTAAAGCATTATATTACAGTAGTAACTAACTGGGGCCATTACTCAAATGTAGCTGTAAAAGTTTCAATGCGTTGTCTTTAATTATTGCCA
Source organism: Leucaena leucocephala (assembly GCA_037074615.1). Classification (NCBI taxonomy): domain Eukaryota; kingdom Viridiplantae; phylum Streptophyta; class Magnoliopsida; order Fabales; family Fabaceae; genus Leucaena; species Leucaena leucocephala. The sequence goes on from CM073553.1 coordinate 6,649,708, forward strand.
TGCATTGTATTCTCATCACATGAGCTCAATGAATAAGAAAAGGTGATTTTGTTTCACATGTTCAATAATGAATAGAATAGACCAAAGAAAAAGGAGAAAATCCCCCCACGATTTTGATTTCATTAATTAATGAACATTTTAAAACTCGATCATATGACTCTTTTCATATTTAATTAGTAGATGATTCTCTCCCATTACTTAGTCATTTAATTTAGGATTATATAGCACCCAATATCCTGATCTTATTTCTCATATGCGTCAAGTATCCTAATCTTATTTGTGGTACAATTTTACCCATAATCTTTTTAATTTAGTATAATTTCATCCATAATCTTATTTCTCAAATACCAAGAATTGTACTAAATTAAAAAGATTATGAGTAAAATTGTATAACAAATAACATTAGGATACTAGACATAAATAAGATGAGGATATTAGGTGCTATATAACCCTTTAATTTATTTAGCTAATTGAGTATAGCATGAGGGGAATTAACTATACTAGAAATAGAATTGAGTAGAGTTTAAGGATCAATTAATAAGTATGTAGAAGTTTTAGTACAAATAAGCAATTTCTCTCCAAATATAAATAATATGGAAGCATATAACTAAAAGCACTTTGAAATACTTTGTTCTACGGTTATAGTTAGTTACTATGCATATGAAATATTAAAGTTTAGTTATATTTAATTTATTTAATATTTATTATCATCAAAACCTATATTATACATATTATAATGTCCAACACTTTAATATATGTATGGCTCGTCTCAAAGGGTGTACTATTCAAATAAACTAAAAATTAAAGTATATTTTTTTTAATCTCCATGAATTTGAAAGTTTAAGAGATTTTATTTGCAGACTTTAATAGTACTGTTAGAAAATAATCTCCTTGCAATAGCAAACTTCACTTGCAATATTTTGCATGATACTTAAATATTTCGAAATAAATTAAACAACAATAATTGAAATCCGCTAGAATTATAAAGAAAGAAAGAATAAGAAAAAATTAGGATGACATATATAATTAAATAAATTGATGAAAGCCAGCATTCAAATCCCATTATTATCTTCGTTCCACATCACAAAAATCATGTCCTAGACGATTCAATTTAAAATAAATTAAAGGGACAATATTTTTTTTAACTATTAAATAGTTGAAAGGCCAAACTTAAATATTTGTCACTTTTTGGTTAGGCAACTCAATGAAAATTCTCCGTTTTTTTAATTAGAGGGCATATAGCCATACACTAATAACGTAACATAATATTACTAGATGGAAACCCCACAGGTCATTTAAACTTAATCACTTTCTTTGTCATTTTCTTTAATGGTTATTGAATTAAATATTGGAGAGAATCCATATATTATGAGCACGAAAGGTAGACTAGTTGCTTAAAAAATGAAAGAGATGATGGACCTACATCCCCTAAAGATATGTGTTGCTTTTACGAGGATAGCAACGTCAAAAATAAAATACTCACGTTGATTCTTTTTATTATTAAAAACTTGTTAACTATTTTAGTGAGATTAAAAAAATTGATTGAAACCAATTAAATGAATTGTATGCAACTTCAATTTGGTCGACTGGTCATACTAATAGTAATTTAGTGAACCAATTCTTTTGTTAATCTCATTAATAGTTTTGGACAACTTGATTGTATTGTATTTTATATTTTTCTCCTTCCTTATGAAGATTGAAACAATATTATTTTGAGTTAACAAACAAAAAATAGCAGCTTATCAAATTTGTGCTTTATTCTTTATTTTATTAGATTATGTGTGATTTATATGAAATATTTTATTTACTTGTGTATTAATATATTTTTAATATAAATATTACTCTTTTTATCAAGGTTATATATATGAACATTTTTTATATTTTTAATTAAAATATATTATTTTAATTATGATTGAGTTGATGTCAATTTAAGTATGATTTGAATATGGATTTATAAACTACTATCTTGACCAATTTAATAATTAATCTATTTTTTAATACTTTAATCATTATCATATAAAGTAAAGAAACAAAAAAGACCACATAACATTATTTGGTTTAACTTTGAGGGAGTTATACCTTTTTAACAAGAAGTCTCCAGTTAGATTCCTAAAATATAGTAAATTTAATTAAATATTTGGTGGGAAAGCAAAAGGGTGTGTGAGAATAGTGAATAGTTGGCAGGCAAGAGGGTGTGTGAATAGTGAAGCAAATAGTATTATAAAGCATAAGCTTTTGTGGATGTTGACCATCCTCTGTTTATCATGTCGTGATGTACGAATTAGCAAATTAAACAATATGATAAGACATTATTTGTTTGAATGAGATCAATGATCTGGATTATAATGTATGACCAACCGAAGACATCTTTATTTTTTTAATAAGTCACCGAATGATGTCATCGATCTTTCTTCCTTTTTCTTTATTAAATTTGATTCGTACGTCTATTTCACAATTATTGAACCTAAACCCATTCCCCCATTCCTTAATCGTCTATTGATAATGACGACATGTATACATTTTAGATCTGAAATCAAGAAAAAAAATGATATTTTATTCTCATACATGAAGTGATTAGAAAAAATATATATAAAAAGCGAGAGTTTATATAATACAGTTATATTTATTTATATATTTTTTCTTTTACCATTTATAATCATTTTATAAATATACAAATTTAACCCAATAAAACATTACATCTTTTTATCAAAAAGGATTCTAAATGCACTTATTTTGAATTCTACTATTTTTCTCATTAATTAATCAAAATTAAATTTTATTTTATCATCCATATTTTTATATTTATATTTATTTTTAATTTCTCATACATTCTTCTAGAAAAACCTCTGATCTGATTTGGGAAAATGGTGCACCAAAATCCAAAATAAGTCAATAATATATATATATATTGAGGGTATAATTGTGGAGTATGGTTCAAACTACAAAACTGAAGAACACATGAATGTGTTTGAAGTACAAAATGGGACAGTCACCTAACTTATTATACATGCAATGCATTTGTTAATAACTCTCTACCAAACACACCTGTAAGTGCAACATATTACTATATATCTTCCCATTATGTATTGTTGTCTATACCATAAAATCTTTATGATTTATTTTTATCCAGCTGATCTTATATGCCTATCATCAAAAGCACACACCCCAAAATTACATTAATGATGTCACACCTATGGGCTATGAATGCAATATGATCTTGAGGGTCACAAATTACAAGATTTTCATATCTATCTCAAACTAAACAAATTTGAAGAGTACTCTCTAGAGTCTATTAATAATAATTAGGGAAAATTTAGAGACTTTAAATAGAATTTTGAGAGATGCATAGTAGGGATATTCATGGGGTGAGATGGGACAACGATGAATACTGTTAATGTATACTAACAAAAATATAATTATAAAAGTTGAAAGACTAAAATATAATTTTTAAAATATTATAGGGTCAAGTTTAATGTCTTTAAATATTGGGTAAAAAAGTTAAATTCTTTTGAGACGAATACAATTCTAGATTTTTTTTTGTTAAATAAGTTAATTATAGAAATTAATTTATTTAGTAGTATTTATTATTATCATCATCTGGTGTCAGGCCTAGAATCTCCTATAATTTTATTTTGTTTGGATTGGGCTACAGAGTCGGCCCAGTCATATTCTTTCGGTTAAATCACTCGTTTCACTGGAGTGAAATGGTTCAGCCCAACATCTCATTAATTTTTGAGAGAATTACTCAAAGGTCCCATAAAGATAATTTATTATAAAAAAAGTTTCATGAAATTATCAAATAATTAAATAGTCCCAAGAGATTTAGGGATAATAAATTTGATTTGTGCAATTATTAATTTACTCTTATAGACAAATGACAAATTTCTATACATATGATAACAACTTGAAGTGGTATAAATAACTATTGAGGTTGCAAGTGATGATAATTTTAAATGACACAAATGATAAGTTCCTATACATATGATAACAATTTGAAGTGGTATAAATAACTATTGAGGTTGCAAGTGATGATAATTTTAAATGACACAAATAACAAGTGAAAGTTGTTATCGTATGTCCCTAATTATTATTTGTGCAACTTCAAGTTATCGCTACATGTCCCCGATTGTCATTTGTATTAGTTGAAGTTGTTATCACATTTTCAATAACTTGTCCTTTGTGTATAAGGGTAGTTTAATAGTTATACAAATTGAATTTATTACCCCTCAATCTCCTTGTGACTAATTAATTATTTGATGATTTTATAAATTTTTTTATAATAAATTATTTTCTATAAGACCTATATGTAATTCTCCCTAATTTTTGTTGTTAGGACCAAAACGAGGTCGTACCGCTTGTTTTCCTCACTCATCCAGATCCTTAGACCCGATCTGATATGAAACACGACCCGACTCACTGAAGACTCGTTTAAAATGTTTTTTTTTTAAAAAAAATCTAAAAATTGGAGTGGGAAACTAACGCTTGTAGGAGAGCAATAGGATCAAATTTACTATCAATCACCAGGATGAAACCTGTGCCTCTAAGCCCCCAATTAACATTAAAATGGGATACTTCAACCTTTCTCCAATACCATATGCTGAAAATATTCCATTAATCAATTAAAATAGAGAACTTGTTGAAGCCGGCGAGTTATTAACCTGACTAATAATAATTTCTTATAACACATGATGTTTCAATGTGTAAAAGATTAAGTCAGTAACCACCTTAATATAATATTAATTAATTAATTAATTAATTAATTCTCTCATGAGGCTCTTGCTTCTCCTGCACCTTGGTTCTTATGTTTAAAAAACATATGTGCCATTTCTCTTGGGCCAACTAAATTTCCATTTAAGTATAAGCTAGTATATTAGTTTTGACTCTCTCTCTCTCTCTCTCTTACTAATACGTTAGATATCATTGCAAAAAATTAAAGAAGTTACAAGGAATTATCCTCCCGTGTCAAGATCCACCTTAGTTAACTTAGGTGAAGATTGATCAAAGATAAAAAAAGAATGGTCTAACAGATGCGACTTTACTCTTTTTTCCGTGAGTGATGTCGGAGAAAGAACACGCATCACGAGCGATGTCGGAGGAAGTATGCGTGCCGTGAGCGAAACTGAAATCAAAGATGCTGCAAAGTTATGGACTCCATGCCGGCCGGCGAAGGAGATGTGGCAAGGCTGGGCCCGGGTAGGGCACATTTCTTCATCAGGTTTTATATACTTTTTTTTTTAAAAAAAAATTGAATGGCTTGGAAACAGATGAGTCATCAGCCACGTACCATTACAAAGATGTTGAGTTGTTGACTTGTAAATAGTTAGACCACAAATGATGTGGCACTCTAGATTCACACAAAAATTTCTCACAAACAATTGACAGAGCTGCAAATTAGCAATGAGATAGATAATTAGATATGGAAGAAAATATAAACGTGGATACCAAAATGAGAGAGAAGGAATTAAGAAATTATTTCAACGGCTTATAACCACCATTAACGGCCTTATTAACGAGCTCCTGAAACTTCGGGCCTGAGTTGTCTGTTCCTTAAGCAACAATTACGACGTCATCCCTGGCCGGTGATTTCAGGTTGACCATTTATTTAGCACTCGCTGAATGGAATATGCTTTCCACGCTCCCATAGAGTTGGACTTATCGGAAACGAACTTTTCGGTATTTAGTTTGTTTAATATATTATTATATTGGAAACGAATTGAAATTTGTGACAAAATTAAGATCTCTTTGTAACATAGTAAATATTTTATATCAAAATATAAGATACAATGATATTTATGTTGATGAAAAATACACATGTATTTCGTTGAATTGATAAACAACTTTACCTATATAAAAAGAATAATTTCATATTTATTGAGATATGTCAAAACCTTTTGAGTATAAGATTTAAATTTCTATTGAGAGAAATACCTACATTTAATATTTGATAATACTTTAAATAAGATTATTTGGGGGCATTAGTAAGAAAATGATTATTATATTTTATTTTTAAATAATTAACATAGCAGTAGTCTTTATTTGGAATTAGAATCTAACAAGTAAATAACGTTTAATTTTGAAAATAAAATTTTGTTTGAGTGCTTGATAAGTGAACAAAATGTACAAAAAATTTAATTTAACATTCTTTGTTGCAAAATAAATATTATAAAAATTGAATAATATTTTTTAATAATTCATGTATTTAATTTGGAATATTAATTTTAAATTATTTTTCTATCTTTTCAAGTAAATATTTAAATGCACATGTCTATAATAGAAGAGAATATCATGTAGTAATATTTTATTCAGGTAGAGTCAATGTGGCTTTAGAAAGCCGTTGGCATAAATATATATAAAAAAGTTCTAGCTGAAAATAATATTTTGTCAAATCCATGACGAGGACAAAAAATATTGCGTTTACTTTAGTCAATCTTAGCATTCATATAATAGAACCTAAAGAATTAAATGTGGTCCAATAGTTAAAATTTATTATCTAATTAATTCAGTATAATTTATGTCATATGAAACCCACAAATTCAAGTTAGTGAGTCGCCAATAAAATTTATATAATTAATAAGAAATTGACCTATAATTCATATAATTATGAGTTTAAATCTTACTATCAATATAATGATTTTATTAATGGGCGAATGTATAAGTACATACCTCTGTTAAGTGACAAACAAAGATTGATCTATCATTAATAAGGAGTTGATTGATAATTTATAAAATTATGAGTTCAAATCTTGTTATTGATACAATGGTCTTATTGATATACAGATTTATAGATACCTTTATAAGTATTATTTGATTCGTGAGGCTTATTCAATTTGACTCTTTTGAATGTACTAGGTATCTATGTCCAATAAATTAAAAGCTTTTTAAGTGAAAATAATTGCAAAGCTATTAAGAAATTAAAATTTAGTGGGCAAATGTCATCAAAACGTGTGAATTACCTAATTTGTGCATGGCCCTTTTACTATATATAGAAACTAATATCACACTCAGGAGTAGTTGATTTTAATTAAATTGAGTCATCCACCAATTTTTTTGGGTCTAAAAAGGGAATTAAAGTCTAATGCACTACTCATGCTGTCATGCATATATAACCGGAATGTATAGTATTTTACATAAATAAGCATGAGAACTTCCCAATGTTGTCACGTCCTAAAATTTGGACTGTGACCGGCACGGAATATGAATAATTTTATATTTTGAAAGCCTAAAACCTCAAATACAACGTTTAAAGTTCCCATAACGTTTTTCAATATAAACAGAATCTTTTCTAAGGTCTATGTGGAGCATTTACCTTTTTATCAAAATAACACAAGTACTTGATAAAAATTAAAATCAATCTTGTTCAAAAACAATGCTTCGGATATGCAACGAGGCTCTTCACTGCTCAGCGGGAGGGTTAGAGTCACCTACACTATCTGAGGCCAAATAATCTACTCGTGAATAACGTCCCAAAAACATGATTAAAAGAATATAGAAGTCAACAATGCATAATCATACTGAAAAATGTATTTCATAATTCGATTGCAAACCTTTCTGTAAATATTTTCTTTCAGGGAAAACAACAATATGAAATAACCATTTCAAATCAACCTGAAATAACAATTTCCAATCAATCGTTGAAAAACAATCCTTTCAAAACCATAATCTTTCCGTAGGACTTCAACAGAAAAAAAACAGACGTGGACACACAGTCCACGAGGGTAAATAACCAATCTAGTGGCTCAAGGCCACTAGCCGTCGCGAGTACAGACCCACGTATATATCCGTCGCGAGTACAAGACCTACGTATATCCGTCGCGAGTATAAAACCCACGTATATCCGTCGTGAGTACAAGACTCACGTATATCCGTCGCGAGTATGAAACCCACGTATATCCGTCGAGCTCGGGTAACCAAGGTGCACCAAGGACTAATAGTACTGCTATTAGCAACCAGCGTTCTGTATTTCGTCCTAAAACATTTCCATCATGCGTGGGGTCCTTTTCACATGTAATGATCTCAATTGTTTCAATTACCATAATCATTGATAAAGCCACTTTGAATTTCAAAAACCCCAGCATGAACATTCAAAATCAAGTTACTGTAAAAACATGTGCAATTTACGTAGGAATATTTCATGAATAACATCAGTTCACTGTCAAATCTTTTTCTAAAGCCTCTTTATCCATTTTCATGCATAATCGTAATCTTTTGTAAATCAATCGAAAGAAAATCATTTCTAACGATTTAAACCATAATTTCGTAAAACTTGCTTTTCGAAATCCATATTTGAAATTCATCATTTGAAATAACAATGCATTTGAAAATGTAAATTTGTAGGGAACGTTATTCACTCACCTGATATGCTCCCAAACCTTTACTCTTCAAAGCTAAACAACTTCCAATTATTTTTACTTCTCAAATCCCTGATATCCTAAAAACAAAATATTAAAATTCTAATTATTTATTTTGACAATCCAAAATCATATTCCAATATTCAATTTATAACACCTTAAAATAGAAGGAGAACCTAAACTTTAATCCCCATTTTCCCCAATAATATCATGACCATTTAAATGATAATAAAACTTACCACCCTTAGTAAACAAATTTAATATTTAACATTTAGATGTCGCCTCTACCTTTCCCCTTTCCCCTTTTTCCAAGCTCAAATTTAATAAATTTCACCACCACAACAATAAATATTTATGCATATACGAGCAATATTGATTCCTTCCAATAATTCCACCGAGAGCTTGAGAAACTTAAACTAAACCAAATTCTTATATATAAAAGAGCATCCACTCAATCCTTATCCGCTACTTCCGTGTGTATATAAATATGCTCATTCAAGCACATATTTTAAAATCATCTATCTAGAATTGCCATCAATATCATGGAACCGTGCAATACCCGAATTTTAATGTAGGAAAACAAATAACTTTTATTTCTTCCAAGCATCTAATAGATACCCGAAACAATGCAAATCACTCATCTTATAATCTAAAAATTCCAGCTATTAGTTACTCACTTTCTCTTTGACATTATTTTCCAACTTCAAAATACCCTCCCAACATCCATCAACAAGCTACAAATTCAATTTTCCTAACACAAAGTAACCCAAGACAGATTTAAACATAGGCAACAACAATAGCTCTTCTTTCTCTTTTATGATAGTTTTACTTTCAAAAGCTCAAGTCTTTAACTTTAACTCAGAATTATTATTGATTTATTATTATTTGTTTACTCTTTTATTCAAAGAATCAAGCCACTGAAACAAAATTACAACATTCCTTTCTTCGGGTATCATAACAACAGAACAGAATAACCAATTGTAGATCCAATAGCCGACGGTTTTGGTTCAACTTAAAGCTAAAAATTTCAAATCCTTACTCCTCTTATTCAATTTACAAATAAAATATCCAAGACCATTGACCCCAGAACTAGATAACCACACAAAACATAGGTTTCTACTCTCAGAGTCCATAATCCCGAATAGCAAAACACACATGTACACTCTAGTTAAACTCAACACAGAGTGGGTTTATTTTTGAAAATCAAATATAATCTTCACTTCCTTCACATGGCCTTGTTTTGTTTTTTTTCTCTCAACATAATCCGCAAAACAAAGCAATCACAGAAAACTCACCTTAGTCAAAACTCTTCTCCAGCACACAACAGTCGACCTTTCCCTCACTTCCTGCAATGCAATGCTCCCTACTTTCCTTCCTTTTCTCTTCATGGTCACTCACTCTGTCTCCACACAGCGACACCAGACAAAATAGGAAAGAGAAGAATCTCCAGCAATATCAGTAGCGAGCTCAGGACGAACGAGGAAAGTAACGGCATATGATGGCAAAGCTACTAGCGACAACCATATAGTAGATGAAAGCAAACAGAATCTCAACAGCGGCTGAGATCTAAACTGAAAAGAAGAATGATTGACGAGCAACGGCGGATAACTATAACACGCTCACCGGGGAGCATCCCAGATGGCGGAAACTGACAGTAAACACAATGACGGGCTATAGGTTCGCGAAGCTTCTCAGATCTCCCTCACTCTCTCGTGCTGTCACTGACGGAGAATGGAAAAGGAAGAAATTTTATATAGCCCATTGGCGTTGATAGCACTGCACCGCAGTGACACTGGCGAAGACAAAGTCTGGCTACACGGCATCGATAGCGTGACGCGTTCGCTGCTGCTCGCTGGCTCCCCTGCTGAACCGCCGAAGAAATCCGAGAAAATGGAGAAGGGAGGTACGTTTTGTGCAGAAAAGGGATAGGGGTATTTCTGTAATTTCAAACGCCTAAAAAAAATCTCCACCGCAACCACCAGAATCGAACTCGTGACCTGCGTATTCATCCTCAGCTTTTGGACCATTCAACTAATGTGACTTCATCAACCTTAACTGTAACAAATATATATATACCCTTTATAAAATTATTTTTTTCTCAATTAACTTTTCCTGACCATAACAAATGTTGTCCGATATTTCGGACACTGACCTAGCAAATTGCAAGTCCATGGGAACAAAATGGCGTTCCACTCATTCCAGATAGTTTATCATAATTTTCCAAAATTATTTAAAGGTAACAATACTTTTTATTGAGTGACGTATTTCGAATTGAAGTGTAAAAGGTCTTGACGTGTCAAGGTTTGATTACACTTTTTTAAACTTTTTTAGCATTATCTTTATTAATATTAATTAAACTTTTTTAACATTATCCCTATTTAAAATTATTAACTGTGACAAAAAATATAAATCAAATATAAAAAAATTCATTTAAATATGAAAAAATTGTAAATTTATTCTATTTTTAGAGAAAATAAATAATTTAACCCCTTTAATTGATTTGAGTGAGATAGTAAATGGGTTTTATAATACGGAACAAAGGGAGTATAATTTTTATACTCAACACCTTTAGTGTGTGTTTGGAAATATCTCAAATTTAAGTTTTAAACTTAGGTTTAGACAAAATTTATGTTTTGAAAAATTTTAAAACAAACAGTTATATTTGTTCAAACGAGTTTTTGAACTAAATTATAGTTTAAAACTAAAGTTTCAGATAAGCTGATCAGAGTAACTTATAGAACAGTAAAAGAGTTTATGAACTAACCAATTACTATATTCTCTTTACTTTTTCTTACATCCTCTCTCATTTATTATACTTTTTCTTACACCCTCTCTCCTCTCATATCTTATATCTCCTTATTTAATACATATACCATTTTTTATAATTTATTAATAATAAAAATATTTTTAGAAATAACTATTTAAATATTCATTTATTCAAAACTATTTTTTTCATAAGTTTTTCTCCAAAAACTTTTTTTTAAAAGCTATCCAAAAAATATTTTTTTTAAACACTTCTCCAAACTCTTATTCAAACGTACTTTTAAAAGCTTATAAATTGTAATTAATTTAAATAAATAAAAGGAACCATTAACTTGGAGTCGGAAACATAAATTTTCAAAAAGATCAAGATATTCTATGATCATAATTTTTATTCTCTTTATTCAAATAATTTTTTTATTCAAAAATCCATATCATTGGTTGGTCTAAAGCTGAGGAGTTAATACAGTTCAATTTGTAGGAAAGTCTACATCATATCACCAATGCGTTGATGCGCTTAAAAGGAATAAATTATTCTTACCTTTTTACAATCATAATGGGCTTTTAATTTGCATTTTATCCGACAAATAGATCATTTTAACACCACATCATGACCCTTCACCTCACTCTTAATTGATTTTAAAAAAATATATATATCATTGACTTAAAAAGATGAATAAATTAAACCAAGACATAGTCAACTATTAAAATCAATTAGTTGATCTGATGGAGACAAGATAACTATTAAAATTAATTAAGTGTTATTATAAATGGAATTCCAGAAAATTAATAATTTAAAGCGCGAATATTCCCAATATAAATTGACTTTATTTTCCAAATACACGTTCATCCATGAATCATTAATGATAGAGAACGTACGTTGGGACAACACACACCGACGCACACGCACACGCACGCATATGTATGCCAATCAGAATCAAATGAAAAATACGTGAAGCAATTGTTAGCATATCTCAACTTTGTCTTGTTCCTCAGACAAATATGCTACCTTTCTAAATATAAATAATTTTTAATTAATTCATATGTCTCAATAAAAATAATTAAAAATATTAATTTTGTTCATAAAATTTAGGGGATCTTGAATATTAGCTTTAGTAAATATGGATCTATATATATGAAAAAATATATAATAATTCCTGAAACTATCAAATGCCTTTTAAAAAAGATCCAAATTATTTTCTTGAGGACTAGACTCACATCCAGTATTTGATATTATGATTATCAAGTTCACCAATAATAATGTGCCATCTGTACTTTTTAAACACCTCAACATTAACGCCGCTGCTCTCCCCATCTCCGTCCAGGCTATCCAGGTGCAACCCAAAGACAAACCCTAAGACCCTATTTGCCGCTAAGCAGCTGCAGCGGTGATTATGAAGAGTAGATACAGTGGCCAAGCACAAGGTGCAGCGGCCATCTATAAATCATCAATGCATAGGACGACAAAGATGATGGACAACTAAAGATGGTGGCCCGTACTGAAGGTGCAGCGGCCATCGCTACATCATCGATATTTTTTGGGTTTATTTTACGGGGTGATTGTATTTTCTTTCAGTTTCAATCAATTATCTCTCTTGTTCGAAAATTCAATACTTCATAATCTTAAAGCCAAACACATTCCATTGTCAGCACTTTTGGAAGCCGCTGGTTATAGCATCACTTTGTATTGAGGAAATATGATCCTTAACATTTTTTCTCTAGTATAAATAGATGGTTTGAGGCTTCAAACAAGTTTAATTTGGTCGTTTTGATTAAAAAAAACAAAGCTAAATCCACTGTAAGCTCGTCTTGGAAGCCTGAAGCCCTGTATCCTCCTTTTGGTATCCAGTTGGAGAGCGTGAACGGAGGAGATAGAGAGCGAGCAACGACACTAATGCTGAGGTGTTTAAAATGTACCGATGGCACATTATTATTGGTGAACTGGATAATCACAACATCAAGTACGGGATGTCAGTTTAATCCTTTTCTTGAAAATCCCTACATATGAAAATGCCACAGGCGGGGAGAGAAAAGAGAGGAGGGAAAAGAGTAAGAAGATTAGAGTAAAAAACCAAACGAATAGAGAGAGAAGAAAAAAAAACTTGAGGAAGGGAATAATAAAATGTTAACTTTATTCTATTCCTCAAAAGGTATACCAATAAATATGTTAAGACTTATCTATTCTATAATCCAAACAATTAAAAGCATTAAAAGCAAATACTCTAAAAATCCTAAAAATTAAATAAAAATATTCTAGAATAATTTAAAGGAGAGAAGAGCCTAGTCACATTTGTTCAAACTAAATCCTAATTCAGATCCATGGGATTATTCTATTCAAAAAAATCTTAAATTTAATCCTATGCCCAATCACCGGAGGGAGCCTGGTCAAAATCTTGGGGTTTTCAAATTCTCTAATAATATTCTACTTTTCCATGCAGTTCTCTATAAATACCACTTATGGCCTACTCAAATCAACATAAATCTGATTGGTCCATTTAATTAGCAATTAAGCTGATAATATGGCTCTTTTCACTCTTCAGCTTCCGTTAACCGCTCAATTCTTCAATCCTCTTGTGGCTTTCTTTTCATTCTTGCTCATAGTGAGCGCTTCCTCAGATTGCTCCAACAACCCTAGAAAGTTTCTAAATTCTTCGTCATCCTACACTTCTGATTCCTATTGGTCTCCGGCGGATGCCACATGGTACGGTAGCCCCAACGGCGCCGGAAGTGATGGTAACTAAACAATTATATATAAATATATATATTCTCATTGCGCACAAATATTGGAGTTTTACTATATGAAAGTTATAATCTGAAATGGTTTGTGTACGTAGGGGGTGCTTGTGGATATGGAAGTAGTGTAGGACAACCTCCATTTTCTTCGATGATATCAGCAGGAGGCTCTCCTATATATCAATCAGGCAAGGGCTGTGGAGGTTGCTATGAGGTACAAAAACTTAATTAATTCATTAATTCTTATCATTTTAATTCATGTCTTCGTGTAATTAAATATGCATATATATACTCCATTTTTTCAGGTGAAGTGCACGTCGAATCGAGCATGTTCGGGCAACCCAGTGACGGTGGTGATAACTGATGAGTGTCCTGGGTGTGGCTCTGCTCAGAGATTTCACTTTGATTTGAGTGGCACTGCTTTTGGCGCCATGGCTGTTTCTGGTCAAGCAGATCAACTTCGCAATGCTGGCAAGTTGGAGATTCAATACAGAAGGTAAGTTTTAATGGGATACTCTTTTAGCATAGGCTCTAATTTAAATAGATTAAGTAAATTAAATAAATTAATTATAATTAATATAAAATATAATTAATTAATTTAGATATATTAAAAAATATATAATATGAATTTGTTTTATAAGATTAACTTTAATTATAATTAATTTATTATTTAACTTTATTAATCTGACTAATTTATTATAACTGAAATGGAGGGATTATTAATTAATGGCAGTTTTCTAGGTACAGCCAACAAGTTTTCCTAACTTTTAATGATTGATTTCACTATTCTATCACTATAGACACGTGAATGTTTTACTGTAGTACGCGTGATAAATTGTAAAAGTCTACCTTTATATACGTGTACATAGATGACAAGGATAGATAAAATATTCCATTTAGAAATATTTGGTATAGAATGGTGGTGACAAGTTTAATTAGTGCTTACTAATTAACTATATTTTGTTAGAAAAATATCAGTAATTTTGGCCAAAATAATCTCCATATTAATTATTATATTCCATTATATAAATATTATACTATAAAAGAACTATTAGTGTTGCGTATCCATTTAGTTCCTTCAATTTTTACAAAAAAGCATTTTTACTTATTGACCTTACTTTTTCTTTCAATATTGTTATTATTATTATTTAGCCAAATTATACATGAACCCCGACCTTTGGACAATTTATGAATAATCTCTGTAATCTTTGAAACTTTTTATGATGACCCTCTAAACTTTTATATTTATGTGGATAACTTTCATATGATTGATTTTGTACATTGTTTATGTGCACATCCAATCAAAGTTTGAAAAAGTATGTGAATTTCAATCAACGTTCAATGGATTATATGCATATAGAAATAAAGTTAAGAGGTGTACAATTGATAGTTAGGGGATCTATTCACATAGACTTGAAAGCTCATTGAGGTTTATATTAAGTTTAAAGATTAATGTGGTTTTTTAAGCATGTGATCTAAAGTTTAAGAGAATTTTGTGTAATTTAACTTTATTTTTAATTTTATTCACAATATTTGCGATAAAAAATTAATTAGAGATTTTGGCATTTGCAGTGTTGAATGCAATTTCCAAGGGACAACCATAGAATTCAAAGTGGACTCAGGATCAAACCCTTATTATTTCGCCGTTGTCATAGAATATGAGAATGGACATGGCCTTGCCAAAGTTGAACTCAAGGAAGCTCATGACTCAGCTTCATGGCGTCCCATGAAACAATCTTGGGGTGCAGTTTGGAAGCTTGACTCTGGCGGTTCACCACTTCAGGCACCATTCTCTGTCCGACTAACCGCACCAGATTCGTTGAACTCTCAGAACTCTGTCGAGGCTAACAATGTTATCCCAACAGGGTGGATTCCCGGTCAGACTTATCGATCTCTGGTGAACTTCCACTAAGTTGCACTGTATGACCTCCAAGCTTATTAAGATAACTTATTAGTGGTTATTTATATCTAGAAAAAATGTGGTCACGAGCTAATATTTGCGTGACATATCTCATATATATATATACAGTGCCAACTTAAAATTGAAGTTAATGAATGGCCTTAGGTATAAAATTCCCACTGGTGTCGGATTCCCAGAAACCAAGTGCTACAGGGTCAAGAAGTGAGCGATAAATGATGACGAATTAACAAAGTTTGTTGGCTATTTTACGACAAAGCATATTATATAGCGAGTAAATTAATTCGCAAAAGTTATAATCACTGTGGCTCACATGAAAAGTCAACCCAACACATACCTACATTTATAAATATATAAAGGCATTTGTGAATGGGTCAAAACACGCTAAAATAGGTTAGGCTTAGGCCGAATAGACATAAATTTGTAATAGAAGTTTAAAGGCCTAAGCTTGTATGCAATCTGTTTAGGTTCGAGCCTGCGGTAGCCCTATTTATTTAGTGGTCTAGGCCATTAAAAAAAACTTCCCAATAAAGCCTTTTTAAAAAATATGTTGAGATTTTGAGCCTATTAAAGTCTACATATAGATTTGGTATTAAAATAATTTTATATTTATTATATATCATACCTAATAGTATATTTTAAAAAATTAATCAAGTTAGGCTTACAAGTTTGACTTATTTGCTAAATATATTATGCCTAATTAGACCCTAATTAAACTGGGTTAGCTTAACCTATTTCTAATCCTTGGGATGTGATATGATATAGATTGGATTGGAAGGTTGGGTTTGATCTTCTCCCAAAAGATCCTCCCAATATATTGTATATACTGATGGAATCTAAACAAATTAACTTAATATTTATGAAGATAGGCTTGGATTTTATTTTGTACACAACTACGTCAAATGTCTTCATATGGGCTTGGGTTGTGCAAATATCTAATAATAACAAAGGGGTGGGGGAAACAAAATGACCTAATCTCTTACAATATAGTAAATTAACTATTCCTAATAGTAAAAAAAAAATATTTTTCACATGTTTAAACTGTTATGGTGTAAAGACAGAGCACATATCATGTTTAGGATATTAACATTAAGCCAGCAAACAAAAATCTGTTATTTCACTTAACGTTTATGATAATGAACTAAATGAGCACAGTTCTTTTGCTGATTTTAGACTAAAATAATAATCTCTATATCCGTTACACAATAACCTAATCTGCACCATTTTCATTTTCTCCTTATACTTGAGTTTGGGTACTCTTTATTGTACTAGTTACTGTCTGTTCTAAGTATAAGATCTAGATAAGAGATTTACTTTAATCCTAAATATAAGACTCTAATATATTTTGTATAATTTTTTGCCTAAAATATCCCTATTAATTGCACATATTAAGTTGTCTCTCAATCAAAAGAGTATCTCCTATTAGTTTAAGGAAATAAAGATAAATTTATTAAAAATAACTAATTTAATTATGTAACTCTTATATTAAGGACAAAAAATTGTAGTTATTTAACAACTATTGTTCTTTTTTGAAATTTTAAAATTTTAATGTTCTTAATTGTCATTAATATTCTTTGAAAGTTCTTAAATGTCATTTTCCCTAAAAAAAAATATTTTAAACCCGTCTATACAAAGGGCCTTAAAGATTTATATTTAATACATTGAAAGATAAATTGGCTTATATAAGTTATGTTAAATTGTTAATATAATTTTCAATTAACAAATATTGCTTTTATAATATATCATTGCGATTCAGAATATTCTTAATTAACAATGCTAATATAACTTGTATCAAAATATAGGTTCCTAAAACAAAGGAAAAGTTGTTGCAATAAAGATAAAATAACAGGAGTATTGAAGTATTTTACTCAAATTTTAAAACACCATTCGTTTTCATATGTATGCTACCGGGTGTCATTAAAATTATAAGAGGCCACTAACAGAGGTTAGTCTGAGTGATAAGTGACTTGGTATAACTTAAGCGAGGTATCGAGTTTGAACCTTGGCGTCTGCAAAAAAATTTTATTGGAAAACTTACTCTAGGTGCCCGACGCAAAAAAAAAAATTATTTGAATGTAGTCGGGGCAAATCTCAGGTAAATGGGGTGGGCAAAAAAAATTATAAGAGGCCAAAATTTATGATGAGATGCATTGCTAAAATACTTACAATATTTTAATAATTATGAAAATTTCAAATAAGTTGATACTTAAAATAATGTTTTAAAAAAAATATTATTTGTAGTTAATAATTAATCACCCAATAACTAAGCGAATTCTTTGGGGGAAAAAACTAAAAGAAAATTAGATAAACCAGTCAGGTTGGGATGAGAAGTAAAACTCGCGTCACTTAAATAAGTATGATATAAGTAGGGTTATTCGAATTTCTAGTCTTCTGTATGTAACAACTTAGTTTAATAAGTTCAGTTTTCGCTCTTAATACTTGAAAAAGATTAGACCTTGTTGGCGGTAGAGTATATTCTCGTGACCAAAAAATAAGAGAAAATAACACCATTAATAAATAGATTAAGCAAAATTGAATGCAAGAATAAGAAAGCCTTGAGTGTTGGCAATTATTTAATTAGAGTCACGTACTTAGGCAAGGACTTGCTTCCACGTTTTCTTCCAATAGATTTGAACCAATATTTAATTACGAACAATTCATATATTTCAAATTTTCAACTGAAGGCAACCACTATGAACTATGAAGTATGTTATATTAGAATATTGAAATTCTACATTGAATAATTAAGAAAAAGATTAAAAGTATATAATGTCTATAGAATACCTATTAAATTAACTCAAGTTATTTTAATGGATAAGTAACCCCGAATATACTTGTAATCTTAAATTTTAATATGGTATCAAAGTCCTTCGATCTATCTGGGACATCAGACAAAAAAAAAAAATTATGGACTTGAGGCATTTGAAACAAACAAAATAGTACAAGTCTAAGAAAAGAGAAAAAATTGAAAATTGTATACCTGAACCTTCTGAGTCTAAAAAAAGAAATACAAGTCTAGAAAAAAAATAAAAAATTAGTAGGGAGAATATTGGAATATAGAACTCTCATATTAAATAATTAAAAAATTAAAAAGATATATAATGTCAAAGAAAACTCTATCAAATTGATTTAAATTATTTTGACAGAAAAATGAATACTTATAAAGTTTAATACACTCTACACATGTGATAATCTATTGATAAGAATTTAAAAACTTAAATTAACTATATCAAAATATCCTATAATAATTTAAATTTTGAGTGTGACAAAATCTCAAATACGACTACTTATAATGATGGAAATGTTCTTATTATATTTATCCCTCTAATTTTATATTGCCAAATTTATTAAAACCATATATAACATACTAACAAGTAGGGGTGTGCATGGGTAGGGTTGGACAGGGTAGCCCCCTACCCAAAAAAAGCATGAGCTGTATTTTGGGCTAGGCATGAACGGCTGGGCATAGGCGGGCTGAGCAAGCCCAAGTCGTGATGTCATACTCATGTTGTGAAAAAAATCTGTAATTATGAACTTCTAAAATAATACCATATTCATGTGCCTTCAAAAGTTAAATAATATCTATAATCCACTAAGAATAAGGCAACAAAGATAATAATTAAAATTTTGAGATCCATTGCATATAAAAAATAAGCGTTAAAGTCTAAGTAGTTTGTAATTATAACTTTACATCAATTTTTCTAATATTGATAAAGATAAAGCATCTAAAGAAATAAAATAAATAATTATAATTTGTAATGTAATTATATGATAATTAACAAAGTTAAAAAAAAATTAGTATAGTTATAAATATTAAAAGATACAACTTACCTACTTAACTATTCAAATTTTTAAAATTATCTTCTAGTCACCAGTAGCTATTATATTCTCTCTTCCAAGATAGAGAAAAAAAAATAAAAAAACTAAAAGAAGGGGTGCTCATGGGTAGGGCAGGGCAACCCCTATGTCTGATGCCCAGCCCAAAAAATGCATGGGCTGTATTTTGCAACCCGATACCCAGCCCTGTCCTATATTTATCGGGCTGGGTAGGGTATTTTTATTGCTGACTCGGGCAAACATACCAGGTGGCGGGTTTTGTGCACAGCCCAACTAACAAGAAAATAAAACCATTAGATAAATAACTGTGTTAAAGCAAGCAACGATCATAAAACATCCAAATGTTATACTAAAAGGTTGTGCATATAGAAAGTGGATCTGCTTATCACTAAAAAAAAAAAAAAAAAAATTGGATATATGCGTTGAATGAAACCTAATGTGAGGCATGTTGCGTTCAAGCCTTATAAATAATGCAATATTCTAATAATTAATTATATAGATATGTGAAGGAATACTATTTACAAGACGACTCGCATCAAATTTAGTACAAAACATGAGTCAGGCTTCAACAACTATAGATAAATAAATATATGATAAAAGTATTTTTTTTTATACGTACAAGTGATATTTTTCAGGGAACATATTCACAATGATATAAAAATATAGCTATTTTGAGTTATAAAAATTTTATTTACAAAGATACAATGAAAATAAAAACATAAACAAAAATTTTAAATAATAATATTTATAATTATATAGATAGGTGAAGTAATAATATTTATAAGTACCAGTAACTTAGTCTCCATAAAATGTTATGTATATCATTAGATTATATATCAATTTATAAATTAGATAAATTTTAAAAAATAAGTAAATAAAAAGTTAAAGTGAATTGTAGTCTTATATTTAGAGTTAAAATTATTTTTCTAATTAATTCATACATGTATGATAGGAGTAGAAGTTAAAATATTTATTTATAATTTAATAATACATAGAAAATTTATGATATTATTCCAAAAATACCCTGTCAGTTAATAATTTAAAATTTAACGTAGATGAAAATGCCCCAATACAGGTGCATAGCTGAAAAAGAAACAATTAATCCAGGAAATAAGAGAGTTTCACCTCAGCTTAAGGAATCAAACCAAAACTTTCAAATCGACCTCTCTTTTTACCCTATATTAAAGTCTGGAGAGAGTATTAATTATGATACTAATTTCTAATGGCTTTTAAATAGTTTTGGTTCCAACAACCTTTAAAGATATATTGATGATAATTCAATTTGCGTGAATGATTGAAATAAAGCAACGATAAAAAGTATATACGATCCTTGTATGCATATCCATAAATTAATTTTCAAAGAGAATGTAATTAGTCTGCCATAATACCATCTTCTTATTTGTTAAGTTTTTCCCCCCAAGTATCTCGGATATGTCATATGTTGATTCTCTGATGTTGGAAGATTAGTAATTAAAGTTGGAAAAACTTGTGAAACTTATCTCGGATATGTCATATGTTGATTCTCTAATTAGTGTCCAGTGTGGCTCTCTACTCAAAGATTTCACTTTGATCTGAGTGGCACAGCTTTTGGTGCTATGGCTTTTTCTGGCCAAGCTGATGATCGGCTACGCAATGTGGGCAAGCTAGAGATTCAATATAAAAAGTAGGTTTTACATGCTTATTCACAGTTATATATATATTGATATTTTATAGATAAATTATGTTTTTTTAGTTTACTTCGATCATTATTCTGCTGCCCAACGTGTAAGAAGCTGTAGAATTCTCCTATCATATGATTGATATATATAATAATATCCGTTTTTCAAGAAAATCTTTCAATATTAACATTTAAAAATTTTGAATTGTTTAATAGATGAAAACCCAGCCAGTTGATAAAACCCGGATGAACCAGTTTCCCAATGAGTTTGATCAAGAGTTTTATATTCTATGTTTTTATTAATTATGTGTTAAAAAAACCAAAATTGGTTGTTTTGGGTCAAATAGTAGTCCATCATATCTGTTTTTTATTAACTATATTTTGTTAAATTATATATGGTTTATATATGAATATATTATTTATTTATAAATTAATGCATCTTTATTTACATATTATGATATGAATATGTTTGTCCACTACTTAATTAAATTATATTATTTTAATTATAATTTGTCCGACCCAGTTTAAACTATTGACCCTTGATCATTGTTATATTAAAAATGATAATACACTACTTTTGTTCCTTCTGTTTTAACAAATAAATAATTCTAACATTAAGTTTACAATTTGATTTAATTATAATTTAAAAAATATACATTAAGACTAAATTACCTAAAGCTTTCGACCATTTAAATCTATTTACAAATAAATAATTTAACCTTTAAAACTTGATAATAAATCCCTCAAACTTTCAAGTTATGCAGAGATGACCCAAACTATTAATTTTATAACCACTTGAACTTTATTTTTGTACGCATATATATAATCCTCTCAAACTTTTAGTTATATACAGATAAACCCTTAAACTTTAAACTATTTAACAAAATTAAAAGTATGAAGATTATATGCATAAATGAAAAAGTTCAAAAGGGTTTATTGCAAAATTTAAAGGTTAGAATATATTTACGGATTACATAAGTTCATGGAGTTCTATATAATTTAGTCATAAATTAATATTTTAATTACATCGGCTTGTTTTTATATCTGTAATATACTCGTTTTTTTATTACATAACAAATAAATTCTTCATTTTGCAGATATCTTGGAAAATCAGTAGCATTTAAAGTGGACGCAGGATCGAACCAATACTATTTTGCTGTGTTGATAGAATATGTGAATGGAGATGGTGATGTTTCACTTGCGGAACTGAAGCAAGCTGACTCTACAAAATGGCAAGCCACACAAATAAATTCAGGAGCAACATGCATGAAGTTTAACTCTGGCACACCACTTCAAGCCCCGTTCTCCATTAGGTTAACCGCTTTCAAGTCAAAGAAGACCTTTGAAGCCATCAATGTGATTAAAACAGGTTGGACTCCAGAAAAAAACTTGTCAATCTTCTGTGAACTTCTAATATTTGTATATTCAAGTTGTTTGTAAGATGTTATTATTGTAAAATGTAGTCTGATGACTTGTACAGGTGTATTTGAGTGATTGTGATGCGTTTGGTTTGGTTCGAGGGGCATAGCTAGCTAGCCCCCATAGGTTTAGTTTTTGGGTTCCAAAGCCTCGTCTATGTGATAAAGTTGTGGATTTTAGATTTGGGTAACAAAACTTCTCCATAGGAAGGAAAGTTTTTGTGTAGCCAATGGCTTTAGTTAGAGGGCATCGAGAGGTAACTGGCTTGTCTCCGCTGTCCCTTGTTTCCACGGCTCTCTTCTATCAAAAACTACACCGCTTGTGGTGTAAAATTGTGAGTGAACACTCTTTTTTTAAAAAAAATACATAGCATTCGATATGTTAAAATATTTTTTCTAGTAATATTCAATATTTTTAACTAATTTTTAGTTCACTCAACATGCCAAAATATTGTTCGAGTAGCACATAAAATCTAGTATCTAGCCCTTTGAAATATTTTTTTAATAATACTAAATATTTTTAAATAATTTTTAGTGTATCCAATACTCTAAAAATTAGTTTATGATATTATATACTACTAAAAAATATTTCAGTGGTAGATGCTAGATTTTGGGTGGTATTAAAAAAATATTATAAGGTACCCAATGAGCTGAAAATTTATTTTAGAGTAAAGTACTCAAACCCCCGTTTTACCTTAATTATACAAATATCATCTCTATTTTAAAAATATATACTTAAGTCCAAACCTCTAACTCCCTTAAGAATATTATAAAATAGATATTTTTATTTAAAATTTATATTAAAATAAATTTTATTTACTAATATACACTTTATAATTATTAATAAATTAATTTTGGTTAAAATCATTTAAAAAATTAAGAGTTTTATATTTTCCTTAATTTTATTTTTTATTTTTGTAATAGTTACTTTTTCAATATTTTTAATATATTGGGACAAAAAATTAAATTATATAATTAACATAAAGTTTATAAATGTTTATTTAATTAATTCTTTTAATAATTAATCAAATGATTTTATAAATGTAAAGTTCTAATTTCTTAATAAAACATTTTAAGGATAAATTAAAACGATTTATTAGTTGAATATAATCAATGTATTGAAACTTTTAAGAAATTAAAATAGTTATTTGTTAGTTTTAAAAAGAAACGTTTGTTAGTTTTTAAAAAGAAACGTAAATAAATAAATTTCAATAAATTTGCTGAAAAATTAAAATTAATAATTTTATAATTTTGTAAAAATTAGTAAATTTTATAAAATATTGAAAACTCTGAAAATATATGTATTAGAATTATTTTTTGGTTGTATAAAAATTATTTTTTAAAAAGTAAATGTTGATTCTTATGTTAAAAAAGGGTATTTTGATCAAAATAAAATTTTAATAGCGAAACTTAACGGTTAGGTGGATGGATGTTGAATTTTAAATACGTAAATGAGATTTGTATAATTTACATTTTAATTTTAAGAGAAGTCTAGAGGAGATATTTATGTAAATTAGGTAAAATAGTGGGGTACTTAGTGTATTTTACTCTTTAATTTATGATACTAGATACTACTAAAAAGTATTTTAAGATGTTGGATGCTACTTTTTAAAAAAATTGTTCAATATCTTATAATTCTAATTATATATTTAAATATTTTATAGTATTAATTTTACTTTTAAAATTAATTTAGAGTACTTTACCCTTAATATTAAGTATTTTGGCCTGGAGGAATTTATTAAGGAATCATTCTTGTGGCTGGATTCTCAAGGAAGTAAATTTAGTAGTTCTTTTGGTTGCTAAAGTTTTATTGGATGGGTCCTGCCCTTCATCGGATTGGGTGCTGCTGTGCGACCCCCATTACCTCTATAGAAGCTGATGATGAACGACGATCTTCAAAAAATCTTTTAATCCAGGTTGATAGTTTTATGTTTAGTTTCTTTTTTTTGTTTCTTGTCTCTAGAATTATTTTTTCTCCCCTTAATTTAATGAATGTTTTGAGTTGGCAGGAAAGAAAGAAAGAAAGATGAGACACAATAAGAGATTTAAAAAGAAAAGGAAAGAAGAAAACTATCATACCTTATTCTCTTCTCTTCATTTGGCAATTCTGATTGGCTGAACAACAAAATCTGATGGTAATATCTATACCAGCACAAGTCTGTTGTATGGTCTCAATACGGATGAAATCTATTTATTGATGGCCAACAAATAATAGTGCAGTAGTTGTGTTCCATTATTTTTATTGACAAAGTGAAATTTCAAACTTCTGCTTAACACTTACAAATTATGAATTCTTAAGCCGTGATTTATTGTTTCTATTAGTCAAAGGCAGAAAATTTATTATGACACAAAATTCTGGGTGATCATGCAGAATCGAACTCATGACTAACCAGCAAGCAACGAGTTCTATAAGCTAAATTCACATAAAATTCTAGCAACACAAATAAAAGTCTCTTAAAAATGCATCTTAGGAAATGCGAAGTGTGGCAGATAAAACTAAACAAAGCAGGGATGAAATCCCATACAATTGGAAAATCCATCCTTAGATAAAGCATGTGCAAGTCTATTTTATTGTCTTGTCACATGTTTCAAAAATCAATTCCCAGTTGTAACGCATAAATCTCTGAATTTGAATGTAGAGTTAAGATTACAATTGTCGGAATTGTTGCTATAGCGAATTGAATATGTAATAGAACTTGAAATCAGGCCAGAAATTAAGTGTGTGTTTAGGAACATCCTAAACCTATATTTTAAATTTAGATTTGAGTAAAACTTAAGTTTTGAGAAATTTTAAAATAAATAGTTATATTTGTTCAAAGGGGTTTTTAGACTAAACTATAGTTTAAAACTAAAGTTTCAGATAAGTTGGTTAAAGTAGCTTATAGAACAGTAAAAGAGCTTATGAACTAACCAATTACTATATTATCCCTACTTTTTCTTACACCCTCTCTCCTCTTTTATCTCTCATACTTTTTCTTACAACATCTCTCATTTCTTTTCTTACACCCTCTCTTCTCTCTCATCTCATCTCTATCTCTACTCATTTAATACTCATACATTTTTTCGTAATTTACCAATAATAAAAATAATTTTAGAAATAACTATACAAACATTCATTTATTTAAATCCATTTTTTTTATAAACTCTTCTCCAAAAGCTATTTTCTAAAAGCTGCTTAAAAACTATTTTTTTTCATAAGCTATTTTTTAAACTCTTATTCGAACGGACCTTAAAAGATATACCTATAAAAGTGGCAAATTGAAGAGGTTAATGTAAAAATTATACCCTAAAAAGTTAGTAATTGAAGTTGGCCAGAAAGCACAATGCTTTATAATGCGCATGCTTCAATATTGATCTCTCTATGTGGGTCTCGATAGTTAGTAAATACCTTGTGATCTGTACTTTTATGGTCTGTTTGGTGTGATGGAAATGAATTGAGAAAAAAATTTAATGAGCTCAATTTAAAAAATTATGCAGAGTTAATTTTTTTTACTCTTTTATTTTACATTTTATTTTATTAAAATTTTATAATTCTACTTTTTTAATTTTTTTAAATTAAACTCTTTTAATTCTTTTCTCTTCTCCCCTCCTCTCGAAGGGAAGAAAGGTTAGGTATTTTGCCTTTCTCTTTTTATTTGGTTTCTAAATATTTGTAAGAGGAGAGGAAAATTTTAAAAAAAATTCTTTTCGCTCCCCTCATAATTCTCCCTTCTAAAATTGGGAGAATTTGGAGCGGAGGGCAATATTTTACCTTATGCAGACTAATATACCCATATTTATTTTTAATATTCTCAAGTTACCCTTTTTATTATATATAGCGCTATAGTCAGCTTCACCTCTCCTCCGTCTTCCACCACTACTCAACCACTGCTTCTCTACTTCAAATGAGAGCTTTCCTTCTTCATCTCCTGTCATTGATTTTAACTTCGATCTCAATTGCCTCCTTCATCTTGCCGCTGTTTTCATTTCTACCGTCTCCCGTTGTCTTCCAATCTTTGTCTTCATCTTCTACTTGACAACGACAACTTATCCTTCAATAGCACAATGCCACCATCTTTAAGGCGTCCATTTCAGGATACTTCCCACAGTGATGCTATTGTTGTTTAAATGGGTTTCTCCTTCAAATAGCTAAGTATATAATTTTTCAAGAGAAATGATTGCTAAATTTCTGGATAGTTCTTTCGTTACAATTTTTATTTTCTTAGTTATTATTAATTGAAGAAATAGTTATTTGTACTTATAATATCCTAATTTTTATTTTTATTTTTTAAGCACAATTAAAAAAAATATTATTTATCAATAATTCAAAAATATTAAATAATTAAAATTATTATAATTTAATATTTTTTATTAGTTTAAATGAAAATATGATATCTGAATTATCCTACCATTATCTTTCTTAAAATTTATGATTTGATTGATGTTATTAGTTATGAAGATATTAAGATTTATGTTTAGATTGAGATATGAATTTTAAATTTTGAATATATGATTTAAATTTTAAATTACTATGATTCTAACAAATTATAAAACTAATAATAATAATAATAAGATAATAATAACCTAAAAAATAAATAAATAATAAGATTATATTATATAAGACTAAAATTTTAAATTTTATAAATTATATATATCGGTATATTAAACTTAGTTTTCAATTTTAATTATCGTGTAGCTTCTCTTTTTCGTCCTGTTAAGTATTTTTGTTTCCTCCTGTTAAATTTTTTTTTATACTCTAATTTTACTCCGAAACTATAATAAAACTCCTATTTTCCTTCCAAGCATAACATTCTAAGATGATTGTGTATTCAACATAGTTAAATTGACGTGTATATCTCGC
This sequence comes from Leucaena leucocephala, assembly GCA_037074615.1. Classification (NCBI taxonomy): domain Eukaryota; kingdom Viridiplantae; phylum Streptophyta; class Magnoliopsida; order Fabales; family Fabaceae; genus Leucaena; species Leucaena leucocephala. The sequence goes on from CM073553.1 coordinate 6,677,219, forward strand.
AAGACATAGTTTTGCCAAAGTTATACTTTTTTGCATAAAGTTCATGTAAGGGCAGGCATGCTTTTCATTCTGAAATCTACAACATCTTCCATCTAAATAATCATGCACATACACAAAAAGTAGATATGCATTATGTCCATGTCAGTAGCTTTCCAAGATTGTTGTCAGAAACCTCATCTTGTGCATACGCTTGGATTATACTTTACCATCTTATCCAAAACCATTGAAAACAACTTGTGGCGCATTCTTATCACCAAAGTTTCCTCGCTCTTACTAGGTCTCGGCATCTAATGGGCACACTTTTCCCCATATTTAACATCAAATCATATAAATAATAAAAATATAATATTGATAAATCGTAAAATAGTATAAAGGTCTATATTTAAATCTTTATCTCATAAATAAGATATATTTTATTTTTAAATAATATTAAAGTAAAATGAGAAATAGTTGATATGTGTAACCATTTTATATACGTATATTATATACATAGTTAAATATAATATATTAATTACTAAAAAATAGTTTTAAGATTTTATAGTAGCTTTAAAATAATTTTAAAATAATATTAAGTAACATAGTGATAGTTCTTATGTAGTGATTTTATAGATTATTATTGAGGTTCTAGAATAATTCTTAGTAAAGCACTAAATTATTTGTGATTGATATTATTATAAACTTGGCCACTTGACTTATAGTAATTTTTCTTTATTTTGACAAGAGTTAACCATCTTTCACCCATTATGTATGCTAATGTGATGTTTGTGAGTGATTTGATATATATAAATATACTGATATTTATATGATTATATTGGGAACTTTTTATTAATAATTTTATTAAAAATGGTTTTGTGGGACTTGAAGTTTAATTTAGAAAGTTGAATTGAAAGCAAAAACCTGTTATATCTGTTATTGACATTTGAAAAAAATTATATTGTGATATTTATTGATACTATTGATTATCAAGCTTAAGATTTTTATTAATGTTATTATCTTGATAATTATGCATTGGGATTGGTGATGAGGGAGTTATATTTCTACCACATGGTATAGCCTCTATTGAAGCTAGATGATTGGCTTTTGTCCAACCTGTTTACCGAGGGACTTACCTCACCTGTTTACCGAGGGGCTGCGACACCCCCACCTGTTTACCGAAGGGGAATGAACTAATAGTCCGGTCACGTGCTCTATAGATTTTGGCCGGTCTATATCACTTGACCAGTTAGCTTTTTGAGTGGCCAGTCATATGGTAGTTATCACTAGCCCATGGGTTCAGTAGGCGGGAATAAGGCGGTTTTGTTGGATTAATAGGATGAACTTGGGTGGTTTATCCATTTGATTATAATATGATGATATGTTATTTTTTATATGTTGTACTTTATAAACTGTCTCACTTGACACCTCACGAGCACATATTAGTATGTATGATGAGTAGAATTGATGGTTACTGAGGCTTTTATCTCACCCTATTTTTATTAATATTTTTCAGGAGTCAATTCAATTGGTGGTTCGAATGGGAAGGCGCCGAAGGCATAATTGTGCTAGTTGAACTGTACAACATCTTCCTTTATATTTATACGTTTAGTATATGTATATTGCCACTATAGGGTCTACTTTTATTTATACTTTTCTTTATACTCTGGTGATTTTCAAATTTTTTATCACATTGAATAATGTGTGCTAGTATGAAGCTAGAGCCTTTTAGGATTATACATGTGACATGATGAACCCCGAGAGGCTATTTACTATATTATGAGTGTTATTTAGAAATTTTGCTAGCGTTGTGGGCATTGGTATAATTCACTTAAGTATGTTACCCGAGAAAATTCGAATTGATAACTTTGATGAAGTTAAATGGGGGCTTGAATCCTTTAACCATGTTAGTGGGGTTGAATTCTTTCCAACATGATTTTATGTGCAAAAATTATATAAAATTTTTATATCCATGATAGTACAATTTCATGAGTTTCACTCTTTTCTATCATGGATATCATTTTCAAAATAAATTAAACTCTGTTAACCATATTAGTATTAGATGGGTGATTTTCTACATTATTAATTATCAATTAAAAAAAGTCTTTTATAACCATGGTAGGGTTGCTATTAAATTTTAGTAAACTATTTTTTACTATGGTTAACTCTTTTAAAATAAAGTAAATTTATTTATAATATTATTTTTATTTGTATCATATATAAAAATAAGTGTAAATAATTAATATTAATTATATTAGAGAAGGAATTTTACAGTACTCAATTTTAAAAATCATAAAAATATAATTTTATATATTAAATTTATAATTATTTAAACAAAATAACTTCAAATAAAATAACGACATTAAAATCCTAAATCAAATAATATAACATTAAAATCCTACACCTCACCTCTTCTTTTATTATTTTAAACAAAATAACATTAAAATTCTTTATTTTCTTTCTCTCCCCTCTCCTCCATTCAAATCTCCCCTCTATTTTATCGAGCCAAACACATCTTCATCGTTTAAGTAACATTATGACTATCTTTAAATAAATTCTTTCTCTCCCTTCTATTTTGTCGAGCCAAACACATCGTTTGTGTTTAATTAAAATTTGAAATTCTCATATATCTTCATTATATTAAAGGGCGATAGAGATGTGAATGATTAGGCCAAAAAAATATGAGGCTAACGAAAACAATCTTAGAATCAAGGAAACTGTGAACTGAAAGATCGCCTAATTGATTAATCAAGGGACTGTAGGTGGTAGACCATCGGCAGTGGCACCACATCTCCTACAATCATTTACTCTTTTATTTTATTTTTTATCCAAAATATAAATCATATTTAAAAATACATGAACCATTAAATATTTTATTTAAGAAATATCCTTATTGATTTAAATAATGATATTAAGAAAATTGATTCGTAACTTATTAATTAACTGGTGGCTCATTTATATTCTCTTATAAAAGAATTGTAGAAAATATTTTGGACAAGGGCCTCTTTTATAATATGGCTTTGGAGGAGTTTGGTTTCACTTATTATATAATTAATGAGCACTAATGAGAGGGAATGGAGGGAGATCAAAATCAATTATGGTAATTTGTAAAATATTTAATATTCTTTTTATTTTTAATATAAAAACTAGTTATTTTTTTAATAGATTAAAAAATTAAATAAATCAGTTAATTATAACTAATATAAAATTTAGTTGATTAATTTAAATAAATTAATAAATATATAATATATTTTTTTAATTTATTTAAAAAATTAATTATTTTTTATATTAAAAATAGACTAAATTAAAATAAATCAACTCTATCTTTTAATACGCGTGCAATAGTTAGTTGGCCGATCAGGAGGAAGCAAGTGCCATTATATATATTGCCCCACACATATTTTTAGCTCAATCTCTACGGTCATAAAAGTTTTTACCGCCAACGCTAGAAAAGAGCAAATTCTCTCCATCCAAAATTCCGTACCTCTCGAGATTAGATTTATTGCTCACATTTAATATAATAATTAAATAATTAATTTAAATAAATTAAAAAATTAATTATATTAATTATTTATAATAAATATAATTTAATTTTCTTACAGTATATTTTATTATGACTATCTTTATATTAAAATTTTTTTTCCTATACTATTAATAGAGATATTTTAAAAAATTTTTATAAATTTAGAAGATAAAATAAATTAATATTTTATATTTAAAATTAAATCTAATTTTTTAATTATCTTGAACAGGAGAAAGTAATTATTTTCTGCAAAGAAGTAATGATATCTTCAGCGACCTCGTGTTCCAAATTTAATATCGTCCCATTATTTTCAGCTTCCTCACCAAATAAGACAAGGACTTCGTACCATTCTTTTCAGTGGTAAAGAGACAACCAATTTATGACAAGGGAAATAGTACACTTTGTGAACGGTAAAGTTACAGTCTTTCTTCATCTTCTTAGTGCTCTTGGCATTCAGCTTACAACTCTCTTCTTCATAATTCTTCTGCTCTTCCCTTCCTTCAAGTTGCGTGCACACCATTTCAATCCTCACTCTTTCCAAAACGTTTCCAGTTTTTATGATTACTATATTTATTCACTTGTTCTCAATTTTCTGATCGAGTTTGTTTTGTTTATATTCAGATAAAAGCTACATTTCAAAAAAAAAAGTTGTTATTCTTCTTCTTTGGCATTAAGTTTTCTGCGTTCTTGTCAATAAAAAATGTTTTAAAATTAGAGAAAAAAGAAAAAATCTTTCAACTTTTGACTGCCTGTCGAGTTCAATATGAACTCACTCTAAAAGAAAAAAAAGATTGTTGTTTTCGTTTAGAATCTCGTTAGCTTTCACTCTTGTTTGCATTGATTAATTAAGTTGGTTATTTTCTTAATTGTCATTTTTGGTGCACAAACTCTTCTTTACGAGGTTTTGTACTGCTTGCCTGTATTCAAGTCTTTAGATCTGAACTAAGTTTAAAAAAAAAAAAAACAAGAAGAAGAAAAAGCCGGTTTAAAGATTTCTTTTCTTGCTACTAATCTTCAGCATATCCTGTAACTTTTGTTGGGACCAATCATATATAAAAATCTAAGAAGAGGAGAAGAAGCCGCCTGCACTTGAGAAGTTTTAGTGGTGCTGAGCATAAAAGTTACTGGTAAAATCTGTGTTGGCGGTTAGAAATTTTGGATTAGGATTAGTTTGAACAATAGCATGTTTCTTGTGTTATCCAAAAATAAATATGTTGTTTACTTATTTTCTCTCTCTTGTTTTCGACCACAGAACTTTAGCTGCTGCCTATCACATCTCAAGCTCAACAAGGTGGTCAACTTCTCATTCAGATTGAGCAAGGTAACTTTTAGATGTGGTTCTCTTGGTTTACGGACTAATAGTATCTGATTTTTTTATCCATTTGTCCCAAAAAATCTGATCTTTTTGAACAGTTTAAATTTAATATTCTTAATAATGAATCATTTTTTTAAGTTTACCATTAGGAGATTATTCTAGTTTCATGCATATTTTTTAAAAATGAATCAATAACAATATGAAAATTATATATCATTCAAATCAAATCATGTCAAATTCCTTCTTGGTGTAAAAAAAATCCCCCTCTATTGTTTTTGTAAATGATAGATAATCTTATTTGACCCCTTTCAATATTTTTGTTATCTTTTTTGTTTTATTTATAAATGAGTAAAAGTTATCCCCCTCCCTCTGTACTCTATATATATGGGAGTGGTTACTCTCCTTTACCTCTTCATTACTATTACTACTATTATATTAAAATTGTAAACTTTAAATATATAAAATTTCCATAAACTTTAGATTAGTTACACATAATTTCTATAATCTTTAAAAATTTAAATTAAATGCCTTAATATATTTTATATTTTAATTATTAAGCCACTGACATTAAAATTATTATTAAATTTAACAGTTTTTATCACGTCATAATTTTTATATTTTTTATTATATACTATATCATTTAAAAAATAACACTTAACAATTTACATGTAATTTTAAGTAGCTTATATTTTTTTATTTAAATTCTAAATGATAAAATAAATATTTTAAATATATTTTTAAATATTTTATATTGTTTAAGCATTTAAAAAATATTTTAAATTATATGTCAAGTGTTATTTAATTATTTTATATTTTATAAGTATTTTATTTATACTGAGGTGGTATAAAAGAGAATCAAGACTCAATTTGTTATGAAAAATTTCAAGGTGATGTTATATATAGTGACCCTAAGAAACTAACATCAGAAATAATTTAGCTTCTCTTCATTTAGAACTAATCTTAAAATTCAAATGTCACTCAATGTTGGAAGAAGTTTCACATCGAATAAAATTAGAACAAAAAATGTAGATAAATAAAAGAAATCAACTTGTCGTCTTGAGATTTTGGGTTAATAAATATTGTTAATCTCACTTATATGCATCTTTTAAGTGCCTGTTTGGGAGCCACTTTTGAAAATTAATTTCAGACAAAACTTCGATTTGAGAAAATTTAAAATAAACAGTTATTTTTGTCCAGAATTGATTTTAGCAAAAACTATGGTTTTGAATAAGCTACTGAAAATAGTTTTTAGAACAGTAAAAGAGCTTATAGACTATCCAATTACCATCTTACCCTTACTTTTTATACCTTCTCTCCTCTCTCATCTCTCTTCTTCACCCTATCTCCTCTTTCCTCTTTCCTCTCTCTTCTCTACACTCTCTCATCTCTCCTATTTTTTCTCTACCCTTTCTCCTATTTCTTCTCTACTCTCTCTCATACTTTAATTAAATCATACTATTTTTAGTAATTTATTAATATTAAAAGTGATTCTACTACTAATCATCCAAATATCTCTATTCGCAAAATCTATTATTCCTAAAATTTATTCTTCAGAATCTATTATTCTCATAATCTATTCTCTAAAAATTAATCCAAATAGGCCATGAGAACCAAAAATCTTAGGTGGTTCACCTCAGAATGTAATGCTCAGGTCTCCTGACAGACCCATATTTTTATATATTAATTCATATCATTTTAGTGGGCTTTTGTCAATATTATGGTCATTAATTTTATTATTTATGCACTAATTGAATTAATATGACTTATATTGAATTAGTGCTTAATAGGGGTATAATTGTCATAATTTTATAATTTCTTCCAAATAATTATTTTTGGAATAAAAGATATTATATTATTGTGATTTTATATTTCAGGAATTTAGGAAAAATCAGAATTCACAAATGACAACAAAAGACCACAAAATTAGAAATTATATAATAGGACCCATGGGCCAAACCTTGCAGTTTAGCCCATTAGGTTTTGTTTATTATTTTCTCCTTGATTCAGCTTTTAAAAAGGCATGCAGAAGACGCACAGAGGAGTGGCGGCCAGAAAGAAAAGTGAATTGAAAAGCAAGCATGCACACGCCGCACAGGAGCCATTGAGATTCATTCATAGCCGAGACGGAGATTCATCACACTCACACAACAAGCTTTCATCTTCCTCTAGCCACTTACCCAAGCACCGACTGCAGTAATAGACCACAGCAACACCTCAAGCGACGCCATCATCTTCCTCAAGCCGTGACAGAACAGAGGCAGGAGAGGACTGGACGCTCATGAACGCTGTAACTGCGCAGTGACCGGAATACACCAATCACCTCCATCTTCATCTACTCTAACATCTCACGGCACCTCTTATCTCCTGTGCGCACTGCGGCCTGAAGTCGTCATCATCATCAACACCATTCCATCCGCAACGCAACAGGACAGCGACGCTCACGGAGATAATAGCACGAGCAGTAACGGTCACAGCATCAACCCTCTGTTTCCTCTTGCCATTAATCATGTCTTTCAGTAAAAGCTTTCAGTAAAAGCTTGAAGTTGGTGGTGATCTTCATGTGTGGCTAAACATTTCAATTCTCTAATTCAATGGCAAAGGCATGAGCTTGGGATCTCAAAGGGGAGTATAAGTTACTCTAATTCTCTACCTAATAATTATATTATGACTCCTAGGTCTTAGGATTAATTTTATAATTATAAGGAAAGTTTAGAATGATTTATTTGTATCTATTGAGGATTATTGTGACTGAATTTTTACTTGACATTTGACATTAATCTTTAATTAACTTTAATTTCATTTACTTTGATCTGGGTCAGACATTGTATTGAGATTATTGTTGAATATTTTGTGATTTTTCAAGGTGGCTTGAATTATTGGATCGTTGTGTCTCTTGTTGACTTAAATTCTATTTTATGAATTATTGAGTTATAATTGAGCATTGGTTTTTAATATCTTTAGTCCTATTTTATTATTCTGGTGGCAATTAATAAATTAGGACTTAGAAAATATTTTGTGACAATTCGAGGTGGCTCAGTTGTTGGATTAAAAGCTTAATTATAATTCTTAATTCATTATTTATAACTCTCATATCTTTTGAAGCTATGATTGCATGCGTTATTGAATTGGAGGATTGTTTTTATTATTATTAATCACCTTTGATTTTATTCTTTTCACTCATTATCATTCATTATTCCTTTCTTTAAACCAAAAATATCAAACATATTTTATTTAAATCTATTTTTAATTAATTGCATTTAGTTGTTAGTCAATCAAAACAAATCCCATTTTCTGATTTAGGTTGCATTGCATTTAGTTACTTAGGAATTTAATTTCATATTTTGGCTCCTCAGAGAGAACGACCCGAGGTTGCACTATACGCAATCCTTGGTTTAAATTTTTGAAGTAACCCCAAGGCGATATCGGTTCAAGGTTGTTTCAAGTGGCGCCGTTGCCGGGGAGCTAAGAAATTAGTTCCCTAGTAATTAAGTGTCAAGTAACATTTTTTTGGGATTAATTCAATTGCTGAGCCAGTTTTGGTTAATTTGCATAACATTTGCATTTGCATTGCTGCTTGCATTATCTATAAAAAAAAAGTTCATTTCCTTTGGTTTGTTTATTTTCTTTGGTTTTTTTCTTTTATTTTAGATTCTTTTCATCTGACTGCTACTGTTTATGCCTAGGAGTGATCGAGCTTTACCTCTGATTCCCTTAAATCTTGAAATTGAAAAGTCTGTGAAAAAGATTAGAAGAAAGAAGAGATTAGAGGGTATAAGTCAAGCTATTGTCGAGGAGGGGCATATTTCACAAGAGTCAAGTTTGTCATCTAGTGAACAAGAGTCTAGTGATAGAGCTACCTCTAGTGAACACGTGTCTGTTAGTGCTTTTGAATTAGAACAAGAAACCATGGATGGTCCTAACGGGAACAATGGTTATAATGGGCTTAATGGGAATAACGGACATGGTGAGAATAACTTAGGAAATAATGGTGAGGATGATAGAAGCATGAGGGAGATTAATAATTTTAATGTTGATTATGATCCTTATGGCTTTTATACTGATAATGTGAACTTTGAAATTAAAGGAACATTAATTTCTTCCTTACCTAAATTTCATGGCTTTGCAGGTGATGATCCACACAGGCATTTGAAGACTATGCATATGGTGTGCTCTTCCATGAAATCACCCACGGCTAATCTTCAAGATGTATTGAGGAGGGCATTCATTTTGGAACGAGGAGCCGTCAGTGCTTCTGCAACGCTCGGCGACACACATACCGATGGCGAGGATCAAGGTTCACGAGCTTAGGCAGAAAACGAAGGCCGAATTGCTGAACCAACTCAAGGATCTGAAAGCCGAGCTTGCTTTGCTACGTGTCGCTAAAGTCACCGGTGGTGCTCCCAACAAGCTCTCCAAGATAAAGGTGGTGAGATTGTCCATTGCCCAAGTGTTGACGGTGATTTCTCAGAAGCAGAAGGCTGCATTGAGGGAAGCATATAAGAACAAGAAGTACTCACCTCTTGATCTGCGCCCAAAAAAGACCAGGGCTATTCGCAGACGGCTTACCAAGCACCAGGCTTCACTGAAAACTGAACGACAGAAGAAGGAGACATACTTTCCATTGAGGAAATATGCCATTAAGGTGTAGGATTCTTAGGGAGCAATCTTATGGTACTTTTCCAGTTTTGATACATCTCCGAAGCCCAACAGTTAAAGGATAAAGTGATTCCTATTAAGGGACAAAGTTGGGATACAAATTTTAAAGTAAAATGACTCTCAAAGTAAATCGCAAAGTCAGGTGAATTGTATTGATAAATTTGATCTAATGCTTGTTAATCAGAAAATCAATATGGAAAGCTAGAAAAATATATGTGATTGAAAATTTACAAATTAACATGGGAGAAAGACAAAAAAAATCCATTTGAATTTCAAAATGATAAATTATGTTTCTAAATATTACAAAGGATAAATTAGGCAGGAGGCCCAATCTGTCATTTATAAATTTGTGTGCAAAGACGAAATTACCCTTCATTTTTCCAATATTTTGAGAATATGATTTACAAGTTTGCCAATGATATTTATAACTCTGACAATGATATTTGCAACTCCTATAATAATATTTATAACTTTGACAATAATATTTACAAGTTTGACAATGGTGTTTGTAACTTTGTCAATGTTATTTGTAACTCCCATAGTGATATTTGTAATTTCAACAATGATATTTGCAACTCCCGCAATGGTATTTGTAACTCCCACAATAGAGAAGAAGCAATTTTGACAATATGATTTACAACTTTACCAATGGTATTTACAACTCTGACAATGGTATTTGCAACTGGGAGAAATCCAATTTTGGCAATTGGGAGAACACTGTAGCTAACACTGTAGCTTCTTTGACAATACGATTTACAACTTTTTCAATGGTATTTACAACTCTGACAATGGTATTTGCAATTAGGAGAAATCTAATTTTGGTAATTGGGAGAAACATTGTAGCTGACACTATAGCTTCGACTAAGTGAAGTTGCAAATCCCATTATAAGAAGTTGTAAATCTTGTAGGTGAAGTTACAAACCCATTTGGTGAAGTTGCAAATTCCCTAAGAAAAGTTGTAAATCCCATTGATAAAGATGCAAATCCCATTGGAAAAATTGTAAATCGTATTGTCAAAGAAGCTACAGTGTTTCTCCCAATTGCCAAAATTAGATTTCTCCCAGTTGCAAATACCATTGTCAGAGTTGTAAATACCATTGATAAAATTATAAATCGTATTGTCAAAGAAGCTACAGTGTCAGCTATAGTGTTTCTCTCAATTGCCAAAATTGGATTTCTCCCAGTTGCAAATACCATTGTCAGAGTTGTAAATACCATTGACAAAGTTGTAAATCGTATTGTCAAAGAAGCTACAGTGTTTCTCCCAATTGCCAAAATTGGATTTTTCCCAGTTGCAAATACTATTGTCTGAGTTTTAATTACCATTGGCAAATTTGTAAATTGTATTATCAAATAAGCTACAATGTTTCTCCCAAATTGCTAAAATTGGATTTCTCCGAGTTGCAAATACCATTGTCAGAGTTGTAAATACCATTGGTAAAGTTGTAAATCGTATTGTCAAAGTTGTTTCTTCTCTATTGTGGGAGTTACAAATATCATTATTGAAATTGCAAATACCACTATGGGAGTTATAAATACCATTGGCAAAATTATAAATACTATTCCCAAAGTTATAAATATTATTATAGGAGTTGCAAATATCATTATCAGAGTTGTAAATATCATTGACAAACTTGTAAATCGTATTGTCAAAACATTGGGAAAGTGAAGGGTAATTTGGTCTTTATACGTAAATTTGTAAATGACAGATTGAGCCTCCTGCCCAATCTATTATTTTCAATATTCATAGGCCCAATTTATCCTTTTAAAATTTAAATAATTTTTTTTATCTTTTTCCCGTTACATTCATGAAAAGTCAAATTAGAAGAATAGAAATCAGGTTTTTCATTGGGTTAGCCTGCATTTATGTTTAAAAATAGGAGCTAGTTTAGAGCTATTTTAAGAACTATTTTATTTGATAGGTCATGTCTAAAATCTTTAAGAAACATATTAAGTCTGTGACGCTAGCTTAAAACTATTATAAATGCGGTATGCTTTGGGCCCCTTTAAAGGCCTAGTATATTTAAAGTTTTTTTTTTATAAATACATGTATTTTTAACAAGTTTTATGTGAGGCCAGGACTTTTTTTATAGGAAATAGATATAAAATATTTATATATTTAATCCAAAATATTCAAAATATGCACTTATTTAATTATAAAATATATATACATTTATATTTATCCTTACTTTGTTTATTCAAGCATTAAATTTACTTGTCATTTTATACAGGAAGAATGGACGTTTTCATTTCTGCCGCTGCAACAAAACTAGCAGAGCTTACTGTGGAACCCATTGTAAGGCAAGTACGATATTTATTATCCTATAGAAACAATTTGAAGGAGCTAGAGGATCAAGTGAAGAAGCTGAAGGAAACAAAAGAACATATTGACGAGGACGTTGGAGCTGAAAGAAGAAACGGAAGAGAGATTGGAGGTGACGTTTTAAACTGGCAAAAAGATGTTATTAAGACCTTGAAAGAAGCAGAGGAACTTTGTCAAGATGAAGCTCATGCTAGTATACGGTGTTACAAATGGTCTTTTCCTAATTTGAAATCACGACATCAACTTGGAAGAAAAACAAAGAAATTGGCAGACAAGATTGTTCAAATGGAGGAAAATGGGAGGTTTGAACGTGGGGTTGGGTATTTTCCACATTTAGATATTACAAGCAACTTTTCTACTACTAGAGGAAGTGATAAGCTAGAGTCAAGAAATATAGTCAAAAAAGATATTGTGTTGTCTCTAAAGGACCCCAAGGTCAATAGGATTGGGGTTTATGGGATAAGCGGAGTGGGAAAGACAACTCTAGTTAAAGAAGTTGCCAAACAAGTTAAGGATGACAAATTGTTTGATGCAGTGGTTATGGTAACTATATCCCAAACAAATCTTGAAAGAATTCAAGATGAGATCGCAGAACAGTTAGGCCTCCATGCTTTAAAAGAGATGACCTCCTCAATTGGAAGAGCCAATTTTCTGTGTAAGAGGATAAAAAAGGAGAAAACTATCCTCATCATACTTGATGATTTACGGGAGAAGATTGATTTGGAGAAGTTAGGAATCCCCTTTTTAGATACATGGGGAAAAATTAATTCAGAAAAGGTGGAAGTTCCTCTAAAGGATGATTCCAGGGGTTGCAAATTATTATTGACTTCAAGAGATCAATCTATTTTACAAATGAATGATACTCAAAAGAACTTCCCCCTTCAAGTTTTGAATGACAAAGAATCCTGGAGCTTGTTTGAAGCTATGGTTGGTGATGTTCTTAAAGATGCTAATTTCCAAACTATAGCAACCCAAGTGGCTCAAAGATGTGCAGGCTTTCCTGTTTTGATAGTCACAATTGCAAAGTCATTAAAATGTAATGCGAATATTTATTATTGGCAAGATACCTTGAACAATCTAAAAGGGGTTGATAACAGAGACATGCGTGGCACCCTTTTTTCAGCTTTGGAATTCAATTTCAATCGGTTGGAAGATGAAGTAAAGAAAGTATTCTTGCTTTGTGGTGTGCATGGAACATCCATATTTGTTAGTGACTTGTTCAAATATGCTATTGGTTTGGGCATATTCAAATCTATAAATACCATTGAGGATGCAAGGAATAGGCTTTATAGAATAATTTATGACCTTAAGGCATCTTGTTTGTTGGTTGATGATGAGGCAAGAGCTGAAATGATCAAAATGAATGACATTATTTGTGAAGTAGCCGTCTTAATTGCCTCGAAAGATGTTTTCACTAAAAGTAATGCTAAGTTGCAAGATTGGCCAAGAAAGGATATTCTTGAAAAATGTACCCATATTATCTTGGACTGTTGTTGCATCCAAAAGCTCCCTGAAAGGTTAGATTGCCCCCTTCTAAAATTTCTCCACATAAATAGCACCGATAATCGCACTTTAGAAGTTCCAGATTCCTTTTTTGAGGGGATGAGAAACCTTGAGGCATTAGATTTAACAGGGCTGATCATGTCTTCATTACCCACTTCTCTCAACTGCTTGACTAAACTCAAAACATTGTGCTTGGATCATTGCTCTTTGAAAGATATGACTGGAATAGGTGCGTTGATAAATTTAGAAATTCTTAGCTTAATCCATTCATCCATGGAAGAGTTTCCAAGAGAAATAGAGCAGTTGACCAAGCTTAGAATGTTGGATTTGAGCAGGTCTGGAATTGGGACCAACTTACCAAATACTTTGTGCAAGTTGACCAAAATAGAGGAACTGTACATGGGCAACGCGACAATTAATTGGGAGGTGGAAAGTTCCACGAAGCAAAAAAGAAATGCTAGCCTTGGTAAGCTTGGCCATTTGACTGGCTTGACCAATATAGAAATTCAAATCCGTGAGGCTTGGCTTTTGCCCAAAGACATACCATTTGACAAGTTAAAAAGATATAAAGTGGTTATCGGAGATAAATGGGAATGGTCAAACAACAAAGAGACCTCGAGGTTGCTAAAGGCAAAGCTAGATACCAGCATTCATTGGGAACGAGGGATTAAAACATTGATTAAGAGAGTGGAAGATTTATACTTGGATAAAATAAGTGGCATTTCGAACGTGCTTTTTGAATTGAATGGGGAAGGATTTCCGTTGCTAAAGCATTTGCATATCCAAAATAATGGTGAAATTCAACATATTATCAACTCAAAGGAGAGAAATCAAACTCATGTTTTGTTCCCAGAATTGGAGTCATTGGCACTTCACAAGCTCAATAGCTTGGTGAAGATATGGCACGGTCCAGTTAGGGATAATTCTTTTGGCAAACTCAAGGTCTTCAAAGTCAAAAGTTGTCACCAACTGGTTTATCTCTTCTCTGTTTCACTGGTTAAAGCTTTTTCTCAACTTGTTGAGATTGAAGTTTCCGAATGCAGTTCTATGAAGAAGATTGTGTCTTTGGAAAGTGCGGATAATGGCAAAATTATTGATGACAAGGTTGCATTTCTTCCATTGCGCATATTGACTTTACAACATTTGCCATCTATTGGGGATTTTTGCTCTCGTGAGCTGACTAAGAAGCAGAACTTGTTGGGGGCTAAAATACCAGCACCATTTTTCAGCGCCAAGGTATATTATTTAATTTATTTTTTGGTATATACGGATCGATATGAACAATATCTAATGATTGATAATTTCTTTTATTTAAGAAACAACATTTTATTTCAATTTTTATCAAAAAGATTTATCAGCATCTTCTTATAAATGAATGACATCAGCTTTTGGATATCCATGGTAGATCAAAATTCTCAGCATTAACATTATGTCCATGTGATTCATAGGTTATATTTTCTAATTTGGAGACTTTGAAGGTGAGTTCGCTCAATTTGAAAAAAATTTGGGATGACGAACAGTCTTCTACACCCCATTTAGTCCAAAATTTGGCCAACTTGACTGTAGAGGATTGTAATGGCTTAATGTATTTATTCTCGGCTTCTATGGTTGGAAAACTTTCGAATCTCAAGCAACTGGAAATAAGTAAATGTGATATGATGGAGCAGATAATTGCTACTGAGGAGATAAATGTTGCTGCACTTGGAGAGGTAAATTCAATTTGAACTGAAAAGATTTCATTGGGTAGTTGCAATCATTTCTATCAATCACAGTTTAATTTGGTTCTATGAAGTTGAAATTCAATGTCAACAACTCTCTCTCTTGTTTGCAAAGGTAAAGTGTTAGTATAAAATTAAAATAAACGCAAAAGGAAATTGAATTCTTATATAACTATTAGAGTAGCAGACACTTGAAATGACTTACATTTTTCTTCATTTGTCACTCTTAAGCTTGGAAATGGATGGCAGGTTCTTCTTCCAAAATTGGAAGCAATCACAATAAAAGACATGCAGAACTTAAAGACGATTTGGCACCCTATCCTGGCTTCAAATTCCTTGGCCTGCTTCAAGACATTGAAAGTAAAAAATTGTGAAAAAATTGAGAAAATATTTCCAGAATATATGAATGGAGCATTTGCAACTCTAGAGACATTGATGGTTAAAGACTGTAAGTCAGTGCAAGAGATATTGGAGATGGGTGTTAATGCAGATGATACAACACAGCTCAAGTACGTCACACTACTTCAATTGCCACAACTGAAACAAATTTGGAGCAGAGATCCTCAATCGAGTCTTCGCTTTAAGAATTTGCAAGTTGTGCGTGTTGAAGATTGTGGTGAGCTAGAGTACCTTTTTCCATTCTCTATAGCAAAGCACCTACCTCAACTTGAAGCAATTACAGTAAATAATGCTGAAAAGATGAAGGAAATTGTTTCCACGAGAGAAGAAGAGACCTTAGATAATTCTATCAAATTTGAGTTTAATCAACTAACGTCAATGGTGCTTTGGAATTTACAAAATTTGCAAGGATTTTGTGCTGGAAATCATAGTTTATCTTGTTCATCATTGAAAAAATTAGATGCCTGCAATTGTAAGAAATTGAAGCTCTTCAAGACACAAAGTACAAGTAGCCATGAAAGAAGACTTTCTGATAACTATCTTCATGTCTCAACGCAACAGCCTCTTTTTCCACTTGAAGAGGTATGCCTTGTCTTTTAAAGAAAATAGCTTCTTATACTTTCTATGCATTTGTTTGTTAGGCTATGTTCAAGGATGCCCGGACTCTAGGTCAAGCCGCTACAAAGAGGCTTAAGTACTTACTAACATTTTAGTTGCGAAAATAGCTTCTGGATTTTTTAGTTGCGAAATCATTTATCAAATTTAATAATTAAGTAATTCTAACATTTTAATTTCAATTGATAACATTGCTAATCCATTCAATATATCTTGTAACATAGTTGATCTTATATATGATATAAGCAATTTTACTTTTGAAAAAACTTCTTTCAGCCATATATAGCAACTATTATAGGTCTTTTCGATCAATATAATATCTTATAATTAAGTAATGCATGTATTTAGAAAAGAGTATAATTTTTTATATAATATATCAATTCTATAGGAGTATTACTTTCTTTTGTTAAAACTTCTCTCCATACCCTTAATTCAGAAAACAAATCAATACCATAAACATCATAATGTTCACTTAAAAATTGTGTAAGACTGATAATTTTTTTTTCCAATGTCTTTATTGTTTTTTTTTTCACTTTAAACTTGTTACCGCTTACATTGACCCAACCAGATAAAAATATTAATAATACCTATATTCGGTTTAGGTTTTGCATGCCTCTCTTTCTCTCTCTCGCGCAAGATGCCTTGTACAGAGTAGGGCCCTAGGCAGCCGCCCATTAGGCCTTGCACTCCCCATGGTCTTTTTTTTCTTTTTTTGAAGTAACTCAAACATGTTTTATAATATTTGTACCTTCTCTCCAAAATTTTAACTTTTAAAGGGGTCTCTAAGATCTCTTCATATATGCATGATAATAATTGGTCACTTGGATGTTACTGCACAATTATATTCTTGAGTATGGTAAAACTACTATGTTACACTTTGTCTTCTATTACATTGCTTGAGACTTAAGATTTAATGAACCCTAAAGGGGCACCATGGATTATTATAAATACTAGGGTAAAAACATAACCAGATAATTTTCCCTTCTAGTGATCAACTTTTTTCCTTGCATGGCGTAGGTGATTGATAACTTAGAGATATTACGTCTAAACAATGACGATGCTAGCTTGATATTTCAATCGCAAGTTCCAAGGGACCAATTTCGCAAACTCAGCTTTCTGGGGTTGTACGAATTAGCAGATGCTCAAGCTACTTCTCCATATTGGTTTCTCCAAAATATATCCAGTCTTGAGTGGTTAGTCATTCAAGAGAATTCTTTCAAGGTGATATTCCCGGATGAAAGGCCTCAAGATGAGAATGGGGAAATTGATATTAAAACACGACTCAAGAAGTTGACGCTATATAAATTGTATGATCTCCAGCATATATGTAAAGAAGGATGCAAATTGGATCCGGTTCTTGAAGTTCTTGAATACTTACATGTGGATGAATGTCCCAATTTGAAGAACTTGGTGCCTTCCTCTGTAACCTTTAATCACCTGACTTATTTACGGGTGCAGAATTGCAAGGGACTGATTTATTTAATTACCTCAACAGCGGCAAGAAATTTGGTAAAGCTAAAGACATTTAAGATAAGAGGGTGTGGTTTAGTTGAGCTAATAGTGGAAGAAGAGGGAGGGGAGAGCAAAAATGAAATTGAATTCAACAGCTTACAAGTTTTAGAACTTGAATACCTGTCAAAACTCAATTCATTTGGCTCCCGCAACTGCTCCTTGAAGCTTCCATTGTTGGAGAAACTTGTAATAAGGAAATGCCCGAGAATGAAGACCTTCTCTGCGAGTGGCACAAGTGCACCATTACTTCGAGAGATACTAACAGATGAACAAGATGAGAAATGGTTTTGTGACGGTGACCTAAATAGTACAATGAACAAGATCTTCCAACATATGGTGTGTTCTTTTCTAGATGAACTCCATTCAATTTTTAACCCTTTATTTCATTTTTAATAACCATACAAATGTTGCAGGTGGCATTCCGTAGTACGGAACATTTGGAGCTGTCTCAATATCCTGAGTTAGGAGGAGATGTCTGGTGCAGCCATGTTCAATTGGGCGTGTTTGGTAAATTGAAAGATCTAATAGTACACAAATGTGACTTTTTATCAAAAGTCCTTTTGCCTTTAAATTTGCTGAAAGGGCTGTCCAACTTGGAAAAGCTTCAAGTGAGTGAGTGTGATTCATTAGAAGCAATATTTGATGTAAATGCATTGGATGACAAATCAAAGGAAGTTAGTCCGTTGAAAATGTTAACACTCTCGAGGCTTTCAAATTTGAAACGCATATGGAACAGAGAAGTGGGAGAAATAAACAGCTTTGGAAATTTACAGACTGTGGAAGTTGATGAATGCCAACACCTGAAA
This sequence comes from Leucaena leucocephala, assembly GCA_037074615.1. Lineage (NCBI taxonomy): Eukaryota > Viridiplantae > Streptophyta > Magnoliopsida > Fabales > Fabaceae > Leucaena > Leucaena leucocephala. Next base: position 6,695,562 of record CM073553.1, read on the forward strand.
TATTTGTTTTCATCATCACTATGCCAAGATTTAAGGCAGCTGGAAGAGCTAGGCATTGAGTCTTGTGGTGTTGAGCAAATTGTTGCAGATGAAGAAGGATTAGAGGAGCTTAACTTTTGCTTTCCTCTGTTAAGAGTCTTTATGCTAATAGATTTGAAGCAGCTCAAAGATTTCTATCCAAAAAGATATACTCTAGAGTGTCCTTCATTGAAGGCATTAAATATTTATGGATGTGAAGAATTGCAAATATTTGCATTTGACCATTTGAATTCACAACCGGTTCAGGAGGGTAACATTGCGTTACAAATTGAACGAGCTCTGTTTTATATTGAAAAGGTATGCACTCTTTTTATTTACTTGATCTGTCTGTCTACTTGATCAAAAACAATCTATCAGTCTTCAGTTTTATTCTTTCTAAACAAAACGACGAATGGTTGAGGGAAACTATAATTATATATGTGGTTTGCAAATATATATATATATATATAACTTGTATATTAACCTTTTAGTTAATTATATGATGAAAGAAACAAATATTTTTTCCTTTCAGGTGCCCCAAAACTTGGAGCTATTGGCATTAAATGAAGAGGACGCTATAAGGATATTCAATGCCAACTATGAGAAAAATCTCTTTCAAAGTATAAAAACACTTTCTTTGCAATGTTTTCAAGAAACTCCAATAAAGTTTCTAAATGTTTTGATTCAAAAATTCCCAGTTACAACAACAGTTCAAGTGCATTACAGTTCCTTTGAAACACTCTTTCCTTCAAAAGAAATTGGCCATTGTAGTATTGGAAGCGCCACACAAATTAAAACATTGGGGCTATGTCAATTGGAGCAGCTTAAGCATATATGGAATGATGATGACTCAACAACACATCCCCTTGTTCAAAACCTTGAAGAACTGTATATAGTGGAATGTTCTAGGATAACAAGATTGGCACCACCTTCTGCATCTTTCAAAAATTTAACTTCGTTGGAAGTGGAGGATTGCCATGGGCTAAAGTTCTTGATGACATCTTGTACTGCTAAAAGTCTCGTCCACCTCACAAGCTTAGAAGTTAGCAATTGTGGGATGCTAGAGGAGGTTGTGATGACGGATGAAGGAGGAGCAGAGGAAGAGATCACATTTGAAAGCTTGGAGTATTTGGAACTAAACCATTTATCAGGCTTCAAAAGCTTTTGCTCTAGGAAACACATGTTCATATTCCCATCATTGGTGACATTAGAAGTGATAGGATGCCACAAAATGCAAAATTTCTCATATGGAGTTATCATTGCCCCATTTTTGAAATTAGTGGAAGTGGAAAATGGAAAGAAACGTTGGAAAGATGACCTTAACACCACTATTCAACAGTTGTTCATAGACAAGGTATGTATACTGAAAAAGAAAATTCCAAATATTTTTATACCATTCTTATCTTCTTGTTTTCCATTCATTTCTGTCTCCCCTAAGGGTGACAAAATCTGCTTGTCTCCCTTTGACCTTTATCTAGAAATATTATGGAATAATACTAGGAGAAAATAATTTAGTAATCAAATATGTTCATAATATATTTATTGGTGCATCTGAGAATATTTACAACAAAAATAAGTATTTTTTTCCATTAGAATTACTTGTCCTAGATGCATATTAATTCACACATCATTACAAATCGTTTTTTAATGGAGGTGTATTGTGCTCTCGTTAGATATTTATTGATTATGATAGAACTACTAATTAATGTAAATGTGTATTTAGTGTCATAATATGATGTTTTCTTGCCTACGTCAATTAGGCAATTGGAGAAGGAGTTGAAGGAGGTGACTACAAAGAATCTTCAAATATTAATATACAATGTAGTCAAACACATCAAGAGAGTGCAAGTACAAGCAGAGCAATAAGCTTTGAGGAGCATGGAGCAGAATCAAAGGCTACTGAGATTGTTGATTCAGGGAAGCAAGAAATGCACAAACTTCCTATTCCACGTACAGGTACTGATTAAGACTGTCTTGTATTCTTCATTTATTCATAAATAATCATTAACACTTCAAATTTGGCTTTAATTTTCTTTCTTTACATATTCTAGTGGCTTTCTACATTGAATTGCTTTTTTTTTTCTTAACTTACAGGTTTAGCTCTTGGAACTCAAGATGAAACCAATGAGAGTCCCTTGGTTCAAGCTACTGATCAAGGCACATTAAGCCCTGGCATAGTTCGGGACACAGGTTCTAATCCTTTTTTCTGTCGAAGCACAGTATCATAATGATTAAAACAATTCTGTTCAGTTTCATTGGTCTTTGTTATTTTATTCTTTTGATTAGTACTAATAATATATTTTTCACTAAAATCTATTAGAAAATTTACATTCAGATATTAGGATATCAGTTTCAGTTGCTCAAAATGTACCAAGCTCTTCCACGGTTGACAATATAGGTACTGATTTTGCTTTTCAATGAAGTTATGACTTTTTTTGCCTGAATCTGTTTTATATGTAATGACTCCATCACAATACTTTTCTAGTTAATTAATTTCTTTTGTGAATTGGAATGCACCAGATGGATTACAAGATTTACAACTTCATCCAAGTGAAAATTTGCTGGTCCAGACCACAACATCTATTATGAATGATAACGAAGAAAGTAATGTTGCCTTTTGAAGGAATTAATTTTATTTATCTTTTTTGCAGAATCTGTATTATTCTATTTTCTCTCTATTTTTTTCTCTCATAGATAAATACGGTTGTTTAGATATTGGGACTAAAGAGATGCATGAAACCATTCAAAGACGGTTGGTTCAAAATGTTGATGAAGATATGTTAATCCCTGCCTCAGTTCATGAAATAGGTATTGATCAGTGCATTTTATACATTTTAGAAAGAAAAAATTATGTGAATTTTGCCAAAATCTCCTCATTCTATTTTTTCTTTATTTTTGGTTTGTTTTACTTATTTGTGTAGCTACTTGGACCCATGAAACTATTGATAAACCCTTCGTTCATGCTACGCTAAACACGTGGGACATTACCATTGTACAGGAGAGAGGTTTGGTTTAATGAATCTAGTTTTGTTGTCCTTAACTGGTTTTTATACTAAAAGAGTTATAGAAGTCTTTGTATAGAAATTATTCTAACTTTTTATTGTATTAATTGAAATCAAATAGAAGAATCACATGAAAACTCGGATATTCACCTCAGCAAGAATTTGTTCAACCAGACCATAACTTCTATGGCAGCAGACTACAAAGAAAGTAATGCATTTTTTACTTGTTGAAGTAGAAAATTATTTCAATTTTGTCAAAATATGTTGTGTTATTCTATTTTCTAATTTTTCTAATAAATTATTTTTCCAGATGTTGGGACTCAAGAGAGGGATGAATCCAAGAGGAGGTTCATGTTTCACGATACAGGTACCGAAATCATGTTATTTTCCAGTTTCCAAGGTTTCATAAAGGATCAAATACTTGTAGAAGTTTTTCCCTTAATTTTTTCCCCTTAATCAGATGGTCTAGAAATAACTCTTAGAAACAACTTATCCAGTCAAGCTACAAACTCTGTAATGGCTGAAAACAAAGCAGGTAAGACATTTTAGTGTTTTATAATCAAGAAAATAACTTTTCTTTAGCTTTTTCTTTCGTTGCAAAACATGAATGGTCTTATTTCCTGTTTTTCCTTTTACTTATTGAATATCAGCGGTTCATGCAGCTCCATCACAAGCTTCAAAAGCTCCATCTTCATCAACAACACCAGTTGCAGATGTTTGCAGTATCTTGAAGGAGTTGGACATTTCCTTACATTTGCTCCCATATTTGGAGGCTGGGGTGAATCGACATCCTCAAGTTCTTGATTGGCTCAACACCAAACGACGAACAGTGTTTGCTTCCTCCTTTATTTCCTTATTTGCAGAGGTAACTCGTATTTTGAAGACCACGCGAAGAGTCAATTTAACAGAAGATGATCGAAACTACATCAGGGAGTGTTGCGCTGCGTTACAAGGGGTTGGCTTTGATGATGAATGGATCAGTTATGTGCATGGCCACATTGAGGAATGTGGAGATGGAGAAGACCTCGAGGGGAGGGTTAAGGAGGCTGAAACTCAGCTTGAATTCATCGAGAAAGAGTTAGTGTTGCTACGTGACAAGGCTAGTAGGCTGCATGGTTACATGTGTTTATCTACGCTGATAAATGCATTATTATTTGCAATCTTATTCTTCATTATTATATATGTTTATGAGAAGAAAAACTGATATTTGAAGAAGGTGTAGTGTTGTTGAAAATTCCATGAAAAACATAACAAAGCAGAGAAGTAGACAAGTTACAAGATATGAGGAGTGCTTTCTCCCTTCATTATTTATTTATGTGCTATGTATAACTTTTAGAATCAAGAATGCTACGACTTGTATTATTCTATCGTCAATATTATTAATTATTAATTCTACATACATTCTTATTGAGCACATCACTTTCACATCATCATCAATTATTGATATTACGTTAATAAATCTCTCAAAATATATATGAACAGAGACCTTCAGTTTCATCAACCAAAAGTGCAATTGATCTGCCCAAGTTCTTTCATTCCTTAAACACCCTTCTTTTTAACACTTTAACTTTCTGAATTTGAGAAAGCTTGCAAGTCTATTCAAGTTGAGGCTGCTGTGAAATCGGGCATTTGGAATATCTGTTCTGCATATTAAAGAAAATATCTTCAGATTCTCCTCTCTTCGTTTTTTGTTTGTTCTGTGAGACAACTCGTTATGATCAACTAGATATAAAAGAAGCTTCGCGACATGAGACCTGTTGCTGCTATGACTTGTCATTCGCCACTACCTGAGTTGCTGTCATCAGTGCCTTGTTACTCGGCCGTCATCTTGTTCTTCCTTGTTTCTTAGATCTTAGTTGGTGGCAAGAATTTCTTCCTCCTTTTTCTGATTACAGCTGTGTCGCAGTGCTGCCACTGCACAGCTGCCATTGTTCTTTGCTGATGGCAAGGGTGTTGGGAAGTTCTTCTTCCTTCTTTTCTATTCTAGTATGGCGTTCATTGATAAACCTATATTTTTATATATTTATTCATATCATTTTAGTAGATTTTTGTCAACTTTTTAATCCTGAATTATATTATTTGTGCACTAATTGAATTAATATGACTTACATTGAAATAGTGCTTAATAGGGGCATAATTGTCATATTTTTATGATTTCTCTCAAACAATTAGTTTTGGAATAAAAAATATTACATTATTATGATTTTATATTTTAGGAATTTAGGAGAAATCGGAATTCATGAATGACAACAAAGGACCATAAAACTAGAAATTATACAATAAGACCCAATGGGTTAAACCTTACGATTTGGCACATTAGGTTTTGTCTTATTCAAGCTTTTAAAAAGCCATTCAGGCACACACACAGGTGGCACGCCACTGAATTGGAATTGAGGAAAGAGAAGACGCGAGGGAATTGAATTGAAAAGCAAAAAAAAAAAAGACGCACAGGAGGCGTCGAAAAGAACAATCACTCACGACTTCTTCCTTCACGCTGGACTCCTTACCTCCAGCGGCCATTACCTGTACAGCATCACAAAGGCAGCCATCTTCTGCACTTCTTTTTCCAGTTGAGCCATTCACCCATCATCTTTTCTTCCGTTGCCGTAAGACATACAAGCCAGGTGTGAAGCTACAGCAACCAATAACACAAGGACACTGTAACAGTGCAGTGATGTTGGAGATGATAGTAGTTACTGTGATGGTTAGGCGTGGCTAGTGCGTTTTAATCTTCCTAATTCAATGACAAAGGCATGAGCTTGGGATCTCAAAGGGGAGTATAAGTTACTCTAATTCTCTACCCAATAATTATATTATGACTCCTATGTCTTAGGATTAATTTTATAATCATTGAGAATGTTTAGAATAATTTAATTATATTTATTGAGGATTATTGTGACTGAATTTTTGCTTGACATTTGACATTAATCTTTAATTAACTTTAATTTCATTTACTTTGATCTGGGTCAGACATTGAATTGAGATTATTGTGAATATTTTGTGATTATTCAAGGTGACTTGAATTATTGGATCGTTATGTCTCTTGTTTGTTTAAATTCTATTTTTATGAATTATTGAGTTATTATTAAGCATTAGTTTTCAATATCTTTAGTCCTAATTTATTATTCTGGTGGTAGTTAATAAATTAGGACTTGGAAAATATTTTGTGACAATTCGAGGTGGCTCGATTGTTGGATTAAAAGCTTAATTATAATTCTTAATTCATTATTTAAAACTCCCATATCTTTTGAAGCTATAATTGCCTGTGTTATTGAATTGGAGGATTACTTTTATTATTATTAATCACCCTTGAATTTATTCTATTCACTTATTATCATTCATTATTCCTTTCTTTAAATTAAAAATACCAAAAATATTTTGTTTAAATCTATTTTAATTCATTACATTTAGTTGTTAGTCAACCAAAACAAATCCTATTTTCTAATTTAGGTTGCATTGCATTTAGTTACTTAGGAATTTAATTTCACATTTTGGCTCCTCAGAGAAAACGACCCGAGGTTGTACTATATGCAATCCTTGATTTAAATTTTTGAAGTAACCCTAAGGCGACATCAGTTTAAGGTTGTTTCAAGTGGCGCCGTTGCCGGGGAGCCAATAAATTGGTTCCCTACTAACTAAGTGTCAAGTAACATTTTTTAGGATTAATTCAATTGCTGAGCCAGTCTTAGTTAATTTGCATAACATTTGTATTTGCATTTTCTCTTGCATTATCTATTAAAAAAAACAAAAAAGTTCATTTTCTTTGGTTTTTTTATTTTTTTTATTTATTTGGTTTTTCTTTTATTTTAGATTCTTTTATTTGGTTTTTCTTTTACCTTTGATTCCCTTAAATCTTGAAATTGAAAAGTCTGTGAAAAATATTAGAAGAAAGAGGAGATTAGAGGGTATAAGTCAAGTTATTGTCGAGGAGGGACATATTTTACAAGAGTCAAGTTTGTCATCTAGTGAACAAGAGTCTAGTAAAAGAGCTACCTCTAGTGAACACGTGTCTGTTAGTACTTTTGAATTAGAACAAGAAACCATGGATGGTCCTAACAGTAATAATGGTTATAATGGGCTTAATGGGAATAACGGACATGGTGAGAATAACTTAGGAAATAATGGTGATGATGATATAAGCATGAGGGAGATTAATAATTTTAATGTTGATTATGATCCTTATGGCTTTTATACTAATAATGTGAACTTTGAAATTAAAGGAGCATTAATTTCTTCCTTACCTAAATTTCATGGCTTTGCAGGTGATGATCCATACAGGCATTTAAAGACTATACATATGGTGTGCTCTTCCATGAAACCACCCACGGCTAATCTTCAATATGTATTGAGGAGGGCATTTCATTTTACTTTAGAAGGCAAGGCCAAGGAGTGGCTTTATACGCTACCTCAACATTTTATTACATTAACTTGGGATCAGTTGAAAGGAGCATTCTTGGATGAATATTTCCCTGCCTCTAAAACTTTAAGGCTAAAAAAAGAGATAACTAGTGTGGTCCAACGAGATAATGAATCCATGCATGAGTATTGAACCAAGTTCATCACACTTCTAGCTCAGTGTCCACACCACAATATTTCAAAGAATGATCTGGTTAATTCTTTCTATGAAGGGCTACTTCTACATCATAAGCCCTCAATTCATGCTGCTGTAAATGGTTCTCTTAGAGAATTGAGTCCCAATGCTGCATGGGACCTACTTCAAAAGATGGCTACTAATGACCCTCAATCTAGAGACACAAGAAAAGTGTATAATACCTCTTCAGTTTCTTTCCAATATATTCTTGCTGAAATTGCTGCTTTGGGGAACCGAATGGAGAAAAGACTCAGTATTTTGGAGAACAATGTGAATGCCAAGCAGGTTAATTCAATGGGTCACCTCAAGCTATAATTGCTGGTTGTGAGTACTGTGGGTCAATGATGCACACCTCGAATACTTGTTCTTGATAAGAAAAGGTTTCTTCCCTATACTAAAATAGGAATGGTCTATATCAAAAGAGAGATCCTTACTCTAACACTTATAATCCAGGTTGGAGAGATCATCCTAACTTTAGATGGGGTGGAAATCAAGGCAACCCTTAAGGGAATTTCTCAAATCAAGTGGTACCTAATCAAGGGGCATCATCTTCTTTCTCTGGAGGTAATGAACTTGGTATGATTATGAAAGGTATTACTGAGCTCAATTCAAAGTTTGACAATCAGAAGTCACAAACTGAAGCTAAGTTACATGCTATGGAGAATAAGATGGATTCATGTCTACAAAATGTGTTCTCTAAATTGGAGCAAATGGAGACTAAGCATGAGAATTTGAATGCTTTTGTTACTCAATTCTCCAACAACTTGAGTGAACAACAAGCAAATAGCAGGGGTTCTATACCCTCCAACACAGTAATAAATCTTAAATATTTGAATGCAATCACATTGAGAAGTGGTAAGAAAATTGGGGCAAAGAATGTACAATTCAAAGAACTTGAAGAGGATGAAGAGTAGGTTGATGAGGAAATAGAAGTTGAGTCTCCTCCTACCAAAACTACTCGAGACACTTCTTAAGCTAAGAAAGAAGCTTCTATCCAATCTGAAGTCCTACAAGAAAAGAAGCTCTTGGAGAAGTGTCAGAAACAACCAATGGTGCAAAATGATGAAGAGGCAACAACTATCATAAAGGGACCAGTTGAGAAAGGATCACCTTCTGACTCCAAAGGTGATGAGGTAAATATTCGTGACTTGCCTTTTCCAATTTCTTATTTAGTTAGTAAAAAGATTGTTGAAAAGAAATATAATGATGAATTGTTTGAAATGTTTAGCAAACTTGAGGTTAATGTACCATTGCTTGAATTGATTAAAAAGATGCCTAAGTGTGCTAAATTCTTGAAAGACCTATGTACAAACAAGAGAAAGTATAGGCATAGTAAGAGAATCCAACTGGGATTGAGTGTTAGTGCCTTATTTAAGCCACAGTTGCCTATTAAATGTAAAGACCCGGGTTCCTACACTATTCCTTGTACCATAGGTAGAACTACAGTTTCCCATGCCCTACTTGACTTAGGTGCAGCAATTAATGTCATGCTGACCTTTGTTTATAAGACCTTGTTGGAAATCGTGCCCTAGGGGCCAATCATTATCTTATGAACATTATTGATTTATGAATTTATTAATTGAGTTATCATATTATTTGCATGTTTACTATGATGACCATCCTTGGATAATTCATGATATTATCCTAAATGTCCCTGGTCGATCATCTATGTGGGAGCACAGATGAAATAAGACCAGTATGACTTTGAAGATGTATAGAGATATAAATCAAAGTCATAAGCACATGTAAGAGTACAGGGTGTTGGACCGACCCGCTATGAGAGAACTGCATGGGTAACGTCATAAGCTTCTCTCATATACAAACCATGTCAATATGCCCTTTGACCTGAGATCATCATGGATTCCTACATGACAAAACGCTCAGCTTTGACCTAGTCAAAAGTCACTTTTGACCGAGTGATCATAAAGACTATGTTCGGGCTTAGTGGTTTTTCATGCGGAGGAATGTGAATGATCAAGATGGAATTTGTCCCTCACATTCGTGGAGAGATATTACTGGGCCCCTCGATGAGTGAGTCTGAGAAATGTATGGCCATACTGTAATGGAAAGGTAGTTCCATTTCTATAGTCAGACTACTAGGGATCGAGAAAGTAACGGTCAGGAATAGGAGGATGACATTATCCATGCCTCATCCATGACCAAAATATCGCGTGACAGAAGGGACATGATATGGTTGTATAAAAGGTTACATCGTTTATCGATCCTCATATGATTTGGGTAGTTGTTATGTCTTGCTAGAGATCGCTTGCGACTTGTGGGCTAGTATAGCAAATGGCCCACTGCCAACTTCATATGGGCCTACAGGGTCGCACACAAAATAGCCCAACACGAGCTATGATGTCCAGATTCATTGAATCTAAGACATGTCTAGATTCAATGAATGATCCAGGGTGGATATATATATTTATTTATATTTATATTCGTATATATATAAATTCGTATATATATTATATATATGAGATATATGAGATTTAATTTATAAGGATAAATTAAATCTCTATCACGTTTGAAATTCGAAATTCAAATTGATAGGATATCTCATATAAGAGATATTTATAAGATTTAATTTATAAGGATAAATTAAATCTCTATCACGTTTGAAATTTGAAATTCAAATTGATAGGATATCTCATATAAGAGATATTTATAAGATTTAATTTATAAGGATAAATTAAATCCCTATCACGTTTGAATTTGAAATTCAAATTGATAGGATATCTCAAATTTGATTTATGGGAATAAATCAAATATAACTCAGTCTCATCTTTATTTAAAGTTAAATAAATAGGTAATTAAATCTGTGGGACGGATTTAATATTATTTTATTTAATTAGTTTCTTATAAAATTATACAATATATGATATTGTATCAATTCGGAATTAATATAAGATTAACTCCAAAATCCAATTAGGTTAAGTGGAAAAACGCATAGCATCCTCTATATCTGATTGGAGGAGCTACGTTTGAAAATAACACAGAATACAAAAGGCCGAACAGAATCTGCAAAAGGTTTGCAGACAAGAAACTGCTGAAATAGAGACGGAGACTTGTGAAAGCCTTGGAGGGACAGGAGACGCTAGCACGTCGTTCGTGGTTGGAACGCTGTTCGTGTGGATACCAGTAGAGGAAGCCGACCTGAGGCGTCGACTTCTTGTGATCGGAAAGAGACCACCGTCCGCGGAGAGAATCTGTGAAGGTCGCTGAGGAACACTCCGTCGATTTCTTGCGATCAGAAAGAGATCACCACCCACGTAGAGAAGCTGTGAAATTCGCTGAGCAACACTAAGGGTAATGATTCTTTCCACTTGACTTAAACACATACGGCAGATCCTGGCAAGGAATAGAAAATTTTTAAAGTTTATTTCCGCTGCGTGTCTTCTAATTCCTTACAGACCTTGGGTATTAAAGCTTTAAAAGACACTAGTGTAGTGCTTGGCCTAGCTGATAGGACGGTGATATACCCTAAAGGTATTCTTGAGGATATTCTGGTGCAAGTGAAAGGTCTTATTTTTCCAACTAACTTTTATGTTCTTGATATGACTAATGACCTCCCTACTGAGAGTACTTTGATTATAGGTAGACGTTTTCTTTTAACTGCTGAGACAATAATTAACATGAAAAATAGTCTTATTACTATGGGGATTGGGGATCAAAAAGTGCAATTTAATCTTTCAAAAGCTATGAATCATGGTTATGAAGATTGCTCTTATTTGGGAATTAGTTTAATTGAATGTCATAATGTGGACCACTTACATGAGACTAATATGAATGAACCTCATTAGTGTGACTTAGTTGTGAACCATGATGATGCTTTTACTTATCTATCTTCCTCCCACCTTTCTCATGTCTGTGCATGTGAAGGTGGCATATCTTGTGCCTATTGTTTAGAGATAGATAGTTTGCTTTCTTCTGCTCATGAATTTGATGTATCATGTTGCTTTGACTTTGATATTACTGCTAATTCTACCTAATTCTACACTTGATAGCCTTTAGAAAGGTGTATTGCTTGATTTTACAGGAATTGATGATAAGGAGGATGATGCACAAGCTATGAATATAGCTTCCCTATTGAGTGGCACTGGAACATTAGAAGAGGATAGCAGTGATTCTACTACTGCCTTAGTCCTTTCTAATCCCACTCTTATTTCTAATTTACTTTCTCTTTCTATTGATCAGACTGACCCTAACTCTCCTATTTCTAGGTCATCTGATGGTGGCACTGAGTCAGGAAGTGGAGGAAATATACACTATACTGAGCTTATATCTCATTCCCCAAGCCACATGGACATACCACTAGCACTGAATACACTTGATATAACAAAGATGATTCCTTCTATTATGCAACCCCCTGATTTATAATTGAAACCCCTCCCCTCTAACTTGAAATATGTCTTTCTTCCTGATGATTATAAATTGCCTGTTATTATTTCCAGTTCTTTGAGTAGTTCTGAAGAAGAGAGACTAGTTTCAGTGTTAAAAAGGTATAAAAGGGCTATAGGTTGGTCTTTAGGAGATATACTAGGGATTTATCCCTTGGTCTACACACACAAGATCATTTTAGCTGAAGGGTTGAAGCCAGTTAAACAGCCACTAAGGAGGTCAAATCCTCTTATTCATGATGTGATTAAAAAGGAGGTATCTAAATTATTGAGTGCTGGGATCATATATGCAATCTCAGATAGTGAGTGGGTGAGCCCGATACATGTACCGAAGAAGAGCGGCATCACAGTAGTGAAAATGAGATTAATGAACTTATTCCAACAAGAGTTTAGAATACTTGGAGAATGTGTATAGACTATAGGAAGTTGAATGAAGCAACTAGGAAGGATCATTTTCCATTACCTTTCATTGATCAAATGTTGGAAAGAATATCTGGTAAATCTCACTATTGTTTCTTGGATGATTTTTCAGGTTATTTTCAGGTGCCAATTGCACCTGCAGATCAAGAGAATACTACTTTTACATGTCCTTTCAGCACCTACGCATATCAAAGGATGCCATTTGGGTTGTGTAATGCTCCAGGCACCTTTCAAAGGTGTATGATGGCAATCTTTAGTGATTTATTGGAGCGAAATATGGAGGTTTTCATGGATGACTTCACCATTTATGGTGATGGCTTTGATGATTGTTTACTTAGTCTTGAGCATGTTCTTGATAGATGTATTGAGAAAAAGTTGATTTTGAATTATGAAAAATGTCATTTCATGGTAGATAGTGGCATAGTGCTAGGTCATCGCATCTCTCAAAAGGGGATTGAGGTTGATAAAGCCAAGATTGAAGTAATTTTTTCACTTCCCTATCCTACTTGTCTTAAAGATTTGAGGTCTTTCTTAGGATATGTCAGGTTTTATCGACGTTTTGTAAAAGATTTTAGTAAAATTGCTTTACCCCTCTCTATGCTGTTGAGAAAAGATGTTGATTTTCACTTTGATGATAAGTGTAGACATGCCTTTGACTTTTTGAAATTCTTAATTGTTTCACCTTCTATTCTCACTACACCTGATTGGGATTTGCCTTTTGAATTGTCTTGTGATACTTCTAACTTTGTAGTAGGTGTTATGCTTGGTTAGAGGGAGGATAAGCGATCTAGAGTGATAGCCTATGCCTCCAAGATACTTGACCCCGCTTAAGTGAATTATACCACAACTAAGAAGGAACTTTTTGCTATAATCTTTGCTTTAGATAAGTTTAGATAATATCTGATAAATTCTCGAGTGGTTGTTTTTACAAATCATGCAGCGGTACGTTACTTGTTCAAGAAGCCTCAGTCTAAACCAAGACTACTGAGATGGGCTTTATTGCTACAGGAGTTCGACATTGAAATTAGAGACAGAGCTAGAGCAGAGAATCATGTGGATAACCACCTTAGTCGGTTACCTGAAGGCACCGAAGGAATTGACTCCTCTAATCTTACTGTTGATTCATTTCCTGATTCTGCACTCTTTGCCATAGTTGGTCAGGAGCCTTGGTACTCTAATATTGTTAACTATGTTGTCACTAATCTTGTACCTCTTTCTATATCTAAGTTTCAGGTTGATAAGCTGAAGAGGCAGGCAAGATATTATATCTGGGATTCTCCAATTCTTTAGAAGTAATACAGTGATCATATCATCAGACGATGTGTTCCTAACAATGAGATTCACTCTATCCTTACCTTTGCACATTCTTTATCTTGTGGGGGCATTTTAGTGCTAATAGGACTGCTAGGAAGGTCTTAGAATGTGAATTTTATTGGCCTACTTTATTCAAAGATGCTTATATTTTCTGTAAGTCTTGTGATAAGTGCCAGAGGTTTGGGAGTCTAGGTAGAAAGCATGAAATACCTTTAAGACCTATGCATTTTTGTGAAATTTTTGATGTCTGGGGCATGGATTTTATGGTCTTTTTCCTCCGTCATTTGGATTTTCATATATATTAATTGCAGTAGACTATATGTCTCAGTGGGTAGAGGCAATGCCAACTAGGAAAGATGATACTTCTACTGTTGCCATGTTCTTACGCTCTCATATCTTTTGTATATACGGTATTCCCAGAGCAATCGTCAGTGACCAAGGGACACATTTTTGCAATAGGACCATTAAGTCTCTACTTGCTGAACATGGAGTTAATCACAAGTTGGCAACTTCTTACCACCCTCAGACCAATGGATTGGCTGAAGTCTCAAATCGGGAAGTCAAACGAATACTAGAAAGGCTTGAGGAGGCACTGTGGGCTTACAGGACTGCCTATAAAACCCCTATAGGCATGTCTCCTTTTCGGTTGCTCTATGGTAAGTCTTGTCATCTACCTATGGAGATTGAGCATAAATCTTATTGGGCGATCAAGGCATGTGATGCAGACCTTGAATCCTCACTTGAAAATCGAACGATGCAACTCCAAGAGCTTGAAGAGATGAGACTTGAATCCTATGATAATGCTAGAATCTATAAAGACAAGCTTAAAATGATTCATGACAAATAGATTTTGAGAAAATAATTCTATGAAGATGACAAAGTTCTAAAGTTTAAGGCCTGATTGAAGTTGATGCCTAGAAAATTTTTCACCAAGTGGGAGGGCCCTTTTAGAGTTACCAAAGTGCATTCTTTTGGTACGGTAGAGCTGGTGGATGAAGCAACAGGTCATGTTTCACAAGCTAATGGTCATCTACTTAAGCACTACCATGAGAATCAAAGACCTCCCTAATTACACGGTTGTTCCTTTCCACCTTTCTCCTTTACTTTCTCTTGTATTGCTATAATATCTGTTTGCTAAGATAGTTAGGAGTAAGTGTGGGGGAGGGACCATCACAGTAGTTTTAGATTTATTTACTTTTTGTCTTTTTAACAATTTCTTAGAATATGTTTTATTTTAAAGATTTCTTTGTTCTAGGTTAGTTTTTCTTTGAATAAATGTTCCTTCCCTTTTAACTCATGACTCTTTAATCATTTTCCCTTCTCCCTTTGATATATGCTTTAGTGATGCATTGAGGACAACGCATGGTTTAAGTGTGGGGGAGGGATTGCTTTTGTCAATTCGTGTTGCCATTGCTTGCATCGCCAAAATATGAAAAATTGAAAATTTTTTGAACCTTTGAGCTAAATTGATTAGATTTTTCACTACTGTATGAGCGAATTGTTGCTGTGATTCCCACCTTCCACTTGACTTTTGCAATCATTGGGCTTTACTTTCAAATCCTTATTTCTTTATGCATGTGAACATTGGTATGTCTAGGTGAGAATATAATTTTGACTTATGTAGTTTTTATTCTTAATTAGTTAGCAAAGTGGAGTGTCTTTGATGCAGTGTTATTAACCTTGTTTCATAACTTTATCGTAGGGAGGAAACATATTAGAGAAAGCCTTGTTGGAAGGATTATTGAGCCTTAATTTTCTTTCTTATCTTGTGTGATTTTCACCTAGTTTTGGTTAACCTCTAGAACTTGTCTAGATTCTTTTTCAAAATTGCATTAATACCTAGAATTGTGAGTATGATAAGGGCATTCAATTCTAAACCCTTTTACCCAAACACAAGCCATCTCAATTAACCTTTGCTTACCCCTTTGAGCCCATCACTTTCATTTCATTCCATTAATTTTGAACAAGTACTTTGCATGAGTTATATTATGTTCGTTATGCTTAACTGTGCACTATTGAAGTTGTTATCTTTATCTTTTTTGAGTTAGGTTTACCAAAAAAAATAAAAAAAAGGGGAGAAAAGAAATAGAAAAGACAAGAAAAAAATGTGCAAAAAAAAGACAAAAAAAAAGAAGAAGAAATAAGTTGAAAAAAAGAAAGAGAGAAAAAGAAAAGGAAAAGAAAAAGAAAAATTGGCAATAAGGCATCCTTTAGTAGTTGAAGATTAAAGTTTATTGTTTATTTGATAGTCACATGTTATCTTACTTTGGGCTATTTCTTAATACTCATGCATTAAACTTGTTCTATATTTCATTCCATCCATTCATTAGCCTTTCACCAACATTACAACCCAATAAAGTCCCCTTGATCATGAATCTATGGTATGTTAGTAGTAGAGATAGTAGAATCTTTACAAGCCTATAGTAGGTGCTAATCTAGGTGGATTGAGTAAAAATTCTCTATACTTGAGAGTTGAGTGAAACACTTATACCTATTGGAGATCTATTATGTTTCCTTTCCTCTATCTTGCTATGTCTTGTGTTACTCTCCTTGCATCGAAGCATTCCATCACTGTTGATTGATTAGGGATAGAAGTTGTTTGAGTTGATTATACATTCTTACCTTGTCAGTTTTATGTTTACTTGCATTGAGTTTAACTGTTGGAATTCTTTTGACTACTATTTTGCCCAGGAGTGCATAAGGTTAAGTATGGGGGAGCTGATAAACTCATATTTTTATATATTTATTCATATCATTTTAGTGGATTTTTGTCAACTTTTTAGTCCTGAATTATATTATTTGTGCACTAATTGAATTAATATGACTTACATTGAAATAGTGCTTAATAAGGGCATAATTGTCATATTTTTATGATTTCTCTCAAACAATTATTTTTGGAATAAAAGATATTACATTATTATGATTTTATATTTCAGGAATTTAGGAGAAATCGGAATTCACAAATGACAACAAAGGACTATAAAACTCTAAATTACACAATAAGACCCAATGGGCTAAACCTTATGATTTGGCCCATTAGGTTTTGTCTTATTCAAGCTTTTAAAAAGCTATTCACTCACACACACAGGAGGCATGCTGCTGAATTGGAATTGAGGAAAGAGAAGACGCGAGGGAATTGAAATGAAAAGTAAAAAAAAGACACACAGGAGGCGCCGAAAAGAACAATCACTCATGACTTCTTCCTTCGCGCTGGGCTCCTTACCTCCAGCAGCCATTACCTGTACAGCATCACAGAGGCAGCCATCTTCTGTACTTCTTTTTCCAGTTGAGCCATTCACCCATCATCTTTTCTTCCGTCGCCGTAAGACATACAAGCCAGGTGTGAAGCTGCAGCAACCAATAACACAAGGACACTGTAACAGTGCAGTGATGTTAGAGATGATAGCAGTCACTATGATGGCTAATCGTGGCTAGTGTGTTTTAATCTTCCTAATTCAATGACAAAGGCATGAGCTTGGGATCTCAAAGGGGAGTATAAGTTACTCTAATTCTCTACCCAATAATTATATTATGACTCCTATGTCTTAGGATTAATTTTATAATCATTGAGAATGTTTAGAATAATTTAATTATATTTATTGAGGATTATTGTGACTGAATTTTTGCTTGACATTTGACATTAATCTTTAATTAACTTTAATTTCATTTACTTTGATCTGGGTCAGACATTGAATTGAGATTATTGTGAATATTTTGTGATTATTCAAGGTGACTTGAATTATTGGATCGTTGTGTCTCTTGTTAGTTTAAATTCTATTTTTATGAATTATTGAGTTATTATTAAGCATTGGTTTTTAATATCTTTAGTCCTAATTTATTATTCTGGTGGCAGTTAATAAATTAGGACTTGGAAAATATTTTGTGACAATTCGAGGTGGCTTGGTTGTTGGATTAAAGGCTTAATTATAATTCTTAATTAACTATTTAAAACTCCCATATCTTTTGAAGCTATGATTGCCTGTGTTATTGAATTGGAGGATTACTTTTATTATTATTAATCACCCTTGAATTTATTCTATTCACTTATTATCATTCATTATTCCTTTCTTTAAACTAAAAATACCAAAAATATTTTCTTTAAATCTATTTTAATTCATTGTATTTAGTTGTTAGTCAATCAAAATAAATCTCATTTTCTAATTTAGGTTGCATTGCATTTAGTTACTTAGGAATTTAATTTCACATTTTGGCTCCTCAGAGAGAATGACTCGAGGTTTCACTATATGCAATCCTTAGTTTAAATTTTTGAAGTAACCCCAAGGCGACATCGGTTCAAGGTTGTTTCATTCACCGTTATTGCTGTCACATTCCCTCTGTCATTACTATAGCAAATTCATATCTCCATCTTTCTTCTTTCTGGTTGCCGTGAAATCCAGCTAGAGGGGTGTGGTGAGCTTTGTATCTCTCCTCTCATTTAACTCTGGTTAGTTGTGGTTGAAAGATTGCTTTTATTTCTCTTCTATTTGTCGAGTTTGTGATGGATATGAGGGTAAAGATTGAGTTGTGTTATTTTGTGGAAGCACCATAAGTTTGAAGTTGTTTATGTGTATAATTATTACTTTATTTCTGTTGAGCTATGCGATATGTGTAGAGACAGAGGAGGATGGTGTTGGATAAAATAAATTTAAGATGTGTGAAGTGGGTGATTTAATTTCTGTTTCCCACTGTTTGTTGAAGTTGTGAAGGAACAATGGTGGATGAATAATTGATGTTAAGACTGTGGTGGAGCCTCTGTTGTGAATATGAAACTATGCATATTATTGTGGCTCTGTTATGTCAAAATATATGTTATGTGTGGAGGTAAAAGTAAGAGGAGAGTTGGATAAATAGAAATAAAGTATGTGAAAAGGGATGGAACATTTTAATTAAATGTTTTGGTTGTAATAAGGTAAAAATGAATATAGGCTATGCTTCTTTGGGTTTAAATGTATGTTGGAAAAAGAATAAAATTTGAGGAGTCATTATGCTTATGGGTGTTGAGCTATATGGAAGAATATGAAATTTGGATAAAGATTGTTTAAATTAAATATGGTTGCAAAGTTTGAAAACTTTTAAGGTTAAAAGTTGTGGTTTTATATTTCAAGTGTTATAAATAAAATGGAAATGATGATAAGGAAAATTGTTAGAATATTTAAGTGTTAGTAAGTATATATGGGATTTGTTGTAGTTGTGATAAATAAGTGGCACTTTATACAAAGAGATGAATGGTATTTATTGATGGAATGTTTTACTTTCTGAAGAATTTAAGAAAATAAGGAGGAGAGAATATTATTCTGAAACATAGAGTTGGGGTAAGCTATTTTAGAGTATTGTAGGTGAGTAGATAATATCCTATTAAAATGATATTTTTAATAATATCTTATTACTTGATATATTTTATTTTAATGTGTCAATTTTTAAGCATGATTTACTAAAAACTTGTTTATATGAATTAACGACTTTGATTATTATTGATTTTCCTTTTAGTTGGATTATTTTGTTATCATGTTTATGTATGGAAGTGGACAAAAGTTTTGAAAGATATTTTGTAAATATTATATTGAGTTTATTTTTCTTTATGAAATATTCTTATGTGAATTTTTATTATTTGAAGAGTTATTACATAACATCCCTATTTTTATTTTAGGATTTAAGTAGTATTAGGAGAAATTAATTTCTAATAGATGAAATTTTAATTTAATTACATAAGTTAAAATAGTTTATCTAAAGAAAAAAATATTGTTTCTATTAATAGTAAGAAAAAGAAAATAAAAGAACAAGATAAGAAGAAAAAGCATTCTGGTAATATATATATTATATAACAAAATAAAAACAAAAAAATAAGAAAGAAGACAAGACGTGGCAGGGAAAAAATAATTAATGAAATAAAAAGAAAAAAAAGGGCTCTGGAACAAAAATTATATAATAATATTATAAAAAAAGAAAAATGTGGCCCACATCTATTTTTTAAATCTAGTACACACCGCCAGAGCCACGC
This sequence comes from Leucaena leucocephala, assembly GCA_037074615.1. Lineage (NCBI taxonomy): Eukaryota > Viridiplantae > Streptophyta > Magnoliopsida > Fabales > Fabaceae > Leucaena > Leucaena leucocephala. The sequence goes on from CM073553.1 coordinate 6,715,305, forward strand.
AAATTCTTTTCTTTTCTCCTTCTCCTTCTTCCTTTCGACTTCAGCTCGCGTCATCTGCTCCACAAGTCCTCTATTGATGAATATTAGATCCTTTTAAACTCTGGTTTGTTCTCATAAAATCTTTCAACTATCATAATTATTTCCTAATTATTTTTTTATATTAAGATAGTTATTTAGAAGTATAATTTCTGTTAGAAAGAAAATAAGTTTGAGGATTAAGGTTTGGAGTAAGTGTGATTTTTCAACAATTGAGAACTATAGAATTGTAGAGATAAGTAAATACTTATATTTAATCGGTTTAAAATTTTTCTATTTGTATTATTTGAGAGAATTAGTGTTGGTTTAAATGTTAGAGAGTAGAGATGATTTAATATGAAAATTTTGTTGATTTAATTAGAGTTTAACAATTGGGGTATGTTTATTGGAGGTATAATTGATATTTAATCAGTTTATATTGTTGCTATAGCATGTAAATTAAAATGGGTAATTTTGTTGAAACCCTATATTGGAGAAATTGGGGATTTTGGTCAAATTGAATAATTATGGATTAATTGATAGTGCAAATGAGTTATTAAAATTTAGAAATGATGTGATGTAATATTGAAATAAAGATTTGGATATTGTGAGCATTTGAAATTTTGGGTGAAACTTTAAGAATTATAAATTTGGGGTTTTTGGGTTGTTTGATGAGTGTAATGTTATATAAGAATATATATGAGTAGAATAAAGTTGAGGCAATATAAGATTATCATGGAAATGATAATTTAGAAAATAGATGTGTAATTGTGATAGAGAAATTTAGTTATGGTATTGAATTAATAATTTTTAAATAAAATAAAGTTAAAAGAGAAATTTGAATATTTATTTAAAAGTATATGTTGTGTCAAATTAACAATACATTGATACACATTTATATAAACTATGTAGATTGACAAAGGAGTTGTGACCTAAGGCGTGGCTCCTCATTTGTGGTATTTTTGTTAGCTTTGGAGAAAGGTAACCACTTTTTACTCATTGTGTTTGCTAATATGATGTTTATGAGTGATTTGATATATATATATTCTACTGATGATGATATGATTATATTGAGAAAAGTTGATTGCTAATTTTATTGAAAATTGTCTTGTGGGATTTGGAAAGTTATGATTTTGAGAAAAATCCTATTGTGATATTTATTGAAGTTATTGATTATCGAGCTATCGATGTTTTGATTAGTACGATTATCTTGATAATTATATATATAGTGATTGGGATTGGTGATAATGAAGTTATCTTTCTACCACGTGGTATAGCCTCCATTGGAGCTCGATAGTTGGGTTTCGTCCCACCAATTTACTGAGGGGCTGCGACACCCCCACCAGTTTATCGAGGGGGAATGAACCTATAGTCCAGTCTTGCGCTCTGTGGATTTTGACCTATCCATAATACTCGATCAGTTAGCTATTTGAGTGTCCATTCATATGGTAGTTATCACTAGCCCAAGGGTTTGGTCGGCAGGTATAAGGCAATTCAGTTGGTTTGATGGGAGGAATTGGGATGATATTTCTGTTTGATTATATTATGATAATATATTGTTTTCTATCTCGTATATTTTATTAATTGTCCCACTTAACACCTCATGAGCACATGTTAGTATACATGATGAGTAGGATTGTTAGTTATTGAGACATTTGTCTCATCCCATAGTTATTAACATTTTTCAATAGTTAGTTCAGTTGCTGGTTCTCACGAGAAAGTGACAGAGGCATAGTGGTGCTATTTTACCTGTGTAGCACTATCCTCTATATTTATGTGCTGAATAGATGTAAATTGCCACTATAAGGCATATTTTTGTTTATACTCTGATAATTTACTATTTTGATTATTATACTGTACATCGTGTGCTGGTATAAGGCCAGAGGCCTCTCAGGGTTATGCATGCGAATTTGTGGATCAACAGTAGCTATTTTGCCATATTAATTGTATCATACCATATTTTGTTGTGTTATAGGATTTGAGGTTGTTTACCCAAGTTCAACGCTCGGAGACTCCTTTCAAAAGTCAGAATTGATAATTATGATAGTATTGGAAGAGTACTTTGGTGTTTCCAATCATATTTATTGGTTGACTAAGAAAAATCTTTTATAACTATGGTAGTGTTCATTTTAGAATCTTTGTAAAACTCTTTTCTATCATGGTTAACTCTTTTGAAATTAAAAAACTCATTTATAAACATAGTTAGTTTATAGCCAATTATGGTACAAATGATTTTAAGTGATTAATTATTATTATTTTGAGGAAAATTTACATATTCCATATGAACTGAAAGAAATCTTTTGAGATTTTATTTTAATGTTCATGCTGAGGTCCATGATTATGAAATATTCTTAGTGAAATTCTAGTATTAAAAAGTGTTATTTTTATTTAAGGTTAAATTGACCCGGGCATTCTTGGAAATATTTTTAGAGATGACTAAATAGAGAACGCTGATTACGAACATCATTACTGTTAGTCCTTAGTACACTATGGTTAAACCCAAGCTCCATGGATATTCGTGGGTCTTGTATTCATGCAGGATATTCATGAGATTTATTTTCACATCTGTTATTCGTAGGTCTAGTACCTGCGCCTATTATTCATAAGTTCAACACCTACACTTGTTTTTGTGGCTTCGAGCCTCGTCAAATTGATTAGTTACCCTTGTGGACTGTGTGTCCACTCTTATTTTTGTTATGTTGAAGTCCTATGAAAAAGAATGATTTGAGAATTATTGTTTTATACGGATTTCTTTAAATACAATGTTTTGCTAGATATTTGAATTGATTTGATTAATGATTATATATTCTAGAAAATTTATATTCATCCATAAAGCTTTATTATTTATATCTAAATATGTTGTAAATCATTTCTTCCCATTTTTTAAATTATACTTTCATGGGAAGTTATTCATTGGTAGATTATTTTAGCTTCAGATAGTGTTATTGACCTTGTTCCCTAGCTGAGTAGTAAATAACCTCATTTCTGATCTAAAGTGCTGATCATTTTGAGCTTACCTAATTATAATGTAATTATAAATTTATAAAGTACTTATATTATTTTGTTTGAAGTTTAGATACTCCATCTAGTCTATAGATAAAATTCTGATTTCTTGTTATTTTATGAAAGTACGAGTATAATTATTTTGAAAAATGTCTGTATGTGATTTGAAACACTTGTAGTATGTTATAGAATTTTTGGAAGGTATGTTATACAAAGATAATCCTACCAAAATTTCTACGGATGAATTGTCTGTTGATTTTAATGAAATATATATTATAATTATATATCAGACGTTGCATTTAATATTTAAGGCTTGAGGAATATGAATTTCTTTGTATTTTGTGCTGGTCACTGCTCAAATTTCGTGATGTGACAAAGACAATCACCAAGAAATTGGCATTGTCCACTAGTATTTTTAATATCAGTCTTGTAACCAGTATGATCTGAATCTGAGTATGTGACCAAGAATTCTCTACCTCGTCTAGGAAATTATATTCCAATGTTGATGGTTCTAGAGAGAGATATATGAATATCCTCTTCACAACCTCAACATGAGATTCTTTGGGTGCAGCTTGATATATTCCATATATGCCTACACTGTATTGAATATTTGGTCTACTTGCTATCAAATATAAGAAAGATCTAATCATTGCCTGATACTTTTTGATATCGAATTATTTCCTTTTCTTATATACATCTAGTTGAATTGTTGAGCTCATTAGTGTAGTCATGCTTTTGGCTTGATCTATCTCAAATTTCTTTAGAAGTTTCTTCAGATACTGTGTTTGTGAGATGAAGATGACATTCTTCTTTTACTTGGTTTGCAATCTAAGAAAGAAATTGAGTTCTCCTATCATTGACATCTTAAATCTGCCTACATCATCTTGATAAACTATTAACAAAGATCTTCATTAGTAGCACCAAAAATTATATCATCAACATAAATTTAAACTAATAATAAATCTTGTATATTCCTTTTTATGAAAAGTATTATATCTAATTTTCTTCTTTTAAATATTTTCTTTAAAAGGACATTACTAAGTCGTTCATACCAAGCTCTTAAAGCTTGCTTTAAACCATATAAAGCCTTTTTCAATTTGTAATGTACCCATTTAGAAAAGGGGTTTCTTAATATAAACTTCTTCCATAATGTACCCATTTAGAAAAGTACTTTTGACATCCATTTAGTTCCTATTTGGGAAACCCCCAAACTAAGGTTTTAAAAGAGCTTTTAGCCTAAACTTTAGTTTGGAAAATTTTTAAAACAAACAGTCATATTTGTCCAAAAAGGCTTTTAGACCAAACCATAGTTTTGAATAAGCTATTGAGACTAGCTTCTAGAACAGTAAAATAGCTTTTGGACTATCCAATTACTATTTTACCCTTACTTTTTCTTACACCCTCTCTTCTTCTCCTCTCCCTTTTCTACCCTCTCTCTTCTATCCTTTCTCTTCTCCACTATCTCTCCTCTCTCATTTCTTTTCTATTTTCCACCTCTCTCCTATTTTTAATAAAATCATATCATTTTTGGTGACTTTTCAATTATAAAAGTCCTTATAGTAATAACTATCCAAACACTCATTTATTCAAAACAATTTGTTTTCCATAAACTCTTCTCCAAAAGCCCTTTTCTAAAAGCTATCCAAAAGCCCTTTTTTCATAAGCCATTTTCTTAACTCTTATCTAAACAGGCCCTTAATAAAGTTTAAAATCTTTTATGCATACAAAGACTAAGTACTTGTATAGCTTCCAATCTAGTTAATAGAGCATACGTTTCCTCATAATCAATTCATTATTCCTGATTATAGTCTTTTGCAAAAAGCCTAGCTTTATTTCTTATGATGATTACATATTCATCAAGCTTGTCCTTGAATACTCATTTAGTGCCCATAAGTGGATGGTCATTAGGCTTGGGTACACAGCTATAACTTGATTACACTCAAATTAGTTTAGCTCTTCCTGCATAGCCTCTATCTAGAATGAATCTTTTAGAGCTTCATCAATATTGGTAGGTTCAATTTTTGAAATGAATGCTAAAAATTGTACTTCATTGAACACTTGTCCCTTCATTGACTTTACTAATAACCTAGTCCAAATGATGATCCTTGATATGGTTCTAGGCTTAAGGTTAACTATCATCTTCTTGAGAAAATGTTTCAGTAGATTTTTCTATATTTTCAAAATTTGATAATGCCTAGTTTTTGTTAAGGCTAAAATTTTCAAATTTTTGAACAATCTCAGCATCATCTTCAGAAAGTTTTGAAATTGACTATGTTTCAGCAAAAACTATATGTACTAACTCTTCTATGGTAAAAGTTTTTTTGTTGAAAACTATATACTGTTCTATAATTATAATAACCTAGAAATAAACCTTTATCAGATTTATGATCGAATTTACTCATATTTTCTATTTTATTGTTATGGATGAAACACTTGCTTCCAAAAATCCTCAGATGAGCTATATTTGGCTTTCTTCTTTTGTACAGCTCTTAGGGAGTCTTCTTAGGAAAACTTCTAATATAAGCTCTGTTAGATATGTAGTAGTAAGCCGTGCTCATTGATTTTGCCCAAAAGACTTGAGATATTCCCTTCTCATTTAGCATAGCTCTAGCCATATCAGTAAGGACTATGTTCTTCCTTTCTACTACTTCATTTTGGTAAGGTGAGCATGAAGTTGAGAAATTGTGATCAATTTCATGTTCCTAACAGAAGTTGGTGAACTCATGATTCTCAAATTCTCCTTCATGATTAGTCATATAGACACAATAGAAATACCTTTCTCAATTTGAACCTTTTTGGCAAATATAGCAAATGCCTTAAATGTTTCATCTTTAGAAGAAAGAAACAAAGTACAAGTAAATCTTGAATAGTCATTTACTATCACAAGAGTATACAAGTTTCCTCCAAAACTTTTAACTCTTACTAGACCAATGAAATCCAAATGAAACATTTGATGTGGTCTTTCAATTGAGACTATCTTCTTTGATTTGAAAGAAGACTTTGTTTGTTTCCCTTTTTGGCAATTATCACAAACAACATCATTTTCAAACTTATTTTGGGTAAACTAACTACTAAATCCTTTTTAATCAATTTTGAAAATTGGCCCATATTAACATGAGTTAATCTTTTATAGCAAAGTCAACTTTTATCAGTTTTTACCCTCAAAACAATTTTGAGAAGGATATGAATTAATTGAAATAGTATAATAGTTACCATCCATTGGTACTCTAAGCTTTATTTTTAATTCATTTTTATTGAGTGTCAAGTCCTTCTTGTTGATGAGCATGCATTCCTCTGAATCAAAGATCACCCAATTGTCTTTGTTTGCACTTTAACTTACACTTAGCAAGTTATGGTGTAGTCCATCCATATAATATACATCCACAATCCTTATTCCTTCTTTATTTCCAATTTCTCCAATTCCGTCAATTATTCCAGATTGATTTCCTCTAAAGCTGACTTTTTACCCATCTTTAGTTGTGAGCTTGAAATGCTTGTTAGCATCTCTAGTCATATGTCTTGAGCATCCACTATCAATGTACCTTTTAGTAGTCTTGGATACCTTAAGACATACCCGCAAAAAGATAATCTAGTTTTAGGTAATCATATCTTAAGTCCCGATTGGTTAGTATGAATAACTTTTGACTCATAAGTACCCTTAGGTACCTACCTCAATGTCCTATAGGTTCATTTTCTCTTGTGATAACATGAAGAAGTAGTGTGACCCTTGCGGTTATAGTAAGTGCATTTAGTAAAAGGATTAGGAGAGTAAACATAACTTCTAAAATAAGATAAGTATATTTTTTTTATCATTATTTATCTTTCCTTTCTTTTTATCTAGAGTTAGATCATATCAAATTCTAGACTTATCAGAAATGCACCTATGACCTTAAGCATTCACTTTCTTTGGTAAATCTTTTAAGAGTTATAGTTAACTTTTGACTATTGTTCTCTACTTCTTCATATTTTGTACCTATCTATACTGATGCCATTGAATAAATTGAGCATTGTTCTCAATTTGTTTTTCTAATACCTTTACTTTCTTCTTGGAGCTTACCAACTCCTTTGATGTTCTTAGTAGTTCAAATCATAAATCATTATATTCAAATAATACTTCATCATAGACAGGTTCAATATTGATTACCTTATCAGCATTAGACTCTTGTTCTTGGACAACAAGGCAAATGTTTGCTATTTCCTCTTTGTCATTATCTTCTTCTTCTGATGATAAGTTATCTCCCCATATGGATGTAATTAAAGTCTTTTTCCTTTGATATTTATCCTTCTTCTTTTCTATCCTTCCTTGACAGTTGTGGACAATAAATGTTAATGCCTTCAGGCTTCTTACATTCAAAGCATATAATCTGATATCTTGCTTATAAGGTTAAAGGAAAATTTCATTTTGACTAAAATTGTTTTCGAGCTCTGTTCTTGTAGAATTTCCAAAATCTCTTGACAATAAGACCTATTTTATCATCTTCTTCATCGTTTTCTTGAACTTCAAGGGCAATCCCTTTATGATTCTTCTCCTTCAACTTCTTCTTGTATTTATGCTTGCTCTCATATTATGACAAGCTTCGAAAGAGTGTAGCAATAAATCTCATTGGTTCTCCTGTGGCTTCCTCTATAGCTATCACCTTTAGTTCCCCCTCTTTAGTGAGTCCACAAACAATTTTCCTTGATCCTCTTTATATCTCTTGCTAAGTGCAATCAAGTGCTTCATGAGATGGGAGAACCTGACTTCCATATCTCTTATACCTTCTCCTAGGTTCATTTGGAACAATTCGAACTCGGTGTTAAGTGTGTTGACTCTTCTTTACTTTAATCCCGATATTCTTTCATGTGCAATTTCAAGTGCTTCCCACATCTCCTTTGATGTCTCAAGACTTGATACTCTAAAATATTCTTTCTAACTTAGAGCACAGGTGAGACTGTTGATAGCTTTATCATTCAGCATAATTGTTTCTTGTCATCATCAAACTCGATTGGAATTTTAGGAATCCTTTGACAATCTACTACTTCCATTGTAACGTAGTTTTCTTCTTTGATTACAACCCATAATCCATACTCTGAAACTTTGATGAACCTCTTCATCCTTATCTTCTAGAAGATGAAGTTTTCTCCATTGAATCCTGGTGGCTTTGTTATAGAACTTCCTTCTGGTAGTATACTATCACCAAAACCTACTATTTAGATATTCTCTTAAGAGAGTTAAGTCTTTTTCCAAGTAGGGGTGAGCAATTAGCCCGGAGCCCGTGGGCCCGCCCGTAACCCAGTACTATTTGAGCCCGTTTAAGCCCGCCCAAAATAAGCCCGTAACGGGCGGGCTTAAAGGGGCTCAAACAGTAAATTATATGGGCGGGCTACGGGCTGACCATTGGGCAGCCCGCAGCCCGCCCATATATTTTTTTATTAATTATTATATTATATTTATTTAAATTTATTTTTATTACATACTAATATACTTTTTTAAATTTATTTTGTAGAGGTATGGGTAATTATATCTACAACCATCACAAGTAAATATAATATAGATTATGTATCAATTGAATAATTAAGATTATAAATGATTACATTATATAAGCATTGTAGACTGTGTGGTTATAAATTTGTAGCTATTATTATGATATTTTATTTTCTAATTTTAGGATGAATAATCATATCATGTGTGTAATATTGTTGTTTTATTTTCATTATTATTAAAACTTTAAATGGGTTTAAATAAAAAAATATTTTTATTTTTTATAAATGGGCTGCCCATGCCCATTAGAACCCAAACGGGTTCAGCCCAACCCGTTTAGTACGGGCATAAACGGGCTGAGGCACGGGCATGGGCTAGCCCGTGCCCATAAAAAAATAAATGGGCGGGGCACGGGCTGACCATCGGGCCAGCCCAGCCTGCCCATTACTCAGCCCTATTTCCAAGAGACCTGCTTATATACCAAATATTAGAAAGATTTCACCAAGAGAAACAGATAAAGGAAAGGTGCATACAATTCATTTATAATGGCCAGTCCAACCACTTAATCTAATCCAGTCCTCAGAATTCCTTTAAGTATTTCACTAATCTATAAGATTCTTTCCTCTTGGTGTCTCAGTACGGTTGAAGCATTTAATGCATTATGACAGATTTTGCTTTTTGATGAATTACTTCATTTGATCTTATTTATGCTTGTAATTGATCTAAAAATATATTGTATAAATGATATGAAAAGAGTTTAAGCATATATCAATTAACTCATAACGTTTTTTATTGAAATATCAAAGTTTGTGAAAGTCTGGTTTGAAAATATTTTTAAAGAACAGTTGAATTTATCAAAGTATTTATTGAAAAGATGCCTTATCAAAAAGAGTTTCGATAAATATCAAACATTTTGTATTGAAACAAAATGACTCTTATCGAAAAATAACCTTTTGATACCAAAGGCTTGGCTCAAACTTATCGAAATACTCATAAAGAAAACTCTTTTAAAAAACTTTTATTCAACGACCAAAATAGCCAATTTATCGAAGTGTTCTTCGATAAATAAGTTTATTTAATAGTTTATCAATAAATGTCTGACATTGAAGAATAATGGTCTGACTTTCAAATTTTCCTTAATTTTTCTAATCTTATCTCAAATGCTATCTAATATATTTCAAAACAAGATTTTATAAGATAATTTTTCAAAGTAATTTATAAGTCATAAATCATTCTTTAATTGATTCACAAAATTTCAAAACCATTTAACAATTTTAGAACTTGGTTGAAAATTGAATCTTCTCGATTTATAGAAGCGTTTATCGATAAACTACTTTATTGATTAATACTTCATAAATAAAGCTTTAAACATACTTTATAACAACTTTTCATTATTTATTAAAAAGTTTATCAATAAACACTCTTATTGGTAAATATTTTGATAAATTCCTCTTAGAAACATATCTCATAACTGAATATTTTTTTTATTTATCGAATAGTTTATTGATAAATTTATTGAAAAATAACTTATGTAAAAACTAAATTTTGAACTATCATTATCAAAATATGAGTGGATTAGTTAACTGCTATACCTTATTGTTTTTTTTTAAAAAAAAAGTCATTCTTCTTAAACACTCGTTATATGTCATACATAATGTTCATGGCGTAATCTTTTATCCACAACATAACTATATAAAAAAATAGTATTATCTAAATTTATCTTTATTAAAAGTCAATATTATATTGATTATAATGCATTAATTATTTATAATCTTTAATTTTACAGAAGCTGAAATAAAAAATACTAAATACTCTAAATAGTAAAAGACTTGTTTATTAGGGCTAGTATTATTGTATTGCAAGGGAGGTTACCACTTAATCTGAAAAGTCAAAGTCTTCGCTAATTTTGTCCTCATTCAGCTAAGTTTTATTCACATGGCAATCCTATTAATAAATTGAGGATAAAGTCGACTCTAACTTCGGAAAAAGTCTTGGTCCATCACTAAACTATTATATAATATTAATAATAATAATCATAATAATCATAATCATAATCAAGAGTTAATTAACAAGAGATATTCTCAATATAAAATGTAGGTCTTTGTCCTATATGGGTAGTGAGCTGTACTATTTTCTTTATACGTTCTTCACTTACAGATCTTGTTTGGCATTAATTGCAACTTCTTCTTGGAGATCCCATTTTCGTTGTTTCCAATTCCTCTCAAATTCTTCATCGCCACTCTCTCTTCTTCCATTTTCTTCGTCACTTTCCTTCAGTTCAAATCAAACTTCTCATTTTCTAAAACGTTTCCAGTTTTTGTGTGTACTATATTTGTTTACTTGCTCTCAATTTTCTGATCGAGTTTGTTTTGGTGATTTCCTGATACAAGCAACATCACCAAAAAAAAAAAATTGTTATTCTTATTCGCATAAAGTTTGTTGCATAAAGTTTGTTTGCATTCTTGTCAATCATATACCCATACAAATCTTTAAATATTTAGAAAAAAGAAAAATATTCTTATCAATAATAAAACACGGTGGAAATGTCTCGGTCTTATCAGTAATCAATAAACCAATAAACTGTTACAATCATTGACAACCTTTCATTTTTGACCATCACCATATGCATACACTTTGTAAAATCAAAATGCATGTCCTCGTCAAATTTTGCATGTGATAAGCAAGACATTGACATTTAATTGAAACTTTCATTGTAATATATATCCAATTATATTCAATAGAAAAAAGGTACAACGAAAGGGGGAAAAGTCATCGTCTATGAATTGAAGAAAAAATAGAATTTTTTTTTCTAAAACTATACATTATAATTTTAACAAAATCTGCCCTAAGTGAGGGCACTAAATTGTCTCAACAAAAATCTCATCTTAAATTATTGACTATAAAATTTTTTAAATAGGTAAACTCTGTTATAAGAATTCTAACAACAAATTACGATTATATCACTTTAATATTCCCTCCTTAGGTACATTGCAGGGATAAGATTCATTTAATACCCTAAAGTATATTTTTCATGGGCATGCACTACCCTAAATATTTTTTAATTCATCCAGAAGTATTTTTTTCAAGGGTGCTCACCGCCCTACAGAAATTTGTGGTTTATACAATATTTTTTTAAATATGTCCAATACCTTAAAGTATTTTCAAGAACAATTTTGCCCTTAAAGTAATAAGGTATTGAATGTACCTAAAAAAATATTTCAGAATGTTGAATAAATCACAAAATATTTTAGGGTTTAGGGCATATTTTAAAAAAACAATACTTTAGGGAATTAGATGAAATTTGCACCTTCATTATATAGGTTTTTAAGGTTATAGCATTTTTTTGCTTGAGTATTATCCTCTTCCCAAGATACATGGTTCCCTTAGTTGCTGTTTCTTTTTTTCTTTTTCAAGTTAAAATGTGAAACACTAAGAGCGTTCTTTACTTTGCTCATGATAACTACTAATTTTTATTATGATAGTGATGAGGATCAATGATATGCTTTTAAAGGACATGCTTCTTTCTTTTGAACTATGGAAATCGAACCGTGAGATAAAAACTAATTTGCTTATCCTAATTGATTGTTGCTTCAAATACATATTGGAAATTTGAACACTTGTTTAAAAATGAACAGCCCCTCCATTTCCAATAATCGGATTGGACGGTTTGCTTTGTTAAATTTCTTCAACACCGCCAAGAAAAACGGTATTGGACTAAAGGCACTTAAAATCCTATTTCGTTGAATCCAATTTTATGCTCATTGTACATTGTACTACCCGTGCAATCACAGGGTTTGCCGTGCAGTTATTTTGATTTTATTTTTGTTGATTTCCAAAATCTAGATTAAACACAAACATTAGAATATTGGATTCTCATATTTAAAATTAGCATAGAATCTGACATGCAATCGACATTATAAATAGCCATTTTGTCAATATACTCAGCAAACATGTCACGCCCCAAAATTCGACCAATAACCGGCACATAATATGAAGAATTTCATATTCCTTAAGCCTTAAATATTAAATAAAATGTTTAATATAATAATCATAATATATATTTCACTAAAATAAAAAGGCAAGTCATCTGTAAAAATTTCAGCATGATTGTCTTTGTATAACATACCTTCCAAAATTTTGCAGCACACTCCAAATATTTCAAATCATGTACAGATATATCTCAAAATAGTTATTACTCGTACTTTCACAAAATAACAAAAGACTAGAATTTTTCCATAGACTAGATGAAGCATCTAAATTTTACACAAAATAATATAAGTATTTAATAAGTTTATAATTATATTATAAGTAAATATGCCAAAAAGGATCAACACTTCATATCAGAAATGAAATTCTTCACTACTCAGTTGAAGTAACAAGGTCAACACACTATCTAAAGTCAAAATAATCTATCGATAAATAACGTCCCATTATTAAGATAATTAAAAATATGGAACAAAACCTTTAAAACATGTTAAACTGTGAATAATAAAGCCTATTGATAAATCTAGATTTTCATTGTATAGCATCATAGCAAGCATGAAATTGTATAAAAATCATTAATTAAAACAATTTAATAACCAGTGCAACATTTTATTCAGAGAAGGCAATTTAAAATGATAATTCTTAAACCCCATCTTTTCGTAGGATTTCAACAGAACAAATTATCTGGCGTGGACACTTAGTCCACGAGGTTAACTAACTATTCCGGCGTTGCTAGAAGCCACAAAACCATACGCAAGTACAAAACCCACGAATAACAGGCGCAGGTATAAGACCTACGAATAACAGGCGCGAGAATAAATTCCATGAATATCCGGCGTGAGTATTGTACTCACTAATATCCATCGAGCTCTAGTTTAATTATGGTGCACCAAGGACTAACGGTACTATTGTTAATAACTAGCGATCTATATACAGTGCTCTCCAAAAATATTTCCAAGCATGAGTGGGGTCAACTTATCATTTATAAAAAAATAAGATCTTTCAATACTGAAATCTCATAACAATATTGCATAATCAAGGACCCTAGCATATAAATCAAAATAGAATCTCAATATTTTTTTCAATTTATATGCAGTAAAACTCTTTTCAAATAATAGGAGTTTATATAAGAATATTTTGGAAAGAAACATCATCTCAATATAAAAGTTTACAAAATATCTTTTAAAACTTTCTTTGTCCATTCCATAAATAAGCTTGACAGTATAAACCATTGGAAAGAAAAATCAATGATAATAATCAAAGCCCTTAATTCATATAAACATAATTTTAACAAATCATGCTTAAAAATTGATACTTAAATAAATTGTATCAAGTGGCAAGATATTATTAAAAATGTTACTATAATATGACGTTATTCACTCACATGCAATGTTCTAATAATTTACTCATGCGCTATGCTTCATAACAATATTCTCTCCTTATTTCCCTAGATTTTATGAAAATAAGTCATTAATACTTAAACTCAAATTTTAATTGTAATAGTTGTTATAATATACTATTACAATTATATATATCTTAAATATTTTCATTCATAAAAATAGGACAGTGATCCACCTAAGTTTACATAAAATATGCTTTTAATAACTTCGGCTTCTTAAAATTTAGCCCAACCAGTACTTACCCTCATACATCAAACACACTTATATACCTTACATTTCATTAGCATTTGTCCATTCAACTCATCCTAAAAATTCGAACAGCCCCACTGTTCACATTCTAAAAGTATTCTCCAACATCAAAACCCTTGTTTTAACCGTTATATTACATCCATTCTTCACGTTGGGGTCTCTAGGTGCATGGTACTTTTTAAATTTTCACTTCAATCTACTCTAGCACACATTAAATATCAAACCAGTGATAATTTTTCAGCTCCCATACCCTACATCAAGCTTCTGTAATTCCAGCTTTCAAACTCTTCAAATTTCTCTTTCACAGCTAAAATCTCAACCCTTTGCACCACAACAACAGCGTAATACATATATATATATATATATATATATACTTGCCATATCAGCAACACAATATATATAAACATATACTGTTCATTTTTCACAGCATCAATGGCGTCTTCTCCTTCTCTTTTTTGTTTTTTGTTTTCTTTTCCAAACTTAATCATAACAGCAACACCATATATATACACACATACATATGCCATTTAACATCTAAAACAGCAGCACAATTCTCTGAACAATGAACCACAACGACATATATAGATATATATCAAACCTGAACAGCAGCATATACAAATATATACACCTATAGCAGCGTAATATATATATCAAAATAGTAACGTCCAACGCCTTCTTTCTCTTTCTTTTTTTCTTTCAAACTAAAAGATATCAGCAGCAACTATCATCGTATATACATGTACATATACATATACATATACATATACATATACATATACATATACATATATGCTACAGCGTCCTCTTCTTCTTCTTTTAAAATAAATCACAGCGTCTTTAACTCTTTCTCTGTTTTTTTTATATCCATACAGTAACAACTCAAGAACCAGAGCACCATCGTCTTTTTCCTACCATTAATTTTCTCTCTCTAACCTATGGTTCTCTCTCTAAAGTCTGTACAAATAGAAGAACCAAAGGCTAAGACAATTTCAGAGAGCTCACACACCAAGTCATTCTTCCACCCTCATATCCTCTCAGCTTTGGTAACCATAGGAAAAACAAAAATTAACTCACCCAACCAAACTACGAATATTCAATAGAAAGGAAATGGTTTATACTTACCACCAACCCATAACATAATTGTACAGAGACGGAGTTAGGAACTCAAAGATCTGTGCTGCTAATTTAACAAGACATGAAAGGCGACGGCAGCAACGGTGGAAGTGCAACAGCACGACGGCGTCTCGTGACAGAAGTAACAGTGTGGAGATCAACAGCGCCGGTGGCAGCAGCTCAGACTGTGGAGGCTGACAGAACAAGCACCCAGATCCTCCCACGGCCAAGATCTGAATAGTGGGGAAGAACACAACGACGGCGACGGCCACCAGTGAAAGCAGCATGGACGACGGATGGGAATGAAGTCGCAGTAGCCATAGGTCAAGCGTGGCAAAGCTTCTCTGCACTTTCCTCTTGCTTCTGTCGACGGAAGAAATGAGAAAGAAAGAGTGTGTTGCTGTCAAAATAGGCAGAGGGGCATTTTAGTCATTTCACGTGTCTTAAAAAAATATGGCTTGTGCTGGGATTCGAATTCAGGTCAACCATCAACTTTCCTTTATGATCTTATTGCAATATGTAATATATACTTATTAAAATGGTATTATATCTATATATTTTCTAAGGTCATTACAATCTTTCCCTGTTAAGAAATTTGATCCTCAGAATTTGAGAATATACTCACCTCAATTCTCAAACAAGTGTGGGTATTTAATCCGTATCCACTCTCAATTTTCCAAGTAACTTCTTCCTCTAAATGATTACATCACCACAACACTTTTACAAAATCTCTTTCGATATTGACTTCTTTACTTGTCTATCAATAATGGCCACTGGATCCTCATCACACGATGAGTCTTCATTTACATGAACTTCTTGATATTCAACAACATGAGAGGGGTAGTATAGATACTTCAGTAGCATTGATACATGAAATACTCGATGGATACCAGATAGCTCTGGTGGTTGTCTCACCGCCTTTCATTAGCGATACCCTTAAAAATACTTTATCCACAATCATAAATTCCAATTCTCTTCGACGATGATCCACATAAGATTTATGTTAGCTTTGGGATGTCAACAATCTTTGTTTGATTGCCTTCACCTTCTCGTTATCACCAACTTCAATCATCCAATTAAAGATCTACCTCGTCTTCCATATAATTCTTCAAACGGTGCCATTTGAGTATTTTCTTGATAATTATTATTATAAGAAAATTCTACTAACGGTAAATAATTATTCCAACTCCCTCCAAAATCTAAGATACAAGACCTCAACATACCTTCAACGATTTCAATCGTTCTTTCATATTACCCATCAATTTGTAGGTGAAATGTGTACTAAGATTCAAATAGGTACATAATGCCTTTAAGAATATTTCCCCAAATTGAGAACTAAATTGGGGCCCTCTGATAGAAATAATAGACACTAAAACTCCATGCAGCTGTAAAATGTTAACAATATAAATCTCGGCATATTTAACCGCACTATAAGTCATCTTTACTAGAAGAAAATAAGCTAACTTAGTTAACATATCAACTATTACCCAGATAGAGTCAAAACTTTTAACAATAAAAGGCAACCAAAGATAAAATCCATTGTTATATATATATATATATTAACATGCCACTAATGTAATGTTTCAAATCTTCTTTATTTCAAGGTGAATGGTATAAGCAGAACCATGAGCTTTCTCTAAAATCTGTCTTCATATGTCTTGTACTTGAGGCACACAAATCCTGTCATCACACCTCAAAACACCTTCATGACCATTTGCAAATTCCATATTACTTCCTTCTTTAACCAAATCCCTCAACTTGCATAGTCTTGGGTCAAAATACTAAGCATTCTTAATCCGCTCATCTAAAGAGGAGTGATATAATATGTGAGCTAAAAAAGGCTTCTTTATCGACAATTTAAAATTTGACTCCTTGCTCAATTTTATGAATTTCTTGTACTAGCGATCTTCATTTAACCTTTATGTGAGTCAAGCTATCCAAAGACTTTTTGCTTAAAGTATCAGTCACAACATTCACTTTACCAAGATGATACATAATTGTACCATCATAATCCTTTAGTAATTATTCCATCTATTCTGCATTAATACACAAACTAAACTAACCCGTGAGGCATCACAATACACTGTGTATTCCCCAGCTCCTGATGGTAAGCTTAAAAATGGGGCAGAAGTCAAAGATTCTTTTAATTTCTGAAAACTTCCCTCCCACTTATCATCCCAAACGAATTTCACATTCTTCTGAGTTAACCTTGTTAATAGAGCAGCTATTCTTGAAAAGTCCTTCATAAAATAGCAATAATATCTTATGAAACCCAAGAAACTTTGAATCTCTGTGACCTTTGTAGGTCGTAGCCAACTTTTGACCACCTCAGCCTTGCTAGATCACTTGAATACTGTCTTTAGACACAACATGCCCCAAGAAAGTAACCTCTTTAGCCAGAAATTACATTTAGAAAACTTATCATAAAGCTACTATTTCCTCAAGTTTTGTAACACCAACCACAGATGATGCTCATACTCATTCGGATTCTTTGAATATACCAAAATATCATCGATGCGTGACAATATGTACTTATTCTTTATTGTCACTTTATTGAGCTTCTTGTAATCAATGTAAAGTCTCAAAGATCTATCTTTCTTTTTCACAAACAACACTGGTACACCCCACGAAGAAGTGCTGGGTCAGATAAACCCCTTGCCTAACAGTTCTTATAGCTGAGTCTTCAGTTTCCTTAACTTAGAGGGCGCAATCCAATAAGGCAGAATTGAGATTGGTTGTGTGCCTGAAATAAAATCAATACCAAATTCTATCTCTCTATCTGGAGGTAAACTAGGCAATTCCTCTAGAAAGATATTAGGAAATTCCTGTACAACTGGAATTTGATCTAAGCTGACAGTAGGCGTATCAACATCTTTCATTACAACAAAAAATCCTTGACAAATTTTTATCAATAACCGTTGGGCTTTTAAAACATAAATCAAGTTAGTTGGCCTCTTTACTTCATTCCCCTACAATTCAAGTAACATTATTATCGCCCAATTGAAATCTGATAGGGATCTACCAAAATCTTTATCAACTTCCATATTTATATTTAACATTCTAAAGTCCTTAATCATACTATAACACTTGAAACACCAATTTGAAATTCTTAAAACATCAAGACTGCAATTGATAATCAGTTACAAGCTTCTATAATTAATAATTTAGACCTTAAAACTTTCAACAACATCCATCTAATCATACTATACATTACGTTTAAGCCTTTAGGTGTTCACTATGCTTTATTTGCTTCTTAAATAGACTTGCAACACATGTTTAAGCATTAAAACATGAGTATTTTTTACCCTTAACTCCCATATTAAAAAATTCCTATGCATTTAGCATTAATTAACCAATTGTAATATATAAATAATCAAACAATGATTATTTTTTTACATATTTGAGAATGTTTGTTCCAATCATTTCTTTGAAACCACAATGATTGATTTCACCAAAAAAAATTCCCTTCAAAATCTCATCTTAAAACTTTAATATTTAAAATACTTTATACACTTCACTTCAAATCTGAAATCGATAGCTATCTACCCAAACCATTTAACTCATGTTTTGGCTATGACTAACCAGGATAATCAATGCTCTACAGAACTAAACAAACATTTAAACATCTTCATACCACACACTTGATATATGTATTTAAACAAGTTTCATTTCTTTTAACTCAACAACTTAAGACTTCACAGAGTTTGCAATCAGTGCCCCAAGCTCTAAACCCCTAGCCTTAATATTCCAAAGTACTTTCTAGAGAAACCAAAATCATAATAGTTAAAATACTACCCATTAGCTTGATTTCAAATAACACAAGCTTTAAAATTTAACCAAAATGAGTCTCTGCACCTCTCTTCATTACCCTCAAATGAAATTCCATAGGTTCCTCTTAAACATCAAAACCCGTGAATTTAATAGGATCCAACTAATGAATTCTAATAACTTGACTAAAATATTATCCACTTTAGTAACACTACGGGTTTTTTCTCAAGTCTCATGCCTAGATGATATAGAAATAAAAAGGGATTATGGATTTGATAGTTTAGCTTTAAATAAGATTTCTTATAGCGATCTAAGGGGTCAACTTCCCCTACTTATAGATTTCCTATAACCTTGTCATCTGGCTCTAAGGGCAATTCACCTTGCTGAGCGGAGCCTTTATCCAAAACTCTATCGTTTCTAGAACTTCTACCAGCTAGTGCACTTCATGGCGACATTTCAATTTATACCAAAACATGAGGAATATTCAATTCCAAATGAGAGGAATATGCCAATAAAACCATAAGGAAAGAAAACACTTGAGACTTCCTTAAAAGGTCTTCGATGATGCCTCAATTATAATTATGCTGGGTTCATAAGGATAATTTAGGCCCCACTGAAGCATTCCTACTCCACATAACTATAGAAGACCTAAACTCTGATACCAAACTATCATGCCCTAAAATTCGAGCAGTGGCCGACAAATAATATGATGAATTTCATATTCCTTAAGCCTTAAACATGAAATAGAATGTTTAATATACTATTCATAATATATATTTCACTAAAATCCAAAGGTAAGTCATATGTAAAAATTTTGGTATGATGTCTTTGTATAACAGATCTTCTAAAATTTTACAACAGACTGCAAGTGCTTCAACTCATATACAGACATATCTCAAAATAATTAGTACTCATACTTTCACAAAATAACAAAAGACCAAGATTTTTCCATAGACTAAGGGGAGCATCTAAGTTTCACATAAAATAATATAAGTATTTAATAAGTTTATGATTACATTATAAGTAGATATGCCAAAAAGGATCAATACTTTTGAAAAAAAAATGAGGCTCGTCACTGCTCAGTTAGAGGAATGAGATCAACAGCACTATCTGGAGCTAAAATAATCTACCGGCGAATAACATCCTATTATTAAAATAATTAAAAATATCGAACAAAAACTATTAAAACATGTTAAACTGTGAACAATAAAGCTTATTGATAAATCTAGATTTCTAGTGTATGGCATCATAGCAAGAATGAAATTGTATAAATATCATTAATCAAATCAATTTAATAACCAGTGCAACATTTTATTAAGAGATGCCAATTTAAAATGATAATTATTAAACCCCATCTTTTTATAGGACTTCAACAGAACAAATTATCTGGCGTGGACACAATCCACAAAGGTAACTAACCATTCCCACGTGGCTAGAAACCACAAAAATAGGCGCAGGTACAAAACTCATGAATAATAGGCGTAGGTATAAGACCCATGAATAACAGCGCGAGAATAAATCCCACAAATATCTAGCATGATTACTGTACTCATGAATATCCATCGAGCTTGAGTTTAACTATGGTGCACTAAAGACTAACAGTATTACTGTTAGTAACCATCGTTCTATATGCAGTGCTCTCCAAAAATATTTCTAAGCATGTGTGGGGTGTAAGGAATTGGAAGACAAGCTGCGGAAATTAATTTAAAAATTTTTCCATTCCTTGCCAGTATCTATCGTATGTGTTTAAGTCAAGTGGGAAGAAGCATTACCCTCAGTGTTTCTTAGTGACTTCCACAGCTTCTCTCCGCAGCTGGTGATCTCTTTCCGATCGCAAGAAGACGTCCACAGCTTCTCTCCGCGGCTCGTGCTCTCTTTCTGATCGCGAGAAGTCGACGCCTCAGGTCAGCTTCCTCTACTGGTATCCACATGAACAGCGTTCCAACCACGAACGACGTGCTAGTGTCTCCTGTCCCTCCAAGGCTTTCTCAAGAGTTCGTCCTCTCCGTCTCTACTTCAGCAGTTTCTTATCTGCAAACCTTTTGCAGATTCCGTTCGGCCTTTTGTGTTATATGTTGTGTACAAAATGTAGCTCCTAAAATCAGATATATAGGATGCTCTGCGTTTTTCTCAACCGAATTGGATTTTGGAATTAATCTATATTAAATCCGAATACAATATCACATATTGTATAATTTGATAATAAACTAATTAAATAAATAATGTTTATATTAAATCCATCCCACAGATTTAATTCACCTATTTATTTAATTTAAATAAAGATAAGATTAGACTGTATTTGATTTATTCTCATAAATCAAATTTGAGATATCCTATCAATTTGAATTTAAAATTCAAACGTGATAGAGATCTAATTTATCCTTATAAATTAAATCCTATATATCCTTTATATATAATATATATATATATATGAATTTATATATATACGAATATAAATATAAATAAATATATACATCAACCCTGGATCATTCATTGAATCTAGGCACGTCTTAGATTCAATGAATCTGGACATCATATCTCGTGTTGGGCTATTTTGTATGTGACCCTGTAGGCCCATATAAAGTTGGCAGTGGGTCATTTGCTATACTGGCCCACAAGTAGCAAGCGATCTCTAGCAAGACATAACGACTACCCAAATTATATGAGGATCGATAAACGATGTAACCTTTTATACAACCATATCATGTCCCTTCTGTCACGCGATATTTTGGTCATGGATGAGGCATGGATAATGTCATCCTCCTATTCCTGACCGTTACTTTCTCGATCCCTGAGTAGTCTGACTATAGAAATAGAACTACCTTTCCATTACAGTATGACCATACATTTCTCAGATTCACTCATCGAGGGGCCCAGTAATATCTCTCTACGAATGTGAGGGACAAATTCTATCTTGACCATTCACATTCCTCTGCATGAAAAACCACTAAGCCCGAACATAGTCTTTATGATCATTCGGTCAAAAGTGACTTTTGACTAGGTCAAAGCTGAGCGTTTGTCATGCAGGAATCCATGATGATCTCAGGTCAAAGGGTATAGTGACATGGTTTGTATATGAGAGAAGCTTATGACGTAACCCATGCAACTCTCTCATAGCGGGTCAGTCCAACACCTTGTACTCTTACATGTGCATATGACTTTGATTTATATCTCTATACATCTTCAAAGTCATACTGGTCTTATTTCATCTCTGCTCCCGCACAGATGACCGACCAGGGACATTTAGGATAAGGTCATGAATTATCCAAGGATGGTCATCACAGTAAACATGCAAATAATATGATAACACAATTAATAAATTCATAAATCAATAATGTTCATAAGACAATGATTAGCCGCTATGGCACGTTTTCCAACATGGGGTCACCTTATCATTTATAAAGAACAAGATCTTGTAAAAACGAAATCTCATAACAATATTGCATAATCAAGGACTGCAGCATATAAATCAAAATAGAATATCAAGTTTCTTTCAATTTATATACAGTAAAACTCTTTTCAAATAATAAAAGTTCATATAAGAATATTTTGGAAAGAAACATCATCTCAATATAAAACCTTACAAAATATCTTTTAAAACTTTCTTTGTCCATTCCTTAAATAAGCATGGTAGTATAAGCCATTTGAAAGAAAAATCAATGATAATAATCAAAGCCCTTAATTCTTATAAACATGCTTTTAAGAAATAATGCTTAAAAATTAATACTTTAAATAAATTGTATCAAGTGACAAAATATTATTAAAAATGTTACTATAATAGTACGTTATTCACTCACATACAATGCTCTAATAATTTACTCATACGTTATGCTTCAGAACAATATTCTCTTCTTACTTCCCTAGATTTTATGAAAATAAGTCATTAATACTTAAACTCAAATTTCAATTGCAATGGTTGTTATAGTATACTATTATAATTATATTGTCACGTCCTAAAATTTGAGCCTTGACCAACACAGAATATGAATAAATTCATATTCCTTAAACCTAAAATCTTAAATGAAACGTTTGAAACAAAAATTATCATACATTACATTTTATAAATCAAAAGCAAGTGCTCTATAGGAATCTCGTCAAAATCGTTGTATAACCGACCTCCCGATGATCCTACAACATACTACAAACGTTCAAATCTTCCGTAACATTTTCCAAAATAACTAGAATCTTTTCTAAGAATTATGTGGAGCATTTACCCTTTTATCAAAACAATACAAGTACTTTATAAATGATAATTACATTAAAAAGTAGTCTTGTCTAAACCAACGCTTCGGATTTGCAAGGAGGCTCTTCACTGCTTAGCGGGAGAATTAGGGTCAACTGCACTATCTGAAGCCAAATAATCTACTCGTGAATAACGTCCCAAAAATATGATTTAAAAATGCAAAAAATAAATAATTTCAACATGTTAAAATGTAATTCATAACATTTCATAATTTGATGTAAGCATTTCCGTAAAACAAGTTGAAATAACCATTTCAAAACAATCATTTAAAAGCAATCCTTCCAAAACCATCATTTTTCTGTAGGACTTCAATAAAACATAAACAGGCATGGACACACAATCTACGAGGGTAACTAACTAGTCTGGCGCGACTCGAAGCCACGAAAATAGGCCTGGACACAGTCCACGAGAGTAAATAACTATGCGTAGCATAAGGCCACGAAGCAGACGTGGACACACCGTCCACGAGGGTAAATAACCAACCAAGCGCGGCCTAAAGCCACAAATATAGGCACAGGTACGAAACCTATGAATAACAGGCGCAGATACAAAACTTACGAATAATAGACACGAGAATAAATCCCACGAATAACTGGCACGAGTACAAAACTTACAAATATCCATCGAGCTCGGGTAATCAATGTGCACCAAGGACTAACAGTATTGCTGTTAGCAACCAGCATTCTGTATTTCGTCTAAAACGTTTTCAACATGCGTGGGCTCCATTTCACATGTAATGATCTCAATCATTTCAAATGCAATAATCTTTGGTAAAACCACTTTAAATTTCAAAACCCCCAACATGACATTTAAAATCAAGTTACCATAGGAAACATATGAAATTTACATAGGAATATTTCCGGAATAAAAGTCAATTCAATATAACATTTGCCAAATTCTTTTTTAAAACTTTTTTATTTTTTTCATATATAATCATAATCCGTTTATAAACCAATTGAAAGAAAATCATTTCTAACGATTAAAATCATGAATTCGTAAAACTTGATTTTCGTAAATCATTTTTAATATTCAACATTGTAAATCAAATAACAATTTATTTAAAATACTATTTTAAGGGACGTTATTCACTCACCTGTCACGCTCTTAAACCTTTACTATTTTCAGCCAATTACTTTCGATTACATTCACTTCTCAATTCCCTGGTATCCCAAAACAACACATTTCATAAGCTAACATTCGAGAACCCTCATTTTAAAAATTCAAACTTTGCAACAACCATCACTTCTTGAATTACCAATCAAAATATCGTTTTCCCAAAGATTCCAAAATTCATTAGACATAATAGCTACCTCTTGTACCAAATTAACCAACATCTTTGTCCACAATCATAATTTCTAGAACTCCAACTTCAATAAGATTCATCCTAAGTCAACCATTACACACACATATATACATATATACCTCAACCAACACAGCAAGCTATATACATATATATGTTCACCTATAGCAGCACCATACACACACACACACATATACGTGTGTCAAGACAGAGACATCCATTAGCTCTTTTTCTTTCTTCCTTCTTCCCATTGCATTTCCCCACACATATAGATATCTTCATAGCACACACATAGCATTATTCATATGTTTAAGCATATATATATCCTCAACCATGTTCACTACTTCCCTTCCACTTCACATTGAATCTGTTCTAACTTTAGAACCAGAAAGCCTTTGCCACCTACACTTCAATTCTCATACATCCTTCACACAGCTGCAATACACACATATATATATGTCTATAAACACATACATAGCGCACAGGGTGATCACACACACAACAGAAATTGGAAATCACTCCTACTCAGCTCACCGCATCCAGTGCACCAATGAAAATCAATTTTTAGCTAACAACCACAACCCAAAACATCTGAAAACCAATGACGGAATAGAACCAAAAACAGAGCATTCAACAGCGGCAACCAATACTGTCTAAAATAGAAAGGAAAGATAAGAGTAACCAGAAATTTCAATACCTACACGGCGACGGATACAAGCTACTGGGTACTCGTCGCAGGCAGATATTCAAGCAGCATTCACTGTCGCTCTGCTATTCCCAAATTATCGTCACTCCTTTGTCGCCGTTAGCCTCCTCTAACTCCCGTCCTTCCACTGAAATCTCTTCCTCTCTCCATAACACTCTCACTCTCACGCAGCTTCTCACTAATAGAGAAGAAACGCACAAAGCCACGGCGACGACAGAGCAACCAGGCGTCGGTGGTAGCCACTTAGATAACAGGGGACGACGGCAATTGACTGCACAAGCACGGCGATAGCAGCCAGGAAAATAGGAGGAGATGAGATTGGGATGGAACAAGGCGGAAGGAATACTAACGGAAGCAATCGCCTGAGTACACAGCATCAGTGGCATGACGCGTCCCTCGCCGCTCCCTTTCCGACTGCGTCGTTGAAGCAACTCTGAGAAAAAATGGCGAAGGGTACGGCTTCTGCAGAGTAAAAAGGGATCGGCAAAGTTGTAATTTCCCGCGTTAAAAATAATAAAAAAACCATCTTCTCCAATTCCTAGGATTCGAACACAAGGCCCCTAGCGCAAACTCCCGTCTCCATATCGAAATTTATTGCAATGAATATATATATACTTTGTTTAAACGATTTTTGAAATCTGAAAATTCTTGAGCCATTACATCCATATATCCCAACTATTTTTATTCGTGAAAATATGACAGTTATCTACCTAAATTTCCTTTCTTCTAAACATGAAATATGCATTTAATAACTTTAGCTTTTTAAAATTTAGCCCAACTAGTACTTACCCTCATACATCAAACCTCACTTATATACCTTACATTTCATTAGCATTTGTTCATTCAACTCATCTTAAAAATTTGAACAGCCCTACTATTCACATTCTAAAAGTATTCTCCAGCTTCAAAACCCTTGTTTTAACTGTTATATTACATCCATTCTTCATGTTGGGGTCTCTAGGTGCTTGGTACATTTTAATTTTTCACTTAAATCTACTCTTGCACATTAAAATATCAAAACAGTGATATTTTTCAGCTCCCATATGCTACATCAAGCTTCTTTAATTTCAGCTTTCAAACTCTTCAAATTTCTCTTTCACAGCTAAAATCTCAACATTTTGCACCAGAACAACAGCGTAATACATATATATACTTGCCTATCAGTAACACAATATATATAAAAAAACATATACTGTTCATTTTCCACGGCATCAATGGCGTCTTCTCCTTCTCTTTTTTGTTTTTTTTCTTTTCCAAACTAAATCATAACAGCAACACCATATATATACACATACATATGCCATTTAACTTCTCAAACAGCAGCATAATTCTCTGAACAATGAACCACAACATCATATATAGATATATATCAAACCAAAACAGTAGCCGATACATATATATACACCTACAGCAGCATAATATATATGTATCAAAATAGCAGCATACAACGCCCTCTTTCTCTTTCTTTATTTCTTTCAAACTAAAACATATCAGCAGCAACTATCATCGTATATACATATACATATATATTGCAGTGTCCTCTTCTTCTTCTTCTTTTAAAATAAATCACAGCACACCAGCGTCTTCAACTCTCTCTCTCTCTGTGTTTTTTTACAAATCCATATAGTAACAACTCAAGAACAGAGCACCATCGTCTTCTTCTTACCATTCATTTTCTCTCTCTCTAAAGTCTGTACAAATAGAGGAACCAAAGGCCAAGACAATTTCAGAGAGCTCACACACCTAGTCATTCTTCCACCCTCATATCCTCACAGCTTCGGTAACCATAGGAAAAACATAAATTAACTCACCCAACCAACACTACAAAAAAATTGACTTTCAGCGGTCGCCGCTTAAAGACAAAAGTCGCCGCTAAATACTTTTAGCGCGACTTTGCCTATAAGCATTAGCGGCGACTTTCATGTCAACAATCAGCGGCGACATTAGGTCGTCGCTAAAAGTACAACAAAAAGATACAAATCAATAGCGCCACCAAAGGCAAAGTAAAGGCGGCGACAAATGTCGCCGCTGAAAGTAGAATCTGCGGCGACATAATTGTCGCCGCTTAATGTGGAATCAGAAGTCAATAATTATTTTTAATTTTTTCTCTAAGTTTTTAAATGAAAACCTGTAATGGGCTTATAAATATATAAATAAAATAATAAATAACTAAAGGAACTAAAATTTAATAATATTAATGAATAATTCACATAATCCTTTAAAATATGATAATACATCATTTACTAAGATAAATTTAAAAATAAAATAAAAATATTGATAAAAATCTTTCAACAATTGAACTCCAATCATTTGAAGGGGCCTTTTTAGCTTCAACTTTATTATCTTTTACTCTGACTACATCTTAGTTGTCTGTTGGTTTGGCTTCTTCAGACTATTATGCTTCCTCCTCCTCCTCCTCCTCCTCATCATCATCATCAGCTTTATCTTCTTCAACTTCTTTTATGGCATCTTCAATATCATTCAAAATTTATTTATTTTAATTCCTAAGAATATATATTTTCGTAGAAGTGGCTATGTAAATAAACAATTTTATAAGGCACTTGTTTCTCTTGAACTCGCAGAGCCATTATTTTAATTCCTTCCAAACAGAGCCAGGAGTCAAATGGAGACAAGTCAACACCAGTTGTATTTCTATAAGACTGCAACTTTTTTGCCAACCTTTACCAAACGAAAGCCAAATTAGGGAATAAGTTTCCATAGGAAATAATTCACGACATATAACAAATTTAACACAAAGAATAAGAGCTCCTACCCTTCATCTCTCGTAGCAAGGCTACCCGCGAGGACACTACTATTTCCAGCAACAAACTTGGTATTTGAATGCATTACAATATCTGGAAAAAGAAAATAATAACTGTAACTTAATAGAAATTTCTTTCTGTTTTTATTTGGTTTAATGCGTAATACACATAAGGTGTTAGTTCTAAACAAATTCCTACGCTGCCAATAGAAGGTAAAATAATTTATTTTTTCCTTGAATAAAACTCCTCTAATTCACACATACAAAAGTGAAAAGAGAACATTAATAAGAGCATTAACAAGCAATAGTATGCATGCTGTTATTAAGTTATTAAATATGATTTATGCTTCATTAACAAGGGGGATTGAATGATACCTGCACCAAGATATCCTCTACAGCAATAATTTCATCACCTGCATCAAAATTATAAAAGAAAGCAACCATTTCAGTATACACAATAAATATGCATTGAACAATTTACTCTGAAACCCTTTGCATGGATAGGTGGCTTTGACTTAAGATTGATAAATCCCAAGCTCTCCCGCATGTTTCCAGAACTTGTACTCTATAAAACAATGATAAAGATAAACGTAAACATTATATTGCACGCACATAAACGTTAGGTACAAAAATAAAACCCTCCTAGCATCAACATTTACCTCCAATAACTACCTAGTTTAATGCATTTTCGGTAACGGATGCATTATCTCATACATAATGAGCCCATTAATCATGTTGTCCAACTACACACACATATATACACATGCTGTCCAAAAGTTTCCCAGCACACACACTCAACCTTTCGTAAGTTTATGCATGAAGAACGCCTTGGTCGACAATTTTTGTTTTATATTGATATCATGAATTGTTTGTTTCTTGGGGAAAAATGAATTGTTTATTTCAAATGCTAACACAGGATTGTAACAATAACTAGTTTTATTTATATATCATATATGCACATTTGTCACATTAACGATAGCTACTTAGGAGAGGAATTATGCACATTTGTCACATTAACAATAACTAGTCTATAGGAGAGGAATTCTCGAACGTGATGTTCTCGACAATAAAATCCTCTCCCTCCACAATGATACTACCACAGCCAAAAGCACTAGTGCCTATTACCCGAGCAGCCTGCAGGAAAACTCACTGCCAAAATGGATAATCCCTACTCGTAAAAAACACAAGTACTTAAAATTCATATGAGCTGAATAGGATCCATGTTTGCCCACCTGGTGGTGTTCGATTATGGCAGCGGTATTATTCCAGGTAAGCACAGTATCCTCCGGACACATACCAGCAAGGGTGATGAAATTCTTAGTATTGGGTACGTATATTGGCTGCTTGTAGATTCCAGGAGACACTCGAATCACCGTCCGGCGGTTGTTTCCCAAGGGAATCGAATCAATTACTTCCTGCACCGTCCGATACTCGAATCAATTGTTTCCCAAGAAAGTTTCCTTCTTTCTTCTCTTTAATTCTATTAACTTCCTAACTTCCCAATTCATCTATATATATATACATATGAGTAGCAGCGTCCTCCCTTCCTTTCTTTGTTTTGTTTTTTTTTTCATAAAGCAACACTATAACAGTAAGCTTATGGGTATATGTATATATCATTTCCTACTCTACCCAAAACCTAACACCCGATGACAAGCTCCTACTTCCTCTCTCTGTTTTCTCAATGTAGCAACAGTGCACAAACTCACAGCCATTCCAGATTTCTAGAAATAAAATAAAGAGGCATTGAGGAAACTTACCACACATCACTCACGGCACAAACTCTAGTAGTAGAGGAAAGGGAAGTCGGAGACTTGCTGCAGTAGAAGTGATAAGTTCTGATGGCGACGGGGCAACAGATTTGAACAAAAGAAAGATAGATAAAAGCTTTCCTAATGGCGCAAATCCAAGCTCAAAGAGGAAAGAAGAATAACAGCCGATAGACCACGGAAAAATCACTCATTTATCTCCTCCATCGTTACGCGCACACACTTGCAGAATGGAGGGAAAGAGATCAAAGCATCTGAAATAAAAAGGTACAAGCACTGAAAAAGCGAAGAACAGAAGGAGGGAAATAAGTTTATCTTCAGCGCCGACATTTATTGTTGCCTCTAAAAGTCCTTTCAGCGCAACTTTTTTGTCGCCGCTGAAAGTCTTCTTTTTACTAAATAATTTTTAAAAAATAATTTATTTAATAAAATAATAATATATTTTTTTAATAGTTTCTTTAATTTATTAGATATTGTTTTAAAAAAATTCTGGGTAAATAATAATTTCTAACTATTTTTCTTAATTTTTCTAAGAAAATAGGTATGTAATTCTAAAAAAATAACTATTAAATTATTTGGGTCTCTTTTGGGGAAATAAACTCTTTCATCATTTTCTAAGCTCTCAAAATATTCATTTTATAATTTTTTTCTTTCATTTTTCCTTCATTTTATATCCTTTCTTTCTTGTATCTCTCTCTCACACATATCTCCCTCTTTCTATCTTCTCCCCCACATTATTTCTAACACACATATACTAACTCTCACACTCATTGATAGGGGTGTGCAATGAGCAGGACGGGCTAGCCCGATGGTTAGCCCGTAGCCCGTACCCCAGCCCATTTAAGCTCGTTTTAAACGGGCTGGGCTGAACCCGTTTGGGCTGGAACAGGCATGGGCAGCCCATTTAGCGAAAGTGAAAAACTCCCTGTTTAAACCCATTTGAAGTTCCAATAATAATGATAATAAAATAATAGTGCACACATGATATTACTGTTCATCCGAAAATCACAACAGAAAACATAATCATAACTTTAAGTTTGTAACCACACAATCCACAATACACACATAATTGATAACATAATCATGCATTATCTTCATCGGATTCAGTTGTGATGGTCGTAGACGGAGTTGCTTCTACCTTTACAAAACAAATTTAAAAAAGTATATTAGTATGTAATAAAAAAATAAAATAATACACGATGAAAATGCTATTGAAATTACCAGCAACAAGACTTAGTGACTGCTTAAAATTATCAACATCAAACTCCTGCAATTTAGGTGGAGTCGTACGTAGCCAATTTTGAGGATAAAGAGCTCCTAAAAGTATTGATGACTCGACCTCTAGTACTAAAAGCTGATTCAGAAGACACTGTAGATACTGTAGCAGCCAACAAATCACGGTCAATAAGACTTAGAACTTTATACTTGCAAGAATGCACTTTCCACCATGCCAGAAGGTCAAATTTTGATTCACAATAGTAAAGTAAATCAGCTTGGAGATATTCATCCACTTCAGAAAGTTGTTCAACCCTTTTAGCCACAGTCTTTGCATTGGCTAAAAACTTCTTAAAAGTAGGATCAATGGCAGACAATGACATTCCAAGGTCAACCTCTGGAATTACCATATTTCCAACGCAAGCATTGGCATCGACTTGCTCTAATGATGGCTCAGACTGAGATGTAGAGGCTTCCTTGCTAGAAGGATTGAAGTTACTTGCATATTGATCCTGTAATCGATACAAGACATCCATAATCTACTTCAACTTTACTTCACACTTTATCATATTAGGAAAAATTGTTTCAAAAGCAACTTTGACATATGTCAGCTTGTATCGAGGGTCTAGTATCACTGCTATAACCAGAAATGGATTCAATTTCTCCAAATTCCCCCAGTACTTATCATACTTTGTTAGCATCCTTCTAGCCATGTCACCCAACAGAGAATATGAACTATCTATACTTGTGGAAAGGTTTGATTGAATGGCGACTATATGTTGAAAACAATCATTAGTCGTCACATAATTTGATCCAAAAAATTTTAGAGTCATGGAGTAGAACAACTTCAAAAACACAA
Organism: Leucaena leucocephala; assembly: GCA_037074615.1. NCBI lineage: Eukaryota > Viridiplantae > Streptophyta > Magnoliopsida > Fabales > Fabaceae > Leucaena > Leucaena leucocephala. The sequence continues at coordinate 6,747,151 of CM073553.1, forward strand.
GAAACTCCTTGGCAATACCCCAATCATATGCAGTAGGAGGTTGTATTGAAGGGGTACTAGTTGTATTAATGACATCATCATCATGAACATCAACACCCCAACCCCAATCATCATGTTGCCTTGAATCAAGTCTAACTTGCTTCTTGAAATAATCCTTGTAATCTATATCTTCTTCATCCATCCTATTGAAGACTTTGATGAATTTAACTGCACTGTCCAGCATAAGATATGTCGAATTCCACCTAATAACAATAACATAAACAAAGCATGAGTATTAAGCTGGCTATCAAGTTGACAAGTATTACGTAAATTAAACATTGACACTAGAATAATTACCTAGTTGGACAATCCAAACATAATAAGCTCTTCAAATCAATTCTCTCTTTATCAACCAACTCTTTAAATCTATGTTGTCTTCCTGGGGAAGATCTAACAAATTTAATCGCATGCCGAATGAGCTCAATGGACTTGTTCATTTCTTTTAGTCCTTCAGAAACAACTAGATTTAGAATGTGAGCAGCACACCGCATTTGCAAGAACTCTCCATCAAGTACTAGATCATTCTAACTCCTCAAACATTTTTTTAAATAAGCAATAGCAGTATCATTGGAAGAAGCATTGTCAACTGTAATGGTAAAGACTTTGTCAATGTTCCACTTTAATAGACAATCCTCAATTTGCTTGCCAATTGTATCCCCTCTGTGGTTCTCAATCACACAAAAATTCAAGATTCTTTTATGTAAACTCCAACTATCATCGATCCAATGAGCAGTCAAACACATGAAGTTTGAGTTTTGAACTGAAGTCCAACAATCTGTAGTAAGGGACACACAGACTTTGGATCGTTTAAAATATTTTCTTAAACTTTTTGCTTCTTCTAGATACAACTTGTAGCAATCCCTAGCAACTATCCATCATGAGGGAATTTGAAATCTAGGTTGAAGCTCTTGCAATAGTTCTTGAAAACCCTCCCCTTCTACAGTTCTAAAAGTCATTTCATCCTTAATGATGAATCTTGCAAGTTCTTTTCTGCACCAATCTTGATTGAACACATGTGTTTGACCAGAACTAGAGAAAAAACTCTGTGTCAAACTGTTTGCTCTGTTCAGATTTTGTGGGCACCATGCCAAATGTCGCCAAAGTTGGTTTGTCTCATGTAAAGTAGGATGGCTTGCATAATCTTCACTATAATAGTTACACTGTGCCCGGTGTTTACCTTTAGTTTTACTTATTGGCATCCTAGTAAAATGTTTCCATGCATCAGATGTTTGCCTCCTCTTTTTTCTTCCTTGTGCTTGAGTTTCCCTTCCTTATTTGGTGATGTGGCAGTAGCTTCAGTTTCATTCACCTCTTCAATAGCTTCATCCATCATTGTGATTGGAGATTATTCTGAGCTCATCTTCCTTCCTGTTCAAAAGAAGCAATACATCCAGATTAAAACAATAGACAATAGAGCTTCACAATCCAAAACACAAGGGAACTAAGGAAAATGAAACCAAACACAATCCAAAACCTCAACCTCAAACAAGGGAAAACCACAAACTTGAATATGATTCATTAAGTTTCATTAAATTATCACAGAAATTTGGATCCTACTGCTCAATATGAAACAAATAGAAACTAAACAGAAAGGAGTTTTGTTCCAAGTAAGAAAGGAGTAAACTTTTAGTGTGGAGGACAGTAAGATTAAGGTTTTGTTTTGTGGGTCAATTGAAAGCTTGAATCAGTATTCATTTCAGGAGTTACTAAGCCAAGCTAAACAAGAGTATGGATATCATCTAATGGACGCTGTCACAATTCCTTGCAGAGAAGATGTGTTCCTAAATATCACTTCTTCCTTCAATGGGTGTTAGCTTACAAAGACAAGATAATTATCATCAATACAAATTTGTAAAGGAAACCATTTAAATCATTTTGCTTTGTAAAGATTCTCTCCCCTTCTTTTTCTTCCCCTTGCGAAGTGAAAATTCGTGTATGTAAATGAGAAATTTATCAATAGATTCTTTTCATGTTATCTCAATCAATTATTTATGTCATAGATATGGAACTTTTAGTTCAAGCGTATTGATAAAAGAATATTACATTCTTTAATCCAGTAAATAATTGAAATCAATAATTTACTTTAGGGTAACAAAAGCCTTTTGTCCATATATATAAGTGCAAGCAAATTCATTATATGGAAATCTTGAGAAGAATTGAAAGACAATTGACAATCAAAAGGGCCTAATATATATAATCTATTTTGAATTCAAAGACGCGTCAACTGTTACTTATGCTTTGAAGTTTGAACTGTTTCAATGATCCTTCTCTAGAAAATTTGACAAAGATATAAAAACAGAATCATTTGACCTTCTCAACTATGTCTCTAGAAAACATCTATGTTTCTTTTACTTTCCCATTGTTGGTGTTCAAACTGGAATGGAATGCTTCTGTTCATGTTATAAAAAATATGCAACGAATTATGTTTCGTTGATTGAAAGGATTCAAAGAAATTCCAGGCTAACTCACCACATTCAAAGGGTAGCTAAATATAACATGAACAGAAGCATTCCATTCCAGTTTATCTTTAAAACTACAGAGTAGCTAAATGTATTCATCTTGGTTTATTGTTCTAACTTAAATGTGTGAAACATAGCAATTTGACATTCAGTTCAAGAAGAAATGATCAAAGGCTTAACGAAACAATTTGATGATACGAAAACTTGTCAAGTAATTAGAGTGCTCTTGTCCATCTTAATTTTGAAACTTTATTTAGCTAATGCAGAAATGATCGAAGGCTTAACGAAACAAATTCCTTCTGATTAGGTTCAAATACATAGCAGTAAAACATGGCAATTATCGATTAGGTTCAAAATCTCGCAGCAAACGAATAGAAGCAAGATTCAGAGAAAGACCTTCACCGTTGGCATTCTGAGATTCTGAGATCCTTTTGCCGTCGCCTCGCCCGTCTCTCTCTCTTTGAATCTCGTCTTTAAAGCCTTCAAGGGAACTTGCCAGTCGCCAAGCAGTCACCAACTCTGGTCTCAAGGACAGGGACCGTTCACCTTCACCGTTGTCCGCCCACTCCGCTGTCACGCCACGCCGCGCCGCTTTGACTGTTAGATTGAGAAATTGAGAATGAGAAAAGCTCGGAAGCCAGAAGGCTAGTGAAAGAGAACGTTTGATTATGAATCTGAAAGAAGAACGAAACCCTTAGCCCCTTATCTGTGATTCTATGAAAGTGAAACCCTTACGGCCTTACGAGTTACGCCCTTACCCTTAGTTACCCTTAACATTTTTTTTAAAAAAATAAACGGGTGGGCTACGGGCTGCCCGATGGTCTGCCCGTAGCCCGCCCGTTTATTTTACTATTCAAGACTGTTTGAGCCCGCCCGTTACGGACCTATTTTGGGCGGGCTTGATACGGGCACATCGATGCCGGGTACGGGTGGGTACACCGGGTTGCGGGTACCTTACTCTCCCCTACTCATTGACACACATTCATAATATCTCTATTATGAACACACCCCTGCTTCATCTCATTCTTTCAAAGACATCACATTATTACCTGTATAATCTCTCGTTATTATAATAACATGTGAAATTTTTATTTATTATTTAAACATGATATCATTCAATAATTTAATTATATATATTAGATAGTTGCTTAAAACCTTTAAATAGGTAAAAAATTATAGGAAGACTTTTAGCGGTGATATTTGTCGCCACTCAAGGTGAGAAAAGTCACCGCTGAAACATATTTTATTTTTGTCACTGCAGAAAGTCTTACTTTCAGCGACGACTGCTTTTGTCGCCGCTGAAAAGTGTAGCCAAAATTTTTTAATCATTAACGTTCAGCGGCAACAATATGCAGTCGCCGCTGAAAGTCTTACTTTCAGCGGTGACAAAATGCAGTTGCCGCTAAAAGTTTGACTTTTAGCGGCGACTTTCTTACCTTCAGCGGCGACAATCATAGTCGTCGCTGAAAACCAACTTTTAGCGGCGACTTTTTTTATCGCTGCTGAAAAGTCATCGTCAAAAGTCTATTTTTTTATAGTGCAAACTACGAATATTCAATGGAAAGAAAGTGGTTTATACTTACCACCAACCCATAACAAAAATACACAGAGATAAAGAAGGAACTCGGAGATCTGTGCTGTTATATTAACAAGGCGTGCAAGGGGACGGCAGTAACGGTGAAAGTGTAACAACACGATGGCGGCTCATGACAGCAACAACAACATGCACGTCAACGGCGCTAGTGGCAGCAGCTCAGACTGTGGAGGCTACAAGAATAAGGCAATACTGTGCAGGTACCTAGATCCTCCCACGGCCAAGATCTAAACAGTGGGGAAGAACACAACGACGGTGATGGTCACCGGTGATAGCAGCATAGACGACGGAGGGGGATGATGTCGCAGTAGCCACAGGTCACGCGTCACGAAGCTTCTTTGCACTTTCCTCTTGCTTAGAAAGAAAGAGTGTGTTGCTGTCAAAATGGCTTGTGCTAAGATTCAAACTCAGTACCTTACACTCTACTGCACTATCTCCAACCATTCAACTATCTACTTGTAATATATATACTTATTAAAATAGTATTATATCTATATATTTTCTAGAGTCATTACAAAACACGTCAAATTTCCAAAAGTGTCCTCTAAAGCTTAATAAAAATAAACAACTTGCGTCTTAGAGGTGATATGGAAATATTTAATTACTAGCATTTTTTATAAATACAACCATACGGTACTTTATTCCTTAATCAATTGGTGGGGTTACAAACCCAGACAAACATAAAAAAAATCTAGCAGACAGCCATTTACCCTCAAATAGAGACTCCACTATGAGAAAATTAGTTAACTACTACCGGCAGTCTATACCTGATCAATTTTTTTTCAAAAAAAATCATTCTTCTTAAACACACGTTATGTGTCATACGCATAACTAATGTTCATGACATACTCTTTTATCCACAAGATAACTATCTAAAAAAATAGTATTATCTAAATTTACCTTTATTAAAAGTCAATATTATATTGATTATAATGCATTAATTATTTATAATCTTTAATTTTACTGAAGAAGCTGAAATAAAAAAAATATTAAATACTCTAAATATTATCATACCGAACTTTTATTTTAGACCAATCAAAATTAGGGAGAAAAAGACTTATTTATTAGGGCTAGTATTATTGTATTGCAAGGGAGGTTACCATTTAACTATATGAAAACTCAAAGTCTTCGCTAATTTTGTCCTCATTCAGCTGAGTTCTATTCACATGCCAGTTCTATTAATAAATTGAGGATAAAGTCGACTCTAACTTCGGAAAAAGTCTTGTTCTATCACTATCACTAAACTGTTATATAATAATAATAATTAAGAGTTAATTAACCAGAGATATGCTCAATATAAAAATGTTGGTCTTTGTCCTATATGGGGGTAGCTGAGCTGTACTATTTTCTTTATACGTTCTTCACTTACAGATCTTGTTTGGCATTGATTGCAACTTCTTCTTGGAGATCTCATTTTCATTGTCTCCCATTCCTCTCAAACTCTTCATCACCACTCTGTGTTCTTTCATTTTCTTCGTCACTTTCCTTCAGTTCAAATCAAACTTCTCATTTTCTAAAACGTTTCCAGTTTTTATGTTTACTGCATTGGTATGCTTGCTCTCAATTTTCTGATCGAGTTTGTTTTGGTGATTTCCTGTTACAAGCTACATCTCCAAAAAAAAAAATTGTTATTCTTCTTCTCATTAAGTTTGTTTGCATTCTTGTCAATCATATACTGACAAACCCATATTTTTATATATTTATTCATATTATTTTAGTGGGCTTTTGTCAACATTGTGGTCCTTAATTTTATTATTTATGCACTAATTGAATTAATATGACGTATATTAAATTAGTGCTTAATAGGGGTATAATTGTCATAATTTTATAATTTCTTCCAAATAATTATTTTTGGAATAAAAGATATTATATTATTGTGATTTTATATTTCAAGAATTTAAGAAAAATTAGAATTCACAAATGACAATAAAGGATCACAAAATTAGAAATTATATAATAGGATCCATGGGCTAAACCTTGCAATTTAGCCTATTAGGTTTTGTTTATTATTTTCTTTCAGCTTTTAAAAAGCATGCAGAAGACGCACACCGGGGGGCAAGAATTGAAAAGAAAGATTTGAGAGAACAAGACGCGTGGACGTCGCAAGAACCAAAGGAAAGAATTGAAAAAGCAAAGAAAGGCGTACGCACAGTGCTGCGGCCAGAAAAGGAATTGAAGAAAGAGCAAAAACACAGGCACGCCGCGGAGAAGCAAAAAGGGAATTCAAAGGAAAGAACAAGCACCAGGACGCCGCAAAGAATTGAGAGAAAAGGAGAATATAGGCTTCGGACACAGGAGAGGAATGGAAAAGCTCAATGAAATATCGTTTGTGACAACTATATGTGGCTAATTCATCCTAATTCTCTAATTCAATGGCAAAGGCATGAGCTTGGGATCTCAAAGGGGAGTATAAGTTACTCTAATTCTCTACATAATAATTATATTATGATTCCTAGGTCTTAGGATTAATTTTATAATTATTGGGAATATTTAGAATGATTTATTTGTATTTATTGAGGATTATTGTGACTGAATTTTTGCTTGACATTTGACATTAATTTTTAATTAACTTTAATTTCATTTACTTTGATCTGGGTCAGACATTGAATTGAGATTATTGTGAATATTTTGTGATTTTTCAAGGTGACTTGAATTATTGGATCATTGTGTCTCTTGTTAGCTTAAATTCTATTTTATGAATTATTGAGTTATAATTAAGCATTGGTTTTTAATATCTTTAGTCCTATTTTATTATTATGGTGGCAGCTAATAAATTAGGACTTAGAAAATATTTTGTGACAATTCGAGGTGGCTCAGTTGTTGGATTAAAAGCTTAATTATAATTCTTAATTCATTATTTATAACTCCCATATCTTTTGAAGCTATGATTGCCTGCGTTATTGAATTGGAGGATTGCTTTTATTATTATTAATCACCTTTGAATCTAGTCTTTTCACTCATTATCATTCATTATTCCTTTCTTTAAACTAAAATTACCAAAAAAATATTTTCTTTAAATCTATTTTAATTCTTTGCATTTAGTTGTTAGTCAATCAAAACAAATCCCATTTTCTAATTTAGGTTGCATTGCATTTAGTTACTTAGGAATTTAATTTCACATCTTGGCTCCTCAGAGAGAACGACCTGAGGTTGCACTATACGCAATCCTTGGTTTAAATTTTTGAAGTAACCCCAAGGCGATATCGGTTCAAGGTTGTTTCAAGTGGCGCCGTTGCCGGGGAGCCAAGAAATTGGTTCCCTAGTAACTAAGTGTCAAGTAATATTGTTTTGGGATTAATTCAATTGCTAAGACATTTTTGGTTAATTTGCATAACATTTGCATTTGCATTGTTGCTTGCATTATCTATAAAAAAAAGTTCATTTTTTTGGTTTGTTTATTTTCTTTGGTTTTTCTTTTATTTTAGATTCTTTTCATCTGACTGCTACTATTTATGCCTAGGAGTGATCGAGCTTTACCTCTGATTCCCTTAAATCTTGAAATTGAAAAGTCTGTGAAAAATATTAGAAGAAAGAAGAGATTAGAGTGTACAAGTCAAGTTATTGTTGAGGAGGGACATATTTCACAAGAGTCAAGTTTGTTTTCTAGTGAACAAGAGTCTAGTGAGAGAGTTACCTCTAGTGAACACGTGTTTGTTAGTGCTTTTGAATTAGAACAAGAAACCATGGATGATCTTAATGGGAATAATGGACATGGTGAGAATAACTTAAGAAATAATGGTGAGGATGATAGAAGCATGAGGGAGATTAATAATTCTAATGTTGATTATGATCCTTATGGCTTTTACACTGATAATGTGAACTTTGAGATTAAAGGAGCATTAATTTCTTCCTTACCTAAATTTCATGGCTTTGCAGGTGATGATCCACACAGGCATTTGAAGACTATGCATATGGTGTGCTCTTCCATGAAACCACCCACAGCTAATCTTCAAGATGTATTGAGGAGGGCATTTCATTTTACTTTAGAAGGCAAGGCCAAGGAGTGGCTTTACACGCTACCTCAATATTTTACTACATTGACTTGGAATCAGTTGAAAGGAGCATTCTTGGATGAATATTTCCCTGCATCTAAAACTTCAAGGCTAAAAAAGGAGATAACTAGTGTGCTCCAAAGAGATAATGAATCTATGCATGAGTATTGGACCAGGTTCATCACACTTCTAGCTCAGTGTCCACACCACAATATTTCGAAGAATGATCTGGTTAATTCTTTCTATGAAGGGCTACTTCCACATCATAAGCCCTCAATTCATGCTGCTGCAAATGGTTCTCTTAGAGAATTGAGTCCCAATGCTGCGTGGGACCTAATTCAAAAGATGGCTACCAATGACTCTCAATCTGGAGACACAAGAAAAGTGTATAATACCTCTTCGGTTTCTTCCCAAGATATTCTTGCTGAGATTGCTGCTTTGGGGAACCGAATGGAGAAAAGACTCAGTATTTTGGAGAATAATGTGAATGCCAAGCAGGTTAATTCAATGAGTCACTCTCAAGCTATAGTTACTGGTTGTGAGTACTGTGGGTCAATGATGCACGCCTCTAATACTTGTTCTTGATATGAAGAGGTTTCTTCCCTATATCAGAATAGGAATGGTCCATATCAGAAGAGGGATCCTTACTCTAATACTTATAATCCAGGTTGGAGAGATCATCCTAACTTTAGATGGGGTGAAAATCAAGGCAACCTTCAAGGGAATTTCTCAAATCAAGTGGTGCCTAATCAAGGGGCATCATCTTCTTTTTCTGGAGGTAATGAACTTGGTATGATTGTGAAAGGTATTACTGAGCTCAATTCAAAGTTTGACAATCAGAAGTCACAAACTGAGGCTAAGTTACATGCTATGGAGAATAAGATGGATTCATGTCTACAAAATGTGTTCTCTAAATTGGAGCAAATGGAGACTAAGCATGAGAATTTGAATGCTTTTGTTTCTCAATTCTCCAACAACTTGAGTGAACAACAAGCAAAGAGCAGTGGTTCTATACCCTCCAACACAGTGATAAATCCTAAATCTTTGAATGCAATCACACTGAGAAGTGGTAAGAAAATTGGACCGAAGAATGTACAATTCAAAGAACTTGAAGAGGATGAAAAGCAGGTTGATGAGGAAATAGAAGTTGAGTGTCCTCCTGCTAAAACTACTCAAGAAACTTCCCAAGCTGAGAAAGAAGCTTCTATTCAATCTGAAGTCCTACAAGAAAAGAAGCTCTTAGAGAAGTGTCAGAAACAACCAATGGTGCAAAATGATGAAGAGGCAACAACTATCATAAAGGGACCAATGGAGAAAGGATCACCTTCCAACTCCAAAGGTGATGAGGTAAATATTCGTGACTTACCTTTTCTAAATTCTTATTTGGTTAGTAAAAAGATTGTTGAAAAGAAAGATAATGATGAATTATTTGAAATGTTTAGCAAACTTGAGGTTAATGTGCCATTGCTTGAATTGATTAAAAAGATGCCTAAGTGTGCTAAATTCTTGAAAGACCTATGTACAAATAAGAGAAAGTATAGGCATAGTGAGAGGATCTAACTGGGGTTGAGTGTTAGTGCTTTATTTAAGCCACAGTTGCCTATTAAATATAAAGACCCGGGTTCCTACACTATTCCTTGTACCATAGGTAGAACTACAGTTTCTCATGCCCTACTGGACTTAGGTACATCAATTAATGTCATGCCGACCTTTGTTTATATGACCTTGGGTATTGAAGCTTTGAAAGACACTAGTGTAGTGCTTGGCCTAGCTGATAGGACGGTGAGATACCCTAAAGGTATTCTTGAGGATATTCTTGTGCAAGTGAAAGGTCTTGTTTTTCCAGCTGACTTTTATGTTCTTGATATGACTAATGACCTCCCCACGGAGAGTACTTTGATTCTAGGTAGACCTTTCCTTTTAACTGCTGAAACAATAATTAACATGAAAAAGGGTCTTATCACTCTGGGGATTCAGGATCAAGAAGTGAAATTCAATCTTTTAGAAGCTATGAATCATGGTTATGAAGATTGCTCTTATTTGGGTATTAGTTCAATTGAATGTTATGATGTGGACCACTTACATGAGACTAATATGAATGGACCTCACTAGTGTGACTTAGTTGTGAACCATGATGATGCTTTTACTTGTCTATCTTCCTCCCACCCTTCTCATGTCTGTGCATGTGAAGGTGGTGTATCTTGTGCCTATTGTTTAGAGATAGATAGTTGGCTTGCATCTACTCATGATTTTGATATACCATATTGCTTTGACTCTGGTATTACTGCTGATTCTACACTTGATAGCCTTGAGAAAGGTATATTTCTTGATTTTGTAGGAACTGATGATAAGGAGGATGATGCACAAGCTACGAATATAGCTTCTCCATTGAGTGGTGCTGGAACATTAGAAGAGGATAGCAGTGATTCTGCTACTGCCTTAGTCCTTTCTAATCCCACTCTCACTTCTAATTGACCTTCTTTTTATATTGATCAGAATGACTCTAACTCTCATATTTCTAGGTCATTTGATGGTGTCACTGAGTCGGGAAATGGAGGAAATACACACCACACTGAGCTTATATCTCCTTCCCTAAGCCACATGGACATACCACTCGCTTTGAATGCACTTGATATAACAAAGATGATTCCTTCTATTATGCAACCCCCTGATTTAGAATTGAAACCCCTCCCCTCTAACTTGAAATATCTCTTTCTTACTGATGATTGTAAATTGCCTGTTATTATTTCCAGTTCTTTGAGTAGTTCTGAAGAAGAGAGACTAGTTTCAGTGTTAAAAAGGTATAAAAGGGCTATAGCTTGGTCTTTAGGGGACATACCAGGGATTGATCCCTTGGTTTGCACACACAAGATCCTTTTAGCTGAAGGGTCAAAGCCAGTTAAACAGCCGCCAAGGAGGTCAAATCCTCTTATTCATGATATGATTAAAAAGGAGGTATCTAAATTACTGAGTACTGGGATCATTTATGCAATCTCAGACAGTGAGTGGGTGAGCCCGATACATGTGGTACCAAAGAAGAGCGGTATCACAGTAGTGAAAAATGAGAATAATGAACTTATTCCAACAAGAGTTCAAAATGCTTGGAGAATGTGTATAGACTATAGGAAGTTGAATGAAGCGACTAGGAAGGATCATTTTCCATTACCTTTCATTGATCAAATGTTGGAAAGAATATCTGGTAAATCTCACTATTGTTTCTTGGATGGTTTTTCAGGTTATTTCCAGGTACCGATTGCACCTGTAGATCAAGACAAGACTACTTTTACATGTCCTTTTGGCACCTATGCATATCGAAGGATGCCATTTGGGTTGTGTAATGCTCCAGGCACCTTTCAAAGGTGTATGATGGCGATCTTTAGTGATTTATTGGAGCGTAATATGGAGGTTTTCATGGATGACTTCACCGTTTATAGTGATAGCTTTGATGATTGTTTACTTAGTCTTAAGCATGTTCTTGATAGATGTATTGAGAAAAAGTTAGTTTTAAATTATGAAAAATGTCATTTCATGGTAGATAGTGGCATAGTGCTAGGTCACCGCATCTCTCAAAAGGGGATTGAGGTTGATAAAGCCAAGATTGAAGTAATTTCTTCACTTCCCTATCCTTCTTGTCTCAAAGATTTGAGGTCTTTCTTGGGGCATGCTGGGTTTTATCGACGGTTTGTAAAAGATTTTAGTAAAATTGCTTTACCCCTCTCTACACTGTTGAGAAAAGATGTTGCTTTTCACTTTGATGATAAGAGTAGACATGCCTTTGATTCTTTGAAATCCTTACTTGTTTCACCTCCTATTCTCACTGCACCTAATTGGGATTTGCCTTTTGAATTGTCTTATGATGCTTCTAACTTTGCAGTAGGTGCTATGCTTAGTCAGAGGGAGGATAAGCGATCTAGAGTGATAGCCTATGCCTCCAAGACACTTGACCCCGCTCAAGTGAATTATACCACAACCGAGAAGGAACTTTTTGCTATAATCTTTGCTTTAGATAAGTTTAGACAATATATGATAAATTCTCAAGTGGTTGTTTTTACAGATCATGCAGTGGTTTGTTACTTGTTCAAAAAGCCTCAGTCTAAACCAAGACTGCTGAGATGGGCTTTATTGCTACAGGAGTTTGATATTGAAATTAGAGATAGAGCTGGAGCAGAGAATCATGTGGCTGACCACCTTAGTCGGTTACCTGAAGGCACCAAAGGAGTTGACTCCTCTGATCTTACTGTTGATTCCTTTCCTGATTCTGCACTCTTTGCCTTAGCTGTTCAGGAGCCTTGGTACTCTAATATTGTTAACTATGTTGTCACTAATCTTGCACCACCTTCTATGTCTAAGTTTCAGGTTGATAAGCTGAAGAGGGAGGCAAGATATTATATCTGGGATTCTCCAATTCTTTGGAAGCAATGCAGTGATCAGATCATCAGACGATGTGTTCCTAACAATGAGATTCACTCTATCCTTACCTTTGCACATTATTTATCTTGTGGGGGATATTTTAGTGCTAATAGGACTGCTAGGAAGGTTTTAGAATGTGGATTTTACTGGCCTACTTTATTCAAAGATGCTTATATTTTCTGTAAGTCTTGTGATAAGTGCCAGAGGTTTGGAAGTTTAGGTAGAAAGCATGAAATGCCTTTAAGACCTATGCATTTTTGTGAAATTTTTGATGTCTGTGGCATAGATTTTATGGGTCCTTTTCCTCCTTCATTTGGGTTTTCATATATATTACTTGCAGTAGACTATGTGTCTAGGTGGGTAGAGGCAGTGCCAACTAGGAAAGATGATGCTTCTACTGTTGCCAAGTTCTTACGCTCTCATATCTTTTGTAGGTACGACATTCCAAGAGCAATCATCAGTGACCAAGGAACACATTTTTACAATAGGACCATTAAGTCTCTACTTGCTAAACATGGAGTTAATCACAAGCTGGCAACTCCTTACCACCCTCAGACAAATGGATTAGCTGAAGTCTCCAATCGGGAAGTCAAACGAATACTAGAAAAGATTGTGAAACCATCCCGTAAAGATTGGAGTGAAAGGCTTGAGGAGGCACTGTGGGCTTACAGGACTACCTATAAAACCCCTATAGGCATGTCCCCGTTTTAGTTGCTCTATGGTAAGTCTTGTCATCTACCTATGGAGATTGAGCACAAATCTTATTGGGCGATTAAGGCATGTGATGCAGACCTTGAATCCTCACTTGAAAACTGAACGATGCAACTCCAAGAGCTCGAAGAGATGAGACTCGAATCCTATGATAATACCAGAATCTACAAAGATAAGTTGAAAATGATTCATGACAAACAGATTTTGAGAAAACAATTCCATGAAGGTGACAAAGTTCTAAAATTCAAGGCCCGGTTGAAGTTGATGCCTGGGAAGTTTGTCACCAAGTGGGAGGGCCCTTTTAGAGTTACCAAAGTGCATTCTTTTGGTACAGTAGAGCTGGTGGATGAAGCGACAGGCCATGTTTCACAAGTCAATGGGCATCTGCTTAAGCACTACCATGAGAATCAGAGACCTCCCTAATTGCACGGTTGTTCCTTTCCACATTTCTCCTTTACTTTCTCTTTTATTGCTGATAATATCTGTTTGCTAAGATAGTGAGGAGTAAGTGTGGGGGAGGGACCATCACAGTAGTTTTAGATTTATTTGCTTTCTGTCTTATAACAAATTCTTAGAATAGGTTGCATTTTTAAAGATTTCTTAGTTTTAGGTTAGTTTTTCTTTGAATAAAGCTTCCTTCCCTTTTAACTCATGACCCTTTAATCATTTTCCCTTCTCCCTTTGATATATTCTTTAGTGATACGTTGAGGACAACGTATGGTTTAAGTGTGGGGGAGGGATTGCTTTTGCTAATTTGTGTTGTCATTGCTTGCATCGCCAAAATATGAAAAAATTTTGAACTTGTTGAGCTCAATTGACTAGATTTTTTTCAATGCTGTATGAGCGAATTGTTTATGTGATTCTCACCTTCCACTTGACTTTTGCAATCACTGGGCTTTATTTTCAATTCCTTATTTCTTTATGCATGTGAACATTGGCATATCTAGGTGAGAATATAATTTTGACTTGTGTAGTTTTTATTCGTAATTAATTAGCATAGTGGAGTGTCTTTGATGCAGTGTTATTAACCTTGTTTCGTAGCTTGATCTTATGGAGGAAACATCTTAGAGAAAGCCTTGTTGGAAGGATTATTGAGCCTTAATTTTCTTTCTTATCTTGTGTGAATTCCTCCTAACTTTGGTTAACCTCTAGAACTTGTCTAGATTCTTTTTCAAAGCTGCATTAATACCTAGAATTATGAATATGATAGGGGCATTCAATTCTAAACCCTTTTACCCAAACACAAGCCATCTCAATTAACCTTTGCTTACCCCTTTGAGCCCATCACTTCCATTTTATTCCATTAATTTTGAACAAGCGCTTTGCATGAGTTATATTATGTTCGTTATGATTAACTGTGTACTATTGAAAGTTGCTATCTTTATTTTTTTTTAGTTAGGTTTGCAAAAAAAAATGAGAGAAAAGAAATAGAAAAGACAAGAAAAAGAAAAAAAATACAAAAAAAAAGACAAAAAAAGAAAGAAAGAAAGAAAGAAGTTGAAAAAAAAAGAAAGAGAGAAAAAGAAGAGAGAAAAAAAAAGAAAAAAGGCGCCCTTTAGTAGTTGAAGATTAAAGTTTATTGTTCATTTGATAGTCACATGTTATCTTACTTTGAGCTATTTCTTAATACTCATGTATTAAACTTGTTCTACATTTCATTCCATCCATTCATTAGCCTTTCACCAACATTACAACCCAATAAAGTCCCCTTGATCATGAATCTATGGTATGTTAGTAGTGGAGATAGTAGAATCTTTACAAGCCTATGGTAGGTGCTAATCTAGGTGGATTGAGTGAAAATTCCCTATACTTGAGAGTTGAGTGAAACACTTATACATATGAGAGATCTATTATGTTTCCTTCCCTCTATCTTGTTATGTCTTGAGTTACTTTCCTTATATCAAAGCATTCCATGACTGTTGATTGATTAGGGATATGAGTTGCTTGAGTTGATTATATATACTTGCCTTGACATCTTTATGTTTACTTGCATTGAGTATAACTGTTGGGATTCCTTTGAGTGATATTTTGCCCGGGAGTGCAAAAGGTTAAGTGTGGGGGAGTTGACAAACCCATATTTTTATATATTTATTCATATCATTTTAGTGGGCTTTTGTCAACATTGTGGTCCTTAATTTTATTATTTATGCACTAATTGAATTAATATGACGTATATTGAATTAGTGCTTAATAGGGGTATAATTGTCATAATTTTATAATTTCTTCCGAATAATTATTTTTGAAATAAAAGATATTATATTATTGTGATTTTATATTTCAAGAATTTAGGAAAAATTAGAATTCACAAATGACAACAAAGGACTATAAAATTAGAAATTATATAATAGGACCCATGGGCTAAACCTTGCAGTTTAACCCATTAGGTTTTGTTTATTATTTTCTTTCAGCTTTTAAAAAGCATGCAGAAGACGCAGGGGTGAGAATTGAAAAGAAAGATTTGAGAGAACAAGACGCGTGGACGCCGCAAGAACCAAAGGAAAGAATTGAAAAAGCAAAGAAAGGCGTACGCACAGTGCTGCGGCCAGAAAAGGAATTGAAGAAAGAGCAAATACACAGGCACGCCTTGGAGAAGCAAAAAGGGAATTCAAAGGAAAGAACAAGCACCAGGACGCCGCAAAGAATTGAGAGAAAAGGAGAATATAAGCTTCGGACACAGGAGAGGAATGGAAAAGCTCAGTGAAGTATCGTTTGTGACAACTATGTGTGGCTAATTCATCCTAATTCTCTAATTCAATAGCAAAGGCATGAGCTTGGGATCTCAAAGGGGAGTATAAGTTACTCTAATTCTCTACCTAATAATTATATTATGATTTCTAGGTCTTAGGATTAATTTTATAATTATTGAGAATATTTAGAATGATTTATTTGTATTTATTGAGGATTATTGTGACTAAATTTTTGCTTGACATTTGACATTAATCTTTAATTAACTTTAATTTCATTTACTTTGATCTGGGTCAGACATTAAATTGAGATTATTGTGAATATTTTGTGATTTTTCAAGGTGGCTTGAATTATTGGATCGTTGTGTCTCTTGTTAGCTTAAATTTTATTTTATGAATTATTGAGTTATAATTAAGCATTGGTTTTTAATATCTTTAGTCCTATTTTATTATTCTGGTGGCAGCTAATAAATTAGGACTTAGAAAATATTTTGTGACAATTCGAGGTGGCTCGGTTGTTGGATTAAAAGCTTAATTATAATTCTTAATTCATTATTTATAACTCCCATATCTTTTGAAGCTATGATTGCCTGCGTTATTGAATTGGAGGATTGCTTTTATTATTATTAATCACCTTTGAATCTAGTCTTTTCACTCATTATCATTCATTATTCCTTTCTTTAAACTAAAATTACTAAAAAAATATTTTCTTTAAATCTATTTTAATTCTTTGCATTTAGTTGTTAGTCAATCAAAACAAATCCCATTTTCTAATTTAGGTTGCATTGCATTTAGTTACTTAGGAATTTAATTTCACATCTTGGCTCATCAGAGAGAACGACCCGAGGTTGCACTATATGCAATCCTTGGTTTAAATTTTTGAAGTAACCCCAAGGTGACATCGGTTCAAGGTTGTTTCATATACCCATAAAAATCTTTAAAAATTTAGAAAAAAGAAAAAAAAAATCTTTCAGTTTTTTGCCTGCCTTTCCATCAGTTCAATATAATCTCACTCAAAAAGACAAAGAAAGGTTGGTCTTTTCGTTTAAAATCTCTTTAGCTGTCACTCTTCTATTTGCATAGATTAAGTTGGCTGCTTTCTTCTCAATCTTGAAAAAAAAAAACAAAGAAAACTCTTCTTTAGAAGGTTTTGTACTGCTCCCCTGAATTTAAGTCTTTAGATCTGCATTAATTTTTTAAGAAAAGGAAAAAGAAAAATAAAGCTGGTTTAAAGATTTCTTTTCTTGCTATTATTCTAAGAAGTTTTGGTGGCGTCTTCATCTGTGGTTTATCAGAAGCAAGAAAGTGGTGCTGTGATCATACAGTGATATATAAAGGTAAAATGTTTGTGTTGATGGTTAGAAATTTTGGATTTGGATTGGTATGAACAAATTAAATAATATGTTTATTGTTTAATTATTTTCTCTCCCTGGTTTTCAACTACAGAGCTTTAGTTGCTGCCTCTCACATCCCATTCACATTCAGCGAGGTAACAAAATGAAATTTATATAATTCAAATCAAATGATGTCTAATTTCGTCTTTTCGTCTTGGTAAAAAAGCCCCATCTACTGCTTTTGTCATAAGAGTCATGTTTGACCGCTTTTTAATTATTTGTTATCTTTGTTTTTTCTTTATAAATTAGTAAAAACTTATCTCTCTCCCCCCTTCCTCTCTGTATATACATATATAGTGTCTGTATATAGTGACTGATGCAGGTGTAAATAATACGACCCATATAAAAAACAAATGTTATAGAATGTTAAAATTATTAAATAAATATATATATATATATATATATATATATATATATAGACACACACACACATACAAAAGCATTGGTCTAGTAGGATCTCCAAAATTGTAATAGCCACTTGTAAATTTTTCCTACCCCACGCACCCTCACATAGGTCCACCACTGGATACATGCATACATATAATATCATATAGTTGTACGCCATTTGTCCCTATTATTGTTTTTAATGGTTCTTTTTCCTTATTAATTTGGCTCTAGCTCAATTGGTTCTTTTGTTATTGTTGAGAGAGTAGTAATAAAATAATTTTAAAAATTGATAAATAAAAAAATAAATCTTATATTTTAAACTAAAATTAACTCCTCAATAACCAACTGCCATTATATTTTTGAGAGGTGTTAAACCGAACAATATGCATAAAATCGAGGCAAGCTCATGACAACCGGACAAGAGCTTCCTTCAGTCCAACGGCATTATAAAAAAGAAAGGAGAAAAATAGAAGCCTGGATTGCTAGGAAAAGAAAATAAACAAGAAAGTCTATTAAAATAAAACCCTCCAATTAAGATGGCCGTTGGGGTGAGTTGGAATTTCTCTGAAGAGCATTCCATTATTCAATTGCAGGTCATGACAGCCAAATTTGTAGGAACCATATTGAGCCTAGGTGATGATAACCAAAGAAGAACTACAAATGGCTCAAATAATATCATGAAAAAATTGAAGGCCATCATAGCGATTTAAGGAAACAGGTACTTCAGGAAATGTTTGAGTATCAACGGTTAAAAGAAGAGCTTTCTACAGAATGAAAAATACAAATTTAAATATTGAAAAATATACTTATTAAAAATGCGTGGTGAAAACTAGGAATTAGTTCTGAAGTAGTTTTAGAATACCCTTAGTAATTCACCAAAAAAAGAAGAGTTTTATGCGCTTGACGTCAACCTGTACCCTAGCCACATTTTGGAGTTTGAAAATTCCATCTTCCATGGAGCTTGTAATCTTCTTTTTTGGAGCCGAGAAGGTTTCTGAAAAAGAGTTTGAATAGTTTAGATCAGAAGATAATTTCTCACATAATCAACTATTCCCTTCCATTAGGAAGCATAACATATATAGTCTCAAGAAACAAATTAGAAACATTAGTGCATTTTGGAAAGGAAAAAAAAAAGACATTGTTGTCTGAAAGAATTCATGGAATATTGAGCCTAGGTGGTATCCAAAGAGAAAACTATGGCTGGCTCAAATTATCATGAAAAAATTCAACGGCATGGTGATTAGTTATAGAAGGAAATAGGATCCTAAATAAATTCTTTTACTACTAATATATATATATATATATAGAGAGAGAGAGGATAATTGAGCAAAATAATTATACTAATTTGTATCTTCAACAATTAGGTGATCATTTTGTTTAAACATATTCAAATATTTTAGAATAGTTAAAATTGAGGATTGAAAACCTAATTTTTAAATAATTTCAGCTTAGTTCACAAATAAAGTCTGAAATATTCCTCCAAAATAAGTCCAATTTGATTGACAAAATCAATCAGAAAAAACTCCAAATATCCTAAACCTTGACTATCCCAGAAACTTCTTAAAACGAGTCTACCTCTTATGCTCAAATAAGTAATCTAGAGAAAGACTCCCAAACTTTCCAAACAAATTCTTCTGAATCACAACTCCAAATTAACTAACAACACTAGAAACAGCCCTCTAAACTGTATTACCAGTAGTTGTCTCTTTTTTTTCCCTTTTAGGCCAGCGATTTTGGGTGTTCTCACTAATTATTTTCAATTTGTTCATGATAAGTAGCCAGGCACAATGTTGATTTTATTTTTGGGGGCAATTACTAGAAATTCATTAGTGCACCAGTTGATCTGAATTTTTTTTGAATTATCTCATTATTTTTATCTGATTTCACTCTTTTTCTTCATCACACCACTTTACTCGTGAATTTTGGTCTCTAGTGTGTTTCATCAGTTCAGAGATTTGGGTTTCGGGCACATGTTTTTTGCTCTTATATTATAAACAACAATTTGCCATTTTTTTCTTGCCTCATATGTGCCAATTGCTACACACACGTATGTATGTATGTATGTATGTATGTATGTATGTATGTATGTATGTATGTATGTATGTATGTATGTATGTATGTATGTATGTATGTATGTATGTATGTATGTATGTATGTATGTATGTATGTATGTATGTATGTATGTATGTATGTATGTATGTATGTATGTATGTATGTATGTATGTATGTATGTATGTATGTATGTATGTATGTATGTATGTATGTATGTATGTATGTATGTATGTATGTATGTTGATTTATTTTTTCTTAAATTTTTAATTATTTATCATTTTTTTTTAAATTATCTTTTCCTAGCAGGTGAATACGTACGTGGAGGTATAAGATTAATGGACCCAAAGATTTTTCTGAAAAATATTTATTTTGGAGAAATACATTGTTTCCTTCTCATTATTGTGTGTATATATATATATATAATGCCTCACATCACTATATTTATATAGATTTAAATTTAAGAGAATATATATATATATATACTTATATCAAATGCACATTCACTCTTATGTCCCGGTAAATTTTTTTGTTATAATTAGTCTCAAATTTTTAAACCAAAATTAATTTTAAAAATTATTAATAATATGAAATAGTATTCCGTCTTAGTATACATAAGACCCGACTTAGTATCACATGTGAGATTCAATTAAACATTAGATCAAATAGGAAGTGGATTAATAAAACATGTTATAAAGCATATATGATATGGTTAATGTATAAATTATTTATGAAGTATTCCGTCATATGCACTAGAAATAATTATATATATAGACAGAGCACATATAAAATATTTAAAATAGTATAAATATATCACAGCCATTGAATTAACTAACATTGATTGTTCATTATACATGTCAGTGAATAGAATATGTTACTTTTATACCTATTTATTTAATTTAAAAAAATTAAATAAATTATTTAATTATAATATATATGACATGATAACTCTAAATATTTTTGTATAATATTAAATTATATAGCAGTTTATAAATTAAATAAATTAATTTAAAAATAAATTATAAATATAATAAAAAATCTTATATTAAAAACGAAAACTCATTTTAAAAATAGGTCCGTATTTAATAATTATTAGAATTATTATAATATTTTTATAAAAATTATTAAAATAGATTTTATTTTTTTTAACAGAATTTTTTTATATGGCATGATTCAAACAAAACATCGTAAAATTAAACAATTTAACAACTGTAACTATCTCACATTTTTACAGCTCTTGAGGATAAAGCATATGGTAGATTCCGGTTAGATGATAAACTTGAGGCCCACAGGGAACGAATATGGAATTCCAGCAAGGATCTCACTATTTTTAATTTGTCCTCTTCAGATTTTTTGGCCTTGTCAAGTCATCTCACTAATTTAATTTGTCTACTTTTTCACGGCCAGAATCACGTGATTTTGTCATTTATTAAAAAAATCTCCAACTCATCGCATCACACAAATCAAGAGTACTATAATATTGGTTCCCCACAATACGCCCAGCTTTATCCTGCATGATTGAAGTATATAGGAAATATAAAAATTGGTGAAAAATTTATTTTTATTATATATATAATAACTCTAAACTCATTTTTTTATCTCTTAAATTTATATTTTTTAAATTATCTTTATTTTATACACCTAAAGTTTTTATTAATACATAATTCTAATGTAAATCATAATTAAAAATACTCTTTTAGAACATTTAACCCATATTTTTTATAAATAAAAAATTAACTAATTTAATTAATTTATATAAATTAATTATTTAATTTATATATTAAATACTAAAGAAAGTATTACTTATTTATTAGTATCATTTGTCCCTATGGTTTATTAAAAAATCTCCCGCTCATCCATCATACAAAAATCACTAATATTTGTAGGTAAAAGTACTGTCTTGATTATTCATTTAAGTTTTAAAACATTAATTTGATCATCAAACTTTGGTTACAATTAATCGAAGAACTTCTTTATTAATTTTAAATAAAAATATATGTTTCTTTTCTATTAATTTACATATGAAAAATATTTTTTATAACAGTAGTGAGTTAGTCAATTGAAAAAGATTTGACGTCTTTTAACTAAAGTGAAGGTTCAATCAAAGTGGATAGAATACATCATGTTAGATAATTGTATAAAAAGTTTCTTTTACATTACTTATGTAAACTTATTTATAAAAGAGGGTGGGGGACCTAACTTAGGAGTAAAATAAAAACTTCATAAAAAAATAAACTTTCTAATTTAAATTTTTTACTGTACAAATTTTTATAAAGGTAAAATCTCTTATAAAAAATTATTGTTTGAGAATTTTAATGGGATTCCATTATTATTACACACAACCAACTGATATTGGCTATCGTGAAAAAAGTTACAAACTACTTTAATACGAGATTTTAAGTTTAAATTTATATAAATATAGAAAATATTTTTAATAAAATTATCATTAATTAAGTTCAATAATACTTATATTTGGCCCAATCAAATAATCATATAAAAAAGTATTACACATAGATTAATTAAGAAGTGTGATCCTTTTTTCTTTTTTGTCAAAAATTATTTTTGGAATGTTTTACTTAGTTTATTGGCTTTTATAAAATTAGCTATTTAGCTGTTTTTTTTAATTGGCCAAAGCTCATGATGAAGACTAATCTTTATTAAAGTATTGAGGATAAATGATCTGCTTTTTGTTTAAAGGAAATCTGGTGTCGGTGTTCGTGTATTATTATATTAGATCTTGATTGGCCTTGCTTGCTACTTCTTCTTGGAGATCTTATTTTCATTGTTTCTTATTCCTCTCAACTTCTCATCACCACTCTGTCTTCTTCAGTTTCCTTCGAGTTGCTGACAAAATCGATTCAAATCAAACTTCTCATTTTCTAAAACGTTTCCAGTTTTTATGTTTTCTATATTTGTTTACTTATTCTCAATTTTCTGATCGAGTTTGTTTGGGTTATTTCCAGAGATATAAGCTACATCTCCAAAAAAAAAATCGTTATCCTTCTTCTGCATTAAGTTTGTTGTGTTTTTGTCAATCATATACCCATAAAAATCTTTAAAAGTTAGAAAAAAAATTCTTTCACATAATTTTTATACTGCCTGTCCATTTCAATATAAACTCACTCAAAAAAAAAAAAAAGGAAAAAAGGTTGGTGTTTTCGTTTAAAATCTCTTTAGCTGTCACTCTTGTTTCGCATCGATTAAGTTGTTTACTTTCTTGTCAATCTTGAAAAAAAAAAATCTCTTCGGTCTTTAGAAGGTTTTGTACTGCTTACCTGTATTCAAGTCTTTAGATCTGAAATAAATTAAAAAAAAAACAAGAAAAAAGAACTGGTATAAATATTTCTTTCCTTTCCGCTACTCTTCAGCATATAAAAATCTAAGAAGTAGTGTGAACTTGAGAAGTTTTGGCTGTGTCTTCATCTGTGGTTTATCAGACGCAAGAAAGTGGTGCTGATCATAAAGTGATACTGGTAATATCTTTGAAATTTTGGATTTGGATTTGTATCCACAATAATATGTTTTTTGTTTACTTGATTTAGCCCTCTTCTTTTAAACTACAGAACTTTAGCTACGTTGCTGCCTCTCACAGCTGAATTCTCAGTTTCAAGAAAAGGTCAACTTCTCATTCATATTGAGCGAGGTAACTTTTTGGTATGCTTCTCTTGGAGTACTGTTTTCGAACTGATAACATCTTAATAACGAATCCTCTTTTTCTTTCTTTAAGTTTACCATTAGGAAATTATTTCATTTTTCATGCATATTTTTTGAAAATAAAACAACAATAATATGAAAACATTGGGATCAAATCATGTCTAATTCCTTCTTGGCAACAAAGCCCCATAATTTTTTTTCCTAATAATAGATAATCATATCCCTTTCAATTATTTATTATATTTTCAATTATTTATTATATTTATTTTTCCTTTTAGTAATCGGTGTAAGTTAGTACATATAGTGTGTGTGTAAAGTGCTGGACGCGAGTATAAATAAAAAATTGTTAAGATTATAAAAAATTAATATATATTTAAGCTTTGGTTTTAGTAGGTGCAAAATTAGAGATAGTATCTAGAGGCAAAATATTCCAAAATTATACTCCTCAGATTTAATTGAAAAGCTACTATTAATCCTAAATATAAAATTTATTTTTTATATTTATTAATTTTTTTCTTAAATTATTTTAGCAAAAAGAATCTCATATTAATTAATTAACTTTTAATTAATTAAATAAATTATATATTAAAGACACAGACAAAAATACCTACGTGTAAACTTTCCTTCCCCACCCTTAACACCCAACACATATAATATCGCGCGGTCGCTCACATATATATAAATATATATTTACATAAGTATAGCTGTGCGCCATTTTTTTCTATTTGGTGGTTTCTTTGTCTCTATTATTTATATAAATATATAAAAGTTGCTACCACGTCATGCACCTTTTTAACGTTTTGAGTGATAGTGGGATATGATTTGTAAAGAGGAGGAATGAGTTAGCTGATTTCAATGGTGTCTCTCTCATAGCCTTTGTTAATTACTAGTTTTTGTTCCTCAAAAATCAAAATTACAATTTTTGTTTTGCTACTTAGCTTAAACCGAACAATATAATTAATATGCATAAAATTGAGGCAAGCTCATGACAGTCTAAAATAAAAAGATTGATATAAGCATCTGGTTTATCGAAAACCACACGTGACGTTGGAAGTGACTAATTAAAACGAACTACTCCTTTCTTAATTATTTCTCCAAAATTAGAGTAGCTACTTGTAATCTTTTCCTACCCCATGCACCTTCAACTTCACATAGGTACACCACTGGATATATATATATATATATATATATATATATATATAATATCATATAGCCATTTGTACCTACTATTGTTTTGTGTGTTCTTTGTCCCTATTAATTTGGCTGAATATAGTTAGTTAAAATAATATTTTTTAAAATATCTTAATTTTCTTTCTTGATTTTTGTCTCCATCTTTTATTTAATTATTGTTGAAAGAATAACAATAAATATAATTTTTTAAAAAAGTTAATAAATAAATAAAATAATTCTTATATTTTGAACAAAAATTAACTTCTCAGTTAGTTTTTTTATTAATAACAGGAGGAATATTATTTTGAATGAAGTGGCATTGTTTTTAGGGGTGTTAAACCATCAAATCGAGGCAAGATCATGACAACGAGACAAGAGCTTCCTTCAGTCCAACGACATTATAAAAAGAAAAGGAGAAAAAGAAAAGCCTGAATTGCTAATAAAAGAAAATAAACAAGAAAGCCTATTAAACTAAAACCCTCCAACTAAGATAGCCGTTGTGCTGAGTTGGAATTTCTCTGTAGAGCATTCCATTATTCAATTTAAGGTCATGACAGTCAAATTTATAGGAACCATATTGAGCCTAGGTAGAGTTGGGAACATGGGCTACGAACGGGCTGACATTTTGTTAGCCTATTTTGGGGCGGGCTGTGCTCCTAGCCCGCCAGCCCATTTTTATTTTTTTTAAAATTAAATTATTAATATTATTATTTATTTTACCTAAAATATTACTTTAAATGCTTTTATTATTGAATACTAGTAAAGATAACTAATTTATTAATATGTGTTGATATATTATAATTGATTAATATTATGTTAATGTTTATTTAGATTTATAGTTATAAATTTGATATTTTTTTTATAAAAAATAGAAATTTTTAAGAGTATAACATTACCGATTTTTTAATTATACTAATATAATATTTTAATTTTTTTATTAGTATTCTAAAAGTTTAAAAATAATTTTTTAAAAATATTAAAAATTAAAAAAAAAGGGCAGGCCGCGGGTTGGCAACCTGCCCCTAAAACAAGTTAGCCTATTTTTTGCGAGTTAGCCTATTTTACTACCTCTACTCCTAGGTGATGATAACCAAAGAAGAACTACATATGACTCAAATAATATCATGAAAAATTTGAAGGCCATCGTAGCGATTGAAGGAAATAGGACCCTCAATTCTTTTACTACTCAGGAATCGGTACTTCAGGAAATGTTTGAGTATCAAGCGTTAAAGGAAGAGCTTTCTGTAGTATGAAAAATGCAAGTTCAAATATCGAGAACTACACTTATTGAAAGTATGTGGTGAAAACCCCTCAAAGGAATTAGTTTTAAGTCTGAAATAGTTTCAAAAGTAATTCAGCAAAAAAAAAAAAATAAGGAAAGTTTTATGGGCCACATTTTGGAGAATAGAAGAATAGAAATCAGGTTTTTCATTGGGTTACATCTAGGTATGAAATAAGAGGCAACCTAGTTATAAGGAGCCTAGAGCATGATCAGTATTTATGTTTAAAAATAGGAGTTAATATACTTTTTAAAAAAACTATTTAATTTAACATGTAAAATCAGATTCTTTAAGAAATATCTCTCTAGAAAATATATTAAGCCTGTCAGGCTAGCTTAAGCCTGTTATAAAAGTGGCATATTTTAGGCCTATTTGAAAGCCTAAGTCTGTTAGTATATTTAATTTTTTTTACAAATAGATATATTTTTAACAAGTGTCAGATTAGGCCAAGTCTTTTTTTATGGGAAATAGATATAAAATATTTATATATTTAATCGAAAATATTAACAATATGATGTTATTTAATTATAAAATATATATATATACACTTATATTTATTCTTACTTTGTCTATTCAAGCATTAAAATTACTTGTCATTTTATACAGGAAGAATGGACGTTTGCATTTCTGTCGCTGCAAAACTGGCAGAGCTTACTGTGGAACCCATTGTAAGGAGTATAGGATATTTGTTATGCTATAGAAACAATTTGAAGGAGCTAGCGGATCAAGTAAAGGAGCTGAAGAAAACAAAAGAACGTATTGACCGTGAAGTTGGAGCTGAAAGAAGAAATGGAAGAGAGATTGGAGGTGACGTTTTAAACTGGCAAGAAGATGTTATTAAGACCTTGAAAGAAGCAGAGAAACTTTGTGAAGATGAATCTCATGCTAGTATACGGTGTTGGAAATGGTCTTTTCCTAATTTGAAATCAAGACATCAACTTGGAAGAAAAACAAAGAAAATGTCACACAAGATTGTTCAAATGAAGGAAAAGGGAAGATTTGAAGGTGGAGTAGGGTATTTTCCACATTTAGATATTACAAGCAACTTTTCTACTACTAGAGGAAGTGATAAGCTAGAGTCAAGAAATTTAGTCAAGAAAGATATTGTGTTTTCTCTAAAGGACCCCAATGTCAATAGGATTGGGGTTTATGGGATAAGTGGAGTGGGAAAAACTACTCTAGTTAAAGAAGTTGCCAAACAAGTTAAGGATGACAAGTTGTTTGATGCAGTGGTTATGGTAACTATATCCCAAACAAATCTTGAAAGAATTCAAGATGAGATAGCAGAACAGTTAGACCTCCATACTCTAAAAGAGATGACCTCCTCAATTGGAAGAGCTTATTTTCTGTGTGAGAGGATAAAAAAGGAGAAAACTATCCTCATCATACTTGATGATTTACGGGAGAAGATTGATTTGGAGAAGTTAGGAATCCCCTTGTTAGATACATGGGGAAAAATTAATTCAGAAAAGGTGGGAGTTCCTCTAAAGGATGATTCCAGGGGTTGCAAATTATTATTGACTTCAAGAGATCAATCTATTTTACAAATGAATGATACTCAAAAGAACTTCCCCCTTCAAGTTTTGAATGAAAAAGAATCCTGGAGCTTGTTTGAAGCTATGGTTGGTGATGTTGTTAAAGATGCTAATTTCCAAACTATAGCAACCCAAGTGGCTCAAAGATGTGCAGGCTTTCCTGTTTTGATAGTCACAATTGCAAAGTCATTAAAATCTAATACGAATATTTATTATTGGCAAGATACCTTGAACAATCTAAAAGGGGTTGATAACAGAGACATGCGTGGCACCCTTTTTTCAGCTTTGGAATTCAATTTCAATCGGTTGGAAGATGAAGTAAAGAAAGTATTCTTGCTTTGTGGTGTGCATGGAACATCCATATTTGTTAGTGACTTGTTGAAATATGCTATTGGTTTGGGCATATTCAAATCTATAAATACCATTGAGGATGCAAGGAATAGGCTTTATAGAATAATTTATGACCTTAAGGCATCTTGTTTGTTGGTTGATGATGAGGCAAGAGCTGAAATGATCAAAATGAATGACATTATTTGTGAAGTAGCCGTCTTAATTGCATCGACAGATGTTTTCGCTAAAAGTAAAACTAAGTTGCAAGATTGGCCAAGAAAGGATATTCTTGAAAAATGTACCCATATTATCTTGGACCGTGGTTGCATCCAAAACCTCCCTAAAAGGTTAGATTGCCCCCATCTAAAATTTCTCCACATAAATAGCACCGATAACCGCACTTTAGAATTTCCAGATTCCTTTTTTGAGGGGATGAGAAACCTTGAAGCATTAGATTTAACAGGGCTGATCATGTCTTCATTACCCACATCTCTCAACTCCTTGACTAAACTCAAAACATTGTGCTTGGATAATTGCTCTTTGAAAGATATGACTGGAATAGGTGCGTTGATAAATTTAGAAATTCTTAGCTTAATCCATTCATCCATGGAAGAGTTTCCAAGAGAAATAGAGAAGTTGACCAAGCTTAGAATGTTGGATTTGAGCAGGTCTGGAATTGGGACCACCTTACCAAATACTTTGTGCAAGTTGATCAAAATAGAGGAACTGTACATGGGCAACGCCACAATTAATTGGGATGTGGAAAGTTCAACAAAACAAAAGAGAAATGCTAGCCTTGGTAAGCTTGGCCATTTGACTGGCTTGACCAATCTAGAAATTCAAATCCGTGAGGCTTGGCTTTTGCCCAAAGACATACCATTTGACAAGTTAAAAAGATATAAAGTTGTTATCGGAGATAAATGGGAATGGTCAAACAACAAAGAGACCTCGAGGTTGCTAAAGGCAAAGCTAGATACCAGCATTCGTTGGGAACGAGGGATTAAAACATTGATTAAGAGAGTGGAAGATTTATACTTGGATAAAATAAGTGGAATCTCGAACGTGCTTTTTGAATTGAATGGGGAAGGATTTCCATTTCTAAAGCATTTGCATATCCAAAATAATGGTGAAATTCAACATATTATCAACTCAAAGGAGAGAAATCAAACTCATGTTTTGTTCCCAGAATTGAAGTCATTGGCACTTCACAATCTCAATAGCTTGCTGAAGATATGGCACGGTCCAGTTAGGGATAATTCTTTTGTCAAACTCAAGGTCATCAAAGTCAAAAGTTGTGACCAACTGGTATATCTCTTCTCTGTTTCAATGGTTACAGCTTTTTCTCAACTTGTTGAGATTGAAGTTTCCGAATGCAGTTCTATGAAGAAGATTGTGTCTTTAGAAAGTGAGGATAATGGCAAAATTATTGAGGGCAAGGTTGCATTTCTTCCATTGCGCACATTGACTTTACAACATTTGCCATCCATTGAGGATTTTTGCTCTAGGGAGCTGACTAAGAAGCAGAACTTGTTGGGGGCTAAAATACCAGCACCATTTTTTAGTGCCAAGGTATATTCTTTAATTTATTTTTTCGTATCTACTGATCGATATGAACAATATCTACTTATTGATAATTTCTTTTATTTGTGAAATGACATTTTATTTCAATTTTTATCAAAAAGATTTATCAGCATCCTCTTATAAATGAATGACATAAGCTTTTGGATATCCATGGTCGATCAAAATTCTCAGCATTAACATTATTTCCATGTGATTCATAGGTTATATTTTCTAATTTGGAGACTTTGAAGGTGAGTTCGCTCAATTTGAAAAAAATTTGGGATGACGAACAGTCTTCTGCACCCCATTTGGTCCAAAATTTGGCCAACTTGACTGTAGAGGATTGCAGTGGCTTAATGTATTTATTCTCGTCTTCTATGGTTGGAAAACTTTTGAATCTCAAGAAACTTGAAATAAGTAAATGTGCTATGATGGAGCAGATAATTGCTACTGAGGAGATAAATTGCGCTGAACTTGGAGAGGTAAATTCAATTTGAACTGAAAAGATTTTCTTGGGTAGTTGCAGTCATTTCTATCAATCATAGTTTAATTTGGTTCTATGAAGTTGAAATTCAATGTCAACATCTCTCTCTCTTGTTTGCAAAGGTAACGTGTTAGTATGAAATTAAAATAAACGCAATAAGAAATTGAATTCTTTATAACTATCAGAGTATCAGATACTTGAAATGATTTACATTTTTCTTCATTTGTCACTCTTATGCTTGCAAATGGATGACAGGTGCTTCTTCCAAAATTGGAAGCAATGATAATAAAAGACATGCAGAACTTAAAGACGATTTGGCATCCCATCCTGGCTTCAAATTCCTTGGCCTGCTTCAAGACATTGGAAGTCAAAAATTGTGAAAAAATTGAGAATATATTTCCAGAATATATGAATGGAGCATTTGCAACTCTAGAGACATTGAAGGTTGAAGAGTGTAAGTCGTTGCAAGAGATATTCGAGTTGGGTGTTAATGCAGATGATACAACACAGCTCAAGTACATCACACTACTTCGATTGCCACGACTGAAACAAATTTGGAGAAGAGATCCTCAATCGAGTCTTCACTTTAAGAATTTGCAAGTTGTGCGTGTTGAATACTGTGGAGATTTAGAGTACCTTTTTCCATTCTCTATAGCAAATCACCTACCTCAACTTGAAGCCATTACAGTAAAGAATGCTGAAAAAATGAAGGAAATTGTTTCCACAAGAGAAGAAGAGCCCTTAGATAATTCTATCAAATTTGAGTTTAATCAACTAACCTCAATGGTGCTTTGGAATTTACAAAATTTGCAAGGATTTTGTGCTGGAAATCATAGCTTATCTTGTTCATCATTGAAAAAATTAGATGCCTGCAATTGTAAGAAATTGAAGCTCTTCAAGACACAAGGTACAAGTAGTCATGAAAGAAGACTTTCTGATAACAATCTTCATGTCTCGATGCAACAACCTCTTTTTCCACTTGAAGAGGTATGCCTTGTCTTTTAAAGAAAATAGCTTCTTATACTTTCTATGCGTTTGTTTGTTAGGCTGTGTTCAAGGATGCCCGGACTCTAGGTCAAGCCGCTACAAAGAGGCTTAAGTACTTATTAACATTTATTTTATTTTTCTGGATTTTTTAGGTGCGAAATCATTTATCGAAGTTTAATAATTAAGTAATTCTAACATTTTAGTTTCAATTGATAACATTACTAATCCATTCAATATATCTTGTAACATAGTTGATCTTAGATTTGATATAAGCAATTTTACTTTTGAAAAAACTTCTTTCAGCAATATATAGCAACTCTTATAGGTATTGTCGATCAATATAATATCTTATAGTTAAGTAATGCATGTATTTAGAAAAGAGTATAATTTTTTATATACTATATCAATTCTATAGGAGTATTACTTTCTTTTGTTAAAACTTCTCTCCATACCCTCAATTCAGAAAACAAATCAATACCATAAACATCATAATGTTCACTTAAAAATTGTAAGACTGATAATTTTTTCCCCAATGTCTTTATTGTTTTTTAATATTCTTTTATTTATTTCTTTTCACTTTAAACTTGTTACCGCTTATACATTGACCCTACTAGATAAAAATATTAATAATACCTATATTTGGTTTAGGTTTTGCATGCCTCTCTCTCTCTCGTTGCGCAAGATGCCTTGTACAGAGTAAGGCCCTAGGCAGCCGCCTATTCGGCCTTGCCCTCCCATGGTCATTTTTTTTAAGTAGCTCAAACATGTTTTATAATATTTGTACATTCTCTTCCAAAATTTTAACTTTTAAAGGGGTGTCTAAGTTCTCTTCATATATGTATGCTATTACATTGCTTAAGACTTAAGATTTAATGAACCCTAAAGGGGCACCATGTATTATTATAAATACTAGGGTAAAAACATAACCAGATAATTTTCCCTTCTAGTGATCAACTTTTTTCCTTGCGTGGCCGTAGGTGATTGATAGCTTAGAGATGTTACGTCTAAACAATGAGGGTGCTAGCTTGATATTTCAATCGCAAGTTCCAAGGGACCAATTTCACAAACTTAAATTTCTTGGGTTGTACGAATTAGAAGATGCTCAAGCTACTCTTCCATATTGGTTTCTCCAAAATATATCCAGTCTTCGGGAGTTAGTCAATCAAGAGAATTCTTGCAAGGTGATATTCCCAGATGAAAGGCCTCAAGATGAGAATGGAGAAATTGAGATTAAAACACGACTCAAGAAGTTGTGGCTATATAAATTGTATGATCTCCAGCATATATGTAAAGAAGGATGCAAATTGGATCCAGTTCTTGAAGTTCTTGAATTCTTATATATGGATGAATGTCCCAATTTGAAGAACTTGGTGCCTTCCTCTGTAACCTTTAATCACCTGACTTATTTAGAAGTGCAGAATTGCAAGGGATTGATTTATTTAATTACCTCAATAACGGCAAGAAGTTTGGTCAAGCTCACAACATTGAAGATAAGACGGTGTGGTTTAGTTGAGAGAATCGTGGAAGAAGAGGGAGGGGAGAGCAAAAATGAAATTCAATTCAACAACTTAAAAGTTTTAGAACTTGAATCCTTGTCAAAACTCAATTCATTTGGCTCCCGCAACTGCTCCTTGAAGCTTCCATTGTTGGAGAAACTTGTAATAAGGCAATGCCCGAGAATGAAGACCTTCTCCGTGAGTGGCACAAGCGTGCCATTACTTCGAGAGATACTAACAGATGAACAAGATGAGAAATGGTTTTGCGACGGTGACCTAAATAGTACAATGAACAAGATCTTCCAACATATGGTGTGTTCTTTTCTAGATGAACTCTACTCAATTTTTAACCCTTTATTTTATTTTTACTAACCATACAAATGTTGCAGGTGGCACTCCGTAGTAAGGAGCATTTGGAGCTATCTCAATATCCTGAGTTAGGACGAGATGTCTGGTACAACCATGTTCAGTCGGGAGTGTTTAGTAAATTGAAAGATCTAATAGTACACAAGTGTGACTTTTTATCAAAAGTCCTTTTGCCTTTAAATTTGCTGAAAGTACTGTCCAACTTGGAAAAGATTGAAGTGAGTGAGTGTGATTCATTAGAAGCAATATTTGATGTAAATGCATTGGATGACAAATTAAAGGAAGTTAGTCGGTTGAAAATATTAACACTCCAGAGGCTTCCAAATTTGAAATGCATATGGAACAAAGAAGCAGGAGAAATAATCAGCTTTGAAAATCTACAGATTGTGAAAGTTGATGAATGCCAACACCTGAAATATTTGTTTTCATCATTACTATGCCAAGATTTGAGCCAGCTGGAAAAGCTAGACATTGATTCTTGTGGTATTGAGCAAATTGTTGCAGATGAAGAAGGATTAGAGGAGCTTAACTTTTACTTTCCTGTGCTAAGAATCTTTAGGCTAATACATTTGAGAAAGCTCAAAGATTTCTATCCAAAAAGATATACTCTAGAGTGTCCTTCATTGAAGGTATTAAATGTTTATGGATGTGAAGAATTGCAAATATTTGCATTTGGACATTTGGATTCCCAACCGGTTAAGGAAGGTGACGTTGAGTTACAGTTTGAACAAGCTCTGTTTTATATTGAAAAGGTATACACCTTTATTTATTTATTTATTTGATCTATCTGTCTTCTTGATAAAAAAACAATCTATCTGTCGTCAATTTCATTCTTTCTAAACAAATCGACGAATGGTTGAGGAAAACTATAATTATATATTTGGTTTGCAAAAATATATATAAAAAATTTTATGTTAACCTTTTAGTCAATTGTATGTTGAAAGAAACTGATTATATTTTGTCCTTTCAGGTGCCCCAAAACTTGGAGCAGTTGGCATTAAATGAAAAGGACACTATGAGGATAGTAAATGCCAACTATGAGAAAAATCTCTTTCAGAGTATAAATATGTTTCGTTTGCAATATTTTCGAGAAACTCCAATAAAGTTTCTAAACGATTTGATTCAAAAATTTCCAGCTACAACCACACTTCAAGCTCATTGTAGTTCGTTTAAAACACTCTTTCCTTCAAAAAAAGTT
This sequence comes from Leucaena leucocephala, assembly GCA_037074615.1. Taxonomy (NCBI): domain Eukaryota; kingdom Viridiplantae; phylum Streptophyta; class Magnoliopsida; order Fabales; family Fabaceae; genus Leucaena; species Leucaena leucocephala. The sequence goes on from CM073553.1 coordinate 6,780,930, forward strand.
AGCCATTGTACTATTGGAAGCCCCACACAAATTAAAAACTTGTGGCTATATCAATTGGAGCAGCTTAAGCATATATGGTGTGATGATGACTCAACGACACATCCCCTTGTTCAAAACCTTGAACATCTGTCTATATGGGAATGTTCAGGGTTAATACAATTGGCACCTCCTTCTGCATCTTTCAAAAATTTAACTTCCTTGAAAGTGAAGGATTGCAATGGGCTTATGTGCTTGATGACATCTTTCACTGCTAAAAGTCTCGTCCACCTCACAAGCTTAGAAGTTAGCAATTGTGGGATGCTAGAGGAGGTTGTGATGACGGATGAAGGAGAATCAGAGGAAGAGATCACATTTGAAATCTTGAACTATTTGGAACTAAACCATTTATCAGGCTTCAAAAGCTTTTGCTCTGGAAAACACACTTTCATATTCCCATCATTGGTGACATTAAAAGTGATAGGATGCCACAAAATGCAAAATTTCTCATATGGAGTGATTGCCCCTTTTTTGAAATTAGTGGAAGTGGAAAATGGAAAGAAACGTTGGAAAGATGACCTTAACACTACTATTCAACAGTTGTGCAAAGACAAGGTATGTATATTGAAAAAGTAAATTCCAAACAATTTTATACTATTCTTATCTTCTTGTTTTCCATTCATTTCTGTCTCCCCTCGATCATGGGTGATAAAATCTGCTTATCTACCTTTGACCTCTATCTGGAAAAATTATGGAATAATACTTGACAAAATAATTCAGTAATCAAATATGTTACATCATATATTTATTGGTGCATGCATCTAAGAATATTTCCAACAAAAATACGTATTTATTTCCTTTAGAATTACTTTGTCCAAGATGCATATTGATTCACACATCATTACAAATGGGTTTTTAATGGAGGTGTATTGTGCTCTCGTTAGATATTTATTCATTCTGATAGAACTACTAATTAATGTAAATGTGTATTTAGTGTCATAATATGATGTTTTCTTGCCTACATCAATTAGGCAATTGGAGAAAGAGTTGAAGGAGGTGACTACAAAGAATCTTCAAATATTAATATACAAAGTAGTCAAACACATAAAGAGAGTGTAAATACAAGTAGATCAATAAGCTTTGAGAATCATAGAGCAGAATCAAAGGCTACTGAGATTGTTGATTCAGGGAAGCAAGAAATGCACAAACTTCCTATTCCACGTATAGGTACTGATTAGGACTATCTTGTATTCTTCATTTATTCATAAATAATCATTACCATTTCAAATTTGGCTTTAATTTTCTTTCTTTACACATTCTAGTGGCTTTCAACATTGAATTGTTTTTTCCCTTAACTTACAGGTTTAGCTCTTGGAACTCAAGATGAAACCAATGAGAGTCCTTTAGTTCAAGCTACTCATCAAAGCACATTAAGCCCTGGTATAGTTCAGGACACAAGTTCTAATCCAATTTTCTGTCGAAGCATAGTATCATTATGATTACATTCTGTTCAGTTTCATTGGTCTTTGTCATTTTATTCTTTTGATTAGTACTAATAATCTATTTTTCACTAAAATCTATTAGAAAATTTACATTCAGATATTAGGATATCAGTTTCAGTTGCTCAAAATGTACTAAGCTCTTCCACGGTTGACAATATAGGTACTGATTTTACTTTTCAATGTCGAAGTTATGACTTTTTTGCGTTAATCTGTTTTATATGTAATGACTCCATCACAATACTTTCTAGTTAATTAATTTCTTTTGTGAATTGGAATGCACCAGATGGATTACAAGATTTACAACTTCATCCAAGTGAAAATTTGCTGGTCCAGTCCACAACATCTATTATGAATGATAACAAAGAAAGTAATGTTGCCTTTTGAAGGAATTAATTTTATTTATCTTTTTTGCAGAATCTGTATTATTCTATTTTCTCTCTGTTTTTTTTTCTCATAGATAAATACGGTTGTTTAGATATTGGGACTAAAGAGTTGCATGACACCATTCAAAGACGGTTGGTTCAAAATGCTGATGAAGGCATGTTAATCCCTGCCTCAGTTCAGGATATAGGTATTGATCATTGCATTTTATACATTTTAGAAGGAAAAAATTATGTGTATTTTGCCAAAATCTCTTCATTCTATTTTTTCTTTATTTTTGGTTTGTTTTACTTATTTGTGTAGCTACTTGGACCCATGAAACTATTCATAAACCCTTCGTTCATGCTACGCTAAACACGTGGGACATTACCATTGTACAGGAGAAAGGTTTGGTTTAATAAATCTAGTTTTGTTGTCCTTAACTGGTTTTTCTACTGAAAGAGTTATAGAAGTCTTTGTATAAAAATGATTCTAACTTTTTATTGTATTAATTGAAATCAAATAGAAGAATCACATGAAAACTCGGATATTCACCTCAGCAAGAATTTGTTCAACCAGACCATTACATCTATGGTAGCAGACTACAAAGAAAGTAATGCATTTTTCACTTGTTGAAGTAGAAAATTATTTCAATTTTGTCAAAATATCTTTTGTCATTCTATTTTCTATTTTTTCTTATGTTTAAAACAATTTTGTTCAATTTAATTGGTATTTGTTATTATATTCTTTTGACTAATAATCTAATTTTCTTTTACACAAAAAAAATATACTAGAAAAATTACATTAAGATATTAGGAATCAGGAGAAGTACAAACCCTTAGAGAAAGCCTTAGTTCTAGTTGCTCAAAACGTACTAAACTCTTCGATGGTTGATAATACGAGTAGTGATTTTATTTTGAAATCTTGAAGAGATGATTTTTGCCTTCATATGTTTTCTAGGTTCTAATGCTATAGGTATCGCTCCTAAGTCTCAATTTTATTTTAGCTTGATTTGCTTTATTTAGTGATGTTCAATAACTCTTTAGTTGTTATAGAACTCTATTTCTTATTAATTAATGTTTCAAGGTGGGTTTTTTTTTTCTTTTTGTTTTTTTTTGCTACGTTTCGATAATGAGTTAGCTAAAATCTAATGGAAAAGAAAGACTAAAACATCTGAGTGGTACTATATTTAATCAAGCCACAACTTCTAAAAGTATTGTCAATATACTTAAAAAAAGTACATTTTTTTTCCTTTTTTTTAATTTATAGAACTGGTTTACTTTTATTTTTTGCAAAATTGTGTCATTTTAATTACTGAGTTTTATTTTATTTTTTGAAATTAATTGTTTAGCTGTTCAAAATCAAGAGATGCATGAGATCAGCGTTGATGGGCCATTGGTTCAGTCAACAACAGTTTATGATGCAGGTACTAGTATTATTTTGCAGAATATATGATATGCATCAAATGATCAAAAATTGCTCTATAACATATAATGGCCCCATCATAGTACTTTATGGTTTATTAATTTCTTTTCTGATTTGGAATGCATTAGATGGATCACAAGATGGCGAAGAAAGTAATATTGCCTTTCAAAGGAATTAATTTTATTTATCTTCTGGAAAAATCTGTGTTATTCTATTTTCTCTGTTTTTTCTCTCAAAGATAAACGTGGTTGTTTAGATATTAGGACTAAAGAGATGTATAAAACCGTTCAAAAACCTTTGGTTCAAATTGCTCAAGACATGTTAATCCCAGCCTCAGTTCAAGACATGGGTATTGGTTAGTGCATTTTATATACTTTGGAAGGAAAATATTATGTGTATTTTGCCAAAATCTTCTAATTCTATTCGTTTTACCTATCTGGTTTGTTTAACTTATTTGTGTAGCTACTGGGACTCATGTGGTGCATGATAGCATTGACAAACCCTTCGTCCAAGCTACACAAAACGCATGGGACATTACCATTGTACACAAGAAAGGTTCCATTTAATGAATCTCGTTTTGCTGTCTCCAAATTTTCCATAAGTATTCCTTAGCTTATTTGTTATATTAATGATTCTAACTTTTTATTGTATTAATTGAAATCAACTAGAAGAATCGCATGACTCAGATATTCACCTCAGTAAGAATTTGTTCAACCAGACCATAACTTCTATGACTGCAGACTATAAAGAAAGTAATGCATTCTTTACTTGTTGAAGGGGAAATTATTTCAATTTTGCTAAAATCTTGTGTCATTCTATTTTGCAATTTTTCTAAAAAATATTTTTCCAGTTATCGGGACTCAAGAGATGTACGAATCCAAGAAGAGGTTCTCGCTTCATGGTGCTCAAAATGCATCGAGTCCTACTATAGTTTACGATATAGGTATTGATATCGATCATATTATTTTGTAGTCTCCAAGCTGCCATAAAAAATCAAATACTTGTAGAAGTTTTCCTTTATTTTTTTGTGTTTTAACTTTATGAAAGTATTTTTTTTATTTTCTTTCCAATATTTTGCACCATTTTGTTTTCTAATAATTTTTTAAACTTATTGCTTGCATATTGTTAACTCCAGAGGGGAATGAGGTTATTGAAAAATCCTTCCTTCAAACTACTCAAGAAGCACAAAGCTCTACTACGATCCAGGATATAGGTTTTAATCTTGTTTAGATGGATCTTGATGAATTAATGATGATTATAAATTTCTATTATGTGAATTGAAATTTGTCAGGAGAATCATATGACTCAAAAGCTTGTCCAAGCAAGAATTTGTTCAACCAACCCACAACCTTTGTAATTGGCGACAAGAAACAACGTAATAGATTTTTTACTTTTTTTGGTTTTTATGTTAAAAAGACACTCTTCTCTCAAAAATTTTTATTATTTTTTTAGTTACTAGAACTCAAGAAATACATGACACCATTCAAACTGACCAAGGCACAGAGAGCCTTGCCACAACAAGAAACACAGGTTCTTATATTGTGCTTTCTCTCTGTTTTTTTTCCTATGTATCCATTGGATTAATTAACAAAATCCATCATGGTGTTGATTAAAATCTACTAGAAGAATCATATGATGCATCTGTTGGGACTCAAGCGATGTGTGACACCATCAAGAAGCCTTCATTTTCAGCTGCTCATCAAAATATCCCAAGCTCTACCATGATTCCTAATGCAGGTATTGGTTTTGTTTTGCCAGATCCTATTAATTCAACATAAATTGATAGAGCAAGTAATGCATTTTTTAGCAAGAGAATATTTTATTTCCACAAAACTTGACTCGTCCTATTTTCTAATTTTCAGCAATGATGCATCCATCATCTTCACAAGCTCCAAAACTTGCCGCAGCACAAAACATAGGTTCTTATCATGTTTATATCTGATATTATTCTTTGGTAGTATTCTTTGGATTAACCAACAATTCTCTTATGGTGTTAATAAAAATCTATTAGAAGAATCGCATGATTCATATATTGAGACTCAAGAGAAGTACGACACCGTCAAGGAGCCTTCAATTCTAACTGTTCAAAATGTACCAAATTCAACCATGATTCCTAATGCAGGTACGACATTGGTTTTGTTTTGTACGATCAAATTAATTTAACATAAATGGATAGAGCAAGTAATGCATTTATTTTAACAAGAGAATTTTTTATTTTACTTATTCAAAACTTGACTCATCTTATTTTCTAATTTCTAGTAGTAATAGATCCATCACCTTCAAAAGCTCCTGAACCTATGACTTCTTCAATCTTGGGATCGAATGCTTATAAAGACTACAAGTGGTTGATTGACATTTCCATACAAAACTTGCAATATTTGGAGGCCGGGTTGAAGCGTCATCCTCAAGTGCTTGATTGGTTCAATACAAAGCGGCGAAGAGTATTTGTTGCCTTATTCGCCGACGTCACTAGCATTTTGAGGACCACTCGGAGATGTGACTTGACGGAGGATGATCGGAACTACATTAGAGAGTGTTGTGTTGCCTTAAAAGCAGTTAATTTTGATGCTTCTTGGCTCAGTTACGTGTATAGTTGCATTGAAAGATGTATAGATGGAGATGAACTCAAGAAAAAGCTTGAGGAGACTGAAGCCAAAGCTTTCACTCTTAGAAATGAGTTAGCTTCTGTTGAGGCATCCTTAGTCTCATTGCGAGACGAGGCAAGTAGGCTCCATAATTTTATCGAGTCATGAAGTTCACTCTTATATAAACTTCAATATTGCTTGACTGGTTCGATAAAAGACATCATCAAAGAGTAGTTGCTTCCTCTTTCTTAGTGTTGCTTGAATTTTCATTTTCAGCACCATATATATGTTTTTTTTATGCTGGTTTGTGGTTTGTCCAATGCACATTAATAGTAGGGTTACGTGTATTTTTCCACCCAATAAAAGTTCATTGTGTCAGAAGTACATTCGTTAAAAGCTCATGGGTATATTTGCACTTTAACCCTTAATAGTAATATGTCATTTTGATTGTGGTGCTAGAGATTAGTTTTAAGTCTATAAAATAGAACATGTTTAGTATTTATTTTAATTTTACTTTTCATTAGCTGAAAATAAATTGGACAATTCCAATTTAGCAATACAGAATATGCCTCGCTAAATGAACTTGGATTTTGTATTGTTACAGAGCAATAGCATGACATAAGGATCAACCATTGATTTTGAATTTGATTATCTTTTCGGGTGAAGTATAATGATTCTGAGTATTTTTCTAAGCTTGCTACGCCATCCATTATTTCCAATCCAAAAACCCAAACAAGCAGAAATCAATTATGGCTTCCAGGTCCACATTAGAAACTTTCATAAAACCAGTAATGATGGAATAGATGTGTGTTTTATTAACAACCTGATAAAAACTTAGATGTGTGTTTCATATATGCCTATTCTTAAAAGGGAACTTAAAATATCAAGTTGTAGTGTTGTTTAAAATGCTATGAGAAACAGGACAAAGCAGAGAAGTGAACATGCTTTTCTTTGGGGAATTACAGAGGAATGAAGGAAAATGTCTCTCGCTTCTTGGCAACCTCCAGATGAAAACATTGAAGAGATTCATATATTTTGTTTTTGAAAGTAATGAAGTGATTCAAATGTTTTCTGTAAAGATCAAACCAAATCAACTAACACTGAGACTTAGAATTATTTCATTTCGTGGATACAAAAACAGAACAGCTTGGAAACAAATACTTTTGTCTTGGTGGTACTCTTTCTTTCATGTTCATGTGATATATATATATATATATATATGCTTTATGATGAATATAAGCTCCACATGCTACTCTGTTTCTTCTTCCTCTTTCACTCTTTTTCTTCATCACACCACTTTACTCACTCGTGAATTTTGGTCTCTAGTCGGTTTCATCAGTTCAGAGATTTGGGTTTCGGCCATATGTTTTTTGCTCTTATGTTATAAACAACACTTTGCATTTTTAATAGAGAGATAAAATAAATTCAAGACCAAAAAAATAGGAAGAGTTGTTAAGCTTTTATTTCTATATTTTGCCATTTTTTTTCTTGCCTCATGTGTCAATTGCTACACACACGTACGTATGTATGTTGATTTTTTTTTTTCGTAAATTTTTAATTATTTATCATATTTTTTCAAATTATCTTTTCCTAACAGGTGAATACGTACGTGGAGGTATAAGATTAATGGACCCAAAGATTTTTCTGAAAAAATATTTGTTTTGGAGAAATACATTGTTTCCTTCTCATTATTGGATATATATATATAAAGCCTCACATCACTATATTTATATAAATTCAAATTTAAGAATATATATATATATATATATATATATATATATATATATAAACACACACATATATAAAATGCACATTCACTCTTATGCCCCGGTAAATTTTTTTGTTATAATTAGTCTCAAATTTTTAAACCAAAATGAATTTTAAAAAATTATTAATAATATGAAATAGTTCACATCATGTGTTCTATACACATACAAAACCCGACTTAGTATCACATGTGAGATTCAATTAAACATTAGATCAAATAGTAAGAGGATTAATAAAACATGTTATAAAGCATATATATATACGGATATACGGATATGAATATATATATATGTAGTATAATTATGTCTTAAATAGCATTATTTATTAACTAATATTGATTTATTATTTTTAAAATTTTATCTAAAATATGACTACTTTTAAAGAAAAATTATAAATTTAGAGAGATAAACTAAATTGAGGTCTTATACTCTTTCTTAAAAAAATTATTTTTTAAAAATAATAAATTAATATTAGTTAACAGATAATAAATAATACCAACTAAGTCATAATAATACACACATGCGTTCATGTCAACAATTTTAATAAAAAAATTCTCTCTAACTATCAACTAATAGAATTTGTTATTTTTATACCTATTTTATAATATTATGGTTACTTTTGCTCCAAAAAAACTATATAGTGTTAGGCTTCCTTATGGTAAAACTTCGTTGGTAATTTTCTACCTTTACCCGAATAATTAATATGGAAACATCATATACAAATAAATTTTGGAGAGCTATTTTGTCCTCATTCAGCTAATTATTTTTCATACACCAATTGAATTAAAATAGGGTCAAGTGACATACAGCGCATATTTGTCAGTAGTATTTAGTATTTTAAATTAATTTTTAGTTTATTTAATATTTTAAAATATTTTTCTAATACACAATATTTAGTAGCGTAAAATATTTTTTTAGTATTTTTTATACATTTAATATTTTAAAATATTTTTTTAGTAGTCCCTCAATACCCTATGTTAAAGGTGTTTATTACTCTTAAAAAATACTTAAGAGTAAAATTGTACTAAAAATACTTTAGGATAGTATTCTATGTTATTGAAAAATATTTTAAAGTCATAGATGAATTACATATTAGTTTAAGATATTAAATTTTATTAAAAAAATATTTTAAAATGTTGGATGAATCTTATCCCATTAAATTAAACAAGCTGAAAAGTTGACTCTAACTTTGGAAAAAGAGTCTTGATCTATTATTAAATAGTTAAATAATAATAATAATTAAGATTTAGTTAACCAAATATGCTCAATATAAAAATCTAGGCCTTTGCCCTATATGTTGTAGCTAAGCTGAATACTTTCTTCATACGTTCTTCACTTACAGATCTTGTGATTGCGCAACTTGTTTGGCATTGTTTGCAACTTCTTCTTCTTCTTGGAGATCTCATTTTCATTGTTTCAAATTCCACTCAAATTTTCATCACCACTCTGTGTTCTTCCATTTTCTTCGGCACTTTTCATCAGTTCAAATCAAACTTCTCATTTTTTAAAACGTTTCAAGTTTTTATGTTTACAATATTTGTTTACTTGTTCTCAATTGTCTGATCGAGTTTGTTTTGGTGATTTCCTGATACAAACTAATCTCCAAAAAGAAAATTTGTTATTCTTCTTCGCATCAAGTTTGTTTGAGTTCTTGTCAATCATATACCCATAAAAATCTTTTAAAAAAATTAGGAAAAAGAAAAAAAAAATCTTTCAGCTTTTTTACTGCCTGTCCATCATTTCAATATAAACTCACTCAAAAAAAAAAAAAAAAGGTTGGCGTTTCCGTTTAAAATCTTTATCTGTCGCTCTTCTTTGCATTGATTAAGTTAGTTACTTTCTTAATTGTCAATCTCTCCAAAAGAAAAAACTCTTCTTTTTAGAAGTTTTGGTACTGCTTGCCTGTATTTAAGTCTTTTAGATCTGAATTAAATTTAGAAAAAAAACAAGAAGAAGAAAGATTTTGTTGTGATCAATCATAAGAAGAAGTGTGCAGTTGAGAAGCTCTGGTGGTGTCTTCATTTGTGCTTTATAAAACGCGCAAGAAAGGGATGGTGATCATAAAGTGATACTGGTAAAATCTTTATCTTGATGGTTAGAAATTATGTATTGGAATTGTTAGAACATTTACTTATTTCCTCTCTGTTTTTGGACTAGAGAACTTTAGTTGCTGCATTTCACATCTCAAGCTCAACAAAGCTAAGGTCAACTCCTCATTCACACTGAGCAAGGTAATTTTTGGATGTGGTTCAATTTATAATGGTACATCTTGTAGTTGGATGTGGATTCTCTCATGTCTTTGTTACTAGTATTTTTCCCTCAAAATTCAAAACTGCAAATTTTGTTCCTGCTTAGCTTAAACACGATATATATAAATATATATGCATCAAACCCAGGCAAGCTCATGACATTAACAAGGGCTTCCTTCAATCCAAGGACATTATGAAAAGTCTACAATAAAATGATTGATCGGCATCTATATGTAGAAATTATGATTTGTTTCATAATAATTGCTTTAATTGGATGAAAAAAACACCCTGGTCTTCACACTAAACAAGACTAAAAAATACGCTAAAGCCCCTTAAATTATAGGATAATTGTATATCCTCTTCCTAACATTTAAAAGTTTAGAATAAAAACCTTAATATTTTATGTTTTGACTATTAACTTCCTTACTATTAAAATTACAATTTAAGTTAATAGTTTTTCCTTGTTAAAATTTTTATATTTTTTATTATATACCATATAATATTTTTTTTGGATTTATCAACCAGCATCCTGTACTACTAGCAACCAACTAGTCTAATTTGTGAGTGCTTGGAACTATCTAATTTTTAAAACAACACTTGATATTTTATATATAATTTTAAGTATTTTATCCTTTTTTTAAAGATGTGATTAAATAAATATTTTCAAGAGAGTATTGCGTATTTTCACCTACTAAAACAGTATGAGTTTTGGTTGTGTACAAGTCACTAAAATTAGGGGAAGAATAAATTTTTCCCTTGCTTGGATGCAAGGGAAAATGGGAGAGAAAGAAAAAGTGAGGAGAAAAATTAGGTGGGTCTCACGTCCCATTTTCCTGCGGAAATTTCTCTTCACATGTGGAGAGATTTGGAGAGAGAAATTTGTTGTCCCAATTTAACCTTCCACACCTCATCTATTTTTTCCCTACATACACAGTTTTATTTTTTATTTTTTTGCCCAATACAAGTTGTGGTCTTTTATTCTTCAGAAAGCGTTGCATAATTTTATAAGTTAGATTGAGAGGTTTTTTTTTAGCGAGATCAGAAAAAAAAATAAATAATATTTTAAAAAGTTCTTTTTTAATTTCTGTATATTTAATTTTTTTAAAAAAAACTTGTTTATATTTTTTATATTATATTTTTAATCATTTAATAATGAAATTGGATAATATATAATTTATTTATTTCTCTTTATTATATTTAATTTTGAAAATTTATCCATTTTATATTTTAAACTAAAAAATGAAATTTTTGTTAAATTATTTTGTTTTGATATATATTTATGTTAAAATAATTTGGTCATTGTGATATTTAATTTAATTTTAAACATAACATATTTTAATATAGAGGTAAGGATATTTTAGTCATATAAATATTTGCTCATTTTCTTTCTTTCCATGTTTTCCCTCACCCGTCCCAGCCACATGAGTGATTATATTTTTTTCTCTATTTTTTTCTTGTGTCAATCTTCTGTTCTCCTTTTTTTTTCTATTTTTTTTACCTCTCAATCTTTCTTCCCATCCAGGGGGGGTTGCCAGTACATACATACATACATACATACATACATACATACATACATACATACATACATACATACATACATACATACATACATACATACATACATACATACATACATACATACATACATACATACATACATACATACATACATACATACATACATACATACATACATACATACATACATACATACATACATACATACATACATACATACATACATACATACATACATACATACATACATACATACATACATACATACATACATAATATATTATTCTTAAACAAAAATTATGATTGGTATCTCATCTATATTAGCTTTCTATATGTAAGTGTCACATTTCTCTCTTATCGTACTAATGGGACAAAGGTTTGGTTTCATCCAACAGTATTAAGAAATTGAAGAATTTAAAAGGTCAATCATTTAATCCCAACCAATTGATTATCTTTTCTAAATAAAATTTTGGTTCATGCTATTGTTCCTGCCGCTAAAAATATGACGTTCAAATGATTTTAGATTAGAAATACCATAGAAATTTTTAACTTTCTAACCTTATAGAATTATCATTGAAAGTTGTTGCTAAAAGTCAGAAGGAGTTGAAGGATTATATATATATATATATCACTAGTTAGTGATTGTTAGAAGTTACTTCAAGTTGATTTCAGCAATATCTTCCTTAATGGAGATCTCTAACAGGAAGTGTTCATGTAGTAGCCTCCAGTTTTATCTTAATTACATAGTGCTCTGATCTTTTTTGAGAACATACATTAGAGTTCAAACTATTAACTCTGTTAAGAATATTTTAGCAAGATTCTGAAAATATATACTTTTAATTAAAATTTATATTAAAATAAGCTTTATTTTCTAATTTACCCTTCATACTAAAACCCTTAATTAAATGTGTTTATAAATGTTTGACCAAAAAATGTGTTTAAAAATTTTAAATTTAAATAATTTAGAAAATATATATTTTTAAATCTGAATAAAAATGTTTTTGAAATATTTTGTAGCCATTTAATAAATCAGAATAAATAAGTTTCAACCAATGTGATGAATAATTAAAATTTGAAAATTTGAAAATATATGTATTAGAAAAATTTTCGGTTATATCATTTTTTTGGCAAATATAAATGTTTAAATACTCATTTTAAAGAGGGACATTTTGGTCAAAACAAAGTGCAAAAATCAAATTTACCGGTCAACTAACTAACAGTTCGGATGGGTGGAAATGAAATCGTAAAAACATAAGAGAATTTGTGCATTATGTAATTTTTAAAAAAATTTATATAAGTTTTCAAAATAGAGGGAAGGTATGTGTAATTAAGATAAAATTGAATGGTAGTTAAAGCATTTTACTTTAAAATATAATGATTTTTTAATTTTACATCTATTCAAAAGTCAAAATTATGTATAATAATAAATAAATAAATAAATTATATATATATTTAGGTCTATAATCTCTTAAAAGAAACATCACTCCTGGGAACAAGAAAATTGTATTTTCAATACAAAAATGGTTAAATTTTTTGGGTTTTGTGTGGCTTTAATAGTTGGTCTAAGATCTCATCAAATAAAAGGATCCCTCTCCCTCCTCATCCCTCATAAGCATTTTTTTCTTTGCCTTTCTCTTATTTTCTTCTCTATACTTCTCTCTCTTGCCTAAACTATAAAAAAATTTAAAAACACTTTTTTTAAAAAAAAAGTATTTTTAAAAAAAGTGTCTTCTAAAAAACACTTTAAAAAAGTGTTTTTAAGAATTTTTTTTAAAAAATATACTTTTTAAAAAAATTTAAAAACACTTTTTTACAGTGTTTTTTTAAAAAAAAAACAATATTTTCACTTGTACAGTGTCTTTTAAAAAAAACAGATGTTTTTTAATAATTTGGGCAGCAGAAAGAAACAAATAGAAAAAAAAAGCACGGCAAAAACAAGAAGAGGAGAGCTTCTAAGAGATGAGGAGGGAGAGTGCTTCTAAGGTGATCTGCTTCCCAGATAAAAAGGTTCGCTAGCTGCTTCTACCATAAAGGTCAAAAAACATATTTGACAAATTGCTCTTTAAAAAACTGAAGTTTTAAAAGAGGAAAATGGATAACAACCAAGGCGACACCTTTATAGAATTTAATGATCAAAATATAATTTCCCAAAATATTAAATATTAAGTAAAAAATAAACTGCAAAAAGTCAAAAATATACTGACAACAACACATCGTCTGTGATTTTAATTAGGAAAAGAGTGAGACATATGACTATTTAGAACGTATTCGATCTTTAGAGAGTATCACTTTGTTATAATTCTAATAACGGCATTTAGAGAGACATCCTAACTTTTAAGTGACTAGATTTATACCTAAAGATAATTGATAGCTCCCTCTACCTAATATTAATATTGTCTAGGAGGAAATGAGACTTCACCTGCCCTTAGATCATAGGTGAGCTTAACTCATTTCTAAAAATTTTTGTACCCAAAAAAAATACCAACAAGAGAGTACCACTTGGAGCATGTTAAATCTTGGAGGGATATCACTTTGTTGTAGTTCTAGTCACAACATTTTGGGGAGATATTATAGTTCTTAGATACTTAGGTTTACACCTGAGGATAATTGACAACTTGTCTTGCCCATATCAGTATCACTTAGGAAAAAGAGCAATTTCGCTTTGCTTTAAATTATAAGTGAGTCTAACCTATTTTTAAAAAATATTATAACAAAAAAATTACCAATAATGAATTATATCTAGTTTAAATAGTTAGTTCTCCATGGCATAGTAAATTAAAGTTTGAATTTTTACTACAAAATATTTATTGCCAAGTAGTGCTTCAAATATCATGACCTTAAAATGGGTAAAACCATGGCTTCTCATAAATGAAATCCATGAATGTGTTCTGGAGGCTAGACAGTACAGAGCCATACACGACACGCGTGGTAGAGAATCAGCGACCAAGTTATTCTTACCAGGCTTGTATTCAATACTGGATGGATTCCCCAATAATTTAGGCAAACATGCTTCATACTGGTGCTTAATACCACTCTTTCTAAAATTGTCCTAGCTATTCAATTCGTCGATGGCCGAATGCACACTTCGTCATCTTTGTGAACTGCTAGTGCCTCTTCAATTGTTTCAACACAAGTTCCACATATCGCAACTGTAATTCCCAAGTCGCACTATAGAGTAGTATGTCATCAAAAAAAATAAAACAAAAGGGCATAGATATGGTCAGAAAACTGAATACATCAATGCTTGGAAGGTTGCCAGCTCATTGGAGAGACCGAACAGCATCACTAACCACTCATAAAGACCCTGATGCGTTCTGAAGGCCATTTTCTCTCTGTTCCCTTCTCTCATCAGAATTTGGTGATAACCTGATCGGAGATCCAATTTGGAATCATATACAGAGCCGTGGAGTTCGTTAAGTAACTCATCAACAGTCAGCATGGGAAATGCATCTTTGATCGTGACTGCGTTAATGGCCCTATAATCAACACAGAAACGCATTGTCCCATCCTTTTCTAACCAAAATCATAGAGCGGAAAAGGGACTCAAACTAGGTTAAATTAATCCATCCTCCAATAGCTTTGTCACCATCTTCTCAATCTCTGTCTTTTGACTCATGGGTATTGATACAACCTCATTTCACCAGCCCTGTCCCTGGTGTTAATTCAATTCGATGTTCATGCCCTCTGTTCGGTGGTAAACCCCTTGGTTTATGAAACACATTTGTTGTGATAACCAACTCATGTCCTCAGGCATTTCCATCAATTTATTCTCATTCAGAACTACCTTGGTTGCCGCAATCATATAACATTCGGCAATTGATCCACTTTGTTGATTTGTATCAACTGGTGACATTGAACTTGTGCACACGAAGGTCCTCTAAACCCCTTAAGAGTCGTGAATCGCCCATCTTGAAGGTAACTATAGAGAATTTTAATCAGTAAGATGGGGTCCTAATGTAGCCAACCAATCAACCCCAATCACAATATCCACCCCGGCAATAGACAACACATACAGAGCGTAGCTAGAGTATAACCACATATTTGAATTGGTACCTTGGTAACCATGTCAGTACTAGTCAATATCTTTCCTATCTCCTGAAGTACTTTAAGCCCAGTGGTCCCTTTCAACGGTAAATTTAGTACTATTCTCGGATTGATGAAGTTATCAAAACTCCCTCCATCAAGCAGAATTTGAACCTCTGTGCCCAAAAGAGTGCTCTGAAACCTGATAGTTATGGGCCCATGAGTGTCTCACAAAGCATGAAGCGATAAGTGATGGAGTGTAGCCTCCAGAGCAGGTTCGTCGTCTACTTGGTCCTCACTCTCTTCTTCCTCATCATCTGCAATGAGCATCATAAGTTGTTTGTTGGGACATCTGTGTGTGGCAGAAAATTTCGCATCACATGTGTAGCAGAACCCTTTCTCTCTGCAGATTTGCATCTCCACAAGTTTTATACATTTAATGGGTAGAGTATTGGGCATTGGTAAAAGTGGAGGTAAATTATTTTTGCCCCCTCCAGAGTTACTAGACGTCAAGATATGAGATCCACTTCCACAGTTCCACTTGAGTGAGGTATTTTGCTGAGCTACACTTGAGGTAGACGTATTCCACATCTTGGTTTTCGAGCCTGCACCCATATAACACATATAGGTTGGAAAAGAGTTTAGAAAATTATTTATGAAAAAAATAATTTTAGACAGCTTTTATAAAAGGGAAAAAGACAAAGAAAACTCATTTCAATTTTAGAAAGACAAATTGGACATCCAAATATTAAAAATGACAGATTGGGTAGGGGATTCAATCTATTATTTGTAAATTTGTGTGCAAAGAACAAATTAGCCTTCACTTTGCAAAGACCAAATTACCTTATCTTCTTCGGTTTGCAACGCAGTGCTACAGTAGAAGCTGTTAACTTACTCAGAAGATATTGTCCATGGCGGTCCAACTGAATCTTCATACTTCTTCTCTCAATCCTCTTACATTTTCATCTTCGAATCCCTCTATTACATCCTTCAAACCTTGCGTTTTTGCTATGCCCAAGCCATTCTCTTCGAATCTATTTCTTAATGCAACACCCCAAAAATTTAGACTTTCTACTGCCGCAACTACAGATAAAGAATCCATTGATAAGGATATGGAGTGGGATGGTATCTCTGCAGAAGTCACTCTTACGATGTAGGTATATTTTCAGAGTTCTAAGGATTTTTCTTTTGTTTTTGGGAATTGTGAAGTGTGTTTGATGTTATTACCCTTTTGTTAAACAATAGATGAATGGACAATCAATTTTATTCTCCCATTATAAAATATAGCTCTCTATATACTTGAGTAAAATGATTTCTTTTCCGTTTTTGCTCAAACATGAAAGAGCTTGAGACACTGTGCCAAAATATAATACTTTTTTAATATTGAAATCCTTTCCTTCCTCACAATTCCTTTAAAATTAAACAAATTGAAAGAGCCAGAGAAATTTCAAAACTAGAGACACCATAATTTGAATTTTATCATGTTATAGGGTGGTGTCTCATATGCATGATATATGTTATTGATGTTTTAGAATCTTGGAGTGGTGGTGAAGCCAACTGACAAGTTAAGGCTTGTTTTGAAATTCATTTGGATGGAGAAAAATATTGGTATTGCACTCGACCAAATGATTTCAAGTCATGGAACTATTCCTCTGAGCCCTTACTACTTTTGGCCAAGGAAAGATGCTTGGGAAGAGCTCAAGGAGTTACTAGAGAGCAAGCCCTGGATATCTCAAAAGCAAATGATTATTCTTCTCAACCAAGCTATTGATATCATCAATTTGTGGCAACAGAGTGGTGGAACTTGGTATAATCTAATGTATGGGTATTTCAAATGCGTTTGATGTTATGTTAAAAGTATGTTTCTTTGTCAATTTTCTTTGGGAAGGGGGAGGGGAGGAAAAGAAAACATAAGTTTCTTTTATGTATTTATCTCTATGTTCTACGATGAGAATATATCACGTGTACAATTTTTTTTTAAAAAAAGTAAATGAGATGTTGAATTGTAAAAAATCTTCATGCATGTTTTTGTAGAAGCACCTTACATAAAAAAAACTATTTATAAGTCTTGTCCTTTATGTTACAATTGTTGTATTGCACTACTGTAGGGCTTTTTCTGTCAAGACAAGTTCTTAATTTCTTTTAGAAGAACCTGTATTATTTTTATAGATTTTTATTGTTGGATGGTTTGTTATGGTAGATTTGTCTTAGTGCTTTAGGATAATCTTGTAGTCACTTTGCCTCCAAAGGATTAATCTGTAAGATTTGACTGACTCTAATTATGAGACTTGATACATTTTGACCTCATGTTCTAGTTCATATATACTTCTCATGTATTCTTCTCATCACTTCCATAGGGTACATAATGTAGTCAGATTGAGGCTTCTGTAGATTCTATCTTGGAGATTGTCACATTGGTAAGGAAGATGAGTTCCACCCTAAATTGTTGATTCTGTGCAGCTGCATCACACTGTTATTTTCTTACTTATTCATTCAGAACCTTACTGTAGAGCCCAACTCATCACTTATATTGTCCTTCATTTGTTCTACTATGTCCTTCAACTTATGCTTTTTGTACATAATATTTTAGATATAAGAAAAAAGTGTATAGTGCATAGAATATGATGTATAGTGTTAATGGACATGATTATTTTTTGTAAGTGGCATAAATTAAGTAGTCAATGCTAGCAATAAAATTGTGTAGCACATTATGGCTACAATTTGCAAATCCCACTGTTAGACTTGTCAATCATATTGTAAAAGTTATAAATACCATAATAATAATTGTAAATCTCATTGTCAGACTTGCAAATCAAATTGACTTGTAAATCCCATGAGCAAAGCTATAAATACCATTATGGGAGTTATAAATACCATTGATAAAGTTATACATCCCATTGTGGAAATGACAAATACTAGTAAGAGTTACAAATACCATTGACAAACTTATAAATACCATTCTAGGAGTTATAAATATCATTGCCAAAGTTGTAAATCTCATTTTGGAAGTGGAAATACCAATGGGAGTTACAAATATCATTAAAAAGCTTACAAATATCATTGTAAAAGTTACAAATACCATTGTGAGAGTTGCAAATACTATTGGCAAAGTTGTTAATCCCATTGGCAAAGTTGTTTATTTTTCATTGTGGGAATTGCAAATACTATTGATAAAATTGTAAATACCATTGTAGGAGTTGCAAATACTATTGGCAAAGTTATTAATCCCATTGGCAAAGTTGCTTCTTCTCCGTTACGGAAGTTGCAAATATCATTATGAGAGTTATAAATAGTATTGACAAAGTTGTAAATCTTATTGTAAAAGTGGTAAATACCAGTAGGAATTACAAATACTATTGATAAACTTACAAATATTATTGGCAAAGTTGCAAATACTATTGTGGGAGTTGCAAATACTATTGTTAAAGTTGTTAATCCCATTGGCAAAGTTGATTATTCTCTATTGTGGGAGTTGCAAATATCATTGCGGAAGTTATAAATACCATTGACAAAGTTACAAATTCATTATGGGAGTTACAAATACCATTAGTAAAGTTGTTAATCCTATTGATAAAGTTGTTTCTTCTCTATTGTGAGAGTTGCAAATATCATTGTTGAAATTGTAAATACCACTATGGGAGTTAAAAATACTATTAGTAAAGTTGCAAACACCATTGTCAAAGTTACAAATACCATTTTCAAAGTTACAAACACCATTGTCAAAATTGTAAATACTATTGTCAAAATTATAAATACTATTATAGGAGTTACAAATACCATTGTCAGAGTTGTAAATACTATTGGCAAAGTTGTAAATTGTATTGTCAAACTTGCAAATAACATTGGAAAAGTGAAGGGGTCTTTGCACATAAATTTACAAATGACAGATTGGGCCTCCTACCCAATCTGTTATTTTCATTATTGAGAAGCCCAATTTGTCCTTTTGAAATTCAAATGGGTTTTTTTTATCTTTCTCCTTTTATAAAAGGGTTTTTTTAAAAAATATAATTTTAAATAAATGAGTGTTTAGATAATTATTACTAAAAGTACTTTTGTAATTAAAAAATTACTAGAAATAATATGATTTTATTAAAAAAAAAGAGAGATGAGAGAGAATATAAAAATTAAGGGTAAAATAATAATTAGATAATTTATAAATTTTTTTATTATTTTAAAAATTAATCTTAATAATTTATTTAAAATTTTAATTTTAAATTATAGTTTAATTTAATTTTTTTTTTATAAACATGGCACATAGTATCCAAAATTAACCTGATAATGCCAATGCCTGTAGTACTGTAGTAGGTTTATGTACTGTCACGTCACGTCTCAACTCCGTCTTCAGACCTTCCAGATAACAGTCAAACAAGGCTGACTCTGGTACTTCCTTAGTCCTATTCGACAACGGCATGAATTTCGTGTTATATTCCTCTATTGAACCCTGTTGAATCAGTTTGAACAATTGCCCACTAGCACAGCTCGAACTGAGTTGGCCCAAACTGTTCTTCCACAACTCGAGCTAATGATACCAATTCGGAAATCTTCGCGTCTTCTCCAGCATCTAGAGCCACGGCAACACATCGCCATCTAAATGTACTGAAGCGATCACCAATCACTGTGAATCAAGGACATCATAATATTTGAAGTATTGCTCAGCCTTGAAAATCCAGTTTAGTGCCTCTGTTCCATCGAATCTCGGGAAATCTAGCTTCATAATTTGTTATGAACATGATAGTAATTCGTATAAGTGTTTGTCGGTATTGCAGATGATACTTCCCGTATCGGCAAACTCACACTAATCTCCTTCTACCGTTTCAGTTCGTCGACAGATAAAGCCAAGGAATCGATCCCTGCCTCAATTCTGTCAAAATGACTCTTGGTCTCGTCAAACCTTTCATTCGTTCGCTTTATTTTGGCACTTGTTTCATTAATAAACTCATGGTTCCTCTTCATATCAGCTCTTGTCTCATCCATAAACTTATGGGTTTTCTTCATATTTACCTGTAACTCTTTCAGTTTGGTGTTGTCCGCCATAGTGCCAACCTTCTCAATGAAAGCACCAAAAAATGGTAAGAACTCAATAGACAAATATGGATAAATGTCACAACGATTATTATATTATGTCAAAAGATCAAGTACACTGTAAAATGCAGAGAAATAAGATCCACAAAAAGAAATAGCAACAGAAGGAAAGGGAAAGGGTCAGAACAGAATCCAATCAGAGAGAAGGAACCATAATCAAATCATTCACACCCTCTTTTGTCTTCTTATAACATGGCTTCTCCCTCTAGGTCTCGCAGCTTCCAAGACTTTTTTCGGACCCTCTAAGTCTTCTTGATTGGCCATGTTTCCTTCATATTGCCCTTTTGACTATAACCTTCAGTATTGGTATCACTTGACCTATTACATGATAGTAGTGATATTTGCCTTTTACTCAATTTCTCATGGTCTTGGATTAAGAGGAGCTGTTTTTAACAATTATTATTTTGATGACAAAGACTTGATTAATTACAAAGTTGGGACAAGTTGCTGGACTACCCACTTTTCCCCTACATATTCATTCTTCAAGATTCCATTGCCATTTAGTTCTTTTTCTTGTGTTAGAATTTTATACTCTTCTATTCCTTTTCGCCCAATAAATTTTCATTCAATCCCTTCAATCTCATTGTTGATTTGTTTTGTCAAGTATTAAATTTGCTTGTCATTTTATTCAGGAAGTAAGAATGGACATTCTCATTTCTGTTGCTGCTAAAATAGCAGCGCTTACTGTGCAACCCATTAGAAGGCAAGGGGGATATTTCTTATGCTATAGAAACAATTTGAATAAGCTAAATGATGAAGTAAAGGATCTGCAGACAAGGAAAGGACGTATCGATCGAGAATTTGAAGATGAAAGGAGAAATGGAAGAGATATTGAAGGTGACGTTTTAAGATGGCAAGAAGGTGTTATTGAGACCTTGAAAGAAGTAGAGAAACTTTCTGAAGATGAACATCATGCTAGTATACAGTGTTGGAAATGGTCTTTTCCAAATTTGAAATCACGACTTCAACTTGGAAGAAAAACAAAGAAAATAGCACACAAGATTGTTCAAATGAAGGAAAGGGGGAGGTTTGAAGGTGGAGTTGGGTATTTTCCACATTTAGATATTACAAGCAACTTTTCTACTACTAGAGGAAGTGATAAGCTAGAGTCAAGAAAGAAATTATGTCGTCTCTAAAGGACCCCAATGTCAATAGGATTGGGGTTTATGGGATAAGTGTAGTGGGAAAGACCACTCTAGTTAAAGAAGTTGCCAAACAAGTTAAGGATGACAAGTTGTTTGATGCAGTGGTTATGGTAACTATATCCCAAACAAATCTCGAAAGAATTCAAGATGAGATCGCAGAACAGTTAGACCTCTATACTCTAAAAGAGATGACCTCCTCAATTGGAAGAGCCAATTTTTTGTGTGAGAGAATAAAAAAGGAGAAAACTATCCTCATCATACTTGATGATCTAAGGGAGAAAATTGATTTGGAGAAGTTAGGAATCCCTTCTTTAGATACATGGGTAAAAATTAATTCGGAAAAGGTGGAAGTTCCTCTAAAGGATGATTCCAAGGGTTGCAAATTATTATTGACTTCAAGAAATCAAGCTATTTTACAAATGAATGCTACTCAAAAGAACTTCCCCCTTCAAGTTTTGAATGACAGAATCTTGGAGCTTGTTTGAAGCTATGGTTGGTGATGTTGTTAAAGATGCTAATTTCCAAACTATAGCAACCCAAGTGGCTCAAAGGTGTGCATGCTTGCCTGTTTTGATAGTCACAATTGCAAAGTCATTAAAATATAATATGAATATTTATTATTGGAAAGATACCTTGAACAATCTAGAAAGTGTTTATAACAGAGACATGCGTGACACCCTTTTTTCAGCTTTGGAATTCAGTTTGAACCGATTGAAAGATGAAGTAAAGAAAGTATTCTTGCTTTGTGGTGTGCTTGGAACATCCTTATCAGTTAGTGACTTGTTGAAATATGTTATTGGTTTGGGTATATTAAAACATGTAAATACCATTGAGGATGCAAGGAATAGGCTTTATAGTATAATTTATGACCTTAAGGCATCTTGCTTGTTGATTAATGATGATGATGATGATGCAAGAGCAGAAATGATCAAAATGCATGACATTATTTGTGAAGTAGCTGTCTTCATTGCGTCGAAAGATGTTTTCATTAAAAGTAATGCTAAGTGGGAAGATTGGCCAAGAAATGATATTCCTGAAAGGTGTACCCATATTATCTTGGACTGTTGTTGCATCCAAAAGCTCCCTGAAAGGTTAGATTGTCCCCATTTGACATTTCTCCTCATGAACAGCACTGATAATCGCACTTTAAAAATTCCAGATTCCTTTTTCGAGGGGATGGGAAACCTTGAAGCATTAGATTTAACAGGGCTGATCATGTCTTCATTACCTACATCTCTCAACTCCTTGACTAAACTCAAAACATTGTGCTTGGATCACTGCTCTTTGAAAGATATGAATGGAATTGGTGCGTTGATAAATTTAGAAATTCTTAGCTTAATCCATTCATCCATGGAAGAGTTCCCACGGGAAATAGAGATGCTGACTAAGCTTAGAATGTTGGATTTGAGCAAATCTGGAATTGGTACCACCCTACACAACATTTTGTGTAAGTTGACCAAAATAGAGGAATTGTATATGGGCGACGCAACAATTAATTGGGAGGTGAAAAGCTCAACTAAGCAAAAGAGAAATACTAGTCTTGCTAAGCTAGGCAATTTGACTAGTTTGACCACTCTAGAAATTCAAATCCATGAGGCTTGGCTTCTACCTAAGGACTTACCATTTGACAAGTTAAACAGATACAAGGTTGTTATAGGAGATAAATGGGAATGGTTAAACAACGAAGAGATCTCAAGGTTGCTAAAGCTAAAGCTGGATACCAGCATTCGTTGGGAACGAGGGATCAAAACATTGATTAAAAGAGTGGAAGATTTATACCTGGATAAAATTAGTGGCATTTCAAATGTGCTTTTTGAATTGAATGGCGAAGGATTTCCAATGCTAAAGCATTTGCACATCCAAAATTATGGTGAAATTCAAAATATTATCAACTCAACGGAGAGGAATCAAACTCATTTTTTGTTTCCAGAATTGGAGACATTGACAATTCACAATCTCAATAACTTGGTGAAGATATGTCATGGTCCAGTTAAGGATAACTCTTTTGGCAAACTCAAGGTTGTGAAAGTCACAAGTTGCGATCAATTGGTATATCTCTTCTCTATTTCAATGGTTAAAGCTTTTTCTCAACTTGTTCATATTGAAGTTTCTGAATGCAATTTTATAAAGAAGATTGTGTTAGCAGAAAGTGACGATAGTGGCAAAACTATTGATGAGAAGATTGATTTTCTTCCATTGCGATCATTGACTTTACAACATTTGCCAACCATCGACTATTTATTCTCTCATGAGTTGACATCTTTTCCAACACCGTTTTTTAGTGCCAAGGTATATTCTTTAATTTTTTTCATACACCAATCGAGACAAGCAATATCCAATGATTGATAATTTCTTTATGCATGACATTTTATTTTACTTTGTATCAACGCAAACTTTATCAGCATCCTCTTATTAGTGAATTTCGTCAGCTTTTGGATATCCACAGTTGATCAAAATTCTCAACATTAAAATTATGTCCATACTATGTTACTTCATATTTCTTTTATCACAATGAACTAAAACCATATTTTTCATAGGTTAAATTTTCTGATTTGGAGACTTTGAAGTTGAGTTCGATCAATTTGAAAAAAATTTGGGATGAGTCTTCTACACCATATTTGGTCCAAAATTTGGCCAACCTTACTATAGAGGAATGCAGTGGCTTAAAGTATTTATTCTCATCTTCTACGGTTGCAAGACTTTTAAATCTCAAGCAACTTGAAATAAGTAAATGTCATATGATGGAGGAGGTCATTGCTACAGAGGAGATACATGGCGCAGCACTAGGAAAGGTAATTTCAATATTTGAACTGAAAAGATTTTACTGGGTAGTTTATATCTCTCTTATCAATTAGAGTTTGATTCTGTTAAGTTGAAATTCAATGCCAACGACCCCCTCCCTCTCTCGTTTGAAACAACAAGTTGATATCAGAGTAGCAAATACTTAAAATGATTCACATTTTACTTTTTTTGCTCACTTTTAACTTTACAAATGGATGACAGGTGCTTTTTCCCAAATTGGAAGCAATAATAATAAAAGACATGCAGAATTTAAAGACGATATGGCACCCCATCCTGGCTTCAAATTCCTTGGCCTGCTTTAAGACGTTGAAAGTAAAAAATTGTGAAAAATTTGAGAAAATATTTCCATAATATATGGATGGAGCATTTGCAACTCTAGAGACATTGAAGGTTAAAAACTGTAAGTTAATGCAAGAGATATTCCATTTGGGTGTCAATACAAATGATACAACACAGCTCAAATATATCACACTACTTGGATTGCCACAGCTGAAACAAATTTGGAGCAGAGGTTCGCAATCAAGTCTTCACTTTAAGAATATGCAAGTTGTGCGTGTTGAAGGATGTGATAGTTTAGAGTACCTTTTTCCATTCTCCATAGCCATGAACCTGCCTCCACTTGAAGGAATTACAATAAAGAATGCGGAAAAGATTAAGGAAATTGTTTCCAAGAGAGAAGAACCATTAGATGATCCTGTCAAATTTGAGCTTAATCAACTAATCTCAATGGTGCTTTGGAATTTACCAGATTTGCAGGGATTTTTTTATTGGAAATCATAGTTTATCTTGTTCATCATTGAAAGAATTGGATGTCTTCAATTGTGAGAAATTGAAGCTGTTCAAAACACAATGTACATGTAGCCAGGGAAGACTTTCTCATAACAATCTACTCCATGTCTCAATGCAACAACCTCTTTTCACAATTGAAGAGGTATGGCTCATCTTTTAAAGAAAATAGCTAATTATATTTTTCATATGTTTGTTTGTTTGTCAAGGATGTGTCCAGGAATTCCCGGGCTATAGGTGAAGTCATTAAAGAGGTTTAGGTCTATATTACTTATTAATATTTATAATATTTTTTTAGTTTTTTGAGTTGCATAATCACTTATCAAAGTTTTATAATTAAGTAATTCTAGCATTCTATTTTCAGTTGATAATATTGCTAACCCATTCAATATATCTTGTTACATAGTTAATTTTCAATATGGTATAAGCAATTTTAATTTTGAAAAACTTCCTTCAGCAATAGCAGTTATTACTGGAATTATCAATATAATATCTAAGTAATGCATGTATTTAGAAAAGAATATTATTTTTTTTATATAGGTTAACACTTCTATATGAGTATTATTAATTTCTTTTTGTTAAAATTTTCTCAATACTTTTTAAGATTAATACAATTTTTCCAATTTCTGTATTGTTTTAATAAAGTTTTCTCTCTCTCTCTCTTTTTCAATTTATACTTGTTAATACTTCCATTGGCCCTAATTTAACACATTTTTATTGGGGTCTATACCACACAAAAATATTGATTATACTTTTTCCAATTAATAATTGTTTTGTCCAAAAAATTAATAATCGTTCACTTGCATGTTACAATGTTATATTCTTGAGTATTGTATTATTACTATGGACACTTTGTCTTCTATTACATTACTTTGGACTAGGGATTTAATCCACCCTAAAGGGGTACCATGGATTATTATAAATACTAGGGTGAAAACATAATAAGATATTTTCCATTTCTAGTTATCAATATTTTCTTCTTGCATGGCATAGGTGATTGCCAACTTGGAGGCCTTAAGGCTAAACAATGAGGATGCTAGCATGATATTTTAATCCCAAGTTCCAAGTGACCAATTTCGCAAACTTAACGTTCTGCGGTTGTTTGAACTAGAAGATGCTCAAGCTACTTCCCTATATTGGTTTCTCCAAAATATATCCAGTCTTGAGTGGCTACTCATTCAAGAGAATTCTTTCAAGGTGATATTCCCAGACGAAAGGCCTCAAGATGAAAATGGAGAAACTGAGATTAAAACACGACTCAAGAAGTTGGCGCTATATAAATTGTATGATCTCCAGCATATATGTAAAGAAGGATGCGAATTGGACCCGGTTCTTGAAGATCTTGAATACTTAGATGTAGATGAATGTTCCAATTTGAAGCACCTGGTGCCTTCCTCAGTAACCTTTAATCACCTAACATATTTAGAGGTGCAAAATTGTAAAGGATTGATTTATTTAATCACCTCTTCAACAGCAAGAAGTCTCGTCAAGTTAACAGTATTAAAGATAAGAGAGTGTGATTCGGTTGAGGAAATTGTGGCTGAGAAAGGAGGGGATAGCATAAATGAAATCGCCTTTAGCAGCCTAGAAGTTTTGGAACTTGATAGTTTGTCAAAACTCCAGATATTTTGCTCCTATAACTGCTCATTAAAGCTTCCAGTGTTGGAGAAACTTGTGATAAGGAAATGTCCAAGAATGAGTAGCTTTTCTGCAAGGGAGACAAGAGCACCGATGCTTCAAAAGATACTGACAGATGAACAAGATGGAATAAGGTGTTGCAAAGGTGATCTTACTAGAATAGTCAACAAGATGTTCCAAGATATGGTATGTTCTTTTTGTATTTTATGGAAATTAATCATTACATGAAGAGCGTCAGAATATCATTTCTATGTAATGTCCTCCAGTCACTATTTCTTTTTACATATATTATGAACGCTATATGAAAATAGTGTGGCAAATTTATTGTTTAATGTGATTTGATGTTTGTGGATATGGTATGTTTTGACCTTTTTTTTATTAATTCTTTGTCAATAGTATCCCGTCATTGTAACCGGCATAGAATATGAATAACTTCACATTCCAAAAGCCTAACACTTTAAATAAAATACTAAAATTTTCCATAACGTGTTTTAAAAAAATAAACAAAATCTTTTCTAAGGACTATGTGGTGCTTTACCATTTTCAATAATACAAGTTCTTAAGAAAGGCAATTACATCAAAAGTAGTTTGTATCAAAAGCAACGCTTCGGATCAGCAACAAGGCTCTTTACTGCTCAATAGGAGGATTAGGATCACCTGCACTATCTGAAGCCAAATAATCTACTTGTGAATAACGTCCCAAAAACATGATTTAAAAGAATGTGGAAATAAACAATGTATAATCATATTAAAAATGTATTTCGTAATATTTTGTAATCTGATGCAAACCTTTTCATAAATATTTGTATTTTAGAGGAAACAATAATCTAAAATAATCATTTCAAATCAATCATTTAAAAATAATCCTTTCAAAACTATGACCTTTCTGTAGGACTTCAACAGAACGTAAACAGACGTGGACACACAGTCTACGAGGGTAACTAACCATTCTGGCGGCTCAAAGCCACTAATACAGATGTGGACACACAGTCTACGAGGATAAGTAACCATTATGGCGGATCGAAGCCACTAACTGTCGCGAGAATGAATCCCACGAAATAATTCTGGTGGCTCAAGGCCACTAACTATTGCGAGAATGAATTTCACGAAAAAATTCTGGTGGCTCAAGGCCACTAGCTGTCGAGCTTGAGTAACCAAGGTGTACGAAAGACTAATAGTTGGGTAATTAAATTTGCCAATGATTTGCCAAACAGAAACTGAGACAAAACCCTAGAACCATAATTCACCCTTGACAGATATGATTTCTCAAAGCAAAATTCCCAGACTTGGTAACTTAAGCTTGGTTCCAATATGCTAAGTTTAAATTTTTAGCTTCTCTTCACAAACATTCTTCTTTGATTAACTGATTTAAAACTGTCATGACCACTGCCACCAACTGAGAAATTTAAAACAGAACACGCCTAAACCAAAACTTATGATATTTAGTTAGATCCCAGGTTACTATGCTTAACTATCATATCCCAAGAGTTCCAACTCAATCAAATCCATGACCACTCACAGTACCATCTTATTTGCTCACATATATACCCCTATGCATATATGCTCACAACATTCCCTGACCAAAGTTATACTGCAACAATACCCCCAAAACACATACACTGCACAAAGAACACAAACATAGAGCAGCAGCGACTTCAGCGTATGCATACATCCCTGAATTCCTCTACAACCAGGCATCACAGTCCCAACTCATTAGTTCACACTAGCACCACCCACAACAACACAGCGACAACAATATGAATATAAGAACAGCGAACCGAGAAAATTTGCAAACCAGATATCACTGTAACATTCTTACTCATACCCATCACAACTCATCAATCATTCCTACAGATTAATCCTCATCAATTCTAGGCATGATTCAGTCAAGAAGAGAGCAGTGGAAATCAGTTATATGGCTAAAATTCAAAACAGGGGAGTCGGCAAACACATGTCTAAGAACGCATTCAATGGAAACAGGAAATCACTACAACTTTGCTCACGGCGAACAGAACAAAAACCAATGGTAAATCTATTTCCCAATTAACAACCATGACGTCGGAGCTCTGAAAACCAACGGCGGAACAGAATCCAAAATTCTCACCTTGGCTGCCAACGATACTGCATGGTTTCATCAATCTTAGCAGCTTCAGCTTCTCAGCCTCTCCCTTCCCTCGCTCACCACAACCTTCGACACACTGCTTCTCCACCCCAAAAATCCCAATTTCATCGACTGCTCATTGACTTAGAGTCAGAGAAATCCTCACCCCCCAACGATTCTGCCAAAAATTGCCACCAACGTCACGAGTTTAGTTTCTTTCTCCTCTTAAGTCGCCTTCTGCCCCCTCTCTCGGATGCTCTGCTTCCTTGCTCGCTGCCCGACTGAAGGATAAGAGGAAGGGGCGAGCTGATAAAAAGGAATGGGTGAAGGGGAAATGACGGGACAGAGCAGGGATTGACCATACCGCAATGATTTTTTTCCCCTCACGTGACGCTTCCACTGCGCCGCTCCCCCTCCGCCTGCGTCGCCGAAGAAATCAGAGGAACTGAGGAAGGGAGGTTCGCTTATGCAGTGAAAAGAAAGGAGGGGTAGGATTGTAATTTCACACACCTAAGAAAAAATAAAATCCCCAACTTCTGCAGTGACAAGAAATCGAACGCGGGACGCTGTGTCACTCATACGCCTTTAACCATTCAGCCGCCCATAGTCCTTTTCAATAATTCTGCCAGAAATAATATATATGCACTTGTTCAGTAGATTTTATTTAGTAAATTTTTAGAGCCATTAAAAATAGTCAATAAGTTCATTGCTCATGGGATATATGCATCAATCTTATCGAAAACATTGTTTAATGAGTTTTAATGCCCTTTTGTTATAGCTTACCTAGATAATCATTGGCACAGGTAGCATTTAGTAGCTTCAATCATTTGGACTTTTCTAAATATCCAGAATTGAAAGAATTATGGTATAGCCAAGTTGGATAGAAAATATTCTCTAATTTGAAGCATTTGGTAGCGCGTAAATGTACTTTCTTATCCAACGTGATTTTTACATCAAATTTACTACAATTGTTGTACACATTGGAGGAACTAGAAGTAGCAGAGTGTGATTCATTAGAAGCAGCATTTGATGTAAAAGCATTGGATGACAAAATATTGGAATAAAAGGAAGTTAGTAGGTTGAAAAAATTAACACTCTCGGGGCTTCCAAATTTGAAACACATATGGAACAGAGAAGCCGGAGAAATAATCAGCTTTGGAAATTTACAACTTGTGAAAGTTGATCAATGCCAGCACCTAAAATGTTTGTTTTCATTCTCGTTATGCCAAGACTTGAGGCAACTTGAAGAGCTTGTCATTGAGTCTTGTGATGTTGAGGAAATTGTTTCAATTGAAGAAGGATTACAGGGACTCAAGTTTTATTTTCCTCGGTTAACAATCTTGATACTATTAAATTTGACGCAGCTCACCAATTTTTGTCCAAAAAGATATACTCTAGAGTGTCCTTCATTGAAGATATTAAATGTTCGTGGATGTGATGAACTGCAAATATTTGCATTCAACCATTTGAATTCCCAACGGCTCAGGGAGGGTGACATTGAATTGCAAATTGAACAAGCTTTGTTTTGTATTGAAAAGGTACGCACCTTTTTTTTATTTAATCTATCATTCTTTAATTTTATTCTTTCTAAACAAAAAAGATGCATGGTGGAGGGAAACTATAATTATATATGTGGTTTGTAAAAATATAAAAAAAGTGTTTTATGTTAACTTATTATTTGATTATATGATGAAAGAAATAAATTATATTTTATCTTTTCAGGTGTCCCAAAATTTGGAAGAGTTGCCATTAAATGAAAATGACACTATGAGGATATTAAATGGTAACTATGAGAAAAATCTCTTTCAGAGCATCAAAATTCTTCGGTTGCAAAATTTTCAAGAAACTCCAATAAAGTTTCTAAATAATCTTATCCAAATATTTTCAATTATAACCGTACTTCAAGTGCGTTGTAGTTCTTTTGGAATACTCTTTCCTTTAGAAGAAATTGGCCATTGTAGTATTAGAAGCCCCACACAAATTAAAACATTGTTGCTATATCAATTAGAGCAGCTTGAGCATATATGGAATGATGATGACTCAACAACAAATCCCCTTGTTCAAAACCTTAAAGAACTGTTTATAAAGGAATGTTCTAGGTTAATAAGATTGGCACCACCTTTGGAAGTGGAGGACTGCGATGGGTTGATGTACTTCATGACGTCTTTCACTGCTAAAAGTCTAGTCCACCTCACAAGCTTAACAATTAGCAATTGTGGGATGCTTGAGGAAGTTGTGATGACTAACGAAGGAGGATTAGAAGAAGAAATCATATTTGAAAGCTTAAAGGATTTGGAGCTAACTTATCTATCACGTTTCAAAAGCTTTTGCTTTGGGAAACATACCTTCATATTCCCATCTTCGGTGACATTGAAAGTGACAGAATGCCACAAAATGCAAAATTTCTCATCTGGAATCATTGTTGCCCCATTTTTGAAACTGGTGGAAGTGGAAAATGGGAAAAAAACGATGGAAAGGAGACCTTAACACCACTATCAAGCATTTAATCGTAGACAAGGTACGTATGCTAAAAAGTAAATTCTTAGATAATTGACACTCATTTGATATTTCTTGTTTATACGGTATTTGACAAACCTATATTTTTATATATTAATTACTATCATTTTAGTGAGTTTTTGTTAACATTGTAGTCATTAATTTTATTATTTATGCACTAATTGAATTAATATAACTTACATTGAATTAGTGCTTAATAGGGGCGTAATTATCATATTTTTATAATTTATCCTAAATAATTATTTTTGGAATAAAATATATTACATTATTATGATTTTATATTTCAGGAATTTAGAAGAAATTGGAACTTACAAATGATAACAAAGAACTACATATTCATAAATTGCAAATGAGGACCTACAGGTCAAACCTTGCAGTTTAGCTCATTAGATTTTATCGTATTCAAATGCTTTTAAAAAGCATTCATATCACGCACAGGAGGGTGGCGGCCAGCAAAGGAAATTGAAGAAAGAGGAGAATTCGCACAAGAAGTAGGCTGGACGCAAAGCGAGAATTGAATTGAAAAAGGGGAATCCACGCATACGCACACAGGGAACTGCTGCAAGAACCAAATGCACACAAGAATCATTCACCTCCTGCACACACAAGCTACTGAAGGAGAGAAGGCAGCAGCACAGAATAACGACGCAAGGAGACCCTGACAGTGCAAGGATCTTGGAGATGATGGTAGCGTGGATATCCATGATTACTTTGATAGCTATGTGTGGCTAGTTTATCCTAATTCTCTAATTCAATAGCAAAGGCATGAGTTTGGGATCTCAAAAGGGAGTATAAGTTACTCTAATCTCTACCTAATAATTATATTATGACTCCTAGGTCTTAAGATTAATTTTATAATTATTGAGAATGTTTAGAATGATTTAGTTATATTTATTGAGGATTATTGTAACTGAATTTTCGCTTGACATTTGACATTAATCTTTAATTAACTTTAATTTCATTTACTTTGATCTGGGTCAGACATTGAATTGAAATTATTGTGAATATTTTGTGATTTTTCAAGGTGGCTTGAATTATTGGATCGTTGTGTCTCTTGTTAGCTTAAATTCTATTTTATGAATTATTGAGTTATAATTGAGCATTGGTTTTTAATATCTTTAGTCTTCGAGGTGGCTCGGTTGTTGGATTAAAAGCTTAATTATAATTCTTAATTCATTATTTAAAACTCCCATATCTGTTGAAGCCATGATTACCTGCGTTATTGAATTGGAGGATTGCTTTTATTATTATTAATCACCTTTAAATTTATTCTTTTCACTCATTATCACTCATTATTCATTTCTTTAAACTAAAAATACCAAAAATATTTTATTTAAATCTATTTTTAATTCATTGCATTTAGTTGTTAGTCAATCAAAATAAATCCTATTTTCTAATTTAAGTTGCATTGCATTTAGTTACTTAGGAATTTAATTTCACATTTTGACTCCTCAGAGAGAACGAGCCGAGGGTGCACTATACACAATCCTTAGTTTAAATTTCTGAAGTAACCCCAAGGCGACATCGATTCAAGGTTGTTTCAGTATTGTTCTGTAATAAAATATGATTGACTAAAAAAATATGTACAACTTAGATATGGATACAAATATTAAATCTAAATGTGTATTGCTATCAAGATATAATGTATTATGTGCCTACCTTAATAAGGAAATTGGAGAAGGAAATGAGGAATCTTCAAGTGAATATACAAAAAGTAATCAAACTCATCAAATGACCGCGAGTGCTATTGGAGTGTCAAGCTCCGAGAAGCAAGTAGGACAATCAAAGCCTAATCAGATTGCAGATACTAGGAAGCAAGAAACACACGAGTTTCTAAGTCAATCTTATGACAGAGAAGAATGAGCAAGCCTCGTCAAGTATTGAGATTGTCTTGCATTCTTTAATTTGTCATAAATATTCAGAAATTTCCTTAACTTTGGCCTTAATTTCTTTCACAGGTTTGACTATCTTAGCTATTTATCACTATCACTATCCTTTGGTATATTTAGTGATGGGTTCCTTTTGTGTTATGGTTGGGGAATTTTTTTTTTAAAAAAAAAGGGTATATGTATGTTTGTTGCAATTAAAGTCAATGAGAAGATGTTAGCAGAGTGGTTAGGACAGGAGGCGAAAATTGAAAAAAAAAAACAACAATGGCCGGTGTTCGAGTCCTGGAGATAGCAAAAAGGAGGGTTTTTTTTTCATGCGAAGTTACAGAATTATCCCTCTTGCCTTTCCTTTCTTCTAAAGCCGTACCCTCTTCTTTCATTTTCCTCTGGTTCCTCGAGTCAGCACGGTAGGAGTGAGCAGCGACGAAAGCGACGAGCCACAGGAAGCTGTTATCGTGTGTCAGACGTTGCTTCCATCAGTTGCCCTGGCCGTACTGTCACCGCTAGAGTCGTCGCCTCACTCAGTTCTGTCTTTGTCCGATAAATGGAGCAGGCGAGAGGAAGGGGAGAGCGAGTGAGCATGGGAAGCTGAGGGACCAGAGTAAAACTGAAAGCTGTCGCCTGAGGAGGTGAGATTAGAGGATAGGATTTCAGCATCAGTAATCGCCGAAGGATTTCCTCGGTGAATCTGGAGAGAAGCTGAGCTCGTGACGCTGGAGGCGGGGCTGTGGAGTCAGTGGTAAGTGCTCGACTTCATTTTCGTTCTCTGTCGCTGGGTAGTTGACGCCGTCCTCTATTGCCGAGTTGTTGCCGCCGTGCTGTGATGCTGTAGTCTCATTTCAAGAATTGAGTACTGTAGCAATTCTTGAATTCTTGCCTCTTTCTTTCCATTTGCCTGATCCAACGACTTCATTACCGTGAATCCACTCACATCCATCGCGACGCTGTTCGGTCACCGAACTGTCAGGAAGAAGCTTTTGTCGATGGTTTTGAGGTTTGCTTCTTCCCTTTCACTTGTTCCTCCGCGATGGGTGGGGTTGGGGAATCAAATTGTCGGGTTGTTCTATTGAGTTTGTTTTCTGATTGAGCCTCGAATGTTATTGCAATTGGGTGAACTGTTTTGTGTGGTAAATTCCATTTTCTTCCCTGTTCTATGATCTTACCGATAAAAAAAAATTATCGTGTAGGTGATTTCATGGTTTTGGAAATAAGATGGAAGTATGTCAAACTGAAGGGTATATCTATATATATGTATTTTGATGAATATGGGAATCAGCTGTTGTGTTTGTATTTGGGCATGCGTTGTGGCCTTAACTGTGTGTAAGGGATTTCAAGTCTCTGTTGAGAGTTTGTGTTATGCCGTGAGGAAATGGCTCTGATTAGTATAGTTATATGTGTATGTGTGTATGTGCTGTGGAGATATATAGATATGTGGGAAATGAATTGGGAAGAAGGAAGAGGAGGAGGAAAGTGAACTGGAGCATATTATTTATGTGAATTGCGTGTATGGAATCCTAGGGGAGATGGTCGGACAATATATGAATATATATGCTTGTAAATGAATTTCTTTGACTTGCTGTCTCGATGCATATACATGTTGCTGTTCTGGGAAGCATGTGTGTGTATATATATGTGTGGTTGTGGCTGTTGGAAAGAAGAAAAAACAAGGAATTTTAGTGTTTTGGCACACGCGTATATGTATGTATATGATGCTGCTGCAGGTAAACATGTGTTATATCTTGCTGTGTTTGTATGCAAGTGAATGGGGAGTTATGGGTTCCAAACTTTTGAAGCTGGAAATTTTTCCAAACTTAAAAAGAGTAAATATACTTAATGATGTAAGAGATCATAGTTAGAGGTTGTTGCATGTGTTATTCTGGTCTTGGTTGTGATTTTGCTGCTGTTCTGGTTGTGAAGCTGAAATATATATATATATATATATAAATGCTGTTATGGTACTGCTGTATGGTTTTTATGTAGTAGGGATATAACATTGTTAGGTGTACTATTTAAAATTGATATTCAGAGGGAGCAGGACGCTGCTATTCTGGTTTTGAAACTGAAAATAAGTGTTGTTTGGTAGTTCTATTTTGAAAAAGAAGAAGAAGAAGAACCTACTGCTGAATGTGAGTTGATTGTGTGTGTGTTTGAGTATATGCTGGAATAATATTTTGAAGTTGACATGCTGAAGTTAAAAGTGCAAACATTGGCTGTTATGATATATATATATATATATATGCATATGTATTGCAGTATTGTATTATTTTTGCTGGTTGTGTTTATTAAGAAGATAGAAATCATTGATAAATAATTTAGAGAACATAAAATTTAGTTAGAATATTAAGACATTAATCTAAAGATAGTAGGTATGAATTAAGTTGATACACTCTTATACCATAAAATTTGATTTTTATTCAATGAAAGTGATGGAAATGGTTTTGCTATAAGACAAATTGAAAGGTGGATGACGTATATAATCAAAGAGTTAATAACTATAATAAATAAGATATTATGTATATTTTACATAAAGTTAGAGTAATAACATTTTTGTTTTGGAACATTAGGAATGTAAATCAAAGGCAGATGAAGGAGGAATGATATGTATTTGGGGAGTGGCTAGATAAGAGTAAGTCATGATATATTTGGAGGAATAGCAGGTGAGTGAATAACGTTCCCTACAAATTTATATTTTCAAATGCATTGTTATTTCAAATGATGAATTTCAAATATGGATTTCGAAAAGCAAGTTTTACGAAATTGTGGTTTAAATCGTTAGAAATGATTTTCTTTCGATTAATTTACAAAAGATTACGATTATGCATGAAAATGGATAAAGAAGCTTTAGAAAAAGATTTGACATTGAACTGATGTTATTCATGAAATATTTCTCTGTGAATTGCATATGTTTTTACAGTAACTTGATTTTGTATGTTCATGCTGGGGTAACAGAAATTCAAAGTGATTTTATCAATGATTGTGATATTTTGAAACGATTGAGATCTTTACATGTGAAAAGGACCCCACGCATGATGAAAACGTTTTAGGACGGAATACAGAACGCTGGTTTCTAACAGCAGTACTGTTAGTCCTTGGTGCACCTTGGTACTCGAGCTCGACAGTTTGTGGCATAGCCACCAGAATTATTTCGTGGGATTCTTTCTCGCGACAGTTTGTGGCCTTGAGCCACCAGAATTATTTCGTGGGATTTATTCTCGCGACAGTTTGTGGCATAGCCACCAGAATTATTTCGTGGGATTCGTTCTCGCGACAGTTAGTGGCTTCGAGCCACCAGAATAGTTAGTTACCCTCGTGGACTGTGTGTCCACGTCTATTTTCGTTCTGTTGAAGTCCTACAGAAAGATCATGGTTGTGAAAAGATTGTTTTGAATGAGTTATTTGAAACAGTTAGTTCATACGGTTATTTCCCCTGAAATACAAATGTTTACGAAAAGGTTTGCATTAAATTACGAAGTGTTAAGAAATACATTTTTAAGATGATTATGCATTGATTATTTTCCGTATTCTTTTAAATCATGTTTTTGGGACGTTATTCACGAGTAGATTATTTGGCCTCAGATAGTGCAGGTGACCCTAATCCTCCCGCTGAGCAGTAAAGAGCCTCGTTACAGATCCGAAGCGTCATTTTTGACAAAATTACTTTTGATATAATTATCATTAAGAAAGTGCTTGTATTATTTTAAAAAGGAAGGTAAATGCTCCACACAGTCCTTAGAAAAGATTCTGTTGAATTATGAGATACAATTTATTATTTTTTTATTTTAAAACATTTCATTTAAAGTTTTAGGCTTTCGGAATGTGAAACTATTCATATTCTGTGCCGGTCATGGTCCAAATTTTGGGACGTGACATTTTGTTCAATAGAATGCTTAGTGACACTTTGTTATCATATTCACTGGCTTGATTAATGTTCTTCTTTTTCTTTTTTGGTGAAAAACTTTAAATTCTGATTTTATAATCCGAAATCATCTAAAAATAATTTTCAAGGCCAGTCGTTATATTTTGCAAAAATCATGTTTGATTCTTAATTAATTTATTTAGCTATTTAGATTCAAGGAATGCATGAAACAATTGAGGGGAGCTTTGTTTAGGTTGCTCGAACCAAAGCTCCTCATTTTTTTTATTAATTAATGATTCTAATATGCTATTATGGGAATTGAAAACTACCAGAGGAATCACAAGACTCAAAGACTCCATCTAGCAGGAATCTATTCAAACAAGCTATAGCTGCCAACAATAAAGAAAGTAATGTTTATTTAGCTATTTCTCAATTTTCAGAAGTAATATATTTTTATTTTATTAAAATGTTGTATCATTCTACTTACTCTGTCATTTTTAAAACTAACAGGTTTAACTAGGGGGACTCAAGAGATGGATGAGAACATTGAAAGGCCAATGGTTGAAGCTGCTGAAATTGCTCTTAGCCCCACAGGAATTTATGATGCAGGTATTGATATTGTATTAAAGCACTTGGCTTATTAATCTTTTTCTGATTTTGTTTTATGTGAATTGAAATATATTAGAGGAATCACAAAACTTAGAAATTCATCCAAGTTAAACTTTGATCATCCTGACCGTCCACCTTTTTTCTTCAACAACAGATTTTTATTGCACTGATCCATGGGCTTAATTTTTTTTTAATTCTTACTTTCTAATGCTGCTATGGGAAGTAAAATCAACCATATATAGAAGAATCACTGATTTAAAAGTTCCCATTGGTTGATAACTTGCTTAATCAGATCTTCACCACCATTACTATTGCTCACAACAAAGGAAGTTGCATTACTTTCACATGTTAGAAGGAAGAAAAATATTTGTATTATGTTAAAGTCTCATGTCAAATATTTTAAATTTAATTTTATGTTTTTATTTATTCACTTAGTATTAAGACTAACAGATATGTGTGTGTGAAGTTATGAAAAGGCAGTTGGTTATAACCGTTAAGGACACCAATTTGTACTGCATTTCAGGATCCATGGGTTGATTTTGTTGTAGTACTACTTATAATCTTAATTAATATTTCTAAACATCTTATGAACCAATAATGTGACTTGGAAATTTGGCCTCATAAAAATTTGTTCAGCCAAGCCACATGCTCTTCAAATATGGAGGGAAAAGAAGGGCAAGTTTTAGATTCTTTCGATCCAAAAAGCTAATATTTGTTTTTTTGTTTTCCTTGCAATATCTTTTGTCATTTTATTTGCTAATTCAAACTACCCAGGAAGCACAAAGACAAGGTGCAGTGCAGGACAAAGGTTCTAATCATGTTTTGATGGATATTTGATTTAACAATACTTTTGCTTAATTAATTAATGATTTTGACTTTGTATCATAACTAAAATTTGCTTGAATGATCACATGAGTCAAAAACTTGTCACAGAGAGAATTTGTTCAATTAGCCCACCAAAACCTTTGTAACTAGTGACAAGAAAGAAAGTAACGAATTTATTTCTATTTACAAGGAAGTAATTTATTTTTATTTTGAAAAATCTCTTGCCTCAATTTTTTTATTGTTTTTTAAGCTATTGGAACTCGAGTTTCATGACACCGTGAACAAATCCTTGATTCAAAATAACCAATATGCAGAGAAACTTGCCACAACACAAAACACAGGTTCTTATCATGTTTTGTATCTTCTTCTTGTTTTTTTTTTTTTTTTGTAGTATTCTTCGAATGAACTAATAAGTCTGTCATGATATTACTAAAAATTTACCAGAAGAATCACATGATTCATATATTGAGGCTCAAAAGATATGTGACCCCATCAAGAAGCCTTCAATTTCAGTCACTAAAAATATACCAAACTCAACCATGATTCTTAAAGCAGGTATTGATTTCATTTTACAAGCTCTAATCATCAATTGACATAAATTGATAGGACTAAAAATGCATTTTTCTTAAGACTTTTTTGTCCATGTTTTGAAAACTTGACTCAACCTATTTTTTTATGTTTGTTTGTCGCTTCAGCTATTGATCCATCGCCTCACAAGCTCCAGAACCTATGATTTCATCAATACAAAAACCAAACATTTATAAATCCTACAAAGGAATGATTGACATTCCTGAACAAAACATGCCATATTTAGAGGCTGGGGTGAAGCGGCATCCTCAAGTGCTTCATTGGCTCAACACAAAGCATCAAAGAGTATTTGCTTCCGCCTTCTTTTCCTTATTTTCTGAGGTGACTCGTATTTTGAGGACAACTAGGAGAATGGACTTGACGGAAGATGAACAGAACTATATCAGAGAGTGTTGTGTGGCCTTACA
Organism: Leucaena leucocephala; assembly: GCA_037074615.1. Lineage (NCBI taxonomy): Eukaryota > Viridiplantae > Streptophyta > Magnoliopsida > Fabales > Fabaceae > Leucaena > Leucaena leucocephala. Next base: position 6,820,579 of record CM073553.1, read on the forward strand.
AGGGGTTGGCTTTGATGATTCATGGATCAATTATGTGCATGGCTTCATTGAGGAATGTGAAGATGGAGAAGACATTGAGAAGAAGGTTGAGGAGGCCGAAGATAAGGCTTCAAATCTAAAAGCTCAGCTTGAATCCATGAAGAAGGAGTTAGCTTCTGTGGCGGAATCATTAGTGTTGTTGCATCACAAGGCTAGTAGGCTGCATAATTTCATTGAGTCATAAAGTTTGTGGATTCTCTTGGACATCGTTATTTCACTAACCCTTTGAACCCCCTGGTATCATATTTTTTATAGATCATATTACCAAATACCTGATGTATCCAAATTAAGGTTTTACGATCAAGATGCCTTTTCCCAAAAGTTTTTTTAAACAAGATGGGATTCAAACATAATTCATCTATTTTGTAATCTAATTAGTCTACCGTTAGACCAAGTTAGGTTATCTTGGACATTCAGTGTAGCATCAATAAAGTTGTTCTCATTGTTTCTGAGCTTCCCTGTTTAATGTAAACAAAACAGGATTTGTTTGTTTACTGCTAGTGTCTTTTAGAACAGAATGGACACATGTTTCATTAATACTCTGATAAATGTGTTATCTACTGTCTTATTCTTCATCACTAAATATTATCAGAAGAAAATTTGATATTTGAAGAAAATTCAAAAGTATTCAGAGACAAATGTGATTGTACAAGACATTATTTCTCTTTTGAAATTATTTTCTTATATTACTTCTCCTTATATTCATTCTACTTGTCCTTTTTCTTCTTCTGATGTACCTTTTTCTTTTAGTTTAATATTGTTTTGATTTATTATAAAACAAAAGGTAATTATGACGGGGAGTATTATTATTGTCCTCTTCCTCTGTTCTTTCTCCTCTTTTGTGTAATCCTTCTTTTCTTATTCCTCATTGGTACTCTCTTTTCTTCGTCTTGTCCCCAAAAAATGAATCGGGGTTCTGTCTATTCAGAATTTGTATAAAAATGAGTCATACTTTAGCCCTAAAGCGATATACTTCTCCCGTCCTAATTATAAAATTTATTTAATTAAATTAAATAAATTATTTTAATATATTTTTTAAAAAAATATTCTAATCAATCTTACTTAATTCAGTCTTTGTCTCTCTTAGTGATTGCTAAGAGACTATCCACATAAGTAATTTTAAAAAAAAATAAAAAAATAAAAAATATATCTTATATTACTCTTAGTGATTGTTAAGAGACTATCAATATAAATAATTTTTAAAAAAATTAATAAATATAAAAAATATATCTTATATTATTATTTAAAATCTCTATATCGTGATAGTTGTTATTAAATTGAAATCATAGCCCAAGTTAAATATGAGAGCAAATTATACACACACATATATATATATATATAATAAAATTTAAGTGAGATGGGTCCTAGATTTAGGCATCCAACGTTAAAGAATATTTATAAAAATAAATTATTTATTAATAAGATTTTTATATTAGCAGTGAGATTTTAATTAATGATCTCATAATATTAAGAATTAAAAATCAATTTGTTACTTACTAGACTAACTTTTATTAAAATTCTATATATTTCATTTCAAAGACAAGTACACGCGGTGTTCATCATTGTTATGTTTTTCTATATTTGAGACAGAACACTCTTTATTCATCAAATTCATAATCTAGCTACAATCAGAGAGACATCATTCTCGTAATTAGTATACACTAAGTATGCTTTTCAAGTAAATTACTACCATTAATTAATTAAGTTCTTTCTTGATCCGTCTCTTTAAAATTATTAGCACGAGGAGGCTCAAACAATGAAAATGCTCTGTAAGCTGAAATCACAGCTAAGATCAAGAAGCAACAAAGAGCCAAGAAATGAAGAATTAATGCCAACTTCACTTTGCTGCAAAATTTGCCATACGTTTCACAAGCTTGGCTCCATGAAACCTCCTTATCGCCATTATAAGCTAAGTAATATATCTCCATTGCTGCTGCAACTGATGTAACCATCACATACGCTATAATCTGAAAAAAGAAGAAGAAGAAGAAACTCATCAGTTCATTCAAGGTTACATAATTGAATATTCTGCAGAATCAGGAAAAGTTATACGGAGAGTAGGAAGGGAGAAGAGAGAGAGGGAGAACATAAGAGATAGAGATGAGGGATGAGGGAGAAAAGCAATAAAGGAGGGAGAAACTAGACACATAGAGGGAAAAGGGAAGAAACTATGAGAGAATATTTTACCCTATTCTATAAATCTTAAAATTAAATGGAAACATAACAATAAATGATAAATGTTAGAAATATATCAATAAATCAAAATCAAAATCAAAACAAAATATTTCTAAATCTTTTCAAATAAAGCTAAATTTATGTAACCATTAAATACACTATAATCTGCACAACTCGTCAATTTCATTCAAGGTTAGATGATTAAACATTCTGCAGAATTACAAAAAGGGTAATCAGATATAAACATGAAACCTGGTCAGAGAGGAGGAAAATCCAAGCTTTAGAAACAGTACGTCTGATCCATGAAGAAACTGCAGCAAGAAGAGCATAAATAGCAGAGATGACACTCACACAAACCATATACCTGTAATAATCACAAGCAAATAGATCGATTAATTAATATGACAGAGAGCATAATTAAGCTAAATTTTGCGGAACAAAAAAGGAGATGAAGAAACATATATAATCATACTTGAGACCAGAAATACTGGAATACTTGAGTTCTCCATAGTCGCTATTATTCTGCTGGTTAGTAACAGTAATCCATATGGTTGCTACAGAAAGAGGAACTACACAGAGCCTAAGAGAAGAATCAAAGAGCTTAAGCATGGATTGAACTGTGATTAAAAACTGAGCTATTGTGAATGGAATGAGAGAGATGGTGATGATAGTTCTTGTTCTTCTTTTTTACCAAATAAATAAGTAAAGTGAGAAGGTGTTGTTGTGATGATGAATGAGATGTGTGGATTGGGTTGGTTGGGAGAAATAATGATGGTTCTTTGTAAGTGGGGAAGGTAAGAATAGTGGGCATTGCTTTATTCAGAAAGAAATTATACTACTTTTTGTTTGGGTCCACATGGCGATGAGCGCTTTGAAGTCTTTACCTTCTTTTTTCCTTCTAAAAGTCAAAAAGAAAATTTATGTTTAGATTTTAAATCTTTCTACAACCTTTTTTATGAAATAAGACAATAAGACACGAATTAATTTTATAAATAATATATATAAATTTAAAAAAAATCAGTAAAAAATATATACAAAGAATAATAGTATTCAAACTTATATCCTTCTTATCAATAAAATTTTTAAATAAAAATTTTCATCAATTTTTCTTGAATTTTATAATATTTTTAAAAATTAATTGATGTTATAATTTCTTATAAAAACATATAGAAAATAGAATTTGTTTTATTTGAGAAGGAAAAAGTCTAGAAACTTTTGGTAATATGAAATTATTTTATGATGATATATGTTTTATTCTTTTAGATTTATTCACTGATATCTAGCTCACAGTCAATCGGTACAAGTACTTATTTGTTGTTACTATGTTTTCTTAAACAACTAGTTGTAACACCCATGTAAATTTTTATTTGTATATTATTTTTTTACAATAAATCAAAATGAGTTTTACAAAAAAAAAATATAATGAATTTTCTTGTTGCTTCTAACATGTAATGAATTTTGTATTCAAATACACTCTTCTAAATATTTATTTAACAACTAATTCCAATAATTAATAATTCTTTTTTCCAAAAATAATACAATAATGTAGAAAACATCCACACACAAAAATATAAATAATTAAATAAATACACATGCGCAAAAAAGTGATGCCGTGTGGTATAGAACTAGAACTATGATAATTTAGATTTATCATAGGGATCCAATCAATTTTGGAAGTATTATTATTTTGTATTTTCCAAAGAACCTCAGGCAGCGGTAATGCTGACGCAATACTCCGCTAAACTGAAACTAAACCTCACTATACTTTGTCTTTATTTTATATATATATATATATATATATATATATATATATATATATAACTTGAGAGCCTGATCCAAGTATATACTCAGATTAAAATCTTCAAATTAGTTTAATAGATTTCAAAATGAAAGATAAATTTGAAAATTTTATTTATATTTTCTAATGAACTATAAAATTTTCATTAATTTTAAAACTTAAAGTTTTTCATTATAGCTATTAAAGTAAAATATCTTAACCATCCTTCAATTATACCTTAATTACATGCACCTCCCCTCTATTTTAAAAACATAAAATTTAGTCCAATTTATTAACACCTTAAGGAATATTCTCAAACGATTTTACAAACATGATTCTTTTAACTAAAATTTATACTAAAATAAATTTTATTTAGTAGTTTACCCTATTCTAATAAATTCATAAACTTTATATTAAAATATTCTCAAAAGATTTTACAAACATGATTTTTTAATTAAAATTTATTTTAAAATAAATTTTATTTACTATTTTAGCCTATTCTAATAAATCCATAAAATTTATATTAAAATATATTTCCTTTCCTTTCCTTAATTTTTCTTTTCTTATTTTTTTCTAATAATTTTTTGCTTAATGTTCTTAGTCTAAACTTAAGCAATTCAGTTAACATAGATATCAAAAACTTGTTTGAAAATTTAATTAATTATTTGAATAAATATATACTTGACTAAATGTTTTTAATAGTCAAGTAGTATTTATTATTGGAATTGAAACCTAATTTTTTTTTAGAATCCAAGTAGTATCTTTGTCCCTTAGACGATAGCTAGAGACCAATCATCTCATGGAGTAGAGATTACCAAAGTGAGTTTTGTCTCTTCAAATAAAGTATTTTCTATACACAAGGCCTAATCTAAACCTAGGACACATACTTAAGAGAACTAACTATATACTAATTATGCTAGATTTTATTGGTGCGTTAGATATATCTTTTTTCTCGCATGAAATTTTTTTAAAAAAAGTTGAGTTTACCCACGATTTACAGGCAGGATAAAATCTCTCTTCCTCTTAGACAATACCAATATTAGGTAGGGCGAACCGTCAATTACTTGCAGGCGTAAATTTAGACACATAGGAGTTAAGATGCCTCCTCAAGCCCCACAATTATAACTATAACAAAGTGGTACTCTCTAGATATCAAACACACTCTAAATTATTGCATATTTTATCTTTTTATTAGCTGAACCTGTATACGATTGGTAGTTAGACTTATCTAAATAACGTTATGCCTGCTCATAAGATCCCTTAATTTGTACCTTGGGCTTGAATTCAATGGTAATCCATTACAGTAATGATCACCCAAACCACTAAGTATAGGAACATGAAGCCCTAAAAGCTAGGGGATACAACTTTAAGTAATACTTGTAATAAGGCTCAAATCATAGTTGGGCCTCAAATCCGTGATGCTTATTTTTAATAGAACATGGCTGTTTTTTTTTTGGCCCAAAAGAATATGGCTTCATGCAAGAAAAATTAAGACCAGGTTAAAAAAATAAAATAAAGAAGATTAACCCATCATCTGTAGATTTAACTGACAAAAGAGTAAACATATGACAATTTGAAACGTGTTTGATCTTTGAGGAGTATCACTTTATTGTGGTTCCAGTCGCGACGTTTGGAGATGTATCCTAGCTCCTGAGTGCCAAAGTTTATAATTGAGGGTAATAGACGACTCGCCTGACATTAGTATCACCTAGGAGGAAAAGAGACTTCGCTCTGCCTTAGATTATGAGTAAACTCAACAACTTTCCAAAAATTCTTGTACCAAAAAAAACTAAAGAAGATTACTTTGGATAAAATTAATGAACTTTCAAAATTAATTTGGTTATTTCTATCCATGTGTGCATAATTTTTAAAAACATAATGAAAAAAAGTAAATTATACTAATTTATCTAGAATTTCCACAAAATTACAAAAATATCTCTTTTATGGGATTGCTCAGTTATGTAGCTCCCTTTTTTATCATGGGAGATTAGTGCTATTTTTAAACTAGAAGAGATGTTTATATAATTCATAAAGAGGTATGAGCAATTTAGTCTTTATTTTAAGAAAAGTTGGTGACGATTTTGTTATATATATATATATATATGTATATTATAGGTAAAAAGTCTATGCAATTTAGACAAAATATTCAAATTTGATTTTAAAAAATAAAAACAAGATCCTTGTAACTTCAACGTACAAAATTAAAAGAAGATAATTTTTTTCTTTTTTTTTCTGAAACTGTAAAATATTTTTCTATCATTTCTCTTTCAAAATTATCCTACAAATATATGAGAACCATATAATTAAATATAAAAACTATATAAAAAGAAAAAATAATATGCTCATTTTTAATTAGTTTCTTGTAGTTTTTTTTATTAGGTCTTTATAATTTTCTCAATTATAAGTTTTGGTCTCTATACTCATGTTAATTTGTAAGAGAAATAACTCTAGGAACTAATGACATAACTCTTACTCAGTATACACTCGAAATAATTTTACCACATGTATTTAAATAAAATCAAATTCAACCAAATTATACATTATATATATATACAGAAGAAGATTGTTTTGAGCATGATAATTTATTTTGATGTTGATAGTAAATAAATTTATTTATTTATTAAACAAACTCTTTTTATTTTGTATTTTAAGACAATTTACATGTTGTTTGATTAGTATTTACAACAGTCCTAATTAATAAATTACGATAATAGAGACTAATGACTAATTGCCTATAAATGAAAAAAATTGTAAGCTCCAAAAAAAACAAAAGAGATGTAATTAAAAATTTAATAAAATTATAATAAATGAAGAATTAATTTTTTTTAAAAAAATTGATTTCATGCTAATTAGTTTTCCGGCTCCTAGCAGGTCACCAACCATGCCAACCTTCTGGCAGACTTCTACAGTTCAACAGATATTAGTTTTTTTCTTCTCGGTTTTGGCTGAGTTAACAGCTCAGCTATCAAATAATCATCCTTGTTCATTCGACTCTCTCTCTCTCTCTCAATATATATATATATTAATTTAATGTCATAGTCGATATAATGAATCGGGTTGAATCAAAATGAGTTGACGTCTCATTATGAATTGAATAGTTTGTATTTTGTAATTCATTGTTGTCTTGAGCTTGTGAAGGCAGGCTGGGAGAAAGCAAGTATCCACACACTATTTTTCTTTTTGGTAAGCACTAGTAATTCACTAATTCTAAACTTACTTCTTTTAACTTGGAGATTTCACAATGTCCAAACTAATCCGAATCTAAGACCTATATGAACGGACACCCTATCACCTTATATTAATGTATTTCCCAATTCGAACTCGATCTCAAAATAAGATCAAGTGCAATCACACCATATATTTGTGCTGAAAAAGAATAGTTATGTTTACTTAATCAGTATAATTAAGTTGTAATCAATGCTTTAAACCGAAGCAAGAAAAGAGAATAAATTAAACATTGATTTGATTGATTGATTAGAGACTAACCTACTGATCAATGATCCATCTATGAACGTAATAACCAAAGCAATGCCTTTGCTTAACTAGGAGTTTATCACTCCCTCTAGACCACTGAACTGGACTGAGACCTCATGACCCACACTGCTCCAAAGCTTCATCCTCTTGGAAAAGCCTTTTCATTTCCTATTCGACCATTTTTAATTCAATTCTTTCAATGTCACTCTTGTAGTTTTATGGCAACATAGATTAATTGGTGAAACTGATGAACTTCAATCCTGTCAAGAGTTTTAGATACAATATAAGATGACCCCATTTTAAATAAAAAATAGAAAAAAAAAAGAATATCAATTCGTCATATTTATAATTTAGTAAGTTGTTTTATTAGATCATGTGTTATCTATATATGAAATTTATGTTTACTTATAGATTAATATATTTTTTGTTTAAATATTACTCTTTTCAAAGTTATATATAAATATTTTTTATATGTTAATTAAATTATATTATTTTGATTATGATTAGATTGATTCCAATTATATTTTAGACCCTTAAATCATAGTCTCGACCGGTTTAATAACCATTCTGATTTTTACTGCATTTTATATTTGGATAACCAAAATATCTGACCAAGTTCAAACATGCAATGAATATATAGGACTTCTGTGGTCATATATCATGCCTTTATAATAAAGTAATAATGATTAAGTAGGTCTAGGTAGTTGATAAATGCAACTCCAAAAAATAATATCAAACTATTTACAGTTGGTAAATGACACAAATTAATATAAATTATATGTTTATATTCATAATAATAATATTAAAGTATATGGAATTCATGTATATCTTTATGATGGTTTCCCATGGAATATAGTAAACATAATTAATAATGAAAATAGAAAAAATTATTAATTATTAAATGAAAATATAGTTATAATTGATATATTAATCAGTGAATAAACTTACAATAATAATTAAGAATATTACTAATTATTGAATGGCAATATATAGTTATAATTCTATTTTATTGAATTATATGTAGTTTATGTATGAATGTTCTATATACTTGTGAATTGATATATTTTTTGTTTAAATATTACCCCTTTTAGGATTATATATGAATATTTTATATTTTTTAATTAAATTAAATTATTTAAATTATAATTTGGTTGATTCCATTTAACCATAGTTAAGTTACTTATCTTTAAACTACTATCTCAACTAGTTTAATAACCAATCCAGTTTCCAATACTTTAGTATTTACCACATTTTCATCTTCTTTCTGTATAGTATTGGATGGTTTTTCTGGTTAATTATCCGCTAGATAATTTAGGACTTATTTTTCTTATTTTAACAGTTTTTATATATAGATAGTAAAGATAGGAGATGTACGCACCCCCTTAAAATTTGGATTCACTTAAAATATGAACTTGGATATTCCTTTTTTCACTACATTTATCAAATTATGAACGATAAAAATGATAGAAAAGACTTTCTGTTTTTGTTCATTCCTGACCTTGGCTCCTTTACTTGCCTTTCTTGGCAGAAAATAAATATTAAGCTTTTTGAAACACTAAAAATTTAGTTAACTGAACGTGTCAAAAAAAACCTTAGCCAGACAGAGAAAAAGGATGTAACAAGAAAGCGGTTGCGTATCTAACGCATAACGGCTTGAGACAGTACTAGGGTGTTAGGCCGTTACAAGTTCCAACCGTCAACGGCTTTGCTGTTTTAGCGGTCAGTCCGTTGCTTGTTCTAACGCACAACGGTTTGGACTGATAGTTGAATTTATGGGAAATGAATAGACCAAAGCAATAATAAGAAGAACCTATTCTTTGGGGGCGATAATATATTTATCCATAACTAATTTGAAGATAAATATAGCTTTTTCTTTGACTCTATTGCTTAAAACATTAAAGCATATGCCACAATTAGGTGTTATCTATTTGAACAAGTAACTTCTTTTGACTCATTCTCGATCCGTAATTGAAGATTATTAATTATAACTAATTAAAAAAATAAACAATATATATTCAAATAGTAAAAAAAACTAAATTTTACTCTCCGAAAAATTATAAAATAGTACAAGTAAATTTTAAAATTAAAAATAAACCGAATAAAAATATAAAATTCCAAAATTAACTATTAGGTTTTGCATTTGCATTTTGTCTCTAACCTGTTGTTCGTGTAGATATATAAAGATTGTTGAAGAATAAAAGATATCGTTTTAAATTAATTCAGTTGGAACTAATCCTTGTTTGGTTATGAATTAAACTAGTGGTAACTATTAGGTTTTGTATAAGTGTTATTGTTTACTTGGCTTGGAATTGAAGCAAATATGAATAATAGATATGGCAGTTAGAACCCCACTCTCTATCGCTGAGCCAAAAATTAACATGTTTTAATTTCTCTCTATTGAAAATTGCATCTGATGACCCAGTTTTTACAAAAATTATGTTATGAGGATTTACTTTAAGTTCAACGGAAGTTACTTCCAACTTTGAAAACAAAAAGCTTATAATTTTAATTAACTTTTAGTAGTAGTTCCAAAAAAAAACTCAGTCTTATTACAAGTTCAGATTTCATAAGGTAGAGTTTTTATTATCATAAAACGACAGGAAGGAATAATTTGCAAAACAAATGGACTGGAAGGACAATGAGTTTATAAATGTAAAATACTATTTATGTTCTTCAATAAGTTTGAGTAAAAATAATTATAAAAAAATCAACATTACTATATCTACATCTTTTGATTTCCATTTTTACATGGCCAACAAAAGGAATAATAATTTTACGCTGGAGGTAAGTCTAATAGAAAGATTAATGACTCAATTATCTAATCATGACTTGAACATAATTATCTCTAATAAAAAATACGTGTCTAAAAAAATAAAAGGAATAATAATAGTAATTTTCAAGTTAATTTTATCCAGCCTGGGCTCTTAGAAGTAAGTTTTGATCTTTTAGAGTAATTAGTTAATAATTATCATCAAGAGACAAACAACAGTGAAAACAAAACAATGTTTGGGATTAAGCTTTGACTAATAACAGTGTGTGGAAGAAAAAGTCTGTCACCTTCTCATCGCCCTTCCACGTGTCACCAGTCACCACACTCTCTCTTACAGTCAAACAACTCTAGCTCTCGTCCACAAATTCATCTAACATTCAGGACTCTTAATTATTTAATTAGCCCTTTAATTCCCACCATTCGAATTCCCAACAATTTTCACTGCACTAATTCCCCTTTATTTCTTCTTCTTCTTCTTCAATATATCCACCATTTCTTAATTAATCCACCTTCCCTTCCTCCTTCTCCGTTTAGTTTTCCTTTCTTTTCTTTTCTTTTCTTTTCCTTTCTTTAGTTTAATCCCCATTTTCCCCTCTCCCTCTCTCTCTCTCCAATTCTCTGATTGTATATGGCTTTGAGTACCCTCGATCATCATCAATCAAACTTGAAGCATTTCTGTAAGATCTGTAAGAAAGGTTTCGGGTGTGGGAGGGCGCTTGGTGGGCACATGAGGGCGCACGGCATGGGGGAGGACAGCTGGACTGTGGATGACGATGAGGATGCCGAGAGTGACTGGGATGAAAAGCAGGGCGATGGTGGCGGTGCCAATGTGCCGCCGAGCACAAGGCGGTTGTATGCTCTGAGGACAAACCCTAACAGATTAAAAACCTGTAGGAAATGTGATAATTGCGGTAAAGAGTTCTTGTCATGGAAGTCCTTTTTCGAACATGGAAATGGAAGGTGCACTAGTTCCGACCACATGGAGTCACCGGTTTCTTCCCCGATGTATGATGACGCTGATGGCGATGATGACATGGACCAGCGAGCTTGCGGTGGTTCATATAAACGGAAGAGATCAATTAGAGCCAAAGTTGGTACGTTAAGTGAAGAAGAGGACCTGGCGGCCAGCAGTCTCATTATGTTATCAAACGCCACTGTTGATCCTCTCGCCGTCACCGCAGTGGTCGAGCCCGAGGAATCTAGTGCGTCAGCGAGCAAAGATGAGGAGAGAAGAAACCCTATAAACTTTATTACCCCAATATCGTATTGTGTTCCGGCTGTAGTGGATCACAAAGCCAAAACTACTCTGGTTCCCAAAGGCATGTTTGAATGCAAAGCATGCAAGAAAATCTTCAATTCTCATCAAGCGTTAGGTGGCCATAGGGCAAGCCACAAGAAAGTTAAAGGATGCTTCGCTTCGAGACTCGACCAACTCGAAGATAAAGATGATGATGTCATAACTCATGAAGAATTTCTCCCCACAAAATCAAACTCAATTGCTCAGCATGATCATCATAATCCTTCCAATAATAATATTGACACGTTGTTAATGGCGTCGTCGTCCAAAAGGAAATCCAAAGTTCATGAATGCTCGATATGTCACCGGACTTTCTCGTCGGGACAAGCCCTAGGAGGGCACAAGAGGTGTCATTGGATCACACCAAATGCACCAGACTCATCCACATTGGCTAGGTTTCAGCAGTTTCAGGATCATATGGAACGAATGAATCAAATTCCCAAGTTTGATAACTCGGATCCGATCGATCTAAAGCTCGACCTCAACCTTCCTGCTCCTCTAGCCGATGATCTGGCACGGCGGACGGAGATTTTCTTACAGCCATGGTTAGGAGGAACGACAAAACAGAAGGATCAAAATAATAATAACAATACAAATACTCATACTAATAGTCAATGTCACAGCCCCAGCAACCGCGAAGTCCACCACCACCAGCATCGCCATGAAAATGAAAACGACAACGAAGACGACAAAAATAATAACAATAACAGCACTGTTTCCATGGAAAATATCGAAGATGAAGCTGATAGTAAGGTGAAGAAGTTAGCTAAACTAAGTGAGCTAAAGGACATGAATTTAGGTAGAAGTTCTTCCCCATGGTTGCAGGTGGGGATTGGTTCAACCCCTGGTGTGGGATCTGAACCATAATAAAAAGAATTTACACACAGGACAAAACAAAAACATATAAAACTAAAGATCGATCTTGATAATCAATAATGGATTTGGATTTTGTTTTTGTTTTTGTTTTTTTTTTTACTTTTGAGGTGAACTCTGAAACTGTAATTATGACATAAAAGTTACCATAATCGTACAGTTTTCATTTTGTTACAATACTCACACAGTTTTGATGATGATCGCATAATTTATACATTTCTTTTCCTTTTAGTTGATACATTATTCTTGTGTTTAGAACATTTTTAAGGATATTGCAGCTCTTGGGACAAAAAAACACAGTTATATATATAGTATTTGTTCTACTTCTCAGTGTTCTCTTTTGGTTCCAATATATTACAAGTTTGAAGCTCAAGGACAAAGAAAAATCCTTTTATGAATGAAACTATGAGTAACCGATCCTAAAAGGTAAAACAGTAGCTAGCAAGTAGAGTTTTCTACACTCAAAAATTAGATTCGTTTGGATTTTGATAGTTCCATGAGAAGTACTTATGAAGAAATGTATGATATTTTTTAAGGTCGTAAAATTGATTTGTTGGGAAAAGGTGGTTTCCAAAGAGTAGTGGTTAAGCTCCATGGATTTTAAATGTCTAATGCAACTTTTGGTATATTCTCTCAACATCATCTCAAAAGCAACACTTTATATTAATTTGGAAAGGAAAACAAAAAGTTAAATATGAACTCACTGATGTGATTATAACACAATTGTGAGAGGATTCCGGGGTTTGCTTACAAAGTTTGCAAAAGTACAAGTAGCAACTTAGATAATTTATTGAAACTTGAATGAGTTATGAGCGCCAAATTATGTCTAATTGATGCATCCGATTCTATACATAGTGGTGCATTTTTAATTTAATAAAGGATTCAAATTCTAGCATATGTTGAGGTAATGCATAAGCGATCCTATACGATCGTATAATTTGGTTCCAAATTCTTATGCGACAAAAAATGTTATTATTTGCATTAGCAAGCTCGTAACTTAGCTACATCAGAAACGTATGTATTGCAATTCTTGTGGTTCTATCCATCTCAATTCGGATGAGTTATAATCTAATGTAGCTTTTCGATTTTGAGTAGTTTGATATTTAAGATAGTATGTGTAATTAAGAGGGATATGTGATGACATCCTATATTTAGTGATATTTGAGGTATTTTCTTGAGTTATCAATGCATAGTAGGATGGATTTGTATAAGGAAAATTTTAAAGTAATTGCACCATATGGTATTGAATGTGAATACCATTAAGAAAATGAGTTAAAAGTATAGAATTAACATAAATTAACAAGTATTTCATTTGATTTTTTGTAGGTGAAATTAAGAATTTTGAGCAAGAGAAAGTGGAGTTCATGGAGGTGAAAATCAAGTTATGTTAAGCTCTTTGGTGCCATGGAAGAGTTAATTAAGGGTGAAGATATCTTGGTCAAGCTGCTAGGGAATCCTGACCAATTTGGTTGTGTTAGGGGAGTCAGCTTCGAAGTCACCAAGAAGGCAATATTTTGGAAAGCGATCCTCAAAGGCCTCTTCTGCTGAGGTTGATGAGTTGAGGCGAGAACACTACGTTGAAGGAGCATGCAGAAGCACAAGTGCGCGTCATTGATGCTTTGATCAAGGTGAAAGCACTGAGGAGGCAGTTGGAAAACACTAGAAAGACAGTTGCACAATCCTCTCTTAGAATATACTTTTCAGGGCAAGTCGGACATCAATTGTTTAGCGAATAGCTCTAAACACACATCGATCATCCGGTTGCGACGGGCCGAATGTACATCAAGGTAGGGGAGAACATGATTCATAACATGTCATTACTCCCTGCTGATCATGTGATGAAAATATAGTTATGCACGTCCAAGGACCCCAAATATGTCTTCCTTGTGCTCACCCAAGATGCTAAGATAAGAAGGGAATATGTGATGAGTAGCTTTATTGTGTGGCCTGGCCGTTTCCTTTTGTGATAACAAAACCAACGAAGGTATATATCAGTTGAAGCTTTCTCCTAATTGAATAAGTAAAATTAGGAAATAGTAGGAGAAATTGTTATCAAGTTGATCAGTGGACAAAATGTGGTTAAACCCCTCCAGTATCAAAGATGTGAACAAGACCCTTATAACACTTGTCCCTAATGTTGAATGCCTATGTCCCTATGTAATATAGTGTACACGTGTTTATAAAAAATATTGTGCAGCGTTTGAATACTATAATTGCAAAAATTAGTTCTCTCTATCAAGATAGCTTTGTCCTAAGTTGCAATATCCATGACAACATTATCATTGCTAATGAAATAATTCACTCGATGAGGAAAAAAGGCCAAAAAGGCTGCATGAAAATCAAAGTAGACTTAGAGAAAGCATATGACCGGATTAAATGGAAATGTACAGGGTAAGTATGACAAGAACTAATGTTACAAAAGGACAGGGTAAGTATAATTTGGCATGGTGAGAAACTTGAAGGGTTCAATAACACGTCTGGCGGGCTCTGGCAGGGGGACCCCTTTTCTCCCTATCTTCATTCTCGGAATGGAAAAACTCACCTACATAATCCTAGATAGAGTGAGAGATAAAAAATGGAACAGGCAGAAATGGGCCAATTATATAGCCAAATTGATTTAATTCTTAAGTGCTTGCAAGAATTTGGTGAAATCTTAGGGCATAAGATAATCCAAGAAAGACGCATATATTCTTCTTCCCTAATGTACTCCAAAGTACGAGAAGGGTATGTGCAACCAGAGCAATTTCAAATAAGGCCTAAATATTTTCTACTTTTAGGTTTTTTCCTGCATTCTTCAACTTAAACCTTGACAAACCTATATTTTTATATATTTATTCATATCATTTTAGTGGGTTTTTATCAACATTTTAGTCCTTAATTATATTATTTGTGTATGATTTGGATTAATATACCTTACATTAAATTAGTACTTAATAGGGGCATAATTGTCATATTTTTTATTATTTCTCCTAAACAATTATTTTGGAATAAAATGTATTACATCATTATGATTTTATATTTCAGGAATTTAGGAAAAATCGGAATTCACAAATGACAACAAAGGACCATTAAACTATAAACTGCAAAATAAGACCAAATGGGCCAAACCTTGCGATTTGGCCCATTAGGTTTTGATTCCTCTTTTTACAAAAAGGCAACACGCATACACACAGGAAGGGGGAGGCGGTGAAATGAATTGAAAAAGAGGAAGAGAACACACACACAGAGGATGCCGTGAAAAGGAATTGAAAGAGGAAAAAGGGAATTGAAACACACACATCATGGAATGCAAGCCTCTGTCGTCACCTATTCATTCCCCTAACCCCTCTGCATATCCATTCCATCTCCATCGTAGCAACCAGTTTAGCGAATAGAAACAGTAGCATGAAGGCAGTGATGATAGCGTGGATCTCTATGACCATGCGTGGCTAGTTCATCCTAATTCTCTAATTCAATGGCAAATACATGATCTTGGGATCTCAAAGGGGAGTATAAGTTACTCTAATTTTCTACCTAATAATTATATTATGACTCCTAGGTCTTAGGATTAATTTTATAATTATTGGGAATGTTTAGAATGATTTATTTATATTTATTGAGGATTATTGTGACTGAATTTTTTGCTTAGCATTTGACATTGTTCTTTAATTAACTTTAATTTCATTTACTTTGATCTGGGTCAGACATTGTATTGAGATTATCATGAATATTTTATAATTTTTCAATTTAGCTTGAATTATTGGATCGTTGTGTCTCTTGTTGGCTTAAATTCTATTTTTATGAATTATTGAGTTATAATTAAGCATTGGTTTTTACTATCTTTAGTCCTATTATATTATTTAGGTAGCAGTTAATAAATTATGACTTAGAAAATATTTTGTGACAATTCAAGATGGCTCAGTTGTTGGATTAAAAGCTTAATTATAATTCTTAATTCATTATTTATAACTCCTATATCTTTTGAAGCTATGATTGCCTGCGTTATTGAATTGGAGGATTGCTTTTATTATTATCAATCACCTTTGAATTTATTCTATTCACTTATTATCATTCATTATTCCTTTCTTTAAACTAAAAATACCAAAAATATTCTATTTAAATCTATTTTTAATTCATTGCATTTAGTTGTTAGTCAATCGAAATAAATCCCATTTTCTACTTTAGGTTGCATTGCATTTAATTACTTAGGAATTTAATTTCACAATTTGGCTCCTCAGAGAGAATGACCCGAGGTTACACTATACGTAATCCTTGGTTTTTTAGAAGTAACCCCAAGGCGACATCGGATTAAGGTTGTTTCAAGTGGCACTGTTGCCGGGGAGCCAAGAAATTGGTTCCCTAGTAACTAAGTGTGAAGTAACTTTTTTTTTTTGGAATTAATTCAATTACTGAGCTAGTCTTAGTTAATTTGCATAACATTTGCATTTGCATTTTCTCTTGCATTATCAATTTAAAAAAAACAAAAGGTTGATTTTCTTTGGTTACCTCTAGTGTACACGTGTCTGTTAGTGATTTTGAATTAGAACAAGAAACTATGGATGGTGCTAACGGTAATAATGGTTATGATGGGCTTAATGGGAATAACGGACATGGTGAGAATAACTTAGAAAATAATGGTGAGGATGATAGAAGCATGAGGGAGATTAATAATTCTAATATTGATTATGATCCTTATGGCTTTTACACTGATAATACGAACTTTGAAATTAAATGAGCATTAATTTCTTCCTTACCTAAATTTCATGGCTTTGTAGGTGATGATCCACACAGGCATTTGAAGACTATGCATATGGTGTGCTCTTCCATGAAACCACCCACAGCTAATCTTCAAGATGTATTAAGGAGGGCATTTCATTTTACTTTAGAAGGCAAGGCCAAGAAGTGGCTTTACACGCTACCCCAACATTTTACTACATTGACTTGGGATCAGTTGAAAGAAGCTCTCTTGGATGAATATTTCCCTACATCTAAAACTTCAAGGTTAAAAAAGGAGATAACTAGTATGGTCCAACGAGATAATGAATCCATACATGAGTATTGGACCAGGTTCATCACACTTCTAGCTTAGTATCCACACCACAATATTTCAAAGAATGATATGGTTAATTCTTTCTATGAAGGGCTACTTCCTCATCATAAGCCCTCAATTCATGCCGCTACAAATGGTTCTCTTAGAGAATTGAGTCCCAATGCTACATGGGACTTGCTTCAAAAGATGGCTACCAATGACCCTCAATCTGGAGACACAAAAAAAGTGTATAATACCTTTTCAGTTTCTTCCCAAGATATTCTTGCTGAAATTGCTGCTCTAGGGAATCGAATAAAGAAAAGACTCAGTATTTTGGAGAATAATGTGAATGCCAAGTAGGTTAATTCAATGGGTCACTCTCAAGCTATAGTTGCTGGTTGTGAGTACTGTGAGTCAATGATGCACGCCTCCAATACTTGTTCTCGATATGAAGAGGTTTTTTCCCTATACCAAAATAGGAATGGTCCATATCAAAAGAGGGATCCTTACTCTAACACTTATAATCCAGGTTGGAGAGATCATCCTAACTTTAGATGGGGTGGAAATCAAGGTAACCCTCAAGGGAATTTCTCAATTCAAGTGGTACCTAATCAAGGGGCATCATCTTCTTTTTCTGGAGGTAATGAACTTGGTATGATTGTGAAAGGTATTACTGAGCTCAGTTTAAAGTTTGACAATCAGAAGTCACAAATTGAGGCTAAGTTACATGCTATGGAGAATAAGATAGATTCATGTCTACAAAATGTGTTCTCTAAATTGGAGCAACTGGAGACTAAGCATGAGAATTTGAATGCTTTTGTTACTCACTTCTCCAATAACTTGAGTGAACAACAAGCAAAGAGCAGTGGTTCTATACCCTCCAACACAGTGATAAATCCTAAATCTTTGAATGCAATCACGCTAAGAAGTGGTAAGAGAATTGGGCCGAAGAATGTACAATTCAAAGAACATGAAGAGGATGAAGAGCAGGTTGATGAGGAAATAGAAGTTAAGTCTCCTCCTGACAAAACTACTCAAGAAACTTCCCAAGCTGAGAAAGAAGCTTATATCCAATCTGAAGTCCTATAAGAAAAGAAGCTCTTGGAGAAGTGTCAGAAATAACCAATGGTGCAAAATGATGAAGAGGCAACAACTATCATAAAGGGACCAGTTGAGAAAGGATCACCTTCTGACTCCAAAGGTGATGAGGTAAATATTCATGACTTGCCTTTTTCAAATTCTTATTTGGTTAGTAAAAAGATTGTTGAAAAGAAAGATAATGATGAATTGTTTAAAATGTTTAGCAAACTTGAGGTTAATATGCCATTGCTTGAATTGATTAAAAAGATGCCTAAGTGTGCTAAATTCTTGAAAGACCTATGTACAAACAAGAGGAAGTATAGGCATAGTGAGATAATCCAACTGGGGTTGAGTGTTAGCGCCTTATTTAAGCCACAGTTGCCTATTAAATGTAAAGACCCGAGTTCCTACACTATTCCTTGTACCAAAGGTAGAACTATAGTTTCTCATGCTTTACTTGACTTAGGTGCAGTAATTAATGTCATGCCGATCTCTGTTTATAAGACCTTGGGTATTAAAGCTTTGAAAGACACTAGCGTAGTGCTTGGCCTAGCTGATAGGACGGTGAGATACCCTAAAGGTATTCTTGAGGATATTCTTGTGCAATTGAAAGGTCTTATTTTTCCAGCTGACTTTTATGTTCTTGATATGACTAATGACCTACCCATTGAGAGTACTTTGATTCTAGGTAGACCATTCCTTTTAACTGTTGAAACAATAATTAACATGAAAAAGGGTCTTATCACTATGGGGATTGGGGATCAAGAAGTGCAATTTAATCTTTTAAAATCCATGAATCATCGTTATGAAGATTGCTCTTATTTGGGAATTAGTTCAATTAAATGTCATGACGTGGACCACTTACATGAGACTAATATGAATGAACCTCACTTGTGTGACATGGTTGTGAAGCATGATAATGCTTTTACTTGTCTATCTTCCTCCCACCTTTCTCATGTTTATGCATGTGAAGGTGGCATATCATATGCCTATTGTTTAGAGATAGATAGTTGGCTTTCATCTACTCATGATTTTCATGTACCATATTGCTTTGACTCTGGTATTGCTGCTAATTCTACACTTGATAGCCTTGAGAAAGATATATTTCTTGATTTTGTAGGAACTGATAATAAGGAGGTTGATGCCCAAGCTACGAATATAGCTTCTCCATTGAGTGGCGTTGGAACATTAAAAGAGGATAGCAGTGATTCTGCTACTGCCTTAGTCCTTTCTAATCCCACTCTCACTTCTAATTTACTTTTTTTCTATTGATCAGAATGACTCTAACTCTCATATTTCTAGGTCATCTGATGGTGGCACTGAGTCGAGAAGTAGAGGAAATATACATTACACTGAGCTTATATCTCCTTCCCCAAGCCACATGGACACACTACTTGCACTGAATGCACTTGATATAACAAAGAGTATTCCTTCTATTGTGCAACCCCCTGATTTAGAATTGAAACCCCTCCCCTCTAACTTGAAATATGTCTTTCTTGCTGATGATTAATTGCCTGTTATTATTTTCAGTTCTTTGAGTAGTTCTGAAGAAGAAAGACTAGTTTCAGTGTTGAAAAGGTATAAAAGGGCTATAGGCTGATCTTTAGGGGACATACCAGGGATTGATCCCCTGGTTTGCACACACAAGATCTTTTTAGTTGAAGGGTCAAAGCCAGTTAAACAGCCACCAAGGAGGTCAAATTCTCTTATTCATGATGTGATTAAAAAGAAGGTATCTAAATTACTGAGTGCTGGGATCATATATGCAATTTCAGACAGATAGTGGGTGAGGCCGATACATGTAGTACCGAAGAAGAGCGGTATCACAGTAGTGAAAAATGAGAATAATGAACTTATTCCAACAAGAGTTCAGAACACTTAGAGAATGTGTATAGACTATAGGAAGTTGAACGAAGTGACTAGGAAGGATCATTTTCCATTACCTTTCATTGATCAAATATTGGAAAGAATATCTGGTAAATCTCACTATTGTTTCTTGGATGGTTTTTTAGGTTATTTTCAGGTACCGATTGCACCTTCAGATCAAGACAAGACTACTTTTACATGTCCTTTTGGCACCTACGCATTTCGAAAGATGCCATTTGGGTTGTGTAATGCTCCAGACACCTTTCAAAGGTGTATGATGTCAATCTTTAGTGATTTATTGGAGCGTAATATGGAGGTTTTCATGGATGACTTCACCATTTATGGTGACAGCTTTGATGATAGTTTACTTAGTCTTGAACATGTTCTTGATAGATGTATTAAGAAAAAGTTAGTCTTGAATTATAAAAAATGTCATTTCATGGTAGATAGTGGCATAGTGCTAGGTCACCGCATCTCTCAAAAGGGGATTGAGGTTGATAAAGCCAAGATTGAAGTCATTTCTTCACTTCCTTATCCTACTTGTCTTAAAGATTTGAGGTCTTTCTTGGGGTATGCCGGATTTTATCGACGTTTTGTAAAAGATTTTAATAAAATTGCTTTACCCTTCTCTATGTTGTTGAGAAAAGATGTTGATTTTCAGTTTGATGATAAGTGTAGACATGCCTTTGACTCATTGAAATCCTTACTTGTTTTGCCTCCTATTCTCACTACACCTAATTGGGATTTAGCTTTTGAATTGTCTTGTGATGCTTATAACTTTGTAGTAGGTGCTATGCTTGGTCAAAGGGAGGATAAGCGATCTAGAGTGATAGCTTATGCCTTCAAGACACTTGACCCCACTCAAGTGAATTATACCACAACCGAGAAGGAACTTTTTGCTATAATCTTTGCTTTAGATAAGTTTAGACCATATCTGATAAATTCTTAAGTGGTTGTTTTTACAGATCATGCAGCGGTGCGTTACTTGTTCAAGAAGCCTCAGTCTAAACCAAGACTATTGAGATGGGCTTTATTACTATAGGAGTTCAATATTGAAATTAGAGACAGAGCTAGAGTAGAGAATCATGTGGCTGACCACCTTAGTCGGTTACCTGAAGGCACTGAAGGAGTTGACTCCTCTGATCTTACTGTTGATTCATTTCCTGACTCTACACTCTTTGCCTTAGCTATTCAGGAGCCTTGGTACTCTAATATTGTCAATTATATCGTCACTAATCTTGTTCCTCCTTCTATGTCTAAGTTTCAAGTTGATAAGCTGAGTGGGATTCTCTAATTCTTTGGAAGCAATGTAGTAATCAGATCATCAGACGATGTGTTCCTAACAATGAGATTCACTCTATCCTTACCTTTGCACATTCTTTATCTTGTGGGGGACATTTTAGTGATAATAGGACTGCTAGGAAGGTTTTAGAATGTGGATTTTACTGGCCTACTTTATTCAAAGATGCTTATATTTTCTGTAAGTCTTGTGATAAGTGCCAGAGGTTTGGGAGTCTAGGTAGAAAGCATGAAATGCCTTTAAGACCTATGCATTTTTGTGAAATTTTTGATGTCTGGGGAATATATTTCATGGGTCCTTTTCCTTCATCATTTGGGTATTCATATATATTACTTGCAGTAGATTATGTGTCTAGGTGGGTAGAGATAGTGCCAACTAGGAAAGATAATGCTTCTATTGTTATCAAGTTCTTACGCTCTCATAGTTTTTATAAGTATGGCATTCCAAGAGCAATCGTCAGTGACCAAGGAACACATTTCTGTAATAGGACCATGAAGTCTCTACTTGCTAAACATGAAGTTAATCACAAGCTGGCAACTCCTTACCACCCTCAGACAAATGGATTAGATGAAGTCTCTAATCGGGAAGTCAAATGAATACTAGAAAAGATTGTGAAACTATCCCATAAAGATTGGAGTGAAAGGCTTGAGGAGGCACTATGGGCTTATAGGACTGCCTACAAAACCCCTATAGGCATGTCTCCGTTCCGGTTGCTCTATGGTAAGTCTTGTCATCTACTTATGGAGATTGAGCACAAATCTTATTGGGCGATCAAGGCATGTGATGCAGACCTTGAATCCTCACTTGAAAACCGAACGATGCAACTCCAAGAGCTTGAAGAGATGAGACTTGAATCCTATGATAATGCCAGAATCTATAAAGACAAGCTGAAAATGATTCATGACAAACAGATTTTGAGAAAACAATTTCATGAATGTGATAAGGTTTTAAAATCCAAGGCCCGGTTGAAGTTGATGCCTAGGAAGTTTGTTACCAAGTGGGAGGGCCCTTTTAGAGTTACCAAAGTGCATTCTTTTGGTACAGTAGAGCTGGTGGATGAAGCGACAGGTCATGTTTCACAAGTCAATGGTAATCTGCTTAAGTACTACCATGAGAATCAGAGACCTGCCTAATTGCACAGTTGTTCCTTTCCACCTTTCTCCTTTACTTTCTCTTGTATTGCTGATAATATCCGTTTGCTAAGATAGTTAGGAGTAAGTGTGAGGGAGGGACCATCACAGTAATTCTAGATTTATTTTCTTTCTGTCTTTTAACAAATTCTTAGAATAGGTTGCATTTTAAAGATTTCTTAGTTTTAGGTTAGTTTTGCTTTGAATAAAGCTTCCCTTTTAGCTCATGACTCTAATCATTTTCCCTTCTCCCTTTCATATATGCTTTAATGATGCGTTGAGGACAATGCATAGTTTAAGTGTGGGGGAGGGATTGCTTCTGTTAGTTCATGTTGTCATTGCTTGAATCGCCATAATTTGAAAATTTGAAAAAATTTTGAACCTTTGAGTTAAATTGATTGGATTTTTCAATGCTGTATGAGCGAATTGTTTATGTGAGTCCCACCTTCCACTTGACTTTTGCAATCATTGGGCTTTATTTTCAAATCCTTATTTCTTCATGCATGTGAACATTGGCATGTCTAGGTGAGAATATAATTTTGACTTATGTAGTTTTTATTCTTAATTAGTTAGCATAGTGGAGTGTCTTTGATGTAGTATTATTAACCTTATTTCGTAGCTATATCGTAGGGAGGAAACATATTAGAGAAAGCCTTGTTGGAAGGATTATTGAGCCTTAATTTTTTTTTTCTCTGGTGTGATTTTCACCTAGTTTTGGTTAACCTCTAGAACTTGTCTATATTCTTTTTCAAAGCTACATTATTACCTGGATTTATGAGCATGATAGGGACATTCAATTCTAAACCCTTTTACCCAAATACAAGTCAGCTCAATTAACCTTTGCTTACCCCTTTGAGCCCATCACTTTCATTTCATTCCATTGAGTTTGAACAAGCACTTTGCATGAGTTATATTATGTTCTTTATGATTAACTGTGTACTATTGAAAGTTGCTAACTTTATCATTTTTTAGTTAGGTCTGCCAATAAAAAAACACAAAAAAAAGAAGAAAAAATAAAAAAAAAACAAGAAAAAGAAGAAAACGTGCAAAAAAAAAGGACAAAAAAAGAAAGAAGTTGAAAAAAAACAGAGAGGGAAAAAAATTGGACACAAGGCACGAAGTTTGAAATAAGGCATCCTTTGGTAGTTGAAGATTAAAGTTTATTGTTCATTTGATAGTCACATGTTACTTTACTTTAAGCTATTTCTTAATACTCATGCATTAAACTTGTTCTGCATTTCATTACATCCATTCATTAGCCTTTCACCAACATTATAACCCAATAAAGTCCCCTTGATCATGAATCTATGGTATGTTAGTAGTGGAGATAGTAGAATCTTTACAAGCCTATGGTAGGTGCTAATCTAGGTGTGCTGAGTGAAAAATCTCTATACTTGAGAGTTGAATGAAACACTTATACCTATGAGAGATTTATTATGTTTCCCTTCCTCTATCTTGCTATGTCTTGTGTTACTTTCCTTGCTTCAAAGCATTCCATGATTGTTGATTGATTAGGGATAGAAGTTGCTTGAGTTGATTATATATTCTTACCTTGACAGTTTTATGTTTACTTGCATTGAGTTTAACTGTTGGAATTCTTTTGACTAATATTTTGCCCAGGAGTGCAAAAGGGTAAGTGTGGGGGAGTTGACAAACCTATATTTTTATATATTTATTCATATCATTTTAGTGGGTTTTTGTCAACTTTTTAGTCCTTAATTATATTATTTGTGCATGATTTGGATTAATATACCTTATATTAAATTAGTGCTTAATAGGAGCATAATTGTCATATTTTTTATTATTTCTCCTAAACAATTATTTTTAGAATAAAATGTATTACATCATTATGATTTTATATTTCAGAAATTTAGGAGAAATCAGAATTCACAAATGACAACAAAGGACTATTAAACTATAAACTGCAAAATAAGACCTAATGGGCCAAACCTTACGATTTGGCCAATTAGGTTTTGATTCCTCTTTTTACAAAAAGGCAACACGCATACACACAGGAAGGGGGAGGCGGTGAAATGAATTGAAAAAGAGGAAGAGAACACACAGAGAGGACACCGTGAAAAGGAATTGAAAGAGGAAAAAGGGAATTGAAACACAGACATCCTGGAACGCAAGCCTCTGTCGTCACCTATTCATTCCCCTAACCCCTCTGCATATCTATTCCATCTCCATCACAGCAACCAGTTTAGCGAACAGAAACAGTAGCATGAAGGCAGTGATGATAGTGTGGATCTCTATGACTATGCGTGGCTAGTTCATCCTAATTCTCTAATTCAATGGCAAAGACATGAGCTTGGGATCTCAAAGGGGAGTATAAGTTACTCTAATTTTCTACCCAATAATTCTATTATGACTCCTAGGTCTTAGGATTAATTTTATAATTATTGGGAATGTTTAGAATGATTTATTTATATTTATTGAGGATTATTGTGACTGAATTTTTTGCTTAGCATTTGACATTGTTCTTTAATTAACTTTAATTTCATTTACTTTGATCTGGGTCAGACATTGTATTGAGATTATCATGAATATTTTGTTATTTTTCAAGGTGACTTGAATTATTGGATCGTTGTGTCTCTTGTTGGTTTAAATTCTATTTTTATGAATTATTGAGTTATAATTAAGCATTGATTTTTACTATTTTTAGTCCTATTATATTATTCTGGTAGCAGTTAATAAATTAGGATTTAGAAAATATTTTATGACAATTCGAGGTGACTCGATTATTGGATTAAAAGCTTAATTATAATTCTTAATTCATTATTTATAACTCCCATATCTTTTAAAACTATGATTGCCTGTGTTATTGAATTAGAGGATTGCTTTTATTATTATCAATCACCTTTGAATTTATTCTATTAACTTATTATCATTCATTATTCCTTTCTTTAAACTAAAAATACCAAAAATATTCTATTTAAATCTATTTTTAATTCATTACATTTAGTTGTTAGTCAATCGAAACAAATCTCATTTTCTAGTTTAGGTTGCATTGCATTTAGTTATTTAAAAATTTAATTTCACAATTTGGCTCCTCAGAGAGAACGACCCAAGGTTGCACTATACGCAATTATTGGTTTAAATGTTTGAAGTAACCCCAAGGCGACATCGGATTAAGATTCTTTCAAACCTCATGTATTTTTGAGCAGGGGGAAGTTTATGTTGTCAGGTGCCTATGATGAGATACTTCATGGATAAATTTGTATCGTAATCATTTTTTCCTGCATTATTCAACTTAACCTCTTGAGTTTTCTTTGTCAATTTATACCGCACCATCTTTCTGAGCTGTACTTTTTTTTTTATAATATTCTTGATCTTTACTTTGCATGTGAACCACAGTGATTAACTTTTGCGAATTAACTTAATCGCAAGATGATATTCCCTATCGTAAACTATGTTAATTCGTTATCATTTATATATTAAATCATACTGACCCTTTGACCCTCTACGACTGATTTCTGGGAAACCGTGGCCAGTTGGAATTTTATCCCATTCTATTGGGATCACAGTACTTGACTCGATGGAGTGTTGAGAGTCCAGCGACTACGGTTCAGTTGGTCGGACTGAGAATGGTGCCTGAAGCGGTGAGCCGCCAGAGTCATGCTTCCAAACAACCCAGGATGGCTGCATGGGACGGCATGAAGCTGAGTCATGAGCTTCCTTGAGTTCACGTTGGCAAGATCGTGACCATTCTCCTATTCTATCACAACGGCAAAATAATAAGGGTTTGATCCTGAGTCCACTTTCAATTCTATGGTTCTCCCTGAGAAGTTGCATTTAACACTGCGAATGCCAAAATCTTATTTTCAACGAAAAATGTTGCAAAAAAAATGAAAATAATAATAGTAATGTTGAAAAGTCCATCAAGATAGGTTGGATACAAGGAGTAAGGTTAATAGGTGAAGATTGCTTTTCTATAACTTAAAGGAACTAAATGGATACACAACACTAATAATTCTTTTTTATATGACAAAATTACTGATACTTTTCTAACAAAATAAAATTAATAAGCACTAATCAAAGCTAATAGTTCTTTTTAGCAAAATAATAATAATATTGAAAGAAAAAGTAAAGTCAATAAGTAAATATTGCTTTTTCTAAAAATTGGAGGAACTAAATGGATACGCAACAGTAATAGTTCTTTTAATAGTATAAGATGTATATAATGGAGTATAATCCAATTACATCCCAAAAATGAAGTATATAACAGAACCTTAAATTAGTATTGTAACAAAAATGAGCGTACATATAATAATTAATATGGAGATTATTTTCCTAATATTAGTTACTTAGTAAGCCAAAATTACTGATATTTTCCTAACAAAATATAGTTACTTAGTAAGCACTAATTAAACTTGTCACCACCATTCTATACCAAATATTTCTAAATGGAATATTTCATCTATGTAACGTATATGAAGGTAGAATTTTATAATTTATCACGCGTACTACAGTAAAACATTCACGTGTCTTTCCCACCAAAATAATAGATTAGTGGAATCAATCATTAAAACTTAAGAAAATCCGTTGACCGTACCTTGAAAATGACAATTAATTAATACTCTAATCCTCTTATTATAAAAGTTAGTTGATTAATTTAAATAGATTAATAAAATTAAATAATAAATTAAATATAATTCTTTAAAATAAATTTATATTATATATGCTTATGAGAGCCTTCCCTAAAAGAATAACCCGCATTGATAAAATGATTTAATAATTTGGTATCATGGAGATTAAAACTTACCTTCTGTACTGAATCTCCAAGTTGCCAGCATTGTGAAGTTGATCTGCTTGACCAGAAACAGCAATGGCGCCAAAAGCAGTGCCACTCAAAACAAAGTGAAATCTTTGAGCAGAACCACCCCCAGGACACTCATCACCCCCGTCACTGGGTTACCCGAACATGCTCGATTCGACGTGCACTTCACCTGAAAAAATGGTATATATATACATATTTAATTACACGCAGACATAAATTAAAATGATAATAATTAATGAATTAATTAAGCTTTTGTACCTCATAGCAACCTCCACAGCCTTTGCCTGATTGATATATAGGAGAGCAGGCTGATATCATGCCAGAAAATGGAGGTTGTCCTACTGAGCTTCTATATCCACAAGTACCACCTACGTACACAAACCATTTCAATTTATAACTTTCATATAGTAAAACTCCAATATTTGTGCGCAATCAGAATATATATATTTGTTTTGTTACCATCACTTCCGGCGCCGTTGTGGTTACCGTACAATGTGGCATCTGCCGGAGACCAATCGGAATCAGAAGTGTAGGATGAAGAAGAATTAAGAAACTTTCTAGGGTTGTTGGAGCCCGCAGAGGAAGTGCTCACTATGAGCAATAAGAATGAAATAAAAAGCCACAAGAGAATTGAAGAATTGAGGGGTTAACGGAAGCTGAAGAGTGAGAAGAGCCATATTATCAGCTTAATTGCTAATTAAATGGACCAATTAGATTTGTGTTGATTGAGTAGGCCATGAGTCCCTGTGGTATTTATAGAGAACTGCATGAAAAAGTAGACCAATGAGTATTAGAGAATTTTAAAAACCCAAGAATTTGAAATTATTTGTTTAGCTTAATTGCTAATTAAATGGACCAATTAGATTTGTGTTGATTGAGTAGGCCATGAGTCCCTGTGGTATTTATAGAGAACTGCATGAAAAAGTAGACCAATGAGTATTAGAGAATTTTAAAAACCCAAGAATTTGAAATTATTTGTTTGAGGAACAAGACAAAAATTTGGGATGCGAACAATTCCTTTACGTATTTTTCATTTGATTCTTATTGGCATGTGTTGGGGTGTGGGAAAGGGGGGGGGTTGTATTTATTATCCCAAATAGCATTCTCATTAACAACTAATTTATGGATTATTGAGTATGTGGAAACTAAAGTCAATTTTTATTCATGCTTTAAATTATTAATTTGGTCGAATTCATTTTGTAATAACACTTAATATACACCATGAGATTGGTCTCTAAGTTATCTCGCCTCTATCAGATCCGCGTACTAATTATCAAATCAATTAAGGTTGAGGTGAAGCATCACGTGGTTTTAAGATAATCGCATTAGTGATATAATTTCCTATAAATTGAATTGTGTTATTCCCTCCCTCGCTATTATAGAGCAAGTTTGAAAAAAAAAATAAGTGGTGCTTATTATAAATCATTAAATATAGTATTAATTACATTATTTTTAAATTATCCCTATTTAAAATTTAGCACAATTTTTTGTTTTTACTTCTGAATATATAATTCATAATTTTAAATATGAGTAAATTTAGAAATTTATTTATTTTTATATAAATTTAATAACTTAACCACACCTTCTTGAATGTGATTAAGTGGTGAGAGGTTCTTTTCTTTATAATAGGAACGGAGACAGTAGTTCCTCAACTTTACCTATTATGAATGATATAGATTTTTAAATGAAAAAAAAATATTATATTCGAATAAAGAGTATAAAAATTATAAGCATACAATATCTTGATATTTGTGAAAATTTATGCTTCCAACCCCGTGTTAATAATCGTTCCTTTTATTTCTTTAAATAAATTACAATTTACAAGACTTTCAAGGTTTCCGAGTATAAAAATTGTATATAATAATCAAACCTTGATATGTCAAGACCTTTTGATGCTTCCGTTTAGGGGTATGTATAGACATAATTAGGTAGGATAACTCTCTACTTAGTATCTTACCCGAAAAAATATAGACTACATTTTATAGCATGATATTTAATTTTGCCAAGTAAAAATCCTAACTATTTTAAGGTAGACATAGGTGGGTTAGGTATGGGCAAACTTATATGTCCAAGTCTTGATGCCTGGTCATATTGTGGAAAAAAATCTACAATTATAAATTTTTAAAATATATTATATTCATGTTTTCAAGAGTTAAATAATATCCATGATCTACTAAAAATATGGCAACAACAATATAGTAATAAAAGTTTTGAAATCTATTGCATGTATAAAAAAAAACATTTAAGTTTAAGTAGTTTACAATTACAACTTTGCATCAATCTCTCTAAAATTAACAAAAATGAAAGCATCTAAAAAAATAAAAGAAACCATTATAATTTATAATGTAATCATATGATAGTTAGTAAAGTTAAAAAAGAAAGAAAACCAAAACTCAATTTAGTTATAAATTTTAAAGAATACAACTTATCTACTTGATTACTCATATTTATAATTAAAATGACATTTAGTCACAAGTAGCCATTATATTCTCTCCTCCAAGTATAGTATATATGAAAAAAAGTAAAAGAACAATTACATTACGTATTATAAAATAATATATAATAGAATTTGAGCTTTAAAATAAAAAATTACAAGTTAAATGACATTTTTTGATTCATCAAGACAATATGATTCTGGAACATGAATAGGTTTTAGGGAAAATAGTTCACAAAAAATAAAAGGGGTATAATATATATAACAAAAAATAAAAGCGGTATAATATATATATGACCGAGCTAAATGGGTACGATAGCATACCTTGTTTGATGCCTTACCCAACCCTTGACCCGACTCAACCTTATCCAATTATATTTTAGGTCAATTTTTTTTTGGCGGGTAGGACATTTTTTCTCCAGGTTCAGGTGGGCGAATTGGGTAACCAAACACCATGCACACCCCTACTTCTGTTTGAGAACAATGCTTGAAGCGGTGAGCCGCCAGAGTCAAGCTTCCAAACTGCACACCCAGGTTTGTTGCATATGATGCAGCCATGAGATTCCTTGAGCTCAATGTTGGCGAGGCTATGACCATTCTCATATTGTATCACAACGGTAGAATAATAAGGGCTTGATCCTTAGTCCACTTTAAATTCTATGGTTCGCCCTGGGAAGTTGCATTTAACACTGTAGACGCAAAAATATATAATTAATTATCAATTACAAATAGTTAATGTCAATCAAGAAATGTTGGATACAAGAAAAAGTAATTAAGGTCAATAAGTGAAGACTGCTTTTCTAAAAGTTGAATGAACTAAAATGGATACACAACACTAATGCAATTATCCTAAAAAATTCTCAGATATGATATTAGTTTATTAAAGGATATATATATTTTTTAGCAGAGATATCACGAGGAATTGGCTGACTGAGTGGTTAGAGACACTACAGTTTAGTTTAATATACTAAGTTCAAATCCCGATACCTATAAAAGTATAATTTTATTCTTTCTGAGACACATGAAATGACCAAACTGCCCTTCTATCTATTTTAACTTCAGTCACCTTTTCTTTCCTCATTTCCTGTCCACAGCAGAGAGAGAGCAGAGGAAATTATAGGGAAGCTTCGAGACATGTTGGTACTGTAACTGCTGTCATTCTCCGTAGCCTGAGCTGCTGTCATCGGTGACGAGTTGCTCTGCCGTCACTGTGTCTTCTTGGGCTCGTGGATCTCGATTGGTGGCACGATTTCTTTCTCATTCTTGTTCCAGCTGCGATGCCAAGCATGCAGTTGTTGGGAGCAGTCGCCGCCGTGTTGTCTGTTAGCAATCACCATCTGTGTTCCGTAGCCTGAGCTGCTGTCATCGGTGACGAGTTGCTCTGCCGTCACTGTGTCTTCTTGGGCTCGTGGATCTCGATTGGTGGCACGATTTCTTTCTCATTCTTGTTCCAGCTGCGATGCCAAGCATGCAGTTGTTGGGAGCAGTCGCCGCCGTGTTGTCTGTTAGCAATCACCATCTGTGTTGTTGTCGCTGGTGACTGCTTCTGTCGCTATGGTCTTCCCCATTTTTTTCAGATCTTGGCCGTGGAAGGATCTCCTTCCTCTTACTTGCTCTGTGACGTGTCCCTTGTCCACCATTGTTCTCCTGTTAGTCGTGGAGCTGGAAGCTTTTCTTCTTTCTTTTCTGTCCTGCAACTGTTTTCGCCCTCACTGTTGTCGCGCGTCTACAGTCACAGCTGTCACCTTGCACGCCTTGTTACTGTAGCACCACAGATGTCCGATCTCCTTCCCTGTCTTTATTCAGTTTGCTTTGGGTTGGGGGTAAGTATGAACCACTTCTTTTCCCTTCTCTGTGGATAGGTGTTCACTATGGTTGGATGATTTGATTTTCTGTTTTCTCTGCTTGCCGAGCTGTTATGGATGTGAGGGAAAAAGTTGAAATTATGTGTTGTGGAACAGTGGTGGCACTTGGAGCTCTGTGTGTGTACGTGTGTAACAACTGTTTCTGTGATGCTACGTATGGGCAGAAGGAGGCTGGGAGGTTAATGAAGATTAAAGGCGGAAGCTAAATGTGTGTATATATATATATATACTGTGTTGTTGTAGGTATATATATATATATCTATATATATATGGTGCTAGAGTAGATTTCAGTTGGAAAAATTTAAATGTACTAAGCACCTATAGACCCCAATGTGAAGAATAGATGTTGAGCCTAAGAAAATGGATGAAATTTGGATAAAAATTATTTAAATTAAATATGGTTATAAAGTTCAAAAATTTTCAAAGTTAAAGGTAGTTTCATATTTGTAAGTGTTATAAATAAATAGTATTTGATACAAAAGAGATAAATTGCATTTCTTGATAGAATATAAAATTGGACAGCTTGAAAAAAGAAATAAAGATAAGGTTTTTAGTGTATGATTATAGTTATTTACAAAAGTTGAATTTGTTTAAATTATAGTTCTGTATGTTAGCTTATAGAATTTTTTATTTTCAGAAAATCTAGGGAAATAAAGAGCGAATGATATTATGAAACTTAGAACAAAAGTAAATTATATTAAAATATTATATGTGAGTGAATAACGTCCACTAAAAATAATATTTTTAATAATAACTTGCTATTTGATATGTTCCATTTAAAGTATAAAATTTGAAGTATAATTTGCTAAAGGCATGGTTATTTAAATTATTGACTTTGATTAAGACTATTAGTTTCTCTTTCAATTGGTTTATGATATGATTATGTTTATGTATAAAAATGAATAAAGAAAGTTTTGAGAAAAAAAAAATTTCATAAATATTAAATTAAGTTAATTTTCTTTATAAAATATGCTTATGTAAATTGTATGATTATTCTATATGAATTGGAAAGAATCTTTTAAGATTTTATTTTAATGTTCATGCTGGGATTCATGATTGTGAAACATTCTTGATGAAAATCCAATATTTGAAAATGTTGTGATTATTTATCATTAAATTGACCTCACGCATGATTCAGAATGTTTTAGAAATGACTGAGTACATAACACTGGTTACTAACTGCAATACTGTTAGTCCTTGGTACATCATGATTAAACTTGAGCTCGATGGATATTTGTGGGCCTCGTACTCACGCTGGATATTCATGGGATTTATTCTCGAGCTTGTTATTCGTAAGTCTTGTACCTACTCATGTTATTCATGAGTTTCATACCTACACTTGTCTCGTGGCCTCGTTTATGTTCTGTTGAAGTCCTACGAAAAAAAATATGCTTTGAAACTATTGTTTTAAATGGACTTCCCTCAATAAAAATATTTTATTGGAAAATTTGTATTTAATTACAAAATACTATTATTTACATTTAAATATGTTCCAATTGTTTCTTTATGCACTTTAAATTATATTTTTGGGACGTTATTTATTGGTATATTATTTTAGTTTCAGATAGTGATGTTGACCCTATTTCTCCAGTTGAGCAATAAAGAGCCTCAAGTTCGATCTGAAGCATTGATTTTTGGACATATCTACTTATAATGTAATTATAAATTTATGAAATACTTATATTATTTTGGTTGAAGTTTAGATACTCTACCTAGTCTATAGATAAGGTTATGGTTATTTTAAAAAATGTCTGCTGGTGATTTGAAACATTTGCAGTCTGTTGTAGGATTTTCGAAAGGCTGGTTATATAAAGACTATCCTGCTGAAATTCCTACAGATAACTTGTCTTTTGATTAAAAGAGAACATATCTTATGATTATTGTTTGAAACGTTTTATTTAATATTTAAAACTTAAGAGATATGAATTTATTCATATTATATACTGATCAAGGCTCAAATTTCAGGGCATGACAACTACTAATTCTTTTTATGGTAGAAGATTTACAAAACCTTGTATTGTAACCAAATGAACATATTAATTTCCTCTCTTTAATTAATATTGAGCTTATCTTGGCATAAATTATATAGTTGATTTAAAATTATTTTTCAATTGGGGGAACTAAATGAGTATGTTGAAAAAGACGTGTGCACACATAAGAAAAGATAAGATTCATAATAATTACATATAAAGAAGAGTTGGAGTGGTATTTCATGAGAACAATTGTAGAAAATTAGTTGAAGTGGTTTGGGCATGTACAAAAAAGTCATCGGATACACTAGTGAGGAATAGGGGTGTGCATAAAACCTGTGGCTCGATATGCCACCCAAGCCCGTGATAAAAAAACCCTACCCAGCCCAATAAATATAGGCTAAGGCTGAACATCGGGTTACAAAATACTAAGGGTGTTCATGGGCAGGGTTGGGTAAGGCAACCCCTTACCCGGTGCCCTGCCCGAAAAAAGCATGGGTTACATTTTGTAGCCTGATGTCTGGCCTTGCCTGATAAAAGCCCTAACCATTTTGGGCTGGGTATGGGGCGGGTTAGGCGTGCCCAAGTTGTGATGCCATGCTCATGTTGTAGAAAATAATCTGTAATTATAAACTTCTAAAATAATATCATATCCATATGTCTTCAAGAGTTAAATAATATCTATAATCCACTAAAAATAAAGGAACAAAAAGATAATAATTAAAGTATTGAAATTTATTGCATATAGTAATTTATAATTGTAACTTTGTATCAATTTCTCAAATATTGACAAGGATAAAGCATCTAAAAAAAATAAAATAAACAATTATAATTTATAATGTAATCATATTATAATTAGTAAAGTTAAAGAGAAAGAAAAAATCAATATAGTTATAAATATTAAAAGATGCAACTTACTTACTTAACTACTTATATTTCTAAAATGACCCTTTAGTCACTAGTAATTATCATATTCTCCATTCCAAGTGTAGCCTCTAGGGAGAAAAGTAAAAAAACTAAAAGAATGAGTGTTTATGGGCTGAGCAGGGTAGGGCAACCCCTGCCCGGTGCCCAGCCTGAAAATGCAGCCTGATACCTAGCCCTGCTCTATATTTATCGGGCTGGGCAGAGCTTTCTTTACGCGGGCTCGGGTGGGCATACCGGGCCACGAGCTTTATGAATACCCCTAATGATGATTAGTAAAGTTAAAAAAAGAAAAGAAAAAAATTAATAGTTATAAATATTAAAAGATGCAACTTACTTACTTAACTACTCATATTTCTAAAATAACCCTTTAGTCACTAGTAGATATCATATTCTCTCTTCCAAGTGTAGTATCTAGGGGAAAAATAAAAAGAAAAAAAGAAAAGAATGGATGCTTATAGGCAGGGCAATCTCTTGCCCGATGCCTAACCCGAAAAAAGCATGAGCTGTATTTTATAAGGATGTGCATGGGCGGAGTTGGGCAAAACAGCCTCCTGCCTAGTGCCCTATCCAAAAAAAGTATGGGTTGTGTTTTGCAGCCGATGCCCGGCCTTACCTAGTAAAAGCCTCAACTATTTTAAGCTAGGTATGGCGGGCTTGTATGCCTAAGTTGTGACGCTATACTCATGTTGTGAAAAAAATCTACAATTATGAACTTCTAAAATAATATTATTTTCATGTGTCTTCAATAGTTAAATAATATTCATAATCCATTAAGAATAAGGCAACAAAAATATGATAATTAAAGTCTTAAAATCTATTGTAGATAAAAAAAAATCTTGAAGTCTAATAGTTTGTAATTATAACTTTGTATCAATCTCCCAAATATTGACAAGGATGAAGTATCTAAAAAAAATAAAATAAACAATTATAATTTATAATGTAATCATATGATGAATGAGGAGGATGGATCAAGTAATATAGAGTTTATAAAAAGGGTAAAAAAAACATCAAAGATAATGCTCAACAAAGTTATTGCATGGGACCTCAACAAATTGGCAATATATTTATTTTTTAATAAAATACAATCGTATTGTGTGATTTATATAATGTGATTTATATAATCGACTCTATCTAATGAGACAATATTTGTTATTGTTGTTGGATCAAGCCTAAATTACTGATACTTTTCTAACAAATATAATTAGAAAGCACTAATTAAATCTGGCACCACCATTTGGTACCAAATTAAGTATTTCTAAATAGAATGTTATTTTATCTATCCCTATTATAAGTAGAATTCTAAAACTTATCAAGCGTACTGTGTACAGTAAAACATTCACGTGTCTATCTCATCAACTACTCCCTCATATCAATAATATGAGTCATGTAAACTAATTCACTAGAATTAAAAAGGGTAGGAAACAAACTGTCTTAAATTGAAAAAAAAAAAAACTTTACCGATATTAAATAAAGTTTTGAATGAGAAATTACAATAAATTACATTTAAACATTAATTATAAGGATAAAATTAACAAATGAACATTAATTATCTTATAAGTGACTTATATTTTATACCAATCTATTCTTTTAAAAGTGACTCATATCATAAACAAGAGGAAGTAATAGGATAGTGGAATCAATCATTAAAACTTAACGAAACTTTGTTGATTGTATCTAGAAAACTAGAATTAATTAAATAATATACTTATGGAGGAGACATGGGGTCGCATCCCTACACAAGTGTATAAGCGTGTCGGGTAGGAATGAAAGCACCAATATTCCAACCACAAGTATAAAGAGAGAACACAACCAAAAGACAGATTTGTTGGGGGCAAGAGCTCTTTCACATATAAATCAGACTTCGGTTGTAAGACTCTATGATATGATGGGACTCATAACGACATACATCGAAAAAATGATTTCAAAAATTTTGCATCATGGAGATTAGAACTTACCTTCTCTACTGAATCTCCAACTTACCAGCATTGCGAAGTTGATCTGCTCGACCAGAAACAGCCATGCTACCAAAATCAGTGCCACTCAAATCAAAGTGAAATCTCTGAGCAGAACCATACCTAGGACACTCATCAGTTAGCACCATCGTCACTGGGTTACCTGAACATGCTCGACTCGACGTGCACTTCCCGTGAAAAAATGGTATATATATTAATTCATAATTAATTTTCATTACACGGATATATAAATTAAAATGAAAATAATGAAATAGTGAAGGTTATGTACCTCATAGCAACCTCCACAGCCTTTGCCTGATTGATATATAGGAGAGCCTCCTGCTGATATCACTAAAGAAAATGGTTGTCCTACTGGACTTCCATGTCCACAAGCACCACCTACGTACAAAACATTCAGATTATTATAACTTTCATATAGTAAAACTTCATTTGTGCGTAATGAGAATGTAATGAGAATAAATATATATATATATATATATATATATTTGTTTAATTACCATCACTTCCAGTGCTGTTGGGGCTACCGTACCATGTAGCATCCGCCGGAGACCAATAGGAATCAGAAGTTTAGAATGAAGAAGAATTAAGAAACTTTCTGGGCTTGTTGAACAAGCAGAGGAAGCTCTCACTATGAGCAAGAATGAAAAGAACGCCACAAGAGGCTTGAACAATTGAGAGGTTAATGGAAGCTGAAGAGTGAAATGAGCCATATTATCAACTTAATTGCTAATTAAATGGACCGATGAGATTTGTGTTGACTTGTTGATTTGAGTAGGCCATGAGTCTCTCTGGTATTTACAGAGGACTTCATTGAAAATTAGAATATTATTAGAGAATTTGAAAAACCCAAGATTTACAACAAAAAATTTGAGATGAAAACAGTTTACTCACGTAGTTTTCATTTGATTCTGATTGGCATGTGTGTGTGGTATCTTTATTATCCCCAGTTAGCATTCTCATTAACAATTAATTTATGGATGATCGTGTATTTGGGAAATAAGATCAATTTTTTATTCTTGATTTAAATTATTAATTTGGTCAAATTCATTTTGTAACACTAGCTCTAGTCTTTAATATGAGGTAGATAACTAATTTAGGTAGATTAAAAAAATTAATTAGTTATTTATAACAAATATGTGTTAGTTTCCATATGATATCATTCAAAATCATGTGCATCATAACACTTAATATAGACCATGATATTTGTCTTTGATTTTTTATGCTATTTATTGGATTATGGGGTATCCAATTTCGGTAATCGTGATAATCTCTTCCAACATATGCAATTCCTCTAAGAATTGAATTAGAGACCTAGAGAGATTTAGCAAGGATTAACACTGCTAAACTAACTCTATGTTGATCATAATACTTGTCTCTATTTGCAATTAACTCACCTTCATAAGATCCACTAAGTTTTATAGTTGACTTCGTCTCAATTTGTTTTATTTATCTTGTAACACCTTACTCTATGGTCACTTATCAGAGTTATCTAGCCATTATATGACCCAATTGGTACTCTTAGTATGCCCAAAAGCTTAAAAAAATTTCTTTAATAACTTTGGTACCAATGGCATTGATTTTTCTTAAACATTTGAGAAATCATATCTTTTAGTTTACAGGTCCAAAATTAAAAACTACAACTTATTTTATCACTTTGGATATCTACTTTTACTATATAAAACCTTAGGGTTTAACTCTATGCTTCTGAATAAAAACAATTCCATATTATTTCATCATTGTTTGATGAAATTGTAGCTTTTAATAATTACGCATTCTAGATAGGCTTTAGCTTAGCATTTACCTTAGCTTGTGCTTACTTCTCCTGATCTTTCTTATGGAGGCTAATAACATGCCTTCACATGCACTTAACTCATTTAATTAAATTATAAAAACCTATATAATATATGCACTATAGCCACAAATAGATGAATAGTATATAGCTAATACTAGCTAAGTAGCTTCCTTCCAACTTCTATCTCCAAATTTTCTCTGCAAACTTACTCTTCCCTTTGAAGGAACTTACTCCTACTGTGGATACATGGGAGAGAATGAGGTGAGATTTAGGGAATCTCAGTAGTAAAACTACAACTCAATATATAATGTACAATAGTAATTAACTAAGTATTTAAACAGCAAATACAAGAACAGCACCTTACAAGCATATACACATGGCCATGGCACAAACTCAAGCAAGGATATTATATGTTCAAAAGCCTAACTATGGCATACATGGCAAATAAACATGCAAGCAACCAAGCACAAACTATATAAAA
The DNA here is from genome assembly GCA_037074615.1 of Leucaena leucocephala. NCBI lineage: Eukaryota > Viridiplantae > Streptophyta > Magnoliopsida > Fabales > Fabaceae > Leucaena > Leucaena leucocephala. The sequence goes on from CM073553.1 coordinate 6,859,590, forward strand.
GTTAATAAGTTCTACTACCTTTATCTTTCTCCTTTCCACCTATACCTGTTTCTTGATTCCTTTCCTTGTGCATTGTTGGAGAGCTTAGGTACAACAATACCTAAGAATTATATATGTATAAGGGAGATTAACGCACACTCTTTGATGCTTTAATTTCTTAATAAATCTCTCTTTAGGTGCCTCATCAAAACTTCAAACTAGCTTATCTTAGGCCAGTATGCCTTAGCAGTTCTCTTTATAGCTATTCTTATCAGAGTTACTCTCACTATCTCTAACTGCTCTTATCGTCTTTAGTTGATTTTAGATAGTACACAGAAAGGCTACTTATGTAACTGCTCTTTTCTCTGCTTTATTTCTTTAGTAAGAACATTACTCTAACATGCATAACAGAAAATTGCATGCCTACTTCTGAATGGATAGCTCTAACTCTCGGAGCTTAAGTATATCTTTATATAGTTAACATAATATTAGGCACTTTAATGCAAGGAGTAATAACTCTTACTTGTCTGTTGCTATATTTGTAGCATATGACATGCTATCATTTCAAAAAGGAAGCATCACTTGTTATCTATAGCTGATTCTGTTCTTTCTACTTATAGAGTCATAGGGAGAAGGCTTATAAAATTCTCTTCTTTCTACTTGTTATTGTACTCTACTAAGCTCTGTATTTGAGCTTTGTTCTTGGTCAATCATGTTTCCTATGAGATAAAGTCAACTCCGCTTGCATTGCCTTAGCTACTACTTCCTATTCTCAATGGAGGACATGTCACTTTAACTAAAGTAAAGTCAACTCCATCTTGACTATTTCCCTTTCCTGCTCAGATAGGGTACTTGCCTTGGCTAGAGCAATATCATCTCTAACTCGAAGGACTAATTCATAATTCTTAGGAAAAACTTGGTGACCAGAACTCTCTTACATAGTATCCATACTTGGGAGCCTCTCAATCTAACCTTCAAGTGATACTAAACCTGACCTCATGTAACTAAGTATCACTTATCATTGTTGGGAGCATATCTATCTCTTTATACTAGTTCCATGTACTTATCTATCTCATTCTCTGTCTCTTATCCTCATTATACTAATCCCCAGAAACTTATCGAGGCTATCACCTTATGTTTATTATCCCCAATATCCTATTTATCTATTCAAGAATCTAAAATAGTTACTCTACAAGTCTATCTTATCTTTAACAGGACTACATTAACTCCTTTAACTTAGATTGTCACAATACCCTCCTACTAGGGTATAGACTTAAATCCTTAATTGCTTTATTTGACTTTACATCATTACTTTTTCTTAAACAGGGAGTCCTTTCATCTGTGGCTACTATTCTTTTTTTGATCTCTACTAGACTTATCTTCTACGCACTTTTAATATTAATCTTCTAAGTCTTACTAGGGTCCTCCTAACATTTAGGAGTCACTATGTATATTTGTCGCGACCACAATACTGGCTCGTCGTGACTAAAGTCACAACTTCTTCTGGTAATCAATTCTGTGTTTATTCGTCTTAACCAATTCCTTTGGTTCGTCATGACGAAACACATTTTCCTTTATGTTCTGCTGATTTTACTTGCTACATCTCATCATAGCATTACCCGTCATTTGAAGAACTTTCATGTTCTAGCCTCACTGTGATCCTTGTTTAGGTCAATTACTTTCTTTCAACTAACTAAAGAAGGCCTTGACTCATATCTCTAGACCTTTAATACTTTTAAATTTATCCTATCCTCAGGGATCATTAACAGGCGGAAACCTATCTCTAACTTTCCTTTAAACCTTAACTACTTTTCTTTCTCAATCAAAGGACATGTTGCTTTTATCATAGCAACATTAACTCCATTATCGAGTCTAAACTACTGTTCTCTTTCTTACAGAGGACGTGTTGCTAGCAATATCAACACTAATGATATACTCTTAGCTACTTTTATTTCCTTTGGAAGATGTTTTGCCTTAATAGCAATATCAACTCCATTTATTATCATATCTTTTTTGCTAACCTGACATCATTTAATTCTCATCTTTAACATCTTTGTCTACATAATACTCAGCATATATATATATATATCATTCAATCATTTATGCTGAGTAAGCACTGGTTACTATAGTAAGCTTCTGACTAGTACCTCTATCTCTAATTTAACATTCACAAAAGCATCTATAGTAGCACTATTATAATTAAAATAACTACCTCCACACTCTTGGACTAACTCTATGCCATAGCTTGAGCTTTTTAAGGGAGGTACATAATTTGAATAATATTTCCTTAAGACTTTATCTCTTATATACCTTGTAATGCACTAAGATATATTATCTTATTTCTCTACTATTCCAGCTTGTACATGGAACATGGAGTTGAACTAAATGTTGTTGGGGGTTAGTTGATTTTGCCCCTTTCGCTCTTATCTCTTCTACTATTGCTTTTATTGTCTAGAGGCCAATACTATCTCTATGCCTCTGTGCAAAAGCACATACCCAGTTATAATATCTCCTATTATATCAGGCCATATGCCAAGATGATTCATAACTAACACTATTAACTCCATATAGATGGGGTTTCTCTTCATTCTCATATATCCCTGCTTGTCTACTTCTAATGTGAACCATCTTTATGCTACTCAAAAGTATAACTCATAACATCATCAATCATATAATCTTTTTGGCAAATTTTATAAGCAAACATCTATATAACTTAGCAACACTTAATCATACACAAACAACATTAAGTTCAATGTAAACTTAACCCTAAACTTGAACATAACTCATGGTTCAAGAAATACTCAGATAATTAAACTTTCTCTGGTTACAACTCTGGAATCTCATTACTACCCTTAGAGAATGGTTCATAGTTGGGATCCTCTTTGAAATTAGGGACGCAATTGAACATTTAATCTTAGATCCTATCTAATACTTTCTTCATTAGATGCCTCCCTCACAAGCTAATAATATCACTATCAATGTGGATAGTGTTATGGCTTGACTGATTCATATATATCTCAGATTAATATCCTAGATTAACTGGGATATTCATTATATTCTCTTCACTATAGAGACTCCTTGCTCAAGAGCTATCACTACTACTATCATTGCTAGTAAACTAGAGAAATAGCTTTCTTTCACTCTTTCATTTATCTCACCTTGGTTATTCCTACCAAGAACAGCTAGAGTTGTGACAAAACTACTCTTTCCTACAAGCAAAGTGTTTTAACCTATTACTAGAAACTCTGCTCTTATACAAAAAATATAACACCTTACTCTCGGGTCACTTGTCAGATTTATCTAGTCATTATGTGACCCATTTAGTACCCTTAGTATACCTAGAAGTTTAAAAAAATTTCTTTAATAACTTTGGTATTAATGGCATTGATTTTTCTTAAACATTTGAGAAATCATATCTTTTAGTTTACACATCCAAAATTACAAACTACTACTTATTTTATCGCTTTGGATGTCTACTTTTACTATGTAAAACCTTAGGTTTAACTCATTCTATCGCTATGCTTCTGAATAAAAACAATTCCATATTATTTCATCATTGTTTGATGAAATTGTAGCTTTTAATAATTATGCATTCTAGATAGGCTTTAGCTTAGCATTTACCTTAGCTTGTGCTTACTTCTCCTGATCTTTCTTATGGAGGTTAATTACATGCCTTCACATGCACTTAACTCATTTAATTAAATTATAAAAACATATATAATATATACACTACAGCCACAAATAATTGAATAGTATATAGTTAATACTAGTTAAGTGGCTTCCTTCAAGCTTCTATCTCCAAATTTTCTCCGCAAACTTACTCTTCCCTTTGAAGGAATTTACTCCTACTGTGGATACATGGAAGAGAAGGGGGTGAGATTAAGGGAATCTCAGTAGTAAAACTACAACTCAATATATAATGTGCAATGGTAATTAACTAAGTATTTAAACAGCAATGCAAGAACAACACCTTACAAGCATATACACATGGCCACAGCACAAACTCAAGCAAAGATATTACATGTTCAAAAGCCTAACTATGGCATACATGGCAAATAAACATGCAAGCAATCAAGGACAAATTATATAAAAGTTAATAAGTTCTACTACCTTTAGCTTTCCCCTCTCCACCTGTACATTTTTCTTGATTCATTTCCTTGTGCCTTGTTGGAGATCTTGGATACAACAAAACCTAAGAATCATATATATATAAAGGAGATTAATGCACACTATTTGATGCTTTAATTTCTTAATAAATCTTTCTCAAAACTCACCCCAAAACTCACTTTGAGATTAAGTATTAACTATATTATTTTTCTTTAGTTTCTAAACTTGCTTATTATCTTCAAAAATAAGTTGGAGATTAACTCCACTCTTTTCTTTACTTGGATATTCATTATTCAATTCTCTAACTCCTTCCATAAGATCCAATGGTCCTAAATAAGCATCAAACATTAATTGCTAACTCTATTTAGAATAATTGAGGTTACTAACTTCTCATTACTATTACCCTTACTTTGTCTCTTAAACCTTAACTTTACACTTTAAATTCTAATGGGTTCAATATTACTCTAGGACCATTATCCCATATAAAAATCTCTCCTAAACTCATATCTACTCTAATATTTTCATAACTCATATATCCCCTTTTAACTCTATTAGCTTCTTGACTGTACCATCCATACATACATATATATATATATATATATATATATATATATATATCAGCAGCAACGTCCAGCCATCATCTCTCTGTTTTTTTTGGCAAGCTACACTACACACAATATTCTGCTCTTGAATCACAGCAGCATCACGCCATTCTTCTTCTCATTCTCTTGCTCTCACGTGTACTCCAGCCATTTCCATAAACTCAAAACACATGCTGCAACACTATATATATATATACACACACACATATCATACCAGAGCACCATCGTTTTCATCTCTCTTTTTCAAATAATCACAGGAGCAACCATCAACGTCTTCATCTCTCTCTTTTTTTCAAATCACAGCAGCACTCTTCTGCACTTTCTCTCAACAATGAACCCCAAATTCAAATCATAACACATACATGCTGCAACAAATCATCTCTTCCACTACCTCACGACAGGAGCTCATGTGTATATATATATATATATTATCCATAAATATATATATATCAGCAGCAACGTCTTCTTCCTTTTTCTTCTTTTTTTTAAACTATAGTGTAAAGTACATGCGCACCAGCAACAATGGCGGAAAAAGTAGGGAAAACTCACCTCAGCTGGTCGGCGACGTCGCAAAGCTTCTCTTCTTCTTCTTATCCGACGACCCCTCAGCTTCCCTGTCGCTGCCTTCGCCTCTCGCTCTGTCGCCTACGCTTCCGTGTCACGCTGCCGTGCTCTCTGTATCTGCTCCTCTCTTGCTGCCTCTGTCTCTCTCTGATCATCTCACTCCCTTTCTCCAGCTCTCACCTCTCTTGCGTCTCTCGCCTTCATCTTTTCTTCTCTGCTGCTGCTGTTGCTGCTGCTTTTGCTTTGAATTGGGGCAGAAGAAAATGACGGGGAGGATGCGTGCTGTGGGAAAATGGGCTGTACCACCAAAAACGGGTCAGCATACGGGCGCGCCCCTTTTTTTCTAATTTTTAATATTTTTAAAAAATTATTTTTAAATTTTTAAAATATTAATAAAAAAATTTAATATTATATTAGTATAATTAAAAAATTATTAATATTATACTCTTAAAAACTCTTAATTTTTATAAAAAAAGTTTCAAACTTTATAACTATAGATCTAAATAAACATTAACATAATATTAATCAATTATAATATATAAATATATATTAACAAATAAATAATTATCTTTACTAGTATTCAATAATAAAAGTATTTAAAGTAATATTTAGATAAAATAAATAATAATATTAATAATTTAATTAAAAAAAATAAACCTGCTTAAAAAGGAGCCAACCCGCCAAGTTGTACAGCCTATTCCTAGCCCATTTTGGAGAAAAACAGGCCCCGCCCACAGGCTAAGCTCATTTTTTCAACTCTACTCTAGACGCTGGCAGAGGCAAGGTGAGTAGTTCTGCCAAGTGAACATGTGGGGGAGAGAGGGTAATATAGGAAAAAATGAAAGTTCCTCTTATTTTTATCATTTTTCATATTTTCTAAAACTCTTAAAATAGAATAAAAATTTTCTTCATTTTATACCTCCTTAAAATTCTAGAGTAATTTTTTTAAAATTTTTTAGATAAATAATAACTCCTAACTATTTTTTAAAATATTTTAAAAAATAATAAGTATTTAATTTCTAAAAAATAATTATTAAATTTTTGAGTTTCTATTAAAAAATAAACTCTTTCATAATATTTTAGGTCTCAAAAATACTTATTATATAAATTTTTTTAATTTTCTTAAATCTAAAATATTTTTAAAAGATTATTTTTTCTTTTATTATTTTTTAAAATTTTTATTTTTATTATTTTTTCTTTTATTGTTTTTTAAAATTTTATTTTTAAGATTTTTTAATTTAAAAAATGTACCCTTTGCCTTAATAATTTTTTATAAATCTCTTATAAAATTTGAGCTATTACACGTCTTATTAGTTCAATAGGTAAAATTAATCTATTCTATTTAAGCACATGATCGCATTAGTGATATACTGGTGAAATTCCTCCAAACTGAATTGTATCATTCCCTCTGGTAGTATTTTAAAGTACTTTTTATAAAGAATAAATGTTCCTTATTATAAAATATCAAATATGATATTTTTTATATTTTTTAAAATTGTTTCTATTTTAAAATTTAGGCAATTTTTTTTTGTTTCATAAGATATAATTTATAATTTTAAATATGGATAAATTAAAAAATTATTCATTTTCAAACAAATATAATAAGTTAACTACATCTCCCTAATTTTCATAAGATGACTAGAGATTCTTTATATTATAGATAAGAGAGAGTAACTCCTCAACTTTAGAACTACCGATGATATAGACTTTTTACTGAAAAATTATAAGCATATAATATTTTGATATTTGTGAAAATTTATGTTTCCAACCCCATGTTTTTCTTATATTACTAATTAGTATCCCACGATTTTTTTTATAATCATATTATTTTTAGGGTTTATGATTATCCTTTAACAAGAGTTCTTTTTTTAAAATTTAAATTTAAAACCTAAAAAATTTAGCTGAACTTTATATAATTAGATTAACTTTATGTATCATTTTAATGGTTGCTTATATTTCTTTAAATAAATTACAATTTACAAGGTTTTAAGGGATTCGGGTATAAAAATTGTATATAAGAATCAAACCTTGATACGTCAAGACCTTTTGACAGTTCAATTTTAAATAATTTTGGAAAGTTATATTGTGTTCAATAAGCTATTCTTTTACCAAAAAAAAAAAAACAAATAGCATGTTGAACACCATTTTGTTCCCATGTAAACTTGCACTTTAAGATGTTAGTGTCCGAAATTTCGGATAACGTGGAGAAGTTCTCATACTTCATTTATGTAAATACTATATATTCCACCTGATTATGAATGGGTACGTAGTGCATTACACTTTAAAGATTTCTTAAAATTAGTTGATGACTCAAGCTAATTAAAATCAGCTACTCCTAAATGTGATTTTTTTTTTGCTAACTCGGTTCACCAGATCTTTGCTCTGACTATATCCGGATGCGCGCACCTGACTATAGTGGATGAGTTTCTCAACAGGAATTTTCTGCATATACTAAGACTCGAACTCAAGACCTCGCTTAAATAATATCAAACTACTTACCACTCAGACTAACCCATATTAGTCCTAAATGTGATTATTAATTTCTATATATAGCAAAATGGCCATGCACAAATTAGATCGATAATTCACACGTTTTGATGACATTCCCCCCTCCTAAATTTTTATTTCTTAGTACAATTAATTTTTATAAAAAGTTTTCATTGGATATTTATTTATGGTGATAATTGCTTAGTACATAAAAATATTATGAGTCAAATGGAATAACCCTCGAAAACTAGTTTTTCCATCGACAAAGTTTCAACTATTAACAACAATTTGCACAAGGGAAAAAAAAACAGCAACAAACATTATCGGTGTGGTTGTCTACATAAATCTTATTACATTATTATGTTTTATCAACAACCAATTCATTATATAACTTGGTTAAATGGTATCAAATACTTCACACAATAACTTTAATTTGTTGGCTTCATATGACATAAGTTATTGAAAATTAATTAGATAATAAATTTTTAACTATATTTAATTCTTTTGGTTTTTTTTATAAAATTAATTCTTTTGGTTCTGTATGAAACTATGAATACTAAGATTGACTCAATTAAACACAATATTTTCTGTGCTCATGCATTTGACATTTTCAGCTGGAACTTGTTTTTTATGTTTATACCAGCGGCTTTCTAAAGCCACATTGTACCTACCTAATCAAAATATTATATGATATTCTCATCTACTATATAAACACATGCCTTTAGAATTTTATATGAAAAGAAAGATAGAAAAATTGAACCAACAAGGTTGATCTAGCGAAAGGGGGCTAAACCCTTACAACGTAGTGAACAAATATTCAATTTTTTATTAGTAAAGAGATTCCCATATTTAGTATTTAATAATATATTGAATATGATTGTGTTTGATTAGAGAATATATGTATTTATAAAAAGAAAGGAGAAAATGATGATGATGATAATGATGATGATGATTATGATAGTAAAATGTCATTTAATTTTATCCTTAAACTATTTTTTGAGAACTATTAGATATTTGATATCCCAACAATATATTAGTCATAATGAAATAGGTTTTGGGAGTTTAAATACATGATCTCAAATTTAAGTGTATGTGAATATATAAAATGTCTTTGGGAGAAATACTACAATTAAACTTGATAATACTCAAATTTAATCCAATCATTTAGTTATATAAAAAAGAAAGAAATTTGATATTCTAATCAACACAAGACCTAAAGCATAGATGGAGCATATGCATACCCCCTTTTGGATAACAGTCAACATGAGATGGGTACTGGGTAGACAAAATGTGTATGGGCTATTGGCCCAAAAGATCCATAAGTTCACTTTAATTCGGGCCTCAAAGAAACGAAGGCCCATATAAAGTTTTGACCTGCGTGTGTCTCTGTAGTTCGGTGGTCAACAATGAGCCAACCAGATACTAAGGTAAAATTATAAAAAGAACTTGAGATTTGTGAAAAATATGAATTCACTATAGCTTAGCTTTTATTTGAATGATTTAAATTTTATTTTTATTAATAAATATAATAACTAAACTTATAACAAAAAATCAATTAATAAATATTTATCAGTTTAAACTTCAGTGATAAATATGAAACATGCACAAGGTAAGTAAGTAGTTCAAATGGCATGGTGTGGGGTGAAGTTGGGAAATCCCACACTAGCGACTAATTAACTGTAATGGTTAAGTGTACCTGTTTTTTTTTTTTTTCCGTTACCTTTTTAGGATGTTAGTTTCCATGGCATATATTGTGAGGGAGCATTTCCTTTTCATACAATCTTCATATCCAACATTTCTAAGTCTATTTCATGCTACACAATTACATATTTATCCATTTTACAATAATAAATTAAATTTATTTATTTTTAGTTATGAACCTATAAAATCAGATATTGTTGTAATTATTGGAGATCATAGTTATAGACTTCTTGATGTTTTTGCATCCCATGGAAGCCCCAACTGTGATGTGACATACCTTGTCTGACAGAGGACGGTGCCTGGAGCACGTCCAGCCGGTGTGTATTATCAGTGGCAGCCTCCACGACGGAAAGTGGCATATGTGTGCCCTCACCGAGAATGGGCTTCTCTGGAATTTTCTTTTCTTTTCATAAAATTTGTATTCTTCCTCTTTTTAGAAACACGTGTGTAGGGCTCCTCATTAAAAAAAATGAGGTATGATTTATTCTTAAAATTTTTTAAATTTGACATATTCACCTTGATATCATTTGAAGGTTTCGGAGGTGCATGCAAATTCGAATTCGACTGAATGTTTAGATTGCCCATAAGAACCCAAATAACAAATTGAACTATGATTAAGCCACACATAAAATGCACGAGGGAGAGAAAAGAGAAAGTTCACAAGGGAGAGAAACAATCTGGTCTGGGAGTTACCATATCCATCAAAGATAAGTAGCCATGACGTTGTTGTGCAACGACTGTACTCTTTTAATGATTAATATAAAAATTAATTAATTATGACTAATATAAAAATTAATTAATTAGTTTAAATAGATTAATGAGTATATTATATGAATTTATCTTAAGAAATTAAATTTGATCATAATTAACTAATTTATTTAATTTCATTAATCTTCCTAAAAAAGTCAATTAATTTTTATATTAAAGATTAGATGAGTATTATTAATAGAATGTATTTTCAGGCCGAAAAAAATACTTATTATAAAATTAATATTTGATCGATTGATTATTACTCCCTTTGTTCCTAATTATAAGAGCTAAATAGAGGGTTTGATTTATTTTTAAATATAAAACCCAAATCTACTTTCTCTTCCAAAATTATAATTTTCACCATTATATCTCTATATAATTGCATATATTAATATTATATCTATCAATAGTAGTTTAAATGCATATGATTGAAAGGGTTATTTTAAAAAAGCTAACATATAATCATTATAATTAACTAATTTATCTAACTTCCTTAATTTTTGTTTGATTATGGGCCAAACTATAATTTAAAAAGTGCTTTTTGGTCAAATTATAGTTTAGGCTAAAAATTAAATAAACTACTATTAAATATCTAAAAGAGCTTTTAGACTCAACCCTATAAATTAAAACTATAGTTTTAGATAAAATTATGGCAATAGTTTCTAAAAGTAATTTTCTCTATCATTTTACTCTATATCTTTTCTAATAATTTATCTATCAATAAATCTTATGATTAAGAATAGATGAAGAACTAATATATATTGATATAATGAAATTAAAGACTGCCTGACGATTCCAAGAAAAAGTTATTTCATATTTTGTTATATAAGAAAAGTGAGATTTTTCTTTCTTTTCATCGGGAAGACAAGAACAAGATATCAATTGATCTTCATTACTTCATTATATAATTCTTATAATATATATTAAGAACTATTTAATTATTTTAAATATATAAAAAATATGATAAATTAATTTTAGTAAATATGACTTAATTTTTTAAAATAATCATATATAATTATATATTAGTTTATAATTAAGTAAATTAATTTAAAAAAATTATAAATATAAAAAATAAAATAGATTAAATTTTATACTTGAGATTAAATATAATCCCCAACAAACTCTTATATTACATCCTATAGATAAGAGGAAGTATTTATAGTACTGGATTCTTTTTCAATTACATAGACACATTTCATGTATGACATAAAATTTGAAATTGACTTGCATAGTATTCACAAGTGCTTCTAAATAGTACAATTTACTATCAACTTTATACTCTTATATTAAAATGAATATACATTTTTGTTATCCTTTTTATTCTATGAACACTTAAATATTGATAGGACGTTTGAACAGAAACAGCAAATGTTGTTGGGTGGAAACACAAAAAAATAATGGAAAAAACAATACATGTGATTCAGCTTCTCAAACTATATATATATCTATCTTTTTAAAAGAAATCATAATTCTAATAACTTCCTAATTAATCACAGCTATTTAAATCCTGACAAGACATCTATGTTTGTGTCCATATCTGAGTTAAAGTTGGAGGCCTAGTTTTAGCAACTTCACATCGTTTTCTCTCCTTGGCAACAAACTGAGGGAGACGTCCGAATGGGCACTCTGAGATTTTATGTATATCAGTCATAAAATATAAAATTTATAATAAGGTGCAATATTTTCTAATTAAAAAATCTAAACTATCTGCCATCTTAATTATTTAATACTCTGATGTCCGCTTCCTCTTTTTTATGCAATGTCTACTCTCTCTTTTTCATATGTCACTTTTGATAACAAAAATTTGTTTATATTTATGTATCGTTTTACAATTTCAGGACAATATTAATTGCTACTTTTTTTATCGGGGTCAAATGAAGGTACATATTATATATTGTTAGCATAAAAACACACCCACACTTGCACGATCTTGAATTATCTCAATTCCCTTCCCATGTAGGTCCTCTTCACTTCACATCTTAATCATTTCAACCGTTAGATTGAAATATTAGTCTAGATTTAATATTTTATAAAATAATTTTTAAATATTTATTGATTACAATTTTTAACTATCATAACTAAAATTAGCAATATGAATTTATTTATTTATTGTTGGCCAAAAAATTATTAATTTTTTAATAATTTAATATTTTTATTAAAAATTAAATGTAAACTATTTAAATTTTAATCTAATAGTTCAGATGTGAGAAGTGGAGAGAAAGTGAATAGGAATGGAAGTGGAAAGGATTCAAATCCTACTAGCACTAGTTTTGTAATATCTTAATTTTTATGCCTATAAGCACATAAAGTATCCTAAAATATGTAGACTATCATATCCCTTTTAGCAGAAGTGCCAGAAATATATGGAGAGTATTAAGAGATTAAACTACAAATAGAAAAGGTATAAGGACTAAAGTGTTAATAGTAAAAGTTTCTGAGTAAGTATGTAAATTAAATTATAAGCTCCATAAGAGTTTCAAGGGCTCTGAAAGATTAGTATGTATAGTTATAGGCCTATGGTTGAGGGAGAGATCTCAAAATGATAGTTTTAGATGTTGAGCCCAAGTATGTGCAAAACTGTAATTCAAAAAGTTTCAAGCCAATAGAGGTAATTATGAAAAATATCTAGAAAAAATCCAAAAAAATAGGAAATGAGGTATATAGGCATTTTTATGAAGGAAAATGACAAAAATACCTCTAAACTAACTTTAATGGAATTTTTAATATAATATCTCAATTTTATCTGGATATAATTATTTGAGACATGAGGAAGCCTAAAAATGTATATAAAAATGGGGAATAAATAGTTAAGAGACTAAAATTTTTTATAAAATTAGTCTTATTCCCAAAATGTTAACAATGTGAGCTACAGAAATACTGGAAGAGCATAATACCAGTAAGTGATATTTCATGGGAAATTCAAAAACAAATATTTAGATGAAGAGCTATGACCCAACAAAATTTATAGAATTTTTCTATAATTAAAGGAAGATTATGGAGTAGACAGAATAATATTTTGAGCTCCAGAAGGCCATAAAGAAAGCTAAATAAATGAGAGCCGTGTAGATTGAAAGAAACTTAGAGAAAAAGTTGGATCAAAGAGCTAGGATTTGATCTTCCTCCTTCCTCCTCAAGATGGCGCTACATGTCTTATGTGATTTCATGGATAATGTCAGCAAGGTTGGTTGGCTAAATCTTGGCAATTGATTTATAAGATGCAATCTTAGTCATCCATTACAATATGCAATCTTAGTCATCCATTAAAATATGCAATCCTAGTCATTCATCTAATATCAAGCTTGGATATAAATATCTTCTCCTTTCCCTTTTGTGTCGGCCATGTATGGGTTTCCTTGGGGAAACTCTTGTAAAATAAAACTCAAGGCAAGATCAAGCAATCTAAGGGCTATTTGAGCAAGCATACAAGGTAACATCTCTTCCTAAGTCTTTAATTTTGTAGTTGGAAGGATTAATTGCTAAATTAAGTGGTTAGAAATCATGTTAATCTCCTCCCTATGCTACTGGACGAAATCTATAATGATGAAAAAATGAAGAGTTTGATGTTAGACATAAGCAAGACAAATTTGAATAGATAGGATTTAAGTGGTTCCAGTTTAGTTCATGAGCCTATAATGTAATTTTGCCAATAGATTTAGAATAAAAAATTATATGAATTAAGTTGAGAAAGTGAAATTAGAAGTATTGGAATCAAAAGTGACATCTTGGCACCAACATATGCAAACTCTCGGCCACTATACTGAACATGGGGAAGGAGTGTGAGTTTGATAAATCTAAGCTCATATTTGTATTCCTCATACAAAATTGTGTAGGATTATACTATGAGAGTAATTTATAGAAAGCTAACACTTATCCTAAAATAAAGAGTATAAGGTTAAGCATTGTAAGCTAGTCTTCTACATTGAGTGTCTTAATGGTCCTAATGAGTTGTACGACTAATGTGAATATATTTAGGATCTTGAGACATCTAATAGGATGATTTAATGATGGTGACCGAAAGCTTACATGGTTAGGAAGCTTAGGGAGCAAGTGGTAATCAAGAGGAAAAGCTTAAATACAAGGCAGTGAACTTACCCTTCTTAGGTATTTGATGTATATGCTTGTGTATATTGATATGTTGATTGCTTTGCTTGATTATGTGAAGTATGTATGAATAGATGAAGCTATGTTTATATTAATGTAATGGCCATTTATATATTATATGAAATATTGAGCATGCACATATGTCATTATGATAGCATGAATTATAGCAAGCAAGCAAGCATGTCATGTACTAAGAATTAATCTTACACATGCTTGTGATAATATTTGCAACTCAGATTCTCCATAATCTCACATTCCCTTAACCAACCAATATAGATCAATTATGATGGAAGATATATGATTAAAGAGAGCTAAAAAATGAAAAAAGGAAAATAAAGAAATTGTATGCTATAGTATGTGATGTATGCTTTATCTTTTTATGTAAATAATATATAATATGTCAAATTATGTGATGGATATGTATGAAATAATTATGGCATGTTCCCATGATGTATATAAATGTATGAGAAGCCAAGGGGATGATTTATACATGCTAGAATAATTAATAACAATTGAGGAAAGAAAGTAGTATGATAAAAACATGGGTCATAGAGTAGTGAGTTTCCAACTCCAATTTAACCTATCAAATGAATGAGTTAAAACACGAGATTTGGTGGGCATATAGTACATGTAAAGTTTCTCCTTTTAATAACCATAATTAATCACATTAAATCATTTTTATTAAAATTAGTTACAAACTAAGCATGATATAAATAAATTTTGTTAATCATTTGAAAGTTATCTTGGCTATAGAGAAAACATTAACCTTTAAAGAGTTAACCATGATAGAAAACAATAAAACTAGCCCTCAAGCACTATCATAGTTAAAAGAGTTTTAACTTATTTTGAAAAGGTTATCCATGATAGAAATAAGTAAAACTTATATAAGCATTATAAGAGTTTCAGACAACATTCGCATATAAAATTATGTTAAAAAGGATTTGACCCCACTAACTTGGTAATAAGGTTCAAGCCTCTAATTAATACAACTATTAGAGTTATCCTCACAATTATCTCAAATATGTCCTGGGCATCAAACTCAGGAATAATATTACATAAATCCTCTTTATAACTAAGATCCTGTATAATACACATTCATAAATAAATTCTCAATCTTACATATTCTGAAAGTAGACCCATAATCAACAAATCACAAACAATAGCCTAGGGCTTCAAGCTCACTACCAGCACGTATTTCCAAAATCAAATCTAAATAAAATATATTATTATATCATAGTATGCAAAATGAATCATACTATAGCAATATATAACTATTTTACACATAAATCAAGAGGGGGAGGCTATATAATTGATATAGCACCAATCAAACCTTCGAAGCTTTCTCTGATGTCCTAGTACGGAACTATCACCTGAAAAATATTAATAACCATAGGGTAAGACAAACATTTCAGTAACCAACAATTCTACTCATCATGCATACTAATATGTGCAGATGTGTTCATGAGGTATCAAGTGGGACAGTTAATAAAATACATGAGATAGAAAATAATATATTATCATAATATGATCAAACAGAAATACCACCCCAGTTCCTCCCATCAAACCAACCGAACCTCTTTATACTTGCTGACTGAACCCATGGGCTAGTGATAACTACCACATGACTGCTCACTCAAAAAGCTAATCGGTCTAGTGTCATAGATCAGCCAAAATTTACAAAGCATAAAACTAGACTATGAGTTCGTTCCTCTTGATGAACTAGTGGGGTGTCGCAGCCCCTCGGTAAACTAGTGGGGTAAGTCTCTCAGTAAATTGGTAGGACAAAAACCAACCATAG
The DNA here is from genome assembly GCA_037074615.1 of Leucaena leucocephala. Lineage (NCBI taxonomy): Eukaryota > Viridiplantae > Streptophyta > Magnoliopsida > Fabales > Fabaceae > Leucaena > Leucaena leucocephala. Next base: position 6,875,679 of record CM073553.1, read on the forward strand.
AGCTCCAAATGGAGGCTATACCATGTGGTATAAATACAACTCTATCATCACTAATCCCCAATGCATAATTCTCAAAATAATCATATTAATCAAAATCTCAATAGCTCGATAATCAATAACATTAATAAATATCATAATAGGGTTTTTCTCAATATAATAACTTTCTTCAAATTCCAATCTCAAGATATAAAAATTTTCTAATCTCAATTCAAACTTTCCAAGTTAAACTTTAAGTCCCATAAGATCATTTTCAATAAAATTATCAATCAATTTTTATCAATATAATCATATCATCATCAATAAATTTATATATATCAAATGACTCACAATCATTATATTAGCCCACACAATAAATAGAAAGTTGTTACCTCTTGCCAAAGCTAATAAAAATATCATAAATGAGGAGCCTCATGTTTATTTCACAATTCACTAGTCATTTTATATCATTTGTATAAATGTGCATCAATATGTTGTTAATTTGATACAACATTTACTTTTAAATAAATACTTACTTTTCTTTTTTAACTTTATTTTATTTAGATATTCTTAATTCAATACCATAACTTAATTACTCTATCTCAGTCATATCTCTACCATCTAATAACTTGATAATATCAAATTTTCATCCAATCATAATAAAATCTCTAAAATTTGCTCACTTTAAACCTGAAGAAAAATAATAATTCCTCTTTTTCTGAAATTATCATCTTAATGATAAGCCTATATTATGTCAATTCTATTATACTCTTTAAAATCCTTATTTAACATCAAACTCTCCAAATTACCTAAAAACCCCAATTTCTAGTCTTAAGGTCTCATTCAAGATCTCTAATATTCACATTTCATAAACAACCTTAGAATCAATCCATTAAATCATCAATTTCAAATTGCTAAACAAATAACTAATTTAATTTCATAGGTTTAAAGTTTCCAATTTTTACCTATAATTTTTAAATCTCTCTCACAATATCTAAATCTTCATTTTAATATTAAATCACATCATTTCTATATTTTAATAACTCATTTGAATCATCAATTAACCCATAATTATTCAATTTGATCAAAATCCCCTATTTCTCTAATTTATGGTTTTAACATAAATACCCATTTTTAATTTACAAGCTCTAGCCACAATTTAAACTGATTAAATATTAATTATACCTCCAATAAACATAACTCAATCATTAAACTCAAATTAAATCAACAAAATTTTTATATTAAATAATCTCTATTCTTTAACATTTAAACCCTAACTCTAAACCTCTTAAATAATACAGATAGCAAATTCTAAACCGATTAAATGTAAGTATTCACTCACCTCTACAATTATATAGTTCTCATTTGTTAAAAATTCATATTTGTTGCAAGACCTCATCCTCAAACTTGTCTTGCTCCCAACAAAATTATTATTTCAGAAGAGCTCTTATTGAGTAGAGAAATATTTGGGAACTAATTATTATAGTTGAAAGATTTTATGAGCAAGAATTAGTCTCCAAAAATATATGAAATTTTGTATAGAGGAAGAAAGTGTTGCTGCCCACGATTGGAGAAGAGAAAAGATGAAGGAAAAAGAAAGAAATGGAGTCGGGAGGGAGAGGGAGTAGTGTATGGTATTATTATAATGGCGTGGATCCTATACTATTATAAGATATATATTATTTTAATTTTTCCCTTTCCCTTTTATTTTTTTCTTCTCTTTCCATTCCTAAAGCACCACAGTAGTCTTCTTCTTATTTATTTATTTTCCTTCATTTTCTCTTTTTTTAATTATTTCCTTTCCTTTTTTATTTTATTATTTTCTCTATATATTATATTGAATATTAAAAATTCTTTTCTAATTACTTTTACACCATATCTCAACATTGAAGATTATCTAAATTTATTTTCTTAATTAATCACCAGTTGTTAAGATTATCTAAAATTTAAGTAATTAAGTTTTATTTATATGAAAATATAATTTGGACAAATTCTTTACACTCAAATAATTATATATTAGTTTCCAATTACTATAAAATAATCCCATTAAATTAAACTCAATATAAATATAAATAAATACATATTGCCTTCAATTTCAAATCATATTTTATTATTTCTTAATTTTATAATTCTATATATATAATAATATATTTGAAATACTCTAAACCTTAAATTACATAATAACTAATGTTACTCAAATGTTCATAATTAAAATTAGGATGTTATAGTACACATCCTAAGATTTCAATGCATAGGTAGCACACTTTAATTGGATGTGTACATTAAGAGAACTAAATTTTTAAAGTTGAGAGTTAGCATCTGGAAGTTCTAGAATTGACCAAATTAATAATAAAAAGTAATGAATTAATTGTATTAAATGGTCAAGCAAATGTCCAATTTTATATTTTTTCCCTAAAGAGAAATGAGATAGCTTCAAGTAGAAATTTAGAGTACCTTCATACTTTTTTTTAGAATTAATTATAATTTTTTAAATTTTGACTGCCAATCTAAAAAATGAACAATAAACAGTACCATATGACTAAATTATGAATTTTAATTTTTTTAAGTCAAAGTAACATTTTCGCTAATTAAATACGTTTTCAAATATATATTCTAAAACATTAAAAGTAGGATGTTTTAAGTTTGAACATGTGACCTTCCCCATAAGGGAGGTAGGTGCTAACTAGACTAAAGGTCCTTAGCTAATTTATAACAAAGACATATTTGAATATTTTAATAAGTTAATATAATGTTTTTTCACCAAAAACATGTACTCCTCTAGTCACCTAATTGATGAGTTTATTTTAATCTAAATATAAGACATATTTTATAAGTTTATTAATTTTTTTAAATTATCCCTGTTAATATTTTTTCAACAATAATTAAGTAAGAAAAGAAGTGAAGGAGTTAAAGAATATGATTATGGTATTTTAGAAAAACTATAATATCAATTAACTTAATTAATAGAAAGAATGCAATATTAATTAACTTAATTAACTTCTTTAATATAATTAAATTAATTAAATATACTTTATATTAAGGATTAGAGGAGGGTTGTTTTGTTTAATCTTCCTGTGAAAACATTAGACGTCATATACAAATTTATGTTGGGAGCAAAAGAAGATCAAGGTATTTCAAGGGGCTACATGTTTGTAGAATGGACCAATTAGCATTATTGAAGGTAAATGTTAGAAAAATGCTAATCAACAGTGAAATACCCACTAATGGGTTATAGTTAATGCCCCTTTGAATTGATAAGTAGCACAATGAATGTCCATAGCCCACAGATTCAAAATATATCATAATTCCCCGATTGGTACAATAGAAAAGTTTTTTATAGAGGAAAAAATAGAAGTAGAAATAGAAATAGAAGTAGAAGTGGGATGAAAATAAACATTAAAAGTGTGTTCGGTATAATTACAAAAGTAGAGGTAGAAGTGAGCTTAATATATTAATTTTCAATATGAAATTACCAATATACCCTATCAATTAAACCCTAGCCTCTAACCAAAATATCTATAGCTAGCACTGAACAACCGGTGACCACCATCACTTATCAGAAACTATCTAAAACTAGGAAATTGAACCCTAGCCTTCAAATACCAGCAAGCTTCAATAATAAAAAATTAAAAAAGGGTAGGGAGAACACGATGTCCATGGATCTAAAAGGAGCACGAACATGAGCGACGTTGAAGTAGGTGAACGAATCTCGATAGGGCACGAACACAGGCGAGAGATCTAATTGCATCCTACATTCTGATGGGTTTACTATCTCAAATCGAAGTCCATCATCCACATCTGAAGTTGCTCAGAAAGAGATCTTTGCCACCAGTATCATGTTTTACAAGTGGATGCTAGAGGTGATTTTGAATTTTGTGATAGATTTGGAAGGAGAGCTCGAGAGATCGAAGAAAATATCCAACTAGAAAAAGAGGGGACGATGATGACAAAGGAGGATGTGATTTCACAAGTTCGATTTTGGATAGCGATGGAGGATGCAATTCCAGAGCTAGAGAGAAGAAGGGAGGTGTCAACATTACAAATCAAAGAGGGACGCCAGAGAGGAAGGGTATGAACGGTGGAGGTAGATGCTGGAGGAAGAGGCTATCAGGTATGAGGAAACTAGGGATGAAATAGGGTTACAATGCAAATGGGTACACTACTAAAAAAAGGCTTTTTAAATCATTTGAAAATAGTATTCTACATCGGACAATGACTAGTGTAGAAATAGACTGTTTAGAAAATATACACTTTTTAAATCGGGCGGTTCATTGGTGTGAAATGAGTAGAATTTAAACTGATCCATTTTGAAATTATGAGTAGAATTTGCTAATATCTAAACTAGTTAAATTGATCCCTTTTGAATGGCTGCTGTAGATTAATGAATTATTTATACTTGTTGTGTTTGCAGCCGGTGTAAATTAATGAATTTTTACACTTCACTATAAAGACAACCGGTATATATATTGTTATATTTACATATTATTTCTACACCCACCGGTATTCTTTTTGTCCAGTTTAAATGTATTTTGAAAAAAATAACCCCTTCAATATTTCATTAACCCCATCCCTTAAAGCTTCATGAATAAACTACCTAAATATACAAAAACAAAGAGACAACAGTAGAGACAAAGTTCAAAATAGCAGAGACAGATCTTCAATTACTCATTACATTATTCATTTAATAAAATTTAATAAAAAATACAATCATTTGAACAGAAAAATAAAAAATGTATTATGGTAATGACAAATACTATTGAAAATGAATGATTTGAACAAAAAACTCAGCCTAAATATTGCGCAGGTCCTCGTTATCTTATTCAAAAAATGGGTCAGATTCATCAAATATTTGAAACATCAAATTAAAATAAAAGAAATTAAAACATGACTAAGATATATTAAATTGACCAGAAATATATGAAATCATTAAAAAACAATTTACCTCCTTAGTTAGGTCAGTCTTATTTGACAAGATGATATTGATCATGTGTTTAATATGTAGAAGCCGCACAAGTTGCTTTCTTTGGGTTGCCTTCGACTCTGTAATATAAATATGAACAAAATTATGTGTCATCAACAAAAAACTGTGTGGAGTATAAGACTTAAAACTTTTATTACCTTCGGTGTGATCCATTCAGAGTCCCTCACCGAGTTGACTTTTTTAAGACCCCTTTACAATTGCAAATATCCTCATAACCCTATGACCAAAGTTATGAACTTAGTAACCGTTTTATTACAAATACCATATTTAATTTATTATAAACACCATTTTTTTATAAAGAAGAAAACTCACATGTTCATAATCTTCTTGGCATCCACCGATGGCTTGTAATGGAGGAAGTATAAGAAGAAAATTTTATAAGTATGCTTACATAGTATGATCAATTGCTAATGATTGCTGTAGAAAATAATTAAACAATAATGATTATTAGCATTAAGCAAATACAAACCTAGTATGAAAACAACTAAAATATTATTATTCTTACTCCTGCATATATAGTGTGAAGAAACAGTCAATGTCGGTTTCACTAAGCCTCCTTGTAATGTACTGAAGTCTTGAAGATTGAGAGGTCCCTTTTAAATAAATCTAAAATGGGCATAGAAATCCGAACCGACCTTGTTTGCCCTTGAAAACCAACTCAGCTTGCATGTACCTATAGTTAATGCAAATACGATGTTAGTTAATGCAAACACGATGTTTGCATGAATTTTATTATTACATATATTTATATTTAAATTATACTTATATCAAAAACACTTGGATGAACCCAGAGTTTAGTTCATTCCTAAGAGTGATAACATATTTCATATCTGCATGGTCAACAAAGGCAGGTACCCCTGTGTCACCCACAACTGAATCCATAGGTAACACATCCACATAGAACGTTTTGTCATATGCCAATTGGATCACAGGTTGCATGGCACTCAAATTGGGAGGTATGGGAAGTTTGCTTGGGGATGACACGACGTGATCCAAAACTAGATGCTTTGCCCATAATATGAAAGTCCCCTTTGCCTAACTCACAGTCTTCACCTTATCAGTCAGAATTGGAACAAGAGCATCTTCAAATATCACGTCTTCAACTGCTAACCTTAACTGATCATCCTAAATTTGGATATGGTAAGCAGTTTCCCCTAAGATATGGATAGAACTTTGTGCCACTAATCTTTTGATAGGATTCTCCATATATAGATCACAAGGTTAAGCATCCTTTGACACTGGCCCGACCATGTAACATCCCCCTTTAGTGTTAAGATGGGTTGCATGTGAAAGCATTTAGGGGGCACTTGGCTCCTGTTGCCTTGATGTCAACATGAACAATATTTTTTTCTTGATCTTTACCAACCCCTCTTATAATCGTGCCTCAATTGAAGCTTCTGCATGTGCCCTAGCCTCTGCCCAAACCTTTGCCTTAGCCTATACCCTAATGGTGGATAATAATGATTCCAGCTCTGCTCTCGGCACATATGGGGAATATCATGGAGATGCTCTAAAAAATCTCTTATACTGACACCTCCTCTAACTCCCCTGACACGACCCCCATGATCTTACTTGCTTGTGGCAATAGTCAAGATGTCATTCCTACCATCTGACTTGAAGGAACCATGTGCTTCTTGTTATTTAAAATCAACCTATAACAAAAAAGAGCAAACATAAGAAATAATATAATTAGTCTACTAAAATAAAATAATAGAAGTAGTGCTTATAATTTTTCCGTAATCATGCGAGCATGATCGCTTATAAATGATCAGCTCTTTTTTTGGTAAGCGTATAACCATTTATCTTCACGACGTATTGGAGATGGGGGAGCAAGAGTAACACTAGGATCAGACTCAGCAGTCTCTTCCAGCCTCTTCCTCTTGGCCCCCAACAAGTCTCTTTCAGCCTTCGCATAATCAGCTCGAGACATTGTGTGGGGGCAATCATTCTTGAGAAGGTGTTCAATGGCTTTTGCTCTTTTTTCCTACAAGAATTGAAGTAGTTAAAATAAATACATACAAAATGAAGAAATATGGGAAATGCAAGATTTTTTTTCAAGACATATCAACTCACCATAGCTATTATAGTAGTATGAAGCCTAACAAATTCTTCCTAATAAGGGTGTACATGGGCAGGGCAGCCCTCCTACCCGATGCCCTGCCCAAAAAAGGTCTGGGCTATATTTTGTAGCCCGATGCCCGGCCCGACCCGGTAAAAGTCCTAACTATTTTGAGCTGGGCATGGGCGGGCTGAGCATGCCCAAATTGTGATGTTCTGCTCATATTGTGAGAAAAAAATCTGTAATCATCAACTTATAAAATAATATCATATTTATATCTTCAATAGTTTAATAATATCTATAATTCACTAAGAATAAAGTAACAAAAAGATAGTAATTAAAATCTTAAAGTCTATTGCATATATAAAAAAGAAATATTGAAATATGTAGAGGTCGGATATTTATAACGTTATTACAATACCAATAATCAAATATTTAACAAGTAAAACAGAGGAGCAACTTTGGTATCTACATAAATATAAGAGTTATGTTTAATATTTTAAAAATGAGCAAGGAGAGTTGCTAACTAGAGTAAAAAATGTAAAATTACAAATAGAATAAGCTAAGAAAAGAAATAAGAATTTAAAAAAAATAAAAAATAAAAAATATATATAGGGCCGGGCCAAATGGGCAGGGCAGCATACCCTGCCCAGTGCCCTACCCGAAATTTGGTCCAGCCCAGCCCAAATACATTTTGGGTAACTTTTTTAGGGCCAGGCTAAGCGATTTTTTTGCGGTCTCGGGCGGGCGGACCGGGCCATGGTTATTGTGAACACCCCTACTTCCTAAATAGCTTCGTCAATGAATTGATACTTACTACATGGAGAAGATGAGGCTGACCATCTTTATCCCGGCCATGCACATACTAACGAGCTAGTTGTGTCTTAAATACCCTCTAATGCTCAGTGCAATAAGACCACATCTTCTTCTTCAAAACTTCATTATTGGAAACATCGTAAGTGAGCTGCAATAATTTCCATTGAAAGTAGAGTTATCAACAAATAGTTGTGTTTTTCAGTATTAGTCTATATACAATAGACAATAGTCAGTTCTTATACCTAGATAGAGTCCCAAATTTGATTGTTCAAGCGATTATCAATAGCATCTCAAGTCTGTATGACGATGTTAGTCTTGTTGTGTGCTAGGAGGCTGACATAACTCATGTACTTTATCCTGTGTTCACCAATTGGGTTCCAACATGTGTCAAACTCAATCAGTAGTAATTTCCCTTTCTTCCTATCTTTCGAAATGTCTTTCAATCGCGTCGTACTTCTGCCCCTCATTTGCTTAAAGTCACTTAGAGCATCACTAGCCTCATTCTGATTACCACTACCCCCCATATTTCTATATACGCAATAACAAAAATAAACATAGTAAACAGAGAAGAACGACTGACCACAGCGAAAGAAGTGCAAGCATTTATCCCAGAAAAGTACAAAACCTAGATTAAAAGAACATGCAAAAGGAGAAGCACATAGACAAGAAAATAAGTGTCCAGAACATGTACACGGCAAATCACAGCGAGAGCGAGAATAGAGAAGAATGACTAACCACAGTGAAGCAAGACGAAAACTACAAAGCATGAGAAATGAGAAAGGAAGAGACGCGCAAAGGGGCGGGCTCTGATAAAATATTTTCATTAAGACTTTTTACACCGGTTAACATTTAACTCAGGTGTAAAAATCATATTTTGAATATGAAACAACTAATATTTTGAATTTCAAAAGACTTTCTATACCGAATAACTTATAAATCCGGTGTAAAAAAGGTATTTCTCATATCACTTTTTACACCAAGTAACATGTACAACCGGTGTAAAAAAGGTGACTTTACTTTTCAGATCACTTTTTACACCGGATAACGTGTACAACCGGTTTAAATATTGGAGTTATTTTTTCAAATCAACCCTTTATTAACCCATCACTTGTAAGTTACACTAAAACAATATATACAATTAGAACAATAAACTTGTGCTATTATTGCATCAAAAAAATATATGCAATCATATATAAATCAATCAGAATCCACTTCTTCATTCAATTTTGGTAAACTTACTAAAAAAGAAGGGGTCTCACAAATTGAATCATCATCGTCAATAACCCTTTTTCCTTATAGAGCGATATATCATCTTTTATTTGCCAGATTAGTGATATAGAACACTTGCTTTACTTGGTCTGCCATAATGAAAGGCTCATTCATAAAACTTGTACTATTTAAATTAACCAGTATAAATCCTAACTAATCCACCATAACACCATTTTTTACATTAGCCCATTTACATTTGAATACGAGAACTGTGAATTTGGTATAGTCCAACTCCCAAATCTCCTCAACGATGCCATAATAAGGGATGACTGCTAATTTCAGATTGTTGCCTTTTGAACTAGAAAAATACATAGCTTCAACCACTAACATAACACCACTATTATGCACATTACTTTTATCATCTAAGAACTTCGTATAAAAGGAATACCTGTTGATATCAAATAAATTCCAAAATATCACATTAAATTTAGGACCATATGCCAACCATATAATTAAATCATATATACAAACATCATTTTCAACCTTCTGTTTGAACCAATATGTAAAAGATTTATTGTGTTCTCTAATAAGCTTTTGTTCTGTCATTCTATTATTTTGTTTATGGACAAGCTCTTTATGAATAGCTATATAGTCTTAAACTTCATCAATGTTATTCAAGATGTGTAAATGTATTTGCTGCAATTTATTACGATCAACACTCTTCACTGATATTCCGTGTTGACCCTTTGTTTGGCACAGGGTTTAGTGAGACCGGTAAGTCATACTTTAGACAAGTAGTGTTGACAAAAATTCATAGCTTCTTCATAAACATATTTTTCAACAATAGATACCTCGGGCCGATTTGGATTCTTCATGTAAACTTTAAGGTTTTCATGTATCTTTCAAATGGGTACACCCATCGTAAGTATACAGGGCCTTTATCTCTCGCACTAGATGAACAATGATGTGTACCATGATATCAAAAAAGCCTGGAAGAAAAAGTTTTTCAAGTTGGCACAAAATAACATAACCCTCATACTTCAATTCATCCAACTTTTTAGTCTCAAAGACTTTACCACATATAATATTGAAGAATAAGCAAAGTCGAGTTACAATATGTCTCAAATCATCTTGAAGGATTCCTTGAACAGCTACTGGGAGTAATTGTTGCATCAAGACATGACAATCATGAGACTTTTGGCCTACTAATTTTAAATCTTTCATCGACACAATCTTCTTAAGATTATATGAGTACCCAGAGGGAACTTTGATTCCTTATAAACATTCACAAATACTTCTTCTCTCATCCTTGGACAAATATTAATCTCTTTTCAACAAAATAACTCCCCTTACCATCTGGCCTTAGATGTAAATCCTCACGTATTCCCATTTCTTGTAAATCTAATCTTGACTTCAAAGCATATGTCCTCACAAATGGGACATACTTTATGGCTCTTAACACTATACCCTGACAAATTTTTGTATGCAAGAAAGTCATTAATTGTACAAAAAATCATGACTCGAATATTGAATACCTCCTTCTTAATAGCATAAGAAACATCCACGCCTTCCCATAACTTCTTCAAATCTTCAATCAAGGGCATTAGGTAAACGTCTATGTCATTTCCCAGTTATTTTGGTCCTGAGATCAACATAAACAACATTACATACTTTTGTCTCATACACAACAAGGGAGGTAGGTTGTAAACCAATAAGAGGATGAGCCATGAACTATGTATACTACTAAGGCTACCATAAGGGTTCATGCCATCTGTACTGAGTCCAAGCTTTAGGTTTCTTGGTTCATTGCAGAACTCAGGAAATAAGTTATCAATCTTCTTCCATTGTAAAGAATCAGCTGGATAATGAAGCTTTCCATCACAAATCCTTTCAGTCACATGCCATAACATTTTTTTTGTATCATCTTTATTAGCAAAAAGCCGCTTAAACCTTAGTATAATTGGAAGATACCATAACACCTTTACAGGAGACTTGTTTGATCTGTACCTTGGTGTCTTACATATTGGATATTTCTCCTCATCTTTAAAATCTTTCCTGTACAGTATACAATCATTTGAGCATGCATGAATCTTTCTATAATGCATGCTTCAAGGAAATATTATTTTCTTAACATTATAGTAGCGTTTGGGTAACACATTTTCTTCTGGAAACATGTCTTGTAACAACTCAAGCAATTCTAAAAAATCTCTATCTCTCCACCTATGCCATGCTTTCACACTTACCAATCTCAATACCGTATTCAACAGGTTGCATTTTCTGCACCCTTGGTATAAAGGTTTTTTTGCATAATTACATATAGTACCATATCATTGTGATCGCATAAAAGCATAATCTCCAATATCATGAATCATGTCCTCTACCCGATCATCAGTATCCATGACATTATCAAAGGTATGTTCCAACTGTTTAGATGCACTCGACCTTTCCACATTTTTACCATGCCATACCCATACTGTGTAACTCTTGCAGAACCCCTCACAAATTAGATGAGTGTACATATCTATAGAACTTTATTTCCTCTCATTCAAACAACTCACATAAGGACAATAAAATCTTCCATTATCATTATCATTGTTTTATTTAGCAAAATCCAAAAACTCCTTCACCCCCTCAGCATACTCAACACTTATTCATTTAGCATTTATCTAACTAAGATCCATATTTGTGGAAGACTAAAAACTAAAAAAATAGAAAACAAGAAAACTTAGCTTGCAGAAATGAATCAAATGAAACAAGTAAATGACATCAATGAATCCAGCATAAATAACGACAAAAGGTACTGCCAGTAGTGCATAAATCTTCAGTTCTTGAGATAAGGAGTTTAAAACAAAACTCACTGGCTGTGAAGGATAGAGAAGAATTAAACGCGCGAACAAGTGAAAATGACATATGGGAGGCGCGAAAGGGCTTTCGATTAAATTAAAGTGTATTTCGTAAACAAATCTATACTGGATAAAATGCAACACCGGTGTAGAGATAACTTTTTGTCTAAACCATACATTATATTCTCACTGGTCACTTTTACACTGGTGTAAAATAATATAAATTGAATAACTCTACACTGAATAAAGTGGAAGACCGGTGCTGAAATAACTTGTTCTAAACCTATCATTATAGTCTACACCTGACATTGGCATATCCAGTTTCAATCTATTGCATTTTTTTGAAAAATAAAGGAACAGCAAGTCATCAAAACAAGAAACTTCATTCATTCAGTTTTAATAATAACTTTACATTAAAAGTATAAATTTTTCAAAATAATATCTATCAGAATATATAATATATTCGCTCTTTTTGTCATTAAGTACCAAAACTAAAATAGGAGGGGTAGATAAAGGTTGGAGGCTTTCACTCCTCAGCAGGCTTAGAGGTATAGTATTCATCAGAGTCAGTAAGATCAACAGGATTATACAAGCTATCATTCTATTGATAGCGACAAACTTCTAAGTGAAAAGCTCTAAAACTGTCTTTCAATCTAGTAACTTTCTGAGACAGTTCTTCCACTGAGTCCTCCAGGGCATTGAAAGGCATGATGAGTTCCTCAAGGTGCTCTATCAAAGTGACAACTAGGGGAGGAGGAGAAGAAACTACAAGGTGAAGGTTGAGATATTTTTCTTCAAAATCGTCTATGTTTCTTTTATGGGCGGAGAAGTAGGTGTGCATGAAGAAGAAACCATTGTATCGTTCAGATAAAATAAAATAAAATAAAATAGAGATAAAGTAATGAGACCAAAAGTGCTAATCATAGGAATGATATACATGCGGTTTTAGAAAAGAATATCGAAGAATGCAATTGGCCTTCTATCATAATGAGTATAAACGTTGGGAACCAAATAAGTGAAATGAACGGCCTGAGAAGGTACAGAGAAAAGAAGCAGGAAAGCATAAATAGGAAACTGAAGAGTCAGAATAGAAAGTATATTTAACACCGGTTATATATATTTTACACCGGTTCAATGTAAATCCAGTGTAAATATTTTATTTTATTTACAAAAATACCACCAATCATTTGGTCTAAAGCTTCTCCGCAAGGTCTGAAGAAGTTAAAGAAAAGAAGTAGGAAAACATAGACAAGAAACTAAAGAGTCAGAATATGACACAGCTAATCTACACCTATTGATATTAGTATCCAGCGTAGTAATTATATTTTATATCGGTTATGTGTTAATCAAGTGTAACTATTTTATCTTATTTATAAAAATGCTACCAGTCTTTTTTTAAACTGTCTCCGTAATGACTAGTTTAAAAATAGGACTTTAAAAAATATATTTTATACCAGTGATAAATTTGTCAATTAATAAAATAACTAAGGATATAATAGTCACAATTTTCAGTTCCAAGGAACTAAGATGGGTTCCTTGGGTAGACTCATGGAAACCATAAAACCTATTTTGTTGGAAATAGAAGTAAAAATGAAAGTGACTTCTATTATATCAAATACGCAAATATCCCAATTTTACTTCCACTTCCCACATCTCGTTTCCATCCTATCAAACGGAGCATAAAATTCTAAAACCAATGTAATAAAAAATATCTCAGGCAAATAGTGTTTCAATCAAGTTCTACTAATCGCCTCTATTAAATCTCTCTAAAAGATTGCGAATTCAATCCCTTGTAAATATAATAGATTAAAAATGACAAAAAACAAAGTGAAAAATTCAATATATCTCTTAAACAAATCGTATATTATATTAAAAGACTAAATTTTAGGTATATTTTATCAGCATTTTATTGCAAAACTACCATTATCAATATTTTTTTATTAATGAGACTAATAGTGTATTTTATTATTAAAATTTAAACTTTTTACCTAATTTTTTTTCAAATCATTATAATTTTCAAAAGGCCAATTGTTGTCAAAATTGTAACTTGAATTAAAGACACAGGCACTATTGACTTGAGGTGAGATTGAACCCGTGATCTTCTTTTTACAAGAAAAGAACAACTATACTGCTAGACTACAAGGTATTTCATTTACAAAGCTTTCGTACTACTAAATTATAAGATTTTTTATGTCAAACTTACAACTTAACTCACCGAGTTTACCCTTTTTCATGTTTTTAGCTTGCAAAACTACTCTTAAGATCATGCTAACTATAAACTAGGTGAGTTTATTATTTTTATATTTTTAATTTTTAAAATTTTGTTGTTTTTAAACTCGTACTATTTTTTTGAATTTGATTATGTTTAGTAATTTTATATAAAGTTTTTGTTGAATAAAATAAGTTAGGAATGTTAATGGACTTAATTTCAAGTACTTCAATGTGAAATATATTTAACCTAAAATATTGTCATTTTTATATTTTAATTATTTAATTATGTATATTTAATAGCTACTCCCTTGAGTTCTTTTTATAGGCAACAACTGCCTAAATCATACAGGTCTAAAAATTAGCTAAAAGTAAAAAGTATGTCAGGAATATAATTTAGTTTTATAAATATACTGTTACTTATAAGGATAATAAGTAAGAGAGATTAAGTGGAAAAATATAAAAGAGGGAATGAGTGGAAGAAAGACATAATTAATTGAAAGGTAAAAATAAAAAAATATATTAAATATTTAAAAAATCTAAATTGTTACTCACATACAAAATTACCGGAAAATGTTACTTATATAAAAGGTTGAATGAAATATTTATTAATAAAGTCAACTCTACAGAATTTACCAATCGAGTTCATATATTAATATGTGCCTGTTTGGTTTCTTTGAAACCAAGGTTTTAAAAGTCCTTTTGGGGCAAAACCTTGGTTTGGAGAAATTTTAAAACAAACAGTAATATTTGTTCAAACGGGCTTTTGAACTAAATTATGGTTTAAAACCAAAGTTTCAGATAAGCTGGTCAGAGTAGCTTTTGGAACAGTAAACCACGTTTGAACTAACCAATTACTATATTACCCCTACTTTTTCTTACACCCTCTCTCCTACTTTTTCTTACACCCTCTCTCCTCTCTCCTACTTTTTCTCTATTTTCTTTCTTACACCCTCTCTCCTCTCTCCTCTTATCTCTTATCTCTCCTCATTTAATACTCATACCCTTTTTCGTAATTTACCAATAATAAAATCCCTTCTATAAATAACTATCCAAACACTCATTTATTCAAAACCACTTTTTTTTCATAATCTCTTCTCCAAAAGCCCTTTTCTATAAGCTGTTCAAAAGCCCTTTTTTTTCCATAAGCCCGTTTTTAAAATCCTATCCAAACGGGCCTTATACCAGACAAGATCCAAAAGGTTGGTAATAAATTCGTACCTTCTTTAAGTGTATTTTTGCATCACCCTCAAAAATAGGTCATATCATACGGGCATATCATACCCAATTTTGAATCCTGTCCTATCCCAAACCTATTTTTATTCTATTCAAAATAGGAGTATTTATAGGTAAAGCTAGATAGGGTAATCTTCTGCATGAAAAAAGTATATGCTACATTTTACAGCCCGATACCTAGTCATACCCGATAAAAACTCTAACTATTTTAAGCAGGGCATGGGTGGGCTGGGCGTAGACGGATTGAGTATGCCCAAATTGTGATATTATGCTCATGTTGTGGAAAATAATATACAATTATAAACTTCTAAAATAATATTATATTCATATATCTTCAAGAATTAAATAATATCTATAATCTACTAAAAATAAGATAACAAAAAGATAATAATTAAAGTATTAAAATTCATTGCATATAAAAGAAAAAGCTTTGAAGCCTAAGTAATTTGTAATTATAACTTTGTATCAATTTTTCAAATGTTGATAAAGATGAGACATATAAATAAATAAATAAATAATTATAATTTATAATATAATCATATTATGATTTATAAAGTTAAAGAAAAAGAAAAAAATCAATATAGTTATAAATATTAAAAAGCGCAACTTACTTAATTAACTACTTATATTTTTAAAATAACTATTTAGTCACTAGTAACTAATATATTCTCCCTTCCAAGTGTAGCATTTAGGAAAAAAATAAAAAAAATAAAATAAAAGAATGAGTACTCATGGGTAGGGCAGGGCAGGGCAACCTCCTGCCCGGTGCCTAGCCCAAAAAAAATATAGGCTGCATTTTATAACCCGATATCTGGCCCTACCCTATATTTATTGGTTGGGTAGGACTTTTTTTTCGCTTGTTCAGGTGGACATATCAGGCCTTGAGTTTTATGAACACCCTTAATTCGGAATATGATAGGGACTGGGATAGACTAGTTTGGATTTTAAAATTATATATTTAATAGTGTATTTTTTTTATTTTTTTATCTTTCCTCTTTTATCATTATTCTTTACATTAAAAATATTTTTATTTTGTTTTAAAAAGATAGTAACATTGTTTCTTAAAATATATATATATATATATATATATATATATATATATATATATATAGAGAATAAAATTAAACTAGACAGACACGTTGTTGCCGTGGGAGTTAGGACCATTAATGTAACTTCAATAACAATTTATTTCTAGATGACTCTCACATTTTTTTCATTTTCAAATTTACATTAAGTCAAATTGGAGTAATTTGAAGGGAGAAGGACACAAAAATATCCTAAATATACAATTCCCAATCCCCTAAAGATTAGTCTGAGATTGAATTTTATAGTAAAATTACTTTAATACCCTTACTTTGAAATTAAAAAATGAAAAATGAAATGGCATCAACAATTTAATACCTAAAACTTTTAACTTATCAAGAAGTGATAATTAATTTTATAGAAATATTTGCTATTGCATTTATACCTGTTATAATAGGTTGTTGAATATTCCTTATAAAGTGATAACAACAAGATGATAATGACAATTAATTTTAAAGAAATTTTTGCTATTACATTGGCAAGTGTTAATAGTTCAATAAATATTAATAACAATAACAATTTAATAAATAACAATTCTAACTTATCAAATAACAACAATAACTACGGTAGTGACAACTAAAAGTATTTAAGTAATATTATTACAAAATTTAATTATATCATAATATCTAAAGATTTTATAGTGATTAGATCTTTTCAAAATCCTTAATTGAAATTTGTAAATTTGGGATATTTTTGTGTCTTTTCCCTTAATATGAACGAGTGAAAGTGAAAATAAAGGAAGCGTCATTAAATAGAGTTGAGTTTTGGAAAAATTTCTAAAAAAAAATTCCTTCAATTCTAAAATTCTAAAAAAAAATATTATAATATAGAAAAAAATAGATTAGTCACGAGTACTGAAATTTTAAAATTAAAAAAATAAAATAAAATTATTTTTAAAATTATTTTAAAATATTTATAATTAAATTGTTAAAAAAAATAGTCAATATATTTATTAAAATTATCAAAATTATTATAAAAATTATTAATCATATTATAAGAATAGTAATTAACTCAGTTACTTACTTTTAACTAAGTTATTAAAGAGATTAATAAATATTTTTATTAAAGTAGTCAAAATTATTATAAAAATTGTCAATCCTATTATACGAGTAGTAATTAACTTAATTTTATTTTTTTTAAAAAAATATTTTTAAGGGTAATTTTATCTTTTATTTTAAATTTTAAAATCACAAATTGATACTTATAATTAATCTATCATGTTATATATAGGATACTTTTTTTAGAATTTTAAAATTAAAAATGTATTTTTTAATAATTTTCCTTGAGCTTTTAACATTAAAAAATAAAAAAAAAAGAAAGAAATTAAAATAGAGTTGCGGAGAAGTAGTGGGACAGGGTCTACGTACCCCTAACAAAACGGCATTTAGTTTCCTTATAACTCTCCTTTCTCAAGGGGCAGTTGGTTTTATTTCTCGTTTTCCCCTTCACACATTACAACCACAGATCCATTTTTGAAGGCCAGCAACACTTACCAAAATTGCTTTTTCTTTTTTTTCATTTTTCAACTCTTACCCCCACACCACAGCCCGATACGTCTCTTTTTTCTATTTTAGTAAGCTTTTTTTTCCTTTTTCCTTTTTATTTTTTATTTTTGGCCCTTCAAACAAGACAAAACTGTGGTTCCTCAAACCATTGGCTATGGGAACGACAGCTGGCCCTTGTGAGTGACGTGTAAGGGTACTATTGGGTGATTCAGGTCACAGCCTCGGGAGCCTAACAGTTAATGGGGAGACTTTGGTATCTGCTATTTTATGCGGCGGCGTCGTCCTTACAACTTACAACAAACCCTCTAGCAGTTTCCTTGACGATGACAGCATGGACCAGTAATCCACCGGTTTATGCTGGAAGACTCCTACTGAAATTCCTATATTACCCTTCTATTTATGACAGACTCTCCCTCGAATTTTTTTTTACTCTTCTCAATAAATTAAAGTAAAATTCATCCTCATGTCCTTGTATTTTCTCTTAATTTAAATTAAGTCCCTCTAATTTATTTTGTATGAATTAGACTATTATTATTTGATTTAATAATTTTAATTTATAGCTATTACGAAAGTTCATTAGGTAAATTAGCATCAAACGCCCTTACGTCATTTCCCAATTGCATCTAGTATGGTAGTACCCTAATTTTGTTTGTTATTTTTCTAATACTCCTAGTACACTATTTTATTTATAGTATATTAAATATTTTAAATTATAAATAAAATTAGAGTTCAAGATGCACTAAAATAATAATAATAATAATAAAATATTAGATATATTATAAATAAGATTATGATATTAGATATATTAAAAATATAATAACAATGAGCTAGTTGCTTTGGAATATAACATCATGGTGTTAGATTCTATTTTATCTAATTTTATTTATAAAAAATAAATATTAAATGAAAAGAAGGAAATAAGTCCATAAAATTTAATAAATTAAAAATAATAGATTTTATACTAAGGATAAATATCTATAACGAATTAAATTATAATAAATCAATCTAAATAAAACAAACTACAGTAACCTAATTTAAAATTAAGTTACACTTTAAGGACTCTCAAATTAATTTTTTTTAAATTAAATTCATGACATACTGAAGATTTGAGGTTATTTTTTTGGCAATTTTAAAAATTTTAAGATGAGTCCATTAAATTTATAAATTTGTACTGATAAATCTTTTATAATAAGCTTGATGTTTCACCCCACTTTTCATGGAAATTGTTTTGTAAAACTGGGTCAGTAAGTACTTTTTCTAAACTTTAAGTTATGAATAGAAAATTCAATATATCATGTTTGTATTAGTAAAATTATAAATTTTTACAAATATTTTAAAAAAAATTAGAGAACTAATATTTACTTTCATCCTCAAGATGGATCAAAGGGTATTGTGGGAAAAAAATAAAAGGGTAAGAACGAGTGGGAATAAATACAGAAACGGGCAAATCTCGCATGTTACATGTTGCTTAGCTCTTTCTAGTTTCTACCTTAACTCATACGCTAATTAAGTTTCCCATTGATTGATGTTTATTTTCCCTTCTGACGTTGTTTTCTAAAAGGGCAAAAAATAAAAATAAAATCACCCCTTTTAAAAAATAACTAATCTTTATATTATTGTTTTTTCTCTGTAAAACTCTGCCTTTTGTATATATCATCTCGTATTGGGGGATGAATGCTTATGACCTACTCCTTTATAGTTTGCACACACACATACTCTCTCTCTCTCTCTCTCTAAAAGAACAAAATGCCATTAAGCTCAAAAGTTTGGAGCTTTTTTCTCTGTGATTTCTCTGGTTGATCATGGAGAAGCAGAAGTGCAAGCTCTGCTTGAGAAACTTCTCTAATGGCAGAGCTTTGGGAGGTCACATGAGGTCTCACATGGTGAATCTTCCTGTTCCTCCAAAACCAGAGCACCCACCACCGCCACCATTAGTCCAACTCAGCTTCGAGGCCGACTCGGCCCCGTCGTTGTCTTCGTCGTCGTCGTCCTCAGAAGAAGAAGATGATGATAAAGCTCTCTGTTATGGCCTCAGAGAGAACCCTAAAAGAAGCTTTCGCCTTGTGGATCCTGATTTTTCGTTTCCTGTGGAATCCTCTGTAATTCTTCAAGACAGAGAAAGCGAGACTGAATCGTCCAAGAATAATCCAACTCGAACAAGATCCAAAAGGGTATGTAATAATAATAACAATCACCAGTTCCATCACCATCATCATCAGAAGAAGATGAAACCCAGTAATCATCATCATCATAAGAATAAGACCGAGTCGTCCTGGGTTGAGCCGGAACCGGTGAGTTTGATTACTGATGCTACCACCGAGGAAGATGTGGCATTTTGGCTTATGATGTTGTCTAGGGACGAATGGAAGAGACGAGAGGAAAAATACGAGGAAGAAGATGACGACGACGAAGAGGAAGAAGACGAGGACGAGGACGAGGACGAGGACGACGAGGAGGAAGATGACGAAGAAGAGAGATCTGTAGAAGATTCTGATGAATTCTACGAGGAGATGAAATCATCAAAGACAAGATCATCAGTTCGTGGAAGGTACAAATGTGAGACTTGTAATAAAGTATTTCGATCATATCAAGCATTGGGAGGTCACAGAGCGAGTCACAAGAAAATCAAACCGGTGATATGTGAACCGGAAGTTGATCAGCTTCAAGCGAATATTAACACTAATAATGCTCCTCCCATGGTGGCGGAGAAGAAAATCCATGAATGTCCGGTTTGTTTCAGAGTGTTTGCATCAGGTCAAGCTCTTGGAGGCCACAAGAGAACGCACGTGACCGGTTCTACAACAACTCCGGTTCGAACCCCATCAACCAGGTTCGGATCAGATAACAACAGTTTGATAGATCTTAATCTTCCTGCTCCAGTTGATGAAGATGAAATCAGCCAAATAGAAAATTCTGCAGCTTCAGATGCAGAATTCCTCGAACCCGGTTCACAAATCTTTCGGGCACAAGTAGCTTAATTGATCGAGTATGATGTTGATGACGATGACGATGACGATCCAAAAAGGTAAACAAAACAAAGAAAGAAACAAAAAAATTTGATTGCAATTTTCACTTATTTGTTCTGTTTTCATCAGATTCAGACGGTAAAATAATCCAGAGTAATTCTGGGTTTAGTTTCTGTAACAAATGACTTAGAGAGAGCATCCATTAATGGAGGACAAGGACAAGGACAAAACCTTGATGTTAATTGTTCTGTAATTCTGGTTCAAACTTCAACAACTCTATTTATTTTTTAATATAAAAAAATTTGGAATTGGAATTTCTGGGACTTTTATCTTCTATGCAAAAGAATTTGTGAAGCATACGCGTTTTCTAGTGGGCTCTGTTTCAGCTTCCAAGCAAGCAAATTACCCAGTAACTTGTTTGTTGTTGTTCCATTAATGGTGAATATTAAATATGCGAAAGTTCATCAATCTTCTTCTTCTGATTTATTTATTTAATTCAAAAGCAACTTCCACTTCTGAGTACTGTAATTGTACAGTAGTACATGAAGAGGAATCTGTTTTCTGGTTTTGTTTTGAATAATTTATTCTTTGTTAGGCTCAAGGACAAGGAAATTCTCTGCCCTGTTTCTCACTCTGTTTCTGGTTTTCCAAACAGATCTGCAAAACCAGCAGAGAGATATTTAATGGCTGAAATTGAATTAATTAAGGTTGAAGCTGGTATTTCATTAGTTTGGGTATTTTCCCTTTTCTCTTTCCTTTTCTGGGAAATCTGTAGGAAAAGAACATTTCATTGAAGGTGGGGGGAAGATGCTCTGTTTTATTGGGGGTGTGGTGATAGGCTAATTTAACCTAGGTGGGAGTGACCCATGGCCCAAGGTATCTAACTGAAAAAGCGACTTGTGATATTTATAAGGAAAATTTGCTGTCACATTCATTAAATTTGTAATAAATGACATATGAGCCACTTTTAACCATTTGTTTGGTCATGTGATTCTTTACAATAATATAGTATATTTTTTATTTTTTTTATTTTTACTATTAATGTTACGTACAATTCTCAGGATTATTTGGTAAAAACTTTTTGAAAAAAAGAAAAATATAGGGTAAAAATAAGTATATTTAGTTAAAAAAAATAAACAGAAAAAAAGTATCAATTTTTATCTTTTTCTCTCGTATCTACACTCTACATCATAATTTCTAAAAGTAAAATTTTTTTTAGATAGATAAAAGTAATTTATTATATTATTAATTAAATTGTCTATGTCACTTTTTTAATAATATAATTTTACCTTTTAAATTAAAAACTATTTTTTTCTATTTCTTTGTTGCTGTCTTAAAATGAGTTAGCGATTTCGACTCAATGCATTATTCACTTTTTATTAAATTTTGATTAATTTATTTTTAATAATTTCAAGAGTGCTATATATGATGCATTAATATTTGATAAACTATCCTAGGTCATATAATTATAAAAATACTTTATCATATATAAATGAAGTAATTTAATTTTGAGATTCAAAAATTAAGAAATAATAATTTTAATATAAATTAATATTATAAAATAATAAAGAATAACTCTAAAGAAATATATAAAAATATATTTATCAATTTTTAATTAATTTTACTAAAAAAATTTCTTTTAAAACAAATAAAAAGCATCTTCTTCCTTCACTTACTTACCTCCTATATTCTCTTTTCTATTAAATTTTGAATCAAACAAAGTCTACAGAATTTTTTTTATTATAAAAAATTTAAATAAATTTAATATTAGTATTCTACTAAAATTATTAGTATTCTACTAAAATTAAGATATAATTTTAGAGTTTATAGAACACTTACAGAAAATATATAATATTATTTATTAAATTTTTTTTATAATAATAATAATTGAATTTATATTTTTATAAAAGATAAACTTATTATTTATTATTTATATCAATTATAATTAATAAAACCTACGTAGTTTTGATTCTTCGATTGGATGGAAAGTAAGGAAAGACAATAAATGAAAGTAGAATCTTTTTTTTCTTTATTTGATGTGATAGAAATGGCGATCCAATACTATTCTTGTTGGACAAAACAAAATTGTGGCTGCAAGGAATTCGTGGAAGATTTTTTTTTTTATGGAATTAAAATAGAATTGAGTTTTAACATATATTTAATATAACACGGAATTGATATATAATTTTTAAAGATTTTTTTTTTAAAAATCTCTTAATAT
This sequence comes from Leucaena leucocephala, assembly GCA_037074615.1. Classification (NCBI taxonomy): domain Eukaryota; kingdom Viridiplantae; phylum Streptophyta; class Magnoliopsida; order Fabales; family Fabaceae; genus Leucaena; species Leucaena leucocephala. The sequence continues at coordinate 6,898,782 of CM073553.1, forward strand.
AAAATTTATTATCTAAAAATATTTAAGATTTATTTAAAAAATTAAGGTATAACCTATCATCATTAGGTACAATAATTATTTATTAATTTATAATATATCTTTAACGCTATATAAATATAGCTAAAAATATATTATATATATTTGAAGCTATGTTGCACTGGTACAAAAACATGGACTATTGATAAAATTGGGCAATAAATTTTATATAGGGGATTTTCTTAACAATTTCTTCTAATTTTAGTTAAAATTTGTATTTGTATTGTTAAAATTTCAAAATATCCTTGTTATTAAGAAAAAAAATTACTTTATAAGCTTTTATAGTTTACCTTAATTTTGAATCAAGCTCTTATAATTATTTTGTTTGAATTGGGCTAATATTATTTTAATTTATAGATTTTATAAAATTTCAGTTATAGAAATAGAAAGGTACTAAAACAGTATGAAATGAAAATAAAAAAATTCCATAAAGTCCATAAAAATTTATAAATTAAAATTAATAGTTCTTACTGTTAAGGATGGATACATATAATAAATCAAATTTTAAGGGCTTAATTTAAACAAAATAAATTATAGATACTTAACCTAAAATTAAGATAAATTATAAGGACTACGGACTAATTTTCCCTTAAACAAATAAAACGTTCCTAGTCTACAACTCAACAACCCAATTCTCACGATGGTAACAATCTCCCTTCATCATCATGATACACTTATCATCGTCTCGATACAACAATAATGGTGGTATCGATAACAACCAATAATCAAAAGCAAATAGATCTATTCCAATCATATTTCCATATTTGCTAGATTTTAATATTCAATCAACATAAACAATATTTGATAATCCAATACACTTCTCTTGTTTTTAATATAAAATCTAACTTATAGTGAATTTATATTAAATTAAAACCTAGAGAAATACAAAGATTTACAAGAGCTTTCACGGTGAAGTCCCACCAAATACTAGAAAAATGGAACTAGACTCAAAACCACGAAGAACCCATATAAATTGTTATTTCTGCAAATCTCAAACCAGAACCAATATATAAAATCTATTATCAACAAGATCGGAGATGCATAGTCATTGTTGGTTTCGAAATACAAAAGCATGTTGTTAGTGGTCTTGTAATTTAGTAGCATAAAATTTTTTCTATAAATGAGAGATTTTAAATTCATTTCTATCTATAGCTTCAGGTTGTTGATACCTATTTTTCTAATTAAAAAAAATGTTGCTGCAACTATTTTTGTCGCCGGTGAGGACATCGTCGTCCGGCATTGCTAATCATCTATAGTCATTGTTGATAGAAGTGTGAGATGAAAGGCGTGAAATGGAGAAAGAAGTAAAATGGAGAGAGGGCACATGGGAAGCATAGTAGAATCCAATTCCATGCTGTATATGATGGAATTTGATTCTTCCTATTTTGCTAGAATTGAAACTCCCAAGAATCATATTTGCAACATACCAAGCACACAGTGATATGATATTCCGTTTCCAATTCCATTTATCTCTTCTTCCAAGATACCAAACACAACGTAAGAGTTCCAAAATTGCCTTCAAACTTCTAAAAAAGGTAAAGAATATTAAAATAAAATTATTTCCATTTGCAATAGCATTTATGTCTTTTACTATATTTATTTTTATCTTTTTATAAAATATTATTTACTTCAAACAAAATATTAGTTTTTTTAAAGGGTTAAGATGCGCCCAGTGTCCTAAAGTATTTTCTCAGGTATGTCATTGTTCTAAAGTAATTTATAGTGTGCTCAGTATCTTAACATATTTTTTCATGTATGCATAGCACTCTAAAGTATTTTCACAGGTGGACCTAGTATCTTAAAGTAATTTGTTATGCACCTAATGCCCTAAAATATTTTTTCAGTTGCACCCAGTGCCCTAAAATATATAATACCTTATTCCTTATTTGTTTTCCTAGGTTTTTCAATGTCAAAATAAAATAATTCACGGCCTTCTTTTTACTCTGTTCAAGCTTTCTTCTTTCTTCTTTCTTGCACATTTACAACCACTAAGTAAAATAATTCATGACATTCTTTTTATATTGTTCAAAATTCTAAAATGGAAATAAATATTTTCTTTTTTTCATATTATTCGCTGAAATCTGATAAGAAAATGAAGAGTTGAAGGGAAGAAAGGAGAGAATTTGAAATTGAATGAAGGGGTAAAGGAGAGAGAATGAGAAAGAAGAAAGTATGGACAATAAATGAATTCACGAGAGCTTAGTAATTTTTTTGGGGGTCAAAATAGAGTTGAATCATCATTTAACAGTTAAAATTAATAATTTTATTATTGTGGATGAGATTACATTACTTTGAATATTTTAATGGTGGAATTGCATCACAAATTACTTTAGGGTATTTAACGCACATGAGAAAATACTTTAGGGCACTAGGTACAAATGAGAAAATACTTTAGGACATTGGGTGCACCATAAATTACTTTAGGGTACTAGTTGCACCTGAAAAAATACTTTAGGATACTAGGGATACCATAAATTACCTTAAGATACTGAGGGCATATGAGAAAATACTTTAAGACAATGAGCATGCCTTAACCCTTTTTTAAAACTTGTTTTCATTCCATTCCATTTATTATTTTTTTTATAAATAGACCATAAGCTTCATACTTCAGAGTTTCAAGTGAATCACACTATTTATGATTTAAGAATTGTGTGAGCTCCTATAGATTTTACGGAAAATTATTGAAAAATTCCCAATTTTAAAATTTATTATGTAAAGGTACTAAAGATTTAGGCCTTTAAGAAGATGTAACTCATTTGTAATAGATGTAATATATCTTTAGCTACATATAAGTATATTTCATTTTACACTTTACATAGTTGAAAAAGAGTTGCACCTATATTTGTAAAATTGTTTTTAAATATCTTTGTTCAATAGATTTTGCAATAGGGTTTTTCAGCAATTTCGCCTAAATTTTATTATTTATATTGAGATATTAATTTTTAGTATATCAAATATAACATGAAAGTGATTGCATGTCACCCATGCATTTACTTAATGCAGATAATTTATGTTAGTTCAGTTTTCTTTCTTTTAATTGTAATTTATTGGGATTATGTCAATTAGTAGATAGCATAGAGAACTCCTAGAGTTGTTCAGAATTTAGCTACTTTGAATGCTGAGGTTTCATATTAAAACAAGAAACTGACAAGTTAACAACTAAACCATATAGGAAAACAAAATTAAGAAAAAAAAGTGGAAAACTTACTTCTTGGAGAGTAGGACCTTACTCTATCATGATAATTTTGTTTTTTCAAAACAGGTTAAATAAAAAAGCATTTGAAATGTGATTTTCAATTTACTATTTGAATCAAATTATTTTCCAAATAATTCGAACTCCTGTTTCTCTTTCTCAATAAATTATTACATATTATGTGCTTGAAACTTTGAAAGTAATCAACATTATTAGAGAAAACCTTTTGCTTTCATTATTTTTTATTTTTGATACAATATTTTGTATTGGTATCAACAATATATCAAAATATAAAATATAAAATCTATACCAAAGTACTGTTCATAATCTATAAAAAATAGTACTTCCCCCACTTTATAAGATACTTCCTCTTTTAGTCTTTTTTTTATAAGATCTAAATTTTTAAATTATTTTGATCTTTTTATAAGATTTAGTTTGGATTGTCTAAACATTAGATGTATTTATATCAAGTTTATCCCTGGTTAATTTTATCACTAATTTGTATTCTCTCGCTTTGCCTCTATTTTCTCTAATTATCTTTTTTTTTCATACATTCTCTTTCATTTCTCTCTCTCACTTGCCTTCTTATAAATAAGAGCATATATTTAGATTAAAAAAAGTACCTTTCTTATATATTTATTATTTTGAACTAATTTTTTATAAAGATTTTAAACTAATTTTAACATATTTTTAAACAACGCAATTTGATTATTTGGAATTTATGGAGAGGATGGGAGGGGCTATTTTTTTTTCCAAAATTTACAGAGCCCAATGAATACCACTAAATGCACTCGAGGATTTTATCTTTTTCAAAACCGAGAATGAACTTTTAGAAGTTTCCTTCATTCAATACTAAGTTGAACTCACCCATGTTAAATTTTGAAGGATATTTTGGATTATGAGTCATAGATGTATCATTGATATTTGCAAAACATCTTATAAAATAATATCACTCAAGAAAACATATTATAAACTATAAGAGGATGAGTAAAGGTAGGAAAAAGCTACAAGAGGGAGTACTTTATGTAATTATTGCCTAGAATTCAATAAACAAAATGTATTATTTTTATAGTTAGGAAATTTGTAAAGTAACAACTTTATTGTTCCTTTTTGGTTTGGTTTAGATTTTTTAGATTGATCTTAAATTTTTTAAGGAAAATTACACTAAGGTCCCATAGGAGGATTTTAATTTTAAAAAAAAGTCTCACGAAAAGCACAAATAACTCTGAAATCTCTAGGTCCTTAGCTATGAATAATTTGTAGTGTCTAATAACCATAATGCTCATGATCTGAAAAAAATAAAATAGGAAGCCAGAAACTCGCACCGGGAGAAATCACAAAGACCTTATTCTTATAATCTTCCGCAATAATCACTTCCTCTAATCTGAAGGTCACCGGCAGTGAACATATATAATCATAAAGATGGAAGGGAGGACCAAAGTTGAAATACAAAGACACAAAGAAAGAAGTGGCTGAAAGGGGTCACATCAACGTTCGTGGAGTTACATATCAAAAGATATGAAACAAGTATCTGATAAAGGAAAGGCAAAGAATGAAGGTCATTTGTGATGGAAGGTTAAACTATTAATGTTCTGGCCTGTGAATTTTGTTACTGTTTGTGTGTATGATTATTTTGCAATGCGTATTACTTCTCCGGTCCTTAATATATGATATAATTAGATAGTTAATTTAATTATAAATATAAGATATATTTTATACATTTATCAACTTTTCCTAAGTTATCCCAATTGAATGTGAAATTGTCATATGTGGAAGTGAAATTGAACGTTAAATGGAGAAGAATGAACCAAAAGATGGTCTATGCTTGTCCAATTTCACTACTAATGAATTTAAGACACTTTCTGTTCACAAAGATTGTTCTTATGATTTTTTTAATTATTATGTGGAAAGCCTTGAATCCCCAGTTGACAACATCCACAACATTGAAGAACCTTGATTTTAAAGGTTCATTATCATCTAGCAGATATGAATTCATCGTATTTAAATCCTTTGGTACTTGTAAGGTTTGATGCCATTTATCATTGATTGAAGAGCTGTGTGATATGTATGATTGAGTTCTATATGTTTATTGGTAAACCACTCAAATTCTCAGGGGAAGCATAAAGAATCCAAAAAACAATAAAACTTATCACAATAGAGATGCTGCCAATCCGAACAACAAAGCTTTTGAATTACGAAAATGGTATAAGATGACAAGTTATTTTGTGGAATTTGTTGGATGGTGATGATACCGTTGCACATTTATAGGTTGAGATTTTAGACTTTTCGTGATATTGAAAACATACAATTGTTCAGTGGGAAAGTTTGGGAATGCATTAATAAAGAGGTATATGTTATATGGGTTCTTTGGGTGTCTAGAACACCAGACCACTTGAATTCATGGCTAAACCTCCATTATGAAAATGATATGCTATACATTCTATTGTTGTTAGATTTGCTTGGAGAATCATGAAAATTACAAATATATTGTAACAATATGATTTTTTTTTTAAAAAATTATATATAGGAGCATTCTAAATAGAAATGCTCCTCTATGTTAATATAGAAGAGAGCGTCTCTAGTTTATAAACACTTTTGTAAGTGCACTAGATACATCGTCCTAGTGATGCATTGTCCTTTCATAAGAGAGGTGGAGGGTTCAATCCCCCATAGGGCCAGTTTAACCTCCTTTCCAATTAAAAAAAAAAAAAACACCGCTTCCATAAGTTAACACATGGGAGTGCCCTCATATGGAGTTTTTCCAAAACACTTATTAGTAGTGAACCTATCTTATGTACTCTTATGAGCACCATGGCAAAAAGTTCACTCAAACTTTCCATGACGATATAAACCTCAATTTCTATTTACAAGCCACTTTGTAAAAAAATTTCATGTTCGGTCAACTTGAGTTAGTACAAGTATTACAAGCTTTTATCGCTTAAACACGTAGTTAATGATTCAAATTCTAACCGTTATGTACATAGCAATTTAGTTGGGAGAGGTCTGCCATTTGCTTTCGATACCACAAGAGAGATAATATCTGTTATTGGCTTGATCTACTCATAAAATCTATATATTATTATTTTGTAAAATCTATAAAACAACTAATATTTTATTTTCAACAATTGCGTTGAATAATTATGTGGAAGATAGGACTTTTGAGTTAAACAAGTAAAATTCTGTTAGGATTTAGTATTTCATTTAAGAACACCAATTAATTTTAACCAACATTTTATTATTTAGGTAAATCAATTGAATGCACTTGGAAAAAAGCATACTCCTTGACATGTGGTAGAGCATCCTCATAATTATTATACGTGTCACTTGTCACCAAAACTATATAATTTTAGTTATTTTTCTTCTATATATTTTGTGCTTTTCTACAATCAATTAAATGATACATTTGTAATTCAAACTATATAAAAGATAATCTTCTTTCAGAATCTAACTGCTCGTGTGTGTCATATAATATATAAATATATAATTAATATCGACGACTTGGAGTACAAGTCAAGTAAAGCGAGCGCAGACAGAGCATGGGATTTAACTCAATTAGCCATGGGATACGGTTAATTAACTGCCAAATTTTTAATGACCATTTCTCGATCAAATTCACAGTACATATCAATCAAAATCAAATAAGTTGAAAGCACACTAGAACTTTTTCCTTAATTTAGCTAGTATCGTATTCTTACTATTCTTAATATATAATTTATTTAATTAATTTGATTAGATAACAGAAATTAGTTGGGTTAGTTAATATGATATATTTTTACTAAAATATTATAATCATCTTCCTTAACTCTCTTCCTCCATCTCTTACTTAATTATTATTAAAAGAGTATCAATAAAAGTAATTTAGAAAAAAAATTAATAAAAATAAGAAATATGTTTTATATTTAGAGACAATATCAACTTCTCAATTAGACTCTATATTAAGGACCGAAAGAGTAATTTACAATCATAATTTAATTTATTTTAAAGAGTTAAGGTGCTTTCACTACCGTAAAGTATTTTTACACATCAGTACTTTAAAGTATTTTGTTGTTCATTTAACACCTTGAAATATTTTTTCAAGTATATCAAGTACTCTGAAGTATATTGTAGCTCAAAATTTCCCCTAAAGTATTAATATTTTTAGGAAAAAGCTTTTCCTTTAATGTATTTTTTAGGAGCAATTTTAATTTTCACATTAACTCCTAAAAAGTCTTTTAACTGAATGAGCATCCAACACCCAAAATTATTTTTTTAATAGCAACTTTACGGTGCTTGATGTACCTAAAAAATATTTAGGGTACTGGATGCACTTAAAAAAAATACTTCAAAGTGCTGAATGAGCAATAAAATATTTTAAGATGCTAAATATATTTTAAAAAAAATACTTCATAATCATAGACACATCTTAACCCTATCTTAAAATATACCTTGGTCATCGCAATTTAGTATCAAATTCAACATCAAATTAATGGATGTATTTGTCAAAGGGAAATTATGAAATGTAACCTACTTTATGATCATTAGCTTCAGTTGCCTGCTTTGATCATCAAAATGGAATAAAGATTGCATGTGTATTTAGCCATTGACTTTTTGGTATATCAAATTCAGAAAAACAAGGAAAGTCATATAGACATTTTAATATTACATTATACCTTTTCGATGTTGGTTACAACCTAACTACAACCGCTTTTAAGCATGTGAAGGGGAAAAGTAAGTTTGTTTTTCATGGTATAATGGTTTTACCTAACTTAGAGCGAAACCTCCACACAAACAATTGGAGATATTTGTTCAACAAATTAAACCCAAGTGTAATTTAGTCAATCATATATACATTAGTATTTATAAACAGTTACTATACTTTTAAATTGTATATTGACAATGAAAAAGATCAATATTATTTTAAATACTCATCCGGTCTTAGATGTAGGATCTAGTAATTGGGGGATGTGTTTTCTTCTTAAATGTAAGGCCTTAATATAATTTATTTATCATATTTACCATTTTCTTTAAATTTATTTAATTAACTTAATTATAATTGATATATAATCTAATATTATAATTAAATATTTATTTAAATTTTTTAATCAATCAAAATTGGATCAATAACTCTTATATTAATGACTGAAAGAGTAATACTTTATTCGGTCTTTAATGTAAAAGATAGATAGCTAATTCACACAAATTAAAAAAATTAGATAAATTAATTATGTATAAAAAAATATGTTAGTTTTACTTCAATATTCTCCATTTAATAATTGAGATTGGAGTATTATCAACATAACTTTGTATCATAGGAGAACCTCACTATATAGGGATTATTTGGGAAAAAATAATATACCTAAGAGACAAAAGATATTGAGGTCTCACATTATATTTAAGATCAAAATAAATTTATACCGAATAATTTCTACATTTAACATAAGAGGTAATAATAACTATATATATATATATATACCAAAAATTTTGTATATCAAACATAACCCAACATTTCAAATATTTGAAATTGACAAGTTATTTTTCTTTTGTTTTTAAATCTCATACTATTGATAAACTTAGATTTAAGTATTATCAGCTTCAAATATAAAAAAAAATAGTTTTGGTATATTTTCATTTATAAACTTGAACACAAGATTTAAATTTGCTCAAGTTTGAACACACTTCTTTAAACACTAAACTAATCTCCTCATGTTTAAAATTGACCTATATTTTCACTATATAATAATCTTTCATACAATACATATATAGAAACAAATATATATATATATATATATATATATATATATATATATATTGGGACTGAATAAGGAACATGTGACTCAACTGCAAAATATTGGGCAGCCATAGCTAAGTAGGGCTAGACAGATATAAGCTTTTTTCTTGTGTTAGGCTGAATTTGAATATAGTTCAACACATACGATTATGCTGTTTCCTTTTTCCTTCTTTTTATCAGCAAAATCAAGGCGTTGCCTTCGGAGCACGCCAAAAACACCATCATTTCATGCCTCCCCTACTCCTTACTCATAAATGCAAAAAAGATCATGTGGTTATAGTAATATTTTTATTCTAGATAGTTAAAGACCCTTTTTAGTCATTTGCATTGAAAATTGTTCTTTTGTAGAAAACCCACTTACTATGTGCAACTAATAAAGAGAATTTAGGTAAAAATATAAATTTAAGTGATAAATTAGATTTGATATATTATATTTAAAACTAAAATAAATCTATCTAATAGCTCCTGGTCTTCTGATTTTATTCATGAATCACTTTCAACATGTTTTACTAAACTCAAAAACAACTTTAAACCTTATTATCTGCATGAGAACAAAATTTTGCATAATAAATAAACAGTAAAATTTTGAAATATAAAAATTTAGTGATATGACTTATAAATAAAAAAAATTATCTTTTTACTTTATAAATAAGATTAAAAGAATACATTTATGACATAAGGGAGTATTTGAAATGTAATGAAATACTGTTTGCTATAATTTTTACTATATTTTCAGTAAATTATTTAAAAAATTCAAAGTAAATAAATGCAAACCAATAAAACTATATCTGAAGCATCTATAAATTATAAATTAAATTATATAAGGGGGAAAATGGAGCAATAAAAAAGGAAGTATTAATATTGTATAAAACGCAAAGAAACCTAGAAGTCACTTAGGACTACCGAAGCCGTCTTTATGTCTCATTAATATTCTTACAAATTTCTGTTAAAGATGCTTGGGACTAATTCATATGGGTGGTTTGTTCTCAGACAAAATTGATTAATATATAATTTATTTAATTAAATAGATTAATAAAATTAGTTAATATGATACATTTTTTCTAAAATATTCTAATTATCTTTCTCAACTCTCTTCCTCTTCTTTTTACTTGATTATTGTTGAAGTAGTATCAATATGCGTAATTTAGAGAAAAGTTAATAAATATAAAAAATAAATTTTATATTTAGATTAAGATTAATTCCCCAATTAAATCCTATATTTAAGATTGGAGGAGTATATTAAACTCATAATATATGGGCCCATTTAAATAGTATGTAGACCATACAAATATTCAATAAATTTTATAGATATATCTATAAGATAATTCCATGTATCAATATTATTAGTTTGTAACTTGAAATTTGCAAGATTGTGAGTAAATCATCTTATTGACTTAAATTAATTAATACCTTCTCTTCTTTACCTTAAATTTGAAGATGACAGTTTTGGAAAGGAGCAAAAAATTGGTGACAAGTTTTTTAATGATTTATCTTGACAAGTTTTATTGACAATCTAATAAGCATGAGCTAATGCAATCCATAAGATTAAAATTTTCTATCTTTTGTTTTTTATTTACTTCAGTCACGTTCAATTTGTGGCCATGGAAGCCTCATTGTTTACGGTTCTTAATTATGTGAACAATGTGGCTTCTAGTAGCTTATATATATTGATAATTTATTTAATTTACCATTGGACACTGATATAATGTTTGTACAATATAATTATGAAAAGGATGTGCATAATATTATGAATTCATGATATATTTAGGAAAATTATAACATTAACAAAATTATATAAATAAAATTAATATATTTAGATAAAAGAGTAAAATTAAATGTAAAAAATATAAATTTATGAGTTACATATTATTTTTACACTCATAATATATAAAATTAACATACCCATTTCTGTACAGAAATGGATATGAGTTGTATTATTTAGGACTTTGAATTTTTTTTATACTTCTTATATTTTATAGTGATTTTTTCTTGTATGGATGATTAAACTTAAAATTAATAATAATGTAAGAAGATAGAAGATAAAGTTTCTTATTTTTGAAGTTTAATATCCTGATAATACCGTCGAAAATATCTCTGGATATATTTTGCAAATCGGGGCTTCTTGGGCTTTCGGAAGGGCTCCAGAAGTAGCCCACTTGAAGGTTCTTAATTTTTCAGCCCAGATGTTCTCAGCGGATCCCATTTATTCTTAAAAATACAGTTGACTATAACTTTGTGAGTTTTGAATATAAAATATAAAAATTTTATTCAAGTTCAATATCGAAATAAGTGAATATATATATATATATATATATATATATGTTTTTTATAAGTATCTTCTCTATTGGATTCGAAACACTATATCATTTGCTTAAATTAATTAGTTTCAATTCCCTAAATCAAATCTTATTATATGTTGCGACCATTTTTTTAAGATTTTTTTTTTATTTTTGTGTGTTTATATTAAATGTGGGACAAAATCCAGTGTTCACATCTATATTTCTTTGTGAAAGCACAAACCCACGTAAAAGCGTCTTAAATTTATAATTAAAATATGCAACAGCAAAAAAAGCATGGGGAAGTCCGATGAGAATGAAACAACATAAATAACAACGTAGCTTAAGAAAAGCATTGCTCAAAAGCTAGATTACAAATCAAATCTCTCAATGGTGAGAAATATGAACATGTGTATAGAACTAATAAGAAAAACTCCTTAGAGTAAAATTCTGCATGAAGCAATAAAGAACAAATCCAACTCAACTTAATCTAGCTAGTGGTGGACAGACTAAATTATAAAGTACGAGAATTAAGAGTTGATTCCCACTTTGTTAAGAAAGACTCGTATTGAGAGATATCCAGGTTGCAAAGCCTACATCTGAATTAATATAATACTTGGGTACATAATAATACGATAAAGAAAGAAAGCCGACTATCTAGTGATGCAAAGTGTTATTAAAAAAAAAGAGAGAACGAAATCAAACTTTTCATAAAAGTATTATAATACCTTTTGTAAAGCAACTCATAGTCTGTTAATTTCCAATACCCATATTTAAAATAACTAAATGGAAGAGTCATTCCTAGTTAATGGTACCTTCAACTGATGTTTCTGTATGCTTGAAGAAGTCCTTTTTCTCTGCAAGTATCAACAGCTGCGGTGAACAGGTCCTCCAAGTTGTACTTAAATTGGAACCCTAAATCCTTTATCTTCTTGGAAGAAAAGTGTACAACTTCCAACTCATCTGGTATATTCTTAAACCTACAAAATCATCAACATTAATTCATGTTTAAAATGTAGTCTAACAATATTATTTCATTCATTCTTTTGTTCATGTAGATGAGGCATTAATTATTTACAACTTGATCCCTTCCATCATAAACGTAGGAATTAATTGGAAAAATTATTTTAATTCTAAATTTGACACACCAGTTTCTTTTATCTCTTTATATATATATATATCTAAAAGGTTATTTTTCAAGGAAAAACCATGTTGCGGGTCCTTAGGTCCTATAGTTTAGTTTTTAGAAGATAGATGCTTATAGTTTGACACTGTCGAGATTTGAGTCCTTATATGGGAGGGAGTGGACACGGTGAGGGAGATGTCAAACTATAACGTTGATAGGGAGATTTGACCCCATATATCCTAGAAAATAAAGACCTTGATCAAGTTTGACTAAAATTAGAAGGACCCATAACATAGTTTTCCCATTTTTCAATTAATGTAAATCAAAGTACTGAAAATTAAACTGGTCGTTAAATGGGTCGAGACAATGATTCATTGGTAGTAATCCAATTGTGGTTGTATTGGAGATATCAACCCAATAACCTATTATAAATATAAAAATATTCATATATATAATATTGAAAAGATTAATATTCAAATAAAATACATTAATCTACAAGTAAATAGAACATTCATAGAAATAATTATCTAACTTAGAATATCAAGTAAAGGGAAAGAAATTAGGAAGAACTTTACTTGGTGGGTACACTGTACTCAGGATACTTTTGGTTAAGCAGTGTTGCAATGTCATGAATAGTGGTATCATGGGCAGAGCATATATATCTTCCTTCCGCTTTGGGATGCTCAAACAAGAATATATGAGCCATACACACATCATCCATATGAACAAAGTGGCCATGCTTTATGATTGAATAATGTGCTTCATTCCCTACAAAAGTAACGAGTTCAAATTAAAAAATAAGGCTTGATTATACATAATCCCTTTAAGTTTTGAAATATGGGTGAATAACTTTCCTAACATTTAAAATAGATGTGACAATTATGAATCCCCTAATAAACTTTTAGATTTATGTAAATAATTTCTCTACCATTAATTTGTTTATCATTTCATTATACAAGTACAATATGTCGAAGGTAGGTTTATCTCTCAATGACTTAAAATTTAAGGATTTATCTATATATTTATTAAATAAAGTTTAAGAGGATTATTTCTACTGAAAAATAAAGATGATTTATGGTCAATGTCATATTTTTCAATGAAATAATATATTAATTAAAGGAGTTTACTTACACAACTAAAAAGCTTAGACGGATTTATTAGTGCAAAAATATGTTTTTATCACGGTTAAGAAAAGGATTTCTACACCGATTTTATAACTAGTTTAAAAAGTCTAACTTTTTATGCCAAGTATAGACAGTTAGAAAAAATTTACACCAGTGTAAAAAAAATTAAGAAAAACAAATAAAAAAGTTATCCTTCACTTACTAGATATGAATATTCATCAAGTCTTTATGGAGTTCCATACTTCAATAGATACGTTGCTTTAAGCCACATCATATACCACTTTTTTCCCACAGATAATTTATGTGTACATATGTCAAAAGTCACACAAAAATATCTGAATAATTGAATCAAACAAATAATAGTAACTAACCAGTGATGGGAGAGAGAGCGGTAATAAGACTGGGGGGCATTGAATTCACAAGAAAAGGGCCTACCACGAGTGTAGGAAGTGTAGTGATGAAATCCAAGTTGTGTTGTTTGGCAAATTTCCATCCTTCTTGCTCTGCCAGCGTCTTTGAAATGAAATACATCTGCCAAATATTTAGGTTTTCAAAATGTATGTATAACATCATTGTTTTGAAAAAGTCTACTGGTCAGATAAGCTCAAGCCCATTACAAATGGGGCACAGATAGAAATAAGAAAAAAATATATTAATAGGCATTAGTTATAGTTGAAGGGGTTTTGACCACTTAAATATGAGATACTGAGTTCGAGCCCATGTATGCATAAAATATATTTGGGAGAGTTACTTTCAATTAGGTCAAATAATAATCAAATATGACCCAGTCATATAGCCATATAAAAAATAAAGAAATTAAAAAAAAATATGTCTAAGAACTTGTGATATACCCTTTTTATTTGTAAATAATGGTGGGAACTATAGAAGAAACTGTTTCAAATGTATGTTTAGCATATGAAAGGAACAAAAGCCACAAAACTGAAAAAGCAAGTTTTCTTATGAACCTCATCTCTATCTCTATTCCTCCATTAGTATTGTTTGCTGTGTAACATAAACGGAGTTTATAATGTAATTCCATTTCATGTGGATAAATCGATTCCTTTAATTATAGGACTGAAGGTATGCTTATTTTCTACATTGACAAAATTGAAATACAAATAAACAGCGTAGAACGATGAGAAAGTATACTAACCCAACCAGTCATCTTTTCTCTACGACAGAACTCAACATCACTCCAACATGTTTCATCGAACACAGATTTCTGGTTCTCTGAAATGTCGACAGCTCCAGCGGAAGATGTAAATATTAATCTTCTCACAGTTTTGGCCTTGACGCATGCTTTCATAATGTCCAATAGACCATTCACTGTCGGTTTTATCACTTCGTTCTGCAACATCGAATCATATTTAATACTCTTTTTTATTTTTAACATAAAAATTAATTAAATTTTTTAGTTAGATTAATGAAGTTATATAAATTATTTAATTATTACAAAATCTAATCTTTTAATACGAATTCATATTATATATTCATTGATCTACCTAATATAATTAACCATTTCTTATATTCGTATAAATAACTAATCTATTTACTTTTATTTATAAAAAAATTAATTAATTTTTATATTAAAAATTAGATGAGTGATATCTTTTTTAGCTAATCAATATGAACTCCAGTATGAAGCTTCACGATACTTGAACTAATATATGATTTTGAACTAATTTTTTGTTAGTAAAATTAACAATATTAAATTTAAAAGGTTAAAGTATATTTTTTAAACTTAAAGGATTAAAATAAAATTTGATAGAAACATAAATAATCAAAAGTATATTTTAACCTTTTTTTTATTATTAGTGGATGATAATCATCCTCATACATCGTCAATTCAATGAGATGTGACGCCTATGGCAAATTTATTAAAATAACCTATCCACTATAACTTATTAATTATTGAAAATGACAAAATCAGTCATCAAAATCATATATTCAAGTAATTTTAATTTTTCTCTTCAATATTCAATAGATATGATTCACACATTCAATCTATCGCGCGCGCGCGCGCGCGTATATATATATGGTTTGGTCCACAAGAGGGGGCGGAATGGACTTACTACCGGCTTCCGGTTTTGTTTTTAATAAAGGGTTAGTTAAGCCGCCACTTAGGTCATGTTTATATATATATATATATATATATATATATATATTAAAATAATATCAATGATTTTGAAGACTCAAATATTTGAATATTTCAATAAGATATATTCATCATGTCACTTCTCTTTAATTTCTTTCTCAATTTCTTCTTACCATACTTCCGACACCCAAAAGTAAAAATCCTTCCTACGTACCAAACACATTTTAGCCAAAAAAAATATCCTTCTATAGAAATTAAACCTCTCTCCCTCTCCTCTTCCTTCCATTTTCCTCAAAATTGCTATATCCTGTCAAAGATGATCTTATGGCTCAAACAACTACTTTTGCATATTGAACCAGTACACATAAGGCAATTCAAAAATAATCATCCTTATCCGTGTCTATGTAACTGACCACACATAGGAGAATAAGATTTGTTATAGTTGTATGCATGTGTGAGCATAAAACATTGGAAGAATATAATAATACCTCTAAATCAAAAAAATATAATAATACCTCAGGATCCTTGGATGCGAAATCCATAGGGGTGGCTAGATGGAAAACTCCATTGCAACCACTTATGGCTTCGTTGAAGCTTCCCTCCCGATTAAGATCTGCCTTCCAAAGACTCAACTGTGTCTCAGAACCTCGCAGTTCTAGCAAATGCTTCACATCCTCCATGTTATCTGCAAAACCAAATATCAAATAAATAAAGGTTTTATGGGATGAAGACAATGGTAATTACAACATTTGGCAGACATTAGAGTACTGATGATCAGCCGTTGATGGCCTTATGGCCGGGTGGTATGAAGGCTCTTCTCTAAGCCGGATTTTACTCACAATCTCATGCTATTAATACTTGTCCTTTTAAGTGGTACAAGATGTACCCGTAGTGACACTAGGTTTGGAGTTCAATCCCCAATTTCAACAGGCTATATAACTGGCGTCCAAATTCAGAAAGAAAGAAAAAGTATACTGATAGGCTATGAGAGTGGTGGGAGAACATACCAGGGTCGAGTACAGTGGCTCGAACAGTGTAACCACGTTCGAGGAGTCTCATTACAAGCCATGAACCAATATAGCCGGATGCTCCGGTCACACAAATGGTCTCCGACGATGAAGCCATCTGATTTTCTCTTGGGTTGGGGAAGATAAGAAATCTCAAGGAACTGATGATATAATAAAATAATAATAATAATGGGGAGAGAGGCTGGATGAAAAGTTAATTGATTCACACGATTAGGCGAATCTAGATTTTAAAGCCGAGTCCAATGGCAATGTCATGTGGGGTGGAATATTATAATATATTTATAGATCAGTTATATTTAATGAATTTCTTTTTTAAAAACAAAAAATTATTACTCCCTCCTTTTTAGGGAAAATTGGGGATAAATCCCCATTTGACAAATTAGTTGGGGAATCCAACCTAAAATTTGATGGAAAGTAGTTGCATATTACAAAAGGTCTGTTACACAATACGGAAGGTAATTGTACATTGTGAAAAGCTACTTACATATTGGTACTAATTGTATTTTATAGAAAATAATTACATATTATAAAAAGTCACTTGAATATTGGCCAATTGCATATTGTGGAAGGTAGGTTGTATATTGCAAAATATCTGATGTAGTTTTTAAAGGCTAATTAATTTCTCAATAAGAGATTTTTGGCCAATTTTTCCTTCCTTTTTATCATATTTGTCCTTTTTTTCCAACTATTCTTTTTGTCCTTTATATTTTATCAAATTTATCCTTCATTTAAATATCTCAAAACATTACAATAAATAGTAAATTATTAATGAATTGTTAGTTAAAATAATAAATATCCTTCTTTTTTATAAAAAGAAGAATATAAATTCAAATTCTTCAAAAATATAGTAGAGATAAAAGCCATTTGCGTTTTAAACTAATATAGTAAACATAACAAAGTAATAATAAATACAAGAAACTATATGTATGTATTGTTCTAATCGTACTGTTTGTAATTCTGAAATCACATGTAATATGAAATAAAATTTTTTAATCAAAAGATAAATATAATAAAAGGGAGGGAGTGATAAAATTTAAATCCTGAGCATTCTGACAAGTTATCCTGAGCATTAATTCTCTCCATGTCGGTAGTCCTCTCTGACTTATAAACAAGGGCAAGGCCCAATATTTTTCAATATCTAATAATTCACTTTTCTGTTGGATAGATTAAAAGAAAATAATTATTAAATAGTGAATTCTTTATTTTGAACGAATCTGATCGGTTAAAAATTTATTGATAATTACCAATAATGAGTTTATTTCCAAACTAACTTTTGTAAATAAATAAAAAAAGTCTTAATAAACATTTCCGAATTGCACATTGGAAAATGTTTCTACTGCATATATAACTGATTTCTTTTACTTATTCTTGAAAGCAGTAAAAAAAATTCAAGTTATATATTTAAATATGTTTTGAATGATAATTAAATAGTTCAACAAATATTTTTACTAGTTGGCAAAAAATATTTTTAATAAATTTTAAATTACATATTAAAGGTTTGCATATTTATATTTATTAGCATAATGAATATATATATATATATATATATTATCATACACAATTAATTCAAAGATTTAGTAGCCTCAACAAATAAATTGAAGATGGGGCTTTTTCTATATTCTTCCAACGAAGCCACTTATAAGGGAAAGTTGGTACGATTTCAATATAACCAAACAGAATATTGAGCTTTGGTATTCCTGCAAGTTGTGATATTTTTTTGAAGAATCATTTATATTCCATTTGTTAGCTTTTTCTTTTATCTTTTAAATGAAAACGTTACTGTTCCAATCTTTTGCTTAAAGCTGCCAGAGGAATTACACATCAATCTGTGCAATAAATTAAGCCTGACTTCTCAATCCAACGATGAGTCCTTTTGATCCTTAATTTGCCATAATTTTTTCAGGGGCAATTTCTAAAATATAAAGAAAAATAAAGAACAAGAAGAAAAAATAATGAAGAGAAATTAAAGATCTACTCTAATACTATTTATAAGTTACTTTCAATATATTTTATATGAACTAAGAAAAATTTTAAATCTTATTAACTGGAATTTAAAATTTAACAACTTTTCAACTTTACTTATGAAAATAAAGTCTATTCAATAATAAATAAAGGGAAAAATCATAATATATATGAAAAGTTGAATGATATGACTTATGAATAGGACCAAACAATATTTTCTCTTTATCTTATAAATAAGACCAAATAAGTATGTGAGTAAAGAATAAACATGATGTTACTAATATTATAGCATAAATAACAAAGTAATGAATATACACTGCAGATCTACCTGTGGAGCTATTCTTGTCACGTTCTGAAATTTGAGTCATGACCAGCATAAAATATAAATAAATTTATATTCCTTAAGCTTAAAACCTTAAATAAAATATTTGAAACGATAATCATAATATATTATAATTTTAATAAAAAAAGGCAAGTCCTCTATAGGAATTTTGGTAGGATTATCGTTATATAACCGAACTTCTGACAATCCTACAACAGACTGCAAACGTGTCAAAATCACCTGTAAGCTTTTTCAAAATAATCAGAATCTTATCCATAGACTAGATGAAGCATCTATCCTTTCAACAAAATAATACAAGTGTTCCATAAATTATAATTATTTCAAAAGTAGGTATGCCACAAAATCAATGCTTCAGATCGAACGTAAGGCTCTTCACTACTCAGCTAGAGAAATAGAGTCAACTGCACTATCTGAAGCCAAAATAATCTACTTGTAAATAACATCCCAAAAATATAATTTAAAATGCAGAAATAAATAATTTCGACATGTTTAAATGTAAATCATAATCTTTGGTAATTCAATGCAAATGTTTCGGCAAACATTTTATTTTTGAAAACCATTTAAAACAATCATTTCAAATCAATCATTTTTTTGTAGGACTTAAATATAACGAAAATAGGGGTTGACACACAGTCCACGAAGATAGCTAACTAATTCGGTATGGCTTGAAGCCACGAAAATAGACATAGACATGTAGTTCGTGAGAGTAAATAACCAAGCATAGCACGAGGCTACGAAATAGGTGCAGGTACGAGACCCACAAATAATAGGCACATGTACATGACCTACGAGAAACAGACACAAAAATAAATTCCACGAATAACTGGCCTAAGTACGAGACTCACGAATATCTATCGTGAGTAATAGTACTGTTAGTATCCAACGTTCTGTATTAAGTCCTTTCTAAAAGTATTTCCAGCATGCTTGAGGTCCATTTGCCATTTAATAATCACCACACCTTTCAATGTAACAATTTTCACTAAAATAACTTCATAATTATGAAACCCCAGCATGAACATTAAAATAACTTATCAAAAGATTTCTTCAATTCATATGGATAATTATTCAAATCATGAAATTCACGTAAGAATATTTCATTGAGGAAATCAATTCAATATAACATTTAAAATAATATTTTTCAAAATTTTTCTTTATTCGATTTCATACATAAGCATAATCATATAATGAACCAAGTGAAAAGAAACACTAGTAATTTAATCCAAAATTATTAAATCATATAATCATGTCTTTAGAAAATCACACGTAAAGTTTAACACTTTAAATAGAATATTTCACATAACAATTCAGTAGAAAAAATATTATTTTTAGGGGATGTTATTCATTTACCTGCGATACTCCGATATAATTTACTCATACTCTATACTTCAGAAATATCCTCATTGGAATTCCCTAGATTCTCAAAAATAAAATATTCCATCATAAAATATTATTTATCTTAAGTGCTATTTATTTGCCACCACCATGACAATCCCATATATATTTAACTTAACTTCTAAATTTTAAATTCTTTCCTCATGCCATTTTCCACTTTCAAACTTTTTCAAATACCTAATTCCAACAAATGCAACAATTAAATCATGATATTATTGTTCTTAAACATCATTTTGACACTCAAATCTTTCAGCCAAAAATACCAAAACAGATCTTAAAATTCCATCATCATTCACATTTAAAATTCACTCTTTCTTTCCTCTTAAACCTGAATATTTTCCAACTTTTTTCGAATATTACTCCAAAAATCATTTTATTCATCACTTGCGAATCTTTGAGCATGCTTTAATCATCTTAAAAGCTTTGCTTTACTTTGAACTCTCTAATTCTCTTATCACAGCAGTGAACATAGGGTGTATATATATATACATATCTATATATACACATATATGCTATAACATCATCTCTTCCACTTCCTCAATTAATCTATATGTATATTTATATATACTCCTCTCATCTCCTACTAGCAGTAACGTATAATCATCAAACAGAGGGACACAAAGTTTAATCACTTACCCAACTTCAAGCTCACAGGGATTCTATAGCACCACACAACTCACTCTGCACCCTTCTATCCGCATCAGCTCAGCAATAGAGGAGAAAAAAGGAAGCCAGTTTCCACTTTCACTCAGAAATGAAGAAGCTTCAACAATGGTGAGATGAGCGACGTCACAGAAGAAGTAAAATAGTGCTAGTCTTCCCACAGCCACAGCCAAGATCTGAGCTGAAGAGAAGAAAACCACGACAGCTGAGAAACTCATCACTAGTAACAACGGCTCAGGCGATGGAAAAGAAAATAGTAGCTATAGTAAACTTGAGTCCTTCAAGGTGCAGATCAGGGAAATAATGACAGAAGGAGGCAAAGGGTACTTACCGAAGTTACACTCGCTGATTCTGTGCATGAGCCAACTTAACAATCACCCTCTTCACCGTCAGTAGTAACCTTTGCTTTTCCTACTCTGTCATCTATTACCTGTCTCTCTCTCTCTTTTACCCACTAAATAATAGGGAAAGGCACAGCGACAGGGACAGTCGCCAGCGACAGCAGCATAGAAGAGATGAACTCTCAGTAACAATGGCTTCAGAGACTCACGAAGGTTATCAATGGCTTACTCTGCTCTCTCACATACGGCTAGACAGAATGAGGAAGGAGGAGATGATGGAAATTTAAAAAAAAATAGAAGGGCAGTTTGGTAATTTCACACGTCTAGGAAATATAAAAACTTACTGCTACAGGCGCTGGGGATCGAACACGGTACCCTAAAGTCAACTCCTCTGTCCCTAACCACTCTGCTATTCAATTCCCTCTATCTGCGTAATTTCTAGGATCATTACAATTCTGGATGCACATTAATATACATTAATGCAGAAGAAACCCACATGATGCTTAGAAGAATTTTCTAAAGTGATTTAGAGTTTTTTTGAGATGATGCTTTTCGGTATTTATAGGTGCACATCTCTTGCTTCCCTTTTTATAGGGAAAAAACGAATTATGTATATTGAACAACTATATTGTCACGTCCCAAAATATGAATAAATTTAAACCTAAAACTTTAAATAAACTTTTTAAAATGATAATTATGATGTATTATAATCTTAAATCAAAAGGCAAATCTTTTGTAGGAATTTTGACATAATCGTCATTATATAACCAATCTCCTGATGATTCTACAATAGTTTGTAAATGTTTCAAAATCAAGTGTAACATTTTCTAAAATAACCAAAATCTTATCTATAGACTATGTGGAATGTTTATCTTTTCATCAAAACAATACAAATATTTTAAAAACTGTCATTATATAGAAAAGAAGACTTATAAAAAATCAACGCTTCAGATCTGCAACAAGGCTCTTCACTGTTCAGCGGGAGGATTAGGGTTAACTGCACTATTTGAAGTCAAATAATCTACTCATGAATAACATCCCAAAAATATGATTTAAAAATACGAAAATAAACAATGCATCAACATGTTTAAATATAAACCATAACGTTTCGTAATTTGATGCAAATATTTCTGTAAATATTTTAATTTCAGGAAAATCATTTGAAATAACCATTTCAAATCAATTATTTTTCTGTAGGATTTCAACAGAACGTAAACAGGCATGGACACACAATCTATGAGGGTAACTAACCAATCTGGCAAGGCTCGAAGCCACGGAAACAGGAGTGAACACAGTCCACGAGGGTAAATAACTATGCGTAGCACGAGGCCATGAAATAGGCATAGACAAACAGTCTACGAGGGTAAATAACCAATTAGCCACGAATAACAGGTGCAGGTACGAAACCTACGAATAATAGGCGTATGTATGAAACCTACGAATAATAAGCGCGAGAATAAATCTAACAAATAACTATAGCGAGTACAAAACTCACGAATATCCATCGAGCTTAGGTAACTAAGGTGCACCAAGGACTAACAGTACTGTTGTTAGCAACCAACATTCTATATTCTATCCTTTCTAAAACTTTCCAACATATGGGGGTCCATTTCACATGTATTGATCTCAACCGTTTCAAATGCGATAATCTTTGGTGAAACTATTTTGAATTTCAAAACCCCCAGCATTAACATTTAAAATCAAATATCAAGTTATTATGGGAAACATATGAATTCACATACGAATATTTCCTGAATAAAAATCAATTCAATATAACATTTGTCAAATTCTTTTTCTAAAACCTCTTCATCCATTTTCATACATAATCATAATCCCTTTTGTAATTCAATTGAAAGAAAATCATTTCTACCGATCAAAGATCCATCTTTCTTTTTTACAAATAACACGGGTGCACCCCACGAAAAAGTGCTAGGCCAAATAAACCCCTTATCTAACAATTCTTGTAGTTGAGTCTTTAATTCCCTTAACTCTGAAGGTGCCATTCTATAAGGCAGAATATAAATTGGATGAGTTCCAAGAATGACATCAATACCAAATTCTATTTTCTCTATCAGTAGATAAAGCAGGCAATTCCTCTGGAAAGATGTCAGGAAATTCATGAACAACTGGAATTTGGTCTAAACTGACAGTAGGCTTATTAACATCTTGGACTACAGCAAAAAATCCCTGACAACCCTTAGTCAATAATCGTTGGGCTTTTAAAGAGAATCAAGTTAGTTGGCTTCTCTACTTCATTCCATTGCAACACAAAAGAAATTTCACCTGGAATATTAAATTTCACCACTTTCTAGTGGCAATCCACAGTAGCATAACAAGAAGCTAATCAATCCATGCCTAATATCACATCAAAGTCAATCATATCAAGAATCATCAAATCAACAAGGCTTTTTCTACCCTCAACAGACACTTCATAATATTTATACACTTGTGAAACTGACAAAGATTCCCCAACTAGGGTAGCAACTGAAAAAGGATAATCAAGTCTGACAGAATCTTTACCTAACCTTTTAGTAAAATATTTTAAAACATAAGAATGCGTCGATCTAGGGTCAAACAATATATAAGCTTTTTAAGAAAATATAGTGATAATACCTGTGACCACAACATTAGAGGCCCGAGTATCTTGCCTTGTGATAGCATATACCCTGGCTTATCCTCGCCTTGAAGAAGGTTGTGCCCTCTTTCTCGAAAGTCTTCCTGATGTACCTCTACCTGTCAAGGTAGATGTTGTTCCAATAGATGGAGCTACGAAAGTAGTAGAGTGGGGAGAAGGTCGAGCTAATCCATAACTCGAAGTAGGCTTAGCCAATGGATATTCCCTCTTTATATGACCCGGCTATACACATCCATAACATACCCCTATGGTCTTGTGACAAATGCCTGAATGCTACTTCCCACGCGTAGAACAGGGAGATCTAGAATAGTTAGATTGGCTCACCGCAAACTTAGGTCTCGAATCTGAAATGCCCATAGAGGGTCCATAAGATCTGGGTACTGGCTGCATAGCAAATGATGGGGGTTAACCCTGAGAGAGATTTCCTTTAAATGAAGACCCTTAGAATCTTTCACTCTTGGTCTTCTACTTCTTAGAAACCCCTTTTTATTCCATGTTCCTCAACTCAATTCTCAGTGCACACTTAACCACATCAGCGTAAGAGGCAAAATGATTCAGCATAGGGGCTACAACATCATGTATATATATTAGCAATCCCTGAATGAATCTGTTGATATTATCATTCTCTGACAGAATCAACGTAGATGTATACGATGAAAGTTTTATAAACCTCCTGTCATACACAACCATTGTCATTCCGAAAGTACATTTCAACAGTAAAAATTTCTTAATTATGGCATCCTTCTTACTCTAGGGAAGATAACGCTTAAGGAAAAGATCCTTAAAATCCGCCCATGACAACAATGGCACTCTATGTCCTTGTAAACCCGTCATTATCTTACTCTAGGCATTAGTTATCCCTTCTAGCCGAAACAACACAAGCTTGACATACTGAACATCCGGATATCTCAAAGCTCAGCATCTCTTCTCAATACCTTCTAGAAATTCTATAGTTTCTTCTCGAGAATCAAAACCTGAGAACTTAGGAGGATCTAACTTGATGAATTCTGACAACTTAACTACTATATTGTTGTCCTTTATCACCTACTGTGTCTCTTCTCGAGTCTCGTGCCTGGAGGATGTAAAGATCTCTGGAGATTAGATGATTCGACTTTATATAAGATTTCTTAAAAAGGTATAAGGGGTCAACTTCTCTGAGTCCTAGCTCCCCTATGACTCTATCTTCTGCCTCTAGGGACAAGTCACTTTGCTAAGTAGAGCCTCTATCCGAAGCCCTATTACTGTTAGAGCTAGATGGTAGACTTCTAGGTGGCATTTAACTATACACAAAACATAGAAAATATTTAATCTCAAGAGAAATATATTTTCAAAATCATAAGAAAACAAAACACTTAAATTTCCTAAAGAGATCTTCAATAATACCTCAACTATAATTATGCCCAGGTTCATAATGATAATTGAGACCCCACTAAAGCATCCATTCTCCACTTAGTTATAGAAAAATTTTTGCTCTGATACCAAACTGTCACGTCTCGAAATTTAAACCGTGACCAGCATAGAATATGAATAAATTTATATTCCTTAAACTTAAAACTTTAAATAAACTATTTGAAATGAAAATCATAATTTATTACAATCTTAAATCAAAAGACAAGTACTCTGTAGGAATTTTGGCAGAATTATCGTTGTATAATGGATCTCCTGATGATCATACAACAGAATATAAATGTTTCAAAATCAACTGTAACATTTTCCAAAATAACTATAATTTTATCTATAGACTATGTGGAGCATCTATCCTTTCATCAAAATAATACAAGTATTTCAGAAACTGTCATTATATCAAAAAGAAGACTTGTTAAAAATCAACGCTTCGAATTTGCAATGAGGCTCTTCACTGCTCAGCGGGAAGATTAGGGTCAACTACACTTTCTAAAGCCAAATAATCTACTCGTGAATAAAGTTCCAAAAACATGATATAAAAATACGAAAATAAACAATTCATCAATATGTTTAAATATACACCATAAAGTTTTGTAATTTGATGCAAACATTTTAATTTTAGGAAAATCATTTGAAATAACTATTTGAAATAACCATTTCAAATCAATCATTTTTTCATAGGACTTCAATAGAATGTAAACAGGCATGGACACACAGTCCACGAGGGTAACTAACTATGCATAGTATGAGGCCACGAAATAGGCGTGGATACACAGTCCATGGGGATAAATAACCAATTAGGCGCAGCCCAAAGTCACAAATAACAGGCTCATGTATGAAACCTATGAATAATAGGTGCGAGAATAAATCTCACAAATAACTGGCACGAGTACGAAACTCATGAATATCCATCGAGCTTAGGTAACCAAGGTGCACCAAGGACTAACAGTACTGCTGTTAGTAACCAACATTCTATATTCAGTCATTTCTAAAACCTTTCCAACATGCGTGGGGGTCCATTTCACATGTATTGATCTCTACCGTTTCAAATGCGATAATCTTTGGTGAAACTATTTTGAATTTCAAAACCCTCAGCATGAACATTTAAAATCAAATATCAAGTTACTATGGGAAACATGAAATTCACATAGGAATATTTCCTGAATAAAAATCAATTCAATATAAAATTTGCCAAATTCTTTTTCTAAATTTTTTTTCATCCATTTTCACACATAATCATAATCCTTTTTGTAATTCAATTGAAAGAAAATCATTTCTAAAGATTAAAATCATGAATTTATAAAACTTGCTTTTCGTAAATCATATTTGAAATTCAACATTTTAAATGAAATAAAAATTTATTAAAAATACTATTTTAAGGGATGTTATTCACTCACCTGCCATGCTCCTGAACCTTTACTCTTTCAGCCAATCAACTTTCGATTATTTTCACTTCTTAATTCCCTGGTATCCCGAAACAACACATTTTGTAAGCTAACATTCGAGAACCCTCATTTTAAAAAAAAAAATCAATCTTTGCAACAACCATAATACTTCACCAAAAGCTTTATCTTTATTAATACTTGGAGTTATTTACAGAGAATGCATAACCACTCATTGACTCTGAAAATTTTCAACCTTGTGTTCATATTTAATTTCCACACCTTTATTCTAATTTCTTCAAAAATCTTAGGCTCTTTTCCTTAAATTTACTGAGAATAAAACATCAATACTTAAATTCAAATTTCACTTAGAATAATTGTTATAACATTATATTATAACTCTATGTATACCAAGTGTTTTCATCCACGAAGTTAGTACACTTTATGTGCGGCCCACAAGCTAACATAAACAACCCAACCTCAGTTTTTGAATTATCAATCAAAATAATGTTATCCCAAAGTTCCAAAATTTATTAGACCCAACAACTACCTCTTGTGCCATATTAACCAGCACCTTTGTCCACAATCGTAATTTAAACAATTTTACCAAGCATCTTTGGATAAAATTCCAACTTGTATAAACTTCCAATTGTCCCCTATTTCTTCACGCATCACCCACGACTAATTTAATCAATTGCAATCAGGACAAGCTCATACCTCAACGATTTGCTAATCAGAAACCAAAACAAAGATCAAGAACTACAAATCACCTTTAATATATATGACTTCACAAAGCAAAATTTCCAAGACTTGACAACTTAAGTTGGGTTCACATTTGTAAAATTTAACTTCTAGCTTTTCTTCACAACATTCTTCCTTGCTTAACTCTGATTTAAATATGTCAGAATCACTTCCAAAAAATGAGCAATCAAAAGTAACACATGCTCAAGCCAAGACTCATGATTTTAGCTAGATTTCAAGTTACCATGTTTGACTATCATATTCCCAAAGCTCCAACTTTAATAAGATTCATCCTAAGTCAGCCACTACACACACACACATATATATACCTCAACCAACACAGCAAGCTATATCCACCATTTTTACTCAACCCAAAGTACCAAACCCGACAGCAGCAATATATACATGTCTGTAAACATGTATACTTTCCATCTTGTGGCAGCAATAACAAATACATATATACACAATGCACACGATGACCACACACATATATACTCTAGCTAAGCACAACAGTGTGTGTATATCCATAGCAACGATGGTGGACTTGTGACAGCGTCACAATGACACGACTACAAATTAGGAAAGAAGGAAGAAGATATTTTTAACAGCTGAGCTTTAGACAAAGAAGAAGATGACAGTGGCCAATGTTCTCTAGATTCATAACCACATAACCGAGCATCTGCAGGCAACACATTTATGGTTTAATCGTTTAACGATCCAACAAAGTAACCCATATAAAATCCCAACTAATCAGTGATTTAACCTCAAAGCCTCAAATTGATTGATTATGAATTTTCCCAGAAACAGAACAACCAGAAAAATCAAATACAAGAGTTAAGTCATGCGATTTGGGTTAGATTTCAAGTGGAACAAGCTTTAATCTTACAAAATTGACATTTTTCTCTCTCTCAAAGTTCCTACTTTGACTTCACAACCACACCCCAAGACCGGAAGAACGGAGAAGTTTGAAGGTGTAGATGAAATTGGAGAGCTCACCTCAGGGCCAACGACATCGCGAGCTCGGTCTCAGTCCTTTGGTCACTCCTCAGCCGTCACAATATTCCAGTCCCATACTCTCTCCTTCTCGCTCTCTTTTTGTCGCTCTATTTATCAAACACCACGAGACTTGCATATGATGCGACAACTCCAGTGGGGACGACATGGCAGGGGAACTGACAAAACACGGCAGAGACTGACCACACAGCAATGACTTTAGTGTGAAGCTTCCATAGCTGCTCCCTCTCCGTCTGTGTGGTCGAGGATTTTTAGAGAAAAATGGGGAAGGAGTACGGCGTCTGAAGTAAAAAGGTAGGAAGGGAAGTTTTGTAATTTCACACGCTAAAAAATAAATAAAACCCCCCTTTCCTGCAGCTTCCAAGGTTTAAACATGGGACCTCACAGTCACTCCAGCGCCTACAACCACTCAGATACTGCCTCCTCATTGAAATTTTTTTGCAATAAATTTATATATATTCTTTGCTAATTTGATTTTTAGCTATGAAATTTGTAGAGCCATTACATATCATGGTCTTGACTAATTTTTTCAAATGGACCAGGTGCATATCCTTTAGTAGTGCATCTATCATTATTCGACCTCTCTATCTAACCTCAACTTTAATTGGTTTTCTAATTTATTTTTTATTTCTACTTTATATTCTTTAAGCTTTGGTTTTATTATAAAACAAGTATACATACATGTATTAGCACTCCAACTAGCAATAACTTTTACTGGAACAATTAGCTAGATGAGCTTCTTTTGTAACAAATATTTCATTTATCGGCAATTTAGTCTCCTCTTGAACACACTTAGCTAGCAGTTCATCCAATGTCTATTTTGTTTTTTTTTTTTGCATTGCGAGACTTTGAAAGCATTATATTGAATAGGAAGAGAATTCAATGAGTTGTACCAAAATTTACTTAGTGGATTCCATATCAAAAGTATTCAAAAGGCCTCAATAAAGAAATGTCCCTCATCTTTATGATATATATTGCCTTACACCTCCAATATTTATAAGCCTCATGCTGCATAATTCCAACATTAGTAGCAGAGCCAAGACTTGGGACTTTATGTTCATGAGTCCTTAGATTTTGCTGTGAAATTTCATAATTTTTTGGGCCTTTCGTAATCATAAATTGCTTCTAGGGGCTATTAATTTGAGATTCTCCCTTCCAAAAAAAAAAAAAAATCAACCAAAGTGCTACTCCCTCAAGTCCTAACGTAGGAGTCTCCTGATTTTGGTTTGATTCTTAATAATGTAAGACTTCGTTTACTTTATCCACTACATCGATTATTCTTTTACGAAGTCAAATATAGTAGATAAAAGAAAATGTCATAAAAACGACCAGAAACCTAGACATATAATACAATTTAACAAATCTAAATAATAAATTATTTTTTATGAATTGATCAAAAAATTATTTTTTTTGAGAAATCAAACTTACCATAAGCAAATTAAAATAGGCCTAGCTCGCACGTTGTTCATTTTAATTGAAGGCTAAGCTTTCTCATTTCAAGCCCAACCCTTTAATTAAAATAATACAGGGAATTGTCTAATAGAATCTTGAAAATTTTAATTAAAAAATAAATTTTATATTTTAAACAAATTTAAATATATAAAACAACAAATAATTAAATTAACAATTTATCAATTGATGTATAATTGACGAATGAGCATGAGCTTAAAGGGAGAACATAATCCTGAAAGACTAGCGTGCAGGAGAAAGGGGAGCTCTACACCATAGTACTACACTCAGCCTCCTATCGGTTAGACCCTTCGTGGATAGCCTTTTCTAAGGTCGTCGGGTACTCTCACCGAAAGCTAGCATGTCAAGAGGGAGAGTCCCCTTAAACTTATAAACTACATTCCACTTGAGGCTTCCCAGCAATGGACTCATAACATATGGACTCATAACATATTTCTTTATCCTTGGAGGACCACATCATTGAAGGTTGAATTGACATGCTACTCTCCTTAATTGTGACTTGAGTGACTATGAATAGTATTGGAACTTGGAAGCGTATAATATGGGATTCAAAGCTATAAAAACAAAAATGCATAAATTGACAATCGAATTTTCATCCATGAAGAGCACTAACCCATCTTACAAGGAAGTGATAATTCAGTTATATATGTCGTCATTGAATTGGAAAAAAAAAATACTTGAATAGATGAAAGTAAAAAAAATAGAGATTGAAGTTTTTTTGATATTATTTACTGGATCATATTACCAAGTATTCAGTTTCAGAATTCTTAACTGCTTCTTCTCCTAGCGTAGATGTCTTTTTTTTTTTTAAACATTTAACTCAACACCTAGAATCTAATGAGGCTTTATACAACTAACTGTATGTTTATATATATATATATATATAAATACTATTGAAGTTGATAACACGTAAATCGATTTCCAAAAGTATGATAAGAAACAGGAAGTGAACTTCACATGTTAAAAGAAGTGGATAATGAGTTAGGATTTAAACCCCAAATCATTAGGTTGAGGGAGAAATAAAACCTTTATAAGACATTTTTGTCAAAACAAATATATAAAAAAATATGTGAAAGTGGTATTCATTATGTATTATTTGTAGCCTTATATATATATATATAATATTATTAGATTTTAATATTTTGATGATGACAATTGAAAAATAATTTCAAAACTTAATTATTTTTAAAAATATCATTTATCGATAATTTTATTGATATGGGGTTTGATTGATAAGAAAGAAATTAGTCAAGAAAATTTGTTTTCTGAAGTGTATTTATCGAAACCCTATTCAATAAAACTACTTATTGATAAATCTTTCGATAAATGAATAACAAAATTAGTTAGAGTCATTGTTTTAAAACTATATCTCTCAAAAACTTATTCGATAAGGCTATTTATTAATTAAGTCTTTGACAAACTAGATAGTGACTCAAAGTGTTATATGAAAGTATTTATCAAAGTATTTATCGAAGAGAGTATTGCTCGATAAAGACTTCAAATAGAAAACTTAATGAAAATTGCTTTTGAAATGAATTTATCAAAATCTTGATCGATAAATAGAGTTATCAATAAAGCATTCGATAAATGAAGTAAATTAAATTTAAGCTTTGTTTAATTAACTTATCAGTTTATTGATAAGTTATTTGATAAATATTAAGTCTGTTAAGAGTTTTATATTTTAAAAATTTAATTTATTGAAGTATTATTCAATAATAGCATTTATCGAAGAATACTTTAATAAATAGAGAAATTTTCACTTACAAAGTGTTGACGTTATAGACTCAAAATATTTTTGACGATTTGTTCCTAAATGATTAAATTTTAAAAGTAGAAATTATTTTTTAAAAAATTTATCAATAAGTTATTCGATAAGATTATTCTTCGAATAACACTTTGATAAATCAGATACAGTAAAATAAATTCAAGTCTAATTCATTATATGGTATTTTATCGATAAGCTAATCGAATATGTTGCTTATTGATAAGATTAGAAACCGTTCATTGTGAAAAGTAATCTTAGATTTATCGAAATCCTATTTGATAAAGTCATTTTATCGATGAACTCTTTGATAAATATCATCAGAAATTTAAAAGATTTTCAAACTAGACTTTGATTAAATAAGTTGTGTTAAATACAGATATATGCTCTTAAATTATTTTAAGATTAAACTTTTTACC
Organism: Leucaena leucocephala; assembly: GCA_037074615.1. Lineage (NCBI taxonomy): Eukaryota > Viridiplantae > Streptophyta > Magnoliopsida > Fabales > Fabaceae > Leucaena > Leucaena leucocephala. The sequence goes on from CM073553.1 coordinate 6,930,955, forward strand.
CATCTCTAATGCAACGGTTTCCTAGTTTATTTTTCACATGAAATAATCATCAGCGGTGGATTAGCCAAAAAAGTAAAAGTCTATAGAAGAGTATTAAATGTAACTATCAACTGCTGTCACCAACAACAATTTTGTCTCTTCAATGGCTTCATTCAATTTGTGTCTAACAGATCATTAATGAGTTGAAGTTATAAATACAGGACAAATTGAATATGAAGTCAAGAAGTTCAACAACATACCACCAGAGCATTTTACTAGAGCATTTATTTCATTCCCTTTAAACTTTGTTTATACTCTATTATACCCTATTTCACGCTATATGAACAGAAGATTATTTTGAGAGAGAAATTAATATACTTTAGTTTTAATCACAAATCCTCTACAGAGAGAGCCTTGTAATTTCTCAATATTTTTCTAAATTGTTCAAGAGTATAAGACTATTGAGTGGGATATCATCTTATAGGTTGTAAGGAGAGTGAGAGGGATTCTCATAGTTCATGTACCGAGGCACCAAGAGATCAATTAATCTTGGAGGTTATAGTGAAAATCTCAAAGAAATCTATAGACTAGACGTAGGCTAAATTGTTAGATCGAATTATTATAAATCTGCTGTGTCAACTTTTTCTTTCAGCTATACACGGTAAAATTGTTCTTAATTTATCTATTTGATTTCTGAAAAGTTTTGAATCTTTAAGTATCACCTAATTTACCCCTTCTTGGGTACAAATACCAAAACTAACAAATACAATTATTTGATATTCAGTATTACTCGATTAAATAAAATTGGCAAAATCAGTTGGGAGTTTAAGAGAAATAACCAAATTACTTTCCCATTTCCCTTGACCCAACTTTCTTATAAAGTATATAAATAAATGATCTGATAATATAAATTTAGCTAATAATGAGGGATTGCGCTTTTATAATAATTTAGGACCAGTATGCTTGAAATAAATAAAAAAAGTGATTTCATTAGGTGGGGAGTTGGGGAAATTTCTTGAGGCAAATATGGGGATTATTTAATTGTTAATCCACTTAACTTATCAAAATAAGTTAAAATTAGATTATTTCTAACCCATCTCTTATTTACCCCAAGGTTTTCTACCCAACTCTTCTTTACTTTGTACAAGCTAAAACTATTTTAAACTAAAATCACTTTTTCTTTTAATTTTAAATAGAATGGAAGTAAGAATGGAAGCATGTGTAATTTGTTTTTCTTACCAGACATGTGATAGGGAGATTCAGTCAAGTATGAGAAGTATTAAATTTGATAGATGGAAACACCAACAAGCTCATGAGTTACCTATGAGAGACGCTGTCAGGCCAACCATATTTTGATAGAAATAAGAGGACAATGCGGTCACTGGCATTAGCCAAGTGGGAAAAGTTCCATAAGAGAAAAGGTACCAAAAGGAGTACGTAGCACGCTAAGTGACACTTGTGAAACATGAAGTGTAAACAATCTTTTATTGTTTAAAAGCGACATTTGGTATTTAGTGGATTAGGGGATTTAAAAGATACTTTAAATATTTTTAATAATCTACTAAATAAAAAATATTTCGTTTAATTATGTACAAGATTTTCTTTTAAAACTAAAATGTATGTTATATAAACTTTTTTATATATTTAAGATTATATTTCTATCCATCCAAAATATCACTCTGTAACATAAGAGTTATTTAAAAATTTATATTTTTCTTTCTTAATGTAAGATATATTTAACTAATTTGGATAGATTAAGAAAGATAGATAAATTAATTATAATAAATGTAATATGATATCTCTAAAATATTTCTATATAATATTATATTATATATTAATTTATAAGTTAAAAGTAGAACTCATGACAGGAGGCATGTGGTACCATTGAGCTACAAGACTATTGGCTTCAATATGAGTTAATATATTTCTCTTATATATAATATACGTCTTAACTATTCCACATAAACAAAAATAGTACTTCCTCTGTATATATTTATACTTTATAGTATAAAAGAAAAACACACGAATAAAGGAGGTACCAAAATTTATGTTTTATGTGTGTATAATAAAAAATATGTTTTATGTAAAAATTACTTTTACCTTTCTATTTTACCCTTTATTTAATGACACAATATTTTAAACCCAACTGCCTTCAATATTTTAATTAGGGATATTTGTAAAAATAAGTGCTAATAATTATACCTAAAAATTTGGGTTGTGACTTATATTTACGGACAAAATGCCACGGAAATTGGGGCTTATAATTGACATTAAAATGAAGTTTTATCATTAAATATTGACATCTTATCCTTCCTTATTTTGAACTTTTGAACCGAATCAAATTCAAACATAATTGAATTTAAGCTTTTTAATCTTAAACAACTTAACATAAGTCCAATAAACCCAAATTTAAGATTTAAAAAAAAAACTAAACTCACATTCTCACATAATAGGATCTTTTGCCCCTTTCTTATTTAACTTAAACCTAATAATAAATATAAATTTAAGACTGAACAATAGATCGAAACTCTAATATCTTTGAATTAGCTTCACTATACGCTTCTATATATATAAATATAAGATGCAATCACGCTCCTTTCTTATATAACATATAATTTGATTTCATTAAAAAGTGCATATAAAATCTTATCTATATTATTTGTCCTTTTCTCTTCTCCCATTTCAACTATCCATTCCATGTAACCAAACGTGGGAGTAACGTTTGGGTCGATAAAAGAGAGAAAAATTCAGCGATCGACAAAAATGATGTAAGTAGCTAGGTCCCATATGGATTTATATTGTGCGTGTCGCTCACTCTTTCCCATAGAAAGGTTTCCACTGTCATGTTATAAATAGGTTTGAGCTAAACCAAGAAAGAGCATCCAACTCTATAGAACATGAAACCTAATCGCTTTGTCATGGCTACTAAACTCAGCTATCTCCCTCTAATTCTTGTCCTTCAAGTCTGGCTCACAATGGTTTCCACTGCCATGGCTGGAGACATTGTGGTATACTGGGGCCAAAATAAAGAAGAAGGCACTTTGAAATCAACATGTGAAAGTGGCCTCTACAACATTGTTAACATAGCTTTTCTATCACAATTTGGGGGCGGTCGACAACCTCAAATCAACCTCGCCGGCCACTGTGATCCAAAAAATAATGGTTGCCAAAAAGTGAGCACTGACATCGGAGCTTGCAAAAGTAAAAACATCACGGTGATGCTCTCCATCGGAGGAGGCGCCGGGAACTACTCGTTGTCATCTGCTGAGGATGCCAAAAAGGTAGCGGATCACATATGGGATAACTTTTTGGGTGGACAATCATCCTCGAGACCTCTAGGCGACGCCGTTTTGGATGGAGTAGATTTTGACGTTGAAAATGGCAGTGCTTACTATGACGATCTTGCAAAAAGACTATCTGACCATAAGCAAGGAGGTAAAAGAGTGTACTTATCTGCTGCACCACAATGCCATTTCCCAGATAAATCTCTTGATAAGGCACTTTCCACTAACGTCTTTGATTTCGTGTGGGTTCAATTCTACAACAACCCTGAGTGCGAGTTTAACTCTGCAAACTCTAGCAGCTTCCAGAACTCATGGAAAACATGGACCAACTCAAGTTTCAATGGCAAGTTTTATGTTGGGCTTCCTGCTTCAAAAGGAGCAGCTAAGAATGGCTATGTGCCAGTAGATCAACTTATAAAGGAAGTGTTGCCATTTGTTAAAACATCGCCCAAGTATGGAGGGGTCATGCTCTGGAATAGATTTTATGATAAGGAAAATATGTATAGCTCCAAAATTAAGGGCAGTGTTTAAACCTAGCTAGCAAGCTAGGTTGAACCAAAAATACAACTTTTAAGTTGGTTTTACTACTAAATAAAACGAGGTTCAGCTATATATAATGATGTACTGGCAAGAAGTTTAATATCAATATATATAATGAATAATGCATGTTTTGGATATTATTATTAATTGTTATCAAGTTTACCCAATTTGTCATGGCTGTGGAATGTCGTGTGTTCTACTTTTGTTGTTACTTTGTGGACTGTAACCCTTACTTCTCAAATATGATTTTGAGGTTGAAGCTTTCTGAAACCCAGTTTTAATGCTTTTCTCATTTATTCCTTACCATTTATTTCATGTTAAATGTGTAATATAATTCATTAATTATATACTCCTCTCCTCTCTCTAGTCCTAAGTATATATAATAAGAGCCATTTATTTCATTACTTATGAGATGTTTCTTAACTATTTTTTTAGAGCTCATGTGGCATCCTCCAACTGTTACCTAGAAACTAATTCTTCTAAAACTTACAGATCAACGAAGTAAATTTTGCATCTCTCACAAAAGTTTTTCCATATACACAATCTAGTTTAAACCCAAAATATCATATTTAAGAGACACATCCATGTGCCAACTAGTGCCAAGCTTTGTTGATTGTTTCTTAACTATTTACATTCTCTCAGTACTAGTCAAAGAATTGCAAGAAGAAGTTAAACCCGGTGTAGATGCATTGGATTGAGGATAAATTTTAAAATATTGCTTAATCCAATTTTAAATATAGGAGTTAAATAATAAATTTACAGATATAAAAAAAATTAAATAATAGTTAAGTTAATTATTTATAATGAAAATTCTTTCAATATATACAATTATTAGGGATAATTTAAAAAAAATATTTACAAAATTTAAGAAACAAAAGTATTGATATATTATATTTAAAACTAAAGCAAATCTTTCTACAAACTCCTATAATTAAAACTAGAGAGAGTAATTGCATGCAAATCAAGAAAATCCATAACTATTTATTTGCATCACAATATATTTAAATATATGCCCAAGTTGCTGCTCACAAGTTGTTCACGACAGTGTTCTCACAAGTAACTTTAGGGGCAACTTAAAGCCTAGCATAGGCTATTTATTACTAAAACAGGACATAGGCAATTGGATAGTGTAAGCTTTAAATGGAGATGGAAGCCTTTGCATTGTGTAGATCCTTGGCCTTGAGAGCGTCATATTCCCTCAAAGTGAGAGCACGAAAACGAGTAGGAGAGTCGAAAGGAGAAAGAAGAGCTTCAGATGAAGGCCTATGAAAATATGCGTACGTATACCTATGAGTTGACTCATTCACTGTAACTCGATGTAGAACTGATGTGAACCTTCCATTGGACAGTATCTCAAGTATGTCACAAAGGTTCACCACAAACGCATCTGGATCCGGGTGAACTGGAATCCACCCGATTCCTTCTTAGAAAATCTGCAGCCCACTGGTTTGGTCGCGGATCGGGATGTCGGTTCGGGTACGGGTCTCAACTTGGGTTTGGTTCAGGAATGTGACTATGGAGGTGTCTTTGTGCTGAGCCAAACCTATGGCCCGATCTGGCTCTGGACAACTCGGATAAAAGTTCATTCGAAGTGTAAAGTTATCGCTCTTAACCCATTTCTTCTCCACATCACGTACCCCCAATAACTCTAGGATTATACCTGTCACCTTCTCTGTTACTTTCTTCAATTGCTTCTGAATCTCTTCCATTGTTTCACTGCATGTGTCCACAAAAATAATCACTTTTATTCAGCAACTAATAGTGTAATATAAATGTGTTTATGAATATGTTACACACAAAGAACAAACGTATATACTTATATACCAAAAATGTGCATGATCGTGATCTGGTAAAACTTTTTTAGCTTCCTCATAGGAAGAACCAGTAATGGTGAACCCTTCATGCCACATGGACTTGGGGAAGAACGGGGATATGGAAGCCGGACCGTACCCAGTCGTGCTACCGGGACGCTGTAAGGCTTTCAGCTTTTGCTCAGTTGGAAGAGAGAAGAGACGCTTGATCTCGTCGTCCACCTCCTTCATAAGAGATAAGGGTATTCCGTGATTTTTCAGTTGAAAAATACCCCACTCCTCGCATGCAAGCCTTACTGCTTCCACGGCATTCGGATCCGTCGAGTCCACCACCGGAATAGATATTGACCCATCAATGGCAACGTCGGAGCATCCATTTGGCCACCATGCGTGAGAATCAGGTAAGCTCTTTGCTGAAGAAAAGCCCATGGGAGCATTTTTTGATGCTTCGGCAGAGAATTCTCCATCCATTTCAAGGGCTTTTAGTTTGAGGTATGATGTATATTTGAGCAATCTAATTACTATCAATTGTTGGAATAGCCAGAATAGTGTTGTTGACTATTTATAGACTTACAAGAGGGATTGTGATATACATTCATTACAATACATGCATACCGCACATATTTAATTAATTACATACATGTATCATTAATGGTTTCAGTGATTTGGCCGCAAGCGACTCGCAACAGTATAACATTGCAGTGAGAGATATAGACACATGGAATGAGTGTGTAAGTCACAATTATCTTATATGTCTTCTTATATATGGTTGAACTTTAGTAATAGAGAATGCAAGTCCAATTATGAAAGCCATGAATTACATTATTTTATTTTAGTTAAATTATCTAAAATTTTTGAACATGTATATTATTTATACAATTAACATGTATGACCAAATTTATATTGCATGTACCAATTACAATACATGCATCATTTCATTTTAGATATACTTAAATTGTACTATTTTTTGGGTACATTATTCACAAATAAATTACATTATTTTGGTTAAGTTATTTATGAGATTTTCTTTCAAAGGTAATAATTCACTCAATTGATATATGTAAACAATACATACAGTGAAAAAAAAAATCTCTAGTCGTTACATACTTTCTTATTCTTCGTCATTACCAATGCACTGTTTTCTGAATTATTTACAAACTCATCACTATTCAAAGAACTACAATAAGAATGAAGTTAAACCCGGTGCAAATGCACTGGATTGATAGTAAAATTTAAACTATTATTCAAATGCAAATCAAGAAAATTCATAAATTATTATTTGTTACAACATATTGAAATACCCTTATTCTCATTGTCGTTGCCAACAAAGTACATGCCCACGATAATACTGACAAATTATTGGTTGAGATAGTAAGTTGTCTCGCTTATAAAAAAGATACCATAAATTTAAAATTTAGAAAGCATATTTGTTAGAAGAAATAAAAACCTTTTAAATTCTAAACTTTGAAAGGGTAGGGATACATTTGATTAAATAGAAAAAAAAAAGTGTGGCAATGTCGCCTTGAACTCCATAGCCTCCTTGGTTTTATATATGTTCTTTTATTATTTTTAATCTCTCTATCATATGTACTATTTTATTAAACTTCACATAACTTAAAAATATTTAAGATTGCACGGTGATGGTCCACAGTCCACACATTAATATTATGTTTTAATATTATAATTATCAATATATTGTTACATTGCACTTAAACATGTAAACGATCGGATATTGGATGAACAGCTCCAAAAAATATTTTCCTATATGTGTAAGTAGGCATTGAATGCTTAAAATATAGTTACAATTTTTAAGAATCTGTAATGTATCTATTATATATGTATATCATATTGGAAAGATATATGTAAAAATTTATAAGGTCTTTCATACTAGTTAAACCCCCAAATAGGGACTTATGGTAAAACTTTAGTGTTAATGATATTATCTTAGTAGGAGGGAGTTTGGCTACTTAATTACAAAGTTTTGAGTTTAGGTGTGTCTAAATGTGAAAAAAAAAACTTCTTTAGAAGAACTGCCCTTAATTGAATGTTTAACTCACTTAATCATATAGCTATATATATAGGACTATATATATAAGCATAATTTGCGACTTAGTAATCATGCATTCTACGCTTTAGCATAGCATTTACTTTAGCCTGTGCTTACTTCTCCTTATCTTTCTTATGGAGGTTAATTAAATAGCATAAAATGCACTTAACTTATTTAATTGGATTAAACAAACATATACATTTATATGTGTGTACGCTAAGAGCCACAAATAGATAAATAGTAAACAACTAATCATAGCTAAGTGGCTTCCTTCAGGTCTCCACCTCCAAATTTCCTCCACAAGCTTGCTCTTCCTTTTTGAGGAACTTGCTCCTACATGGGAGAAAAGGGGCGAAGGTAATCTCAGTAGCAAAATTTTAATTGAATATATAATTGCAATAGTAATTAATTAAGCATATAAACTACCAACGCAAGACACCTTATAAACAAATACACATGGCCACAGCGCAACTCAAACAAGGATATTACATGTTCAAAGGCATAATTATAGCTTACATTGCAATTAAACATGCAAATAAATACAAACTATATAAGAGTTAATAAGTTTAATTACCTTTATCTTTCTCCTTTAGACTTGCACATTTTCTTGATTCCTTTCCTCGTGTCTTTGTTCCCTTGGTGGGCTTGGGCATAAACCAATTCCTATATTATATGTTTATGCAGGGTATGTTAGTATTATACTTTAGTACATTACCATTGCCTAATAAACTTCTCTGGTAATCCAACTAAATTCCCCTTTTTATTTAACTCTTTCTTTGGTTCCTTTTTCTTAAATTCCAACTTATTGGAATAAATTTCATCTCTTTAATTCATTGAAGCATTTAAGTTCAAAGAATACAACTTCCTTCCCTTTGCACAACGTTGGCTGAAACACAAACATATATATATATATATATATATATATATACACTTAACAACAAATTCACTTTTATATATATTGCTTCCTTATCCAAACTCTTAGCATTTCCTTTGAATTTCAGCCTCCAATTTCAAATTCAACAATCATTCAATCCCATAAATTAAAACAACACTACTAACATACAACTCCCTTGGCATTTATAAATTTTGGCCCTTTCAAAATTTTGGACACCCACTTAGCTTTGGTTCTGAATTTATTTTCCAGACTTAACACAATGTTTAAGTCACCCATTTAATGTCTCAATACATGATTTAATAGCCAAAATGGCTATTTAACATAGGAAAGCATCAAACAGCACATTTTCATGATCCCATAACTCTAAAATTTCTGTTCTTTATGCCACTGACATCACCCACTTAAATCTGAAAATTTTCCAGATTAAAACAATACTCAAATCGCCATTTTGACACTTTTGACCTAGTTTTGATAATTAAAAAAAAACAGTTGTTAGGCATTTATGAATGGAAACAGCAAGTCCTCACCAAATTTTCAGCTTCAAAATTCAAACCTCATAGCTTCCAAATTGCACATCATCATTATTCACCCAACAACATGTTTACTCCTCACATATACTTTGGTATTTAAACTTCCTTTCTCTCTCTAATATCTCATGCGACCTTCATCAGCATATCTGGAATTTTTTTCCAGATTTGTAAACTACTTCAACTTAAAGTTCCATTTTTTTGGACCACAACGGACCTCTGCTCCAGCAACACTGATTCATACACTATTAGACACTTTTTTCTTCTTCTTTTAACTATGATTCCAGAGAACCCAAAACCATTTTCATTGAAATAGCGTGTCTCTGTTTTGGTCATCACAGCCCAGAACAAAGAACAGACATACAGCAGCAAATCTCTAGATTCAAGTTAGATTTCTTTCTCGAAGCTTACTACTTTACTTAATCGACTAAAAGCTGCTCAAAATCTTGATTTTAATTGGTGACCCATCCCAAAATCGAAGGAAAACAGAGGAGACAACTGAAAGCAGATTCAGGGAACTCACCTCAGGCGGCCGACGGCGTCACAAGTGCGTTCTCCCTTCTCCGGTCACCTTCCCGGCGACGCAAGCTCCTCTGGCCTTCGCACTCACTCTTGTTCTAGCTCTCTCGCTTTCTCTGTTTTTCTCTTCTGCAACATGTCGCAATTGAGAAACAATCGTGTGCTGGAGTGTTTGTAGTGCATTAGAAAAGAATTTTCTATTGACTAGGGCCCACACAACAATCTTATAAGCTTTGAATTCAAGCATTTTCTTCAGGGACCTTTTACATGAATTCTAAAACTCCTGTTCTTGGTTTATTACAGCACGTCCTCAGCTCCATAATATTGGCTAAACAATGGCCAATTTCCATCTTTAACTAAAGGAATAAATTAACCATTTTATCTCTTTCTATCGGTATTAAAATTTTTGAATAAATTCTAAAAATTAATTTGAGACACTTTATAAGAATTTTATGCCTTAAATAGTTTCTTTACCTTATAAAATATAATCTAATATTTTAGGCAAAACAAAAATCTGCAACTATTTTTTTAATTTTTTTCAACAAAATGAGCATTTAATTAATAAAAAATAGTAATTAAATTATTTGGGTCTCTTTTAGAAAATAATTTTTTCTATAATTTTCTAGATCCCTAAAATACTCATTTAATGATTATTTCTCTTTTATTCTTTATCTGAAATTTCACCTTTAAAATTTTTTAATTTTAAAAAAATATTTTTAACCTTAATAATACCTTATAAATCTATTTTATCAAAATTTGAGATGATACACTTATTACTGTTGTTGTGCAAGCCTTTCCTCGGTTTCGTAGAGTAGACCAATCATCGGAATATATACGAGATACTATCAGGGCCTAATATCTATCCACTGCTTCTACCAATTTTAACCGGTTTGAGGTTGATTCAATCTTGAGTAATATTAATTGTAAAAGTAAAACTGCAATAGTCAAACTTAACAGGCAAGATGGAAGTTGAATCTCAAATTCAAATAAATAAGGGATGTTTATGTAACATATACTTTAATTTTAAGGGATGTTTATATACATTTTCAAAATAGATAAATGTTTCTATAATTTAAGTAAATAGAGGAGTGGTTAGTGTATTTGACTCTCAAATTTAATTAAAATATACAAAAATATTTATATATAATCATAAAAAAATAATATTTAAATAAAAATATATTAACACACAAGTAAATAGAATATTCATGTATAAACCATAAATAATACAACAAAACAGAGTTACTAAATTATAAATCTAATATAGCGCCATTTTTCTTTTTCTTTTTAACTCAAAATGATGTTTTGTTTTAGGCTTAGCATGGGAAAAAAGATATAAAATCCAACATTGGCTAACTCATTATTGTTGAAATAATGATTAATTAAAATTTTTAGATATTTGATATAATTAACATTATTAAAAATTATTTTGTTTTAATTTTAATTTTATTGTTATCTTTTATTATTATTATTCACATTTAATTTTCTTTGTAGACATCTTATAAATTTAATAATATTATTAAATTTTATCTCCGTTTTCTATTCGATCGTCTGATTTTCCCCCTCCCATGTTGATTTTCTCATTTCCCTCTAGTCTCTCTATCTCTGTTTCTCTCTCTTCTCTCTTCTCTCTTCTCTCTTTCCTCTTCCCCATCCTGCATCACTTGTCCAATCAACTAGGTTGTAGAGTGAATTCTAAGTTAACCAAGTTAATCACGGGTCAGTCTCCCTCAAATTTGCCTGAACTGGCCAAGTAGCTGAGTGACCGAATTATCAATTGGAGATTCCCTACCACATGGATAATTCAGCTATATGTCGTCGTTGACTTGGAATTTTTTTTTCCCTATCAATAGATAAAAGAGAGAAGATGCTGACTCAAGTTGGCAAGGGATCCTGCAAGGGGATAGGACATGTCTATCCCTTTGCAAACTGTTAAAATTTTGACATATTAGGATTCAAATAGTTTTAACTTATTACTGTAACATCACCTTTCAACATTTTTCTTTTTGTCTTTAACTTGATTTCTTAGTTTTTAGTTCATATATCAATAATACAAGGAACTCAATGCTTTTATAGCAATATCTTGGATTCAATTTTTTTTATGAAATCCTTTTTGTTATTTTAAAATAGTCATTTACCTTAATTGCGTATTAAGAGATGGTTCACGTCCTTGTTGGTCACAAAAAAGAAGCATCTGAATTAAATCCATTGAAAGAAAAATGTGGCTACTACCAAAGTGCTTGGATCATCTAGATTTTTCTTGTTACCGAAGTATTAATCAAGCTTGGAAATAGAAGAGAGAAGAAAAAAAAAATTGAGAACGAGTGGAAGTGGGCCTATACATGTTAACATGTGAAAGAGTGAGACATAAATAATATTCAAACAGGGAGACATGACACTAATATATAACCTTGTCAAGCTATATTGGGAGTTGAAGATTCTTCACATATCTAGAGGACAAAACAAACTTACAGATGTATTGACGAATGAAGGGTTGAATAATACGAAAATGTTATATGATTGTCCTCCACATTTGAGAAATCTTATAGTCAAAGAGTGTTTGAGATATGATCCCCTCATAATCTAATACTTTACTTTTGGCGTTTACCCTCTTTTGTATAAAAAAAAGAAACAGGGAGACATTAATAATATTGAAACTCTAAAGAGGATCCTAAGTTACACATTATAAATAGGCTTGAACTAAACCAAGTATAAGCATCCATATCTCAAAAGAACTTCAAACTTAATCGGTCCATTATGGGATAAACTCAGCAATAAACAAATTATTATTGTTCTTCAAGTTTGCCTCACAATGGTTTCCAGTGCCATGGAAGGAGGCATAGTGATATACTGGGGCCAAAATGAAGGAGAAGGAACTTTGACATCAACCGGTGAAAGTGGACTCTATGAAATTGTTAACATAGGTTTTCTACCACAATTTGGTAGTGGTCAACGAACTCAAATCAACAGCCATTGTAATCTAGCGAATAACGGTTGCCAAGAAGTAAGCAATGGCATCACCACTGTGATATGAAAAACTGCCGTTAAAAGTCTCTTAAAAATTCAAAAATCTTGATCTTATTACAATTTTATTTTCACTTTTTTCATAGCCGTTTATGATTCTATTCCTTTGCCCTACCATGATAGACTTATACGAAGGTCCTTTTTTTGATGTTTTTCTCCTATTTTTGGTGCTACTTCCATTGTCATTCTCCAACATCAAAGCTGGAAGTCACAGTTTAACTTCATCATTTGCTCATTTTTCTTATTTTTTCAGTTGTTTATTGTTTATAAACTATAATACATCTTATGGGCTATCATCCTTGTATTAAAGACTTATTTTTGTAGTTTTAGTTTGTTACATTGGTTCCTATTGTTTATGGTGTATTTTTACGATTTTTGCAAATTTGTGGGTGTATTTTTGTGATTCTTTGTTGTTTATAAATTGTAATATATAATAAGGGCTATCTTCCTTTATTTAAGATTTGATTTTTATAGTGTTTGAATTATTATATTGGTTCCTATTTGTTTATAGGTTTATTTTTGTGAATTTTGAAAAATAATACATTGTTATTGGCCTTTTTTTTTATTGTTAATTGGCTTATTCAATACATTGATTCCTATTTGTTTTCTATTTGGTCAATATATTGTAAATTTTTTATAATGCTTGTTTATTCATTTACTCCTATTTGTTTAGTTCATACTTTTTGTTGTTAATATATTGCTAATTTTTAATTGTGTTTGGTATTTTTTGTTATTTCTTGTTTGAACAATGTGAGTATTATTTAGAAAAGTTATAAATTAAATTAAAAGCTTTGGGATTATTTATATTTAAGGGAACTCTATCAAAATTTTTATTAAAATATAAAAGGTCGGCATATTCCCTTTAATTTGACAATTATACTACATGATGATGCAGAGATCGTAGTTGCATGAAAGATAGGAGAACTACTAAGAAATATGAAGATATGGTAGAAAGGTTTCTTGAATTTATTGAGAGGAATTCTTGTAAGAAAAGTGATGGGTTGTATTTCTATCTTTATGTCAACTATTTAAACTGTAATGAGATAAATTTAAGATATACAAATTGGATTTGACACTATGAAATTAGAAGGACTCTTTTGTGTAGAAATGATGAAGCTGTGAACAATAACTTTGGGAATGGAATTCTATATATGTTTCATGATATCGTAGCTGAGTCCTTTCCACAATTCTCTCCAATATGTGAAAGTTTGCTAAGTGATGCTAAGACACCATTGTACCAGGGGAGTAAAGATGAGTACACAAGGTTGAAATTTTATTGTCATTGATGAATTTGAAATTGAAAAATAGTTAGACTGATTCAAGTTTGACAGACTTGCTTTAGTTGTTGAGTGATACGCTTGTTATATGTAATACATATTAGGATAGGCTGGATCACCAACGAGGGGGTGAATTGGGTGTTTGTGGGATTTGAAAACTTTGTTGAAACTCTTTTGCAATCTGAACAATGAAATAGATTAGTTTAAAAACTTTGATAAGATAATTGAAATGATTTGCTATAAATATAAAGAGTTAAGGAAGAGAAACATCACAGAATAATTATCCTAATTCAGTCATTCCTTAGCTTACATCCAGTCCTTAGCTCCTTACTGAGTTTTATAATCCACTATCTTTCCAAGATTATAACAGGCTCTTGATAGCCTTTACAACATCAATTTTAATGGCTAATTGAGAACCTCTTCTATCATGAGTAACACCACCTTGAATAGACAAGAGCAATCCCACCTTGAATCCCCCATTTTAAGATTTTCTCTTAGATTTATATAAGGATGATAAAATATAAAACTCTCTCAAATAGAGCAAATGATACATTATAGTACATGGTATTTCTCTCTCTCAAGATATGATGCTGGTACATAATGAAGAACATAGATTTGGAGGCTTTTCAGTCTAACGATATTTTGGCATTTTGATGATGCATTCATAGCTTGTATATCATCTTCTTAATTTTGAATGTTCTTCTATTTATATATATATATGAAGTTGAGCTTTTGACTATTGAGCATAATCACTTTCTCCGTTGAACTTTTCTTCTTCTATTGAGAATATAACAGTTGGAACTAGCCGTTATAGTTTCTGACACAAAGTGCTTTTTTACCGTTGAGAGTTTGTTGGCTTTAATCTTTGTATAATATCATTCTAATCATGTCTTTATATATTTTAAATAAAGTTTGACACAATCAAGAGAAGTTTCAATAATAATTGTTCAGCACTTGACTTTATTCCATCTTCTGATTATCTTTGAGTTCAAGAATAATGGTTTTCTTTCAATTATCATAACCTTATGTATTTAACTCCAAACATAGAAAATGTCCTATCCCTAGAAAGCTCTCTAGTCTACTTTCCAATGAACCAAGTTTGAGTCCAAAATTCATTGTATACAGAAATACATGATCAATTTAGTGAGTATTAGTCCTATATTCCATATTGTGAATGTCATATCTCCCTCATATGAGGCTCTTTAGTGATGAAATTTGTGTACTTGAAGTGTATTTTGAGTCTAGTTTCATATGAATCAAGTTTCACCTCAATCAGATAAGTAGCTATTGAGATATGATCAAAATACTCAACCTATGTCGACGTAGAGCATAACAGAGTAGTGAAAAATAAAGATATTAATAGATTAGTTAATCGATTAATTTATCAAAACAAACATATTTGAGTTGATTTATCGATCATCATCTTCTCTCTTTGCTATTCCTTCATACCTTTGTTTAGTCGATCAAGAGTTCGATTAATTTCTTTATTGTTGAACTTGATTAGTCGAATTCATATTCAATTAATTCCTTCTTCCAATGACTTATTCACAGTTCCTCCATGTTAATCAAATCCAAATTCGATTAATATTCAACTTCCATACTAAACCTTAATCAATTGCCCAGTCTATTAATGTCTTCATGTTTTGTGCTTGAATTGAACTGTAATCTCAGCTTCTAATCTTAATCTTGTAGTCACTTTATTTAATTGAATTGTTAGTAGATAAAGACTTGATATATGAAGTAAGGATGATGCGATAGATTTAAGATCGAAGAGAATGATATAATAGTAAGACTTCGTATGCTCATTTAGTTAAATTTGTAGTCGGTAGTTTAAACAATGATTAAGAGTATAAAGAAGTAATAATAAACTCATATTATAAATAGATGAAGTTCAAATAAAGTTTATATGGCTTAAAAATATACTATATTAATTGATTACCTAATCGATTGATCATCATTAATTCAATCAATGTTTCAATTAATGAGAAGAATATAAAACAGAGCATCATATTGATAATCATTTTTAACATAAATTGATAAGTTAAGTTTTTCTAAAGGTTTTCCAATGAATAATAATCAGAAACAAAAGAAAACTTTGAGTTTAAATCAAACATATATAATTTAAAGATAGATGCAACTCAACATAAGCAAAAAAGTATGAGTGAAATATATGGATTTAATCGAACAACTAATCTATTAATATAAATTAATTGAATCCTTAGTGGATTAATGTCTCTAGAAAACTTGACATAACAGGCTATTTAGAACATATTAATTAAACAGTTAATGGATTAACGTGTATTAATCGATTAAGCAATCTATTAATAAAATTGATTTTAACTTACAGAAAATAGTTATGAATACATTAATTAAATAGTCTATCGATTAATGTATATTAATCAATTAATGAACTTAGCTTTTGAATTCTGAGACCAATGACTTTACATTAATCGAATAATTAATCGATTAATGGACACTCATTAATCGATTGATTATTCAATTAATTAACATTAATCAATTGACTAATCGATTAACCAATAAAAATTGAACATAAAATATTCTAGAGAATCGATTAACTAATGTATTAATTTACATTTATCGATTATCTAATCAATTAGTTCAGTAAATCATTAAAACAACATTATTGACACAAAAGCAACTTGAATCATGTTTGGTATAATCAAAACATGTAATTAATCAATCTTGCATTAAAAACAGTTTGTACAAAAAATTGAATTAGATGTTTCTATAAATAAATCAAGTATGGTGTAGTAAGTGAACTTCAAATACATTGTGACAAGCTTTATTTCCCCCCTATTTGTTAAAGCTTTAAAATCATTTCCTCAAAAGTATTATAAAACCATTAAAGACTTCATTTAACATTTTAACATTACTAAAAACTTTTGACCATTTGTTATAATCAAAACATACTTTCTAACAATACACTTCCAAAAGGAAATTATGAGGCAAAGAAAATGTTGTATTTAATAGTTTTACCACGTGCCCTAATGACTACATACTATACAGAAATGAGTATGAAGGGCTAAATAAGTGCACTAAATGTGGCACATCAAGATACAAAGTAAACAAGGATGGTGATAATTGGGATGAGATTACCAAAGGCTCTCTAGGTGTTGTGGTATATTTCAATAATATCACAGTTTAAGCATTTGTATACTAACACCAAGATGCAAATCAATTGAGATGGAATTCCGATGGGAAAATAAATGATGGATAACTTTGTCACCTGACTGATTCTTCTCAATGAAAGATAATATATTAGAATTTTCTTGAATTTGGTTGTGAGCTCATAAAGCTTCAGCTTGGGCTATGTATTGATGGAATCAATCTGTGGGGTAATCTCAATAGCACACATAGTGCTTGGCCAGTTCTCATTGTGATTTACAACTTGCTTCTCTTGTTGTGTGTGAAGCAAAAGTATATCATATTGTCTTTGATGATGTCAAGGCCAAAATAGCTAGGAAACGATATCCTATGTACTTGGCACATTTGATTAAGGATTTGAAAAATTATGGGAGGAAGGTGTTGTTATGCTTAATGCATATAAACAAGAGACATTCAAGCTATGCGCTATGATCTTTACCATAATAAATGACTTTCTGGTAGGGGTGCTTAAATTTATCTAGTCCTAGGTGTCCTGACCCAGTCCCAATAGTTTTGGGATGGGTCTTTCCTATCACAAGAAAGATCAAGATGGGAAACTATCGGGTAAGGACGGGGGAAGGGTTAGGATAGGATAAGAATTGGGCTGATCCTCGGGACATACAGAGAATATATATTTTTTTAATAATTGATGAAATCAGATATGTCACTATATTTCATTAGCACAATGAGTAGACCTAGCAAACCAGGCGACTAGTAGCCCTCACCCTCGACACTTGACAGTCTCACTCTCTCTTCCTCCCCCTGTTAGTTATCCCCCTTATGCCCTCGTTTGCTCCTCTGATACTCTCTATTCTATCTCTATTACTCCACCATCAGTGCGTGTCATTCACTACTCCATGGCACACTAGTCACTCTTGCCACTACTAAAAAAAGATGCCTCTATAACTTCAAACTTGTTTTTATATAGTAGTGGCAGATTTTCACCTAGAAAATTGAGGAATATGCTAATGGGAGTGGAGAAGAAGAGGAAATACGAGGATGGGCTTGAATTTACTTTCACTTAGAGATCTCACATTTCTGACAATGATAAATCAGGTATGGTTACTTTCTTAGCTTTATTTACCCTATAGAATGAAAATTAGTGACATAAATATGAGATGTTGCTGACATAAAATGTAAGATTTGGCATAATGTGTGGTATATTCACCATGGGTATATCATCTTATGTGAATTTCAAAAGGCTGAGCGTGCTCCATAAATAGTTCCCTTGGGACCTTCTTTTAATAAATTAGGAATTTAGGAATTATTGTCCTATCCCAAATACCAAGACATGTTTGGTATGGAACAGGACACTGGACGTATTTCGTGTCCCGTGTCCATCCTTGAGAAGGGACACAGGATAGGGTTGTCTCAATCTTGACCCATCTCGTGACTACCCTTACTTCATGGAGTATGGAAATTTGTCAGGATATAGTATTAAGGGACATAAAGCATGCCACGAATATGAAGAAGGCACTAACTAATAGAAGGAAGATAGTCTATCTTTCTCATAAAAGGTTTCTTAGTCGACATTACCCTTTCCATAGGTTGAAGAAGGCATTAATAGCTCACATGAATATGAAATGACTTCATTATCTTTAACTGGAGATGAAGTGGCAACGTTTACAAGGGTTCATGTTATCTTGGGTAAAAATAACAAGAAGAAAGCAATTGAAAAAATTATACAAAAAAATAGATCAATTTTCTTTTATCTTCTATATTGGTGGAGTCTTAAAATGAGATACAGAGTATATGTCATGCAAGGAGAAAAATGTGTGTGAGAGCCTTGTTGGCATGCTTATGTAAATAAGTGGAAATAGTAAGGACGATGTCAATGCTAGATGAGACTTAGTTGAAATAGGAATAAGATAGTAGTAAGAGAGTTTATTTGTACCTAGCCGCACATACATTATCCAAATATGAAAAAAAGCCTATGTGAGTGTTTGCATAGTATTAATGTTCTACAAAGGTATTAGAATTTTAGGAAGTTTATTTCAATGTAAAATTTGATGATAACAGGTAAGAAGTCCCTCGATTGCCAAATGTTAGATGAAACAATTACTACCAGTGACTATTTGAGGCATTATAAAAGATTATGTGAGGAGTATTATTACTAGACCTTTATGTTCTTAAATGATGTTTCAGCAAAGTGATTGATCATACTAAATTGGATGAATTGAAAAATGAAGGTTATGTTATCCTCTCTAGTTGGAGATACACTTCCTTCTAGTATTTTTTGACGTTATGGTCCATTTTATAGTCCATCTGGTATATGAAATTATACTTTGCGGCCTTATGTGTTTGAGGTAGATGTACCCATTTGAGAGATACATAAAAATCCTTGAAGGGTATACTGAAAATCCTTATCAACCTAAGGAATCAATTATTAGAGATATATAGTTAAGGAGGCAGTTGAGTTTTGTAACTCATATCTTGTTAGGGTAAAGGTAGTTTGACTTCCTCAATCTCGGCGTAATTAGGGGAGAAAACGTAAGGGAACTAGGGGTGCCAAAGTGAAGTCCATATCTCATGAAGTGGTGATGCAAGCACATATTTACATTTTAAACAAGAAAGATGAAGTTCACCTTACTTGGTTACTCACAAGAAAATGCTCAGGAATACGAATCCAAGAAAGAGTGATATTCAACTAGCTAATGAGCAAGAGGTCTTTTGCAGGATGGTTCAAGTAAGAGTTGTTTAAGATAACAATCCTCCTTAGACAATACAAAGGTTAGCTGTAAGGCTTCATTTTGAGACTATGTGTGTATGAAGGATATGGCATAAATGGTTACTTTGTTTACACAAAAAGGCAAAGGAGTTATCTGAAAAGAGTTTTTTTAGCTCCACATCATGAAGAAGTGGAGGCTCCCCATCCATGGTGTCTAGGACGAGCTCTAAAAGTTTAAGATAAACTTATTGCACAACATTAAGCGAAGTTACAAAGGATTCATGAGGAGATGGATGCTAGACTCAACTATGTTGTTGATGCTAGACTCAATAAGGCTATAGATGCTAAACTCAACCAAGTGATGATAATGATGGGCTTCCTAGCTACCGGCCAATGTTCAGAGGTAAAACATATTCACTTCTTTTTAAGGGACATTTAACATATATTTTGTCTTAAGTAATTTCTTTCATATTTTTAGAGTTCTCTTGTGATGATAAGTAGTAAGGGAAGCAACAATAAGGAGGAAAAGTTTGTCTGCCAACCATCTGATCATGACCATAATCCAAATGAGACTAAAGACAATGGAAAAGATGGTAGTATCTTTATTATGATAGACAAAGGGGTTACAACCCTTGCCACTCATGGTATAGTGTACCTAGCTATCACAACAATTCACCAAAAGAGAATTGCACATGATAGAGCAAAGGTGATAGTACATACTATTAGAAAAAGTTTTGGCACTATACTAGTTATCTACCTTACTGAAGAAATCCACATATTAGACGATGTTCTAGGGCAGTTTCTTCTGTGGCTAGAATCTCTGATCAAATTGAGAAAATGATCACACTGGAGCCAAAACTAAAGAAGGTACCAGAGAAGCCAACTTTGAAAGGGTGGTACAAAAGTCGAAGTCAAAAAGGGTGGTAACAGACAAGTTCTAACCTCTTTATTGGAGCATATCCTTAATATTATATTTAATAATATGGCAACCCTTCATACTTTGATAGATGACATAGAGGAAGTACTTAGTTTCACAATTTTATCTAGGATTTTAAGTATAGAGGAGTCTTATAAGTTTACCCTAAACAGGAATGTCATAGTGCAATAATTTCTAAATTTTTATATATTGGATTAAACTGTTATCCAGTTAACCATATTGTAAGTTACAAATTTATTTTAATACTTTACATTTTACTATTCGTGCATTGATTCCTTTCTCTTTTGAATAGCAGCTACTTTTATCATAAATGCTTGGACAAAGCAAATGAAGACATATATGGTTTCATGTGTCCGTAAAAGGTTCAAGAGACAAGTAACGATATGAGCTTGAGGATGATGTACATAGGGATGTCATGACCTAAATCAAGAGGATGCTATATTTTGTACCTTACATTAAAGGGTAAGTATACTCTTATATTTGGCACACATATATACATATTATAAAATCAAATATAACGTTGCTATTTTATATATGCATTGGATTCTATTTGTTATTTCCCCTCAAGACAATGTGGTTTACTTATTTGATTCAATGTTTAGACAGCTAGATCCTAAGATTGTATACATATCTAACATGTGAGTTTTTTTTATAGATTTATTAAGCATAAAATTTAGCATGTTATATAATATCTTTTTTTTCGGGTTGTGTAAGGCATCAAGTTTTTAGAGCCCATATACATGGTACTAATCCTACATGGATTTTTCCTAAAGTAGGTTATTTTCAACTAATTAAGATTATTTTTATGAATTTATTAGGTATAAAGTTTAATATTTCCTAATGTGTTCTATATTTTTCTATTTTGTTAGTACTGTCATCAACCTGGTGATGTTGAATATAAATATTGTGATTTGCTGCATTCATGAAATCGTTAAGATCAAGCTCACGGAGAACTTACATGATGTATAAAGATGACATAATTATTATTTAGTGATTCTTCAATTTATTATTTAGCTTGAGTAAAAGAATGGGTTGTTAAAGTGTGAGTTAGTCTTGCAAATGATTGTGCCTAGTCTAATTGGATCTTTTGCTTTCTTTTCTGAGGTCTTTTTCCTACAATAATCAATAAAAGTGAGATCCTCATCCTATGGATCTGTTCAACTCTAAATCTGAGGATCTCGATTTCCTTTTCACCCTTCTCCAAATAATCAATATTATTACATATCAGGAAGAATGAAACTAACTGAAGATATAGAAGAGGGGTGTTCTGGACTTTAAGAAATAAAAGTTTCTCAATTCACTATATATCAAAGCCCTCATATTAACCTTTTAACCGTTAATAATCCTTGCTAAAAATGCATAATCCTCTTGAGTCATATAAGTGAAGCTTCCATATTTATTCACTATGCTTGTTGAGTATATGTAGTGAAATATCTTATGATAATAGTATATTTCCTTTGGAACAAACTTTAGGTCCCCAAAGAACTTATCATCAAGCATAAGAATTTTATAAATATCCTTTATAGACAATTTAGGACTGTTATCTTGCTCTGTCATTTTTAGCAGGAAATTGATAATCTTATAATCTAATTTAATTTATTTTCCCCTTAGCTGAGTGGTCAGATAGCTAGACACCACTTCCTTTTCTTCATTAGTTTTCTCAAGGACTTTCATATTGCAAAAGAACCTCATTACCCCTTTAGCACAACAGGATATGTTAATGCTTAATCAATTCTTGTAATATTTCATGGGTTTGGAGATATCTAATTTGGTTTTATCATTATTTTTGAGGTATTCTAAGTCAATATACACTATAGGGCAAAAATCTCTTTTTGCATAACCAGCCTTATATCTTCCATTATCTACTCTTTTGTCTAAGCTTCCAGTAAGTAATGCTAATGATATATGACTAGACAGAGTAGGCATAAAAGAAGGTGAAATGGGAGATGGTTCAGGGGTACCTTGTCTCCTTCTTTGAGCAGATGAAGCAGCAGGAGAGATTGGAAAACAATCCATGTTTATAGCATGTGAATAACCTGAGTTACATTGATGTCGATTCAATGTGTTCTAATATAGTTTTCTCATATACAATAGACAGTAGATGCCTATTTTTTTGAGCCTATTGTGCACTTTATCTTACTAGGCTAGGTGTTTCTTGCATAGCAACCTAACACTGGAGCAGTATGAATTTGATCTCTTTAAGGGCTCTTGTATTTTCTTACTTTTGGCTTGTATTTAGAACTTGAAGAACCAGACTTTTGCTTTCCTTTTGACTTTTCCAAATTGACTTCAGGAACCTATGTCCTTGCCATTTCTCAAGATGCTGAAAGATAATGAATAATGAAAATGACAAGAATTGTGATAGAGAAGGTTGAGTAATTTAAGATTCTTAGAGACCAATTGGATTGGAAACGTTAAGGGATATGTTTTTGGGTAGTTTAATTGAGAATATGAACATTTGTAAGCAGATTTGGGTTACTCGGTTCAGAGGGAATGAGTATTTTTTGAGAAGAGATTCGATGAAGTAAATAGTAACGGTCATATTTTCCCTAAATAATAGATAGTTTATCGATAAGTTCTTTAATAAGTGCCTTATTCGAAGTGTTTATCGATAAATCTTCAAATAATGGTAAGAAAATTATCGAATAGCTATTCGATAAACCATATTATCAAAGTTATTCGATAAATAATAACCTTTTCACACAAATCAAACAAGATTTATCGAAGAATCCTTTGAAAAGTATCTTTATCAAATTGTTATTCGATAAAAAACTTCAATTATTTTTCCAAAAATACTTCATTTGTCGAATAGTTTCTTGATAAGTAGCCTTATCGATAAGTTTTTTTTTAAATGTCAAATCTTTTTCACAATTTTTATCAAATAACATTTAGATAAGTATTCTTTTTGAAGAATTTATCAATGAGAAATAGCATATAATACTTGCCAAAATTTTCAAAACAATTCATTTTTATTGAATACATATTCAATAAATGACTTTATCGATGAGATTTTTGACAAGATTCAATTAATTAAAACACATATATTTTCTTAAGTTTATTGAAGCTTTTATTGATAAGATCATTAATTGATAACTTCTCCGATAAGTTCAAAGAAAATTTATGATAAATTTTGAAACACATAAATTAAAACATAATGCATCAATAGAAACTCAAAAACTCAAAAACACATAGCATAGAAACATTCTTGAAATAGCTTAAGTATATTTTCAATAAAGAAAAATGGTTAAGAGATGCTTATTCAATTTTGACAATATGATAAATTGATCCGTGAAATTCTTTTGCCCTTTTCTATCATTGTGTTTGAGCATCTTTTGCCAAATTGACTTTGCAGCTCCAATGCTTCTTTATGGTAATTCTCATATTTGACGTATCGGTGTAGTTCAATGATAAATTTCTTTATTCTCCTGTCAAAGATAATGAAAAATTCTTTCTTTTTTGGAGAATTGTTAGTATTATCTAGTATATTAAATATAATAATTTTTATGTAAGATCATATAAAGATAACTCATCGTCTAAACATATTAATTCTTAGCATGCAAATGAGTACACTTAGAATTGGGCTTTCAAAATAAGATGACAAAGATTTTCTTCATTGAAAACTATTTTGAAGAATAATGCCTCTTTTTGAAATATGCATTTTCAATATGATTTTTCAAAGTATGGACCTTTGAAAAGTTTTAATCTTGTGAAAATATTGAGGATCATCATATTAGAGAGAGATAACATATTTGGGAATTTTCTATGAGCAAAAGTCGAATAGGATATTAGCAAGATAAATGGTTCAATGATTTTTCTCATTAATTTTCCAAATGATGGTAGAACTAAGAAGCATATTAACTCTTTAGTCTAAATGACTTAGAGTATCCAGTATACTCTAGTGAATAATCACATTAAGCGTAAGACTTAGATGTTTTGTAATCTTTTTGAATTAAAGTACTTAAACTTGATTAAAGTGTTAAACAAAATTATGTTTAACTTATTGAAGGATAAAGAGTTCAAGCATATGATAGCTCAACTGGGGTTAATGATTTTTGGAGTATGTTTGAAATATTCATTCAAATGTATTAATCTCCAATCCTGATGTTTACTAATTTCAAAAACAAGTTTTCAAATTATTTGTATGCATTTTATAATCTAAGCATTTGTTGCAGGACTTTGAAATTTATTTCTATCTTTGAAATCATGAATATACACATTTATAAATCAAGATCAATTTATGAATAATTTAAAAGCACAAATATGTCAGAAAATATGTATGCACAACTTGTTTTTATAATCCATTTAGCAATCTAAGTACATATTTAATGACAAATTGAATGCCAAAGGATGTAACAAGGAGCAAGTTATTATAATCCAAAGCTTAATTAAGCACAATAAAGCAGTAAGGATTAGATTTCACTCTATTCCTCTTGTCCTTATGACGACTAGCTTGATTTCAATGTTAACCTTTTCTTTACTAACAATATATAAGCTAGGCTAGTTCATCTTTATTAGGATTTGTATTATCTTTCTTTGTAGTCACCAACCTTGAGATGAACATCATCAATCAGATTCCTTACAAAACAGTTGATCTAATTTTCATTTCATGGTATTCAATTATGTTTGGATCCATTAGAGGTTAGTTTGCAGGAACTAGAATATAGTTTACATGTGCATATTGAATATAATTAATTTAAAATGGTTGATCATGTTTACTTTTATACATATAGAAAATGTATTTATTTTCAAAAATGTGTATTCATAAAGAGCTAGACTACTGAACATTGTATTTTTCTTCTTAACAAAACATTTGTCAAACAAGTTTCCTTAGGAGTATATAAAGAAAGTTTGAAATCAATTATAATGTTAATTTCTAAGAATACTGATGTAAACCTAAAAAATATATTAGACATGATATGCAAGAGATTTACTATTGTATCTTTACCTTATGCAGAATGTCATGTGGAAGAATGATTGCCTTTGCATACCCATTGTATCTTTTGATTTCCTCTGACAACTATTTACAATCGTCTCTCAGCTGATATGTACATTGATGCTATAGAGATCCTCCTATTTCTACTATTCTCCTCAAGATAATTGAATGGCACAGTGTGATAGTTAATTTTGAGGTAGAACGTACTTCTTGGAACTTTCTCCATTGCTTCTTATAAATTGACTCTAAGACTATAGTATGAGTTCTCCTAATTGATATCTTTCATAGATGTATGAGAAACTCTTGGATGCCCTTTTTCCTTTATACCATGTCCATTCCTCTTAATGTTATTCTATATATTAGAAACACTGGAAGGACTTTTTGGTACCCATTTAACTTTGGGTCCTTGATCATTAGTTTTAGACTCCAAATTAAATTTCTCATATTAGAATTCTTCTAATATAACATGTGTGAGAAATGTGATTTAATTTACCATAATAGTTGCAAATAACAGGATGATGTTTACCATTGATTTCCTTGCAAGTATTGTGTTGGTTGAGTAGAAACAACATATAACCATTGTGTCAAAAAAATTTCTTCCTATTGGAATTTTCAGTGATATCCTCAAGATGTAAAGCATTTTTACTTTTCAAAATAACATCAATAATTGTTTGAAAAATCATGACATAAAAATATTTGTCATCATTTTTTCATAAATTTACAAGAAGAACTGAAATGATTTACCGTTAAGACATTTTGAGCTCTGAATGATGATTCATTAGTTTCACATGCATTGAACTCTACTTCTTGATATTCTTATTCCTCTTCGTGTTGTGTTGATTATTTCATGAAGATGTTCTATGATTTCTTTATTTTTAACACCATCTCCCATTTGTTCATTAGGTGTAGATTTGCAACAATTTATTATCGATGATGAACTGTTAATTCAATATGATCGTTAGAGAAAGAATAGATATAATCAAGAGTTATAAAAATGTATTTGACATTAAAGCAAAATTTTATTTTCTGATAGTCATTTTCAGATAAAGAATTGTACAAAATTTTCATTGCTTTAAGGATTAGGGAAAACAATTTCTGTTCATTTTCAATCCAATCTTTTCTTGGTTTTAAAACAAAATCGTTTGAAAGAATTTTCTTCATATCAAAATCAAAAGTTTTAAAAAATATGGTCATCTAACTTTACCAATACAAAAAATCAATTTTTTAAAATAGGAAGAATTGTAATATAAAATCCTTTAGAAAATATTTCACAATAAAATGCAGTCATGATCTTTGCACTTGAGATCATTAGATTCTTTAACAAGTGACTTCGATCTGATACTAAATATTAGAATGGTTGTTTCACCCAAGAGGGCAGTGAATTGTGTGATTTTAAAAATTTAAAAAACTCTACAGATATTGAAAATGATATTAAAGAGTAGAGTTTAAAGTGATATCACTGTAGTAAGAAGTTGTTGAAGAGAGATGACACAAGTCAATTTATGCTAGTTTAGTCCAATCCACTTAACTTACATCTAATCCCTATAGCTCCTCTGAGTGGTCCACTATATTCTAAGATTCCATGGGCTCTTGGTGCCTTAGTATATTTTTTTGAGAGTCCCTTCTCACTCCCCTTACAATCCGTAAGGTTATCTAGTGAGAATCCCTCTCACTCCCCCTTATACTCGTAAGGTTACAAACACTCAAGAATCCACTTGAATAAATTAGAGAATGACTTATACATATGAAACTCTCTCAATAGAGTGAATTTTGATACACAATTAAGCTTAAGCTCTAACGTTTCTCTCTTCTTAGAAAATAATATGCTTTGAACCAAAAGATGAGAAACAGTGTAAACCAGAGATACAGTAAGTAAATGTGATCGAAGTACATTATAAGCATTTGATGTATCTTCTTATGATTTTCAAACTTCTCCAGTTTTCTCACTTTGGCTTCTTCTTTTATACTTGGTTGATTATGTTGAAGTATTAAAGTAGCCATTGAAATAGCGTTATCAAATACAGCCGTTGTATTTTTTTTGCCAACTTAGATAATTTGACGCTTTAGTTGATCTTTTTGTTAATCTTGATTCAACTTGTAAATAATCTTAAAACATGCTTTAGTAAAGATGTATAGTCAATCTAAGCTTATAGTAATTGTTTTCAAATAATTTAGAATCAAATATCGAAATATGATAAATTCTAGTTTTAAACTCTTCATAAAATGGCTTGACTTATCGAAGAGCTTATTGAAGAACACCCTTATCGAAATGGTTTCCAATAAATTGCTGAACAATTATATTTAAAATTGTTAAAATCCTATTAAGCAATTCTATGATAATAAGCCTCATTGAAAAGAACTTCAATAAACTTTCAATAAATTGTAAAGAGATAGTTCATGATTTATCAAATAGTTATTTGACAAATTTTCTTATCGAATAACTCTTTGAAAAAATTCTTTCAAAACATATAATTTCAGATTTACCAATATATTTCACAATACATCATTTATAAAAGTGTTCTTCAATAAACGATATCTTTAAATAACTTATCGATAAATATTGAAGAGCATTTCTTTTGTTATTCAAAAAGACTTTCAAGCATTAAGATATTTTCTAAAATCATATATCATATTTGGAAACTCAAGTTCATATGATTATTGAGTAAATTCAGATTAAGTTCGTCATTTAGCTCAATAGATCAAAACATATATCAAAGCACAACTTGAAAGAGGTTTATCATGTTATAACAAGTTATCAGCATATAATCAATTAAGATCAAGCTATACGATTTATGAATATAATTTATCCAATCAAATCAAAGTAATTCATAAGCTCAACAATGTTATTCAAAGGCCTATAATCATATCTTCAATGTAATTCATTTTTTTAAGTATAGAAAGATCTTATCGAGGATCTCTTTGATAAATGACAGGATGGAATAGTTCATTGATAAGAGCATCATGAATCTTTAAATAGATTATTCAAATATAACAAGCAAAACATTGTAAGCAATGAAGCATCATCAAAATATTTTAAACAATCAAATCACTATAAACAAAATTAGGATTACAGTGATTTGAATTTGAAATATTTTCAATGATCTCTTTCTTTCAATTGACTTTATAAATTTGTCGATTAGGATTCTGAAGATCAATTTGAGAAGAAAGTAACTTGATTATATCACTGTAAAAATCATTTATCAAGAAATTCAAACTTAGTAATCAAGACAATTTCAAAGACATTTTTATTGATCATATTTTAAACTTGTAAATCTTTTTGATCATAAGTCTTTCTAAATCATGTTCAAACAAATAAGATAGTATTCTATTAAAAGAAAATAACAAAATATGTAAAAGATCATATGTGCTTGCTTTTGAAATTCTTCTCTTATATATCGAAGAGTTATTCAATAAATCCCATTATCGAATAATCCTTTGATAAAATGAGCTTTAGAGAACATAATGACTTCTTTGAAAATTAGATTTTATTTATTGAATATATTTTTGATACTTGGGGAAGGTCCCTAAGAGGGTTGAAGGGAAGGGAAGAAAAGAAAAAAGGAAGTAGTGCACTAGAAGGACCAGTTAATGCATAATAAAATTTAAATATGTATGCAAAGGGGATGCTCTAGAATAAGCTAAAAGGTGATAAAATCAACTAACCTCAGCTCATCAAAGGAGGCAAGGATATGTGTATAATAAAGAAAAAGAATTAGATAACTGAAAAAAATTTATTTAAAGTATAAAACTTACAGAAGGAGAGGGAATACAATAGGAGAAGGAAGATAAGGAGGCTCCCTCTCTATTCAGAGTATCTCTTTCTAAGTGCAAGTATTTGGTTTCAACTTAACCTGCCTCTATAAGTTAAATAAATAGAACTTAAATAGACAGACAAAGTTACTGTTTGAATAGTATTCTAACTTGGAAATGGGTATTGCTTGTATAGTTCAAGGCATGACACTATTTGCACAGTACTACTGACACTATAGTTATGCCGACACTACAGTAACTTACTGTTTAAATAGTACTACTGCAATGATTTTACTATTTAAACAATACTTTTTACAATCTGTTTGAAGATTCTGGGATATAATCATTTTGAATATTTTATATATCCTCAAAAGAATCACTTTTAATTTCTAAAATAGAAGTTTCTTCAATCAAAAGATTGTTTATTTATTCAAGAAAAGGTTTATCAATGCACCTAATCTTCTTAAGTTTTCTGGTTAAGGCACAATATCATGAGATATGGCATAATTTTTCAATCTTAAAACATTTAACTTTGGTTTGTTCAGGAAAATCAACCTTAGATTTGGTATAAATTCCTGTTTTAGCCTACAGGGAGGTGTATCATGTTCATACCTTTGGTAGACACGTTTTTTCTTTTTGTAGTAGGAAGGTTTCCTATATTTTTTGGTTTGTTTGCAGGCTGGAAGACCGAATTGTTCATAGAACGTTCCTAACTCTATAATTTATGGCTTTTTCTTTAGCAAGTTGATGTTGGATGCTATCATCTTGACAAATTTTAAGAGCAAATTTTTGAACATGAGAGATTAATTCTCTGTATGTCAAGTGCTCATAAGGGATTATGCCATCATTTTGATTTCTAAATTTTTCTCTAACTTTATCACCTAAAGATTTAGGTAATCTAGCTAGGAATTTTTCTTTCCAGAATGGTTGTTTGGCATAATCTCTTGTGAGAACTCTTTGAAAGAAAGTATCCCTATAACATCTGAAATTAGATGAGGTTTTGTACTTAAGATTTGACAGTAATTTAGCTTATCTATCTTTCTAAATAGATGGATTGCCAAAAAAATATTTAACAATTGTAAAAATTAAAGTTTAGACAGAATCTAGATAGGTTTCACTATTATATAGAATGGGTATTTTGTCAGAATCAATTTGTACAGATAAAAAATTAATTTGTTTATATTTTGGAGTGAGATAATGATCCCACCAATTTTTCAACTATCTAGTAAAACCAGATACCAAAAGATTGGTAATATGTTCATCTGTATGATTGTTTTGGGTTTGATACATATTACACAACATTGTTATCTACGACATCGTTGAAAGAATATTAGCTTCATTTTGACCATCTATATTCCACTCAAAGATGTTATCTCCACTAAAGGATTTGAAGTTGTGGTTAATTCATTCTTTAACAGAATATCTGGAGGGCTGGCCCTAGGGTAATAAAGTTTAGAGGATTGTTTTTAGTGTTGTTGGTGGATTTGGAGTTATGATTCAGAAGAATCTATTTGGGAAGCTATTTGGGAAACTTTATCTATATTTGCCAACTGCTTAGTAGATGATGTTGACATAGCTTGGGGTGTCTCTAGGACATTCATAGTTTGAGCAATTTGGTAAATCCTTTGATTGATGATATCAATCAAATTGAATTTGCTTTTATTATACATTTATACTTTATTTGTGGATTGAGTTGGAATGGTTTAAAAATTGAAGTTTTAATCCTAGGTTTTAGTTGTTCTAAAACAATGTTTAAAGGGTATATGGTTGAGCACAATGATCACCTAATTGTTAGAGAAAAAATTAGTATAATTATTTTGTTTAACTATCATTTTGATATCTGTTGAATCAACTGGTTGATTAACATTTTTAAATCTAAAGGTGCACTAAGCACAGGTTGACCTTGATCATCCTTGGCCTAAGGAATCTGCACAGTTTTAGGAGGAATAAATTCAGAAGAAATAGTTTCTCCTTTGGAATTTTTCCATTGTTTAATAACATCAATAGTTTGGACAAATGGATAATCCAATTTTGTAGTTTTAACATATTCACTAAAATAGTAAAAAAATGGAATATTCATTTATGCTCTTTTAAGGAATCTGTAGAATTTTTCTTGAATTTATTTTCTACCAAAGCCTTTGAAGTTTTCTAAAAACTATTTTCTTTGGAGAGCATAATCTTTCGAATAAATTTTTTTTTGTAAATTTTCTTTGTCAATTTAAAAATCTTTTTCAATGACAAATAGTGTTAAATAGGTTAGAGACTCTATTGACCCAATATCAGTTCTTAAGTCTTCATCATTTTCATAAACCGTTTGTAGAATATTTGAAGAATGAACAATTCCTTGGATTGAAGCACTAGTAATTGAAGAAGTGGAGATTCACTAAACTAGTAAAAAACTGGAATATTCATTTGTGCTCTTTTAAGGAATCTGTACATTTTTTCTTGAATTTATTTTCTACCAAAGCCTTTGAAGTTTTCTAAAAACTATTTTCTTTGGAGAGCATAATCTTCTGAATAAAAATGTTTTTGTAAATTTTCTTTGTCAATTTAAAAATCTTTTTCAATGACAAATAGTGTTAAATAGGTTTGAGACTCTACTGACCCAATATCAATTCTTAAGTCTTCATCATTTTCATAAACCGTTTGTAGAGTATTTGAAGAATTAACAATTCCTTGGATTGAAGCACTAGTAATTGAAGAAGTGGAGAATCGTTATGATTTTGTTTTGACAAATCTACAATCTTCATATATTGAAGCTTCATATCTATTGGTTTGGTTGATAGATCTTCTAGGTCTATCAAAGGACAGTCTGACAGATCCATTAAAGGTTTGGGTAATCCTGCTCACTTGTGAGACAGGTTCTGGTATGGGTTTTGTGGCTTTTTCCATAACCCATTCATTTAGTAATTCAACATTTTCCCAAATAATTGTTTTAGGGATAGTTAAATTAACATTTTTTTAAATTAGTTAAGAAAAATGTTGTTTGATCTTTTTCAAATGGAATTTGAACAAAAGAAGTTGAAGTCTTTGAGACCTTATTCTAATCCTATAAATCAGGGTAGCAGGTGCAGGTCCTGGCTTCATGTTCAAACAATTTAATTTAATTTTAAGTTTAAGAAACTCAAGGACATGTGCAACTTTTAATTCTACCATCCTGTTAGGATAACAATTAAAGTAAACAAGACCTGTATGAAGGCCAGTTTTTGTTGTTGCAAGAGCAATATTCTGGAATATATTATGTTTAGTGTCTAAAAGACAAAACTAAACATGACACATTTAGGCCTTCTCGAAAGAGTGGTTTAATTGCAATTTGAACACATCTTATGTGTAAGAAATTATATTCTTTTCAGTGACATTCAATTGATTTTTTTAGAAAGAAGGAAGAAATCTTCTTTCTCAGGTTTGACAAAAAATGATTCTTCAACAGTTCAGATTATGTAATCAGACTTGGAGAACCATTTTTTGTCTTTTGTTTGCACATAAAGCGAGTTTGTGGCAATTAGAGGGAAAGTCCAATTGCCAATATTTTGGTTTATATTTTTAAAAGAAATTTCTTCTTTGAAAATTCTTTTGCTTGTTACAGCATTTAATTTCTTATCGTTTGAAGGAAACTTTGAAGAAGAATTGGAGGAAGAACTTCCACTGCCTCATTTGAAAGAGACAGAACGAAACAAAGACATGGCTAAAAAGTAAATAATAGAAAGTAAAGGAACATAAAGATAAAAGAAGTAAGAAAATAAGAAAGCAAGAAGTAAAAAGCACAAAGTAAGAAGTGCAAATAGCAACAAGAAATAATAATAGAGAAGAGTAAAAAGAAAACTCAATAATTGTATATCTCCCTTACGTTAGTATCTTCACCTTCTTGATCTATAGTGGTATGATGAATAAAAGATTACTAATCTTTATGGATCTAGAAAAATTGTTAGGTGGTTGGTATGATAGTATCTAACTAGCCATAGATATAGCCAATGCCATCACGCTGGTGCGTACATGTCCTAGGTTTATTATACACTATTACATATGATGTTTCACCTACCTTAATACTTAGGTCTTACGGTCCAATTTCGTATGGATGGACTCATGTATAATAAACTTAGCTTGTATTAGATGTGCTATCAATATATGAAAGTTGTATCATACTAACAAACTCAACAATTATCTAGATGTCATAAAGATAGATCCAGATTTATTTACTACATCTCTACTTCACCTTCAAGCATTGATACTAGATTTATAACAAACTCTATTTGATTAAACATCAAGATTTATAACAAACTCTATTTGATTAATTATTCGATAAAGCTATCCATAAAATTCTTTTCACAAAGCTGAATCTGTGAAATACTTATCGAAGGCTTCTTCGATAAATTTGAATAAGTCTTCGAATAACTTTAGTTTGAGAACAAGGATTCAAAATTTTCATAAGCTAAATTTGATTGATTTATCAAAGTTTTTATCGATAAAAAAACCTTATCGAATAGGTCTTCGATAAATGCTTTTTAGAAGACATATTTTCCTTTACAATTCTTTCTGATTTATCGAATAACGATATTCACTAAAAAAAAATTGATTTTCAGCGGCAACAAATGTCACCGCTAAAGGCACAAAAGTCGCCGCTGAATATCATTAGCGGCGATATATTGTCGCCGCTAAGTCGCCGCCTATGAGACTGTCGCCTATATACATTTGCGGCGACAACTGAAAGTCGCCGCTGAATATCAATAATTAGTGGCGACAATAAGTCACCGCTGAATGTCAATCATTAGCGGCGACAATATGTCGCCGCTAAAGGTAAGTCAAAGGCGGCGACAAAAGTCGCCACCTAAAGCATGAAGGTGGATCTGCGGCGACAATTTTGTCGCCGCTGAAAGTTGTTTTTTTTAAAAAAAAATTCTAAAATTTTTTCTTATATAAAAAATATATAATTTAATCTAAAAAATAATGATAAATAACTAAATAAATAAATCAAAATATAATATCATGTATAAATAATTTCAATTATTGACATACTTAAACTTAAAATAAAATTGTTCATTTTATACATAAATATTATATAGAATGATCAATAGTAGGAGTAGAAGAAGTAGGTGCATGTGGTTGTCTCCTCTGTATCAAGGTAGCAAACTGAGCTTGTATCCTTTGCTCCATTTGTTCCATTAGTCTTTGCTCAAATTGCACACGCTCTTCTTGCATCTTTTCACGCTCTGTTGCACGCTCTTCTTCCATCTTTGCACGCTCTGCGTCCATTTTTTCTCTCTCCTCTTGAAATTTTTTATCAAACTCTTCCTGCAATTGGGCACGCACACTCTGGACAACTGAACTATCACTAGATTGAGGGCGACTTCTCTTCCTTGAAGGCTCTGCTCCATACCCTTTCCCTCTTACATACCCTGACCTCTCACCAAGAACTGTCGCCAATATTTCTTCTGACGTCATTCGAGCATCGCTCTCTAAATCTTGGTCTTGCTGCTGAGAAAGTTCGTGCATACGACTCTATAAATAAACATATGAAAATATTAGAATAATAATAAAAATAAATCAAAATAAAATAAAATACAATGTATACATGAATATGTTCAGAGTGTGGATCAGCCCATACTACTTGTCCATCTAATGTCTTTCTAGTATGCGTTATCTCCCACAGCTGGTCAGGAGGGATAGGTTGTCCAGTAATAGGATCTCTCTACAAAATAATAATATATAAAATACAAACAATAGATTTTAAAATAAAAAATGATTAAAAACTTAAGTTATAGTAGTGATAGATTGAACTTACTGTAGCACATTCAAT
This sequence comes from Leucaena leucocephala, assembly GCA_037074615.1. Classification (NCBI taxonomy): domain Eukaryota; kingdom Viridiplantae; phylum Streptophyta; class Magnoliopsida; order Fabales; family Fabaceae; genus Leucaena; species Leucaena leucocephala. The sequence goes on from CM073553.1 coordinate 6,966,102, forward strand.
CTCTGCAAATGATCGAGGACCACAAGTATGTTTAGTCATTTGTTTTTCTCGATTTATCATGTTTCTTGCACTTTTATTCTACAACAAAATTTTGGTAACTAATAAGAATTTAATTATTGAAATAAAAAAATACTTTATTTAGAAGGATAAGGAGGTACCTTAAACATGTCAGACTTAAAATATATTAATAACCATTCCCAATCTTGAAAACTAATAGTTTGAGGAGGATCAGCCAACCTATCCTCATCAGTCTCATATTTCTTATAGTGAGAATGTAGATTGGTCTTCCAATTTCTGAATGCATTTTGTAAAATAATTGATATAGCTATATGAAACTTTTCTTCAGCAATTGCATCAGCAGGTTCAAATTTATCCTGAAACAAATAAATATGAACACTTTATATAATAATATAGATAAACTAAGATTTTTAAAAAATTTGACATAAATAATACCTTTATTTTTAAAATCATATTCTGACCATATTTTTCAAAAATATTCTTCCAGTTACCTCCACCATCCCTAAAAGAGACTGTGGTTCTAAGAGTTAAACCACAATAATTAGAAAAATCTCTTGCTTCTGGACCGATTGCTCTTGACATGGAATCTGAAAATTTGACTCGAATCTTTGATCCTTGTGCAGTCCTCAAATTCACATTAATAGATTTGTAAACTCCTCTGTGCTTGTTGATTGCAGTAGAAGAGCCTATCATTGAAGTTGAATTAGAACAATTAAATGTTACAAGCGATATAAATCAATTATTATAAAATTGAAACAAATTTACCTGCACTACTATTTTGAGTATGGGGAGTAGGAGGAGAATTGACAGGCATTTCTTCAAGTTGTTGTTGCAGTGATAGAGGTGAAATAACAGGTGTTGATTGAGGTGTAGAGTATGTACCTCGGCTATTCATGTTGTCATGAGATGTAACAGAAAGACTTTTTCCACCTCGATCTCTCTTTAATACTGACATATCCTGTAAACTTGCTCAACTTGAAATGTTAGAATAAATGATTCATTCGTTTGTAATGAATATCGCATGTTAATTATATAACTATATGTAATGAATAAAAGACTTATCTAGTTCACTAGAGCAATCAAAGACTTATCTACACGGTTAGCCAGTGATATCATACATGTCAATCACATCATAGGTGGCATCTATAGTCCTCAATGGTGATGTGTCCATGTCATTTAAAAAGGATCCAATCAATCTTCTGTATGCATTGAAGGCTCAAGAATTAGAAACACAATAAGGAGCAAAGAATCAAGAGGCTAGATAGAACATTTAGGTTTCAATTTGATACATTAAAGACACAAAATATTAGTATACAATCTTGAAGGTGCAAAATGTAGTCTTAATGAATACCCTTAAAAGCTTGAGTCCATAGCAAAGCATGAATATCCATAAAAGCTTGGGTCGGAGAAGGACAACCTTTTTATACACAAGCAAGCAGTTGGAAGTGCAAATAAGTAATTGGAACAAAAAGTACTGTCAAATGACAGCGCACAAATGTAGATAATGCTTTTAAATAATATATCAATCCATTTCATTTCATTCATCACAGCCACACGCGTCTCTCTATATAATATATCAATCCATTTCATTTCTCACAAAATTTGATCACAATTGCCATGACAGAACCTCAAGAATTGCATATTTCCATAATTGGTATGTCAACATTCTCATCTTTTAAACTATCATCTCTCTTCTGTTCGTACATCACATGTCACTCTGCAGAAATTTACTCAACATATACAGATGATCTCTCCTTACGCACACACTCACATATTTAAAATTGATGTTCAAAGCTTTTTTAATTTGTATCCATGAAAAATACATGCTTGAAATCAAACTGCATGACAAGGATGCAACAGAGGAATAACATGGTTTCAATATGAAGTTCAATGATTTATAAGATGACATGAACCTGAAACAAAGCCATCTTTGATAAATCCAACTACAGATTCACAAAAGACAAAATGCTCCAAGTTTTAGAATATACAATATGACCATCTATATATGTATAGCTAATGGATCGATCATTTGAATTGTTTTCTTAGAATCTGATGATGAAGCCAAAGACAAGAATAAATATGGTGATACAGAGACTGATGTAGCCAAGAAAACAAATCCCAATGGAGATATCGATGAATTCCCTAATGAAGCAAGCACCACAATCAATGAGAACTAAAACTAAGCTACTCACAACATGTTTAAGAGGAAAATTTATTAGTTTTGATGGGAATGATGACACGCCTTTAATATAACCAAATACAAGCAGATTGGTTCTGTCCATGAAGCTACATAGCTTGAGATTAAAGCTTGATTCCATGTTTTCAAGCTTCATTATTACATAAGCAGTGATTCAACCTCAAAACCCCAAATTTAAATGGTGACAAACACTTCAAATTGCCGACGATGTCACGCGATAATCAAAAGAAAAATCAGAGACAGATTGGATAAGCAGTCGGAGAACTCACCTCAAATTGCCGACGACGTCACAAGCTCGCTCTCCGTCCTCCGGTCACTCCTCTAACGTCACAATCCTTCAGCTGTTTGCTCGTGGTCTGCCTCTGTCTCTCGCTGTCGGAGTTCTTTTTCGCGTCGACGAGAAATAAGGAACAAAAGGAAAATCCTAAGATATAAACATGTTTCAGCGGCGACAAATAAAAGTTGCCGCTGAAAGTCCACTTTCAGCGGCGACTATATTATATCGCCGCTAAAAGTCTAAATATTTTTAAACCCACTGGAGGGGGAAAGAATTGTATTAAAACTTTTAGCGGCGACATTTGGATATAAAAGTCGCCGCTAAAAGTCTAAATATTTTTAAACCCACTGGAGGGGGAAAGAATTGTATTAAAACTTTTAGAGGCGACATTTGGATATAAAAGTCGCCGCCGAATATAACCTTCTGCGGCGACAAAAAATTGCCACCGCAGAATTCTTGACCTTTTGCGGCGACAATTAGTGTCATCGCAGAAAAGTGGCACTGAGTTTTTAGCATTAGCGGCGACAAAACGAAGTCGCCGCTGAAAATCTTTCTTTCAGCGGTGACATATCATTGTCGCCGCTGAAAGCCTTACTTTCAGCAACGACATTTCTGTCGCCGCAGATATTCAGGACTTTTAGCGGCTACAAGTAAAGTCGCCGCTGAAAGTCAATTTTCAGCGGCGACATTTTTTGTCGCCGCTGAAAAGTCGTGGCCAAATCCTTATTTTTTTGTAGTGATTATTGATAAGCTTGTTGATAAATACTCTTTATCAATAAAGTTTACTTTCTAGAAGCTTTTAAAGTCTTTTCTCAATTAATTGTCATAATTAAAACATTAACATTGGAGTCTAGCAGGTTCAATTCTACAACAACCCTGAGTGCAAGTTTAACTTTGCAAACCCTAGCAGCTTCCAAAACTCATGGAAAAAATAGACCTCCTCAAGTTTCAAAGGCAAGTTTTATGTTGGGCTTCGTGCTTCAAAAGGAGCAGTTACGAATGGCTATGTGCCAGCAGAACAACTTATAAAGAATGTGTTGCCATTTGTTAAAACATCACCCAAGTATGGACAGTGTTTAAACCTTGCTAGCAAACTAGGTTGAACCAAAAATCCAACTTTTAAGTCGATTTTACTACTAAATAAAACACGAGGTTCAGCTATATATAATGATGTACTAGCAAGAAGTTTAATATCAATATATATAATGAATAATGCACGTTTTCGATATTATTATTAATTGTTATCAAGTTTACTCAACTTGTCATGGTTGTTGAATGTCGTCTGTTCTATTTTTGTTGTTTCTTTGTGGACTGTAACGCTTACTTCTCAAATATGATTTTGAGGTTGAAGCTTTCTGAAACCCAGTTTTAATGCTTTTCTCATTAATTTCTCACCATTTATTTCATGTTAAATGTGTAATATAATTCATGAAATATAGGGAGAATTAGGGAGAAGAACCAAGGAAAAATAATAATTATTAAAAAGGATCTTAAAAAGTGTATTTATTTAAAACGACAAAAAAAATTAAAATATAAATTTATAATTACTAAATTGCCCTCTATTAAAAGAGTATTTTAACAACTACTCCCTCCTTTTTTTTCTTCTTTTTTTTCCCATTTGACTTCCACATAGTAGCATTTGAACGTTAAATTACTTACTTCCTCATAAGTTCTATGAATTTTCACATTGCATCAAAGCTTAATTGGCAATTATTTAAAATGTTTAGTTTTAATCATTAATTTTTGGATAATATTATTTCTTTAATTTTTAGTTAAATATTTATTTTCTTATATTTGTTCCCATAAAAACTCCAATATTATAATATTATCGCCGTAATAGCCTTGGAAAATGCTTAGATATGATAATAATTTATTAAAGGAAATATATATTGTATGGCAAGAATATTACAAGAGGAAGTAGCTAGTTTAGTGGTTGGAGATAAGAAAGTTAAGTACCAAGTCCCCTGTTTGAATCCCAGCACCTGCCATTTTGTTTCAGCATCTATGAGAGAGTGAGAGCAGAGGAAATTTGCAGGGAAGCTTAGCGACTTGAGTACTGTAGGTGCCGTGAGATCCATCGCCTTGCATCAGTTAGGTTCCTCCGTCCATGTTGCTTATACCGGTGTAATCATTCCTTCTGCAGGTGCCGTCGTGCTGGTTGTTGCTGTCATCTTGCAAGCTTGGTACTGTAGCACTGAAGATTTTTATCTCCCTTCTTTATTCAGAACGTTGTGTGTAAGTGGTACGTTATGGATTTTTTCCTTACCTGCTTGCCGGACTATGTGTGCGAGGGATTTCTATTTGCTGTTAAGCTGTGCGTGATGTGTGGAAACGTTGCTGTTTATATATATGTATATATTCTGCTGTATGGATTTATTTTGAGAGAAGAAGAAGATGTGGACGTTGTAGCATATATGTATATGTATATGTATATGTATATATATGGATAAACGTTGATAGCTGCTGTTGTGTGTTTTAGTTTAAAAAAAAGAGAAGAGAAAGAGAAAGAAGGCATTGGACGCTGCTGTTTTGACAAACACACACATATATATTGTGCTATTGTAGGTGTATATATATATGTATAGCTTGCTGTTTTGGTTGATATATATCTATATATGATGTTGTGGTTCATTGTTCAGAGAATTGTGCTGCTGTTTTGGAAGCTAGATGGCATATGTATGTGTATATATAAATATAAATATGGTGCTGCTGTCATGATTTAGTTGGAAAAGGAGAAAAAAAGAAGGAGAAGACGCCATTGATGCCGTGGAAAATGAACAGTATATGTTTATATATATATATATATTGTGTTGCTGAAATGGCAAGTGTATATATATATGGATTACGTTGTTGTTATGGTGCAAAGTGTTGAGATTTTAGTTGTGAAAGAGAAATTTGAAGACTTTGAAAGCTGGATTTCAGAAGCATGATGTTGCGTATAGGAACTAGAAAGTATCACTGTTTTCATATTGTAATGTGTGCTAGAGTATATTTAAGTGAAAAATTAAAATGTACCAAGCACCTAGAGACCCCAATGTGAAGAATGAATGAAAATATTTGGGATGTATAGAAATATAATGGTATATTATAATATCCATTACAACTGAAATTTGAGTTTAAGTATTAATGATTTATTTTCAAAAAATTTAGGAAAATAAGGAGAGAATATTATTTCAAAACCTTAAAGTTAGAGTAAGCTGTATTGAAATATTTCATGTGAGTGAATAACGTTCCCTAAAAATAATATTTTTACTAATAAATTGTTATTTGAATTATTCTATTTAAAGTGTTAAATTTTAAGTATGATTTTCCAAAGACATGGTTATATGATTTGATAGTTTTGAATTATATCATTGGCGTTTCTTTTCACTTTGTTCATTGTATGATTATTCTTATGTATGAAAACGAATAAAGAATAGTTTTGAAAAAGACTTTGGTAAATGTCACACAGAATTGATTTTCTTGATGAAACACTTGTATGTGAATTTTACTATGGGAATAATTATTCCATATGAAAAGAGGAAAACCTTTGATAATTTATTTTGATGTTCATGCTGGGGTTTCATAATTATGAAGTTATTTTAGTGAAAATTATTGCATTGAAAGGTGTGGTGATTATTAAATGGCAAATAGACTCCACACATGTTGGAAAGGTTTTTTAGAAATGACTGAATACATAATGCTGGTTACTAACAGTAGTACTGTTAGTCCTTGGTGTACTATAGTTAAACCCGAGTTCGATGAATATTCTTGGGTCTCCTACTCGTGCTAGTTATTCGTGGGATTTATTCTCATGCATGTTCCTCATAGGTCTTATGCATGCGCCTATTAATTTCATAGATCTTATTACTGCGCCTAGTATTCGTGGGTCTTGTACCTGCGCTTGTTTCATGGCCTCATGCTATGGTTGGTTATTTACACTCAGACTATGTGTCCACACCTATTTTTGTGGCCTCGAGCCATGCCTGATTAGTTAGTTATCCACCTAGACTGTGTGTCCATGCTTATTTTTGTTCTGTCGAAGTCCTACAGAAAAAGTATAGTTTTGAAATTATTATTTTAAATGGATTTCTTGAAATAAAAATGCTTATCGAAATATTCATATTTAGTTACAAAATGTTATATTTACATTTAAACATGTTGAAATTATTTATTTCTGTATTTTAAATTATATTTTTGGGATGTTATTCACAAGTAGATTATTTTGGCTTCAGATAATGTCGTTGACTCTATTCCTCCAGCTGAGTAGTGAAGAGCCTCACGTCCAATCTGAAGCATTATTTTTGGCATATCTACTTATAATATAATTATAAATTATGAAATACTTGTATTATTTTATTTGAAGTTTAGATGCTCCACCTAGTTTATATACAAGATTATGGTTATTTTGGAAACATCTGCAGGTGATTTGAAACATTCACATTCTGTTGTAAGATTGTCAGAAGGTCAGTCATACAAAGACGATCATTTAAAATTCATATAGATGACTTGCCCTTTTGATAAAAATGTAATATATTATGATAATTGCTTTAAACGTTTTATTTAAGGTTTTAGGTTTAAGAAATATGAATTTATTCATATTCTTTGCTAGTCACAACTCAAATTTTGGGACAGTTAATGACAAACCCATATTTTTATATATTTATTTATATCATTTTGGTCAGCTTTTGTCATTATTTTGGTCATTAATTATATTATTTATGTACTATTTGATTTAATGTACCTTACATTTGAATTAGTATTTAATATGGATATAATTGTTATATCTTTATGATTTCTCCCAAACAATTATTTTTGGAACAAAAAGTATTACATTATTATAATTTTATATTTTAGGAATTTAGGAGAAATCGAAATTCACAAATGATAACAAAAAGCTACAAAATCAAAAACTACATTATATGACTCAATGGGCTAAATCTTACGATTTGGCTCATTATGTCACCTTTTTAATTGATGACCAGGAAGAAACATGAGGGGAGGTAGAATTGAAAAGAGAAAAAGCACTCCCACACATACAGTTGACTGCCGCAAGAAAGAGAACACGCACAGGAGCTCCAAAAATTCATTCATACCACAGACCTTCATACGGCGACAGACATGAACAGGTACCGATAGAGTAGAGAACTCATGCCACTTATCAACACTCATTAACGATGTGACTGTGCACTGACCAGAACCCACCATTCACCTCCATCTACATTTAATCTAACTTCATCTCACGGCACCTCTTGTCTCCTGTGCACGCTGCATCCTGAAGCCTTTCATTCATCATCATCCATCTCTGAGTCCATGGATGAATGTTTGATGCTTAGTGTAGCAGTGTCTGTGACAGCTATGCGTGGCTAGAGCATCCTAATCTTCTAATTCAATAGCAAATTCATGAGCTTAGGATCTCAAAGGGGAGTATAAGTTACTCTAATTCTCTACCCAATAATTATATTATGACTCCTAAGTCTTAGGATTAATTTTATAATTATTGGGAATGTTTAGAATGATTTATTTATATTTATTGAGGATTATTGTGACTGAATTAGCTTTTAAAATCTTTAGTCCTATTTTATTATTCTAGTGGCAGTTAATAAATTAAGACTTATAAAATATTTTGTAACAATTCGAGGTCGCTCGTTTGTTGTATTAAAGCTTAATTATAATTCTTAATTCATTTTTCATAACTCTAATATTTGTTGAAGCTATGATTGCCTGTGTTATTGAATTGGAGGATTTCTTTTATTATTAATCACCTTTGAATTTATTCTTTTCATTTATTATCATTCATTATCCCTTCCTATTAATACCAAAAATATTTTATTTAAATCTATTTTAAATTCATTGCATTTAGTTATTAGTCAACAAATCCAAATCTCATTTTCTAATTTAGGTTGCATTGCATTTAGTTACTTAGAAATTAAATTTTATTTTTGGCTCCTCAAAGAGAATGACCCGAGGTTGCACTATACGTAATCATTAGTTTAATTTTTGAAGTAACCCTAAGGCGATATCGGATTAACTAAGTAACTAAGTGTCAAGTAATATTTTTTGGATTAATTCAATCACTGAGCCAGTCTTAGTTAATTTGCATAACATTTGCATTTGCATTTTCTCTTGCATTATCTATTTAAAAAAACAAAAAGGTTCATTTTCTTTGGTTTGTTTTTTTATTTGGTTTTTCTTTTGTTTCATATTTTTTTAGCTGACTGCTACTATTTATGCCTAGGAGTGATAGGGCTTTACCTTTGATTCCCTTAAATCTTGAAATTGAAAGGTCTGTGAAAAAGATTAGAAGAAAGAGGAGATTAGAGGGTACAAGTCAAGTTATTGTCAAGGAGGGATATATTTCATAAGAGTCAAGTTTATCATCTAGTGAACAAGAGTCTAATGCGAGAGTTACCTCTAGGGAACACATGTCTGTTAGTGCTTTTGAATTAGAACAAGAAACCATGGATGGTGCTAACAATAATAATGGTTATAATGGGCTGAATAGGAATAACAGACACAATGAGAACAACTTAGGAAATAATGGTGAGGAGGATAGAAGTATGAGGGAGATTAATAATTCTAATGTTAATTATGATCCCTATAGCTTTTATACTGATAATGTAAACTTTGAAATTAAAGGAGCATTAATTTCTTCCTTACCTAAATTTCATTGCTTTGCAGGTGATGATCCACACAGGCATTTGAAGACTATGCATATGGTGTGCTCTTCTATGAAATCACCCACGGCTAATCTTCAACATGTATTGAGGAGGGCATTTCATTTTACTTTAGAAGGCAAGGCCAATGAGTGGCTTTACACACTACCCCAACATTTTACTTCATTGACTTGGGATCAGTTACAAGGAGCATTCTTGGATGAATATTTCCCTACCTCTGAAACTTCAAGGTTAAAGCAGGAGATAACTAGTGTGGTACAATGAGATAATGAATCCATGCACGAGTATTGGACTAAGTTCATCACACTTCTAGCTTAGTGTCCACGCCACAATATTTCAAAGAATGATTTGGTTAATTCTTTCTATGAAGGGTTACTTCGACATCATAAGCCCTCAATTCATGCCGCTACAAATGGTCTCCTAGAGAATTGAGTCCTAATGCTGCATGAGACCTACTTCAAAAGATGGCTACCAATGACCATCAATCTGGACACACAAGAAAAGTGTATAATACCTCTTCTATTTCTTCTCAAGATATTCTTGCTGAAATTGCTACTTTGGGGAACCGAATGGAGAAAAGACTTAGTATTTTGGAGAATAATGTGAATGCCAAGTAGGTTAATTCAATGGGTCACTCTCAAGCTATAGTTGACAGTTGTGAGTACTGTGGGTCAATGATGCACGCCTTCAATACTTGTTCTTGATATGAAGAGGTTTCTTCCCTGTACCAAAATAGGAATGGCCAATATCAAAAGAGGGATCCCTACTCTAACACTTATAATCCAGGTTGGAGAGATCATCTTAACTTTAGATGGGATGGAAATCAAGGCAATCCTCAAGGGAATTTCTCAAATCAAGTGGTACCTAATCAAGGGTCATCATCTTCTTTTTCTAGAGGTAATAAACTTGGTATGATTATGAAAGGTATTACTAAGCTCAATTCAAAGTTTGACAATCAGAAGTCATAAACTGAGGCTAAGTTACATACTATGGAGAATAAGATGGATTCATGTCTACAAAATGTGTTCTCTAAATTGGAGCAAATAGAGACTAAGCATAAGAATTTGAATGCTTTTGTTATTCAATTCTCCAACAACTTGAGTGAATAACAAGCAAAGAGTAGTGGTTCTATACACTCAAACACGGTGATAAATCCAAAATCTTTGAATGCAATCACACTGAGAAGTGGTTAGAAAATTGGGCCAAAAATGTCAAATTCAAAGAATATGAAGAGGATAAAGAGCAAGTTGATGAGGAAATAAAACTTGAGTCTCCTCCTGCCAAAACTACTCAAGAAATTCCCAAGCTGAGAAAGAAGCTTCTATCTAATCTAAAGTCCTACAAGAAAAGAAGTTCTTGGAGAAGTGTCAGAAACAACCAATGATGTAAAATAATGAAGTGGCAACTACTATCATAAAGGGACCAATGGATAAAGGATCACCTTCTGACTCTAAAGGTGATAAGGTAAATATTCATGACTTGCCTTTTCCAAATTCTTATTTGGTTAGTAAAATGCTCGTTGAAAAGAAAGATAATGATGAATTATTTGAAATATTTAGAAAACTTGAGGTTAACGTGCCATTGCTTGAATTGATTAAAAAGATGCCTAAGTTTGCTAAATTCTTGAAAGACCAATGTACAAACAAAAGAAAGTATAGGCATATTGAGAGAATCCAACTGGGGTTGCCTTATTTAAGCCACAGTTGCCTATTAAATATAAAGACCTAGGTTCCTATACTATTCCTTGTACCATAGGTAGAACTACAGTTTCCCATACCCTACTTGACTTAGGTGTAGCAATTAATGTCATGTCGACCTCTATTTATAAGACCTTAGGTATTAAAGCTTTGAAAGACACTAGGGTAGTGCTTGGCCTAGCTGATAAGACGGTGAGATACCCTAAAGGTATTCTTGAGGATATTCTCATGCAAGTTAAAGGTCTTGTTTGAGAGTACTTTGATTTTAGGTAGACCTTTCCTTTTAACTACTGAGACAATAATTAACATGAAAAAGGGTCTTATCACTCTGGGGATTGGGGATCAAGAAGTGCAATTTAGTCTTTCGTAAGCTATGAATCAGGGTTATGAAGATTGCTCTTATTTGGGTATTAGTTCAATTGAATGTCATGATGTGGACCACTTACATGAGACTAATATGAACGGACCTCACTTGTGTGACATGGTTGTGAAGCGTTATGATGCTTTTACTTGTCGATCTTCCTCCCACCCTTCTCATGTCTGTGCATGTGAAGGTGGTGTATCATGTGCCTATTGTTTAGAGATAGATAGTTAGATTTCTTCTACTCATGAATTTGTTGTATCATGTTGTTTTGACTTTGATATTACTGCTGATTCTACACTTGATAGCCTTGAGAAAGGTGTATTGCTTGATTTTATAGGAGCTGATGATAAAGAGGTTAATTCACGAGCTACAAATATAGCTGCCTTATTGAGTGGCTCTGGAACATTAGAAGATCATAGCAGTGATTCTGCTACTACCTTAGTCCTTTCTAATCCCACTTTCACTTTCAATTTATTTTTTTCTATTGATCAGACTGATCCTAACTCTCCTATTTCTAGGTCATCTGATATTGGCACTGAGTCAGGAAGTGGAGAAAATATACACCACATTAAGCTTATATATCTTTCCCCAAGCCACATGGACACACCACTCGCACTGAATACACTTGATATAACAAGGATGATTCCTTATATTGTGTAACCCCCAGATTTAGAATTGAAACCCCTCCCCTCTAACTTGAAATATGTCTTTCTTGCTGATGATTGTAAATTGCCTGTTATTATTTCCAGTTCTTTGAGTAGTTCTGAAGAAGAGAAACTAGTTTTAGTGTTGAAAAGGTATAAAAAGGCTATAGGTTGGTCTTTAGGAGATATACCAGGGATTGATCCCTTGGTTTGCACACACAAGATCCTTTTAGCTGAAGGTTCAAAGCCAGTTAAACAGCCATCAAGGAGGTTAAATCCTCTTATTCATGATGTGATTAAAAAGGAAGTATATAAATTATTAAGTGTTGGGATCATATATGCAATCTTAGATAGTGATTCCTTTCTTGATTCTGTACTCTTTTCCTTAGCTGTTCAGGAGCCTTGGTACTCTAATATTGTTAACTATATTGTCACTAATCTTGTTCCTCCTTCTATGTTTAAGTTTCAGGTTGATAAGTTGAAGAAGGAGGTAAGATACTATATCTGGGACACTCCAATTCTTTGTAAGCAATGCAGTGACTAAATCATCAGACTATGCATTCCTAATAATGAGATTCACTCTATCCTTACCTTTGCACATTCTTTATCTTGTGGGGGCATTTTAGTGCTAATAGGATTGCTAGGAAGGTTTTAGAATGTGGATTTTATTGGCCTACTCTATTCAAAGATGCTTATGCTTTCTGTAAGTCTTGTGATAAGTACCAGAGGTTTGGGAGTCTAGGTAAAAAGCTTGAAATGCCTTTAAGACCTAGGCATTTTTGTGAAATTTTTGATGTCTGGGGCATGGATTTCATGGGTCCTTTTCCTCTGTCATTTGGGTTTACATATATATTACTTGCAGTAGACTATGTGTCTAGGTGGGTAGAGGCAGTGTCAACTAGGAAAGATGAAGCTTCTACTGTTACCAAGTTCTTACGCTGTCATATCTTTTGTAGGTATGGCATTCCAAGAGCAATCATCAGTGGCCAAGGAACACATTTCTGCAATAGGACCATAAGGTCTCTACTTGCTAAACATGGAGTTAATCACAAGTTGGCAACTCTTTACCATCCTCAGACAAATGGATTAGTTGAAGTCTCTAATCGGGAAGTTAAATGGATACTAGAAAAGATTGTCAAACCATCTCATAAAGATTGGAGTGAAAGGCTTAAGGAGGCATTGTGGGCTTATAGCACTACCTACAAAATTTCTATAGGCATGTCTCCTTTCTGGTTGCTCTATGGTAAGTCTTGTCATCTATTTATGGAGATTGAGCACAAATCTTATTGGGCAATCAAGGCATATGATGCAGACCTTGGATCCTCACTTGAAAATTGAACGATGCAACTCCAAGAGCTTGAAGAGATAAGACTTGAGTCCAATGATAATGCCAGAATCTACAAAGATAAGCTGAAAATGATTCATGACAAGTAGATTATGAGGAAAAAATTCCATGAAGGTGACAAGGTTTTAAAGTTCAAGGCCTATTTGAAGTTGATGCCTGGAAAATTTGTCACCAAGTAGGAGGGCCCTTTTAGAGTTACCAAAGTGCATTCTTTTGGTACGGTAGAGATGGTGGATAAAGCAACAGGTCATATTTTATAAGCCAATGGTCATATGCTTAAGCACTACCATGAGAATCAGAGACCTCCCTAATTGCACGGTTGTTCCTTTCTACCCTTCTCCTTTACTTTCTCTTGTATTGTTGATAATATCTGTTTGCTAGGATAGTTAAAAGTAAGTGTGGAGGAGAGACTATCACAGTAGTTTTAGATTTATTTACTTTCTGTCTTTTAACAGTTTCTTAGAATATGTTGCATTTTAAAGATTCCTTAGTTTTAGGTTAGTTTCTCTTTGAATAAGTCACCCCTTTTAGCTCATCACTCTTTAATCATTTTTCCTTCTCCCTTTGATATATGCTTTAGTGATACGTTGAGGACAACTAATGGTTTAAGTGTAGGGGAGTTAGGGATTGCTTCTATTAATTCGCGTTGTCATTGCTTGAATCACCATAATTTGAAAAATTAAAAAAAAAATTGAACCTTTGAGCTAAATTGATTGGATTTTTCAATGCTATATGAGCAAATTGTTGCTGTAATTCCCACCTTCCACTTGACTTTTGTAATCATTGGGCTTTATTTTTAAATCCTTATTTCTTTATGCATGTGAACATTGGCATGTCTAGGTAAGAATGCATTTTGATTTGAGTAATTCTTATTCTGTGTTAATTAGCATAGTGGAGTGTCTTGATGTAGTGTTATTAACCTTGTTTCGTAGCTTATCATAGGGAGGAAACATATAAGAGAAAGTCTTGTTGGAAGGATTATTTAGCCTTATTTTTCTTTCTTATCTTGTGTGATTTCTACCTAACTTTGCTTAACCTCTAGAACTTGTCTAGATTTTTTTTCAAAGCTGCATTAATACCTAGAATTGTGAGCATGATAGGGGCATTTATTTCTAAACCCTTTCACCTAAACACAAGCCATCTCAATTGACCTTTGTTTATCCCTTTGAGCCCATCACTTTCATTTCATTCCATTGATTTTGAACAAGTGCTTTATATGAGTTATATTATATTCTTTATGATTAGCTGTGTACTATTGAAGTTGTTATCTTGATCTTTTTGAGTTAGGTTTGCCAACAAAGAAAAAGGGAGAAAAAATAGAAAAGACAAGAAAAAGAATAAAATGTGCAGAAAAAAGACAAAAAAGAAAGAAGTTGAAAAAAAAGAGAGAAAAAGAAAAAGAAAAGAAAAATTGGCAACAAGACATGAAGTTTAAAATAAGGCATCCTTTGGTAGTTGAAGATTAAAGTTTATCGTTCATTTGATAGTCGCATGTTATCTTACTTTGAGCTATTTCTTAATACTCATGCATTAAACTTGCTCTACATTTCATTCCATCTATTCATTAGCCTTTCACCAACATTACAACCCAATAAAGTCCCCTTGATCATGAATATATGGTATGTTAGTAGTACATATATTATAATCTTTACAAGCCTATGGTAGGTACCAATCTAGGTGGATTGAGTGAAAATTTCCTATGCTTGAGAGTTGAGTGAGACACTTATACCTATGAGAGATCTATTATATTTCCCTTCCTCTATCTTGCTATGTCTTGTGTTACTTTTTTTGCATCGAAGCATGCCATAGCTGTTGAATGATTAGGGATAGAAGTTACTTGAGTTGATTATATATTCTTGCCTTGACAATTTTATGTTTACTTGCATTAAGTTTAACTAACGAATTCCCTTGAGTGATATTTTTACCCATGAGTGCAAAAAGCTAAGTGTGAAGGAGTAGTTAAAGATCAAGAAGGAAGATATTCTAAAGATCGCATTCAGAACCAGGTATAGTGATTATGAACTTTTGGTGATGTCTTTTGGTTTGACAAATGCTCCTGCAATATTCATGGACTTGATGAATTGAGTATTCAGAGCATTTCTTAATAAGTTCGTAATCGTGTTTATTGATGATATCTTGGTATATTCCAAGAGTACAGATGAGCATGAACATCATTTGTGGATAGTTTTACAAATGTTGAGAGAGCAATGACTTTATGCTAAGTTTTCTAAATGTGAATTCTTGTTGAATGATTTCACTTTCTTGGGGCACGTGGTGTCAAAAGATGATATTCAAGTTGATCATAGCAAGGTTGAGGCGGTTAAAAGTTAGCCATGACCTAAACGGTCACTGGGATTTGAAGTTTCTTAGGCCTCGTTGGATATTATCGTCGTTTTATGAAGGATTTTTCAAGAATAGCTAAAATTCGTTAGGGATGACAAGTGTGAGGGAAGTTTTCAGAAGTTAGAGAAGTCTTTGACTTTACCTCTAGTTTTAAGCTTACCTTCAGGAGTAAGAGGGTACACAGTGTATTGTGATGCTTCTCGAATTGGTTTAGGTTGTGTATTAATGCAAAATGGGCAAGTAATTGCTTATGCCTCTAGAAAACTTAAGAATCATGCACAAAATTATCCAACTCATAATCTACAAATGGCCACAATGGTGTTTGCTCTGAAGAACTGGAGACATTAGTTGTATGGTGAAACTTGTGAAATCTTCACTTATCATAAAAGTCTCAAGTAAATTTTTTAGCAGAAGGATCTGAATCTCAGACAGAGAAGATAGATGGAATTGTTAAAAGATTATGATTGTACGATTCTGTATCATCCTGACAAGGAGAATGTGGTGGATAATACTTTAAGAAGAAAGTCTATGGGTAGCTTGGCACATATAAATGTTGAAAGAAGACCGTTGATATAGAAAATTCATAAAGTTGAGCAAAAGGGAGTCGTATTTGAAATCACTGATAGAAGAACATTTTTAGCTCATTTGTAGGCTCATTACTCTCTAAATGAACATAATAAGGAGGCTCAATGGGATGCAAGTTGTAAGATTTAGTCAAAGAGGGAAGTAATACAGAATTTGTGGTTGACCATGAAGATGTTCTGAGGTACAATGGTAGGATTTACGTGCCTCAAGTTCAAGACTGGAGAAAGCAAATTCTAGAAGAAACTCATCATTCTGCTTATACTATTCACCCTGGAATAACTAAAATGTATCAAGATTTGAAACAATTGTACTGGTGGCATGGTATGAAAAATGATGTGGCAAACTTTGTTGCACGTTGTTTGGTGTGTCAATAAGTTAAAGCGGAACATCAGAAGCCTGTGGGACCATTGCAACGTTTAGAAATACCTGAGTGAAAATGGGAAAATATAATAATGGATTTCATTGTTGGTTTGTCCCATACTGTAAAGGTTTTGACTCTATCTGGGTGCTTGTTGAGTTAACTAAGTTAACTCATTTTCTTCTAATGAAGATGACTTACAGTGCAGTTAGATACGCCGAGATTTATATTGCTGAGATTTTGTGATTGCATGGAGTCCTAATATCTATCATTTCAGATCGAGGGCCCCATTTCACTTTTCGATTTTGGGAATCATTTTAAAAAACATTGGGTACTCGATTAAACTTAAGCACTACTTTTCATCCTCAAACTGACAGGCAATCTGAGATAACGATTCAAATAGTTGAGGATATGTTAAGATCCTCTATCAGATTTTAGTGAAAGTTGGGATAATAATTTACCGCTAGTAGAATTTGCCTATAATAATAGCTACCAATCAAGTATTCAAATAGCACTATTTGAAGTATTATGGAATACAATGTAGGTCTCCAATTTGATGGTTTGACGTTGGTGACAGAGATTTCTGGACCAGATTTGGTTCAGGATGGTAAAGAGAAGGTGAAACTAATTCAACAAAGGTTATTGACAGCTTAGAGCTAACAGAAATCTTACGTAAATCATAATCGCAGAGAATTGGAATGCATGGTTGGGGATAAAGTATTTTTAAAGGTGTCACCAATGGAAGGTGTCATGAGATTTGGGAAAAAAGGCAAGATGAGTCTGAGGTATATTGGTCCCTTTAAGATCTTAACAAAGTGGGTGCTATAGCTTATTGATTAGCCTTACCACCAGAGTTATCGGGAATTCATCCGGTGTTTTATGTGTCAATGTTACGGAAGTATATATATGATCCTTCTCATGTTATGGAACATTAAGAAGTTCGTGTAAATGAAGACTTGTCAAATAATGAGTATCCAATAGCTATTATTGATAGACAAGTAAAGAAGTTAAGATCCAAAGATATTTCTTCAGTAAAAGTGTTATGGCATATTCATTCAGAGGAAGAAGCTACTTGGAAAATTGAGAGTGAGATGTAGAGCAAGTACCCACATTTGCTTGAGAATTGAGGTGAGACTATTTTCAAATTCGGAGGACTGAATTTCTTAAGAGGGGAATAATGTAATGACCTTGGAAAATGCTTAGATATGATAATAATTTATTAAATGATATATATATTTTCTGGCAAGAATAGCATAAGAGTAAGTGACTAGCTAAGTGG
Organism: Leucaena leucocephala; assembly: GCA_037074615.1. Classification (NCBI taxonomy): domain Eukaryota; kingdom Viridiplantae; phylum Streptophyta; class Magnoliopsida; order Fabales; family Fabaceae; genus Leucaena; species Leucaena leucocephala. The sequence continues at coordinate 6,983,865 of CM073553.1, forward strand.
TCAGAGATAGGAGAGTTGAGTAAGAGGTCCCCTATTTGAATCTCAGCACATGTAGAAGTAGGATTTTATTATTTTTTCAAACGTGTGAAATTAACAAACTGCCCCACTAACCCTTTTATTTATGAAACACGCTTTTACCTGCCATTTTGTTTCAGCATCCGTGAGAGAGTGAGAGCAGAGGAAATTTACAGGGAAGCTTCGTCACTTGAGTATTGTAGGTGACGTTAGATCCATCGCCTTGCATCAGTCAGCTTCTTCCGTCCGTGCTACCGCCACCAGTGTCATAATTCCTTCTACAGCTGTCGTCGTGCTGGTTGCTGCTGTCATCTTGCAAATGTGGCATGCAGATTTATAGCTCCCTTCTCTGTTTAGAACGTTGTGTGTAAATGGTACGTTATGGATCTTTTCCTTCCCTGCTTGCCGGAGCTATGTGTGCGAGGGATTTCTATTTGCTGTTAAGCTGTGCGTGATATGTGGAAACGTTGTTGTTTATATATATGTATATATGCTGCTGTATGGATTTATTTTGAGAGAAGAAGAAGATGTGGACGCTGTAGCATATATGAATAAACGTTGATAGTTGCTGCTGTGTGTTTTAGTTTAAAAAAACAGAAGAGAGAGAGAAAGAAGGCATTGGACGCTACTGTTTCGACACACACATATTTTGTTCTACTGTAGGTGTATATATATATGTATAGCTTGCTGTTTAGGTTGATATATATCTATATATGATGTTGTGGTTCATTGTTCAGAGAATTGTGCTGCTGTTTTGGAAGCTAGATGGCATATGTATGTGTATATATAAATATATATATGGTGTTGCTGTTATGATTTAGTTGGAAAAGGAGAAGACGCCGTTAATGCTGTGGAAAATGAACAGTATAGTATATATATTGTGTTGCTGAAATGGCAAGTATATATATATATATATGGATTACGTTGTTGTTATGGTGCAAAGTGTTGAGATTTTAGTTGTGAAAGAGAAATTTGAAGACTTTGAAAGCTGCATTTTGAAGCATGATGTTGCGTATAGGAGCTGGAAAGTATCACTGTTTTCATATTTTAATGTGTGCTAGAGTATATTTAAGTGAAAAATTAAAATGTACCAAGCACCTAGAGACCCCAATATGAACAATGACTGAAAATATTTGGGATGTATAGAAATATAATGTTATGTTATAATATCCATTACAACTAAAATTTGAGTTTAAATATTAATGATTTATTTTCAGAAAATCTAGGGAAATAAAGAGAGAATATTATTTCGAACCTTAAAGCTGGAGTAAGCTGTATTGAAACATTTTAGGTGAGTGAATAACATCCTTAAAAATGATATTATTACTAATGAATTGTTAGTTGAATTATTCTATTTAAAGTGTTAAATTTTAAGTATAATTTTCCAAAGACATGGTTATATAATTTGATAGTTTTGAATTATATTATTGATGTTTCTTTTTACTTGGTTCATTATATGATTATTTTTATGTGTGAAAACAAATAAAGAAAAATTTTGAAAAAGTGTTTGGTAAATGTCATATGGAATTGATTTTCTGGATGAAATACTTTTATGTGAATTTTACTATAGGAATAATTATTCCATATGAAAAGAGGAAAACCTTTGATAATTTATTTTGATGTTCATGCTGGGGTTTCATAATTATAAAGTTATTTTAGTGAAAATTGTTGCATTGAAAATTGTGGTGTTTATTAAATGGCAAATAGACTCTATGGAAAGGTTTTTAGAAATGATCGAATATAAATTACTGGTTACTAACAGTAATACTGTTAGTCCTTGGTGCACTATGGTTAAACGATGAATATTCGTCGGTCTAGTACTCGCGCCGATTATTCGTAGGATTTATTCTGTACCTATTCCTCATAGGTCTTGTGCCTGTGCCTATTATTTGTGGGTCTTATACCTGTACTTGTTTCATGGCCTCGTGCTACACTTGGTTATTTACCCTCGTGGATTATGTGTCCACACCTGTTTTTGTGGCCTCGAGCCATGCCTAATTAGTTATGTCACGTCCAAGAATTTGGACCGTGACTGGCACAGAATATGAATAATTTCACATTCTGAAAGCCTTAAACCTTAAATGAAACATTTGAAATGAAAACCATTACATTTTATAAATCAAAAGCCAATTCTCTGTTAGGAATCTCGGCAAGATAATCGCTGTATAACTGATCTCCCAATGATCCTACAACTGACTAAAAACGTTCAAGTTTCTATAACGTTTTTCAAAATCAATATAATCTTTTCTAATGACTATATGGAGCATTTATCTTCTCTTCAAAATAACAAACACTTTCTAAATGATAATTTCATCAAAAGTAGTTTTGTCAAAAATGACGCTTCGGACCAGCAACGAGGCTCTTCACTGCTCAGCGAAAGGGTTAGGGTCACCTGCACTATCTGAGGCCAAATAATCTACTCTGAATAACGTCCCAAGAAAAACATGATTTAAAAGATTGCGGAAATAAACAATGCATAAACATGTTTTGAACATCTCGTATTTCAATGCAAACTTTTCTGAAAACATTTTCATTCAGAAAAAAAACAATTTAAAATAACCATTTCAAATCATTTATCCTTGCAAGACCATAATCTTTTCCGTAAACATTATTGTTTCAGAGATTCAATTTGAAATAAATATTTCAATTCAATCATTGTAAAACAATCATTTCAAAAAATATAATATTTCTGTAGGACCTCAACAGAATGAAAGCAAACATAGACACACAGTCCACGAGGGTACCTAACCATCAGACGCTACTCGAAGCCATAAAACAGACGTGGACACACAGTCCACGAGGGTAACTAACCAATCTGGCAGCTCGAAGCCTCTAACTGTTAGTGGCTCAGCCACTACCCTTCGTGAGTACGAAACCCACGGTGAAATCTGGTAGCTCAGCCACTACCCTTCGCGAAAATGAAACCCACGGTAAAATCTGGTAGCTCACCCACTACCCTTTGCGAGTACGAAACCCACGGTGTAATTTGGTAGCTCAGCCAGAAACCCACGGTGTAATCCATCGAGCTCGGGTAACCAAGGTGCACCAAGGGCTAACAGTACTGCTATTAGCAACCAGCGTTCTGTATTCCATCCCTTTCTAAAACATTTCTATCATGCATGGGGTTTATTTCACATGTAATAATCTCAACCGTTTTAATGCCATAACCGTTGGTAAAAACCACTTTGAATTTCAAAAACCCCAGCATGTACATTTAAAATCAAGTTACTGTAAAAATATATGAAATTCGCATAAGAATATATTTCATGAATAACATCAGTTCAATGCAACTTTTGCTAAACTCTTTTCGAAAGCTTATTCATCCATTTTCATACACAATAATAATTCCGTTGTAAACCAATTGAAAGAAAATTATTTCTATCGATTTAAACCATACTTTCATAAAAATTTATTTTTCGCAATTCATATTTAAAATTCAACATTTGAAATGACAATGCATTTGAAAATGTAAATTTTTGGGAACGTTATTCACTCACCTGGAATGCTTCACTCACTTATTCTTGCCTTTAGCTTTTGAATATTATTCTACCTTTGTTTTCCCAAATATTCTGAAATAAAAAGCTACAGTAAGGATTATCATTCGTCTCTTTTGTACCGTATACCATTATGAATATTCATGAGAATAGATTACTTGTCCACATAAACTTTTACTAAACCTGAAACACGCATTCATAATTAACAACCTCCCAAGACTTTACCTCTACTTCCAGTTTCATCCACATAACATTCAAATCATAGGTATATATATATACTTACCCCTACTTTAAAATACTTAATCTCTTCAGTTAACCACATGCAAAGACATACAACCACATTCAACTTAATTTCTATCAATTATGAACTTTAATATTTATCATAATATTCCTAAACTTTTGCTTTTATTCCAAGCCTTTTACTAAGCTTCTTACTTGGCTAAGTCTAACCACAAGTTAACTTTTTCTCAGGTAAGCATTGCCGTACCACACATTAAACAAGAAATTCCAAATCATAATTTCCAGCTCTATTCCATTGATGCTAAAACTTCATTAGTCATTTCCTTTCAACGGTTAATATCCACTTAGCATACTTATACTGCCTTTAGTTATCTTGGAATTATGACATTTTCATTTTTTATTTAAATATCCAGAACCTAAATCTTTTAAGCATCCTTCCTTAAACAACCGATTGGCATATCAAGTTTCCTTAACGTTTGGGTACCTGCAAAAACTTGCAAAACTAGAACTGTACACTTCTGTGTTTTTTTTTAAACCACGCCCACCATAGTGAACCCTTGCTTCTGCACATAACATACCCAAAAATCTATTTTACACCACCCAGAAATGAACTCAACACTGAAGACCCACATGTTCAATTTTTCATTAAGCAATACTTGTACCTTCAGATTAGATTTCAGGATGTTCAATATCAGACAAACCAGAGACGCAAGTATGCTAAATACAATCCACACTAATGCCAGCCTCTACCCTTTCTCTGTTCTATTTGTCTTGTATCTATAACTTTTAAACAGAAGAGCAGCTCACAGCAATGAAGAAACATAGATATAGATACACACAGATAAAACATTTTCCTGACAGCAATGCATACATTCAACCCCTTCAGCCCCATAACAGAGTCCCCACATACACACAATAGTAAGCTCTTACGTATACCCATATACCATAGGAATTTAACAGGAATAGTAGCCACAGAAGATCCAATGCATGAAAGGAGGAGAAGAGACTCCAAAATTTCAAAACTTACACAAAGATTCGATCAAAAGGAATGAGTAACTGAACTAACCCAATAACCAACCTTTGTGACCAATTAATTCCACAATACAAACTTAACAGAAGAGGGAAGGGTCCAAAAGCTTACCTTATACCAAATCACGAGCTCCCTTGTTCTCTCTCTCTGCTTCGCCGATGAGTACAGTGCCAAACCAGACGGTAGGGCTAAAGAGTTTTCCCCCAGTTGAAGACGGCAAGCCACCTAACAGAATACTTCACCGTCATTCACCTTCCCTCTCTCCCTGCACTCGCCCACTCTGCTCCATTTAAATAACCATCGGCACAGGGTGAAGTGACAATTTTCGGCTGTGACAGCACGACCAGAGTGACTGTCTGAAGCAACGCTTGGCTGCACGACATCGCTTGAGTGAAGGCTCACCGCTGCACTTGCTGAGCCTCTTCCTCTGCTACAGCCACATAAATCAGTGAAAATGAAGAAGGGAGGTACGGTCTGCAAAGGAAAAAGGAGGGAGGGGCACTTTGGTCATTTCACGCGGGAGAAAAAGAAAATAAAAGGTTTCCTTCTGCACTAGCCCAGGCTCAAACATGGATATTCTATTTTGCACTCCTGTCACATGACCACTCAGCTAACCTGTTCACTTTGAAATTTCCTGCACCGAATATATACATATCCCTTGGTTAAGATAATTTTAAAATAAAATTCATGGGCCATAACATTCTTCCCCTCTTAAGAAATTCGGTCCTCCAATTTTTTTTTAAAATATGAAAACCTTAGCTCTCAAATAAATGCGAGTACTTGATCCGCATCTTATTCTTCATTTCCCAAGTGGATTCTTCCTCTGAATGATTACGCCATAACACTTTGTCTGAAGAAATCTCTTTCGACCATAACTTCTTTACTTATCTAACGATAATTGCTACCGGATATTCATCATACAGCAAATCTTCGTTCACATGAACCTCTTGATATTCCACAACATGAGATGAATCATACAAATACTTTCATAACATCGATACGTGAAATACCAGATGAATCCCTGACAACTCTAGTAGCAAGGCTAAACAATAAGCTACCGCACCAACTTTGTAAAAATCTCAAAAGGACTAATACACCTTAGACTCAACTTGCCCTTTTTCGTAAATCTCATAACACCTTTCATTGGAGACACCCTTAAGAACACTTTATCCTCAACCATGAATTCCAATTCTCTATGACGATGATCCACATAGGAGTTCTACTGATATTGAGCCGACAACAATTTTTATTGAATTACTTTCACCTTTTCCTTAGCATCTTGAGCCAAATCAGGTAGTAAAACCACTTTGTCCCTAACTATAACCCATCCGATTGGAGATCCATGTAGCTTTCCATAATATGCCTCAAATGGTGCCATTTAAATACTGGATTGATAACGATTATTATAAACAATTTCCACTAGCAGCAAAAGTTTATCCAAACTTCCACTGAAATCCATAATACAGATCTGAACATGTCTTCAACTATTTAGATTGTTCTCACTGATTGTCCATCAGTATGAGGATGAAAAGCAGTACTTAGACTAACTCGAGTACCCAATACTTCCTGAAATTATTTCAAAAAAAACACGAGAAGTAAACTGGGGCCCTCTATCCAAAATGATAGACACTGGAATTTCGTACAATCGCCAAATTTCCTCAATGTAAATCTCGACGTATATAGCCGCACTGTACATCGTCTTCACTGGAAGAAAATGAGCAAACTTAGTCAATCTGTGGACAATCACCTATATAGAGTCAAAACCTTTAACTGTACGGGGCAATCCAATAATGAAATCCATTGCTATGTGTTCTCACTTCCACTCAAGTATTTCTAACCGTTGTAACGGTCTTGTAGACTTCTGACATTCCACTTTAACTTGACACACCAACCAACATACAACAAAATTCGCTACATCACTCTTCAAACCATGCAACCAATACAGTTGCTTCATATCTTTATACCAGGGTAGATAGTATAAACAGAATGATAAGCTTCTTCTTAAATTTGCTTTCTCAATTCTTGAACTCGAGGTACGTAAATCCTGAACAAAATGGCGATAATATCCTGCAAGGCCTAAGAAACTTCAAATTTCAGTGAATGTAATAGGTCGCGGTCAACTTTTGACTGCCTCAACCTTGCTAAGGTCAACCTAAGTACCGTCTTTTAACACGATGTGTCCAAGAAAGTGACCTTAATTAACCAAAACTCACTTAGAAAACTTAACATAAGGCTGCCATTCTTGCAACCTTTGCAACACTATTCGCAAATGATGCTCATGCTCCTCTGTACTCTTGGAATTACTGTACAACTATTATGAGCACCAAAAACCAAATCCTTAAGTCAACCTCCATATATATATAACCTTCTAAAGCCCTTAATCATAACATAACACTTGAACACTATTTAAACATTCTTAAAACATGAAAACAACAATTTCAAGTTCCAATAACTAATAATCTAAACCTTAAAGCCGTCAACAACACCATCCAAGTGATCCATAACATACGTCACCTTTAAGCCTTTAGGTGTCCACTATATTTCAGTTCCCTCTTGAATACACTTGCAATACATGCTTAAGTTTTAAAAACATGGGCATCTTCAGCCCTAACTCCCCTAATAAAAATCCTAATGCATTTAACATCCATTAACCAATTGTAATATATAAAATACTCAAGCAGTGAGCAAATATTGTTCCATTCATTTGTTTACAACTATAATAATTAACTTCACCTAAAATTCTCTTCAGAATCCCATCTTAAAATATATTCAACACTTCATTACAAATCTAGAATCAATAGCTATTTATCCCAAACCATTTAACTCATGTTTCAACCTTGACTAATCAAAATTTACAACACTAAACAAACATTTAAATATCTTCATACCCCACACTTGGAATATGCATTTAAACAAATTTTATTTCTCTTAGCTTACCAATGCAGGACCTCGTAGAGTTTTGAAATCAGTTCTCAAGCTCAAAACTCATAGCCTTTAACATTCCAAGGACCCAAAATCATAAAACACTAACCATTAACTTGATTTTACCTAATCAAAACTTCAAAATCCACCCAAAACAAGTTTATACACCTTTTTTCAATGCCGTCAAACAAAATTCCATAGGTTCCTCTCTAGAACAAAAACATGTGAACTTAGTAAGATCCAATTTAATGCATTCTAATAACTTGACTAAAATATTATATGCTTCAATAACACTACAGGTTTCTTCACAAATTTCATGCCTATATACTATAAAAATAACAGGGGACTGAGAATTTGTTGTTTTAGCTTTAAATAAGATATTTTTATAGAGATCTAAGGGGTCAACCTTGCCCTAAATCAAAGTCTCCTATGACCCTGTCCTCTCCCTCTAGGAGGCAAGTCACTTCGCTGGGCAAAGCCTCTGTCTGAAGTCTTATCACTTCTAGAGCTTCTTCCAACATGTGTATGTCTCAGCGCCAAAAACATAGAAAATATTCAATTTTTAAGGAAATTATGATTTCTAAAATCACAAGAAAACCCAAAACACTTTTGAATTTCTCATAGAGATCTTCAGAAATGCCTCAACTATAGTTATGCCCGGGTTCATAACAATAATTGAGACCCCACCGAAGTATCCCTACTCCACTTAGCCATAGAAAAACTTGGCTTTGATACCAAACTGTCACGTCCCAGAATTTGGACCGTGACTGGCCCAGAATATGAATAATTTCACATTCTGAAAGCCTTAAACCTTAAATGAAACATTTGAAATGAAAACCATTACATTTTATAAATCAAAAGCAAGTTCTCTGTTAGGAATCTCGGCAAGATAATCGCTATATAACTAATCTCCCGATGATCCTACAACCGACTAAAAACGTTCAAGTTTCTATAACGTTTTTCAAAATCAATATAATCTTTTCTAATGACTATATGGAGCATTTATCTTTTCTTCAAAATAACAAACACTTTCTAAATGATAATTTCATCAAAAGTAGTTTTGTCAAAAATGACGCTTCGGACCGGCAACAAGGCTCTTCACTGCTCAGCGAAAGGGTTAAGGTCACCTGCACTATCTGAGGCCAAATAATCTACTCGTGAATAACGTCCCAAGAAAAACATGATTTAAAAGATTGCGGAAATAAACAATGCATAAACATGTTTTGAACATCTCGTATTTCAATGCAAACTTTTCTGTAAACATTTTTATTCAGAAAAAAAAACAATTTAAAATAACCATTTCAAATCAATTATCCTTGCAAGACCATAATCTTTTCTGTAAACATTATTGTTTCAGAGATTCAGTTTGAAATAACTATTTCAAATCAATCGTTGTAAAACAATCCTTTCAAAAACTATAATCTTTCCATAGGACTTCAACAGAACAAAAGCAGACATAGACACACAGTCCACGAGGGTTACTAACCATCAGACGCGGCTCAAAGCCATGAAATAGACATGGACACACAGTCCACGAGGATAACTAACCAATCTGGCAGCTCGAAGCCTCTAATTGTCAGTGGCTCAAGGCCACTAACCTTCACGAGTACGAAACACACGGTGAAATCTAGTAGTTCAGCCACTACCCTTCGCGAGTATAAAACCCACGGTGTAATCTGGTAGCTCAGCCACTACCCTTCGCGGGTACAAAACCCATTGTGTAATCCATTGAGCTCGGGTAACCAAGGTACACCAAGGGCTAACAATACTATTGTTAGCAACTAACATTCTGTATTTTATCCCTTTCTAAAACATTTCTATCATGCATGGGGTTTATTTCACATGTGATAATCTCAACCGTTTTAATGCCATAACCGTTGGTAAAAACCACTTTGAATTTCAAAAACCCCAGCATGTACATTTAAAATCAAGTTACTGTAAAAATATATGAAATTCGCATAAGAATATATTTCATGAATAACATCAATTCAATGTAACTTTTGCCAAATGCTTTTCAAAAGCTTATTCATCCATTTTCATACACAATCATAATTCCGTTGTAAACCAATTGAAAGAAAATCATTTCTATCGATTTAAACCATACTTTCGTAAAAATTTATTTTTCACAATTTATATTTAAAATTCAATATTTGAAATAACAATGCATTTGAAAATATAAATTTTTGGGAACGTTATTCACTCACCTGGAATGCTTCACTCACTTATTCTTGCCTTTAGCTTTCGAATATTATTCTACCTTTGTTTTCCCAAATATTCTGAAATAAAAAGTTACAGTAAGGATTATCATTCTGTAAGGAATTGGAAGACACACAGCGGAAATTAACTTGAAATTTTTTTCATTCCTTGCCAGGATCTACCGTATGTGTTTAAGTCAAGTAGGAAGAATCATTACCTTCAGTGTTCCTCAGCAACTTCCACAGCTTCTGGTCACGACGTTCACAGCTTCTCTCCGCGGCTCGTGCTCCCTTTTCGATCGCAAGAAGTTGATGACTTAGGTCGGCTTCCTCTACTGGTATCCACACGAACAGCATTCTAACCATGAACGATGTGCTAATGTCTCCTGTCCCTCCAGGGCTTTCTCAAGAATTCGTCCTCTCCGTCTCTATTTCGGCAGTTTCTTATCTGCAAACCTTTTGCCAATTCCCCTTTGGCCTTCTGTGTTCTATATGTTTCAAAACATAGCTCCTAAAATCAGATATATAGGATGCTATGTGTTTTCCTCTACCGAATTGGATTTTAGAGTTAATCTTATATTAATTATGAAATTAATACAATATCATATATTGTATAATTTGATAAGAAACTAATTAAATAAATAATATTTTTATTAAATCCGTCCCACAGATTTAATTCACCTATTTATTTAACTTAAAATAAAGATAAGACTGAACTATATTTGATTTATTCTCATAAATCAAATTTGAGATATCATATCAATTTGAATTTCAAATTCAAACATGATAGAGATTTAATTTATAAGGGTTTAGGGTTTAATTTATCCTTATAAATTAAATCTCATATATCTCTTATATATAATGTATATATACGAATTTATATATATACGAATATAAATAAATATATACATCCACCCTGGATCATTCATTGAATCTGGACATCATAGCTCGTGTTGGGCTATTTTGTGTGTGACCCTATAGGCCCATATGAAGTTGGCAGTGGGCCATTTGCTATACTGGCTCACAAGTCGCAAGCGGTCTCTAGCAAGACATAACGACTACCCAAATCATATGAGGATCGTTAAATGATATAACCTTTTATACAACCATATCATGTTCCTTCTGTCATGCAATATTTTGGTCATGGATGAGGCATGGATAATGTTATCCTCCTATTCCTGCCCGTTACTTTCTTGATCCCTGAGTAGTCTGACTATAGAAATGGAACTACCTTTCTATTACAGTATGGCTATACATTTCTCAGACTAACTTATCGAGGGGCCCAGTAATATCTCTCTACGAATGTGAGGGACAAATTCCATCTTAACCATTCACATTCCTCCGCATGAAAAACCACTAAGACCAAACATAGTCTTTATGATCACTCGGTCAAAAGTGACTTTTGACTAGGTCAAAGCTGAGCATTTGTCATGTAGGAATCCATGATGATCTCAGGTCAAAGGGCATAGTTACATGGTTTGTATATGAGAGAAGCTTATGACGTAATCTATGCAGCTTTCTCACAGCGGGTTAGTCCAACACCTTGTACTATTACATGTGCCTATGACTTTGATTTATATCTCTATATATCTTCAAAGTCATATTGGTCTTATTTCATCTCTGCTCCCGCATAAATAACCGACCAAGGATATTTAGGATAAGTTCATGAATTATTCAAGGATGGCCATCACAGTAAACATGCAAATAATATGATAACACAATTAATAAATTCATAAATCAATAATGTTCATAAGACAATGATTGGACCCTAGGGCACAATTTCCAACACATTCGTCTCTTTTGTACCGTATATCATTATGAATATTCATGAAAATAAATTACTTGTCCACATAAACTTTTACTAAACCTGAAACACGCATTCAAAATTAATAGCCTCCCAAGACTTTACCTCTAGCTTCCAGTTTCATCCACATGACATTCAGATCATAGGTATATATATATACTTACCCCTACTTTAAAACACTTAATCTCTTCAGTTAACCACATGCAAAGACATACAACCACATTCAACTTAATTTCTATCAATTATGAACTTTAATCTTTATCTTAATATTCCTAAACTTTTGCTTCTATTCCAAGGCTTTTACTAAGCTTCTTACTTGGCTAAGTCTAACCACAAGTTAACTTTTTGTCAGGTAAGCATTGCCGTACCACACATTAAACAAGAAATTCCAAATCATAATTTCCAACTCTATTCCATTGATGCTAAAACTTCATTAGTCATTTCCTTTCAACGGTTAATATCCACTTAGCATACTTATACCGCCTTTAGTTATCTTGGAATTATGACATTTTCATTTTTAATTTAAATATCCAGAACCTAAATCTTTTAAGTATCCTTCCTTAAACAACCGATTGGCATATCAAGTTTCCTTAACATTTGGGTACCTGCAAAAACTTGCAAAACTAGAACTGTACACTTCTGTGGTTTTTTTTGAAACCACGCCCACCATAGTGAACCCTTGCTTCTGCACATAACATACCCAAAAATCTATTTTACACCACCCAAAAATGAACTCAACACTGAAGACCCACATGTTCAATTTTTCATTAAGCAATACTTGTACCTTTATATTAGATTTCAGGATGTTCAATATCAGACAAACTAAAGAAGCAAGTATGCTAAATACAATCCACACTGACGCCAGCCTCTACCCTTTCTCTGTTCTGTTTGTCTTGTATCTATAACTTTTAAACAGAAGAGCAGCTCACATCAATGAAGAAACACAGATATAGATACACACAGATAAAATATTTCCCTGATAGCAACGCATACATTCAACCCCTTCAATCCCATAACAGAGTCCCCACATATACATAACAGCAAGCTCTTACGTATACCCATATACCATAGGAATTTAACAGGAATAGCAGCCACAGAAGATCCAACACATGAAAGGAGGAGAAGAGACTCTAAAATTTCAAAACTTACACAAATATTTGGTCAAAAGGAATGAGTAACTGAACTGACCCAATAACCAACCTATGTGACCAATTAATTCCACAATACAGACTCAACAGAAGAAGGAAGGGTCCAAAAGCTTACCTTATAATAAATCACGAGCTCCCTTGCTCTCTCTCTGCTTTGCTAATGAGTACAGCTCTAAACCAGACGGTAGGGCTAAAGAATTTTCCCCTAGTAGAAGACGACAAGCCACCTAACAGAATACTTCATCGTCGCTCACCTTCCCTCTCCCCCTGCACTCGCCCACTCTGCTCCATTTAAAGAACTATCAGCATAGGGTGAAGTGACAATTTCGGCTATGATAGCATGACCAGAGTGACTGTCTGAAGCAACGCTCGGCTGCACGGCATCGCTTTCGTGAAGGCTCGTCGCTGCACTTGCTGAGCCTCTTCCTCTGCTACCGTTGCATAAATCAATGAAAATGAAGAAGAGAGGTACGGTCTGTAGAGGAAAAAGGAGGGAGGGGCACTTTGGTCATTTCACGCAGGAGAAAAAGAAAATAAAGCGTTTCCTTCTACACTAGCCCAGGCTCGACACGGATATTCTGTTTTGCACTCCTGTCACATGAACACTCAGCTAACTTGTTCACTTTGAAATTCCTGCACCGAATATATACATATTCCTTAGTTAAGATAATTTTAAAATAAAATTCATGGGCCATAACAAGTTAGTTACCCTCATAGACTGTGTGTCTACGCTTGTTTTTGTTCTGTTGAGATCATACAGAAAAAGTATAGTTTTGAAATGATTGTTTTAAATGGATTTCTTGAAATAAAAATGCTTATCGGAATATTTGTATTTGGTTACAAAATGTTATTATTTAGATTTAAACATGTTGAAATTGTTTATTTTGGCATTTTTAAATTGTAGTTTTTGAATGTTATTCACAAGTAGATTATTTTGACTTCATATAGTGCCGTTGACCCGATTCCTCTAGCTGAGCAGTGAAGAGCCTCACGTTCAATCCGAAGCATTGTTTTTGGCATATCTACTTATAATGTAATTATAAATTATGAAATACTTGTATTATTTTGTTTGAAGTTTATATGCTCCACCTAGTTTATAGACAAGATTATGGTTATTTTGGAAACGTCTGCAGGTGATTTGAATCATTCGCAGTATGTTGTAAGATTGTTGGAAGGTCAGTTATACAAAGATGATCCTGCCGAAATTCCTACAGATGACTTGCCTTTTTTATAAAAATTTAATATATTATGATTATTGCTTTCATTTTATATTATGACAATCGCAACAATAAAATCCTTGTTGACCTTGGTTTCTCACCAAAATCTGCCCACCTGCACAATACCCCATGGCTAAGAAGTGCAATTTATTTTAGTGATTAGTCCTTGTTAAATAATTATAATTTTTAAGATATTTTTAATAAATATTATTTTTCCTAAGTCCTTCTCCCTAATTCTCTCTTAAATATCTACTCATCTCCTCTCTCCAGTCCTAAATATATATAATAAGGGATAGTTAGAGACTGATTTTAGTTCTAAATATAATATTTTAATATATTTTATCTCATATATTTATTATTTTTTTCAAAATTAATTCACTTAATTAATTAATTAATTTATAAACTAATATGTAATCTATCATTATTAGAAGTATATATTTTAGGAAAAATCAAATTGCATTATTATAATTAAACGATTTATTTAATTTATTTAAATTAGTAAAGTAGCTCTTGTTATTGTATTAGTGATTGGAGGAGTAGAATATTTTATCAAACAATTAACTTAACTTTTCGTAGCATTAATAAAGAGCATATGATAACAAAACAACTAAAATATAAGCACATAATGTACTCAATTACAATACATGCATCATATCAGGCTGTACTTGACTTGTGTATCATTTTTGTACAGTAGATAAAAATAAATTACCTTATTTTAGGTACACTATCTATGAGATTTTCTTTGAAAGGTATATCATTCACTCAATTAAGGCATGTAATCGACATATACAGTAAAAAGAAAATCTCTATTAGTTGTATCCTTCTTTGTTCTACGTGTCATTACTTATGAGCTGTTCTTAACTTTTTTTTTAGTGTCCAGGTGGCATTCCTTAACTAATAGTCACAGACTAATTCTTCTTAGGCATATAAACCACTAATGAATTTTGCTTCTCCCATCAAATTCTTTCCTATACACACAACCTTATTCAAACTCAAGACATCATATTTAAGGGACGCATCCATATGCCAACTAGTGCCAAGCTTTGTTGATTGTTTCTTAACTGTTTACATACTCATCAGTACTATTCAAAGAATTACAAGAAGAAATTAAACCCGGTACAGAAATTTAAAAAACTAAATAATAGTTAAATTAATTATTTATAATAAATGTGTTTTAATTTTTCTAAAATATATACCTCTAGTAATCCCCAATAAAATTTCTTTTAATATATACAATCTATAGGGATAATTTAAAAAAATATTTATAAATTTAAGAAATAAAATAGATTTATGTATTATATTTAAAACTAAAGCAAATCTTTCTACACACTCCTATAATTAAAATGAGAGAGAGTAATTGCATGAAAATCAAGAAAATTCATAACTATTTATTTGCATCACAATATATTTAAATATATACCCATGTTGTTGTTGCTCACAAGTTGTTCACGACAATGTTCTCACAAGTCACAAAGAGAATATTTTCTCCTCTTCCTTTCTCCTACTATTTTTTTAATGTTTAAGATTTTATTATTTATAAAATATTTTAAATTTTTTAGACATCTTTAAACCGTTGAGATTAAATTTTAATATTTTAATATTTTATATTTTATTACTTATTTTTTATAATTAAACATTTTAATAATAATTTTAAGAAAATTAAATTAAACCGTGGAAATGTTGATGCAATGATTAAAAAATGAAGGGGAAAAAATATGAGAAGAAACGAAAGGAGGAATCTAACAAATTGTTGATTAAGGTGGTTAGCGGTCTGATCACCGTAAGGTGGAAAATATATTTTTCCAAATATGTAAGTAGACATTAAATATTTAAAATGTAAGTATAATTTTGAAAACTCTTCTGTCATGTATCAATTATGCACTCGTTGTGTTATTAATATAAAAATTATATAATTAATTTATAAATATTAAAAAATTAATTAAATTAATTATTTATAATAAATATGTGTTAGTTTCCTTTCAATATATTTTTAATCATTAGTGAAAATTTAGGGATGGAAATAGGTCACAGTTGAAAACTTAATGCCTAGCACAGGCTATTTATTACTAAAACAGAACATAGATAATTGGATAGTTTAAGCTTTAAATGGAGATGGAAGCCTTCGCATTGTGTAGATCCTTGGCCTTGAGAGCGTCATATTCCCTCAAAGTGAGAGGACGAAAACGAGGAGGATTGTCGAAAGGAGAAAGAAGAGCTTCAGATGAAGGCCTATGAAAATATGCATACGAATACCTATCAATTGACTCATTCACTGTGACTCGATGTAGCACTGATATGAACCTTCCATTGGACAGTATCTCAAGTATGTCACCAAGGTTCACCACAAACGCATCTGGATCCGGGTGAACTGGAACCCACCCGATTCCTTCTTTGAAAATCTGCAGCCCACTGGTTTGGTCGCGGATCGGGATGTCGGTCCGGGTCCGGGTCTCGACTTGGGTTTGGTGCAGGAATGTGACAATGGAGGTGTCTTTGTGCTTAGCCAAACCTATGGCCCGATCTGGCTCTGGACAACTCGGATAAAAGTTCATTCGAAGTGTGAAGTTATCACTCTTAACCCATTTCTTCTCCTCATCACGTACACCCAATAACTCTAGGATTAAACCTGTCACCTTCTCTGTTACTTTCTTCAATTGCTTCTGAATCTCTTCCATTGTTTCACTGCATGTGTCCAAAAAAATAATCACTTTTATTCATCAACTAATAGTGTAATATAAATGTGTTTATGAATATGTTACACACAAAGAACAAACGTATATATTTATATACCAAAAATGTGCATGATCGTGATCAGGTAAAACTTTTTTAGCTTCCTCATAAGAAGAACCAGTAATGGTGAACCCTTCATGCCACATGGACTTGGGGAAGAACGGGGATATGGAAGCCGCACCGTACCCGGTCGTGGTACCGGGACGCTGTAAGGCTTTCAGCTTTTGCTCCGTTGGAAGAGAGAAGAGACGCTTGATCTCGTCGTCCACCTCCTTCATAAGAGATAAGGGTATTCCGTGATTTTTCAGTTGAAAAATACCCCACTCCTCGCATGCAAGCCTTATTGCTTCCACGGCATTCGGATCCGTCAAGTCCACCACCGGAATAGATATCGACCCATCAATGACAACGTCGGAGCATCCATTTGGCCACCATGCGTGAGAATCAGGTAAGCTCTTTGCTGAAGAAAAGTCCATGGGAGCATTTTTTGATGCTTCAGCAGAGAATTCTCCAGCCATTTCAAGGACTTTTAGTTTGAGGTATGATGAATATTTGAGCAATCTAATTACTATCAATTGTTGGAATAGCCAGAATAGTGTTGTTGACTATTTATAGACTTACAAGAGAGATTGTAATATACATTCATTACAATACATGCATACCGCACATATTTAATTAATTACATACATGTATCATTAATGGTTTTACTGATTTGATCGCGAGCGACTAGCGACATTATAACATTGTAGTGAGAGAGATAGACACATGGAATGAGTGTGTAGATCACAATTATCTTACATGTCTTCTTATATATGGTTGAACTTTAGTAATAGAGAACGAAAGTCCAATTATGAAAACATGAATTACATTATTTTAGGTACATTTATCTGAAATTTTTGAACATGTATATTATTTATACAATTAACATGTATGACCAAATTTATATTGCATGTACCAATTATAATACATGCATCATTTCATTTTAGATATACTTAAATTGTACTATTTTTTGGGTACATTATACAAAAATAAATTACAATATTTTAGTTAAGTTATTTATGAGATTTTCTTTGAAAGGTATATAATTCACTCAATTGATATACGTAACCAATACATACAATGAAAAAATCTCTAGTCGTTACATAAGCTTTCTTATTCTTCGTCATTACCCAATGCACAGTTTTCTGAATTATTTACAAGCTCACCACTATTCCAAGAATTACAATAAGAATTAAGTTAAAACCGGTGCAAATGCACTGGATTGATAATAAAATTTACAATATTAATCGAACGCAAATCAAGAAAATTCATAATTACTATTTGTGTTACAACATATTGAAATACCCTTCTTCTCCTTGTCACTGCCAACAAAGTACATGTCCACGTTAATACTGACAAACTATTAGTTAAAGTGGTAAGTAGCCTCACCTATGAGGAGGATAACATCAATTCAAATATCATGAAGCACATTTATTAGAAGAAATGAAAACTCTTTAAACTCTAAATCTCAAAAGGGTAAGGATACATTTGGCTCCTCAAAGAGAACGACCCGAGATTATAGTATACATAAATTATTAGTTAAAGTTTTGAAATAACCCTATCGAACGTATATGTTGTTTCAAGTGGGCACCGTTGTTGGCGATCAAACCCGGGTCGCCTGTGTGTGACAGACGGGATTAAAGTTGTTTAAAATGGCGTTGTTGTCGTGGAGCGAACAAAAAATAGTTCCCTAGAAACTAAGTATCATGTAACATTAGTTGGGATTTATTTATTTGTTGAGCATTTCTTAGTTAGTTTGCATAATTTTTGCATTTGCATTTTTTGAAAAAATAAATATTTTGATTAATTTTTTTGGGGTTTTTTCTTCTTCCCTTTTCTTTTTCATTTTTTTTGTTTGATTCATTTTGTTTTATTTTATTTTCTTTGGTTTTTTATTCTGATTTTTTTATTTGACAGCTACCTCTAGTAAACACCAATCTGTTAGTGATTCTGGATCAACAAAAAATCCCATAAATGATTTTAATGATAGTAATGAATATAATTGGTTTAATGGGAATAACAGATATAGTGAGAACAACTTATGGTATAATGGTGAGGAAAATAGAAGCATGAGGGGGATTTATAATTCTAATATTAATTATGATCCTTATGCCTTTTATAATGATTATATGAATTTTGAAATTAAAGGAGCATTAAATTCTTCCTTACCTAGATTCTATGACTTCGTAGGTGATGATCCTTACTCTAACACCTATAATCGGTTAGAGAGATCAACATAACTTTAGATGGGCTAGGAATCAAGATAAAACTCAAGGAAATTTTTCAAATCAAGTTGTGTTTAATCAAGGTACATCATTTTCTTTTTCTGGGGGTAATGAACTTGATATGATCATGAAAGGTATTACCAAACTTAATTCAAAATTTGACCATTAGAATTTAGAAATTGAGGCCAAGTTACATGCTTTAGAGAATAAGATTGACTCATGTCTACAAAATGTGTTCTCTAAATTAGAGCAAATGGAGACTAAGTATGAGAACTTCAACACTTTTGTTACTCAAATCTCCAACAACTGGAGTGAAAAACAAGCAAAGGGTACTAGTTCTATACCCTCAAATATAGTGATAAATTCTCAATCCGTAAATGTAATCACACTAAGAAGTGGTAAGGAAAATGGATTTAAGAAAATGTAATTAGAAGAGAATGAAGAGGATGAATAACCGATTGATGAGAAAATAGAAGTTGAGTCTCCTCCTACCTACACTGCTCAATAATTTTTCCACGTTGAGAAAGAAGCCTCCATTCAATATGAAAGCCTACAAGAAAAGAAGCTCTTAGAGCAGTTTCAAAAACAACCAGTGGTACAAAATGATGAAGAGGCTCTAACTATCATGAAGGTACAAGTAGAAAAAATATCACCTTCTGACTCCACAGGTGATAAGGAGACTGATGTACATGAACTGGACTGGTATGATATAGTTGTGAAGCATGCTGATACTTTTACTTGTCTATCTTCCTCCCATCCTTCTCATTTATGTGTATATGAGGGTGTTATATCATGTATCTATTGTTTAGAGATAGATAGTTGACTTTTTACTACTCATGATTTTGATGTATCATCTTGTTTCAATTATGATATTACTAATAATTCTACACTTGATAAGTTTGAGGAAGGTATTTTTGTTGTATTGCTAAGATCCAAGGAATCACATGATAAAGTAAAGGCTACCACAATAATTGAGGAAGTCGCTCTAGCACCACAAAATGCCATAACAAATAAAAGGAGGAATAAAATCAAACCGAAACCATCACAAATTATGTCTACCATTCAAGATGAAAATGAGGGTGTTGAATGAAATATTATCACGTGATTTGACACTTGATAAAGATTTAATCACTGATGATTACATTCCAATTCCTTATGTTAAAGTCAAGACTCTTACCGAAAGGAGTCTTATTGATTTTATTGGATGTGAAAAATACTTGTGCTCTTATATATCTTATAAAGTTATGAAATCTGGTATCTTGATTACTAACCTTTCACACTTGAAGGCTTTTCTTGGCTTCAAGTATTTTGATTATTGTCCCATACTTAGAGTTAGAAAAGATATTGCTTGCATTTTAATAAATCTCTTGTAGGTTCCTTGTAATGACCCTGGAAAATGTTTGATATGATAATAATTTATTTAAGAATATATATTTTCTTGCAGTGAAATTATAAGAGGAAGTGGCTAGTTGAGTTGTTGATGGCAGTGTAATTAAACTAAAGGTCTCTAGTTTGAATACCTTCACTTGCAAAAAGTGAAATTTTATTTTTCTTGGCACCATGTGAATTGACTAAAATGCCCTTCTTACTATTTTTAACTTCTGCTTCCCTTTTCTTCCTTTATTTCTATCAGCGACCAGCGAAACTTTAGAGGAAATCCAGAGCAAGTTTTACGAGTTATAAGGTCTGTCATCGTGAGTCCCTTTCCCTCTGTCTTCTATCCTAGTGTCACCAGTGATTGTCCCTGTCACTGTGGCTTTCCCTATTATTTTATTGGAAAGTGAGAGAGATAGGGAATAGATGACATAGTAGGGAGAGCGAAGGTTGTTATCGACGATGAAAAAGGTGATTAGAGAGTTGGATCATGCACATAATAAGTTGGTGTAACTCCAGTAAGTACCCTTTTTCTCCTCTATCGTTATTTCCTTTTATCTACACCTTGAAAGACTCAAGTACAATGTAGTTGCTGTCTTTTTTTGTTACCTAAGCCGTTGTTGCCGGTGACAAGTTACTCAGCTGTCGCGGTGTCTTTTTAAACTTATGGATCTCAGCTGGTGGCAGGAACTTCTCTCTCATTCTTTTGGGTTCAACTACAACACCAAGTCTACGGTAAAAGGGAGCAACCATTATCACTGTGTCTATTAGCTCTCACTGTCAGTGTTACTGCTACAGGTAACTAATTTTGTGGCTGTAAGCTTCCCCATTTCTCATACTTTGGCTGTGGAGCTAGAAGCTTAGAAGCTTTCTTCCTCTTTTCCTGTTCTGACATTGATGTGCCATTGTTGTACTCCCTATGTCATTACTACAACAAATCCCAAATATCTGACTTCCTTCTCCCCATCACTGTGAACTTCAGCTATGAAAGGAGTGGTAATTTTTACATCTTTCTATCTCCTTTAATTCTCGTTAATGATGGTTGTAAGATTTGTTTATGTGTTCTCTGTTATTGAGAGCCTGAGAGAAATGTATGGTGGAAGAGTGAATAAGAGAAGGTTGTGTTTATGCTATGATATTATGTCTGGATAGCATATGTGTATATGTGTGGAGTTATTGACTTTAAGGATGGATATATGTTTGTGAATGATTTGAATTGTGTCCCTCTATTAGTTGTGCGAGTGTAGCTGTTATAGGGAAGAGTTTGAACAAGGGGTTTAAAGATTTAGCTGCAAGAATTGTCAGACAAGGGGTTTCTTTGACGTAACACTTCTCCGTGGGGTGCATCAGTGTTGTTTGTGAAAAAGAAGGATAGGTCTTTAAGGATGTGCATTGATTATCAATAGCTTAATAAAGTGACAATAAATAATAAGTACATGTTGCCGCGCATTGATGACCTTTTTGATCAGTTGCAAGGAGTGCATTATTTTTCAAAGGTGGACTTGTGATCAAGGTATTCAAAGCATTTGTGGATAAGTTTATAATCATGTTTATTGATGATATCTTGGTATATTTCAACTGTACGGATGAGCACAAACATCAATTGCGGATAGTGTTGTAAATGTTAAAAGAGTAACATCTTTATGCTAAGTTTTCTAAATATGAATTATGGTTAACTGAAGTCACATTTTGGGGTACGTGGTGTCAAATGATGGTATTCAGGTTAATCCTATCAAGGTTAAGGCAGTCAAAAGTTAGCCATGACCTATAAAGGTCACCGAGATTCAAAGTTTCTTAGGTCTCGAGGATATTATCATTGTTTTGTGAAGGATTTCTTAAGAATAACTGCTCCGTTGACAATATTAACTTAGAATAATGTGAAATTTGTTTGGGATGATAAGTACGAAGGGAGTTTTCAGAAGTTAAAGAAATCTTTGACTTCCACTCTAGTTTTAAGCTTTCCTTCAGGAATTAGAGGGTACACAGTGTATTGTGATGCTTCTCGAATTGGTTTAGGCTATTTATTAATACAGAATAGGCAAGTAATTGCTTATGCCTCTAGAAAGCTTAAGAAGCATGAGCAAAATTATCCAACTCATGATTTAGAAATGGCTATAGTGGTGTTTGCTTTAAAGATTTGGAGACATTATATATATGGTACAACTTGTGAGATTTTCACTCATCACAAAAGTTTCAAGTACATTTTTTAGTGAGATTTTCACTGATCATAAAATTTTCAAGTATATTTTTTAGCAGAAGGATCTGAATCTCAGATAGAGAAGATGGATGGAATTATCAAAAGATTATGATTGTACAATTTTTGTATCATCTGGGTAAAGCGAATGTGGTGGTTGATGCTTTAAGCAGAAAGTCTATGGGTAACTTGGCACATAAATGTTGAAAGAAGACCGTTGGTATAGGAGATTCATAAAGTAGAGCAAGAGGTAGTCTTATTTATAATTGTTGACAAAGGAGCATTTCTAGCTCATTTGTAAGATGTGAGATTTGGTCAAAGAGGGAAGTATACTAAATTTTTGGTTGATAATAAAGGTGTTCTGAGGTACAATGATAGGATTTATGTCCTCAAGTTCAAGATTTTTTAAAACAAATTCTAGAAGAAGCTCATCATTCTGCTTATACTATCTACCCTAGTATAACTAAGATGTACCAAGATTTGAAGCAGTTGTATTGGTGGCATGGTATGAAGAATGATGTGGTAAACTTTGTTGCATATTGTTTGCTGTGTTAACAAGTTAAAGTATAGCATCAGAAGCCTGTAGTATTATTGTAACGGTTGGAAATACCTAAGTGGAAATGGGAAAAATATAACAATGGATTTCATCATTGGCTTACCCTTTACTGCTAGAGGTTTTGACTCTATCTGGGTAATTATTGACAGGTTAACAAAGTCTACTCATTTTCTTCTAGTGAAGATGACTTACAGTGCAGCTAAATACGCCAAGATTAATATTACTAAGATTTTTCCATTGCATGGAGTTCCAGTGTCCATTTCAGATAGAAGACCCCAATTCATTTCTCAATTTTGGGAGTTATTTCAAAAAGTATTTGGTACTTAATTGAATTTAAGTACTACTTTTCATCCTTAAACTGATAGACAATCCCAGAAAGTGATCCAAATAGTTAAAGATATGTTGAGATCTTGTATTATAGATTTTGGTGGAAGTTGGGATAATCATTTGCCACTAGTAGAATTTGCCTATAATAATGGTTATTAATCAAGTATTCAAATGGCACCATTTAAGGCATTATATGGAAGACAACGCAGGTCTCCAATTGGATGGTTTAAAGTTGGTGACAAAGAGATATTTGGACCAGATTTGGTTCAAGATGCTAAAGAGAAAGTGAAAGTTATTCAACAAAGGTTATTGACAGCTCAGAGTCGATAGAAATCTTACATGGATCATCATCACAAAGAATTGGAATTCATGGTTGGAGATAAAGTATTTTTAAAGGTGTCGCCAATGAATGGAGTCATGAGATTTATGAAAAAGGCAAGTTCAGTCTGAGGTATATTAGTCCCTTTAAGATTTTAGACAAAATGGGTATTGAGTTATCGATTAGCACTACCACCAGAGTTATCGAGAATTCATCCGGTGTTTCATGTGTAATTAAACTAAAGGTCTCTTATTCGAATCCTTGCACTTGCAAAAAGTTATATTTTATTTTTCATGGCACCATGTGAATTGACCAAAATGCCCTTCTTATTTTGTTAACTTCTACTTCCCTTTTCTTCCTCCATTTCTGTCGGTTGCTAGCAAAAATTCAGAGGAAATCAAGAGGAAGTTTTGCGAGTTATAAGGTCTATCGCCGTGAGTCCCTTCCCCTCTATCGTCTACACTAGTATCGTCGATAACTGTCTTTATCGTCGTGACTTTCCCTATTGTTTTGTTAGCAAGTGAGAGAGATGGGGAATATATGATAAAGTAAGGAGAGCGGAGGTTATTGCTGACGGTGAAGAGGGTGATTGGAGAGTTGGATCATGCACGGAATCAATAGGTGTAACTCTAGTAAGTACCCTTAGCCTCCTTCCGTCATTATTTCCTTTGATCTTTAACCTTGAAAGACTCAAGTGCACTGTAGCTGCTGTCTTTTTCTGTTGCCTGAGCTGTTATTGCCAGTGATGAGTTACTCAACTGTCGCGATATCTTTTTAGACTTGTGCATCTTGACTGGGGGCAGGAACTTCTCTCTCATTCTTCTAGGTTCAGTTACAACAGCAAGTATACGATAAAAGGGAGCAGCCATCATTAATGTGTCTGTTAGTTCTTGTTGTCAGTGTTACCACCGTAGGTGACCGATTATGTGGTTGTGAGTTTCCCCATTTCTCATACTTTGGTTGTGGAGCTACAAGCTTTCTTCCTCTTTTTTCTATTCTGCCATTGATGCGCCATTATTGCACTCGCTTTGTCATTACTGCAACAAATCCCAAATATCTGACTCGCTGTGAACTTCAGCCATTAGGGGAGTGGTAAGTTTTACATATTTCTATCTCCTTAATTCTTGTTAGTGATGGTTGCACTGAGAGCATGAGAGAAATGGATAGTGGAAGAGTGAATAAGATAAGGTTATGTGTGTGCTATGATATTATGTCTGGACAACATGTGTGTGTGTGTATGGAGTTACTGACTTGAAGGATGGATGTATGCATATGTTTGTGGATGATTTGGATTGTGTCCCTATGTTGGTTGTGCGATTGTCGCTGCTGTGGGGAAGAATTTGAACATTGCTACTATGTACATATATGTATATATGCTACTGTTTTGATTTAGAAAGAAGAATAAAGAGGGGATGTGGTTACGGCTAGTATGTATGTATGTATATATATATGTTTAAGGGTATGAATTGGAAAATTTGAAATTGAATCAAGATTTAGAAATTAAATAGGGCTACAAAGTTGAAACTTTTAGAGTTAAGTGATGGTTGTGGTTTTGTATCTCCAAATATTCATAGGTAAGCATGTGACTAGTTGTGGTTATGATGAATCAAAAGTAATGGGAGTAAAAGAGATGAATTGCATTTGTTGATGGAATATGGAAATTAGACAGTTGAAAAGAAACAAATATAAGGTTTTAGTGTATGAGTATAGTTGGTTATAAAGACTGAAATTGTGTGAATTATGGTTTTCGTATGTTAGATTATGGAATATTTTATTTTTGGAAAATATAGGAAAATAAAGAGAGAATGATATCCTAAAGCTTAGAGTATGCTATATCTGAATATTGTAGGTGAGTGAATAAAGTTCTTTAAAAATGATATTTTTATTAATAACTTGTTATTTGATGTATTTCATTTAAAGTGTTAATTTTTAAATATGATTTACGAAAAGTAAGTTATATGAATTCATGGCTTTAATTGTTAGAAATTGTTTTTATTTCAATTTGGTTATTAAGTGACAAAGTTTATGTGAGAAAATAATAAAGAGAGTTTTGGAAAAGGATTGTTATAAATGTTATATTGAATTGATTTTCTCAAGGAAATATTCTTTCGTGAATTTCATAATTTGGATAATTGTTTCATATGCTTTAAATAAATCTCGTGATATTTTATTTTAAAGGTTCATGATGGGGTTTTGAAATTTTGAATTATGCTTGCTAAAGATTATTGCATTAAAGAGTGTTGTGATCATTACATGTCAAATGGACCCCACGCATGCTGGAAAGGTTTTCAGAAAGGACGAAATATAAAACGCTAGTTACTAACAATAGTACTGTTAGTCCTTGATGCACTATGGTTAAACTTGAGCTCAATGGATATTCATGAGTCTTGTACTCACGCCGGTTATTCATGGGATTTATTCTCGCGCCTATTTCTTTAGGTCTTGTACCTTCGTACGTCTGTTATTCGTGGGTCTCATACATGTACTGGTTTTGTGCCCTCGTGCTACACTACCCTAGTGGACTGTGTGTCCACGCCTATTTTTGTGGCCTTGAGCCACGCCAGATTGGTTAGTTATACTCGTGGACTGTATGTCCATGCCTATTTTTGTTATGTTAAATGAAATGATTATTTTAAATAGTTTTCCTGAAATAAAATGTTTACCGAAACATTTGCATTGACTTACCAAAGGTTATGGTTTACATTTAAACATGTCAAAAAAATTTATTTCTGCATTTTAAATTATATTTTTGGGATGTTATTCATGAGTAGATTATTTTGGCTTCAGATAGTGCAATCGACCCTATTCCTCTAGTTGAGTAGTGGTGAGCCTCACGTTCGATCCGAAGTATTGATTTTTAGCATACCTACTTTTGATATAATTATAATTTATGAAATACCTATATTATTTTATTTGAAGTTTAGATGCTCCACCTAGTTTATAGACAAGATTCTATTTATTTTGGAAACTTCTGCAGGTGATTTGAAACATTCATAGTCTATTGTAGGATTATCAGAAGGTCGAATATACAAAGATGAACCTACTAAAATTCCTACAGATGACTTGCCTTTTTGCATAAAAATGTAATATATTATGATTATTGCTTTAAATATTTTATTCAGCATTTTAAGCTTAAGGAATATGAATTGGTTCATATTTTGTGTCGATCACGGATCAAAGTTTGACATGTGACATGCCTTAAGGAAATTGTATGGTGATCATTATATCCCCTATATTAGGGCTCCTCCAATTAATTTGAAACCACTACCATCAAGGAAGAATAATGTATGAGACGGAGCTACAATGAAGAGATGCATGTTTCTCATCCAAGATGAGAACTTCTCTTACAAGAGTTTAAAGAGATTTTGTCATCTAGGTTGTCCCTTTCCTTCCTTGCCTCCTCACCCTTTGATTTATTGAGCTTTATCATATGAGATAAGTGTGAGGGAGGGATTATCCCAGTAGCAAAAGTTATAATAATTTAGATTTATTGCTTTATGTCTTTTAACAATTTCTTAGAATAGTTTACATTTTAAGGATTTATTATTTTATGTTAGGTTTTCTTTGAATAAATATATATGGTAAATCATTACTCTTAAACCATTTTCCCTTCTCCCTTTGATATATGCTTTAGTGATGCATTGAGGACAATACATTATTTAAGTGTGGAGGAGGGATTACTTTTGCTAATTTGTTTTGCCACTGCTTGAATCACCATAATATGAAAAATTCAAAAAATTTGAAACTTTTGAGTTAAATTGGTTGAGTTTTTCACTATTGAATGGGTGATTTTCTATTGTAGTTCCCATCTTTTGACTTGACTTTTGCAATCATCGGGCTTTGTTTTCAAATCCTTATTGCTTTATGCATGTGAAGATTGGCATGTCTAGGTTTGACTGTATTTTGATTTGAATAATTTTTATTCTTAATTGATTAGCATAGTGGAGTGTCTTTTGGTGCAGTGTTATTAACCTTATTTTATAGCTTGATCATAGCGAGAAAACATCTTAGAGAAAGCCTTGGTGGAAGGATTATTGAGCCTTATTTTTCTTTCTTATCTTATGTGATTTCCACCTACTTTTGGTTAATCTCTAGAATTTGTCTAGATTCTTTTTCAAAGCTGCATTAATACAATGAATTGGGAGCATGATATGGGCATTCATCTATAAAACGTTTCACCTAAACACAAACCATCTCAATTGACCTTTGCTTACCCCTTTGAGCTAATCACTTTCATTTTATTCCATTGATTTTAAACAAGTGATTTGTATTAGTTACATTATGTTCTTCATGATTAAATGGGCACTATTGAAGTTACCATCTTTATCTTTTTGGGTTAGGATTTCCAAAATAAAAAGAAAAGAAAAAAGGGAGAAAAGAAATAGAAAAGACAAGAGAAGAAAATGTGCAAAAAAAAGCCATGAAAGAAGTTAGAAAAAAAGAAAGAGAGACAAAGAATAAAAAAAGAAAATTGGCAACAAGGAATAAAGTTTGAAATAAGGCATCCTTTAGTAGTTGAAGATTAAAGATTGTTGTTCATTTAATAGTTATACTTTAGTTTACTTGGAACTGTTTTTAATTCTCATACATTAAACTTGTTCTACATTTCATTCCATCCATTCATTAGCTTTTGACTCATGAATCTATGGTATGCTAGTGGTGGAGATAGTAGAATCTTTATAAGCCTATGGTAGGTGCTAATTTAGGTGGACTGACTGAAAATTCCCCATCTATGAGTTGAGTGAGACACTTATACCTATGAGAGATCTATTATGTTTCTTTTTCTTCTATCCTGCTAAGTCTCTTGTGTTAATTTCTTTGCACTTAAGCATTCTATAACTGTTGATTGATTAGGGATAGAGCTTACTTGAGTTAATTTCATATTCTTTACCTGTAAGTTTTATGTTTGCTTGTATTAGTTTAACTATTGTATTCTCTTTACTGTATTTTGCCTAGGAGTGCAAAAGGCTAAATATAGGGAGAGTTGACAAGCCCATATTTTTATATATTTATTCATATCATTTTAGTGGGCTTTTGTCATTATTTTTGTCTTTAATTATATTATTTATGAATTAATTGAATTAATATGCCTTGAATTAATGCTTAATAGGGGCATAATTGTTATACTTTTATGATTTCTCCTAAACAATTATTTTTAGAATAAAAGGTATTACGTTATTATGATTATGTATTTAAGGATTTTAGAAGAAATCGGAATTTACTAATAACAACAAAGGACCACAGATTTATAAATTGCATATGAGGACCCATGGGCCACACCTTAACTTCATTCTACTGATTTAAATGCAAACACACAAGAGACACAAGAGTGGCGTGTGTGGAGCCGCAAGACACATAGTGGGTGACAACCAAAAGCCATATGCACGCATAATACCATGAGAATCATACATCATCAATATACCTCCATTTTTACCCATGGCACCCACTCTATTCACTCATCTACCATCCTCCATATCCACTCGACCTCCATCTTCATTAATCCTTTTTCATTACTGCAAGCAATGCCAGCAAGCATAGACAGTGATAGCAGTGAAAGCATATAACAGTGAAAGACAAGAGACATCACAACAATGAAGAATAGGAAGAATAGTGGCAGCTTTCCCTTTCTTATTCTAGCACAGTAGTGACAAAAAAGAAGTATAGAATAGTGATGGCAGTGATGTTAACAGCTCTTGTGATGGCTACGTGTCCCTAGAGTGCCTTAATCCTCCTAATCAATGGCAAGGGAATGAGTTTGGAATATAAAAGGGATGTTTAAGTTACTCTAATTTTCTACCCATTAATTATATTATGATTCTTAGGTATTAAGATAATTTTATAATTATTAGAAAGCTTGATAATGAATTATTTATATTTATTGAGAATTATTGTAATTGGATTATTGTTTAGCATTTGATATTATTCTTTAATAAACTTAATTTTATTACTCTATTTTGGGTCAAGACTTAGCATTGAGATTATAATTAATATTTATTGATTTTTCAATGTGGCTTGAATTATTGGATCATTGTATCTCTTGCTGGCTTTAATTTTATTTCTATAAATTATTGAGTTATAATTTAGCATTAGTTTTTAATATCTTTAGTTCTATTTTACTATTCTGGTGGCAGTTAGTAGATTGTGACAATTCGACGTGACTTAGTTCTTGGATTAAAAGTTTAATTATAATTCTTGATTCATTGTTTATAACTCTCATATATGTTGAAGCTATGATTTCTTGCGCTATTGAATTGGAGAATTGCTTTTATTATTGTTGATACCAAAAATAATTAAATTAAAAATACCAAAAATATTTTATTTAAATTTATTTTTAATTCATTTCATTTAGTTGTTAGTTAATTAATCCAAACCCCATTTATAGCTTAGGTTGCATTGCATTTAGTTACTTAGAAATTAAATTTTATTTTTGGCTCCACAATGAGAACAAGCCAAGGTTGTACTATATGCAATCATTGATTAAATTTTTGAAGTAAACTTTAAACAACATTAATCCAATGTCGCCTTAAGGTTACTTCAAAATTTAAACTAAGGATTGTGTATAGTACAACATCGGGTCGTTATCTTTGAGGAGTTAAAAATAAAATTGAATTCCTAAGTAACTAAATGCAATGCAACCTAAGCTAGAAAATTGGGTTTGTTTTTATTGACTAACAATTAAATGTAATGAATAAAAAATAAATTTAAATAAAATATTTTTAGTATTTTTAATTTAAATAATTAATTAATAAAGAGTGAATGGAATGATAATGCAATTGATTGACAATAATAAAAGCAATCATCCAATTCAACAACGCAGACAATCATAGTTTCAATAGATTTAGGAATTATAAACAATAAATCAAGAATTATAATTAATCTTTTAATCTAACAAGTGAGCCACCTTGAATTGTCACAAATTATTTTCTGAAGTCCCAATCTACTAACTGCAACTAGAATAGTAAAATATGACTAAAGATATTAAAACCAATGCTTAATTATAACTCAATAATTCATAGAAATAGGATTAAAGCTAGCAAGAGATATAAGAATCTAATAATTCAAGCCACCTTAAAAACCCACTAAATATTCACTATAATCTAAATACTAAGTCTTGACCCAAAATAGAGTAATAAAATTTAGTTTCATTCAGTTCAATATCAAATGTTAAACAATAATCAAGTTACAATAATTCTCAATAAATACAAATAAATCATTATAAACATTCTCAATAATTATAAAATTATACTAAGACTAAGGAATCATAAGATAATTAACGGATAAAAAATTAAAGTAACATAAACTCTCCTTTGAGATCTCAAACTCATGCCTTTGTCATTGAATAGGAAGATTTAGACACCTAGTCACAGATTGTCATAGAAATTGATGCCACCATAATCACCAACATCATTGCACCATCACTGTGCTTCTCTGGTTGTTGCACTTGTTGTGATGCTGTGAGGCTCTTGCTGGCTTGGATGGACTAGAGGAGGATGAAGGTGATTAATGGAATGGATGATGACAGTGAATGGATGCGTCGAAGAGAGTATGAATGGATCTGTGTGGCCATGTGTGTTAGTTCTGTGATCCTCGCGTGCATCTCTTTTCTTTTTCCTCTCAATTCTATGGTCTGTGAGTCCTTTAATGAATTGCTGAAGGAACAATTAAAAAGGTGATCTAATGTACTAAATCACAAGGTTTGGCCCATTGGGTCTTTATATTCAATTTCTCAATTTGTAGTACTTTGTTGTTATTTATAAGTTCAGATTTCTCCTAAGCACCTAAAATATAAATCTTAATAATGTAATACTTTTTGTTCTAAAAATAATTGTTTAGGAGAAATAATAAAAATATGACAATTATACCACTGTTAAACACTAATTCAATATAAGATATATTAATCTAAATAGTGCACAAACTATACAATTAGGGAACAAAATAATGACTATTAAAGAGAATCCAAAGGATAAACTAAATGCAAGTAAACATAAAATCGACAAGGAAAGAATATGCAATCAACTCAAGAACCTCCATCCCTAGTCACTAAACAGTCATATAATGCTTCAGTGCAAGGAAAGTAACACAGGAGATATAGCAAGATAGAGGAAGGGAAACTTAATAGAACTCTCATAGACATAAGTGTCCTACTCAACTCTCAAATATAGGAATTTTCACTCAGTCCACCTAGATTAGTACCTACCATAGGCTTGTAAAGATTCTACTATTCTCCACCAGTAACATACCATAGATTCATGATCAAGGGGACTTTATTGGGTTATAATGTTTGTGAAAGGCTAATGAATGGATGGAATGAAACGTAGAAAAAGTTAAATGCATGAGTATTAAGAACAGTTCAAAGTAAGGTAAAGTGTTACTATCAAATGAATACTAATGTGTTAATAGAATCAAGTCTCAATATCCAACCATCAAAAGATGCCTTATTTCAAACTTCATTCATTATTGCCAATTTTTCTTTTCTTTTTCTCTCTTTCTTTCTTTCTTTTCTAACTTCTTTCTTGGCTTTTCTGCACATTTTCTTCTCTTTCTTGTCTTTTCTATTTCTTTTCTCTTTTTTTTATATTGGCAATCCTAACACAAAAGAATAAAAACAGTAACATCAATAGTTCACAATTTATCATGAAGAACATAATATAACTCATGCAAAGAACTTATTCAAAATCATTAGAATGAAATGAAAGTGATGGGCTCAAAGGGGTAAACAAAGGGCAATCGAGATGGCTTGTATTTGGGTAAAAGGGTTTATAATTGAATGTTCCTATCATGCTCATAAATTCAGGTAATAATATAGCTTTGAAAAAGAATCTAGATAAGTTCTAGAGGTTAACCAAAACTAGGTGAAAATCACACAAGATAAGAAAGAAAATTAAGGCTTAATAATCCTTCCAACAAGGCTTTATCTAATATATTTCCTCACTAAGATCAAGCTATGAAACAAGGTTAATAACACTGCACCAAAAGTACTCCACTATGCTAGTTAGCTAAGAATAAAAATTACTCAAATCAAAGTGCATTCAAACCTAGACATGCCAATGTTCACCTAAAGCAATAATGATTTAAAAATAAAGCCCAAGGATTGTAAAAGTCAAGTAGAAGGTGGGAATTGCAGCAAAAAAGTTCCCATACAATAGTGAAAAACTCAATCAATTTAGCTTAAAAGTTTCAAAATTTTTGAATTTTTCAGATTATGGTGATTCAAGTAGTGGCAAAACAAATTAGCAAAAGCAATCCCTCCCCCACACTTAAACCATGTGTTATCCTCAACGCATCACTAAAGTATATATCAACAGAAGAAGGCAAGATAGTTAAAGAGTCATGTGCTAAAGGTGATATTTATTCAAAGGAAAAAAATTAACAAAACATAATAAATCATTAAAATGCAACTTATTCTAAGAAATTGTTAAAAGACATAAAGTAATAAAATTAAATTATTCTAACTTTTAGTACTGGGATAGTCCCTCCCCCACACTTATCTCAAACAATAAAGATCAATAAATGAAAGGGTGAGGAAGCAAGGAAGGAAAAGGACAACCTTGATGACGAAATCTCTTCAAACTTTTGTAAGAGAAGTTCTCATCCCGGATAAGGAACATGCATCTCTTTATTACAACTCCATCTTCTACATTATTCTTCCTTAATGGTAGTGGTTCCAAATTAACTAGAGAGCCCTAATATAGGGGATATAATGATCACCATACAATTTTCTTAAGTAAGGCACTTGCAAGAGATTTGACAAAATGCAAGCAACATCTTTTCCAACTCCAAGTATGGGACAAGAATCAAAATACTTAAAACCATGAAAAGCCTTCAAACGGGAAAGGTTAGTAATCAAGATACTAGATATCAAAACTCTATAAGATATATAAAAACACAAGTATTTCTCACATCCAATAAAATCAATAAGACTCCCTTAAGTAAGAGTCTTAACTTCAATAGGAGGAATTAGAATGTAATCATCAGTGATTAAGTCTTTATCAGGTGTCAAATCACATGATAATATTTCATCCTTATCAGCACCCTCATTTTCATCCTCTTGAATGGTAGACATAATTTGTGATGAATTTGGCTTGGTTGTATGCCTCATTTTCTTTGTTATGACATTTTATGGTGCTAGAGCAACTTTCTTGATTATTATGGTAGCCTTTACTTCATCATGTAATTCCTTGGATCCTGGCTACAACAAAAATACCTTCCTCAAACTTATCAAGTGTAGAATCAGTAGTAATATTATAATTAAAACAATTGATGCATCAAAATCATGAGTAGTAGAAAGCCAGCTAACTATCTCTAAACAATAGATACATGATACGCCACCCCTCACGTGCACATAAATGAGAAGGATGGGAGAAAGATAGACAAGTAAAAGCATCACCATGCTTCACAACCATGTCATACCTATCAGGTTCATGCACATCAGTCTCCTCATCACCTGTGAAGTCAGAAAGTGATACTTTCTCTACTTGTATCTTCATGATAGTTGTAACCTCTTCATAATTTTGCACCATTGGTTATTTTTTAGACTACTCTAAGAGCTTCTTTTCTTGCAAGCTTTCAGATTGAATACAGGCTTCTTTCCCAACTTGGAAAATTTCTTGAGCAGTGTAGGTTGGAGGAGACGCAACTTCTATTTCCTCATCAACCTATTTTTCATCATCTTCATGATTTTCTAATTGCATTTTCTTAGTTCCACTTTCCTTACCACTTCTCAGTGTGATTGCATTCATGGATTAAGGATTTATCACTGTGTTGAAGGATATAAAACCAGTACTCTTTGCTTGTTGTTCACTCAAGTTGTTGGAGATTTGAGTAATAAAAGAGTTCAAGTTCTCATGCTTAGTCTCCATTTGCTCCAATTTAGAGAACATATTTTGTAGACATGACTCCATCTTATTCTCCATAGCATGTAACATAGCCTCTTTTTCTAAATTCTGATGGTCAAATTTTGAAGTAAGTTTAGTGATACCTTTCATGATCATAGCAAGTTCATTACCTCTAGAAAAAGAAAATGATGTCCCTTTATTAGACACAACTTGATTTGAGAAATTTTTTTAAGTATTTCCTTGATCCCCAGCCCATCTAAAGTTATTGTGATCTCTCTAACCTGGGTTATAGGTGTTAGAGTAGGGACCATTACATTCAAAGCTATAGAATCTAGGTAAAGAAGAATTTAATGCTCCTTTAATTTTAAAGTTCATATCATCTTTATAAAAGAAATAAGGATCGTAATTAATATTGGAATTATAAATCTCTCTTACGCTTCTATTATCCTTATCATTATGCCATAAGTTGTTCTCACTATATATGTGTTCCTATTAAATCCATTATATCCATTAATATCATTAAAAATATTCATAGTTTCTTTTTCATTATTCAAAATCACTAACAGACAAGTGTTCATTAGGGGTAGTTGTCAGATAAAAAAACAAAATAAAATAAAATTAATCAAACAAAACACAAAAGAAAAAAAAGAAAAAGTAAGGGCCAAATAAAAAAAATAACCTAAATTTTTGAATTTATTTTTAAAAAAATGCAAATGCAAAAACTTATGTAAACTAACTAAGAAAGGCTCAACAAATAAATAAACTCCAATCAATGTTACATGACACTTAGTTTCTAGGGAATCAATTTCTTGGCTCCTCGGCAATAGTGCCACTTGAAACAACCTCAATCCGATGTCGCCTTGGTGTTACTTCAAAATTTAAACTAAAAATTGCGTATAATACAACATCGGGTCATTTTCTTTGAGGAGCCAAAAATAAAATTGAATTCCTACGTAACTAAATTCAATGCAACCTAAGCTAGAAAATAGGATTTATTTTGATTGACTAACAACTAAATACAATGAATAATAAATAAATTTAAATAAAATATTTTTGGTATTTTTAATTTAAATAATTAATTAATAAAGAGTGAATGGAATGATAATGCAAGTGATTGACAATAATAAAAGCAATCCTCTAATTCAACAATGCAGGCAATCATAGTTTCAATATATATGGGAATTATAAACAATGAATTAAAAATTATAATTAAGCTTTTAATCCAACAACCGAACCATCTTGAATTGTCACAAATTATTTTATGAAGTCCCAATCTACTAACTGCTACCAGAATAGTAAAATAGGACTAAAGATATTATAAACTAATGTTCAATTATAACTCAATAATTTATAGAAATATGATTAAAGACAGCTAGAGATACAATGATCCAATAATTCAAGTCACCTTAAAAAATCATTAAATATTCACTATAATCTCAATACTAAGTCTTGACCCAAAATAGAGTAATGAAATTTAGTTTCATTTAGTTCAATATCAAATGTTAAACAATAATCCAATTACAATAATCCTTAATAAATACAAATATATCATTATAAACATTCCCAATAATTATAAAATTATCCTAAGACTGGGGAATCATAAGATAATTAATGGATAAAAAATTAGAGTAACTTAAACTCTCCTTTGAGATCTCAAACTCATGCCTTTATCATTGAATAGCAAGATTTAGACACCTACCCACAGACTGTCATAGAAATTGATGCCACCATAATCACCAACATCATGCACCATCACTGTGCTTCTCTAGTTGCTGCACTTGTTGTGACGATGTGATAATCTTGCTGGCTTGGATGGACTAGAGGAGGATAAAGGTGATGAATGGAATGGATGATAATAGTGAATGGATGCGTGGAAGGGAGTATGAATGGATCTGTGTGGCCGTCTGTGTTGGTTTTGTGATCCTCCTGTGCGTCTCTTTTATTTTTCCTCTCAATTCGATGGCATCCCTATGAGTCCTTTAATGAATTCCTGAAGGAACAATTAAAAAGGTGACCTAATGTACTAAATCACAAGGTTTGGCCCATTGGGTCTTTATATGCAATTTCTCAATTTGTAGTCCTTTATTGTTATTTGTAAGTTATGATTTCTCCTGAGCAACTAAAATATAAATCATAATAATGTAATACTTTTATTCTAAAAATAATTGTTTAGGATAAATAATAAAAATATAAAAATTATACCCCTGTCAAGCACTTAAAAATATAACAATTATACCCCCTGTTAAGTACTTATTCAATGTAAGATATATTAATCCCAAATAGTGCACAAACTGTACAATTAGGGACTAAAATAATGACAAAAGCCTACTAAAATAATATGAATAAATATATAAAAAAAATAGTTTTGTCATAACCCCAAGGCAACATTGTACGTTTAGGTTATTTCATAAGGATACATTTGATTAAATCAAAAAATAAAAAGTGTCCACACAGACAATGTTGCTATAATGGCGCTAGACTAATAAAGAAAATAAATAAATAAATAATACCACTTTAATAATATATGTATTATTTCTTTAACGATTGTAAAAAGAGAAGATATGATAGGTGAGTTGTTGTAGGTGGTGGAAGGAGCTTGAGGTTCAGGTTCGAATCCTAACACTCTCCAAAGTGGATTTTCAACTCATTGCGTGAAATAACCAAATTGCCTCTCTATGTTTTTAAATCATATCACTCCTCCTTTCCCATTTCTGTTGATTATCTGAGAGAGGGGGAAGGAATCTCCGTGAACTTGTGACATAGAAACCACATTTGCCGTATTTTTTGTTAGCTCCTAACATCTATGATGCTCAGTAGTGACCATATCGTCATCATTCGCCATTGTTCAACCATCATCGTCTTTCTACTCTATGTAGATCTCAACTGCCGCATTGATTCTGGTTACTTTCGTTCACTAAGCTATGGTCATTGGTGACTACTGTCATTCTTCTATCGTAGTTCTTATTTTCTATTCAAAGTGTGGTTACTACTAGATCCTTCTTCTTCCTCTTCCATTCTAGCATCGATGTGTAGAGAGAGATGTTGGAAATTGTGCCCTAGGGGACAATCATTGTCTTATGAACATTGTTGATTTATGAATTTATTAATTGTGTTATCATATTATTTGCATGTTTACTGTGATGACCATCTTTGGATAACTCATGATCTTATCCTAAATATCCCTTGTCGGTCATCTATGCTGGAGCAGAGATGAAATAAGACCAGTATGAATTTGAAGATGTATAGAGATATAAATCAAAGTCATAGGCACATGTAAGAGTACAAGGTGTTGGACCGACCTGCTATGAGAGAGCTATATGG
Organism: Leucaena leucocephala; assembly: GCA_037074615.1. Classification (NCBI taxonomy): domain Eukaryota; kingdom Viridiplantae; phylum Streptophyta; class Magnoliopsida; order Fabales; family Fabaceae; genus Leucaena; species Leucaena leucocephala. The sequence goes on from CM073553.1 coordinate 7,021,850, forward strand.
GTTAAGTCATAAGCTTCTCTCATATAAAAACCATGTCACTCTGCCCTTTGACTTGAGATCATCATGGATTCCTACATGACAAACACTCAGCTTTGACCTAGTCAAAAGTCACTTTTGACCGAGTGATCATAAAGACTATGTTCGGGCTTAGTGGTTTTCCGTGCAGAGGAATGTGAATGGTCAAGATGAAATTTGTCCCTCACATTAGTAGAGAGATATTACTGGGCCCCTCGATGAGTGAGTCTGAGAAATGTATGGCCATGCTGTAATGGAAAGGTAGTTCCATTTCTATAGTCAGACTACTCAGGGATCAAGAAAGTAACAGTCAGGAATAGGAGGATGACATTCTCCATGCCTCATCCATGACCAAAATATCGTGTGATAAAAGGGACATGATATGGTTGTATAAAAGGTTACATCGTTCATCGATCCTCATATGATTTGGGTAGTCGTGATATCTTGCTAGAGACCGCTTGCGACTTGTGAGTCAGTATAGTAAATAGCCTACTGCCAACTTCATATGGGCCTACAGGGTCACACATAAAATAGCCCAACACGAGCTATGATGTCCAGATTCATTGAATCTAAGATATGTAAAGATTCAATGAATAATCCAGGGTGGATGTATATATTTATTTATATTTATATTTGTATATATATAAATTCGTATATATTATATATAAGAGATATTTACAAGATTTAATTTATAAGGATAAATTAAATCTTTATCACGTTTGAATTTGAAATTCAAATTGATATGATATCTCATATAAGAGATATTTACAAGATTAAATTTATAAGGATAAAATTAAATCTCTATCACGTTTGAATTTGAAATTCAAATTGATATGATATCTCAAATTTGATTTATGAGAATAAATAAAATGTAATTCCATCTTATCTTTATTTTAAATTAAATAAATAGGTGAATTAAATCTGTGGGACGGATTTAATACAAACACTATTTATTTAATTACTTTCTTATCAAATTATACAATATATGATATTGTATTAATTTCAGAATTAATATAAGATTAATTCCAAAAAAATCCAAGTCTGTGGTAACATGCATAGCATCCGATATATCCGATATTTAGGAGCTACGATTGGGACAGAGAAAAAAAAGGGTGAACGGGAATCCGCAAAAAGGTTTGCAGATAAGAAACTGCCGAAATAGAGACAGAGAGGATGAATTCTTGAGTAAGCCCTGGAGGGACAGGAGGCGCTAGCACGTCGTTCATGGTTGGAACATTGTTGATATGGATACCAGTAGAGGAAGCTGACCTAAGTCATCGACTTCTTGCGATCGAAAAGAGATCCCAAGCCGCGAAGAGAAGCTATGGACGTCGCAACCAGAAGCTGAGAAAGTCGCAACTGAATACTGAGGGTAATACTTCTTTCCACTTGAATTAAATACATACGGTAGATCCTAGTAGGGAATGGAAAATTTTTTAAGTTAATTTCTGTTGCGTGTCTTCCAATTCCTTACAAGAGAGAAAGCGAGTGACTGTGATAAAGAAAAAAGGAAGGGAGAGCTTGCTTGTCGAAGCGACAGTTTTCCACCTTTAATTTCTCTTGTTGCTGATGTATGAGAGCGATGAATCCGATTGACAATAGAAGTTTTGGGGAGGAAATGGTTGATTTTTTAAAGAGGAGATAATATTTAAGTTTTTTTTACTTGAAATCTAGCTAAATCGCGGGTCTTGGTTTGAGCATGTGTTTCTATGATTTCCCTAGTTTTGGGAGTGTTTTTAACATATCTAAATAAGCATGTTTATATGAATTAAAGGCTTTGGTTATTATAATAGTTTTTCTTTCGAATGACTTATAATATCGTCATACTTATGTTTGGAATGGACAAAGAAAGTTCTAAAAGATATTTTGTAAAGTTTTATATTGAGATGATTTTTCACTCTAAGATATTCCTATGTGAATTCCTATTATTTGAAAAGAGTTTTGTTGCATATAAACTAAAAGAAATCTTTTGATATTTTATTTTGATTTTCATATTGGGGTCTTTTATTATAGAATATTCTTTATAAGATTTTAGTATTGAAGGATCTTGTTATTTATAAATGATAAATGAATCCTAAGTATGCTGAAAATGTTTTTGGAGATGACTAAATATAGAACTACAAAACGCTATTTACTAACAGCAGTACTGTTAGTCCTTGGCTCGCTATAGTTAAAATCAAGTTTGCTTGTTATTCATGGGCACAATACTCATGCTTAATATTCATGTGATTCATTCCCACACTTGTTATTAATGGGTCTCATACTTAAGCTTATCATTCGTGGGTCTTGTACATATGCTTGTTATTCATGGGTTATGTACCTTTGCTTGTTTTCGTGGCCCCGTGCTACGTTTGTTTACTTACACTTGTCGACTATGTGTCCAAGCTTAATTTTATAGCTTCAAGTTGCGCTTGAATGGTTAGTTACCCTCTTGCACTGTGTGTCCACGCTTGTTGTTCCGTTTTGTTGAAATCTTAAGAAAATATGAGATTTAAAAATTATCGTTTTAATTGTTTTACTAAGTATTAGATTCATTTGATTAATAATTTTTATACAATTTCATTTTTGCTATAATTATGTAATTTGGGCATTGAGATTTATCTTTAAGCCTTATTATTCAAAGTTAAATATGACTGAATTATTTCTTTCTATAATTTATTTATTTATAATGGGATGTTATTTAATGGTAGATTATTTTTTTTGCTTCAGATAGTACTATTGATCATGTTTCCCCAACTTAGTAGCAAAGAACCTCATTGTTGATCAGAAGTCACCATTCTATGTTATGTAACTCCTGTATGGTGTAAATGGAAATTTAAAGATTATATTTTATTTTTGGAAGGTAAATGCTCCACTTAGTTATAGGCAGGATCCCTTTCTACTTTTGTCATTTTGATGAATTATATATACATTCTTGAGATGATTATAATTATTATATCACATGTTTCGTTTATATGCTTGAAGCTTAAAAAATATAAATGTTTTATATTATTTGTCGGTCACTCCTTGATTTTTGGGCAGTGACAGTTGCCTTGGACACCATAGTCTTCTTGGTTATATATATATATATATATATATATATCCTTTTATTTTTAATATCTCTCTATAATACATACTATTTGTTAAACTTCACATAACTTAAAAATATTTAAGATTGCACGGTGATGGTCCGCAGTCCACACATTAATATTATATCTTTCAATATATTGTTACATTGCACTTCAACATATAGACGATCTAATATTGGATAAACAGCTCCAAAAAATATCTTCCTACATGCGTAAGTAGGCATTAAATGTTCAAAATATAATTACAACTTTTAAAAATCTGTAATTATATTGGAAAGACGTGTACAAATTGATAAGGTTATTATCACCAATTAAATATATAGTAAAAAATTAGTGTTAATTATATTGTTATTATAATGGAAGGGAGTTTAGTTGCTTAATCACAAAGTTTTGAGTTTGGGGGCTGAATCCGAAAAAGTAGCATCCTTAAAACAGCTACCCTCAATTGAATTCGACAAAGCTCAAATTTAACCTAGTCAATCCATACTCCATTGTATTCATCCAAAATTATATAATAATGTAAAATTAAAAGTTTTAGAATACATACGCATATCCATATTTATTCTTTTTTCCTTTCTCCATGACTATCTCTAAAGGGGCGTAAGCACTTGCTAGGGTATGGGATTCATTCACTTGGATTCGTGCTAGCACTACAAAAAGCTCCGGTCTTAATGCCCACTACTTTTTCGCAAGTCTTTCCTTGGGTTCGTATAGTCGGGTTTCAGATTTACCTACAACGAAGGAGCCGCCCCCACTAGGCAGGCGGCAACGGGTCATAACACACTCTACGCAGAACAAATCTACTTTTAAGTTAACTTATTCGCTCGGCCATCATCAGAATGTGTACGAGATACCATGAGAGACCAATATCTATCCCCTACTTCTACCAATATTAACCGGTTTGAGGATGATTCCATCTTGAGTAATATTAACGGTTAGTATTAGGTAGATAGAAGTTGAATCTCAAATTCAAATATATAAAGGAGGTTTGTGTAAGATACACTCTAATTTTAAAGGAGGTTTATATACATTTTTTAAAATAGAGGGGATGTTTCTGTAATTTAGATAAAATAGAGGGGTATTAGTGTATTTGACTCTAAAATTTAATTAAAATATACAAAAATATTTATATATAATCATAAAAAAGGTAATATTTAAATAAAAATGTATTAACCAATAAGTAAATGTTATATTTATACATAAACCATAAATAATCCAACAAAAATAGAGTTACTAAAACACAAATCTAATATAGTGCTATTTTTCTTTTCCTTTTTAACTCAAAATGATGTTTTGCTCTAGACATATTATTAGAAAATATTTTGTTTTAATTTTAATTTTATTGTTATCTTTTATTATTATTGTTATTCACACTTAATTTGCTTTGTAGCATCTTATAAATTTAATAATATTGAGTATTAAATTTTCTCTCTTATGTTTTCTTTTCTTCTGATTTCCCCCTCTCTTCTTGCTTTTCTCCCAGCTGTCTAGTCTCTGTATCCCTTTTTCTCTATCTTCTCTCTGTCTTCTTCCCTATCCTACATCACTGGTGTAATCCACTAGGTTGCATCGGACAAGTTTACCTGAAATGGCCAAGTAGTTGAGTGACGAATTATCAATCGGTGTTTCCCTACCACATGGATAATTCAGCTATATGTCGTCATTGAATTGGGGAAAAAAAAATCCTATCAATAGATGAGAGAGAAGAAGGTGCTGACTCATGTTGGCAAGGGTTCCTGCAAGGGCATAGGACATGTCTATCCCTTTGCAAACTTTTAAAATTTTGACACATTAGTATTCAAATCGTTTTGACTTATTACTTTAGCATCTCTTATTGAAACAACCTTACCTCCGATATCGCCTTTGGATTACTTCAAAAATTAAAGTAAGGATTGCGTATATAATAACACCAGGCCGTTCTCATTGAGGAGCCAAAATAAAATTAAATTCCTAAATAACTTATGCAATGTAACCTTATCTAGAAAATAGAGTTTATTTTAATTAACTAACAACTAAATATAATGAATTAAAAATAAATTTTAATAAAATATTTAGTATTTTTAATTTAAATAATTAATGAATAAAGAGTTAATGGAATGATAATGTAAATGATTAACAATAATAAAAGTAGCCCTCTAATTCAATAGTGCAAACAATCATAGCTTCAAAATATATGAGTTATAAACAATGAATCAAAAATTATAATTAAACTTTTAATCTAACAATCTTGCCACCTCGAATTGTCACAAAATATTTTTTAAATTCTCAATCTACTAACTGCCACAAGAATAGTAAATTAGGACTAAGGATATTAAAAATTAATCCTCAATCATAACTCAATAATTCATAAAAATAGAATTAAAGTTAGCAAGAGATATAATAATCTAATAATTCAAGCCATTTTAAAAATTCACTAAATATTCACTATAATCTTAATACTAAGTCTTGACTTAAAATAGAGTAATAAAATTAAGTTATAATCAAGTTTAATATTAAATACTAAACAGTAGTCTAGTTACAATAATCCTAAATAAATATAAATATAAATATTCTCAATAATTATAAAATTATCCTAAGATTTATGAATTACAAAATAAGTATTGGTTAGAAATTTTGCCATTGAATAGGTAGATTTGGATGAACTAGCCACGGTTTGCCTTAGAAATCGATTCCACCATCAAGCTTTTACGGACAACCATGGTTAGTGTTGCCGTCGCTATCTGCTAGTCCGTCTCCTACGCTGCTGCTGTGTATTGTGGAGAGTGATGGCAGCGTGAGGTGTTGCGGCTCCTTCCCTCTGTGAGTGGACGCTGCGTCTTTAAAAGCTGAAAGGAAATAAACCTAATGGGCAACCTCTAATACAATTTATGAATTATGGTTATTTGTGTCATTTATAAATTTATTTTCCTCCTAAATTTATGAAATACAAAATCATAATAATGTAATACCTTTTGTTTTAAAAATAATTGTTTAGGAGAAATCATAAAAAATATGATAATTATGTCCCTATTAAGCACTAATTCAATGTAAGGTATATTAATCTAAATAGTATAAAACTAAATAATTATGGACCAAAATAATAACAAATATCCATTAAAATTATATGAATAAATATATAAAATATAGGTTTGTCAGCTGTCAACATTTTTCTTTTTTACTTGATTTTAGTTTTAAATTCACATATCAATAATAAAAGGAACTCAGTACTTTATAGAAATATCTTGGATTCAATTTTTTTATGAAAACCCTTTTTGTTTTTTTAAAATAGTCACTTACCTTGATTACGTATTAAAAGATGGTTCCCATCCATGTTGGTAAAAAAAACAAAAAAGCAACTGAATTAAATCCATTGAAAGAAAAATGCGTCTATTACAAAAGTGCTTGGATCATCTAGATTTTTTTTTATTAACGAAGTATTAATCGAGCTTAGAAATAGAAGAGAGAAGAAAAATAAAAAATTGAGAACGAGAGGAAGCTGGCCTAGACACGTTAATATGTGAAAGAGTGAGACATTAATAATATTGAAACTCTAGAGAGGATCCTAGGTTACACATTATAAATAGGTTTGAACCTAAACCAAGTATAGGCATCCATATCTCAAAAGAACTTCAAACCTAATCGGTCCATTATGGGAACCAAACTAAGCTATAAACAAATTATTCTTGTTCTTCAACTTTGCCTCACGATGGTTTCCACTGCCATGGCAGGGGCATAGTGATATACTGGGGCCAAAATGAAGGAGAAGGAACTTTGACATCAACCTGTGAAAGTGGCCTCTATGAAATTGTTAACATAGGTTTTCTATCACAATTTGGGAGTGGTCGACAACCTCAAATCAACCTCGCCGGCCACTGTGATCCGGCAAATAACGGTTGCCAAGAATTGAGCAATGGCATCAGAGTTTGCCAAAGTAGAGGCATCAAGGTCATGCTCTCCATCGGAGGCAGTGCCGGAAGCTACTCGTTGTCGTCGGTTGAGGATGCCAGAAGCGTAGCAGATTACATATGGAATAACTTTCTTGGCGGACAATCATCCTCGAGACCTCTTGGCGACGCGGTTTTGGATGGGGTAGATTTTGACATTGAAAATGGTGATTCCTACTATCCTTCTCTTGCAAGAAGACTATCTGAACATAGCCAAGGAGGTAATAAAAAGGTGTACTTATCTGCTGCACCACAATGTCCTTTCCCAGATCAATCACTCAATAAGGCACTTTCCACTGGTCTCTTTGATTATATCTGGGTTCAATTCTACAACAATCCTCAATGCGAGTTTAACTCTGCAAACCCTAACAGTTTCCAGAACTCATGGAACCAATGGACCTCAAGTTTCAATAGCAAGTTTTATGTTGGGCTTCCTGCCTCACGTGAAGCTGCTGGGAATGGCTATGTGCCAACACAACAACTTATAAATCAAGTGTTGCCTTATGTTAAAAGATCACCCAAGTATGGAGGAGTTATGCTCTGGGATAGGTTCAATGATCAGCAAACTCAGTATAGTTCCAAAATTAAGGGCAGCGTTTGAAATTTGAACCATGCTAGCTAGGTAGAACCAAAGTTTCAACTTTTAAGTTGGTTTTACTACTAAATAAAACACGAGGTTCTGCTACAATGATGTACTAGCAAGAAGTTTAATATCAATGAAAACATGTTTTGGATATTATTATCATTTATATTGTTATCAAGTTAATTTAGGAATACTTATTTTCAAGTTCTTTATATCCATTATGTCAAGTCCTCAATTTATACTCTAAGATGTGTATTAATTTTTAATGTGAGTTTAAGTTAAATGAAGATATTAGAAAAAAAAATAGGACATATGGTAGAATGATATTGAATAACTTGACAAAATAAACGTAAGGAATTTGATATAAGTTTTCATATTTAATTTACTCTAATTGCATATTCACGGTCAGATCTATTCAGCACAAATTGCTTTAGCTGCATTTGTTTGCGGTTTCCCATCCCTCGTAAATAATGATTCATACATATAAAGTTTCATATTGAATTAAATTGCTGGAAGAAAACAAGCATGAAAAGAGGGTAGCGGCGAGAGAAAGTCAAGGAAATCAGCAGATGCATGATGTCCAGATATATACAAATGTTTTTGGCCAAAAATAGATATATTCAACATATGGATATGCACAAATTGAAGCAAATGAGGACATTTAAAATTGAATTGTGTGGTCTGACATATATGTTGGCTTGAATTCAGGCTGAATTCAAGAGCCACAACACGGCCCTATTGTTTCATATGAGAGGGATTTGGAGGGGATGGGAGGCATTTTGGTTCCCTCACTTTGTTTGGCTTTACAAAATTTTCAGGAGCCTCATCGAAAATTGGGAGATTTGGATGAGAGGGGTAATATTTTTCCTTGTCCTGACCAGTATACCCATGGTTATTTTCAATATTCCTAAATTACCCTTATGGTTTTTAAAAAATAGCCACAAAACCTATCACCCTCTCACTCGCTCTAGCTGTCACATTCATCATGTTCACACCTTTAGTACACATCTGGGAGCTTTATGATTCAAGCGATGTGTAAATTGAAGTCCGAAAATTAAAATTTGTATTTCTGACTCTTGATTAATATTAATTTGGTATTACCAGATTTTTAGTCTAATTTTAAAAAATTATAATTAAATCTAGAAAACTCATGAGCATACTCTAAAATTCTCTTGAATGATCCTAAAGTCTTTTGTGTGAGAAAAATATAATTTTGGCCTTTAACCGTTCTAATCAATACAGTTTATTAATTTACTAATCTTGCTTTGCCTTCGGAAAAAAACTATCCTTAAATTCAACAATTCACAACTCATGTTATTTATATCCAATCACTACAAAAGAATAGACTTTTGGCGACGACTTTTCAGTGGCGACAAAAAAAGTTGCCGCGTCATCGCTGAAAGTAAGACTTTTTACGGCGACAAAATTTGTCACCGTAGAAAGTATGTTTCAACGGCAACAAAATTTGTCGCAACAAAAAGTATGTTTTAGCAGTGATTTTTCTCACCTTCAGTGGCGACAAATGTCGCCACTAAAAGTCTTCCTACAATTTTTCACCCTTTTACAGGTTTTAAGCAACTATCTAATATATATAATTAAATTATTGAATGATGTTATGTTTAAATAATAAAAAAAATCACATGTTACTATAATAATGAGAAATTATATAGATAATAATGTGATGTGTTTGAAAGAATGAGATGAAGCAGGGGTGTGTGCGTAAGAGAGATATTATTAATGTGTGTCAATGAGTGTGAGAATTAATATATGTGTGTTAGAAATAATGTGGGGGAGAAGATAGAGAGAGGGAGATGTGTGTGTGAGAGAGAGATAAGGAGAAAGAAAGGATATAAAATATATACATATATACATTCTTAGTTACTGTTACATATGTCATCTTTACTGCATTTTAGAAAAGAATAATCATTAAAAATATTTTGGAATTAAGAAAAATGAAGAAAAATTCATAAAATGAGTATTTTGAGGGTTTAGAAAATTATGAAAGAGTTTATTTCCCCAAAAAGACCCAAATGATTTAATAGTTATTTTTTGAGAATTACATACCTATTTTCTTAGAAAACTTAAGAAAAATAGTTAGAAGTATCATTTGCCCAGAAAATTTTAAAAAAATTCTCTAATAAGTTAAAGAAGCTATTAGAGAAAATATATTATTATTTTATTAAGTGGATTATTTCTTAAAAATTATTTGATAAAAAGAAGACTTTCAGTGGCAATTTTTTTTATCGCCGTTGAAAAGACTTTTAACGGTGACAATAAATGTTGCCGCTGAAGATCAATTTATTTCCCTAAACAAACCATGATCGCTCTTCTCTCTTCACTTTACTCTTATCTTCTTCTTCTGTTCTTCGCTTCTCGATCTGAGGAGAAGCTTCTCGATCTTTGACAAGAATCCACTACTGATATGAGTTCTGTATACCCCGTCAATTGTGTTGCTGTTTCCAATACTGTCACCCTTCTTGCTCCTTAGATTTTGTCCGCTGATGCTTTTGTTGGTTTAGGCTAAAGACACAAAGGGAACCAGGAAATATACGCAAAGAGGTAAGAGGAAGAATATTGCTTTATTGCTACTGAATAATTGCTATAACTAAAATCTGATTACAACTGATTTAAATAAGAGTAATGCAGCAACTAACTCCTAAAATAAAGGACTGATTTAATTTAATAACAATCAGAAATAAATAACTTAATGCTACTTTTTTGCTACTCATATCCAGGTTCCTAGATTTCAGCCGCAAGAATTCTGGAGTTGAAGACTTTTCAAATGTTTGTTGAAGATTCTCCTGAAATCACCTCCAGCACATTTTGAATCAAATCTCCAACACTGCCCCTTGATTCAAAACCACTCACTCCAAGTAAGCTTCTAAGATACACATGCCTCTGAGTTGGTAATGCTTTGGTGAAGATATCTGAAAATTGAATTTCAGTACTGCATAACTTCATAATTAATTCTCCTTTTGCAACTAACTCACAGATATAATGAAACCTCAGATCTATGTTCTTGGTTCTTCCATGAAACACTGGATTTTTTGTCATTGCAATAGTTGATTTGTTGTCACAAAACAACTCAGTTCCTCCTTCTTGCTTTTGCTGCAAATCGTCTAGCATTCTTCTAAGCCAAATACACTGACTTGCTGTTGTACTAGCTGAAATATACTCTGTCTCTGCTGTTGAAAGTGCTACAGTAGCTTGCTTTTTTGACATCCAAGTGACTGCTCCTGAACCCAAATTAAAAATATTTCCAGATGTGCTTTTTCTGTCATCCAATGAGCTTCCCCAATCACTGTCACTAAACCCAAACAACTTAAACTGAGTGACGTGAGTGTACCAAATTCCATAGCCTACTGTTCCAGCAACATATTTCATAATTCTTTTTGCTACACCATAATGCTCCTTAGATGGACTGCACATAAACCTTGACACAACACCTACTGAAAAGGATATATCAGGTCTGGTGTGTGTTAGGTACATTAAGCCACCAACGAGACTTCTGTACAGCTTTTGATTTACTTTTTCAGCTCCATCTTCTTGCTGTAATTTTAGCTTCAGATTCATTGGATTAGGCTTGATTTTGCAATTTAGCATCTTGAACTTTCTCAATAGCTCCGTTGCATATTTCTTTTGACAAACAAAAATTCCAGCTTTATCTTGACTTATCTCTAACCCCAAAAAATAATGTAATAAGCCTAAATCTGTCATTTCAAACTTGTTCATCATGCAGCCTTTAAATTCTTCTAACAAAGATAGATTTAAGCCCATATAGATTATATCATCTACATATAGGCAAACAATCATAAAGTAAGTACCTTGCCTTTTTATGTAGAGAGTTGGCTCATTTTCACTTTTTGCAAATCCATTATGCTGGAAGTAAGAATCAATCTTACTATACCAAGCCCGAGGAGCTTGTTTTAGGCCATAAAGTGCCTTTTTCAGCTTGTAAACCTTCTCCACTTTTCCTTGAACTTTAAAACCTTCAGGTTGGGCAACATACACTTCTTCCTCAAGGTCTCCATTCAAAAATGCAGATTTCACATCAAGTTGGTACATATTCCATTTATGTTAGGCTGCAAGAGCTAAGAGCAATCTCACTGTTTCAAACCTTGCCACAGGTGAAAAAGTTTCTTCGAAATCAACTCCTTGTTGTTGAGAATATCCCTTTGCCACTAGACGAGCTTTGTGCTTTTAGATGCTTCCATCTGTATGAAGCTTTGTTTTAAAGACCCATTTCAGCCTAATCACATTCTTTCCTTCTGGTAAATCTGTTAGCTCCCAAGTTGAATTCTTTTCTATGGCTGCAAGCTCCTCCTTCATTGCATTCATCCAAACTTCTTCTCTTGCTGCCTCTTGATAAGCTACTGGATCAGAAGCTAACATAGCATATTCATCATTTTCATATATCTCTCTTAAGGATCTAAACTTCCTTGGTGGTGTCTCATCTGATGATTCGCTTCCTGAGTTTGAACTGCCTTTTGATGGTGTATTTGTTGAGCTACTATCAGTTGAAGTAACTGGATTGACTGGATTAATTGAGGCTGAGATGTCTTCCTCAATTAAAGGTACCTGTAATGAGTTTTTTCACTATTTGCGATGTTGTCACACCAGCTCCAGCCTGCATCTTCATTAAACACTACATTTCTACTGATAAGTATCTTTTGATCAATAGGATTATACATCTTGTATGCCTTAGACTCAGAATAATAGCCAATAAAAATACATTTATGAGACTTTTCATCAAGTTTTTGGCAATTTTGTAAGTTAACTAATACATAACAAATACACCCAAATACTCTTAGATGACTTACAATAGGTTTTCTCCCCTTCCATGCTTCATATGGAGTGCGATCTTGCACAGCTTTTGTAGGAGAGAGATTCAGCAAGTATACAGCTGTTGCTATATCTTCTGCCCAATAAGAATTTGTCATACCTTTCCCTTTCAGTAAACTTCTCGCCATCTCTACAACTGTTATGTTCTTACGTTATGCTACACCATTATGTTCTGGAGTGTATGGTGCTGTCAATTCATGCTTTATGCCATTCTCTTCACAAAAGTGGTTGAATTCATTTGAGAGAAATTCACCACCTCTTTCGGTACATAGAACTTTAATATTTGCTCCACTTTGCTTTTCCACCATGGCTTTGAATTTCCTAAAATTCCCAAATGTTTCTTATTTGGATTTTAGGAAATAAACCCAACTCATCCTATTGAAATCGTCAGTAAAAAGAAGGAAATAATAGCTTCCACCTAACAATTCAGTTTGCATAGGACCACATAGATCAGAATGAACAAGCTCAAGGCATTCATTTGCTCTCCATGCCTTTCCAGTGGGAAAAGACTTTCTACTTTGCTTGTCATATACACATCCTTCACATATTTCAGCTTCAGTAATTTTTGGTAAGCCAAAGACCATACCTTTTCTCTCCAGCAGCTGCAGTCCATTAATGTTTAAGTGTCCATAGCGCAAATGCCATAGCTTGGACTCATCTTTCTGACCAGCCACTAAAGCATGCTCTTGCAAGGCTTTGACATCAAATGGGAACAATCTGTTATGGGCCATCAGTATCATTGCAAATACTTGATTTGATGCCTTATGTGTGATAACACATTCTCGATTGTCAAATAAAATAGAGTATCCACTCTCCATTATCTGGCCTACACTCAATAGGTTATGTGCCAAGTTAGTAGCAAGCTAAACATTATCTAAGCATTTAGTTTTACTTGGAGCAATATCAATTGCTACTATTCCTCTTCCTTCAACCTTCATTACTGTATCATCTCCAAGTCTTACTGTCTTCTTTTGAGTCTCATCAAGATGAGTGAAAATGGCTCTACTGCTTGTCATATGATTCAAGCACCCGCTGTGTACAAACTAAACTTTGCCTTTTTCTACAATGGGGTCAGTATATGCCATGAATAATTTTGATTTATCATCAGTTACCTCAGCAAAACTTGCTTGTTTGTCTTTGAACCAACATTCAGCTTTCATATGCCCATATTTTTTGCAGTTGTGACACTGGATATTTCTTTTATCATTGTTCCCAAATCTGCTACCTCCTCTACCATGTCTGCCTGAATTTCTGCCTCTACCTCCTCTGCCTCTTCCACTTCCAGCACCTCTTTCATGCTCTTTTGGACTTTCACCTTTTGCTTGGAATGCTTTTTCCTCATTCTTTGCCTCCTTTTTGTTGATTCTTGCCTCATGGGATTGTAGAGAACCCATCAACTCATCAAATGAATAAGTTGACAGATCTTTAGACTCCTCAATGGCTGCAACAACATGGTCAAACTTAGAAGGTAGAGATTTTAATACCTGAGTCACCACCATCTTTTCTAAAATCTCATCTCCAAATGATCTTATTTGATTGACTATTGCTGCCACTTTGGTCATATACTCCTGTACTGATTCTGTATTGTTCATTTGTAGAGTCTGGAATTCATGGTGCAAGGTCTGTAACTTGACCCGAACCACTGTTGATGAGCCATGGAAGGATGTTCGAAGAATTGCCTAAGCCTCCTTTGCTGTTGAGGCTGCAGCAATTTTTGAAAAAAGTGAGTCATCCACTGCTTGTTGGATGAAGAACAGAGCCTTTGAATCTCTTTTCTTATTCTCCTTCAATTTGGCCTCCTCATCAGTCTCACTGTAACCATTCTCTACCAAGTCCCATAGCTCTTGATACTTGAAGAGAGTCTTCATTTTGATGCTCCAGAACTCATAGTTTTCTCCTTTGAAGATGGGAATGGAAGGTTGAGAAACATTCACTGAATTGTTGTTATTTGCTGCCATCTCGCCCAAGTCTGACCAGAACCTGCTCTGATACCAATTTACTAGTTTAGGCTAAAGACACAAAAGGGAACCAGGAAATATACGCAAAGAGGTAGGAGGAAGAATATTGCTTTATTGCTATTGAATGATTGCTGTAACTAAAATCTGATTACAACTGATTTAAATAAGAGTAATGCAGCAACTAACTCCTAAAATAAAGGACTGATTTAATTTAATAACAATCAAAAATAAATAACTTAATGCTACTTTTTTGCTACTCATATCCAGGTTCCTAGATTTCAGCCGCAAGAATTCTGGAGTTGAAGACTTTTCAAATGTTTGTTAAAGATTCTCCCGAAATCACCTCCAGCACATTTTGAATCAAATCTCCAATAGCTTTGAGCTCTTTCCCTCCATTCTGCAAGTGTATGTGTAGCGATGAAGGAGACAAAATGAGTAACTGTTCCGTGGTCCATCAACTATTGTTCTTCTTTCCTCTTTGAGCTCATATTTGCGCCATCAGGAAAGCTTTTATCTATCTTTCTTCTATTCAGATCTGTTGCCTGTCACTGTCAGAACTTAATCACTTCTACTGCAGCAAATCTCTGACTTCCTTTCCTCTACTACTAGAGTTTACGCCGTGAGTGATGTGTGGTAAGTTTCCTCAATGCCTCATCATTTTATTTCTAGCAATCTGTAATGGTTGTGATTTTGTGCACTGTAGCTATATTGAGAAAAGAGAGAGAGAGGAAGTAGGAGCTTGTCATCGGGTGTTAGGTTTTGGGTAGAGTAGGAAATGATATGTACGTATACCCATAAGCTGGCAGTTATAGTGTTGCTTTATGGAAAAAAACAAGGAAAGGAAGGGAGGGAGGACGCTGCTACTGATATGTGTATATATATAGATGAATTGGGAAGTTAGGAAGTTAATAGAGTTAAAGAGAAGAAAGAAGGAAGACGTGTTGTTGTGTGACTTAGGTCTTGAAGGTTGAGTGTGTGTGCAGGGAAACTTTTGGATAGCATGTGTATATATGTGTGTGTAGTTGCTGACTTAAAGGATGAATGTAATACATATATTTATTTGGTGATGACGCTGAGGAAAAAAAATGATGGTGAGAAGGTGGTTGTTATTGAGATTTGAGAATTCTTCGATGAATAATTTTAGTTATGTGAGCAATGTGGATGCCATGTTACAACTATCAAAGCAAGAGCCCAGGGAAGAAACTGGCGGCGTGGGAATGCCATGTGATAACTCCTCAATTCTGTTAAGCTAGCATATATGCCCATGTTTATATTATAATCCCAGTGATATAAAACCAGGAGGATACACACATACATATAAGGCCCTAATAGAGGTTGATGATAGGAGTATAAATTAGAGCTTGATTATTATTGTGATGCCCATGTATTGTATGTTGCTGTTGTAGGTTCTATATTGTTGGTTTTCTCTCGTAATTCTCTGAATAGCTTATGTGATTTTCATGTCGAGGAGACTACATAAAGAGAAGGTGTGACAATGGCATATGCAATTAAGCCTACTAAACCGGGTTTGGAGGAACCCCAAGAGCAGATTCACAAGATTAGGATTACGATGTCCTCCAAGCACGTGAAAAATCTTGAGAAAGGTGTGCTTTTTTTCTTCGGTATTTATAATTTCTTGCTCAGGTTGAAATTCAAGTGCTTTATACTTTGAATTATTCGTGGATCATGGATGCTGTGCTTACTTTAAATCCTAAAAAGTGCGAGCTTTGAATTGATGAGTTATAATTCCAAGTTAACTTTTATAATGTTTCTTTAATTAGTTTGATTTAGTGTAAACTTTAGTTTGAGGCTACTCCCTGATTGTATTGATGATGGGGCCAATTTTTTCACCTGTTCATAGTTTGTGTGGACTTAGTTCATGGTGCCAAGGACAAGAGGCTTAGGGTCAAGGGGCCTGTGAGAATGCCCACTAAAGTTCTCCACATTACCACTAGGAAATCTCCATGTGGTGAAGGTAATCTTAGTAAAATTAGTCCTTAGATAACATGAATTGCTCATGGAGTTTAATGTGGCTTGGTTAACTAGTCTGTCGGAGTTATTTTTGCTGCATTTCCTGTATATTTCGTTCCTATTGAGAAATGTTGGCCATATCATTTAACTTAGAAACTGCACAATTATTGCTGGACTGGAGTTTCTAAATTTCATATAATCTTTTATTTGTGTGTTATCCTGATTGCTTTCATCTGTATTTGTTGAATGTAGATAATTTAGTCTTAAATTATGAGGTCATTAAGTAGAATAATATGTATTAGGCCCTTGTGTTGTAATGAAGGCTTTAAATTTTCAATGGGGTAAGAGCGATCGTGTGTGGATACTTAGTATTGTCTTTGAAGTTAGATCAAATTTCTTAATTTCACTTACATTATGTTCACCCTTAGCCATTTGTTGAGTAACATTCATATGAGTGGTTTGAAATTGGGTTGGATTATGGGTCTTATAGTTTCTAGTTGGTTTATATTTATCCTCTTATAGTCTGGTGTGGTCCTTTTATTCGCTACTTCTGATTTGGTCCTTTTGAAAGAAGCATTGCGTTAATAATGTATGTTGCTGATGCCCATGTATTGTATATTGCTGTTGTATTGAAAACCAATCAGTCTAGTAAATCAACTGAACCTAGAAATAATGTTGATTTATCTAGTGTTACAATATCTTGATAGAGGATTTATTGATTTCAACTAGTGATGCCCTCTAATTGCGTAGAGGATTTATTAATAAATTTAAATATATTCCTTAACAATAATAATAACAATAATTTGACAATAAATTTTGAATGATGTTGAAGATACCATAAAAGAAGTTGAAAAAGATGAAGCTGATGAGGAGGAGAAGGAAGCATAATAGTCTAAAGAAGCCAAACTAGCAGACAACCAAGATGTAGTTAGAGTAAAGTACAATAAAGTTGAAGCTAAAAAAACCCCTTCAAATAATTGGAGTTTAATTGTTGAAAAATTCTTATCAACATTTTTATTTTATTTTTAAATTTATCTTAGTAAATGATGTATTCTCATATTTTAAAGGATTATGTGAATTATTTATTAATATTATTAAATTTTAGTTCATTTAGTTATTTATTATTTTATTTATATATTTATAAGTCCATTATAGATTTTTATTTAAAAATTTAGGGAAACAATTAAAAATAATTATTGACTTTCAGCGGCGACAATTGTCGCGGCTGACTCCACATTAGGGACGACAATTATGTCACCATAGATTCAACTTTCAGCGATAATATTTATTGTCACCTTTACTTTGCCTTTGGTTGTGACATTAGTTTTGCAGCTTTTTGTTGTACTTTCAGCGGTGACATTTGTTGACATTCGGCAGCGACTTTCAATTGTCACTACTAATATATATAGGCGACCGTCTCATAGGCTGTGACTTAGCGGCGACAAAAAGTCATCGCTAAACATGTAGTCGCCACTGAAAATCAATTTTTTTGTAGAGAATTAACCTTGATTTAGGACATGTTGAAAAGCTCTACGTGTCTACTTTGCATATTTCAATGAAATAGTGAATGATGTCCAAAAATTCCCGCATTAGGGCAGTTTAATGTTTACATGCTTATGTCATAGCTCCAAGGAAATTTTAAGGCTCCAATTCATGCTTTATTACTCTAAATATCAAATATGCAGAATATTATCTTATAGTGAATTTACATAGCTCATATGAATTTATAATTTGGGACATAGGTGTCAAACTTGGCACTTTATTTGTCACTACTTTCTTGAAATTCTTCTGGTATTACTTTAATTCTTACTCTTGATTGCCCTTTGACCTTACAAGCTTAGGAATTGGTATGAGATTAAGAGAAATCTTAGTAGCATAATAAACACTCAAATATGTATGATCAAATTAATATGTTGTAACATCCTAAATTTTGATATAAAGAAGTTTTAAAGAGTGCTTACGATCAAGAGCATTTTTTTAAAAAAAAATTAAAAGTCTAAATGTTAAATTTTAAGAAAAATATTTTATAAATTAGAGAAGTGGGGAAGAAAATCATAATGCACTATTAAGGATTATTTTCTAGAAATTTTTAAAAAGTTCAAGATGTTAAATAAAAGATAAAATAAAGAGTAAATAAGGTTAAGAGGGTAGAAAGGTCATTTTGCCTCACACCATACCTTGCACGTGGCATCCTCAAACCCACCCATCTCCTTTTTCTTTTGCCAATCTCATCACCGACTTCGTCTTCCAAAATCAATTAGGGTAGCACGCAAGAGAGAGAGAACGCAAGAGAAGGGTGATGGACCATAGGAGTGGACATCAGAAAGGTAGGTGGAGGAGGAACGAGCTCGTGCAGCTGGAGATCGATTGAGGTATCTCTGTTTCTGGGAAGAACTTGAGGCTCTAGGGCCGAAGGTCAGTAAATGGTGATTAAAGCCAATAGAACTTTGGCTTGTCTTTTCTGGATTTTTATTTTGTGCGCGACAGTAGATTTCTCAGATCAAACTGATAGAGAACAAAAAGGACCATTCGTCTCACTCTAATACCATTAAACTTCGCACTGTTCCGAAAACCCAGTGGAAGAGAATTTGAAGGGAGTCACCCACAAAGTGTTTTCTATTTTTGATATAGAGATTATTGAAAACTTGCAGGTAATTTGAACTTGTTAGATCCTTGAAATTTCTACTGATACGAGTGGAAACTTGAGCTTGCTATTCAATATTATTTCCCGGGTTTTTTGCGTAATTCTTTTGGTAATTACTGTGGGAATTTTAGGAATCGAATATATATCAAGTGTTAGAAGGAACTTTATGTATTATCGAATCTATGGCATCATACGTGGCTGTTGCGACTTTGAATTAATTGTCTCTATATATAGTCTCTATACTTGTTCATGAAATCTGAAATTTTAGAACTTGTATATATCTTAAAAATAATTGCTTTAAATTATAGTATTGTTCGTACTCATTCTAGTTGTTTTGACATCTTGTGAAAGCTAGTAAGTAGCGAAGGTCATGATACGGAAATCCTGGAGAGTTTAACAAGGTTTATATTTGTTATTGGAATGGAACTTGACTTTGTGATAAGATTAGGATGTAGAGGATAATATTGGATAATTATAAGCTATTTAATTTATATGCTAGACTTGAAAAAGAATTATATATATACTCTATGGTTTATATACGTGTGTTTATATATATACATTGGTTGTTGAAATTATAATCTTAACTTGTAAAGTACATATATTGATTATAAGGTAATGTGCATGAATTAATTGGATGCACTCATATAGTATAATGGGATACTATGAATATGTTATATAAAGTTATAATGAGAGTAATAACACTTATGTTCTGGGACATTAGGAAAGTAAATAAGTCAGAAGCGGAGGAACAAGTGAAAGTAATATGTATTTGGAAAGCACCTAAGTAGGAGTAAGTCTTATATTTGGAAAGCTCACAGGTGAGTGAATAACGTTCCCTAAAATTTACATTTTCAAATGCATTGTCATTTCAAATGTTGAATTTCAAATATGAATTTCGAAAAGTAAATTTTACGACAATATAGTTTAAATCGTTAGAAATGATTTTCTTTCGATTGGTTTACAAAAGAATTATGATTATGTATGAAAATGGATAAAGAGGCTTTTGAAAAGAGTTTGGCAAAAGTTGCATTGAACTGATGTTATTCATGAAATATATTCCTATGCGAATTTCATATGTTTTCATAGTAATTTGATTTCAAATGTATATGCTGGGGTTTTTGGAAAGTTAAAGTGATTTTACCAATGGTTATGGCATTGAAACGATTGAGATTATTTCATGTGAAATAAACCCCACGCATGATGGAAACGTTTTAGGATGGAATACAGAACGCTGGTTGCTAACAGCAGTACTGTTAGTCCTTGGTGCACCTTGGTTACTTGAGCTCGACAGTTAGTGGCAGAGCCACCAGAATTATTTCGTGGGATTTATTCTCGCGACAGTTTGTGGCCTTGAGCCACTAAAATTATTTCATGGGATTTATTCTCGTGACAGTTTGTGGCCTGAAGCCACCAGAATTATTTCGTGGGATTCATTCTCGCGACAGTTAGTGGCTTCGAGCCACCAGAATGGTTAGTTACCCTCGTGGACTGTGTGTCCATGTCTGTTTTTATTCTGTTGAAGTCCTACAGAAAGATTATGGTTTGAAAGGATGGCTTTTAAACGATTTATTTGAAGTGGTTATATCATATTGTTGTTTTCCTTGAAATACAAATATTTACAAAAAGATTATGGTTTGAAAGGATGGCTTTTAAACGATTTATTTGAAGTGGTTATATCATATTGTTGTTTTCCTTGAAATACAAATATTTACAGAAAGGTTTGTATTAGATTACAAAATGCTATGAAATACATTTTCAACATGATTATGCATTGTTTATTTCCGCATTCTTTTAAATCATATTTTTGGGACGTTATTCATGATAGATTATTTGGATTCAGATAGTGCAGGTGACCCTAATTCTCCCGTTGAGCAGTGAAGAGCCTCGTCGCAGATCCGAAGTGTTGTCTTTGAACAAGATTGATTTTAATCTTTATTAAGTACTTGTGTTATTTTGATAAAAAGATAAATGCTCCACATAGACCTTAGAAAAGATTCTGTTTATTTTGAAAAATGTTATGGAAACTTTAAACATTGTATTTGATATTTTAGGCTTTCGGAATATGAAACTATTCATATTCCGTACCGGTCACAGTCCAAATTTCGGGACGTGACATATGTTCACAAAGTATTAAAGTATACATGATCAAACATGGATATAACGCATGGCCATGCTGTAAGGAATTGGAAGACACGCAGCGGAAATAAACTTTAAAAATTTTCCATTCCTTGCCAGGATCTGCCGTATGTGTTTAAGTCAAGTGGAAAGAATCATTACCCTTAGTGTTGCTCAGCGAATTTCACAGCTTCTCTACGTGGGTGGTGATCTCTTTCTGATCGCAAGAAATCGACGGAGTGTTCCTCAGCGACCTTCACAGATTCTCTCCGCGGACGGTTGTCTCTTTCCGATCACAAGAAGTCGACGCTTCAGGTCGGCTTCCTCTACTGGTATCCACACGAACAGCGTTCCAACCACGAACGACGTGCTAGCGTCTCCTGTCCCTCCAAGGCTTTCACAAGTCTCCGTCTCTATTTCGGCAGTTTCTTGTCTGCAAACCTTTTGCAGATTCCGTTCGGCCTTTTGTGTTCTGTGTTATTTTCAAACGTAGCTCCTCCAATCCGATATAGAGGATGCTATGCGTTTTTCCACCTGACCTAATTGGATTTTGGAGTTAATCTTATATTAATTCCGAATTGATACAATATCATATATTGTATAATTTTATAAGAAACTAATTAAATAAAATAATATTAAATCCGTCCCACAGATTTAATTACTTATTTATTTAACTTTAAATAAAGATGAGACTGAGTTATATTTGATTTATTCCCATAAATCAAATTTGAGATATCCTATCAATTTAAATTTCGAATTTCAAACGTGATAGAGATTTAATTTATCCTTATAAATTAAATCTTATAAATATCTCTTATATGACATATCCTATCAATTTGAATTTCGAATTTCAAATGTGATAGAGATTTAATTTATCCTTATAAATTAAATCTCATATATCTCATATATATAATATATATAAATATATATACGAATTTATATATATACGAATATAAATATAAATGAATATATATACATTCACCTGGATCTTTCATTGAATCTGGACATGTCTTAGATTCAATGAATCTGGACATCATAGCTCGTGTTGGGCTATTTTGTGTGCGACCCTGTAGGCCCATATGAAGTTGGCAGTGGGCCATTTGCTATACTAGCCCACAAGTCGCAAGCGGTCTCTAGCAAGACATAACAACTACCCAAATCATATGAGGATCGATAAACGATGTAACCTTTTATACAACCATATCATGTCCCTTCTGTCACGCGATATTTTGGTCATGGATGAGGCATGGATAATGTCATCCTCCTATTCCCGACCGTTACTTTCTCGATCCCTGAGTAGTCTGACTATAGAGATGGAACTACCTTTCCATTACAGTATGGCCATACATTTCTCAGACTCACTCATCGAGGGGCCCAGTAATATCTCTCCACGAATGTGAGGGACAAATTCCATCTTGACCATTCACATTCCTCCGCATGAAAAACCACTAAGCCCGAACATAGTCTTTATGATCACTCGGTCAAAAGTGACTTTTGACCAGGTCAAAGCTGAGCGTTTTGTCATGTAGGAATCCATGATGATCTCAGGTCAAAGGGCATATTGATATGGTTTGTATATGAGAGAAGCTTATGACGTTACCCATGCAGTTCTCTCATAGCGGGTCGGTCCAACACCCTGTACTCTTACATGTGCTTATGACTTTGATTTATATCTCTATACATCTTCAAAGTCATACTGGTCTTATTTCATCTGTGCTCCCACATAGATGATCGACCAGGGACATTTAGGATAATATCATGAATTATCCAAGGATGGTCATCATAGTAAACATGCAAATAATATGATAACTCAATTAATAAATTCATAAATCAATAATGTTTATCAGACAATGATTGGCCCCTAGGGCACGATTTCCAACAACCTCCCACTTGCACTAGGTACAATCATTAATTTGACTAATTCCCATTGACCTAACATGACGCTCATGCTTTGCCTGCACAAGCGGCTTTGTTAGAGGATCAGCAACATTATCTTCTCCTGCTACTTTGCATATTTTTATATCACCTCTATCATTGATTTCTCTGATGAGATGAAATCGCCTGAGTATATGCTTGGTCCTTTGATGTGACCTAGGCTCTTTGGCCTGTGCAATAGCACCGCTATTGTCACAGAGCAAAGTTATTGGATCTGAGATGGTAGGTATCACCCCTAGTTCTGTGATGAACTTCCTGATCCAAACGGCTTCCTTAGCTGCATCAGATGCTGCTATATACTCAGCTTCCGTTGCAGAATCTGCTACAGTGCCCTGCTTAGAGCTCTTCCAGCTTACTGCTCCATTATTGAGGAGGAATATGTATCCAGACTGCGATTTTTGGTCGTCCTGGTCAGTTTGGAAACTCGCATCTGTGTAACCAGTTACACAGAGCTCATCATCCAATCCACCATAGACCAAGAACAAGTCCTTAGTCCTTCTTAAGTACTTAAGGATATTCTTGACAGCAGTCCAATGGCCCTCACCAGGGTCCTGTTGGTATCTGCTAGTCATACTTAAGGCAAACGAGACATCCGGTCGAGTACATAACATGGCGTACATGATAGATCCTATGGCCGAGGCATATGGAACCTTACTCATGCGACCTCGCTGATCAGATGTACTAGGACACAGATCTTTGCTGAGGTGAGTACCATGAGACATGGGTATGAAACCCCTCTTTGATTCGTGCATACTGAACCTATGCAGTATTTTGTCTATGTATGTACTCTGACTGAGTCCTAGAAGTCTTTTAGATCTATCTCTATAGATCCTGATTCCTAGGATGTAGGTGGCTTCACCCAAGTCTTTCATCGAGAAAGACTTTCCTAACCAAGACTTGACAATCTGCAAGGTAGGAATGTCATTCCCAATAAGTAGGATGTCATCGACATAGAGTACCAAAAACACAACTGTGCTCCCACTAACCTTCTTGTACACACAAGGTTCATCAATGTTTTGAAGAAATCCAAACTCTTTGATTACTTCATCAAAACGATGATTCCAACTCCGAGAGGCTTGCTTTAGTCCATAAATGGACTTTTGAAGCTTGCACACTTTACCAGAGTCCTCGGAACGCACAAACCCTTCAGGTTGTGTCATGTACACATCCTCAAGGAGCTTTCCATTAAGGAAGGCTGTCTTGACGTCCATCTGCCATATTTCATAGTCATAATATGCTGCAATAGCAAAGAGGATTCTGATTGATTTGGCCATTGCTACTGGGGAAAAGGTCTCATCATAGTCCACACCATGAGTTTGAGTAAAACCTTTTGCAACCAGTCGTGCCTTGAAGACATTTACATTGCCATCCATGTCAGTTTTCTCTTTGAAAACCCACTTGCACCCGACGGTTTTTACACCTTCAGGCGGGTCGACTAAGGTCCAAACCTTATTGTCGTACATGGATTGCATCTCAGACTTCATGGCACTAAGCCATTTTTCGGAGTTTGGTCCCACTATAGCTTCTCGATAGGTAGTCGGCTCATTATGCTCAATGAGCAACACATCACGACTATCAGAAATCAGAAATCCATATCTCTGAGGCTGAAGTCGTGTCCTATTAGACTTTCGTGGACCTTGCGTGACTTGAGGAGTCTCAACAACTTGTTGTGAGTCTTCTCTATTTTCCATCTGCAGTTCTGTGGTGTCTTGTAGCTCTCGAACTTCTTCGAGTTGTACCTTACTCCCACTGGTTCTTTTAGAGATAAATTCTCGTTCAAGAAAGATACCATTTCTGACAACAAACACTTTGTTATCAGCAGGGTTGTAGACGTAATATCCCTTGGTTTCCTTAGGATATCCCACAAAAAGGCATTTTGAGGATTTGGGCGCTAATTTGTCTGAGGCTTGTTGCTTAACATAGACCTCGCATCCCCAAATCTTGAGGAAAGACAAACTAGGCGTCCTCCCAGTCCATATCTCATACGGAGTCTTTTCGATTGCCTTAGATGGAACACGATTGAGTGTGAACGCAGCTGTCTCTAGGGCATAGCCCCAAAAGGAGGGCGGAAGATCTGTTCGACTCATCATGGATCGAACCATATCTAATAGTGTTCGATTTCTCCGTTCAGAAACGCCATTCCATTGTGGTGTCCCTGGAGGAGTCAATTGTGAGAGTGTCCCACAATTCCTAAGATGATCTATGAACTCTTGGCTCAAATATTCACCACCCCGATCAGATCGAAGGGCTTTAATTGTTTTGCCAAGCTGGTTTTGTACTTCATTTTGAAATATCTTGAACTTTTCAAAAGATTCAGATTTATGTTTCATTAGATAGATGTACCCATATCTGCTGAAATCATCTATGAATGTTATAAAGTACGAATAACCTCCTCTAGCATTTGTGTTCATCGGTCCACACACATCTGTATGTATGAGGCCCAATAAATCAGTGGCCCTCTCACTGTGCCCAGTGAAAGGTGACTTTGTCATCTTTCCTAACAAGCAAGACTCGCAAGTGTCATATGATTCAAAATCAAATGAGTTTAGAAATCCATCTTGATGGAGTTTGGAAATGCGTTTCTCATTTATGTGGCCCAGACGACAGTGCCAGAGGTATGTGGGATTCAAATCGTTTGGTTTGACCCTTTTGGCGGTTACGTTATAGATATTTCCATGATTGGGTTGTTCCAAATTTAATATGTAATGATCAACATGCAAATCACCATGAGCATATAAAACATCATTACGATAAATAGAACATCTACTATTCCCAGTAATGGAAGTGAAACCTTCCTTATCCAAATAAGAAAGTGAAACAATGTTACTACTTAAAGCAGGAACATAATAGCAATTGTTCAAAACTAACAAAAGCCCAGTGGGCAGAACTAATTCATAAGTGCCTACAGCTAACGCAGCAACCCTTGCTCTGTTTCCAACTCGTAGGTCAACTTCACCCCTTTTCAGCTTCCTACTGTCCTTTAGTCCCTGCACATTCGTACAAATGTGAGAACCACATGCAGTATCTAATACCCATGAGGTGGAAGTAGAAAGATGAATGTCTATAACATAAATACCTGAAGCGATAGCCCCGCTATCCTTCTTGTTCTTTTTCAGATCTTCGAGGTAGAGTTTGCAATTCCTCTTCCAATGACCCGGTTCATTGCAGAAGAAGCAGACTCCTTCCTTCGGAGGCTTTGCCTTCTTTGGTGCAGGCTTGGTTTCGGGCTTGCCTGACTCTTTGGTCTTACCTGATGAGCCATGACCCTTCCCCTTGCCTTTGCCTTTCTTTTTCGTACCCTTTCCCTTTTGAACCATCAAAACACTACTGGGTTTCTTCTTAAGACTCGGCTCAGCAGTTTTAAGCATCCCATGCAGTTCAGAAATAGATTTCTCCATGTTGTTCATGTTGTAGTTCATAACAAACTGGTCATAACTTTCCGGGAGTGAGTTTAAGATCAAATCTGTAGCTAACTCCTGGCTCATGGGAAATCCAAGCCGTTCAAGGTGATCAATGTACCCTTTCATCTTTAAGACATGAGCACTGACTGATGCACCTTCAGCCATCTTGCAGGAATGTAAGGCCTTAGTGGTCTCATACCTCTCTTGCCTTGCCTGTTGCTGGAACATTTCCTTGAGATGCACAATCATCTCATAAGCCTCCATGTGTTCCAGATCTCTTTGGAGCTCCGGAACCATGGTGGCTAGCATCAAGCATCCCACATCGACAGAGTCTTCCTTATGCTTCATATAAGCATCTCTCTGAGCTCTGGGAGCATTGGCGGCTGGCTCCTCAGGAATGGGTTGATCTAGGACATGCGCCTTTCTTTCCTGCTTGAGAACAATTCTCAAGTTCCTAAACCAGTCAAGAAAGTTTGTCCCATTAAGTTTGTCCTTCTCAAGGACAGATCGCAGCGATAATGTAGCAGTATTACTAGTCGTCATGATTCTACAATTAAAATATGCAATGTAATTAGTAATCTCCCACTAAATAAACAACCCTCAATGCAATAGTTAGTGGGCTAAGATCCATATTTGGCTCAAACTTAAGTCCGCTTTGGCAGGACGCTTAGATTAAGTTATTTAGGTAGGTAACACCTTTACCAATTACATCAAATGTAACTCTTAGATATTCATGGGATCCTATCATCATATGATCTGGCATGTTCTAATCCCATCTAATGCCTTGAGATCCAAAACCGTTTTGTTAATCTCAATTAAGTCAAACAATAATGAACCTATGAGAGTAGCACCATTACTCTTTGCTTATCTCCCCAAGATAACTCAAAAGCACCCACTTTGGTGGAGTCCACAATTGAGCGATCAAGGTTTTGACAAGTGTTCATAAATTGACAGCATTATGACTTAAGATTTCTTTTAGAGGGCCTAATTTAACTATCTGGTTTATAAAACGCATGTTTCTCAGTTCGTATCTCATACAAGTAATATGCATGTGCTGATCTAATCATAAGATGCATAATTCAAACGTGATACAATATGGCTCACCTATCCTAAGTCCCCTCAAGCCAATGAGAGGAGCTCTCTAGTAAGAAAAGAGAAATTACATATAGAAACCTCTTTTAACATTCGAGGGGAGTGAGATGAGAGGAGAAGGTACATTGAGAGTATATAGAGGAAGGCACGACACGCAGGCCGTATTTTTAAAAATTACAACACTTGCAATCTAGAGCCATATTGTTCACCATACCCAAACATTCAAGAATCAATATTCAGATCTAATCGAAGGGCAAAAAACATTTACAAAGTAACATATGTTACGGTTATGATGCGCTACGAACAGGTAGCTACGGCGGTCCCGCTAGCCGGTTAGCGGGCGGCTGTCCCGCTAGCCGGTTAGCGGGCGGGGTCTCTGGGGCAGCGCCCCGGAAGAAAATTTTTTTTTGTTTTATAAATAATCACGAATCTGAATTCGGTTTTCACAAATAATCACAAATTCGAATTCGGTTTTCTTAGACCCCATCTATGCGGATTGATCAAATCAAAAAGCATCACCACCGATTTCAATTTCCTTTTAGATTCCTTTTATGTCATACACAACAAGGATTCCATATATGTCACACATACAACGCTTATTATATGATCGGCTACTAATAACATATATCATATAAATCACAAATCAAGCCTAACTTAAACACAAAACGGCATGGCTCTGATACCACTGTAAGGAATTGGAAGACACGCAGCGGAAATAAACTTTAAAAATTTTCCATTCCTTGCCAGGATCTGCCGTATGTGTTTAAGTCAAGTGGAAAGAATCATTACCCTTAGTGTTGCTCAGCGAATTTCACAGCTTCTCTACGTGGGTGGTGATCTCTTTCTGATCGCAAGAAATCGACGGAGTGTTCCTCAGCGACCTTCACAGATTCTCTCCGCGGACGGTTGTCTCTTTCCGATCACAAGAAGTCGACGCTTCAGGTCGGCTTCCTCTACTGGTATCCACACGAACAGCGTTCCAACCACGAACGACGTGCTAGCGTCTCCTGTCCCTCCAAGGCTTTCACAAGTCTCCGTCTCTATTTCGGCAGTTTCTTGTCTGCAAACCTTTTGCAGATTCCGTTCGGCCTTTTGTGTTCTGTGTTATTTTCAAACGTAGCTCCTCCAATCCGATATAGAGGATGCTATGCGTTTTTCCACCTGACCTAATTGGATTTTGGAGTTAATCTTATATTAATTCCGAATTGATACAATATCATATATTGTATAATTTTATAAGAAACTAATTAAATAAAATAATATTAAATCCGTCCCACAGATTTAATTACTTATTTATTTAACTTTAAATAAAGATGAGACTGAGTTATATTTGATTTATTCCCATAAATCAAATTTGAGATATCCTATCAATTTAAATTTCGAATTTCAAACGTGATAGAGATTTAATTTATCCTTATAAATTAAATCTTATAAATATCTCTTATATGACATATCCTATCAATTTGAATTTCGAATTTCAAATGTGATAGAGATTTAATTTATCCTTATAAATTAAATCTCATATATCTCATATATATAATATATATAAATATATATACGAATTTATATATATACGAATATAAATATAAATGAATATATATACATTCACCTGGATCTTTCATTGAATCTGGACATGTCTTAGATTCAATGAATCTGGACATCATAGCTCGTGTTGGGCTATTTTGTGTGCGACCCTGTAGGCCCATATGAAGTTGGCAGTGGGCCATTTGCTATACTAGCCCACAAGTCGCAAGCGGTCTCTAGCAAGACATAACAACTACCCAAATCATATGAGGATCGATAAACGATGTAACCTTTTATACAACCATATCATGTCCCTTCTGTCACGCGATATTTTGGTCATGGATGAGGCATGGATAATGTCATCCTCCTATTCCCGACCGTTACTTTCTCGATCCCTGAGTAGTCTGACTATAGAGATGGAACTACCTTTCCATTACAGTATGGCCATACATTTCTCAGACTCACTCATCGAGGGGCCCAGTAATATCTCTCCACGAATGTGAGGGACAAATTCCATCTTGACCATTCACATTCCTCCGCATGAAAAACCACTAAGCCCGAACATAGTCTTTATGATCACTCGGTCAAAAGTGACTTTTGACCAGGTCAAAGCTGAGCGTTTTGTCATGTAGGAATCCATGATGATCTCAGGTCAAAGGGCATATTGATATGGTTTGTATATGAGAGAAGCTTATGACGTTACCCATGCAGTTCTCTCATAGCGGGTCGGTCCAACACCCTGTACTCTTACATGTGCTTATGACTTTGATTTATATCTCTATACATCTTCAAAGTCATACTGGTCTTATTTCATCTGTGCTCCCACATAGATGATCGACCAGGGACATTTAGGATAATATCATGAATTATCCAAGGATGGTCATCATAGTAAACATGCAAATAATATGATAACTCAATTAATAAATTCATAAATCAATAATGTTTATCAGACAATGATTGGCCCCTAGGGCACGATTTCCAACACATGCTATAAATTCAAGAAAAACATAACATATTATGAACATGTAATACAACTTTCATGGCAATTACTCATGCTTTACAACAAACATAATCAAAATGCAAGAACAGGTAAAATGCTACTTACCTTTAAGCTTTCCATACGCTCTTTCTTTCTTTACTTTCCATACTTAGAGCTTCATTGTCCAAGCCTTCAATTCAGGAATTGGTGATTTTCAAAGGTAAAATGATAATATTTTTAAGTGTTTCTTTTTAATTTACACTGAAAAATAAACATCTCAAGCTTTTTAAATAATACTAATTCATAATTTTTTTAGAGATACGTGGAATTAATTATGAATTTCTTAAGTTAGGTCCCCACTTAGTGTCATACGCATCCTTTGCCAAAACGAACATCACAAATATGATTATTATATGTTGCAATCTTTTAGCCCAAAAAGAGAAAAGAGGGAGTTCATGGGTGGCACGATTTTGCTTTACTAGGGCTTATATGACAACCGTTGGGAGTATTTTAGATCTTCTAAACACCAAGGCAACTATTCCTAACATCCCGTTTTAATCCCTGTTCTACATCTATGTTTTCATGGGTTCAAGCATGATTTCGAAATGGAATGAAGTTTGACTGATTATTTTGGGTTTAACAGTATTTATGCAATTAGTCTAAACATTCAATCCCTTTAGAATTTGTTGTAAGTATTGAATGTGATGATTTGAGGTTAGAGTTTGAACTTTGAAGTTAGGATTGAGGATTTTGTTGAAATTGATGAATTGACCATTTAAGTTGTGATTAAATGATTAAGTTATGATTGATCCTTAAATGATGTTGATTTAGGTTGGAAATTAAGTTGTGATTAAATTAGAATGTTGATTTAGGTTGGCAATTTTGAGGTTAGATCCAGTTGTAAATTGGGGGTTTGTATAACTACATAAAATTGGGGTTAATTAGTGATTTGAATGAGTTATTTAGGTTGATGAAAGATTTGAATTGACGTTCGAATCACTACTAGAAAAGGGCAATAGTAGCACTTAAATTTAGTAGTTTGTACCGTTTCTCAATTGTACTTACTCTAGTGTCACAAAAGATAAGCTGTAGCATCTGATATTTTTTTATAAAGAAAAACAACATTGAAGGGTCCCGAGCTCTCCTGCATTTTCTCCAGAAAAATACTAAAATCATATTTAGAAGCCTTTCGATTTTATCGTGGCTTGAACCTATATGTAAAGTTTTTTTTTTTTTAAGCTCAAAGTCTAAACTTTTGAAATACCTACTAGACTTTAAAGCCTTTTTAAATGTCTATTTACAATGTAAATCTCTAAAAAAAAGTCTCATATTTTAAGACTTAGAGGTTATAAGTAGACTTTGAGACTATTAAATATAAGCTTTTAGTAAACTTTAAAACCTATATACTTGCTAATAAAAGGTCTTAAATAGACTCTGAGTCCACATATAACCTATATATAATTAAACATACTAAGCCTGTAGACCTGTAGGTCAAGCATTAGAAAAAAAGATTAGCTTATATAAAACAATAGGCTTTTAAAAAAAAAATAAAACTTGGCCTGTCTACACCCCTATAACATATCTTATTATGTTCTAACTAAATCAGGACATAAGCCCCTATTAAAGGCCGAAACTATTTCTATCCTAAGTGCTACATTGACTTATCCAAAGTATAAGTTAAGTTTGATAATATCTAAAACATTTAATATTTTCTCCATTTTACCCTTTAGTGTAATTAAACTTTATAAGTGAGTAATTTATTATTGAATTTTGATAATAGTATATTTAAAATATTTTACAACTTTTTTACATATTTAATTATATAACTTCTTTTTAATTATTATTTTTTGTATATGCTCGATGGTTAAATGAAATCGTTCCTTCTCCCAATAAATCCTCCAAATAATAATGGAATAATGCTTCAGTGCGTTTCATCCGATCCCACTCCGCTACAATTTCATTTCATCATGTTCTTTCTGTTTCATTCCATCCTAAACTCCCAAATATAAGAGCCTCACATTCTCTTTTTATTTGTTTATAATTTCTTTTGTTAGTGTAACAAAAAAAGTAAAAAATAATGTTCATGAACTAGTCAAAATAATTCTTTTGCATGCTTAGCTTGTACCATTAACCTCAACGTAAAAACATACATATCATTTCACATAAAATATAGATGCACTGACAAATACTAATTTATATTGTAAGATTTAAATCCTACTATCAATGTTTAAATTTAATGAAATAAATATATAAATTAAATTATATATATGGAACAAATCATTTTATAATCTTATTAACATTAATATAAGATTATCAATTATATCATTTTGTAATTTTAAAATATAATCATATATACATGTATACTTGCAAGAAAGTTTTAACGAACATATGCATTTGAAAAATCACATTGCAAATGAGTCTAATTAAATGAGATTAAATATTTAAAATTATGAAAAAAATTATAATTATACAACCACAACATAATAATAAAATTCATTAATTTTATAATATGATGCGAATTAATCAATTTAGTAACATAATAAAAATTCAAAAATATATATTAAAATTATGTCTTTTAGGAAGAGATGTGCCGTGAAATGATTGTTAAGTAACATTTATGTTAATGAGAGGCAAATAAAATATCAATGTTTTGATTTAAGAGTTAACCGATAGTTGGGTGAATGAATATTGAATCTTTAAATTTGAAGAGAGGTTTGTAAAAAAATTACATTTTGATTTTAAAAGAGGTTTATTCAAAATAGTTAAAAGAGAGGTATTTGTAAGTTAACTTAATTAAGCGTTTTACCCTTAAATTAACATTTTATCAATAGAATAATAATTGATGAAAGATTTCTTTGCGGGACCGCATCATTGACGGTTGAATTGCCATGTTCCTCCCCTGCATTGTGGCTTGATTGGCTATGAATTCAAAGCTATGAAAACAATAATGCATAAATTGACCGTGGATTTCATTCCCATCTTACAATGAAGTGATATTAAATATCTATATGTCCTCATTGCGTTGGAAGAGGGATTCTTTATATATTGAATAAATTGTCCTTTTATTAAAAAAAATTGGAATTAGGGAGAATTTTAGCAAAGCCCCACAGAAACAACATAATTTTCAATAAGTCTCAAAAGATTTTAAAATTTCAGTAAACTATTTAAGAACAAAAATGCCTTAGGTCATTTGGTAAGAAGTGCCTTTATAACTCATAAGGTCATAAGTTCAAATTTTAATATAAAAATCTTGTTTGTGAATAATCTATAAATACATCCGTAAGCACTCTTTAAATTGAGTTATGCCCTGTTTTTGGTGATCTTTTGGGACCCAACTCAATTAAACTTTTTTGATATAAAAAATATAAAAAAGTAGATATTAAATGACCAAAATTCCATTCATTCACTTTTTTACAAATGCACATAAAATTTTTAACAAATAACAATTGCAAAATTTACAAGTATGTACATATGAAACTTTACAACTCTCAATAAAAATTATAAGTATTTTTAAGTGAATTTATAAGTGTCATAAATAGTTTAACAACTAAAATAAAGAACGGACATTTTGGTCATCACCATCAAAATATAATTTTATTTTTATCCTTAAATACTTTACTAAAATCTGTTAGACCTATTAAAAATTATGTTGTTTTTGTGGGACTTTACTTAAATTCTCCCAAAAGATTTCCTTTCAATAAATGGCAGAGAAGAACATGCAAACTCAAGCTGTAAGGGTTACGTTCCTGCAAGGGCATGTGACATGTCTATCCCTTTTCCTGTAAGCCGTCCTAGAATGTTGACACATTCCCATTCAAATCCTTTTAATATTAAAAAATTATATTTAAATCCCATATAAAGAATTAATTGTACAAAAGTCCTGAGAAATCATTAAATTATTGTGAAATCTCACGCGACTTGGGATTAATTCTTTTAAATTGTAAAGTAACAGAATTGCCTTTATGAAAAAATAATTCAAACAATAGAAATGATAACTTTATAGAAAAAAATAACAACTCAAGTAAAAAGGAAAAAATAATAACTTAAACAATGGGAATAACAACTTTAAGAGAATAAATAATAACTGTAAGGCAAAAAAATAACAACTGAGACATTTTTTTTAGAGGTAATTCCGTTATTTCATAATTTAAAAAAATTAATCACAGATCCCGTAAGACCTCATGGTAATTTGATGATTTCTCAATATTTGTCACGTCCCTATTTTTGGACCGTGACCGGCACAGAATATAAATACATCATATTCTGAAAGCCTAGCATTTTAAGTAAAACCTTTAAATTCTCCATAGCATTTTTTTCAAAATCATACAAACATTTTCTAAGGTTCATGCAGAACATTATCCTTTCCAAAATAATAAAAGTTCTTAAGAAGCAATTACATCAAAAGTAGTATTTATCAAACGAAGCTTCGGATCAACAGCAAGGCTCTTTACCGCTCAGCTAGAGAATTAGGGTCACCTGCACTATCTGAAGCCAAATAATCTACTCGTGAATAACGTCCCAAAAACATGATTTAAAGAATGCGAAAAATAATCAATGCATAATCATATTAAAAATGTATTTCATATCGCTTTGAAATCTAATTCAAACCTTTTTGTCAACATTTGTATTTCAGGGGAAATAATCGTATGAACTAACTGTTTCAAATAACTCATTCAAAACAATCTTTTCAAAACCATGATCTTTCTGTAGGACTTCAATAGAACGAAAACAGACGTGGACACACAGTCCACGAGGGTAACTAACCATTCTGGTGGCTCGAAGCCACTAACTGTCGCGAGAACGAATCCCACGAAATAATTCTGGTGGTTATGCCACAAACTGTCGCGAGAATAAATCCCACGAAATAATTCTGGTGGCTCAAGGCCACAAACTGTCGCGAGAACGAATCCCACAAAATAATTCTGGTGGCTATGCCACAAACTGTGGAGCTCGAGTACCAAGGTGCACCAAGGACTAACAGTACTGCTGTTAGCAACCAGCGTTCTGTATTCCGTCCTAAAACATTTCCATCATGCGTGGGGTCCTTTTCACATGTAATGATCTCAATCGTTTCAAATATCATAATCATTTGTAAAGCCATCTTGAATTTCAAAAACCCCAGCATGAACATTCAAAATCAAGTTACTGTAAAAACATATGCAATTCACGTAGGAATATTTCATGAATAACATCAGTTCACTGTCAAATCTTTTTCTAAAGCCTCTTTATCCATTTTCATGCATAATCGTAATCTTTTGTAAATCGATCGAAAGAAAATAATTTCTAACGATTTAAACCATAATTTTGTAAAACTTGCTTTTCAAAATCCATATTTGAAATTCATCATTTGAAATAACAATGCATTTGAAAATGTAAATTTGTAGGGAACGTTATTCACTCACCTGTCGCGTTCCTATACCGCTGCTCCTCCCACCAAACACTTGCTACAAGATTACTTCTCAACCCCCTGATATTAAAACAACATATTAACATTATGTTTTAAGTCTTTGGCCATAAAAAGCATCCCTAACTTATCACTTCCACCACTAATCATTCAATTTGAAGATTCAATACCCCAGCCACTACTCCTTAACAATCACTTTAATGCCTTTAACTTAACTGAATTATCTCAAAAATTCCTATATAGCTTCGGGTACCCATGAATTATTTTCAACAAGCTACAATATCAAAGACTTAATTCATGCATCCAATAATAATCCATCAACAGAAACCACACCTGGAGACAAACACATAAATCCTTTCTTTCTTCACATTGGCCAGACAAATCCCGCACCCCCAACGTGCAACAGATCACACACACCATAGATGCATAACAACAACATATATATATATATATAACACTGCAGCAACCCAGCATGCATCCAAAGATTATACACATTGCGACAGAAACCTTTTCCCAAATCCACAAGTTCACAACGCCATAACCATAAGCACGATCACGGAAAAACTAAGGAAAAAGGGTGAAACTTACCACCCTTATCGGACATGGAAATCACGGTAACAGAACCATAGAACTAAGCAGAAGAAAATGGCGTTTCACAGCTTCACTTCCCTTTCTTTATCAAACACTGCAACGGCCTGAAACAGAAAAATCCGATGACACAGACCGAAAAGAGTAAGCTCTGCCACACAGCAGCTACTTAAGAGGAAAGATGAAACTGCATATTGAATGTGAACCAAGGAGCTTACCACTTCACTCCCCGAACGGATCACAGCAGAAATGAGACGGAACTGGAAATCACAGACTTGCTACAGTAGCAGAGGATTGCTACAGTAGCACTACAATGGCGACGGAGAACAACTACACAGCGATGACGTTAACCATGAAGGTGATTAACCGGAAGAAGTATTCACCGGCGCTAGCACCCAACTCATTGAGCTCGCAACACTCCTGCGCCTTCCATTCTCACCCTCACAGCAGCCTCATCGACGACGGAACAAGAAAGGGATCGGGGCGGAATACCTCTTAAAGGCGTCCAGCCGAGCTTCCGTGCCGTGTACTCTCCTCCCGCGCCGCAAGCTAAGCTTCTGCCGTCCAGCACCTAACCCGAACTGCTGCCCTGCTGTCACTGCTCGCTGCTCGCAGGAAGGAAGAATGGAGGAAGAAAAATCAGAGGTTCGGTGAGAAATGGACAGAGGGGCAAAAGAGTAATTTCACGCGTCTGAAAATAAGAAAAACTCACTCTTCTACACCTGCTGGGATTTGAACACAGGTCACACGGTTTCCTTCTTGCCTTTGAACCATTCAGCCAACTCTTCCCATGCAAGGTATTCTGTGAAGAATATACATATATGTTAATTAAATTCCTGATCATAACAATATTTTTCTGCAATTAGATTTCTGTGACTTAAATACAATTTTTCCTTTAATATTTAACGTTATCCATCAGCATTTCTTCTTCTTCTTTAACTTCCCCTTCTTAGTTCTTAATTCCCAGATGAATGATTAAAGGAACTCAATACTCTATAGCAATATTTTGTATTTAAATTTTGTTAATGGGAAAAAAAACATATCGCGAGAGAGCTATTTCCTTTTAAAATTCAACTGTGCTAAAATTAAATTTGGATTATTATAATACTAATCACATGTATCAAAAAAATTGAACAGATATTTTAGCTCGTACACATTTGGGTGGAAAAAGTTATGCTATTACAGCAAAGATCTACTTTCAAAATATCTGTCCTTTTTTATGTTTTAAAATAGCCACTTGCCTTTGTAGTTGAGTATTAAAAGATGGTCCCCACTCTTGTAGGTTAAAAAACTTATTAGTTATTATAGATTAAGAGCTTGGAAGATGAGAGACGAAAAATCAAACATTGAGGACGAGAGGAATTAAGCAGGCGTGAACACATGTAACATGTGAAAGGTGGGACACAAAATTGTACCAATCATTAATTTATGGTCAACGGTCAATTGTAGTTGAACTAGTGTCAACCATAAAAATATTCATGTATAATGAAAAAAGAAAAATTAGGAATAAATATTTATTTAAATTATTTTTAGTTTCTTTATTTTTTATTTCTTTATTTTCTTTGTTATTTATTTTCAAGTTCACATGTCCTTATATCTTCAAGTCCTTGATTCCCTTACTTTTCCTAATATTTCTCTAACTCCCCATATCACCCATCATCCCATAATAATCAGAACTCTATTAAATATTTGTATAAATCATATATAATTTAATAAAAGCAGAGTTACTAAAACATAAATTTAAATGACTATTTTTTATTTTTTGATTTAAAACAACATTGTTTGACTCATTTCACACTCAATATTGAGAGAAAAAATATAAAATTTAACTCCGATTAATCTAAAATTAAACTCTTGAATCGACTTGTTATTAGATTAATTTATCAATTTATTAGTCTAACTCACCATTTGACTTGAATTTTAATACAATATTAGATTCCCAGAGAGGATCCTTACACATTATAAACAGGGAACAAAACCAAGTAGTAGCGTCCATCAATTTTAAATCTAACAGGCTCGTTATGGGAACCAAACCCAGCTATTCATGTCAGTAAGGAATGAAATAAATTTTATTTGGTAATTGGAATGATATATAAAAGAAGGAAAGTACTTTCCTTTCCTATTGTTTTGTTATGGTAAAAATAATTAAGGAATGAAAAGAAAGAATCGTTAAATGACAAAATTACGCTTATATAAAAAATTTAGATCCAATCATGCTACTACTTTCTTATGACATACAATTTGATTTCATTACAAAATAAATATAAAATCTTATCTAACTTGTTTGTCGTGAGGGGTATAATTGGTAGTCCATCTTTTCTCTTCTCTCATCTCAACTATTGATATCATAACGTGAAGGAGACCACATCCCATACTCCATTCCTTGGGGGACAAAGATTTATATGTGTACTACCTGTATACGCGCTCTTCCATTTCCCATGAACTATCTCTAAAAATAAAACAAATCATTAAACTCGTCAAAACAGTGGTTCAGAGGTTAGTGAGGTTAGTCAATATGTACAAAAATATTTTGCATATAGCCCTTAAAAAGTTTTAATCGATATATAAATAGAACGTTTATATATAAATAACATATAATTCAACAAAATAGAATTACTAGAGTACAAATATTGATGGGATACTATTTTTTTAACTAAATACAAATTTGTTTTATGCTAAGTAGAGAAAAAAAATATAAAATCTAACTTAATGAAAACTCTTGACTGGCTTAGTAGTCTAACTAGCTGGCCCCAACTGGATTTTAATACCATGCATGCAGGAGTAAAGTTTGGACAGAGAAAAGAGCGAGAAATTTAGTAGGATGGAGAAAAATGATGTAAGTAGGTCCCATATGCATTTATACTGCGAGTCACTCACTCTTCCCAACTCAAAAAATATCTACAATCAAGTTCTCTTGAATGCTTGCGTGTTATAAATAGATTTGAGCGAAACCAAGCAAGAGTATCCAACTAGATAGAACTTGAAACCTAATTGCTTTGTCATGGCTACTAAACTCAGCTATCTCCCCCTAATTCTTATCCTTCAAATTTGCCTCACATTGGTTCCGTCGGCCATCGCTGGAGGCATTGTGATATACTGGGGCCAAAATCAAGATGGCACTTTGACATCAACCTGTGAAAGTGGCCTCTTTCAAATTGTTAACATAGCTTTTCTATCACAATTTGGGAGTGGTCGACAACCTCAAATCAATCTCGCCGACCATTGTAATCCAGCAAATAACGGTTGTCAAAAAGTAAGCAATGGAATCAGAGCTTGCCAAAGTAGACGCATTAAGGTCATGCTCTCCATCGGAGGAGGCTACGGAAGCCACTCATTGTCCTCGGTTGAGGATGCCAGAAGCGTAGCAGATTACATATGGAACAACTTTCTGGGTGGCCAATCATCTTCAAGACCTCTAGGCGACGCCGTTTTGGATGGAGTAGATTTTGACATTGAAAATGACGGTGCTTACTATGATGCTCTTGCAAGAAGACTATCTGAGCATAGCCAAGAAGGTAAAAAAGTGTTATTATCTGCTGCACCACAATGTCCATTTCCAGATCAAAATCTCAACAAGGCACTTTCCACTGGCCTCTTTGATTATGTGTGGATTCAATTCTACAACAACGCTCAATGCGAGTTTAACTCTGCAAACCCTAGCAGCTTCCAGAACTCATGGAACCGGTGGACCTCAAGTTTTAATGGGAAGTTTTATGTTGGGCTTCCTGCCTCACGTGCAGCAGCTGAGAATGGATATGTGCCACCACAACAACTTATAAATCAAGTGTTGCCTTTTGTTAAAAGATCACCCAAGTATGGAGGGGTCATGCTTTGGGATAGATTCAATGATCAGAAAACTCAGTATAGCTCCAAAATTAAGGGTAGTGTTTGAACCATGCTAGCTAGGTAGAACCAAAGTTTCAACTTTTAAGTTGGTTTTACTACTAAATAAAGCACGAGGCAGGATTCAACTATAATGATGTACTAGCAAGAAGTTTAATTTGAATTGACGTATCAATGAAATCCTGTTTTAGATTATTAATAGTTATGAAGTCTACTCTAATTGCATATGTCCAGTCAGATCAGATATTATTAATTAATTAAGAAAGATTTCATTAACCTATAACAGAGAGAGTCACCAAAAGCAAGCGATATTAGTTGAGGTGATAAGAGGTTTCATTAAGTAAGAAGAATAATACAAGTTTAAATCCTAAAAAACACAGGAGTGATAAAAATCCTCTATGCTTAAAGTCTCTATAAAGGAATATACCTTGATTAAACCTTGATAAATTGAATGGACTAAAGAATAAAGTGACCCGCCCACATCACTGTTCTACTTTCAACAACAACCAAATTGATGATTTTTCTTGCCTAACATTGTTATTGCATAAAAGGAAGAGAGACTCTGTCCTCCCTTATAAAAAAAGTAATTGATGATTTTTCTTTTCAAAAAAAAACTAATTATATTAATTACCATTCTGATGCCCGATGGGGTTTGGCTTTGGTACAGTCCACCCACTCTGGTTGAAACCTGTCACTTCATATATACATTATATATATAGGGTGTTAAATATATTATCTCAATTCTCAATTTTAATTTGAACAATTTGTTTTTTTTTTTGTTATACAAACGGAAAGAAAGAAAGCAAAACAGAAACTAACTAGTCAGGATCCATCTCCTACGGCATGGCATTCACAGCTTCAGGTCCCCAAACGTCTATGCCCAAACCTCCAGCAAGAGCCCCTTTTTCAAGACAACCGACGTGGAAAATTACTTTTAATGTCGGTTCATAACTGATGTGAAAAGTTCAATTTTTTACATCACTGGATTCTGTTTACCCTCCAAAACCGATTTTAAAAGCCCATTTTAAATTATGTTGAAGTGTTTTTATACAGTAATGTGAAAAGTAACCTTCCAATCTCTGTTCATCATTGTTTTAATCTCTAAGACCAGTGATATGTCTTCATCCATATACGGGGCAGCGTTATTTATAAGCTGTAGAGCCTCATATGCATCACTCATGACCCATCACATTCCTATTAACATCCGTAGAAGATGTTGAATGCGTGCGTTCATTTCGGTCTTTCCAGAAAAGCCAGCATATAACCATAAAATGTTATGTTGTTTTTATGGGACTTTATTGAGATTCTATCTCATAAAAAAAACAAAAAACAAATCCTTTCAATAGATGAAAGAAAGAAAATGCTCACTCAAGTTGGCAAGGGTTACGTTCCTGCAAAGGCATGTCACATGTCCATCCCTTTTCTGGAAACGTAACCGTCCTAAAATTTTGACATATTAATATTCAAATCCTTTGATTAACTTAATTTAACGTCATCCATCAACATTTTTGTTTTTTTATTCTTCTTTAACTTAACTTCATAGTTTTTAATTCCATATTAATGATTAAAAATTCAAAGGAACTCAATACTCTATAGCATGTCTTGGATTCAAATTTTCTTAATGAAAAAAAAAAACAAATCATACTGTGAGAGACTGTTTCCATGTTTAATTCAACGGTGATAAAATTTAAATTAAATTTGGATGGATTTATAACACTTAATATACTATATGAATGTTGAGGGGGAAAATTCCATTGATGTGACATTCATTTTTTTCAAATTACATGTATCAAATATTTGAACTGATATTTTAGCTGGCATCATATTTGAAGGGGGGAAAATTATCCTATTACGTACAGCGCACATCTAATTTCAAAACATCTGTCCTTTTTTATGTTTTAAATTAGTCACTTACCTTTTGTTGAGTATTAAAAAGATGGTCCCCATTAATTCTTGTTGGTAAAAGAAAAGAAGCAATTGATTAAATCCAGTAGAAGAAAAGCGTGATACAAAATATGACTAATCCTCAAAACCAAACTACGCAATAATTTAAGGGTCAAAACCGATCTCAGCCAAATGATGATTAAAATAATATAAGTTCATTAAAATATGTAAAAATATACTTATATAATGAAAATAATATAATTAAAATATATAAAAAAATTCATATATAATGAAAATAATACAATAAAATTCAAATAAAAAGACATAATTTACAAGTAATTGGAATATTAATGGAGCTCCCATTATTCATAATAATGGATGATATGTGGAGATAAATATTAGGAATAAATATTTATTTAAATGATTTTAGATATTTTTAGTTTCTTTATTTACTTTTATTTCTTTATTCTTTCTTTGTTTTTTTTTTCAAAGTTCACAGGTCCCCTACGTCTTCAAGTCCTTGATGCCCTTACTTTACCTTATATTTCTCTAACTCCCCTTATCATCCCATCATCATAGAATAATTGAAACTTTATCAAATATTCATAAGTAAATCGCATACAATGCCATAAAAATAAAATTGTTAAAGTACAAATATGATAGGTATTTTTTTTTTCTAATTCTAAACCGCGTTGTTTGACTCGTTTCACACTCAATAGTAGGAGAAAAATAGGAGTATTTCCACTAACCTCCCTCCCCACTTAGCATCTTCTCCTTTGGATTAACTTTTGAGATTTAGTATCCTATAAAAATATTATTACAGTATTAAATATTAAATAATAAAAATATATATAATTCCAGCGGAGTAGTTCGCAGGTAATTGTAGATTTTAATTAAAAAAATTTATTATTTAATATTATAATAATATTTTTATAGGATACTAAATTTCAACTATTCAAAAATAATCTAAGGGTAGAGATGGTAAGTGGAGAGTAAATGGAGAGAGAGGTTAGTGGAGACACTCCTATCCTAGAAAAGAAAATGAAAAACCTAATTCGATTGACCTGTCTTGTTAAGGGATTATTTTATTCTTGAATTTTAATACAATTTTGGAATCCTTACACGTACTTGGTTTGAACAGAACCAAGTATAAGAGTCCATCTAAATAGAACTTCAAAGCTAACCGATTCGTTATGGGCGAGCCAAACGCAGCTATCCATCTCAATAAGGAATTAAATGAATTTTATTTGGTAATTGGAATGATATATAAAACCACAAAAATTCTTTCCTTTTCTTTTGTTTTGTTTAATACAAAATTAAGCTTCTATAAAAAAATTTAGATGCCACCATACTACTTTCGTATATAACAAATAATAATTTGATTTCATTAAAAAATAAAAAAAAAATATAAAATCTTATCAAACTCGTGAGGGGTATAATTGGTAGTCCATTTTCCCCTTCTCCCATTTCAACTATTGACATCATAGCATGAAGGGGAGCACATCCCATACTTTTTCCTTGTGGGGCGAAGATTTATATATGTACTATCTATGTACGTGCTTTTCCATTAATTTCCCATGAATTGCCAAACAAGGGAGCAAAGTACTAAAAATTGACACAGTTATTTAATCGATTGAGATAGTAGTTTAAAGATCAATGGTCTAACTATAATTGAATTGAGGTCGACTTAATCATAATTAAAATAAAATAATTTAATTAACATGTACAAAAAAATATTGTATATGTAATTCTGAAATGTGTAATATTTATATAAAAAACATTCATT
This sequence comes from Leucaena leucocephala, assembly GCA_037074615.1. Lineage (NCBI taxonomy): Eukaryota > Viridiplantae > Streptophyta > Magnoliopsida > Fabales > Fabaceae > Leucaena > Leucaena leucocephala. The sequence continues at coordinate 7,065,405 of CM073553.1, forward strand.
CACACTTATGTATTTATATTGGGAGTCACTCGCTCTTTACAAACCCAGCATAATACTACAATTGGTATGAGGCAAATGGAGGGAATGGGAGATTATAATGGGTTCAATTTAAAACAAATGGATAAGTGGGGTTATAAAAGTTTAATAAAGAGAAAATATAAGATAAAACAGTAAAACAATTAATTAAAATTGTTTAACTCCATTTTTCTAATTTTTTTAAGTCGAACTCATTAAAATTTCTCTTCATATCCCCTCCTCCCCTTCCCTCCATTTTCCTCATACCAAACAAACCTTAAAGAATGCTTGCTTGTTATAAATAGGTTTGAACTAAACCAAGCAAGAGCATCCAACTAGGTCGAGCATGAAACCTAATTGCTTTGTCATGGCTACTAAACACAGCTATCTTCCTCTAATTCTTGTCCTTCAAATTTGCCTCTCATTGGTTCCCTCCGCAATGGCTGGAGGTATTGTGGTATACTGGGGCCAAACTGAAGCAGAAGGCAAATTGGATAGTACCTGCGAAACTGGCCTCTACCAAATTGTTAACATAGCTTTTCTATCACAATTTGGCAGCGGTCGACTACCACAAATCAACCTCGCTGAACATTGTGATCCAACAGATAATAGTTGCCAGGGATTGAGTATTGGTATCAAAGCTTGCCAAAGTAGTGGCATCAAGGTCATGCTCTCCATTGGAGGAGGCTCCGGAAACTACTCGTTGTCGTCAATTGAGGATGCTACAAGCGTAGCAGATTACATACGGAACAACTTTCTGGGTGGACAATCATCTTCAAGACCTCTAGGCGACGCCGTTTTGGATGGAGTAGATTTTGACATTGAAAATGGGGGTGCTTACTATGATGCTCTTGCAAGAAGACAGTCTGAGCATAGCCAAGGAGGTAAAAAAGTGTACTTATCTGCTGCACCACATTGTCGTTTCCCTGATCAATCTCTCAGTTGGGCACTGTCTACTGGGCTCTTTGATTATGCGTGGATCAAATTCTACAACAACCATCGATGCGAGTTTAACTCTGCAAATCCTAGCATCTTCCAGAACTCATGGAACCAGTGGACTTCATCAAGTTTAAATGGCAACTTTTATGTTGGGCTTCCTGCCTCACGGGCAGCAGCTAAGAATGGCTATGTGCCAACACAACAACTTATAAATCAAGTGTTGCCTTTTGTTAAAAGATCACCCAAGTATGGAGGAGTCATGGTCTGGGATCGGTTCAATTATGAGAAAACTCTGTACAGCTCTCAAATTAAGGGTAGCATTTAAGCCTTGCTAGTTAGGTAGAACCAAAGTTTCAACTTTTAAGTTGGTTTTACTACTAAATAAAGCACAAGGCTAGGTTCAGCTGGCAAGAAGTTTAATGTGAATTGACGTATCACTGAATTCTCTTTTGGATTATTAATAGCCATGGAGTTTACTCTAATTCCATCAACTCCTTTTTGCTAAGTGAAAAAAGGCTAGCATAGAGAGAGTCACGGAAGTTGATGACATGATATCTAGAAATATACTCCATCTCCATTACTTTTTATAAGAGACAATTAAAAGAATAAGGTTAACAAAAAAGTTAGTTAAAATTAGTTAAAAATTAAATACACTTATATATATGAGTAAGTTAGTTAAAGTTAAAAATTAAATACCCTTATATATATGAGTAATATAAGTAATTAAGTAGAGGTAAAATAAAAAATTAATTAAAACAATTTGAGACAACTTCTAAATGTCTGTTATGAAAAAGAACATATCATATCAATAAAATGTTTCTAGTAAAAAAAGAATAGAGTGAGTCAAGTTACGGATATACACATGATTTTTTTTCAAAGCCTATTTTAAGGCTTGCTGGTTTAAATATGACAAGCTTCTTTTTCTAAGGCATGGCCTAGCTACAAGCCTGCAGGTCTAGTATGTTTAATTAAATATATGCTAAAAATAAGCCCAAAGTCTATTTAGAGTTTTTTATTTGTAAATATGTAGGTTTAAAGCTTACTTATGGCATTCAAAACTTGAAATATAAAACTTTTTTAGAGGCTTAATTGTAAATAAGCTAAGATTTTATATTCTTTTTATAGGCTCAAGTTTATTTAACTAAAGTCTAGCCTATTTTCATCCATACAAATAAGGTAAACATTAAAACCTCCCCTACCAATCCCTTCCCTTACACACCCCTCCTCTGAAACCACCCTATATTTGGATAAGAGAAAATTAAAAAGAAAATAACACTTGAAAAGAAAACTCCAAAAAATAGTACACATTTTTACCATTTTAGGAAATCTTCCTTTCTAATATCCCTTCTCCCCTATTTTTCCTTCACTTTTCTTTCCATCTAAACATAATTACATAGCTTATGTTGTTTTTTGTTGGACTTTATTGAGATTCTCCCCAAAAATTGCGTTCCAATACATGAAAGAAAAGAAAATGCTCACTCAAGTTGGCAAGGGTTACGTTCCAGCAGCAAAGGCATGTGACATGTCTATATCTTTGCTGAAACCGTCCTAAAATTTTGACATATTAATACTCAAAACCTTTTAACTTACTTCAACGTCATCCATCATTGGTTTTTTATTCTTCTTTCATTCACTTCTTAGTTTTTAATTCACATATATGATTAAAGGAACTCAATACTCTATAGCATGTCCTGGATTCAAATTTTGTTATGAAAAAAAATTCATATCAATTCAACTGTGCTAAAATTTAAATTGAAGTTAGGGGGATTAATATAAAACTAACTAAATATAATACTCCTATGTATTTGACTTTTTTAGACAGATTAATAAAGCAATAAATCAGTTAATTATAACCAAATCAAATCCCCCAGGACAAATTCATATTATATACTAAAAAATTGATTAACTCTTATATTAAGGAGCAAAGAGTATACGAATGTTATGGACAACATTCCATTGACGTGACATTCATTTTGTTTTTCCATTTTCACGTATTAAAACATATGAACTGATATTTTAGCTGGCATCACATTTGAAGTGGAAAAAATTACGCTATTACAGCGCACATCTACTTTCAAAATATCTGTCCTTTGAGGTGTTTTAAATTAGTCACTTAACTTTTGTTGAGTACTAGAAGATGGTCCCCATTACTTCTTGTTGGGAAGAAAAGAAGAAGAAGCAATTGGTTAAATCCAATGGAATAAAAGTGTGTCTATTACAGATCTAGGAAATAGAAGAGAGAGAGAAATAGAAAATTGAGTGCGAGAGAAAGCAGGCATGCATACATTTAACATGCGAAAGAGTGAGATATAATAACAAATTGTATGTTGACATAGCATGCCGTCTCAATTAGAAGAATATAAATTTGAATTCTAAAAAATATATTTGTCGAGAGACTTTAACCTTAATGCTCCTAGCCCTACAGAAATTACGCTCAAATCTAAAATGACTTGGAGATACTTTGAATTTATACCAAAAACAGAGAGTAAGATACAAAATTGGACCAATAATCAAAACCAAGCTACACAGTAATTTAAGGTGCAATAGGGAAATTGTAGTCGAACAGATGTCAACTCATCTACTATTAAAATAATATAATTTAGTTAAAATATATAAAAATATTCTTATATAATAGAAATAATATACTAATATTTAAATAAAAAATAGTAATTTATAAGTAAATAGAATATTAATAGAGTTCCGATTATTAGGGATAATGGATGATATGTGGGGAGAAATATCAGGAATAAATATTTATTTAAATTATTTTAGATATTTTTAGTTTTTTATTTACTTTTATTTCTTTATTCTTTATTTTTTTCCAAGTTCACAGGTCCTTATGTCTACAAGTCCTTGATGCCCTTACCTAATATTTCTCTAACTCTCCATATCATCCATCATCTAGAATAATCGAAAATCTAATAAATAGTTATATATAAAGCATATATGATTCCATAAACTAGAATTACTAAGTATAAATATATAAATATGACGGGTGTTATTTTCTTTTTAATTCAAAACGATGTCGCTTGACTCATTTCACATTCAACAATAGGAAAAAAAATATAAAATCTAACTCCTTAACCTGTCCAAAATTCTTTAATAGACTTGCTAAGGACTAGTTAATTGATTTAATATTGGAGAGGATCCTTACACATACTTGGTTTGAACAGAACCAAAAGTATGAACGTATCTATCCATCTCAATAAGGAATGAAATAAATTTTATTTGGTAATTTGAATAATATATAAAAGGACAATAATTCTTTCCTTTTCTATTGATTTGTTTGGTATGGTAAAAATAACTAAGGAATGGAAAAAAAGAATCGTTAAATGACAAAATTACGCAAAAAATTTAGATGCAATCATACTACTTTCTTATATAACATAATAATTTAATTTCATTACAAAACTAAAAAAAAATGAAATCCTATCTAAGTCGTGAGGGGTATAATTGGTAGTCCATCTTTTCCCTTCTCCCATTTCAACTATTGATATCATAGCATGAACATGAAGGAGAGCACTTCCCGGTTCCCATACTTCATTCCTTGTGGGGCGAAGATTCGTATGTGTACTGCCCATAGAAGTACTTTTCCATTTCTCATGAATTACCAAACAACACAAGTGGGAGCAAAGTATTAAAAATTGGAATTTGTAATTCAACTATTCGTGGTTCAAAGATCAACGATCCAACTATAGTAGAATTAAGGTTAACTTAATCACAATTAAAATAAAATAATTTAATTAATATACAGAAAATATTTTATATGTAGCCCTAAAATGGGTAATATTTATATAAAAAATATTAATTCACACGTAAATAGAATATTTGTATAAACTATACATAATTTAATAAAACAGAATTATTATAATATAAATATGATAAACTGTTGTTTTTAACTCAAAACAACATTGTTTTACACTAAATAAGGGGAGAAAAAGTTTAACATATCCAAAACTTTGATCAACTATCAAGAAACTAATTCATTGGTTCACTAATTTGACCAGCTCACCTAGATTGGATTTTAATATCATATATGGGGTAAAGTTTGGAGAGAGAAAAGAGAGGAAAAATCAGTCGAAAGGAGAAAAATGATGTAAGTAGGTGTAAACACTTCTCCAATTTTTTTAAATCGAACTAATTAAAATATTTCTCCTCCCCTCCATTTCTGTCATACCAAACCCTTGAAGAAAGCTTGCGTGTTATAAATAGGTTCGAACTAAAGCAAGCAAGAGCATCCAACTAGATAGAACTTGAAACCTAAGTGCTTTGTCATGGCTACTAAACTCAGCTTTCTCCCTCCAATTCTTGTCCTTCAAATTTTCCTCACACTGGTTCCCTCCGCCATGGCTGGAGGCATTGTGGTATACTGGGGCCAAAATAAAGGAGAAGGAACTTTGGTCGATACCTGTAAAAGTGGGCTCTTCCAAATTGTTAACATAGCTTTTCTATCACAATTTGGGAGTGGTCGACAACCTCAAATCAACCTCGCTGGTCATTGTGATCCCACAAATAATGGATGCCAGAGAGTGAGTATTGGCATCAGAGCATGCCAAAGTAGAGGCATCAAGGTCATGATCTCCATCGGAGGAGGCGCCGAAAGCTACTCATTGTCGTCGGTTGAGGATGCCAGAAGCGTAGCACATTACATATGGAACAATTTTCTAGGTGGACAATCATCTTCAAGACCTCTAGGCGACGCCGTTTTGGATGGAGTAGACTTTTACATTGAAAATGGCGGTGCTCACTATGATGCTCTAGCAAGAAGACTATCAGAGCGTAGCCAAGGAGGTAAAAAATGTTCTTATCTGCTGCACCACAATGCCCTTTCCCTGATCAACATCTCAATAGGGCACTTTCCACTGATCTCTTTAATTATATCTGGGTTCAATTCTATAGCAACATTCAGTGCGCGTTTGACCCTGATAACCTTAGCAAGTTCGAGAACTCATGGAACCAGTGGACTTCATCAAGTTTCAGTGGCAAGTTTTATGTTGGGCTTCCTGCCTCACTTACAGGAGTTGGGTATGGTTATGTGCCAGCAATACAACTTATAAATCAAGTTTTGCCTTTTGTTAAAAGATCACCCAGGTATGGAGGGGTCATGCTATGGGATAGGTTCCATGATGAGGAAACTCAGTACAGTTCCGAAATTAAGGGTAGCGTTTAAGCCTTGCTAGTATACGTTGAACCGAAGTTTCGACTCCTAAGTTGGTTTTTTACTACTAAATAAAGCAAGAGGCTAGGTTCAGCTATAATGATGTACTCGCAAGAAGTTTAATTTTAATTGACGTTTCAATGTAATCCTAAGTTCAGCTATAATGGTTTTACTCCTATGTTTGTTATGTCTATTAATCGTTGTGAATTAAGTTTACTCTAATTGCATATTTCCAGTCAGATCAAATACTATTTAAGCACGATTCCATTAACTACTTTTTGCTACGGTAAAAAAAGGCTAGCATGAGAGACTCAAGGAAAGCAGCTAACGACATAATATCTAGATATATACTACCTTCTTTACCATGTCCATTCAAAAGTTGGATAAAATTAGTTGAATACAATAAATATGTAAAAAATCTAACTTTTTTTCTATGCATACCCTTATTATTATTTATGGGGAAGAGAGAGAATATTTGGTGGAAAGAGAATATATGGGGAAGAGTGGAAATTAAGTCAAAGGTTAAAATTAAATATAGTGATATATATATATGAGTAAAATAAGTAATTATATGGTGTAAAATGGAAAATTAGTAAAAAAAATTGAGACAGCTTCTAAACAATGTTTTAAAAGTTAAAGCAGACGTTGAACTGGAAAGACAAGCGGGTCACAGTTCATCTAGTTGGACCAACGGTCAAACTAGTAATAAAATAATCCAGTAAAAGTAATATTATAAATGTCTATAATAATATATGTATAAAAAATATATTAAGTTATCAAATAATTTAATTTCTTAATAACTAACAAACTTAGATGATAATAGTATATATTACAAGTCACAGATAAAAATGAATAAACAATATCTAAATAAATTTTAAAAGTTTATAATATAAAAAATAAAAAATAAATGAAAATAATTAAAAAAAGACATAAATAAAAATCTTCAACTTAAAAAGATGGTTGTTGGTCGTTCAAATTATTTAGAGTAAAATATTCTAATTTTCCTTACGTTTTGCGTTAACTCAATGAATTTTCCTTCTATTTTAAAAAAGTATACACTTAAATCTAAAACATTAACTCTTTTAAAAATATTCTAAAAATATTTTTAATTAAAATTTATATTTAAAAAATTATTTACTAATTTACCCTTTGTCGTTATTAATTCACTAATTTTGGCTAAAATTGTTTATATATTTTAAGAGTTTTTTCATAATTTTTTATACAGTTATTTTTTTAATATTTTTATCATATTGGGATAAAATTTTAAATAATTTAATTAACGTAGAATTTATAAGTTCAATTGATTAATTCTTTTTAAAAAATAAATACCTAATTAAATGAGTTTATAAATTTAGAGTTTTAATTTCTTAATGAAAACTTTTAAGGATAAATTAAAATGTGTTATTAATTGAAATATGTTTAAGTCATTTAAAAAACCTAAATAATTAATTTTGAATATATGTGATGAAAAATTAATGTTATAAATTTTGATTTTGCCATCAATTTGTTTTTCGTGATTTATAGTATTATTAAAGGAAATATTAATAACTCATAGAAATCATTATCATTCTTGCACATTTTCAATCTCTTTTAAACATTTTTGTATAGAATTGTTCATATTGTTGACAAATTATCTAGGAAAATATGCATGTTATTTAGCAAACTCAAAAAAATCAATTCTTTAGCTAAAATATGAGTATTTTGATTTAGTTGAATCTCATGAAGATTTTATTTTAATTTAGGAGTTTAGAGATAGAACAACACCTCAAATAAAGAGTCACAAGACACTTTGAATAAGCAAAAAGCAAAGAATTGAAGTTTGAAGCAAATTATAGCACAAGATAGGGAAAAAATAGTTTCACTGTAATCTTTGCCGCAGCCAAATTCACATTCACCATAGCCAACCATGAAGAACTGATTAATGGTCCTTTCTATACTGTTCGTCATAGAGAGCATGTAGCCTCGCCATAGCGAAAACTCACAACTGGAACTTCTCCTCCTCTCTATACCTTTGGTTGCAACAAAGATGCAGCTTTGGCACAGCGAGCGCACAAAAATTGAAACTCTATGTTTCAGCAGCGGATGTGAAAAATAGGTTTTTTATTGAAGAAACCCCCTGAAAGTCACCATTCTACACTAGGGGAGACTAAGAGTGAGGTTTTAAGCATGGGAATGAAGTTTTAAAAGCTTAGAGGCTTAAGATTGGAGCAAAGAAGAGATTTGAAACTAAAATCTTTAGTTTTTCTACTTCTCCTTTCATTTTTCTTACTTAGTTCTATAATGAATCTAATTATGTTTTTTAGTTTGGTTTATTTTACAACTATGTGTAGCTAAATTTTTCATTTCTAGAGTTATCTTGAACCTATTTATGGATTGAACATTGTATTTATTTCCTTTTATGCATGATAATTAATAAATGTGTTGATTTTAATATATTCTTAATGTCTTTTGATGCTTTATAACTATTGAGTTGATTTGTTAACTTGAGTTAGACTTGAGAAAGCTAGTTTAATTATTGAACTTATTTAAAATCATATTTGACTTGAAGTTCTTTTGAAAATTAATGGTTTTATTTGATTTAAATAGAGATATTGTTCTGAACTTTTATTATCAAGAAAATTGTTAGTTCTATTACTGAGTTTTTATTAATTGTGTCAAGAGATTTGGCATTTTAATTAAAAAGAGTATTTAATTTTGACTTCAGAAAGATTAATTAAGTGTTTTGAACCTTTTGGCAAATACATATTATCATTACTTGTGATTGGTAGGTAATATTATTAAGGTTCATGAATTAAAAATAAGATAGATGACCCTAGAAACCTCTTTTATTTTGAAGTAAGAATTCTAATTTAGTTCTAGTTAAGTAGCTTTTTAATTTTTTTCACTAATTCAGTCTTTACAACACTTTTTTTTAAATATTTGACGCTTCCACCTAACTAAAAATATAATTGCAAGAATATACTATTTTTTATCTTAATCTTTGTAGGAATGACAACTTTTATATTACTTGTGGCAGGTATGTTTGTAGAAGCTAATCGGCGAACAAATAGGTAGGTATTGGGTTTTTCTTCTTTCGGTTTGTTCTCCTCCCTTCTTCTTCTTCTTCCTTCTTCATACCCTCGTTTTTGTGACCTATGAGACCCATCCGGCTTTAGAAGACTCGCTCCAGTTTCGAGCTAAATTCGGCTTAACCTCTAAAGCAGTTTTGATCCAAAAAAACGGACCGTTTGAAACTCTTGCCCGAAATCATTGCTTCTATATATCAAGAAATTTTCTCTTATAAAAAGGAATAGAGCGAGTACAATACTACAATATGGGGATATACACCTGAATTTTCTTCTTTTTGTGGGTAATCATGAATTTTTTTTGTTGATAACATGGCTTGGCAATCATAAACAAATATCTAAGCACTTCATCAATGTGTCCCCAGATCTGGCCCTTTCACAAGAAACTAATTTTTATCAAGTATTTGGATTATGTTTTTTTGTACGAGATTAGGATTTTTTTAATGAGTGTATGATGATCCAATAAGTGTATTTTTTCCCCATCAATCTTTATTATAATTTTAGGAAATTTTCAGACAATGACCACTTAAAGCTCACGGGTTAAATTGAAATTAACTTTGTGATACTAAAAGATAGAAATACCCCATTGCAAGAAAGAAGAATATGTTCTTTAACAAGAATAATAAAGAAATTAATAAAATAAATAAGAGCTTTAATAAGAAGAATATGTGTTTTATTAAAAATAATAAAAAATTAACAATATTTTGATATATTAATAAGATAAGTAGGGGAATTAATAATAATAGTAAGAAATTTATAAGAGAAATAAGAACATTAACAAAATAGACAGTGCATTAATAAAAAAAATATGGGTTTTAATAATAACAATATAAGAAAATTAATAAAATAAATTGAGATATTAATAAAAAAAAAATAGATAGGGTGTTCATGATACCCAAATGCTCACAATGCCCACTCCGAGCCTGAAAAAAATATTCCTTGTCTGGCCCTAAAAAATAAGCCATAACACAATTGGGCATTTTGGGCCAGGGCAAATGTTGGGTACGGTTAGGCATATGGGAAAATATGTTGTCTTGTGTATTTGACCTGGTAAGTATTCAAATAATTATATTATTTATATATATATATATTCATTATTCAATTAAAGAGATGTTGGCAAATTTTAATCACACAGAGAGCTGTATGCATAAAAGGCTATAAGTTTATAATACTATCTAACAAAAATTGAGTTAAGTTGATAATTCTGAAGTAATATTTACGGTTTACTTTAATTTTATGCAGAATAATTATGATGTCAAAATTATTTCTATTTGAATCAATAATACACTTGAATAAACATTAATTGATATTCAATAATACCTGATATCAAATATTTGTATAAAAATATTCATGACTCAACAAATATTTACTTACTATTCAATTAAGATATACTAAATAAACATATTTTTATATTTACTCAGCAAAAATACAGACTTTTTTTTTTATAAACATGTTAATTTAAAAAATTGGTAAATTGAGTTTCTCAATTTTAGGGAAATTGATGATGATGCAAATTTAATTTTACCTTGTTGTTTTTAATGGATTATTAGTTATAGATATTATTTATTTCTTATTAAAAGATTGTGTTAAGACCTATGGTAATAAATTATTAATGTATTATGTATTTAAAGACTCATGATTGACTTGTTTCATTATGGATGCAGTGTTAAGGCGTATTATGTTGTGTTTGATTATGTAATTATGTGAAGTTATGGATTGATAGATAGATATGTTGACTTCTAATATGGTATTTATATTTATTTTCTTGAAATATTTCATGTTGTAAAATTATGGAATATATTTAAATTTTAAAATATTATTTATCAAGTTTGGTAGGGATTTTCACATGTCATAGATATAGTGGTAACACTTTAGTAAGGGAACTCGCTCTGCTAGCCCTATCCAAAAATTCTCATACTTTCATCAAATATAGATAAATATTAAATTATAAAATATAATCTATTCATCTTTTGCTTGAGCATTCGGTAGAGGCAATGCCTTACCTAGTCGAATCTATGTGTAGCATAAGAATGTACGTTTTAACAAATTAAATATGAGTTTTAATAAAATAAATTATTTTTGTTAATTTCTCTATTTATCTTACTAATACCTATATTTATTTTATTAATATTTTTATTCTTTTTTTTTTTACAGTAGAGTATTTTTATCTTTTAGTATCAGTAAGTTAATTTCAATTTAGCTCCTAAACTACAGTGAAATTTCACATTTTTGGGGGGTTTTAGAATAAATTCATTACAGTAGTGATTAACTGAAAATTTTCCTATAATTTTCATGGTTCCTTACGATAAATCTCTAATTTTCCGCCGGGGGGTGGGGGGGGTGGGGGGCGAGATCTCTTTTAGAAGTTGACCCGAAAGCTCAACTGGGAAAAAGAAAACCTAATAAAATTCGATGAACCCAATGTCCGGTATTGTTTATCGGGTTACCCAGAAAATAATTTTCAGCTCCTTTGTAACGCGTTCGAAATAACATGAACTCTTGGACCAAGGTGTTTCCCTTATCTCCAGTGTAGGAATAACAATATCATTTCTAAAAGACCCTTTACAAACCCCATTCTCGCACTCGACAACAATGGATTATTCCACATACCGACAACATCAGCAGCAACAGGAACAAGACTGCGACTCATCTAAAAATCAAGCCTTCGATCAATCTTCCCAATCCTATTTTGGCTACAATCAACAATACAATCAGCCATACGCGTACTATTCTATCCAAGATCAAGGAAATTCGTATGCACATCAACAATACCAGCAAGAATCCACCTCCATTCACCCTCCTGGAGTCCCAATACCTCCCGAACATGCTCAGATTCAAAATCAACAATTTTCGAACCAGGATTCAGGTGCGGCGCTCGGTGGCCCAATGAATCCGGCAGCTGCAGCTGTGGCGATATCTGCTCTCTCTCAGCTCACTCCGTTTGCTGGAAACCCTCCGGTAAAACTTTTATGTTCTTGCAATTAACGCATCGTTAGACGCACGCCTGTGACGACCCTTTCCCTTATCAAGTTCGCCTAATAGGCGACAAGAGTCACTCGCATAATCTTTTGAAATCTTATTGCTTAGTTTGGCATGCCAATAAGCATAATATTGTGGGGTTTTATGATGGTTTGACGGCGCGAATTTCTTGTTTTTGAATTGACCAAAGTGTTGGCATTGCCGCTGATATTGTAAGAGTGTCATTAGACTGTCCAACTTTTGTTTTCAACACGGATATTGATAAATCCTTTTAATCTGTTTGTCTGCTTCTTAGTGTCTATAACAGTGTTTTTTTTTTTTTACTTACGTATATTATTTTAATTTTAACATCGTTGCTTGTGGTTTATATCAATATCTCTCGTTTAAATTTTGCATATTCACTATCAATACACCCATTCATTCATGTTTCTGTTCATTAATGCCTTTGGAAGAGGGAACACGTGTTTATTTCATCTGTGGCCAAAACAGAAAAATATTTGCTTAATTTATGAAACGTGTAGAGACAAGAAGTAATATACTAATATTCTGAATTGTTTGAAGTAAAATACTTATAGTTTAGTAACTTGAGCTGATTTATATAATTTTTATACACGTAAAAAATGATAACTGCTATTGTGAGTCATTCTTGTTAACTTTTTGACTTCTCTTCAATGAGAGTTGTTGATGTGCGTTGGAGACTTGGAGTTAGCTTTGCTGTTGGGGCTTAGGTGTCATTTAAGCTGCCTATGCTTGCATTGTTATCCTAGATATTGCGTGTCATTAGATGGCAATATTTTAGTGGCATTCATACCACTAAAACCATGGGATTTCCCATTACACCCGTTTTTGGTTTATTAATAATACAAAATACTGCTTTTATCATTTCTTTAACAACTTTTAATTATTATACTGAACATGGAGGTCTTATATACCTTATTATGCAAGATACAATAGAATGAAATTTCTATATACCATGAAGATACATCTTTTCTAGTGCCCATGTTTGTGTTGAGAAATGACACTATTCTTCAATCCACTACCGTAAACAAAATGAAAAAGGGACTATAAGATGCTGATGCTGATATTGTACTTTCCCCAATTAATATATTCTAGTGTCATCGTGCCCACTCCTATTATGGTTTTTAATTTTGATTGGAAATTTAGGTAGAAATAACACTATAGCATGTATACATATTAAGGTACCAAATGATACATTAACTTGAGTCATCGTTCGTGGGGTTTTTAAAGGTGCATGCAAAATGATATTCCAAAAAGTAAGATTTTGGAAGTGATTGTTATGAAGAAAATGGCAAGAGTCATTTCATTATGAATCTCTAGACACTTTAAGATTCTTTTCTTAACTATTGTGCTGCTCAACATCTATATCAAACCTATCCAACTTATCATGAAGGACTCCTTAGAGTGAAGAAAGACAAGATGTTATATAATGCTACCCTCTGTGCTTGTGTTTTTTCACTTTGTCTTTTCAACCTTTTCAGTTGCATTGTTTGCCACTGATTTGCAATTGTAGAGACAGAATAGCCATAAACGCTGATACTCAAATTTTAAATGATCCTATTTCATTTGCCAAAAGCTATTAGCTAGAAGTTTTAGAGAAAGCTATATATCGAAACACCATAATGTTATTGGAGATTGCTTTAGGAAAGATTTTGATGGTTATAATGTTTGTACAAACTACGCTGATTTTCTTTGCAAGTACTCCCTTTCTATTGTCTTTTTTGTTTTGCGTGTTGTCTTGGTCAAATACAAGTTGAAGCTGTGAAATGCATACCAGTTTGAAAGTTAGTAATGATATGTTGTAGCATCTAGAAGTTGACTCCATCACTCCTCAATACATACCAACTTTTTAATCAGTATGCATTTTTCACAGCTTCATCCTATTTTACCAAGATAACATGTAGAACTAAAAAGATTAAAATGGAAGGTTAGGGCTTGCAAAGAAGATATGCATAGCTTCGTAGAAGCATTATCACTAGAGATTTCCCTAGACCAATATCCAAGAACACTGGTGTTTCTATATAGCTTTCTCTAAAATTTCTAGTTGATAGCTTCTGGTAAATAGAAGAGGTTTATTAAAAATTTTATTTTTTTCTGACTCCTCTATCTCCACAATTACAAATAAGTGACACAATGCAACTAAAAAGTTTGAAGAGACTAGGCGATAGAGCACAAGCATAGAGGGTAGCATTATATCATCTTCTAAGAAGTATTTAATGATAAGTTGGATATGGCTTCTTATGTAATGACTGGGCTTTTTTTTTTTTTTCTGTTGCAATTACTTTCAAGATCTTGACTATAGGAATATCATTTTGCATACGTCTTCCTTAAGTCGAAAACCACTAGAGATAAGTCAAGTAAATGTTTCATTTTACATCTTAACACAAATATATACCATGGCATCATGCTGAACATGGTATGCACCAATAGTGTCAGAGAACTGCATACCAAATATGAAACACCTCATTTTCCCTTTCAACCATGAGTATGGGCTTTCTTTTGATCCTTTTTTAAAATTTCTACTTCAATAATCCTGTTTTTCATTTTCCCTTTATTTTTTTCTCTCTAAATTAGATAAAATATAACAAATTAGACATCCTAGGCATGTACTCCGCAATTAAAATTAGTTACTAGCAGCAGAGGCCATGCTGTAGGTGGGCTGTGGAAGACATCTCTTGCAAGTTGCAGTTGAAGCGTAGGCTATATTTTGTAGCCAATCGGCACATATATTTTCTTCCCTGTAGATGTGAGCTGTCCCAATTAATTATGGATTTATACTATTATTCTAAAACATATATCCAGTTCCCGTACTCTCTATCACCCCCCTCTCAAACACACACCATATGTGTTATGTGTTTTCTTTGACATCTATATGGTTTTGGCTGTCTTGTTTTGTGCCTTATTTATGCAACATTCTGGCGTTGGGTTGGCATGACCAAATGGTATTCTCTAACCATGATGACATTGAACTTCTCTAATTGTTCTACTAGATTGTACTTTTTTCGTCTAAATAGGCTATCTTTTCTATATAATCTTGATAAACAATGTGGAAATTCGTTGTTTGTTTACATTTATGTGTATCATCTGTGCATCAACTCCTAGTAATCCTATTGGACAGGATGGCTGGGGAAAAAACGGAAGTCATTGTGACTTCTTTTATCTACTTGCAGGATGGTTGTAAAAGAGATTAGTTTAATCGGAGTCATGTGGATTTATCATATGTTTGTTCCTGACAAAAGCTGGGCATCATAATGTTTCAGATCCAGAGTATGCTCTACTTTTGATGTTTCTATGGTGAGAACATTGAAAGTGGCATGTTCTGTTCCATGCCAATTAGTTAGGAAGCATGGACCCATACGTGGACCCTGTGACATGACGTATTCTGAAGTGTTTATTTGTAATTTAAAGTGACATGTAATGTCTAATGAGTTTTTGACCTGTGGTAGGCATGAAGGTCGCTCCCCTTGGGAAGTATCCATGCTTCTTAGCCAATTAGCCTTGATATTTGATTGATTTGTTGCAAGTCTCTTAAGTAGAGCTGAAAGGAGATGCCTTGATATAGTTCCGGTCTAACTTAGGCAATTATTGGATATAATTCTATCACTGCCCGAATTGGTTCTCCATATCTGCTTCAAGATGACCATGCAACTTCCCTAATTTACTACTAAATAGAAAAATGTTTGAAAATGCATTATATAAAGGACTAATTGAAGATTTGCCCCTTTTCTGACAGTTTTGTGGCATTTTTTATGCTTTTAGATAGACATCTTGCCCCGCTCCAGGTCTTTTGGGACAATCTCTGGACAAAGGATTATTTTGGTAGGTATTAAATCTCGGCTTTTCATCTAAAACTATCAGATCAGAAGATGTTGAGAATACTGCAAACTTGGCCACAGCTCCTTAAAGTGACCAGAGAAAGATATTAGTTGTATTATAGAGTTTCTCTTACCGTTGGTTTCCTATCAATGATGCATTGTGATGGGTCTTTGCTGGTTGCTTTAGAGCTGATTTGGGCATATGGTCATCCTTTGCAAGTTTTCTCTTTAAATATGTTGGTTCACTCTTCAAACCCATCTACGCTGCCAGTTTGTTGATTCAGATAGCTGGGTTTGTATGCAATATGGCTTGTGAACATGTTCATCTTGAGCCACTTATTGGTTCTCTTCTTAACTGACTGGCACTTTCAACTAATCATATGATGCCTTGCAGTTAAGGGAGAATTTTCACTTATTTCTTTGTTGTGGATATAATGTTTCTTTAATTTCTGTTATTTCTTCATTTGTCAGAGGGTCTTTTGTGCTCGGTTTCAGACATAGGGAAGCATTGAGCGTTTTTCAAGGCTCTAAATTAAACATTATCAAGGATTGCTTGATCGTCAGTATCTTGAGGCTGATAAAATATGGATGGGCATGGATGCAATGAGTTTATTTGGTCAGAATTCCTGGTGGGTGGGTCTATTATTGGAATCTTGACTCTGAAGAAATGGTCTGAGACATCCATATTATCTCAACCATAATAAGGGAAGTTCGTATAGATCAAGTGGCTTATCAACAACAAGCCTTGTTTCCATTTAATGGAAATACATTATCTGATAATTTTAGGTTACATCCTTGCACGCTTCAATTTTTGTATGGTGTTTCCATATTCTTTGTTAAAAAACATGTGAGAGACCACAGGACAAGTAGGATGTGGGATGCTGTAACATTAATGAAAGCTGGACTCAGATTCTGTCAGTATCTGACAACAGAATTTAAGAATGAGCAAAGTGAAGGAAAGCTTAAAGTCTGCTTTGAAACTATTCCTGAACTTAACCAAATCATCTCAAGAAAGCAATTTTAGAGGCTAAATTATCCCTATATGTGTTGTAATTTTTGTTTGAGTCTCTTCTGGATACGACCTCATTGGACCTAATATTCCATTCCCTTGAGCAGTGCTTTCTCCGCTGATGCTTTTTTGTTCCTTAGTTTCTGCAAGCTTCAGAGAATCACATGTTTTCTTGAGATGATTTGGTTATGTTCAGGAGTTGGGAGGAGAGTGGAAGGGAAGGAATCCATAAGAGGAGTAAAAAGGAAGGGGAAGGGATTGTCATATTATAATAACTTTCCCTTCTTTTGGTTAAAGTCTCTCCTCCAAAATGTCTCAAATTGGAGGATATATAAATGTAAATGAGAACATTGGAGGATTTTGGGAGATTACATTGAAATTCTTCACTAATATCCTGCCCTCATTGTTAACTCCCAAACAAGAAAAGGGTTTCAATGAAACCTTCCCTTCCCCTCCATTGTCCCCACCAAACTTATCCTCATGGTTGATAATGTTGACTGCTTGCCGTGGAAAGGTTTTTCATTCATGTATACCAGTTTGCATGAATTAGAGTGCTCTAATGCATTTCATTTGTATAGAGTCCAAGATGAGCCATACTGATTATGGCTTGTCAATAATGCAGCTCTTATATTTTTAATGTTTTATGTTAGTTACTAAAATATCCAATATGGTGACTGCTGTGTGTGTTAGTATTACTGCCACTAACATGTGATTATGGTGTCATTTGTGTGCACGTCTTTTCATTCTATGCATTTATCTTCTGCTTGAATATTGCAACCATCTGATATGTGCTTCACGTCATATTTGAATGCTTTATCTATAGATTGGGCAGTCTCGATACAGAGGTGGTGGTGGTAGGGGCAGTAGACCATTTAGACGGGGTGGCCGTGGCCATTTCAACCCCCGAGGTCGTGGCCCTTACCGTGGTGGAGGGCATGGCCATGGGGGTGGTAGGCACTTACCATCTCATTCTTCAGAATTTGTACCTACTGCTGCTGCTGGAAGCACATCGGTCGCACAACCTTCACCATTAGTATCTGTGCCTATTCCAGCACAGGTTCCAGCTGCACCATTGCATCTACCACCATGTAAGTTATGGTGTGAAATTTGCAAGGTTGAGTGCAATTCTGCTGAGATTATGGAGCAGCATAAGAATGGAAAGAGGCATAAAAAGAATTTGCAGGTACATGAGGAATTACAGAGGCGCAAAGCTATAAATGGTCAACAGGGTAGCCAGATTCCCTCTTCTCAATTGAATTTAACAACTCAGGCTGAGAAAGCTCTTGAACTGAATACAGAAGGGTGTCAAGCAGAAAATATGATCTCTGGAGCGACAGGTGAAAATCCTAAGAATGAACTTGATTTGCTGAACAATACAGGACAAACATCAGAAGTTCCAGCTAATGACCCTGAGGAAAACTCCAGGGATGGTTTGGCTTCAAGGGGCCGTGGTTCCAAGCGAAAAAAGATGAGAGGAGGCAAAGGAGGTAAATACATGAGAAATAACGATGGGTCAAGAAAGCCAGTGGAACCTCCAAAACCTAAACAGGCTTTATCTTTCATCTGTGAGTTGTGTAATGTTATATGTGAGTCACAGGTTGTGTATGACAGTCATTTGACTGGTAAAAAGCACCAATCGAATCTCAAGCGCGTCCATGGGCACCAAGCCATGTCCCAAGAAACAGGGCCTCAAGCAGTTCCCCCAACTAACGCCAGTGCTATGCCTAATTCAATTGACATTAGTGCTCTTGCAAATTCAATTAACTCTCAAGTCCAACAAGGTGTTAATGATCCACAAGTCCTCTTGGCTCAGCTCCTAATGACAGTACTGTCTCAAGCTCAAGCATCAACAGCAGCGGCACCCATAGGATCTGTAGCTTCTCAGCTGTCGGCACTCATACCAGCAGCTGGCTCAAGTTATGGGCTACCATTACAAAATGTCCCGCCGACACAAGCATCAGAAAGTGCTGCACATGGTGGGAATGAAGATCCTACAGGGAAAGAAAAAGATCAGGTGCTATCTGACCCACCGCTGGCTGCTGTTCCTCAAACTGCAGGTGGAAGCTCTGAAACTGAAGATAAGGTAGCTTTAGGAAGTCCAAGTGCAGCAAATGAGCAAGGAGCTTCAGAAGGCAATGGTCCTACTTCGTAGAAGTATATTCAGTTTTACTTTGTATAGTTCATACTTCAGTTCCATCCTTTATTTCCAGTTTTAACAAACCCCTTACCCCACGGAAAGGGAGAAAAATTAAAAGAAGAGGGTTGAAGGTACTTTGTTTGTTTTATTGTTCTAAGTATGATTTGGGCTGTGATTTGTGAAATTCTTTCAAGCTAATTCTATTGAGTTTAGGAAATGGCATCTTATGAGAAAATGAGATTCCTAAATTTCATGGTATGAGATTCAGTTTTAGGAAAATGACGTCTGAAATGAGAACTTTTTATTTAAATGTATATTGTATTTGCTTATTGAATTAACTATACTTAGATCTGATTTAAATAAAAATTTACAGAACTCACTCAAATTAGTAGGCCGGCTTGTCTATAGTACTAACAAAATTTAGAACTTGTCGGCCCAAAAATAAAAGTAAAACAAAACTTACATAGTAAAGAGAAAAAATTGGACAAACAAAAGCGCACAATAAGAAATTCGAGTACCTTTTTCTTCTATATTTTTACATAAAAAAACTGAATTTAATAGTCTTTTTATTATTTAACCTATATTTATTATTTATAAGAAGGGATCTATCAAAATGTAGTCTTAGCCTCAAAATAAATAAATACACGCATATCAAATTTGATAGTCTTTTTATTATTCATTCTATATTTATACATTTTTTTTCATTAGGTGTAAGAAAATATGTTAAATATGAGAGAGAAGAGGAAAGGGGGAAGGGGGCTAGTCCAATGCCATCTCAGTTTTAAAATATTATAAATATTAATAAAATTAATTATTTATAATAAATTTATTTTAATTTTTTTAAAATATTCTTTTTAATCATATTTATTAAAATTATTCTTTAATTTAGAATTACTTTAATATATGAAATTAATAGTTATATTTTAGAATTAAAATAAATTTTTTATTTAATTTTTATATTTAATACGGAGTGAATATTTTATATTATTTGTCATTATTATTATTATTAAATAAAGATAAAATTATACAGAAATAATTAATATCTCTTGATATTTGAAAGAGAGAGATTTTTTCTTAAAATAAAATGAAAATAGTCTTTATTTGGATGGAATGAAAGAAAATAAAAATTAGAACGCACCCCATTTCCCCATCAAATTTACTTATCCTTGCTGAATGTGAAACCAAATGTCGACGCAACATCTGCGATCTTTGCCTCTTCCGAATCCATTGCTCTGTTGTAAACTGCGTGTTTCTCTCAATGCAACAACCTCTTCCTCATCATCATCATCTTCTTCTTCTCTGAAACTATATTCATCTCAAAATGGGGAAAAGGCAATTTTGACCTTAGAACAACTTCCTCCTAATGCCATTCGCCGCAAGACAGACCCACAATGGAGAGGAGGCTTCAGCCTTGGACTCGACTTGGGATTGGCTCGCACAGGCCTTGCTCTCAGTAAAGGCTTTGCTGTTCGTCCTTTGACGGTAGCAATTGATTCTTTTCTTCATTTTTTTTTTTCTTTTTTGTCAAAATTTGGGAAAATCTAGCATGTTATGAAATAACATATGATCTTTGGTATTTTTATTTATCAAGTAATTTAAAAACTATGCTTTAAACTTTTGCGCTTGATATATTGATGGTTGAATATAAAATGTTCCTGTGTTCGTCATTTAAAAAGTCGAAAGTGGTGTGCGTAATGCTCCTGATTATTAGCCCTTTTTTCCCCCATAGTCTTCGTTGTATTAAAAAAGGGTCGAAAGTAAAATGTTGAAATTAGAATTATCTGGAGGTTTATTGTGAAGTGTGTGCAGAGAAAGGAAAAGAACACGTGAGCCTAAATTACCTTTGCCTTTATTTGTATGCTGTGGGTGACTCAATTAATAATGCAAAGTTCTTGACGTTGTAATTATCCTATATGAACAATTTTTAATATGGAATCTCTGCCTAGTTTTAGTTTTGACGTGAATCATGCTACAGAAGTTGCAGTTAGTCATATTTTGAGGTGGGACATTGCGGGTGTTCCTTATGCTGCTTAAATTCCATTTTTACCAGTTACAGTTTTTGTACATTTAGTGTGATAGAAGTACCTATTACGGTGGTTATTGAATATTGCACATCCTTATGACATTATTTGTATTGTGGGATAAGGCTTGTTAACATTGCAATTCATGTAGCAAATTCTATTTAGTGGGATAAAGCTTCTTGTTGTATTGTTGCACTGTGACTAATTTGTTGCAGCCAATGAAATTATTTTGTGTTTAATCATATATCCTTTCTCATATCTTATAGCTGCTTTAG
This sequence comes from Leucaena leucocephala, assembly GCA_037074615.1. Classification (NCBI taxonomy): domain Eukaryota; kingdom Viridiplantae; phylum Streptophyta; class Magnoliopsida; order Fabales; family Fabaceae; genus Leucaena; species Leucaena leucocephala. Next base: position 7,086,836 of record CM073553.1, read on the forward strand.
GTTTTGGAATTGCGAGGGCAGAAGCTTGAGGTCCAGCTTCTTAAGATTGCTGAAGAGGAGGTCCAAATTTTTACTTTCTCTCTCTCTCATTCTCACTGCATGTAATTCTGTGGTTGAGGATCCATAGCAGTTTAAATATGTTGTTTTAGTGATAGAAGATTTTAATTATGGTAGGAAGCCGATGAGTTTATTGTTGGACTTCCTAAATCTTCTGATGGGAAGGAAACACCACAATCAAACAAAGTTCGCAGCATTGCAGGAAGGCTTGCAGTTCGAGCAGCAGAGAGGTAAGAAACACTGATGCAGCTTTTGCTTGTTTTCTAAATTTAATAAATGGAAATTGATCGAAACGTTCATAACGTGCTGATAATGATCTTACTGTCTAGTTAATATTTCATATCCAACTCTGAGTTGCTAAACTTGTCACTTATGGTCGTGCTTCCAAGTTTAGACCTAAGTTCTCGACCTTGATAATCACTCAAGTTTCTGTGTTCCTCCACATTTAGGCTGTAAATGATTTCCTTGCCTCGTGCATTTTGAAAACTAGCTAATTTGATTTTGCCATTTTTTAAATCATACTCCTCCAGTCCTTAATAGAGAACTTAATTGAGAAATTGATCTTAGTCCTAAATATAAGATTTATTTCCTATATTTATCAACTTCCCCAAATTACCCTTATTGATGTTCTCTCAACAATAATCAAGTAAAAGAGGTAGGGAAAGCATGAAGAAAGATGATTTGGGTGTTTTAGAAAAAAATATATTATATTAACTAACCTTACTAATTTTCTTAATTTAATTAAATTAGTTAAATAGGTCTTATATTAAATACTGGAGAAGTAGTATAATATCACTTATCCCAGAGTGAAGAACAGAGAAGAATGTATTATGAAGCTTATATAATTGAACTTGAGTATTAAATTTGAATGATGTTTCTGTAACAACTTTTGCTTGTAGCTTATTTGAATTGACGTAACCATTTAAAACGCCAATGTTATATCTCAGCTTTTAAATTTCAGGGGTTGGAGAGTGTATCTACAGGATGAACATGGGACAACAACAGAAGCAATAGATCGAATGATTAACATGTAAATACTGTGGAACTTATTTAACTTAGTGGATTCCTGTACTTCTTTTTGAAATTATTTCTTGTTTGAGTGAATTCACTTATTCCTTTAGTATCATGAACTATATAAAGTTAAGTGTTGTGAAAACCTGTTTATGGCATTGTTAGTGTAGTATTTTTGGTATCTGGTGGTTGCTGTCAAGTAAAGCTCACAGGAGATCATAGTGCTAGCAGACTCTGTATACAGCTTATATAATTTTAATTTTGTATGTCCTGCATAAAAGGGAATTGATAGGAAAAGAATCTAGGAACTTACTGATGGCATTTTGTTTTCAAAGCAATGATTTGAAATCCTTTAATGCTTATCATGTAGGCCATTTTCATCACATCGTCCAAAATTTTGTCATATAATTAGGAATAGAGGGAGTACGCAATATTGCATTTAGAAAAGAAAATCCCTCTGTAAGCAGTAAATCCTTTTTGGCCATGTTGAAAGATGCTTTGTTCACCTGTAAGCTGTAACTGTTCAGATTCCACTCAAGTTAGTATGAGCAGAAAAATTCTTGTATGGCATTCATTCTTTTATTGAGGAATTAACCTTTTAGTAACTCTTTCAGGGGCCTCAGTAAGTCCACTCAGCAAAGGAAACAAGATGCTTTTGCTGCCATGGTTAGTGAATACCATATTTGATTGCAAATATTCATCTATATCTAAGATAGATATTTGGTTAAGGTACAAATTTGCCCATGAAAGTTTTCACTTAGAAGCAATGTTCTCCTAGAAGTGTTAAAATGGAGCAATGTTATCCTTTATTATTAAAAATGTTAACATTCAATGTTAGATTTTGAATGGGGTCGCACAACATTGCTACATTTTGAAACTTCTAATTAAACATTGAACCCAAGAAAACTTTCGTCACAATATTACTTCTAAACAAAAACTTACATAGCGAATTTGCACTTCTAACCTATCGATATTTTAAGCTATGATAAACCATTTAGTGCATTTACGAAGTTTTTGCCATAAAAACAAGAAACAAAGTTTATTTTTTGGTACAACAAGAAACAAGAAACAAAGTTATGTCCATATATATATATATATATATATATTGGGTAAAATAGTACCCAATATTCTTATTTTATTTTTCAGGTGCGGCCAATATCTTAATCTTATTTGTTATATAATTTCTCCCATAATTTTTTAAATTTAGTACAATTTCATCTATAATTATTTTAATTTGGGGCAATTTTTGATATTTGAGAAATAATATTATTGGATTTCACAGCAAATAAGATTAAAATATTGGTCGTATTTAAGAAATAAGATCAAGATATTGAGTGCTATTTTTATCATATATATTTAGAGTAACTGAAATCTGTCTTCTTATTTTTTTTATTTTCCCAAGATGGTAGTGGAGAGATATTTCCAGTTGTCAGGTGAGGGTGTTGAGCTTATATTGCCCAAGAATCTTGATCTGCAAGAAAAACTTCGAAGGGGTCCTCCCGATGACATTGATTTCTTGGATGAATTTGAGGGCTGAAGAGTGATCTCAGAGAGTTGTTGACATGGGTTAGCTTTTGGAAACGGTGCCTTGTCATTTATGCTTAGATAAGTTAAAAGCCGGAAGTTAAAAGTAAGAAAAAATTATTTCAACTTTAAAATGACTTTTAGGTAGAACTTGTTGAATACTGTAATAAATAGCATTGCGAAATTAATTATTCAAATTTTCGTATGACACATCATTTTGTATTTGTAAATACTTAATTTATGAGCAGATGATGGATATTGGATAATTAAAGGGAGAGAAATGTAAGTTATGACGTTCGAAAAGGAGAGCTGCTTTTCATTTCATTATACAACCAAGTAATAATTATTTCAAGAGTTGTAGGAAAAATAACAATATATCACCATAAAATTTTCCCGTTATACATCAAGTAACCATGTAATCATTTTAAGAGATGTTGTACATTGTATTTTCTTCCCATTATCTAAGCATGCTAATTTTTACTTCTATTCTTTTTCTTTTTTTAAACACAATTTTTCCTTCTATTCTACAATATTCGTTTACCAAAGGGATGCCATAGTCTGATCAAAACTAATGAACTAAAGTGAGATGTGGGTAAGATTTGCAACAAGATGGATTTGGACAGTTTTATCTCTCCTCATTCCTCTCTTAAAAATTTAACATTATCCCAATCGAGCTGGTAGAGGGTTTTTACAGGGATTTTTGTCACTTGAGCTCTATTCTTGGAATAATCCTGAAATGAAGAAAGCCAGAAGTTGGGAGTGAGAAACGTCATACGTGGATGGAAAAAAAAACAAATCCATGGGATATAATCAGTTACCTCAACCAGATTCTGAACCAAGAATGATGCACCTGAAACTCCGGTTTTTGGGGCTGGCCAGAGACTTGTTTACTTGTGAACTTGAATAATACCTCACACAAACCCTGTTATTTTTCAAAATAACATTATTTAGAGCAAAATAAAGATCCATCATATGGTCTTGAAGTAACTAAATAAGTGGCAGCAAAAGTAATAAATCAGATTTCTTTTTTACGACGATAAGTAACTACATTTTTATAGAGAAAGAATGTAAAAATCAGCCAATGAGCTTTGGCTTAGTGGGCATTGATTTTTCTCTGAAGCTGAAGGATTAAAGTTCAAACTCAACCATTAAGTAACAGAGCATCATATCAAAGATTAAGTAGCCAAATAAATGAAGTTAGCTATATGTCGATGTCACAAATAATACTTGAAAGTGAAAACACAGGAGAAAGAAGAGACTGATCAAAAAACTTTGCTATGAACACTCCAGACAACCGCCATTGAAGGACCTTGCTTTCTCTCCCTAGCAGGAGGGACTAAGTTAAATATAACAATAATCCAAGGATGTAGTGGAATATAGAACATAATGGCACCATGTGATCTATATAGTCGACCCCACCTAATGGGATAAGGTTTATTGTTGTTGTATTTGAATTTAGATAGTCATTTAAGGATGTGAAACATAAAACAAGCTTAAATTTTCAATGTTTCTCTCTCTAAACAGGTCAAACAGATTATTCCTGACTGACATGAAAAATAGCAGATATAGAATGATTATACTGCTTTCGAAGTCTAACCTGTCATTTGAAACAGAATCATTCGGTTGGGGCCTGTGGCTGCATTGTGTTGCTGCACTTGCTGTAAACAATATTGGTGTTAAGTATTGCTTATAAGCAGCCAGAAATCTGGCACAGCAAATTGGATATAATCAGACAACATTATGATTTTAAACATACAAAGAAGGTGAACTAGTCAGTTAAATATTAAAAAAATGGAAAATTCTTATTAAACACTCAAATTCAAATCCCTAGATTTTATTTTTAAGAAAACAAACAATTTCTAATCCTAGATTTTTAAAAGTGAAAAGGAATGAACCAAATATTAAACTACCTCCGTAGAACAAATCTACATTATAGTACTATTTTATAAAGCCAAGGAGTACCATATGCTCACTTAACTAAGAATCACGGCCGAGTATAAACCAAAACCAAGGAAACATGATGACAGATATACATGGAAATGTGGCAACCTATATAACCATGGTATAATAAAGATAAACATCAATGATACATAGTTATCCATAACCAAACTGCAAAATTTAGACTATTATTTAAACATCTACAAATCTTAAATTGATTTCCTTGGATCTGTACAAGGACGTCCAATGCCAAGCCTGAAATAACTTGCTTAAGCAAAGTTCATACAAAAACAATTACAAACAAGAATCGGTTCAAAAATAAAAGACTCCATACATACAACTATTACAGAGAAAAATCTCTAAAAAACAAAGAAAACGAAAAAGAAACAAATAGATTTTTCAGCAACCTAAGACTAAACTAGGCCACGTTTGGTATGTTTGAATCATTTTTTTTATGGAATTGGAATAGGAAATGGAAACAGAATCAGAGTACGAATTGGTATAGAATTAGTGTTTAAAAGTATGTTTGGTATGTAAATTGAATCCTAATGACTTTTTATATGATACATTATAATATTGAAAGACCAAAATGCCTTGGGCAAAATTAAAAAAGAAAACATAATCCCTGTTCACTAGCAACACCACAAGCCACCACACACCCCTTATCTTCTCTTGCTGGAAAATACCAAAATGAAGAAGCAAAACCAGATCAAAGAGTATAAACGTAGAGACACCGATATACCATATCCAAAACGCAAAACCAGATCTGGTATGGTGAAACCCTATCATATCCAAATGAAACACACTGAATAATATAACAAGAGAAAAAAGAAAAAACAAAAGATCAGATCTGAAATGCACCATGTCAAAATATAATCAGAGGAAAAATTGGTAGATCTGGGAGGGCAGAAACTGACCACAGAATAAGATGAAGACTGAACATTCATTGTCACGCCAAACAGAATAAGATGACGATGATGACGACGATGAAGACCATGATCGAAGTTGAAGATAGGAGGCTGAAGAAAAGACCAAAGAAGAGTGTAGGAGATCAGTGCAGGCAATGATGACATCAGAGTTGGGTGACAATGGGGTGGCGAAGGTGCAACAGGCTGGTGCAGTCGTGGGGTGACGGGAAGGTACAACAGAGGCAGAGATTGAAAGATGAGGTCCAAAGGGCTGAGAGGTCCTTCTGAACTAATTCCACAGAAAAGCCTCAATTCCATCATGGGTAGCAAGGAATCCGATTGTGAATAGTGTCCAGGATTCAAACCCTCCTAACACCCCCCACACCACTAAAACACCCACCCGAAGAAAAAAAACACGTAAGGATTATTCCAAAGCTCCCAACCTGCCAAATGGAAAGAATAATTACAGAAAGGGGGGATTTTGTTTGAAGAACGGCTGCACTCAAGGTGCTCCATTCTCCCTTTTTTTCATGCCTAGACAAGATGAAGTATGGGGAGAGTTGACAGCAGACTAGCAGCGGAAAGCAATTTTGCTCACAATATAAACCTTGTCACCAGTCTAGGTCTCAATGAATGGCAAATACTTTTTAAAAACTGAACTTTGAGATGAGACCCAAGAAATCTAATGTCAAAATACAAATAGCAAAGAGCTAGACTTCTATAAATATTCCTCTTTGTTTTTTCCCCATATGGATATCATTATTATCATATAAAAATTTCAAACTAAACTTAGTTTTAGTTAAATTAGCATTTTGGTTCCACAATTAGTTGTACCATTTTCATTTGGAGCCCTTGATTCCAATTTGGTCACATCAGCCAAAATCATTTCATATGTATCATAAACATATAGCTTTGTTAGCAAACAATCTCATACCAGACCAGAAAAGAGACGAAAAGAAGAAAAAAAAGGTCCAATAAAGTTAATATGGATCCAATGTGTAACCTGGCAGACGGAACTGAAAGTTTAGGATACATCCCAATTTGAATAAGAACAGATTAGCTGGCGCAAAGCAAACTTGACTGACCAAATTGAAACAATAAATAAACTTATGGGACCAAATACTAATTTAACCTTTATTTTTTCTTTGCAACTTCTCAGGTACATACATATGTATCATAAACATATAGCTTTGTTAGCAAACAATCTCATACCAAACCAGAAAAGAGACGAAAAGAAGAAGAAAAAGGTCCAATAAAGTTAATATGGATCCAACGTGTAACCTGGCAGACGGAACTGAAAGTTTAGGATACATCCCAATTTGAATAAGAACAGATTAGCTGGCGCAAAGCAAACTTGACTGACCAAATTGAAACAATAAATAAACTTATGGAACCAAATACTAATTTAACCTTTATTTTTTCTTTGCAACTTCTCAGGTACATATAAATTGCAAGACCCAAGTATAAAATTATAATTAAATATCATCACTGGTGAATGGAGGAGTACCTTCCAGACAAACTCTTCAGTAATGAGAATCTCTATGATAGATCAAGACTTGGGATGATTTTCGGAAGCAGTAGATGAGGTAGCCTTAAACATGACTCTTCAACATTTCCATCAAAATTTAGGAATGATAGTTCATTTTCAAGAATGGAATAAGCTTCTGAAAATGCCTGCACCAAAAATTTTGCATAAAAAACATAACTAGGAAAAGGCTAAATTATTAGCCCAATACTTAAAAACAACCATAAAAAGATGATGAAAGATAAAGCAATTAACCTAGCCAAAAAAAGGCTAAATTTTTGTAGCATTCTCTGAAGGAATTATAATGAGAGATTTAGATCAAGACATCCAACTTCAATGCTAATTTATTATCCTAGTTATCATAGCATAGACAACCAATTTTATAATAGAAAAACACTATGTTTGGTAATTATGATAAACCATTACCTTGATACATTGATGTATGCGGAAGCAATTTCTTCCCACATTATTCGTTGGAAAAAGAGGATCATCTATGTGTATTGGATCAATGCTACAAAGTCAAGTAGTAGTTCGTCAATATCAGAGGGGGAATAAAGTGTAAAGGATGCCATGTCATAAACAAAAAAATGCTCAAGTTCACTATTACCTACAACCTCTTTCTCTTTTTAGATAAACTCCACTTCCCTGGACAGAAATTCTCATTTGGCGGGGATCAAATACATTCCTGAAGTGAGGCAAACCAAAAGGCGGGAAAAAAAAACTGGCTGAAAAACTCCATGATGGTAAGATATCTGTAGTTTACCATTTGCAACAAGAAAGTTCACTAACCCAAAAAAGTGGAGAAAATCCATTAGAAGGCTTCCATAGTTCTGCAAGGTAAAAATAACAAGTTTATTAAGTAGCAGTCAGATATTGTTAAAGAATAAAAAGAAAAGCCTTTAGCATTATTATTATAAATACAAGCCTCCAAGAGAAAGCTTTGCTCTTCATCGATACATTTTCATTCAATCTAAGATAAACAGAATAAAAGTGGTTTTGGCAGCTAGGAGAAAGTGAGAAAAAAGATATGGGAATCAGCAGTTAACAGCCTCAACATATGGTAGTTTTGGCCACGAGACTTCTTAATTATGCACGTAGATGGGATGATAATTGTCTAGAAAAAAGGCAATTTGAATATCCCTTAAATCACTCTAAATCCTGAGTTCAGATCCTCTGCAAAATGCAATGAATAAATTAGTGCACATGGGAGGAGGAAGAGTGGTGGTTGCAGAGACAGCATGGAGTGGGCAACGGTGATGAGGGGAAGGGTTTGATAGTGAAGGTGAAAGCTGAAATGGTGCGTGAGAGGCTATACGTGGCAATGGTTAAAATTATTCAGGCCTACAAGGCATTAACGTGTGGGGCCCATTTGATGATTTGACCATCTAGAATTTCTGTCTCTGCGGGTTCCAATTGCACCAAAATGAAATACGTTGGGAGAATAAACTTAAGTATTACAATTGTGGCTTCGCGGAAACTTCAGGGGGAATTGCACTTTAACCGTATGTTTAAATCACAAGCATGCATTAGTACTTTGTATTTAGATCAATTTACTTTTGCGATTTCTTATATGTTAATGCATGCATACTTGCATAACTCTCATCGCAATCAGATTCAACTACTACCCCATTTTCCATAACTAGTCATTAGCCAAGCAACTTAATTTCAAAGCATTAATTTCTTAAAGGGCGAAAATACCAGAACATGACACTTCCAGAATAAAATAACATATAAAAGAAGTCCAACACATCATATGTTAATTAAGAATGAAAACATTCTATCAAATAAAAAGAGAATGAATTAACAACTGTACCAGCTCCTAACTTATGCATGATCACGTCATCAATAAAAAATATTATGATAAGCATTAATATTTTGTTAAGGCCATAGTAAAATCCTCAATTATCATCAGCAGAAAGATATTAGAACAAGAACAAATTTGGATTGTAAAGGAGGGACCAAATCTTACTTGGTCAATCTGCCGGCCCAGATGCTGCTCATGTTGAAGAAAGCGTATAATTAGTAACACCTATAACAGAAATTCAGCTTATGCACAATTTTTTATAAATAAGAAAATTTATATAGTAATAAACATCCATAGGATGAGAAACCAGCTTCCTCGAATTCTAAATGAAGATATTTTACAGGAGTGCATCAAATTTTGGACTAAAGAATGGGAAAAACTTGCATGCAGTTGTTTATCCTTACTATTAGATTTCTCAATTAAAACATAACAAATACATGGTTTTTACAACTTAGCATCACATGATTGAGTCTTTAAAAAAAAAAATTCAAGTTAAATTGTGTTGGGGAATTTGATAGAAGGATATAAAGAACCAAATGAAAACATATTAATAGAAAAATACCATAACAATTGAGGATTAGGCATTGTCCCAAGGGAAAGAGGAAAGGGAAAATATGGGGAAAAAAACTGAACACCTTCAATACAAAAGGCCTATATAATTCCAGTGTATATCTCTATTCGGGAGGCTCTAGTATGTTGATCATTACTAAAAAACCTAGAGGTTTGCCAATATCAATCATTTAATAACCACCTAGGTGGTAGCCTCCCATTCCCGTGCATGATACAAAGTTTGAAGAATGAGTTGCACTAATTCAGAACTTGTGAATGGTACAACTTGCTATCAATTGTACATCTTATAGATATTTATGATTTTGCCTATCAACATCATAATAGAGAAAGGGAAACAGAATAGGGAAAATGTCATTCATTATTTGTAAGCTAGAGACTAAATATAAATATGGGAAATACCAATTACATTAGGATTAGAATAAGGAATTAATCTTGTAATTCTTTTGTTTTATATTTATTAGCTCAATTATCTTGTTATCATGCTTTAATAATTATATTCTGTTGCGACTTAATATTATCTTTTATTAGAATTTTGGGAGTCATCTCTTGAGCTCTGCATAAAGGCCTCAACGATCCAACCAGGATTAGTTTGATTAGATAGTAAAAGATATTTTCAGATTCTATACATCCTCCTCTCTCTTTATCTCTTCTATATCTCCCTCTTCCTATTTATCTCCCCCTCTTCTCTTATTCTTCGATACTGGTCCTACATCAAGTGATTATTATTGCTATATTGTTCTGTCTCACATGCTCTTTTAAAATTATACACAACATAAATATCTTGTATGTTCAGGATAATTAGTACAAGTTAATAATTATTTCTTTTCAAGAATAAATTAGCAAACATTGAGCACAAAAAAGTAACTTGTGACATTGGACAATTTCAATGTTCATTATATTTTCGGAATATGTAAATCCCATCTGTATTACTTCTAAACCAAGAGGAAACCAAGAGGACTCTGAGAAAAAATCTAGAAATCAAAATTTCATGTAAGAATATCAAGCATGCATACCAAACAGTAGGAACTTAAGCCGCCAGAATATGACTGATCAAGGCTTCGATCTGCCAAGAACTGTTTTAGCACCAAAGCAAGAGGCGTAACAGCAGGAAATTGTTCTGTCAGACCCTTAACCTATAGGCAACAGTATAATGCAGTATTGGTCAATCAAATTCAATTTTCAATTCTTAAAGCGTTTCTCTCCAGCCATCCCTTGAAAATTTCCTTAAAGTAACTCTGGAAATTTTTTTATCAGAACAAGTAGGATATCCCCAGCCTCTTACAGTTATTTAATCATATCAAAGCTTCAAATGCTAAGCTTCAAATGCTTTTTTATTTTCCTTGAATATAAGATGGATGATAGCTTAAGATAAGAATAATTAATATCCACAATTGAAGGCAATCAGGTATATCCAATTCTCCTTTTTGGCTAATTACATAGACAGTCAAAAGTGCCATAATCAAAAGAAATTACCAGTTCTGAAGTTTGGAGTCCCGTATGTGATGGGGTCTTGAAGCTGATGTCAAGACGTACTGATTTGCAATCCTTTGCGGTGTCATTATTTATTTGGGAGCATTTTAGCACTGTTGAATCTTCTGAATGAATCATATCAGAATAAACATTGCCATTTTCCCCAGCTGTACAAGCTGACTTCCCTTTTGGAGATTGTAAGATAGGAGCAGAAGAGGGGATAACATCATAAGAAACTTCCACCACAAGCATAATAATAGGGATCTAAAACAAAAAGGAACAAAATGAGAACATATTAGCGATTAGATCAGATCATATAAAGAATTCTGATGGAAACACAATTTAAGAGATGTTACAGCTGTATTCTCTACTGTCTTCAGAGAATCATTTTTTACCCAATCCTGATTGGCAAGATACCTAGCTGCATGCTGGCAAAGCAACAAAGTTGAGGGTCAATTTTTTGACATGCTGAAACAAAATCAAAATAACTGCATTAACAGGACAAAGGTGATAGAGTACAGAAAATTAGCTTGGATATCCTTCTAATCATACCATAAGTAAAGGGCAAAACGGGAAAACTATCAAAGTCATCACAATAAACTCCTGTACCTCATCAAGACATCAAATGTTTGTTCAAAAGCAACCATGAAGCAGACTAAAGAAATGAATGGTTATGGTACGGAAAATGCATACAATGTATCAAATTATTTATGGTAGTCATCCGCAGGACATATCTCGCATAGGATTTAGTTTCACACCCTCCATCCATAGACCCATTTTTTTTCTTTGAAGACTTTCTTACAGAGAATTGTAGATATAAACACCGAGAACGACTTCTTCCCAAAGGCTTGAATGATATGTAGGAACAGGCATTTGAGCAAAAGTGCTTGGGCTTCAAACATGGGAGAAACAAAAACCCACCATATCTAATGTGTAAATTTAGTTTAATTGTGAGTCAGACCAGAAAGGATCAAACTCCCCAGTGGTCAGAGCAACTTTTTATTCTTTTTGGTAACAACTAAATAGTTTTGTTGAGATGTGCTAGTTTAGAATTAATTAATATTATGTTTTGTTAGTTATTTAATTAATTATCTAAAATTAAGTTTAAATATTATTTAGGATCATATTATAATATTAAATTATCATATCTTAGAAGAATAAATCTAAAATATTAGGATTATGATAGATTTTAGATTTAACCTATTAGCTTATATTTTTGCGCCTATTTGTATTCTCATTCATTCAAGAATTAATAATATTTTGAGGCTTTATTTTCCCTCTACTCTGAAGAGAAGGCATGCCTTTAAGTGAAGATTAATTACATATGATGGAAGAGGGTAACTTAGGTCTTTTCTTACAAAATCTTATAGGTTATAGGATTAGTTCATCTACCTCAAGTAAGGTAAGGTTAGATTAGTGTGTAAACCCAAGTAGATTACAATGGAAGAGGATAACTTGGGTCTCGTTCTCACAAAATTTCATAGGTTATGAGATTAGTTCATCTACCACAAATGAAGTTAGATTAGTGTGTAAACCCAAATGGGTTACCATGATTGTATGAGCAAGTTGCTCTATGATGGAATAGGATAACTTGGGTCTCTTCTCACAAAATCTTATAGGTTATAGGAATAGTTTATCTCCCTCAAATGAGGTTAGATTAGTGTGTAAACCCAAACGGGTTACCATGATTGTATGAGTATGTTGTTCTTGAATAATACATATGATAGAAGAAGATAACTTGGGTCTCTTCACACAAAATCTCATAGGTTATAGAATTAGTACATATGATTCTTCATCAAATTCCCCTCTTGCAAATGTTCTTGTCAGGCCTCCAACATGGAAGTTTTTTTTCAAGTTCGCAACTTTGACTTTGTCTTAAGATCTAGATTCAATATCCAATCAACTTCAGTTCAGTAATCACTACTGGTTTCAGGATTCAAAGTTTTAGTTCTTCTATAATGATACTGCTCACATCCAAGCTGCCTCCCACCTTGAGGGGAGTGTTGAGAATAACAAGTATTCAAGCTATAAATCCAACTTGAGGGGGAGTATTGAGATGCGCTAATTTAGAATTAATTAATATTATATTTTTTTAGTTATTTAATTAATTATCTAAAATTAAGTTTAGATATTATTTATGATCATATTTGAATATTAAATTATTATATCTTAGAAGAATAAATCTGAGATATTAGAATTATGATAGATTTTAGATTTAGTCTATTAGCTTATATTTTTGCGCTTATTTTTATTTCCATTCATTCAAGAATTAATAATATTTTAAAGTTTTATTTTCCCTCTACTCTCAAACCTTCAAATTTCCGCAAGTTGTAAATGAAATTCCTAAGAATATGTACAGGCCCATGATTTTTCTGTTTTCCCTCACTTTATGTAATTTCCACTTCTTGCAAAGTTTTAAAACCTGTTTTTTAAACTGTGGGGGAGAAATCAAGAAATGAGATGACAAGTGCCCCTCATAATCTTTCATTGTAATTATGGCAAAAATTCAGTAATACTCAAACTTTACATAGATGTTATACAGTGGGTATAAAAGGTGTCAGAATGGCATGCCATAGTTTATTGCCAATATACCTGAAGACATGTTTCTTTGATACCATTACGGCCCTCAAGTATTCCAGCTTCTTTTATTGGCTCCTAAACCATTATATTAAAATGAAAAGGCAGTCACTTCATAAAAATAAAAGCATGAACAATACAACAGAAGAAAAGTGGAAAAATTACCAGGTTTCTCACAGGAGGGAGACAAACCACAAGGTCAACATCACTTGTTGGAAGGGCCATACCAGTTGCATTGGAACCAAATATGTGTGTCCTGGACCTGGGCCATAGAACTTGTAGAGACCTGGTAACCCTCTTGACAGCCCAATTGATGTATGGTTTCCTAGACATATTCTCTGCAGCAACCTTGGATTGCATAAGATATGCAAAGAATAAATGTCAAGTAACATGATGAAACCCCAACAAATACACTAAAAAGAATATGGGAACGCTGGGATTAATGGAACTAAAACACCAAAGAAATAGGCAGAGTTGCCTTTACACAAAAACAGAAACTAATGCAGAAAAAAGAACAACACTCTTAAGCTATTCAAGATGCTAGATATCTCTAAAATTCCATACATATTCTCCACGTAAAACCTCTTTTTATTGAACCCTCCCCAACATGCTTCTTAAAGAATCTTCTCACCAAAAGCCAACACATCTCTTAACCTTGCAGCCCAGGCCAGTTATACATCCTCCGTCACAATATATTTCACTTACTCCCCCACTCAGATTCTCTAGAATATACCCTCACCACATCGTAACATCGGTGGAATTTTCTATCCTGTGGGGCTAAATGAGAACATATAGCTTTCGACCATGGATCAGAAATAAAAAGGAACGAAGAACCAAACTTGATAGATCAACTAGATGAAATGGGAACCAGCTAAGCATCAATCCTATTACCATTCTTAAACTTGCAATTCCTGGATTGATGAAAGATAGTGCTCCCCATAAAGTTTTGAGCCAATCAGTTTACCCAACACTGTTCAGGCAAGGGATGTTCATTGAGTGGCCCAAAACAACCCGCCATTTACAGGCCAGATTCCGAATTTAAACAGTATCAACCCAATCTAATCCACGTGCATGAACATCATTTTTTGCCATTTCTTTTTAATATTTTTCTTAAACGTTCGAACAGTGTGGAATAAGATGAAAGCTCATCTCAAACTGACCCTATTAAATCTACAAAAACAGTATGGCCCATACAGCCTTTATTTTTTAATTAAATTACATTTTGCCCCATTTCATTTGTCATGAAATTAGTATAAACATTACTTCAGGAGTTAGCAACCTGCCCAACCCAAGTAAATCGGCCCAGCCCAAGTCAGCCTGTGATCAAAAAACAGGACAAGTCCAGCTTCCAGGTAGAGCAAGTGGGCTCAGCTCCCTTTAGTTTTATTTAAATCAAAAAAGGTGAAAATTTTGTTAAAAAATATGTCTCACTTATACCTTGGACAACTTCAAAAGACTTTCATCGCAATTACCAGGATTTAATTTAAAATATTTAATGAATGAAAATTGTCCTTATTTATTTAATCTAGTAGTGGATATTCTAACTAAGCCTATTCAAGAAGAAATCCCTAAGTGCATGCTTTTTGCGGACGATATAGTTCTTGTGGCGGAGTCAAGAGAAGAGATTAATTTTAAACTTGAGTTATGGAGAAGTACTTTAGAGTCGGAGGGTTTTCGTCTGAGTAGAAGTAAAACTGAATATATGCATTGTAATTTTGATAAGAGGCAAGTTAGAAGTAACTTGGAGGTCAGATTAGGAAATCAAGTTATTCCACAAATAGATAAATTCAAATATTTGGGATCAATGATACAGAAGGACGGTGAAATTTTAGAGGATGTTAATCATAGAATTCAAGCCGGGTGGTTTAAATGGAGAAAAGCTACTGGGGTTATATGTGATCGGAAAGTACCAGATAAAGTAAAAGAAAAGTTTTATCGCACTGCTATAAGACCAGCAATGCTTTATGGAAGTGAATGCTAGGCTTTAAAAGGACAGCAAGAGCATAAAGTTAGGGTAACTGAGATGAGGATGCTGAGATGGATGTGTGGGCATACAAGAAAAGATAAGATTCATAATGAACATATACGGGGAAGAGTTAGAGTGGCACCTATTGAAGAGAAAATGGTAAAGAACCGTCTTAGGTGGTTTAGACACGTACAAAAAAGATCAAGGGATGCGCCGGTAAAGAGGGTAAATCAAATAGTATAGATACCGGTTAAAAGGAGTAGAGAAAAGCCAAAGAAAATGTTCAAAGAGGTCATTGAACGGGATCTCCTAGTCAATAACCTACCTAAGGATTTAGTTTTTGATAGAGTACAATGGCGTCATATGATCCATGTAGCCGACCCATTTAATGGGATAAGGCTTGTTTTTGTTGTTGTAATGAATGAAAATTGTCCACCGAAAGCAGTATCCTCAAAACACAGTAGATGTATTCAATATATGCGTAAAACACACATGTAACCCCAAAAAAATTGCTCAGCGTTTTAATATTCAAGTTACCATTTTCATCAAAATTTGAATGTAAACTACTACAAGGTAACTAAGAGGTAATTGAACAAACCAAAAAACTGCTGAATAATAATATGAAGCACTTCAGCTAAAATTTAATAAATCCTAGTTCACGCATTCATTATAAACTTGGTAATACTAATAAAGTTCTGCAGTTAGACCTCAATTGAACCAATAAAAATATAAAATGGTACTGCTCCCTGTCCGATTCATTGACTGTTCAGTTTCTAAAATATTGTAACTACCATTCAGTTATAGGACTGAAATGTAAGACAGAGAAGGGTCGGGCAAACTAATTTTTATACCTGTTTACAGAAAGAGTCAATCTCATCATGAAGGAGGCTGTGCATTAATGCCAAAGATGCACTCCTCGTAGGACAGCTCTGAGAATCAAGTGGTTGCAGGGGAAAGGCAACATCTGGCTGTATGATTAAAATTAAACAATAAGCACTAGCAGATGTCTATAAAATAGAACAGCTTATAGAAAACTTTACATGTTCCTGATCAAGTGCTATCTGTGTCATTGCAATCAAGCGATCTTGCAGCAAGGCAGCAGGTAACGGCTGGATCTTGGGTCGCACTGCAAGATTATTACTTCTCCAAGAAGGCCACACAACTTCAGCACCATCCACTCTTAAACAAGCTTCCTCAAAGTTATTTCCATCATGATACCAACCCCTCACACCCCAATGCCTTGGACTGGAACTGCCCGATCTAACTGTTGGAAAACCCCTTTGTTTCCTAGAATCACTCACAGGAGAAGGTGGGGGTGGACGTGGTGCCCGTGGCACAGAGAGCACTACAGGTGATGGTGGCCGCTTTATGCGACGCTGATCTCGCCTTGTACGTGGAACACATGGGCTTTTATGATCTACACTTCGCATAAAGTCAGATCTTGATCTTTCCCTCGACAAATTAGGAATAATGATTGGCCTTAGAATGGGGTATGGATGTGAATCGCCTGTCTTCCCTTCAACTTCACAAGGTAAATTATTACCAAGAGGCCCAGAGGTATCTTCTTCCATTGCTGCATCTGTGGCTGATGAAGAATGCAACACCTTTCCAGGTACTTCATTACCTGACACCACATATCCAACAGTCTGGGGTGCAGTCCCCATAGGATCAAATGGTGAACACAATGAAGCAGCAGTAGGTGAAGTCAAACCATTTGTACTATATGAAGATGAGAAAGCAATTATGTCATCCACAGCCCTATTGGCATCAGCCTCACGCCAAGCCCAAACACTATCATCTGAGCTGAGAGAGGGAGCTCGGGAGAAACCTGTTCCTGGGTGATCAGAAGGATCCCAGTACATTACGCCACCACCAAAGTATTGATTATAGCCTATACCAGGAACCGCATGAACCTCATACTCTTCCTCTGATAACCAGTGATTGTCATATTCATCTGCTAGCTCCTGTGCATTCATCAAATCAGGCAAATCCGTTAAGTCTCCATGATATTTTCTTTCATCATCAGGAGATGTCGCATTAACCTGCACACCATGAGAAGCCAAACTATTTGACAGTGTAGAGTGCCAACCAGGCATGAATCCAGAGTCACAATTACAAGTAGGTGAAGGAGCCAAGCCACTTCGAAAAACTGGAGGCCAATCCAAACTCATAGGAATAGGATGAGAGAGAATTGGGTTACGTCCACCATCAATAGGAGTATTTCTTGCCTGCTGAAATGTGGGAACAAACGAGTGGCAGAAGTGATTGTGCCAGTTGCGTCCAACATCCAGATGCAATCTATCGGTAGCAGGAGGGAGGTGTGAATTAATCGATGGAAAATATATAGGAGGCACACCAGGCCACTCATATGGACGATATTTTGAAAAAACTGATTTTCGACTTTCAAATAGGCAGCCTCTATTTTGCTCCTTCAAAAAGAGATGTTCTTTCAAATGAGCCTCTCTAACTGGTTTGTTTAGAAAACTTGACTTAACATCTGATTCAGCAAGATATGAGGAGTTCACAGGACTGGTGTCTTCATTGCAAAAGAGTCCACCAAGCTTCAACGCAGGTACAGATGGAGTTTTAACATTAGAATCTCGATCACAAGTTGAACTATCTAATGTACAAGATGAATTTTTCTTTTCATTTAACAATTGACAAGACTGAGCACCAACACTATTGCAACGTTCAGAAAAATCTTCAACATAATCTTGAATTTCCTGGGTAGAGTTGTCCTCCCTATTAGGTCCATTATGAGAATTAACAAAGCTTGAATCCACAGCAAAAATGAACGTATCACTTGCACATTCCTTTTTGACATTCTCAACAGTTGAAGTATCACAAAAGTTATCAGGAATTGCCACCTTGACTTCAGAAATAACAGTTGAAGAGGCAGTAACTGTAATTGAATTTTGAGAATCCCCAACTTGACAGTCAAGGGACTTTCTGCTTTTATTTTTCTCTTTTCTTCTTCTTGAAGTAGTTCGTCGTTTCCCAACATTCCACTGTTGGTTATGGTCCTGATGACAAATTATAAACATTTAATCACTAGCTACAAATAAGATTAAAACTTAAGAAGAAAAAATATCACAACCATTTCAAGAGTTGAGGATGAGCTTCCCCTAGAACCATCCTTCCCCAGAGATACATCAGGAAGTTGCATGGATCCTGTTGAATTAGTCTTCTGTTGATTCTCCACTACACCAACGGCATCCTAGATAACATTTAGGGAACAAGTTATAATTCGAACTGGAAGCATGTCCATAATAATGGGGTTACAGCCATCTTTGTAAATGGGCATAAATACCTTGGGAGGAATTTTATTTGAAATATCATTCGCACATGATTTTGGCACTGGGTTTGGCTTTTTAGTATTGCGGGCCCGACCTTTCTTTTTACGGCTACAATTACTGAGCTTTTCTTTAGCTTTACTTGATGAAGACTTGTCAGGTTCCTCTCCTAAAAGTTCAAGTCTTGTGGAGTCAATTGAAATAAACATCAGAAACCCTCGCAACTTTCTTATTATACAATCAGATATGGAACAGACAGAACCTAAAGAACTAAATAATAGCTTTTCTACATCATAATCGCTATTACAACACAATGAGATCATTATATTAAGATCCTTAAGCACTAATAATGAATTAAAGGCTCTGGCTAAAGAAGCAGGTCTCCTAGAAAAGGTGGGTGGCCTGATAATTTTTCCAAATTCTACATCATCCGGAAATATCCGAAACATCCTTTCAGCTGATGCAGAATAGTTGTATGGCAGTGATTGTCCTACCCCTGTACTGTATAGCCATATGTCATCCTCCAAAGCATCATTTGCCACTTTGAAAACCTCATAAATCTGAAAACTTGTAAATCAAAAGTCAGCATAGGGATTAGATAAGGCCTATCTATGAACTTACAAAAGAAAGTCCCACGAGTTATACAGTCATTGAGAACAAGGAATGCCTTCATTTAACAAAGTCTCTGTTGCTAGGGGATTCTAATGCTTATACATAATATAAACATAGGTGTCTCTGTTCATGATATTTTGAATCAAGCTTATAACACAAGGTACCCATGCAGATGAAATTGGACTCAAACCAAGCTTTGTTCAATGTGCATTTGATTTGAATCCTCCGTTGGTTAATGTTATAAAAGCACCACATCTACTTTTTAAATTTTGTTTCCTTTCAAAATTAGGAAATTAGCAAAAGGGTTTTCTTACATTTTTACTCTTATCATGTCTTAATAATTTTTCAGAATACTCTTGACTCAGATTCAGGTATAATTTTCTCAAACACGTTTATTGATACAGTGCCCACCAAAATTGAGCTACCAAATGAAAACTCGAGATGAACAATGAGTAGGAGTAAAAAATTCCAGAGTGCAAAATTTGACAAGTTGCGCGGCTCCATTAAAGCTGATCTTATATGTGATAGATATTATCCATGCATATAAATTTAACCCAGAACATGATAATCAAATGATGTTGTCGGACCCACTCTTCTAAATAACTTACCATAACCTTACTACGTTTTCAATTCACTGCTAGCTCGTTAAGAACAAAGCATTCAAATCCAATTTGCGCAAATATCAAATAAACGATAAATCGATAATTCAAGAGAATCCCAATCAATACCAAATTTTTGGCCGCTTTCCGCATGATGGTCGTCAGGACCTTCTTCCTTGTTGCAGCGTCCAGATTCACCCACCAGTCCACGCAACCCTTTATCCTCCAATAAACATTAGTCGAAAGGCCTACCCCAGTTAGTCTTTCTTTCAATTTCACCCCTCTCTTCCTTCCATTGTTGTTGCAGCTCAACCAAGACAGCCTCAAGGAAACCTCAAGCCTATTCACCACGAAAGCCTGAATGCTATAATATCCTTTTGATTTTAACCATTCTAGTTCCCCCCAATCAGCTCCTAATTCATTCATTTCACCTATCAAAAAACCCCCATTTGAAATTCTATCCATTGCTTCGACCATCCGATCCACATTCTCAACGAAGCCTTCCGTCACAGTCATTGCATCAAGTCCCTTCACTGAACACGAGCAAGCTTCGATATTTTCTCCTTCCCTCGACCCAAATAACCGGATGGACTCAAAAACCCACCTCTCTGACTCGTTCGACTCGGCCACACGTGACAAAAGCCCACGAGACTTCTTACAGCAAAGGCTGGGTAACTGATCCCGCGAGAGAAGATCCGGAAGAATGATGAAGGAGCAATGACCTTGAGCTCGAACCTTGCACAACATTTGAATCAGAACCTGAACGAACTTCAAATCGACAGTGGTGAGATGAGCTACGCGCTGCTGAACGGAGAGAGATGAAAACCATTTCAGAATTGCCGACCTGGGGTTAGGGTTGGGGTACGAAGGAAGGGATTGAGAATTGTAGAGAGAGATGTGGGAGGTGAGCGAGTCCATAAGCTGATGGTGAGCCATGAAGAAGCGTAAAACTAGAATTGGGTTCGGAGATTATCGATCATTGAAGTAGCAGAGACGAAATTAGCAAGATATGTATCCACCGGCGGTGAGCAGAGTCCGATTCCGAGTTGAAATGGTTGCAGAGCATTTTCAAGAGCGTTGAGAAAAGTCAACTTTTCGTCTATGTGGCTTCTGTTTCTCTCAATTTTCCTTGCCGTCTCGTCAATTTGAGAGTCGTCACGTTTCAGGGTGGCGTTTAGTCAGTTACACCAAGCTTCAGAGAAGAGGCGTTCCACAGGGGAAGCACGTTTTGTGCCCTCATCTCATCATTTTGACGAGCATACTTTGCTCGCCTTGAATATGACAGATTGTTTTTGGACGGATTTAATTAAATTTATTTTTTTATTTAAATAACTTTTTATTTTAATATACATAAAATTTAAAATATAAATAATTTTATAACCGTCACCTTTAAAAAAATAAATTTATCATTTAAAAAATTAAAAACTTTAAATTCAAACCATTCACCAGTTTAGATTCCATCACAATAATAATAAATATTCTCTAAAAAATTAGATCATAAAATAAAAGAACTAAAGTTTAATTCTCACTTTATTAAAATAAACTGAAGAGATATCTTAGTTATAAAGTTTTAATCCACATTAGTCTATTGATTAAATATCAAATAGGGTGAGTTTAGAAAATGGCATATGAAAAAAAAATGGTTTTTTGGTAATTTTTAGAGAAGAGTTTATAAAACAAATAATTTTGAATAAATGAGTATTTGAATAATTATTTACAAAAATATTTTTATTATTAATAAATTACGAAAAAGGATATGATTATTAAATATAGGAGATGAGAGAAGAGAAATAGTGTAAAAGAGAGAAAAGAGGGTATAAAAAAGAGATGAGAGAGGGTGTAAGAAAAAGTATGGGTAATATAGTAATTAGTTAGTTTATAAACTCTTTTACTATTTTATAAATTACTTTGATCAGTTTATCTGAAATATTAATTTTAAACTATGGTTTGATCTAAAAAAAATTTAAATAAATATAACTGTTTATTTTAAAATTTTTTAAAATTTAAATTTTGACTAAATCCACATTTAAAATTTAGGTTTGAGGACAAACCAAATACACTGATAATAAAATCCCAAAAAAAACACGGTGGCTCAAAATGTTATTTAAAAAAAGCATTATATTCTTATTAATGTGATGAACACTGAAAGGAAAATTACTAAAAATGTTACGATAATAAGTTTGCAAATAACTGTATTATTTATTATTACTACTATTTATAATATTTTATCAGAGTTATCTTGTTTTTTTTGCCAATTATGAGAATAATTGAACAGTTCAGATGGGAAAAAAATATTGCAATTTGTTATTGGGCTCATTCAAATATTTTTTTTTACTCTACGTGGGGGTGGATATTGAAATCTGTTAACTGTTATGGGCTCTTGATTCTTTAGAGCCCAAATCAAATCCATCTTGGGCTAATACTTGATTATCCAAATTCCAAATGCTTTGAAAAGTATAAAGCAACCAAACTAGTATTTCAGAAATCCAAACCCCTTTCCAAAAAAAGAAATCCAAATACCCTGTCCTTATATCGTGGATGGATCTAATTATTTTCTAAAAATTTTTGTACCAAAAAAAAAAAAGAGTATTTTAGAAATCCAAAGGAATTGATTATCGGATTTGGACGCTTCAATTGAGTTTTTTCAAGTAAGCCTCAATTGAGGATATCCATTGGAATGTCATGTAATAGAATTAATATAAATACTTTTTGCTTAGCACATATGGTAAAGAAAGAGCTCGTATCCCACAAAGACATGAATTCAATTTCCGTTGCCGTTGTGAGGGCTCATTTGGTATGCAATCTTATAAGTCTCATGTAAGTAGGGGTGAAAATAAGTCACGTGGCCTATCAGGGGCCTGTAACCTAGCCTGCATCTGGCCTGGGCTAGCCTAACCTGTTTAAAAAATACACAGGCTCAAACATATATATAAGCATGTTTTACTTAACAGGCTAGGTTCAGGCTTTGTAAGAAGCCTATCAAGCCTATCAGGTGCTTGAGCTTATTATTTAAAATAAATATAGTATGATAATGTAATAGGTGGGTGTCGAACCCCCACCCATTAGATAGTATTCAACAATTAGACCATTAGACCAAAACTTATTTTTTTAAATTTTATTATTAACTTATAATTATATTCTCAACAATAATAGAATGAGATATGTTAACCCTCCCCTCTGCCCCTTCACTGCATTTGCAGTTTGAAATCACTCGGAGAAGTTCTCACGGCTTGCGGCTTTAGAGTTCCAACCTCCAACCTTTGCCAGTTCGCCATCAGCTTCCCTACTGTCTCTGTTGCCTTTCGCATCTCCACCTTTACTGTTGTGTTCCTATTGTGATGGAGGAGTGACAACAAGGTAGAGAAAAACAGAGTGACGTGAAGCTGAGAGATCAGAAAGAGAGTGAGAGCTATTGCCAGAGGAGGTAAGGTTAGAGATTGAGTTTACAACACCGTTGATCGACGAAGATGAGCTCTCTAACTCTGTTTTAGCCTCTAATTACTTCTATATTCTGATTTTACATAATGGGATACTGGAGAGTTTCTGATTACTTCTGCTCTATTTTTGAAAATGACGTATATGCAAATATGCCTTGAACAAGTCAGTCGCAAGCTTTGCTTTACATAGTCTAGTAAAGGGTAGAGAAGAGTGAGCTTTATTTTGTTTACAAATGATGAAGGAGACGTGATTTCCTTATAAGCCGATCACACACTTAAGCTATTAGGCCTTTTGATGTTATATAAAGATATTGCTCGAGCTGTAAAAGTGGCTGTAGTCATTGGCGGACTCCATGGCTTAGTGTGTGTTTGGGTATCATGTTTAGGAATAGATTATCATCCAAACCATGGTTTTAAGAAAAAAATGCCAAACAGTGTGTTTTTTTTTTTGAAAATTGATTGTGCATCGCAAACCATGGTTTGAGTCTTCAAACCATGGTTTTAAAAAAATTTATCACGCTGCAGCTTTTTTCATAATAAGCTCATCGCGGTCACAGTGATTTTTCTTTCATAATTTCTGTAGATTTTAAATGCTCTCTACCTCCGTCATCATATAGTCTCTCTCATAATTTCAGCACTCCATTAAATGCTACACAGTACATTTTTATTAATAATTTAAATTTTATTAAAAAAAAAGTAAAAATAAATATTATTTAAAATCTAAAATTTTAATTTCTTATTTTAAAATTTTGAGGAAAAAATGAATTTGTCAATAAAAATTACCATCTTCCATATTTTTTGACGGTCATCTAGATTGTTTAACTCTAATAAAATTTTCAGTGAGAAAAAAAATTAAAATTTAAGTGAATATTATAAATTTTTACCTTACTCAAATACATATGTATATGTATTATTTTGTAATCATTTAAATAAAAAACTTAAAATCAAATTTATTCTTTATGTAATTATCATAAAAAAGTGATTCTGCTACTAATTATCTAAACATCTCCAATTTTTAAAATCACTTTTTTCCCAAAATCTATTCTTCAGAATCTATTCTTTCCAAAATCTATTCTCTAAAAGCTAATCCAAATACACCTTAGGCTAATAGAGAGTGTAATAAGAAATAAAAATCGCATGTTGTTTTCACTTATAGATTTTCTTCATTTTGAGCACATGAAAGATGCATAAGATTGATCATGAGCATGCATCAGCATATAATTTTATGATTGCACTGTCCTTTTCATTCATTGCTTTGATATCTGAACAGCACGATGGAAGTTAAAACCATTTTTGTGGCAACCTGTCATTGATCACGATGGAAGTTAAAACCATTTTTATGATTGCACTTACCATTTTTGTGGTTTTTGGAGAGTAGAAGAGGGAAAGCATATCATGCTGGGGGCTCTTACCATATATATCTGTATCATGAGAGTGAAGAGGCAGATTTCTTAAACTGTAAGTTTTTGTCCGTGTCTAATTTGTGTTTAATGTTGTTACAGATGCATTTTGATTATGCATATGGTGTTTACTTTGATTTTGGAAATCATACAGAAAATGTATACTGCTTATTCATTTCTGCTTAGTATTACAGGCCTACTGTTGCAAAATATTAGCAATTCATTGTTCCTCAATTCAAGTAATGAGATTTACTTTGCATGTGTAGTTAACTATGTTAGGTTCGGTTGAAATGGAGAGAAATTGAGGTAGGACCCAACCATGTAACTCGCCAGCTTGTCCGGAAGGTCTTAGAGAGACCAAAGTTGAGATTTGTTCCTCATAATGGTTATGTTAGTTTGTTCCCATTCATGGGGAGGATCATACCACCGTAAGTAATGCAGCTTTTAAGCCTTAAGATCATGACATTTTCTTTCTCCCATATATTAACTTCGAATTGATTTATGTATGGTACTGTTATATTATTTAGGCATCATGGATTCTGGAAAAACAGCTTGACTTCATTTCGAACTGAAGTGTCTTATGTACCGACTATGAACTCCGCTCTCTGGCCGAAACAAAGTCTATGATTAATCTATTTTTTTATTTTAATTCCAGAAACCTTACTGATCAATCACCATGTACCTAATTGTGTAAGGTACCTAATTGTCTTGATGATTGATTATATATTTTTCAATTTTAGACTAATTAATATTATGAAAAGTTTATTTATAGTTTTTTAAAATGCTATCTACAAAAAAACCTATTAGGTTGCCTGTTAGGAATGCATGTTATGAAAGCCTATTAGTATAATTATAAAATAGGTTTTTTCAACAGGCTTTAGGTCAGGCCAGTCTTAAGCCAAAAAATTAGCCTATAATAGGTTACATATCAGGCTCAGGCTAGATTGTTACTTAACAGATTTGGCCTGTTAAGGCCAAGGTCTGGTATGTTTTCACCTCTATCTGTAAATGTTATCTGAGCCCTGAGACTATGCCCTAACCTTTATAAGGGGATCAGTGACGAATCTACCTAAATTTTCTTGTATCCAAAAAGAAAGATAAATACTTTTATTTATTTTATTTTAAAAAATTGTAACTCCCCTTGAATAGTACCATTAGAACACAATTTGATGGTTCAAAATCATTAATTGAGGCTAAATTGTGGGAATCTAATCTTTACTTCTTTACCTTCTTCGGATTTATTCTTTTTCAGTTCTGTATGCTAGAGCTAATGAACAATTTGTTTTAATTAATATAAAATTTTAATTTATTTTATTTCTTAAATTTATAATTTTTTTATTATATTATCTCTATTAATTGCATATATTAAATCATAATTTCCATCTATGAGGGGTGTTTCCAATACAAATGACTAAGAGTATATCTTATGGAAATTATTAACACACATATTTTACAATTAATTAATTTAATTATTTTTTTATTTTTTTAAATTAGTTATCAACCTCCTATATTTAGAATCAAAAGAGTAATAAAAAAGAAGTCATTGTTCCAATCCATATTGATCTTTTGGAAGAAAATTAAGTTTATCCTTTATGGTTAATATGGATGATAATGAAAATGATGTGGAGGAAAGTAAATGTCTTATTAGAGAGAGAAAATATATCGCCAACAACATATAATTAGTTTAATAGTGTAAGATTTCGCTAGATTTCTTTTAAGTTTTGAGTTCGATTCTTAAAGGAGGATTAATGGTTCAAATCAAAGTCAAACCAACCAAGATAATATTATCTAATTAAAATATAAAAATACTTGGATATGAAATACAAATTTTATAATAAAGTACCCTATTTATAAATTATTAATAATATAATTAATTTTTCAAACATATGTGATGCCTAAATGTTTAATTTTGCTGGACTTTGAACTTTTGTTTGACTATGGACTAAAATAAGCCTTTTTTAACTCAATCCAGCAAACTATTATTACAAATTTAGATGGACAATTAAATAAAATTATCAATACAAAAATTAACGAATCAACTTTAGTTACTCCAAGGAATATTCTTGAAGATCCCTTAACATGTCCACTACGTTACCTACTGTGTAATAAAATTATGAGATCATATTGTCGTTTTCTTTTCATCCACATTTTCAGGCTGTTGTGCTCCAATATTGTCTCACATTTCTATTTTTCGTAATCCATAACATAAGTAATTAACTTTAATAAAATTTATTGTTATTTAAATTTGACAAATAATTATAATTATATATTTTAAAATGTTATTTATATTAGGTACAAGTTTTTGCTCACCGAATAATTTTTCCAACTAAATCGACCTAAAGATATTGATTTTTTCCCAAGTAAAAACCTCTATTCTATAAATAGTTACTATGGCTAAAGGTACATGATTTTTGCTTTTATTTACTCTTTGTAACTTTACATGAATCATACCATCATATGACTTATAAAGAATGCAATTTGTCATATAATTTATATAGATAAAAATAAATTTATAATTAATAATACCCAATTTTATAAGTTTTGAATTTATAGGCGTCATGTTTTGTTAAAAAGCATGAAAATAGTCTATCATTATTTTATTTTACATATATCTTAATTCTTTATATTTTGCAGAATTTTTAAAAAACGAATTATACAATTTATAATATAGAAATCGTTAAGTAAGTTTCATACTCCCTTTGATTCTTATATATATATATATATATATATATATATATATATTGGAACTAAAACAACCAGGAAAAAGAAAACTAAATATCGCAGCACTTGCTAGGATCATCTTAACCGAATTGGTGCTCAAAATTTGCAGACCCATAGCTCCATCTAAGGCTTTCTTCACAAGGCCATCTGCCATGTAATTAGAATCTCTACTTATCCCTTGCAATTCAACCTTCCAATTCCTTCCCCTTATACTGCCAACTTTTCTTTTCAAATTCAATTGAAGCCAGTCTTGAATCCCTCTAGTGAAAAACCTGTTTTGGTAATCCGGTTTGCGATGGACTCCCAAAATTTTCTGATATCCTAACAATCTTGTAAGGCATGAATCTCATCCTCTATCTCCTACTTACACATTTCGCAAAGAACATCCTTGTGAAGGCCTTGCTTCCACTTTCATTTGTTCGTAGTAAGGCGTTTGTTTTGTTGAAGCCATGTAAAAGTTTTACAATGCTAAGGGATTTTCAACTTCCAGATGGACTTCCAACTTTTATTGGGAACCTCCCTCGTGGGATTGAGCGCCATATATATATGCTGATTTAGAAGTGAATGACCCACTCTTGTCCCACTTCCAACGAGCAACCATATTACCTTGCTTGTCTCTTGTCTCTTGCAATCCTGCTTTAACATGGTTCCAGTTGTTTTTTATACCTCTCCAAGCGTTTGAACCTGGCGTTTTTGAATTTATTTGAGGGAGGAGTTCATTACCGCAACCATACTTCTAATCATCTTCACCCAGAGAGAATCATATTTGGTGACTAGACCCCATCCAAGCTTCATCATAAATATTCGGTTTTGTTGTTGTTTGATGTGTCTCATGCCTAAGCCACCAAGTTGTTTTTCCATGCAGTAGACCCCATCCTAAGAGATAAGGTGCATCTTATGTTTTTCCTTTGAAGAGCCCCAGACAAAGTCCCAAGCTTTCTTCTCTATTGTATTAGAGGTACCATCAGGGATGTAAGCCATTTGCATAGCGTAAGTGGGCATGACATTCACCACAGATTTCACAAGTGTACAGCGTCCTGCTAAAGGTAAACAGTTGATCTTCCAACTGCTAAGGCTGTTGTTGATTTTGTCAATAATGTACTAGTTTGTCTCATTAATTCGAGACTATCATGAAGGAGGGGAACCCCAAATACTTACCTAGATCTACCGTTTGAGAAAAACCAAGCTCCTCACTAAGCTGGATTGCTCTAGTATTATTT
This sequence comes from Leucaena leucocephala, assembly GCA_037074615.1. Classification (NCBI taxonomy): domain Eukaryota; kingdom Viridiplantae; phylum Streptophyta; class Magnoliopsida; order Fabales; family Fabaceae; genus Leucaena; species Leucaena leucocephala. The sequence continues at coordinate 7,115,468 of CM073553.1, forward strand.
ACATTTTTAGAGAAGAAAAATTTGGTTTTACCCTGATTTATTTTTTGTCCTGAAGCCTCACAGAACTAATTCAAACAATCTTTCATTACTCCCTTTGATTCTATATTAAGAGCATTTTTTTCAGGTTTATATTTTTTTTCATGATAGCATCTTCTTATTTAGAAGAGACAGTAATAACTCATCTTAAACTTGTAATATTTTTGTTTATGTTTACCCCTATTAAATATTGATTATCCTATGAAAATGATAAGTCATTTTCTTGTTATTACACGTGTCAGAATAAAATTTGATTGGATTGCAACTGCCAAATGGTGAAACAAATGACCATGAATGCCCCCAGAAAGTTGGGCTGGTGGTGGCCCACAGGGGAAGAATAAAATTTGAATTTCCGGAAAGCCCATAGTTTAAAACCGACATATTCCTCATTTGTTGGTTCCTTACCACAAAGCATTCAAGAATCAGAAAGTCACTCTCTCCCTCAACTTTAATATACTTTTTTGAATTTCATAATTCACAAAAGCGATCACTTTTCCATTTCCAGGGACGATTCTGAGCAGATTCCTCGGAATAATCCTCTCCCTACCTACACCTTCGAGGTTTTTCATGCCCCATCTCAGCACAAATGGGCCCCACTTTTGACCTTTGAAAACGCCATTTTTTTTATTTTTCTCACATAAAAAATAAAAAAATATTATGTATTCCGTGACTTGCATAAAATAGAAGAATCTTTTTGGGAAAATTGCTGAAAAAACTATCCAGTATACCTAATTTCAGTTTGAATTGGTAAGATTTATAAACTACAAAAAATGTTGATGACTTCAATTGAAATTTACAAATTGATAGTGAAGTTGCCTAAATACCCTATGAATAACGTCAACTGAAAGATGGTCTAAATCTTTGCCATCTCTATTGCTCTCATTCTGTGACTTCGAGATCCAATAAAAGTCATCCTAATATAACAAAAAAGGCCATCATAATATTAGACTCCAATATTTTGATGATGACAATTGATTTCTGATATTTATTTATTGAAGATCTATTCGATAAAGTTGCTTATCAATAAAAATTTCGATAAATGAATATGAACTTAGTTATGAAAAATTTGAGTCATCAAAGACCTATTTGATAAGATTACTTATCGATAAAGATTTCGATAAATAAATATGAACTTAGTTATAAAAAAGTTTAAGTCATCGAGTGCTAGATCTAGTTTCCTCCATGTCACTTTGAATTGTCATAATTGTTTTTATTTAACTTCAAACTTAGCAAATGACCTATCAACATAAATATCTTTAAGTCTACTTTTATATGAAATAAGTTTCATTCCAATAACCATTATATACAGAAAGTATGATCAATATGGTAACTAAAAGTCAGTGCCAAGATGTGAATTTCAGCTGAAGACTTATTGAAGAGCTATTCGATAAGTAATATTTTTTATGAACACTTCGATAAATGCACCAGATTTGTCATCTTTTCGACTAATGCATGTTTTCAGCTTGACATATGTTTAGTATTTTGACCATATCTCATAATATACATGTATGTTTGAGACAAAACTTGATTAATATAAAACTATACAAAGCATGGAATTCAAGCATTGGCACTAACCTTCAATTACCTTATTGATCATATCTTTGTGTATACAATGCCTAAACTCAAAACACAGTTTATGGACACCAAAATCATCAAAACAGAGTTTCGTATGAAGGATATATGTCATTCGTAATATGAGCATGGATTTAACAACTTGAACTTAACCTTCAATTACCATCTTAATTATATCTTTCTATATACAATGACTATTGGAATGAAACTTATTTCATATGAAAGTAGATTTAAAGATATTTTTATCAATATGTCGTTTGTTAAGTTTAAAGTTAGATGGAATAAGTTATGACCATTCAAAATGACTAAATATCAAGCCAATATATTTTAAGTTAGTTTTAAAGGATTTATCAATAAATTATTCGATAAGTCTATTTTTCGAATAACACTTTAATAAATTAGATTCAATGAAATATATTTCAAGTATGATTCATGATACTTTTAAAAAGCTATTTGAATAGACTATTTATCTATAAGATATAAAATTGTGTATTATATTTTTTGCTAAAATTTATAGAAGAGATATTTAATAATACATATTTTCGCTTAACACTTGGATAAATGCCACCGGATTTATCACAATACTTTTGAGTAAATGATTTTAAACCATATTTATTCTTTTAAAAACAAATTAAGCTTTGCTTAAATTCTTTCTACATGTTTTATGCAATACATATATTGATCAATTGTAGGGAATTACAAGATCAAATTCAAAATAAAATCTATAAAGCTGAATACTCTGCTCATGAGTTGAAAAAATAAGGCAAACAAAGGAACAAAAATGGTGGATTAATCACCAATTCAAATTTGTTTGCAAATGTGTCCCCCTCGAATACATATGAAATTAGACTTAGAACATTCAAGTTTTGATTATCGGAGCTCAAAGTATAGAAGACGAAGATTTTGGCGGAAATTCTAGTTGAGATTATTCAGAGGGCATTTGGATAATTTCACCGTCAATTTATAAATTTTAATTGAGGTCATCGACTCTTTCTATGGTTTATAAATCTTATCAACCTAAAGTGAAATTATGTATATTGTGATGGCTTTTCTACAATTTTCCCAATCTTTTTTGCCAGAATAAAATTTTAGAAATAAATAGCACTATTTATAATTAATAAGGATGCAAGTATACAATTGATATATTAACATAAATTGAAATTTTATAGTGAAGCCTAAACTGTTTTTTATAAAAAAAAACTTTAATAAATAAATTAATATTATTGTTATTTAAATTAATAATGTAAACAATGAATTATTTATTAGTAATTTAAGACATGACTATTAATTATTATATATTCATTTTCAGTGGGCTGAGTCTATTTTAAAATTCCACGTTGAAAAAATTAAACCTACAACTACAATCATACATGACGTTTGTCTGACCAATAAAATATTTACACATTCTTACCATCTACCCTTAAAGCTTCTTCTAGTCTCATCACCCGCATATAATCCTATCATTCCTCCAATTTGCTCCCTTTAATTACTACAACAAACCTTGCTCGGATGGATTTCACAGAAAAAATTGTGTATTAATAAAAGGCAATAAGTGAAAAAATGTATTTGTTAAAAGATATGGAATTTTTTTGTATTCCAAAATTTGAGAAGAATTCTATTTTTAATTATATTAAAAATAAAAAGTAATAGATATTGATAATTTAATTTTTTTAATTATTAGTTTATATTTTTAAAAAAATGATGAAAAACTAAAATTTAATTACAAATAAATAGATAATATATTTTTAATCGGCAGAACTCTCTTTTAACTATATACAATTTATATTTAATTATATATAAAATAGAATATATTTATATTTAATTAAAAATATGTTACATACGATTAAGAAATAGTTATACTACTAAAAATAAGCTCTAATTATTTAAGGATATGAGTTATTATATATCTTTTGGATAAATTTTTACAATGAAAAATATTTCAATAATTTTCTATATTTTTATCTTGGATATATTATACCTAATTACGCACGCATATCAAAAGATTTGGATGGAGGAAAAAGGAAATTGAATTTTTCAATGCCTTAATTTAATGTAATATATTAACATTAATAACCGAATATGCCTTAAAGAATAATCATGCTTCAACTACCCGTTTATGTCATTTCAAACCGTCCCACGCTAAGCATATGCTCTTTAATATTCCATCAAATCTTCTCTCATAAATTCCCCACTCTCTCTCTCTCTGAGGATCATCTTCACTCTCCCTCGCTGTCTTCGTCAAACGGCGTTTCTCTTTCCGTCGTTGTGATCTCTGCTTCCGATCGATCGGATACATGAAGTTCGGGAAGCGGCTGAAGCAGCAGATTCAGGCGACGCTGCCGAGTTGGAGAGACAAGTACTTGTCGTACAAGGAACTCAAGCAACTGGTGCGGCTTCTGTCGTCGGCGGCGCCGTCGCTGTTGAACGGATCGCTGGTGAACGGCAAGGCGGAGGCTGAGTTTGTTTACTTTTTGAACAATGAGATCGATAAGTTCAATGCGTTTTTCATGGAGCAAGAGGAGGATTTCATTATCAGGCATAAGGTAAGCCATCACTATCTAGTTTCTCTTTAACAAACAGGGTTTTCGGTTTTTCGGTAATTTCAGTATGTGATTCATTAGCTTTCGCCGCTAATTTTGTTTTTTTTTATAATTTTTCTTAGAAAACTTTTAATTTTAATCACGGAAAGTAAAACTAATCTTATCTTACAGTATAATTTTTCGTAACTTTAGGATCACTGCTTTTCATGAATATTAATAATAATTATTAATTATTAATTTTAAGATTATACAGATAACTGTATATAATATTTATAAAAAAGGAAAAAATAAATATAAATAAGAGAAATGAGTCTAATGGTCTTTCTTCTTTGCAAGCAGACTGAAGGTCAATTTGAATTCTTTTATGGCACTACAAAGTACAAACTTGACATATACTTCATATTCATATTTCTTTTTTTGACCAGAAACATATATTTCATATTTAGTGTGTACATTAAAATTTCTTAAAATAATTACGTTGTTTATGTCTCACGAAAATTTGGTAAAAAATGGTAAAGTAATGAAGAAATAGAAAAGTTTATTCAATTTTATTAGAAAAATTTTCTCAAGTGTTGGCAAAAAAAGAAAAGGAAAAACTCCCTCAAGTCTCCCGTATAATTAAATATTTTTTATTGAAATTTTTAGATGAAAATATCTCACTTTGATCAGTGTTAATGTAATTAAGTGACAGATGAGTCCCCCCCTTTACATTAACCGACAAAAAAATAAAAATAAAAATATTTTGTCCGCATAAAGTCATACTGAGAAAACGAGAGGTCATGGGTAATTATATTAGAATATAATGATTGATTTATTGTACATAATTATTGCATAATCTTATCAGAAATTAAAGCAACACGTTGAACTATTTAGAAAAGAATATTCTCCATATTGTTCTTCTCATGTCCAATTTTCAATTCATTTAAATTTACAAATAGAATTTGGGAAGAAAATTGCAAGTATGACTTGTTTTTAGTAATTACTAGCTACTTTGTGTCCTTGAAAATATTTTTTGGTATAGAGTAAAATTAATTTTAGATATTCAATAATATATTTATAATAGGTATAGGATAATAAACCGGGTCTTTTTTTTTTTGTATAAAATAATAATTTTATAATAAATCTTTTTTTATTATTGGTCTTGGACTCCTGGAAAATGCAAACGTCCATATGGTTGAAAACTTGAAATAGCATATATGCGTGTGCAATAATGGTTCTAGGTAATAAAAATAATAAAATATTGAGATATCTCAAAATTTCATATTTATAAGACAAGTTTAATAATTTATATTTACGAGTCAAATTTTCATATTTTCATTTTAAACTTGCATATTTATGATTCAAACCCAACAAAAAATTGAGTTTCTTGAGACCTTTAGTATTTAATTTTTGCTTGAAATATATAAATAATTTTTTTGTAATTTTGGATTGGATTATTTATATTATTAGATTTTTTTTTATAAATTTTGACATATATTTCCAGAATCGAAACTTACTTAAAAGTAAAAAAATTAAGAATTTATATGAATGAGTAAAAATTAAGTAATTTAATAAATAAATTTAGATTATTCCTAATGGATAATTATGATGAAGTTCTAATTAGGAAGGTATTTAATTATTAAAAAATTCTAACCAACGTAAATTTATTGTCAACTCTCACCTTATCATTGTTAGCTCCTTAATTGTCAATTTGCCATTAGGACTTTTAACTAATTAAGTTTTTTATTTGGGATCTTATTATAATTCCCTCTAATAAATTTTAGTGGCATCAATATAACTTGCACTATTTAGTTTTTGAGCTTAAAATGAAAGAATTTGAGGATTGATAATAACAAAGCAAGTAAATGGAAGTTATAGTGAAAAATAAAAAACCTCATCAGTTTGGGAAATGTCATGTTTGGATGCAGGAATTAAGAATGAGGATAAAGAGGGTGAATGAATTATGGGGACCCACTGGGCTTCATCCTTCAGAAATTGATTATAAGGAGGAGATGTCAAAAATCAGGAAGGACATTGTTGATTTCCATGGTGAAATGGTTCTCTTGGTCAACTACAGCAACATTAATTACACAGGTTCTCTCTGTTTTGTTTTTCCTCCTTCCATTTTAAGCTTGTCTTCCAACAAAAAACAAACTAAAATTAAATTAGTTCTCAATTAATGCTAGACTTGCAATAGTGAAATTACTGATAAGCATTAATTCTAGTAAAAGGGTTGTTGGCCGTTTAAACACAGTCTTAAATTAAAATCTGTGTGAATGTAAAAAAATATCTTTAAAAGAGCCATTCTATTAGATCTAATAATATTCCAGACTGATTCAGTCATATAAAAAAACTTGGACCTCATTTTCTCTAGGTTGCGTATTGCAAATCTCCATATCTATGCCAAAATGTCACTCTTCATTTTCTTTAGCAAATAGACTAATTTTATTTATTTTAAAGAATTTTTTGTTGTATTAGGTAAATGTGTGAGAGTGATTTTATTTCGTAAAACAGAAAAAAAATGCTTTGGTTTTTATGTGGAGGCAAACAAGCACAGAGCAATTAGAGAAGGGTGAAAAAGTCTGTACATATATCTGGAAGAGAAAACATCAAAATTAAATCCCCACTTTCATTAATCTTTTCTTCAATTCAAGTTAATAGTGAAAATGAAGCAATTGATATAAGATAACAGGAGCATTTTCCCTATTCACCCTCTGCACTCCAATTTTTAAAGCTAAACTGCAATTTTGAAAATCTGAGATTAAAAAAGAAAAGCATGATCAATATAGAAAGTAAAAAAGCAGAGCATTCTTCCCTAGTCTGTTTGTTTCTTGGATCATATGGGATTCTTGAATGTTTAATTTCACCATATATATATATATATATGTACTTCTTCAAATTTTAATATATGACCTAACTAGAGGGTTAATGTTAGTCTTAAATATAAGATTTATTTCCTAAATTTATTTTTTTAAAATTACTCTTATTAATTTTCTCTCAACAATAATTAAATAAAAAAATGAAAGAATTAATGAAGATGATTAAGGTATTTTAAAATAAATATGTTTTGTTAAATAATTTAAGTATTTTCCTTAATCTTATTAAATTAGTTAAATATACTATATATTAAGGACTATAAGATTATATATATAATCTATAGAAGATTTTTACATTGATCATTTTACAGGGTTGGCTAAAATTCTAAAGAAATATGACAAGAGAACAGGTGGGCTATTACGTTTTTGGTTCATTCAGAAGGTCTTGGAGGAACCATTCTTCATGACAGAGCTAATATCAGATCTGGTGAAGGAATGTGAGGGAATGATCGAATCAGTTTTACCAATAAAGGAACAAGAGGAAGCTGCAGAAAGAGTACAAGAGGCTCTAGAATCCATCATGGCCAGCGCCGGAGAAGGAATCTTCCGGAACACCATCGCTTCGTTACTTACGATGCAAGAAATCAGACAAGGAAGCTCCACAGAGAGCCCCTTCTCTCTCCCTCCACTGAACTTGCCTGACTCTGATCTCATTCGCTTGATTCAGCTCAATTCCTCATTAACAATCATCTAGTCACCAAACTCAAACTCATGTTTCCATCAATAATCTCTCTCTCTCTCTATATATATAAATTATATGTATGTATGTGTTTATCTAGCTACGTCACTTTTTTTTTTGACAGAACATAGATAGTCCTAGTGAGATCATCGGATTGATATAGTTATTGCAAATCTTGATTCACCAAGTGTCTTTTCAAGGGCTAAGTTATTTAAATTATTATATATTTCTTAGGGTATGAATGTTATCAGTCTTTCGGATTCACTATTATTCCTAAAAACTTTTAGAATTCAATATTGTTCTTAGCCGTTAAAAATATTAGCGGGCGACATTAATTTTTTAACAATTAATATTAATATTTTAATAGTGAGGGTAATTTTGTTCTTTTTTTAATAATTGTGACATCTAACCTAAAAAGCATTTTTTCATGCGTTATGCTCTGAATCAAGCCTATGCCTTTGGTTGAAGCTTCATATGTTGGTTAAGGAAATTTCACACTTTTATTTTACTCCACAAGTAAATTTCTCTAAACATCTTAAGCCTCAGAAATTACCTTCACATATATAAAAGAGTACATACAGAACATATTAATATACTTGGATACTTGCATTATGAGTTGTTAATTCCTGTATATTTATTGTTAATAGCTCTATTTTTAGAGTAAATCCTCTTATTTATTTTATTAATATAGATATGGACACTTGTATTTATGAGAGTTGTTGATCGCCTAATTTTCATTATAAATCTCCTTCTTCACTTGTTAATAGAGACAAGGATGATTGCATTGAACCAAGACACAAATACCTTTTTACCTATAAAATTTAATTTTATTTTGGTCTAAGGAGTGCAATGAAATTTTAGAATTATTTGAAGAATTTGATATTAAATTGCTACCGTGGTCATTAAAATGAAATTTTACAAAAAAAAAAAATGAATAGGCAGACTATGTCATTAAAATTCGAATTTTTTTTTAGAAAGCCATCTTTATACCAGATTAAAACCACGCAACGCGCCTATAGCAGGAGGCATTTATCTTGAAGAAATTTAATTAGATGATTTAGATTTAAAATTGTGTATGGCATAAATTCACATTTTATAAAATAAAACTAAAAATTATGTTTATTTTAAATTCTATTATATATTGGATTAAAAATATTAATAAGATATATTAAAAAAATAAAATTTGGATGGATCATTCACGAGGAGCAAATCATACCATGTTGCTGATGTTATTGTTTAATGGTAACAAAAAAAGTTAACCACATACTTTTTAACACCAATTTATTTTAGAATAATAAATAATTAGAATAAACTAAAATAAAATAAGGTTAATTAAGTTTTGTAATAAAATAATTGGGCAACAAAAGAAACATAATAATAAATAGACAAATAAAACCAATACAATTGAGTCTAATAAAAATAACAATATTTTATAATATGACAAACTAATATTTAAATTTTTTATTATTTAGTCCCAATAACGTTCCAAATATGGTTACCATCAATAGAAATTTCACAAGTGCCTTTCTCATCTCCCTTTTTAGGATTCATTTTCATCAATATTTTAGGATTCATTTTCAGATGAGAAGTAAATATAATATTCTCATCATTTATGAACAAAAGCAGATTCAGCCAAGTCAATGGCGCGAGCAAGACCAGCAGCTTTGTTTTGGCACTCGATGTGCTCATCCTCAGGGACACTGTCGGCGACGATACCGGCACCGGCTTGAAGATGAGCTATCCATTCCCGGCGCTGGTTCTTGCCTTTGTACGAGTACATGGTATCATATCTCATTGCCGTTTGAAATACCATTGTCCTGAGAGCCAGGGCAATGTCCATGTCCTCAGTGAAAGAGATCCACCCAAAGCCTCCACTGTAGGGCCCACGCCTTGTTCCCTCCATCTCATCTATCAACTCCATCGCCTTCACCTGCAAGTAATCTATCTTTAGAAACAACAGCTAGTGATAAAATTGAGAGGGGTTTTAGCTGCTTAACTACTAGATATCTCAAAGTTTGAGTTCATGTTTAATATAAAAAATGTTTTTAGGATATATTTGATATTGCTCAAATATTTGATATATTTAGATAGATATAAAAAAATATAAAAAAAGAATATATCTTCGTATGAATTTGGAAAGTGAACGAGAGAAATGGACCTTTGGTGCTCCACTGACGGTTCCAACAGGTAATGTAGCACGTAGGGCATCCCATCCTGTCAAATGGTCTTGCATCTCACCCGTCACCTTCAAATTAAAACAAATGATTCATTAATTACTCGATAAATATTGAGTATTGATTGCTATATTTTTGACACATGAGTTACATGTAATTTTGTCAAATTTAAATACTAACAAATATTATTAAGTATAAGTGACAAGAAAATGTTCTTACCGTTGAGCTTATATGCATGACATGGGAATACCGTTCAACATTCATAAGCTTTTCCACTTTCACAGATCCAGGTTTTGACACCTGTAACACAAAAGTTTCAATCATCTAGAATCTTCACAATTAGAGGAGGAAACAAGTGAAGCCGAACTAGACTTCGCCATTAACAAGCCAAGCTTGTTATGTACAAAGTTGATATGAATCTGACATGTGACCAATCACAGGCCTTTTTAACAAGTCTTCAAAAAGGTCAGTTATTAACATAACAATTTTATATAGTACTCATCCGATCTTTTAATATAGTAGATATTTAATTAATTTAATTATATTAATGAAATTAGTTAATATGTTTTTTTTAAATACTTCTAATTATTTTCCTTAATCCTCTTCCACTCTCTTACATTATTATTATTGACTTTCTCATTAGGTCCAAATTTGCAATAAATAAAATAGTGCTATATATCTATTACTTAGAGTGTTTGAAATAGAATAGCCGGGTATATTAATCACAAATCAAGCAAGTTATACAGACACACACACCCCTACCTTTCCAACGTCATTGCGTCCTAAATCAACCAACATGACATGCTCAGCGCATTGCTTTTCATCTCCCAGAAGTTTCAGCTCTAACTTGTGATCTTCTTCTGAAGTCTTCCCCCTTCTAATTGTCCCAGCCAATGGGCGATTCACTATCTTGTTCTGTTGATCATGATGAATTTAAAGGATATAGTAATTTGATAAAACTAATATATTTCCAACAAATTCTATAATTTAGGTATTTATAGAGATACCTTCTTTACACGTGTCAGAATTTCAGGACTTGATGCAGCCAGAATACATCCACGACCCTGTTAACAACACAAGCACATCCTCACTCAAAACATTGCTAATTAAGAAAAATAAATTAATTAATTATAACTAATATAAAACCTAATTAATTAATTCAGATAAATTAATGGGTACTCCTCCAATCCTTAATATATGATAATTTTATCATTGTCTTAAATATAAGGCATATTTTCTATATTTATCCACTTTTATCAAATTATTCCTGTTAATACTCTCTCAACAATAATTGAGTAAGAGAGAAAGATAGAGTTAAGGAAGACGATTACGATATTTTAAAAAAATGTCATAATAACTAACTTTTTTAATATAATTAAATTAGATAAATATGTCTTATATTAAGAGCTGAATGAGTATATATAATATAAATTCTTTTTAAAGAGTTAAATTTGGGTATAATTAACTAATTTATTTAGTTTTTTAATCTATCAAAACAAAAAATTAACTATTTTATTAAGGACATGAGCGAGTAACAAGTTTGAGGGAAGAAAGAAAACCTGCAAATAAGCCATATATGGACTGGGATTGACAACTCTGAGTGCTCTATATATTTCAAAGGGATCAGCAAATGTTCTGCGTTCAAAACGTTGACTTAATACAATCTGGAAAATGTCTCCTGCCTCAATATGTTCTTTTGCCCTAACCACTGCCGCCTTGTATTCTTCCCTCGTCATATTCGAATTCTTTAAAGGAGCACCAAATCCCCGAGTCTGCAAATTCACATAACCTGCAGATAGCCTTGGGCTATCCATCAATTGAAAATAATTAAAATTAATATATTACTAAAAAATATCTTTAAATTTAATTAATTAAGTACGATAATAGATCATAATTAACTTACGGCTCAGAGTCTTTTAATCTTGAGACTAGCTTTTCTAGCCGTTCCTTCCCATCTTTGTAAGCGTTCTCGGCCGACGAGTATCGATCCAACCTCACCCAATGAATCACGTATACTTTCTATTGTTTGGCATTGAACCACGAAGAAAGAAATTGAAACCACAAAACAAGTGTTCAAGTTATTAATTAATAAATATAAATACATTAAAATCATAACATATCAACATCCATCAAACTCGAAGATGAGTTGAGAGAAAGCAACTTGAGCTTGTCAACTAAAAACTGAGCAATCTTTTATAGCTGCTTATATCATATCATATCATATCAACATATCGTTGAACAATGGAGTGAAACAGCAAAACAAGTGTTCAAGTTATTAATTAATTTAATTAATAATAATGTGTTGAATGGAAAATGGCCTATCATATAAATTCACACTACTTAACTAGAGTGATTCTCATGAATTGTATCCCACACAGACTGTCTAAATCTATATGGGTCCAACATGTCTAAAAGGAGGAGCATACATAACTTTTCAATATTAGAATATATAAGTCCCACGTTAAATAATGAAGGAAAATATTGAATATATATAATGTCAAGAGAAGTCCTATTAAATTGCTTTTAAGTTATTTTAAAATAGAAAGACATTTGATATTAAGTACCTTCTCCACATGATCGAACACAACCACATCATCATAGAGGCCAAGATGTATGTCTGGAAGGTTTCTGTCGTCCTCGGGAGCCTTTGAAAATGGTAGCTTTTTCTTTTCAACATAGCGAACTGTGTCATATGAAAAATATCCCACCCAGCCACCTGTACTTGCCACCAACAGCTTAAGCTGATTAATTAGAGAATTGAAGATAATTAACTATTATAAGCATCACTAAATTTTACAATAAATCCACCTCCTCTTATACCCAAAATAAAAATAAAAAAAATAAAAAAGTTTGACAAAACACTCGAGACAAAATCTTATTCATATTCAGTTCATTTAGGTTTTGCAAAATCACACAGTTCAATTTTCATAAACATAATACTCTTTAATATAAGAGATAATTGACTTTTTAGGTAGATTAAAGAAATAAAATAAATCAATTAATTCTGATAAAATCTAATCCCTGAGATGAATATATATTATATACTCCTTAATCTATTTAAATTAGTCAATTAACTCTTATAGTAGTTATAATTAACTCATTTTATTCATTTGACTTTCTTAATCTACCCAAATAAAGTAAATTAACTTTTATATTAAGTAAGAGAGGGAGTATATTTTTACACGTACCACAGAATGCATCAGGAAGCTGATCAGGGATACTGGGTTTCCAACCAGTTGAAATTCTTCTGGGAATCGACAATGGATCATCAACAATTTCCTCAGTTAAATGCCCCAGTTCATGGTCCGTTATTGTAACTTTATTTTCCCTTGCAACGATTTCCATCACTGGTTGAGCTCCCACAACACTATAGCGCCCCTAAAATAAAATAAAACCAAACACGTATTTAATTTCAATATATGTGGATCCACAAACAATTAGTAAATTCAAAATATTGAATCTATATATATGTGTGTGTGTGTGTGTGCAAGAATACTCACAACAGAAACTTGGACATTAGGCTCCACAGATTCAAAAAGAAAGCTCGGAGCCTCCCGGTCATCTTCCTTAACCAAACACCGGTATGCAAGAACCGGGGTAAGTTGGTCGGAGAATATGCATCGATATAGAGGAATCAAATTTCCATGCTTTGAGGCTTCAACAAACTTCTCTGTTTCTTCATCAACTGCAAAAAAGGTAAATGCTTAGGCCCTCTCTAATTCCCCTTCAATTGTTCCAACCACTCAAATATTTTCCCCCCTATAGATCATTAGATTCTAGATAAAATAAGTGACATTTTTATATTTTATGGGTAAAAGATGGATCAATTTTAAAATTTTTATGATTTTTTTAAAGAAAATAAGTTAAAATTACACAATTTTAGAGTATTTTTCTTCACAAAATCATAAAAACATAATTTTGACACCATGCCCCAGACGATTCATGAAGACCCACCTCATTATATTAAAATAGAATGAAATCATCGTCGATATAATATCAAAATTTGTACGATCGAATGGTCAATAATTTGGCCTTTTTCACTTTCACTCTCTAAATAAAAAAATACTGTACCTATAGCTTCAAATCATTTTGACCACAATTTCTAGTAAAATAAACATTAAGGGAGAAAAAGAAAAAAGAAAAGTAACACGAGCAAATGCTCACTTACCGGTGGATGAGATGGAAAGGGTCGTCGATGAACACCTGATAGTAACAGGAGTAAGAGGAGAAGATGAGATAGAGGATCCCAAGGAAATGGCGGCGGTGAGTGGTGGCAGAGATAGGCGGAGATGGAATGGAACCAAGCGGTGGGAGAACCCTAGGGCGGGGACTGTGAACTTATTGGCAGACATGGGAGTGGTTGAAACAATTTGAGAAGCCATATCGATCTAGAAACTAAAAGTTGTAGAAAATTTGTGTTGGGAACGAGTGGCATTTATAGGACTTAGGAATGATCATGCATTGAATTAGTTGAGGTTTGGTCCCTATTTCCACGGAAAATGGAATAAAAGGAATGATAAGATATATGAAATCAAGCTGTAGATCTCTATAATAGATAGGTTCATTGGCTATAAAAGCAGGAGGGAAAATAGGTTCATTGGCTATAAAACATTTACAGTTCATGAATCAACTAAATAGGTGGGGATGCATTGATAATTAGTTTCGGCGGAACATTGTTAGTTAATAAATTATTAAAAAAAAATATATGGAACCCGATGAACTGATTTTGAAACATCATTTTGTGTGTCTGTGTTTTTTTGTTAAGAAATTATCTTACTAAATTAAAACATTTTTATTATATTCTGTTGGAATTAGTAAACGGTCAACAAAACTATGAGTTTTCTGGCCAAAAAAAGGATTAGGATAAATATATAGTACCACTGTTACTTTTACATTTTTGGCGAGTTGTGAGATGGAGCTCTGCCAAAATCTCTATACATATCAAATTCGAATCCAGATCAGTAGAGTACTCTGAATTTTGAGGCAAAAATTTAAATTTAATTGTGATTTTTTTAAAATTTTTATTTTATACGCTTATAGTATTTTTTATTTTATTATTATTTGAAATTATTTTATTAATTTATTTATTGTGTTTTTAAAATTATTATTTGAAATTATTTTATTATTTTATTTATTGTGTTTTTAAAATTATTATTATTTGAAAATTTTTATTTATTTATTGCATTTTTAAAATTATTATTATTTGATATTATTTTATTTATTTATTTATTATTATTTGATATTATTTTATTTATTTATTATATTTTTCAAATGATTATTGTTTGGTATTATTTTATTTATTTATTGTATTTTTGAAATTGTTATTATTTGAAATTATTTTATTCATTTATTTATTGTATCAGGATGAGTCAAGGACTTAGGAAAGAGTCAGTTGATCCCACTACACCCATTGAGGATCTTTTTTCTATGGTGGGTGTTTTTATGGGTGGTATGATTCATAGGTTAGATACTAGTATTTATGATTATGATCTCAATGATGAGGGGATCATAGACTTCATAATAGATTTTGTAACTCCTTATCAGGATCAATAGGCCTAGGAGGAGGAAGAGGAGTATAAGAGGAATGAGCAGCTTGGGAAATGATTAAGGTAATATATATATATATATATATATTTAAAGTAGTTAATTAGTTGATTAATTAAATATATAGATCAATTAATTATTTAATTAATCTATATAATCTATATTAATATAGATTTTTAGATAGATTTAATATAGATATTATATATATTTAATACATTGAATCTATGTAATATATATAGAGTTAATGTAGATTATATATAATCTATATTAAATGTACATAATCTATATGATAACTAAAATTTTGTCTTTAATTAATTACATGGCAAATTTATAGTGAAAGAGGAGTTGAAGGCATATACCCTCAAGAGGATAGGGGCAGCGTGGAAGAACTAGAGGGGAATATGTGGCGGGAGAAGAATGGCGATAGGACTTGGACATTCTAGCAGATGTACCTGATGGAGTCCCAGAATAAGATTGGGCTTACTATTGCATTAATTTTTTTTAATTTTTATTAATATTATCACATTTGTTTCAAGCCCTCACCTGGAGGAATGAAGGTAATGTGAGATAGCAGACAGTGCAACATAGGATTGGCTCCAAAAACTTTACTGTTGCGTACGATGAAATAGTAAGTACATTAAAATTATGAATTATACATTGTGTTTGTGCATACAATATGTAAATATCAATTTTTTCATTTAATCTATAGAAGGTAAAGCTCCGATAGGAGCGGGGGGTCACGCTTACTTATGGCGAGATATGGCCTTACCTCTATAAGTTACAGGATGCGACTCCTCCTTCAGTTGAGATAGTAGAGATAAAGACATATAACTAATTATATTGATTAATTAAATAATGATAGTTAAGTTTAAATATTCAATATTAATAGGCATATGTTAATTTTGTTTGGCTAGCATGGCTCAAGTGGATACCTACCTAGCTACGAGAGTCATAAGGGTCCGCTAGCTGGGATCCTATAGTGTTATTGTTGGCAGGCCACGACAGACGGTAAATCCTCGTGCGAGTTAGCAACTTAGTGGGCTTGGCCTTAAGCCTATACCAGCTAGGATAGCCCACGCGAGTCATTATGGCCATGGAATAATTGGTTAGGACACTAGCTTTAGGCATCTAGCTACCTCCGCTCTTTCTTAATCCTAACTAGCCCAATTAACCCCCGCAGCCCCTACAGCCCGCCCAGCCCCAGTACCTTGATGAAGATGAGGTAGACGCTGGCCAACATCTCTGATGCTTATATTGTTTAATTGTAATAAATTAAAATATAAATATTGTTTAATATTTGACAATTTGTTTAATTTAAAATTTTAATTATAATTACAATTTTTTACAATGTTTGTACAATTTGTTGCTGTTAATTTTAAGTTAATATTGGTTATTACTATTTTAACTTAATATATTGTTTAAAAATTTGGCAGAACAAATTTTCCCTCTAACTGTGACATTTTTAACGGTTGAAACCACTAGAAACATCTATGTCATTTGAAATTCAAATTTCCCTCGTCGTGGGTGAGATTTTCTAGCGGTTACTTAGAAATTTCTATAGTGGGGGAGATTTTCTAGCCGTTACATGTAATAGCTAGAAATTGCCAGCGTGTGCGAGAATTTCTAGTAGTTTAAATAACAAGAAATATAGTGGGGGAGATTTTCTAGCCGTTACATGTAATAGCTAGAAATTGCCAGCGTGTGCGAGAATTTCTAGTAGTTTAAATAGCAAGAAATGTAATCGCTTGAAATGTTGGATCCCCTTCTATAAAAGCTAACAACTTCATCTGAAGTGTTAACGAGATTTGAGTTTTTTCTCTGAATTGTTACCGAGATATGAGCAATACTAGTGATTGATAGGTTATGGGTTAACTTGTATTACTCGACTCTGCAATATTTGGCTAGACTAAACAATTTCTTGGATTTTGCATCTATCAAGCCTCCATAAAAGGTAAGATCCTGTGTCTATGTCTTAAATGTAGTTTTAAAACGTGGCATTCAATAGATGTTGTTATAGAGCATTTGATATTTAAACCCTTCCCATGAGAGTATATTTTTTTGGAAATTACATGGGGAACGACCATATATGATTGCTAAGTCAGTTCCCATAATTTCATGAATGGGAGTAAAAATAGAAGAATCCGATGTCATAAATGATGCTGTGCATGATGCTTTCTACATTCATGAAAGTAGGAGCCGAATGAAGTAAAAGGGCCTCGACCAGTGTTCATTAGAAATGAAACTGCCTAGGAGTTTTTTGACCTCATGAACAAAGCTGATAAACCTCTTTATTCTGGATGCACTAAGTATTATAAGTTGTCATTCTTGGTAAGGATGTATCATATCAAATGCTTGTGCAATATGACTAAGAAGCCTATGTCCATGTTATTGGAATTACAAAGAGGTGCTTTCCCTCAAACTGAGTTCTCTCCATCTTTTTATGAGTCAAAGAAGATTATTAACAAACTTGGCTTAGACTACAAAAAGATAGATGCATGCCCAAATGACTGCATGCTATATTGGGGAGAGGATTCAGTCAGAGAGATTTGTAAGTGATATGAGACATCTCAGTACAAGTTTGTATAGAAAGGGAAAAAGCAGAAGAAACCGACTAAAATTCTAAGCTACAATTTATTGCAGTATAATGTGTTACTTATTATGTATTTGAACAAAATTTAATACAGTTCTCAACACATGGGATTGTTAGCTACTTTCCTTTAAAACTGCAATTGCAAAAAATGTATATATCATTAAAAATAGCCAAGCACGTGAGGTGGCACGTGACTGGGTAGAATCCGGATGGCAAGTTAAGACACCTACGAGATTGTTAGGCATGGAAAACATTTGACATGAAATTTCTAGACTTTGTTAGTGATCCTATAAATATATGTCTTGCGATGGCAACTGATGGTTTTAATCCTTTCATAAGCATGAGCACGACCTACAGTATCTGGCCGGTGGTGTTGATTCTGTACAATCTTCCACTCTGGATGTGTATGAAACATATCTCATTTATGCTTTAGATCATCATTACTGGCAAGAAGGCATTGGGGAATGATATAGACGTCTGCTTATAGCCGTTGATATAATAATTGATAGAGTTATGGATGGATGGTGTTGAGATATATGACTCATATGAGAAGTAACTGTTCAACCTCCGTGTAGACTTGATGTGGACAATAAGTGATTTCCCATTTTTAAGAACCTTGTCTGGTTAGAACGTGCATACTGGGTTGGCCTATCTAGAGTACAACTTTGACTCTGTACCATATCGCATTCCTTATAGTCATAAGTGGCGCTTTATGGGACATTGACGATTCCTCGATTCCAACCACATATTTAGATTGCAATATATTTGCTTTGATGGCAACCAAGAAAGGAGAGATCCCCCTATTACCCTATCTGGTAGGGATATCCTACAGTAGTTACAAGATATTGATGCCAAATTTGGCAAGTATAAGGATCCCAAATGACTGGGATGATGGTCTTGTAGAACATTTGGCACTCAGCCTATTCAATGGCGGAAGGGAAGTATATTTTTTACTCTACCTTATTAGGAATCTAATTTGCTGTGCCATAATTTGGACGTTATGCACATTGAGAAGAATGTGTGGGATAATGTGATCTATACGTTGCTAAATGAAGCCAGAAAGTCCAAAGACGATGTCGCAGCCATAAAAGATTTATGAGCCAGGGAATTCATGAAGAGACTTGGCTTGATGAAAATGATAAGTTACAGCCAGCTAAATTCACCTTGACGAAGCAAAACAAGTATATACTCTTTTTGACAATGAAGAACATAAAAGTACCTCATCAGGTTGATGATTGCCCTTCTGGTCCTTCCACGTCAAATTTATTTCCTCGTGTGGGGAAACCATTTAGACTATGTGAATTCTTCATACTCACTCCTATGGAGAAACTTCAAGCACACAAGCATGTTTTTATAAATTGTAGCTAAGTCAAAGCCTTCAATAAGTATTATGTGCTCACTAATTTTTACACTTTATATGTATTCCTCACTAACTCTGACAAGTTACACTTTAGTGTAGTGATTTTAGAAATTATCTCAAGCTATAGCTACGAGGGCACACGTCAAATATGTAATGACATCAACCCATAGATGAACTCAGAACCCCTTCCCTAAGTCCGTTTGACCATGCAATAAGGTATACAAGTATAATGTCAATGGGTTTAAGTTTTGTATGGTTGCACGTGATCAAGGATTGCTCACACAAAACTCTGGAGTTTATGGCACATTTGAGATGAGATGTTACTCTAGTAGTAGTGACGTCAACATATGTTTTGGAGGTATTACTTGCTATGGAAAGTTCATTGATATCTTTGAGTTAAGTTATCAGTTTTTCACCGTAACGCTGTTCAAGTGGTCGTGGGCAAACACGACAACTTCACATGGACTCAGTACTGACCACTTGGGCATCACCTTAGTCAATTCCTTTAAACTCATTCATACAGGGGAATCTGAGGATGATGAGCTACATATTCTTGCGTCTAAGGCATACAAGGTTTACTATGTGCAAGATGAGAAGTATGAAGACTCGAATATGGTTGTCCACCTCAAGCCTCAAGATCTTTATAATATGAGTGATGGTGACATTACTTATGATACTAAGCCCTTCCAACTAATGAATTTTGAAGACTTATTCCCTCAAGAAGACAATAATGTAGTCATTGTCAAGTATATTTCTTTTATTTTACTCAATTTTTTTCTAAAATATTTAATAATCCTAACAATAATTTTTTTTTAATTTCTCCTT
This sequence comes from Leucaena leucocephala, assembly GCA_037074615.1. Lineage (NCBI taxonomy): Eukaryota > Viridiplantae > Streptophyta > Magnoliopsida > Fabales > Fabaceae > Leucaena > Leucaena leucocephala. The sequence continues at coordinate 7,135,643 of CM073553.1, forward strand.
CCAAACAGGATGATAATTAAGAATAACAGAATCAATGATCTCTATCACTCATGTAATAATTTCTTTTTATATGTAAATTTAATATGTATAAATAAATTAAAATGATTCAATTTTGTAAAAAATATTTTTTTTTGCAAATTGTCCCGCAGATGAAACAGCTAGACATTTACACAACTGCTACAAATGCACAAAATCACTATAAATGCTTCTCATATCTCCATAAATACTACTTTACCCTTTCATTCATTCACTTCCACATTTATTTTTCTCCCTCTTCTCTCTTTCATATCTTTCCTTAAAACTCATTCTTTTCTTCTCCTCCTCATTTTTTCTTTACATGGTAAACCTTTAATTATTTTGTAGATTTTTATTTATTTTATCTATCTTTATTTATAATTTACTAACATACTTATATTTTTTTCTTTCAGATTTTCTTTCTTCATCTCAACCAATCCAACCACTTCTTCAACTTATGAATTCAAGTTCAGCATACAAGCTATCCCATCTCCAATTACTGCATCTCTAACTCAATTTCCTTATCAAATTAAATTAAATTCATATGATACAGTTATAATTTAATTACTTATTATTTATCAAAATATATTTTTATACACAACTTGGAATATAATGTTAATTACACATATCAATATAATCATCTTAGATAATCTATTTAATGATTTCCTAATTAATAATATCATATTTTATAATAATAAAAAAATAGATTTTTACTTTTTTCCACTTGGAATGACATTTATAGCGGTTTTATAACCGCTAAAAAACAACAAACCCAAAAAAAACAAATCAAAATTTGGAACACAGGAAAAGTATTTCAAAAATTCAAATTTCAGCGCCACATTTTTAGTGGTTTCCAATTTCTAGAAATTCTAGCCCCATCATAAAATATACTGTCACGTCCTGAAATTTGGACCATGACCGGCACGGAATATGAATAGTTTCATATTCCGAAAGCCTAAAACCTCAAATACAACGTTTAAAGTTTCCATAACGTTTTTCAAAATAACACAATCTTTTCTAAGGTCTATGTGGAGCATTTACCTTTTTAACAAAATAACACAAGTACTTAATAAAGATTAAATCAATCTCGTTCAAAATAACGCTTCGGATCTGCGACGAGGCTTTTTACTGCTCAGCAAGAGGATTAGGGTCACCTGCACTATCTGAGGCCAAATAATCTACACGTGAATAACGTCCCAAAAACATGATTAAAAGAATGCGAAATCAACAATGCATAATCATACCGAAAATGTATTTTATAATATTCCGTAACGAGCTGTAAACATTTCCATAAATATCTGTATTTCCAGGAAAACAATAATCTGATATAACCACTTTAAATAAATTGTTTTAAAACCATTCTTTCAAAACCATAATCTTTATGTAGGACTTCAACTGAACAAAAACAGACGTGGACACACAGTCCACGAGGGTAACTAACCAATCTGGCAGCTCAAAGCCGCTAACTATCGGTGGCTCAAGGCCACTAACCTTCATGAATACGAAACCCACGGTGTAATCTGGTAGCTCATCCACTACCCTTCGCGAGTATGAAACCCACGGTGTAATCTGGTAGCTCATCCACTACCCTTCCCGAGTATGAAACCCACGGTGTAATCTGGTAGCTCATCCACTACCCTTCATGAGTATGAAACCCACGGTGTAATCTATCGAGCTCAGGTAACCAAGGTGCACCAAGGACTAACAGTACTGCTGTTAGCAACCAACGTTCTGTATTCCATCCTAAAACATTTCTATCATGCGTGGGGTTTATTTCACATGTAATAATCTCAACTGTTTCAATGCCATAACTGTTGGTAAAAGCCACTTTGAATTTCAAAAACCCCACCATGTACATTTAAAATCAAGTTACTGTAAAATCATATGAAATTCGCATAGGAATATATTTCATGAATAACATTAGTTCAATGCAACTTTTTCTAACTCTTTTTTAAAAAAATTATTCATTCATTTTCATACATAATCGTAATTCCTTTGTAAACCAATTGAAAGAAAATCATTTCTAACGATTTAAACCATACTTTCATAAAATTTGCTTTTCGTAATTCATTTTTGAAATTCAACATTTGAAATGACAATGCATTTGAAAATATAAATTTTAGGGAACATTATTCACTCACCTGGAATACTCCACTAACTGACTCTTACTTTTAGCTATAGAATATCATTCTCCCCTTTATTATTATTTTTTCTCCACATTTTCTGAAAATAAAATGTTCCATCAATGATTACTATGCATCTCTTTAGTACCGAAGACTATTTTCATTATATAATACTTGAAGTATAAAAACTACAACCTTTGACTATGAAAACTTTCAAACCTTGCAACCACATTAAATTTGACTAATCTTTACCCAGTTATGTCTATTTGTCCTTATCCCTTATTCCATCATACTTAATGAACATCCATAGACAAATAAATTCATCACACTTCTCAAACTCCCTATTACATAAAGAAATGAGGTTCACTTTTTCCATACCAAGTACTTTCGATTTAATACGATTACTGCAAGATATTTACATACTCATTAACTTCCAATAGCTTCCCAATTCATTTACACAAATCGCATATCAACAGAAATTCCCATCTTCCCTTCAAGCTAATTTACATTACACACTTAATTCAGATTCCACTTAAGACCAAACTATTCTCCAATTTCTTCTTTCACAAAATTCATCCATAATACCATGACATCTCATATCAATTGCTAATTTCATTACCACTTTTACTTATCATTTAAACCTCAACTTTATATATATAAATATCAACCAAGATCACAAGTTACGCACATACATGTACACCAACAACAGCACCAAGTATAATTTATTGTCTAACTCCTCATGGCAGCAGCAGCCCATGTATATATATATTCTATACAATTCAGTGATCAAACAGCAGCTTCAACGTTTACTAATTTTGTTCTGTTAACTATCATCATATATATATAAGCATATACTGTTTAAATTCACAGCAGCGCCAGTGTCTCACACACATATATCCAAACAGCAACCTATATATACTTACCTACAGCAGCAACATTCACACAACAATTGAGGAAGAAAGCTCCAAAAACTTACCACGCACGATCTCAAATCCATGGAGATTTCCTCAACTTAAGCATCCACCATTCTTTCTCAATCCAAAGGACCAAGCCAAACTGTTGCAACACCCACACAGCAACAGACTTCTGTTCCTCTTTCCTCACGGTTCACCCACACACAACACAGCATACATGGCCTATATATATATATATATATCCATAAGTACTATTTCCAGAACCAGCACTAAACGTACATAGTTACATTGAAACAGCGGCATTGGTAATCACTGAGAAACATTGACAGCAACAGAGCCCAACCAGAAAAAGAAGAATTCACATTAGGATTTCAATAATTATAGCAACAGTTTAACCATTTATCAATTAGTACTTTGACGTATTCTCATTATCTCTAGGAGTGCCACCATAAGGGTCATTTGTTCAAACCATTCCAATTAACAACCTTTACTCCCAAAATAGATAAATACCACACGTACACACACATTCAACAGAAAGACTTGCACACTAAAGCCTTCACAGCACTAACAGAAAACATATTGCCAATGTGCTCGGCAAGCTCATAATTCAACCATGAAGAATCACCACAATGACCCACACCCCAGAATTTCCAAAATCCTAGTGACAGATGCAGAGACAAAGTCAGGTACTTACTGGAGTTCACCATACTGATTCCAAAGAAGACTCAACTCTCCATTCACTCTTTTCACCCTCGGCAACCACCTCTATTCCCCCTGCTTCACCTCTCTATTTCTATGCTCCCCATCCTCGCCAACAGAGATGAGGCACGTTGCCACCACTAGAAATAGAGAAATCCAAAGATGACAGCAACCCCTCAAACAACAGGGGACAGCGTTAATCACAAAGCGGCGACTTAGTGACGTGAAGCCTTCTGTAAAATTTCCCTGCTCTCTCTCTCTCGTTGCCACCGACAGAGAATGCAAAAGAAGGAAGAATTATATAGACCAGAAGAGGAAAAACGTGTGATGACTGTCGATGATAGCACGGCATGATACTGGCGAAAGGAAACTCTGATCACACGGCAAAGATGGCGTGACGCTTCTTCCCTGCGCTCCTGCTGTGTTCCTTTTAAGTCACCGATGGATCAGAGAAAATGGAAGGAAATGGTGGGTACGGTGCAGTGAAAAAGGATAGAGGGATAATATTATAATTTCATACGCTAGGAAAATAAAACCTTTTCCTTCTGCAGGCACTGGAGCTCGAACTTGGAACCTCAAAGTTGAATCCAAAATGCTTAACCACTCAATTAATATGCTCATATTGAAATTTCCCGCACAAACATATACATATTCCTTTACTTAAAGAATTTTATCTATTAAAATTTTAAAGCCATAACATATACATTTCCTGACATCCCTTTAGCTTCTCCTGCCACATTTTTTCTAGTGTTTAGATGAACCATTAGAAATAATCTAGTGTTTTGACCATTATGCATAGTAGTTCACCAGAACTGCTATAAACTGATTTGTAGCACTTGATTTTCTAGCGGTTTGGCCAACCGCTAGAAAATCAGTTTCTAGCATCAAAACTACTAGAAACTCCATAAAATAACCACTACAAATAACCTATTTTTTTGTAATGTTATTTCACTTGATCCCTTGATCAAGTGGTGGTCACCCTTGAGCATGAAAAACATATCATGACCAGCCATTTACCCTTAAGGTAAGGGGATAAATCAATGCTACTAGTGGTGATCTCCTAATATATATATATAAGATGACAAGGCTATAAGAATCACCATATGACTGACTAGATATATATCATCATTTGAAGTAGAAGGAATAACACTATTGTAAATCGATAAAGAGTCATTTTGTTGATGCATGCTATTTCACTAGCGTACAAGTATCATCACTTTGCTAATGTTAAAGCATGGTTAAAATAGCATTAGCCCATACAACTAGGATGTCCAGAAGAGAATTAGGATGCTGAAAAGGGCCTTGGAGGAGATAATCATAAAGAAGAATCCACTAGACTTGGACAAGGTGGTTGAAGGTTGAAAGCTCCTATTCGAGACACTATTAAATACTAAATGTGAGTACTTCTCCTAATGAGAATTTGAATATTAATTCGCCACATTGTGAAGAACTAGCCTCTTTTGTTAGATTTAACTCTCGTTAGTGTACTATTAGACACTAAATATGGATGCAATATCATCCGCCCACATAACTGGAATGCCTGGAAGAGAAGTAGGATGCTCCAAAAGGCCTTGAAGGAAAAGGTGATGATCATAAGGTAGGATCCCCAAGGCTTGACAAGGTGGATGAAGGTCTAAAGACATTGAAGTCGTGTTCTGAAAAGAAGAAATACAGAAAGCCTTTCAGGTATTTCAAGCAGAGATCTTCCAAATCACCTAAGTCAAATAGGTGTTTCCTTTGTGGTGGTAAAGTACATTTTGCAAAGTCTTGTTCGAGAAAAAATAATAAGAGAGAAATCAAGATGCTTCAATCATTCCAGTATGCATTACCCATTGAAAAGACTGAAGATATTGAGTCTGTTTATAAAGAACAATTTGAAGAAAATAAAGAAACAGAGTATGTCCTTCACATATATGATTCTTCTAATTCTAACTTAGACTATGAGATAGAATACTCTTACAAATATGTTTATTATCTTGGATCTTAGAGAACAATCTCAAGGATTATAAAAGAACTAACTTATGGATCATTTGGATCTGTAGGTATTTCCCAGATAGATCATACTCCAAGACCTCTTACTGAAGCCAAGATCCTTCTGTCCAAATATAATAAACCAATCAAAGCAATTGCTATGATTGACACAAGTTCTTGTGCAACTATAATCAAATAACATATCCTCCATGGTGATATGTGGATGCCCTTTGATCAACTATTTCTTACTGTGAACTAGTAACCTTTCCATATTGAGCTAATCTCCATAAAGAAAATAGGGATACAACTTTTTCTTGGATGTGTTACATGGATTAAAGTTTTTGGGAGTTATCTTCCTAAAAAGGATATACTCCTAAGATTTGATGTTCTTTATAAAATAGCAAGATTATCAATATCAGGGCGAGAATTAAGGTATAAAAAGTCCATACGCCTAGTATCCTTGAAATAAAATAAGCTCTTGTTGGATATGAATCTCTCAAAGATAGACTTCTTAGTTTATGCTCTGACAGTCATAATCAGTTTCAACATCCTCATCCTTTATGGAAAAGAAAAGACTTCTTTGTCAAATTACCATTCAAGAAGAATGAAGATGTTAATCCTACAAAAGCTACTCATTTGGGTATGAACCCTAATGATCTGATTCTTGCCAGACAAGAGTACGCTTCTCTGTTAGCCCAAGGTCTCATTGAGCCTACTGAATCAAATTGGCCTTGTCAAGCCTTTTATGTGGAGAAAAGGTGTAAACAACTTAGAGAAAAAAAGAGGTTGGTGATTGATTATAAGCCTCTTAATTTTTTCTTATAAGATGATAAGTTTCATCTTCCAAAGCTAAATACATTAGCCTCCAGACTTGCTCCAGCAAAAATATTTTTGATGTTTGATTTAAAAGTAGGTTTTTGGCAAATTGGTATTCATCCTGAAGAAAGATGTAAGACAACTTTCTACATACCAGATGCTCAGTATCAATAGACCGTTATTCTTTTCAGATTAAAGGTAGCTCTATCCTTTTTTTAGAAGATGATAATCAAGATATTTGAGCCCATTCTACATTCAACACTAGTGTACATTGATGATATTCTTCTCTATTTAGAGGATGAAGAAAGCCATAAGAAGTTATTGGCCCAATTCGTAGATATTGATGAACCCATGGAATTATGTTATTTTCTAAAAAGGATATATAGCTTAGGCCCGAATTAATTTTCTAGGAATGAACTTCCATGATGGTTTCTATCAACCAGGCCCACATTTGGCCTAAGAACTGCTCAACTTTCTAGATGACAACCTGATGGTAAAGCAAATTCAACAATTTCTTGGCATTATTAATTATCTTCATGATTTTATCCCATATATGACTAAACACACCAGTCAGCTATTAGCTTTATTGAAAAAGGATCCCCTAACTTGGGGACCTTAACAGACTATAGCTGTCCAGACATTGAAAGAGATTTCATAAACTCCTCCACCATTAAAGATTCTAGGAGCAGGATAAAGAATACTGCAGACTGATGCGAGTGATAATTATTGGGGAGCAATTCTTCTCGAGGAAGTAAATGGTAAAAGACACTACTGTGCCCATACTAGTGGTAAATTTAAAGAATCTGAACAACATTACTATGCCTCTTACAAGGAGATCTTAGAGGTAAAAAAGTGTATTGAAAAATTCAGTTTTCACTTAAGTTCTTGTGAAAATGGATAATACTGCTTTTCCTTCTATGCTGGATACAAAAAAGAAAGTTTTGCCTGACTCTCAACTCTTAAGATTGAAAGATTAGTTTTCTTGCTATAAATTTAAGGTTCGACACATCAAATGTCACTAGAACATTATAGCTGATTACCTTTCTAGACCCTCCAAAGTCCAGCTTCTCACTCCTTTTGGCCCTAAAAAAATCCTTACGATGGATCATCTCCCTCTGTCAAAACGCTCTTACCATATTACAAAACACCACAAGTTTCCTCCTGGTGAAACCCCAACCACAGTGGAACAAGTTCAACAGGTAGCTAAGATAAATCTTTTCTATTGTATACATCTATTGTTTATAAATCATCCTATCTCCTTAGCTGTGAAACATTTTAGCCTAGATAAACCCTATCTTTCTATTCCTTTTATGGATACAAATGATGATCACGAGCCTATCTACAAGTGACAGAAAGATTACCACATGCTGTCCTTTTATGTCTGAAGCTTTAATAAAGTAGATACCTGCGTGGTGTGATGCTATCTACTTTTAGAAAAGTAGTTTGGCTGTTTGTAATCAGTCTTAAAGTTGTTTGTAATCTTGTATCCTAGTGATAAGGTTACTTTTTTGCTTTCTGCTTTCCAGCTCATGTAACAATTATAGTTGGTTTGGAGTCTTGTATATCCGAATCTCTATATAATGAACTTCATCTAGTTAGTGAGGGACATCGAGAGTTCAACATTGTAATATCTATTGTGAAATAAGAATGTGTGCCTTCTAAACTTCTCTCTTCTAAAAGCTTTATCTTTCTTTATTTCTGTCTAGTTCTTTATAGAGATTCTATTATGCTCTACACTTGCCTCATTAGAGGATCCTGTGTATCATAAAGGAATCAGACCATGTTACCAGAGTTTTAAGTCTTCCACTTGAATGATCTGATTTAGTCTGGAAGTTCATGGAAACTAGGATCTTTAAAGGCAAAAGTAAGTCCTAAGGAGAGACCGCTGTAAGTCCTTAGATAAAGATCGGGGGTTTCATGTTCATTATGGACTGGGTCTCAGAGTTCTTAAGGAGATCCACCCCTCTTAGGGTTAAGAGGTTCAAACCAAATCAACATTTTTTTTGACATAGCAAATGGACATTTCAGTGTGTTTGGAGAATAATTTTTGAAAAAAAATGATTTTAGTAGAGAATAGTTTTTTTTTAAAAAAATTGGTTTTATGGAAAACCATATTTTAGTCTTGAAACCATAGTTTTAACATAAATAATCAACTTTTAGATTTATGAGGTGTTTGGATAGTTTTTATGGAAAGCATGGTTTTCAATCAAAATCTATAATTTTAAAAAGTATTCAAGCACACTATTAGACTAAAAAGTACAAAGCACAAATGATGTCAAAATCCTATACTCCTCCATTCTATCCCCCATTCTATTAAGGACATATTTAACTAATTTGATTATATTAGTTAAGTTAGCTAATATAGTATATTTTTGTTAAAATATCTTAAACATCTTTCTTAATTCCTTTCTCCTCACTTGATTATTGTTGAAAGAGTATTAATAGGGGTAGTTTGAGAAAAATTGATAAAGATAATAAATATTTTTTATATTTAGAATCAAGATTAACTTTTTAATTAAATTCTATATTAAGGAATGAAGTAGTAGTTTAGGATTATAGTGAAGGTTTACATTTTTAAATTCAAGATAACAAGATGGGTTAGAAGGGTTAACCCAGATAAAAATGGGCCTTACTAGCTTGATCCATTTAACCTGTGACCATTTGAGTGGGCTTAGAATGTTTAACTCGTTTTCTTCCGTTCTTTTTTTTTAACTAGGGTTTTTCTCTCCCATATTTACACAATTCCTGAAGTCTAAAACCCATATTTATATATTTGTGGTCGATGATCAATTGATCGCTGATGATAAAACATGACATGAATAAATATGAATAAACAGACCGGCCCACCAAGTAACACAATTTTTCCCATGAATTTCAAGAACTTTTTATATATAAATCTAACTCATATAGTCCGCATAACCCACTTTAAATCCCCATATTATATGATATATCGTCAATGTACAAAAGTTGTCAATAATGTTTAACATAAGGACAAAAGTTTCTCAGTCGTTGAAAGAAAGGATCGCCCTAAGATTCTGTCTGAATAATTGAAACATGTACCTTTATAAGCTCAAATGCTGAATCATATACATACAAAATTGGAACATTAAATACTTGAAACATGTTTGTCTTGTTGCTTTATTGACAACTTTTGTCCACTGACTATAGCTTCAACGTCTATAAATTTCTTGGACCAAAGATGTACCGAAGGCTGAATCTTGATATACCACACCCCAAGATGCCTGATCCTGCATCACGCACTACCCTCCTCAGAGAGACTTCAGGTTGTGGGTTGTTGTTATCTTATGTTTATACATCTATAACGCCGACAACGTGCCTGCAATCATGCGTGATGTTGAGTTTACATCAATCGCAGACCGCTTTAGGTAAACGTATATATCTTAATCTTTTAAATTCTTGTCCAAGTGAATTTTGTTAGTATGTTATGAATTCAATTACCACCCCCTTCTACTTGTGCTAAAAACCCACCTGGATTGTTAATTATCCAGGTAAATTCCTCGACAAGAATGTTTTGGTCATTTAATCAAAGGGTTAACTTCCATCGTGGAGTGGAGTTTCCCAAGTTCTTCACCGTTGCTGGAAAACTCTGTAAGCAGATGAATTCTTACTGCAAGCAGAAGCATTTATAGTTGCACAGGCGACATAATTAATGGATCTATTTCTGGCATAATATTGATATAATTCCTCATCCCCCCAAATGTGGCGCTGATATGTGTGTTCATCACCTGCGTAATATGTCTTGTTTCTTAAAGAATAATAGGGCAGAGATTCCAGAAAATGACGGGGATTGATTCAGCAAGTGCTAAAATTCATGAACATAAAGTATATTTCAAGTTCTGGTTTGAACATCTAAGGGGTCCCAATGGTTTGGACTTTTGTCGTAAAGTATGTTTCGTCATTATGTTTTGTCGATTATTCAAACTAAACATGGAAAACAAAACAAAAGACTTTATGCTTTGAATGTTCCACTTAATTTAATGATTTCCTAGAATACTGGACCCAGTATTCTCTAATGTACTTTAGTATTAGCATTAGAGAATACTGGATGTGAGCCATGTGAGTAGGGGTATTAGTGGTATTTTATATTTGACAATTAAGAGTAAGGAAGGTAAATCTATTGGTGTGTTTCTTCTTTTTTATATTTTTTTTGTTATAAAGTTTTTTGGAAATGAGTTGGGCTTACCCACGATCTAAGTGTAAGGCGAAGTTTTTCTTTCTCGTAGGCGATACCAATGTCAGGTAAGGCGAACCGTCTATTATCCTTAAACATAAACCTTAGTACCCAGGAGTTAGGATGTCTCTCCAAGGTTTATGACTGTAATCACAACAAAGTGGTACTCTCCAGGAATTGAATATGCTTCGTATGTCTCACTTTTTTGTCAGTTGAACCTACAGACGATGGGTTTTGTGTGTTTCTTCTGTTTGTACGTAGAGCTTTTTTCTTCACCTTTGTTACTATGTGTGGTTTATATAATGTCTACAAGGAGGTACTATGTTGATTGAAAATAGAGGTTTAGGTTATGGTGTTGAATAGAACTATGTTCCTTAGTTTTGGCCCAAGATTATTTGAAGTTGAAATGTATTACTATTTTTTGCCCCAACAAACTGGAATTAGTGATCATATAGGCCGTCTTAAGTAGAATGAATTGTTTTAGATGGAGACAAAGAACAAAAATTAAAGAATGAAAGGGACAAGAAATTCATACCCACTTTTATATTGCTTGAGATTGTTTATTTAAGAATAATTAGAAAGCTGTGTGTCTAATTTGGCTTGCCTATTTTAACATAAAAAATAGAATTTTCTACAATTTCTATAATATGGAAGATGAAAAGGAAGAAGCATTTTCCTCTTGGCTTTTGTCGGAATATTATAATATGCAAACAAAGTATTAGAATATTTTTGCAGTTTTGTCAGAATATTTTTGTTGAAAACCATGTTCCCACATTTATTACTGATACATCAGATGAGCTGCAGAGAATATATACAGCTAAAAAACAGCTTGCAAAAATTGCACCATACAAAAAGTATTTGGTGCATGTTAAGTGGTGTTGGAAAATTAGTATATGTACTAAAAATTAATTTAGGATAGAGTCTACAGAAAACATATTCTTACTAAATGCTATTAAAAAAATATTTGAGGGTATTTGATGTACTAAAAATTAAATTAAGATATTGAGTGTCAAAAGAAAAGTACTCTATAATATGTTGGATCTACTAATAATTAATTTATGATATTAAGTGCTATTATAAAAATATTTCAAGATACTAGATATACGAAAAATTATTTTAAGATAAAGAGTGCTATTGGAAAAATATTTTAGAATGTAAGATGTACTAAAAATTAACTTAAGATACTTAGTATTATTGAAAAATATTTGAGGGCGTTAAATACAACTTAATCCAATAAAGAAATGGAGATTGTATTATAATTTTATATACAAACTAACGGAATCATAACACATTAAGATTGTTTTGTTTCAAATGCTAATATCCTTATATTTATATCAATTTCCGCCCTTTTCTTCCACTACTTGCAAGAGCCAGGCCACTCCCCATTCAAGTTGAGCCAAGAAAGAGAAACATGTCGAAAAGCAGACTTCAATATTATTCTTTGTCTTTACTCTTCTACCTATGTTTCATGGCCTCTTTTTTTCCTCATCCATCTTGCCAATTAGACACATAGATTAATTTTTGTTCGTAAAATTATTTTTTAAGAAACTATTTTCCAGATCAAACTGCTAATGAGATTGTGCCATGTTGTGAGAGTAAAATTCAAGTGGCAATTAAGGAAAACTCCGAAAATTGACCATGATTCTACGCAAGATTTATAAATAACAATGTCAATTAAAATTTAAACTATGGTCATTTTATTGGTACAAGATCTTTTTTATACGATTTATTGGTCATTTTATCCATATTTAATAATTAAATTGGTTTATTAATATAATATGGTATTAAGTAATTATAAAAATAATGCCAATATCAACTATGCAAGACTTATCTGAATTAAATCATTTTTCAGCATAACTTTTTAGAACATAGAAGTCATTAAAATTGATCTTTACCAAAATGCCATTTCTAAAAAAATGCCTTTACTTTTTTAATAGCACCAGCGGCAGTTATTATTCTTCTAAATTGAACATATAGCTGAGTGATCATTCGCAATAATTAAAAGTTACTAAAGCTAGTATTGAATAGATTATAATGCACGCTCTTCAAATATATGAAAACTGGACACAAAATTATGTTCTTCATGTACTAGAAATTTTACTGTCACTAGCAATATAGCAATGCCATAACAACCAATTATATTCTTAAAATATTATAATATCCATTTTAGTTAAAAATTGATCTGGGTCAATCTGACTCAAGACTTTCAATTTCTTTATCTACAAGTTGCAATCAATAATTTCAATAAGTAATCTCACTTTAATCTTTGAAAGATTTTGAACCCCATAATATTTAAATTTCTAACCCACTATGATATTTGAAAGATTTTAAAACCCATAATAACAATTAATCAATAACATCATTAACTAATTATATGACATTTCAAATTTCTAACAATAATAATAATTCATAATAATCATAAATAATTAACTACTTATAACCTAGTTTTTCCTACTACTCCTTGTGTATCTCACGGGCGAGAAGTCTCTAGTTAATATATATAAATGTAGCACTAATATATTAAAATTCTAAAATTCCAACAGCTAAATATACTATATTAATCCCCTTTCTTAATATAAGAGATAAGTAATTAATTTATGTAGATTAAGAAAATTAGTTATTCCTCTCACTACTAGAAAAAACACTTATCACGGTGCTCCTTCACCACGGTTAAAAGTAAAAATACCGTAAAAAAGGCGGTGGTATATCCGTAAATATATCATCATTTTAGAACATTTTTATGGCATCTTTTTATACAATTGCCGTTAAAAGTGACACCGAGAACTTATAGCAGCGGTTCTAAGACAATCGCCAATATAAGTCAATCCTACTGCCTTCCCACCATCGCGCCTCTATGCAGAAAGAAAGTGTAAGTCTCTTGGCTCTTCAGTTCCCAATATCTCTACCCATCTTGAGGGAAGGCCAACTGATACCTCTTACAAACGGTCTTTTCCTCAATCTTAAATACCCTTGGCGTCCTCTTCAGGCTCTTCTCTTTCCCATTCACAGAAAAGAATGCAGGATGGTTTTGAGGATAAGCATAATCTCCCAGACCCAATAACTACTTCATCGTTTCCAAACCTCCTCAAACATCTAGATGAATTGATAAACATAATGGATATGTTGGAGACCTCAGTTGAAGAGCTCTCCCTATAGGTCGAGAACCTACAAGAAAATGTCAATCTTCTCCGTTCTAATCTCTGCCACCAACGTAACCATCGGCACTTCTACCACCCTTCAAATAACCCAGATGACTCCTAAAACTCAGATGACTCTGCTTCATCATCTGATTGAAAGGCTTTACACCGTTCAGTGTCTATCTTTGTTTTTTGATACTTTTTAGCACTTAGCGTGTGGATGGGATAGATTTATGTCAAATGTAAAGAATAGTCTGATACAATATTTTGTAAGGAATTCGCAAAATAAAATATATTCTAAAATTAGTTATTATTGTTCTGATCAATTTGCTCAAAGTTCAACAAATTAATATATTAATTTTACCTTGTTTAATTTTGTAAATAATTGCTTAATCAGTACCTTAAAGGAAATTGAAATTGGAGTGCGCATATTTTGAGAAAAAATATTAATTAAGAAGTCTAATTTATCCAATAAATTGATAATGTAATAAATTACAAATTACAAATTACTAAATATAATATGTATGTTATCCTCATATATATATATATATATATATATATATATATATATATTCTAGGATCAAAGCTTTTTACAGCGATTTTTATTAAAACCTATCATTACATATACTTGTAATGGAGGTTATACAAAAAATTGCCGTATAAAGTCTTCACTATCAGACTTTTTATGGAAGTTTTATTAAAAATAACTGTTATAAGTATATTTAACAGCGTTTTTTTTTATAAAAACGGTTGTAAAAATTCAAAAGATTTACTAAACCTAATCCGCAGTGAGCTTCAGATTCACTTTTCACACAGCCGTGAGTGGTCCTATTCTCTACCCCACCACCACTGAGACTTGGACAAAAGGCATTTTTTGAAGTTTTTCAACTAATTTCGGTACCTCCATCATCATTGTCAACGTCGTTCACTATCTCCATCATCGTTCACAAAGTTGTAAATCACCGTTTAACTTCATTATTTTGTGGTCTCTATAAATGTCACATTGTGGGTATATAGGCAAGTGATTCATTAAAGTGGGCTATAGAGTTTCGGCTATTTTGTTGCTGAATAACTGAATGAGTTTTGTTTGTATATATGTTTGTGTATATAATGAACTGTTAGGTGTTTTATTGTAAAAAAACTGAATGAACTATTTTGTTGCTAAAAAACTGATAATGTTCACGTGTGCTATTAGTTGAACTCTTATGTTGCTGGTGAACTGTTTTATTGCTAAAAAACTGGGCATATTATGTCAGAGTACTCTGTAAGCTTAGGACCAGAGCATATATATATCACTTCAAGTGTGATGTTATTTGTACCATGTTCTTAACTTTATTTATTGTTTTTTGAATAGAGCATGGACAGTTCAAGTTCTGGTCAATCTGGGAAGAAAAGAGGAAAAGGCTTGACCAGTATCATATGAGTCTCTAGGATAGGCGAGGGGTCAAATCCCACAAGGTTGCCGATTGAGTTTGATACTTATATAAAGGCAACCTCGTGGGATTTGACCCCTTGTCTGTCCTAAAGACCCATTTCATATAAGGTATTAATTAACTTATATTTTAATTAACTTAGTTACTAATGAATGTACATTTTAATCAACTAATCTAACTTTGTTTCATTTTAAAGGTTATTTGTAAGATAAATAAAGAATGTGTACTAGTACTATATGTCTCAAGGGGGTATAGTGTCCTTGAGAGGAAAATGATAGTTAGATGCTGCAAAAATAGCAACTACATTAGATCCTATTGCCTTAGAACACCATTCTTCATCCATCAGCATTAGAACACCATTCTTCATCCATCAGCATCCAATATTCATCTAGCCAACAAAAATAGAAGGCTGCAAGGGTGAAGAAGGGACAATATATCACTCTAGAGGTTGCATCAATTGTTGAAAAGATTGTAAGTAACTAATTTTAAAACTAAGAATTTATATTCTATTACTTGCTCTTCAGTTCATTTAACTTGGTAACTTGTATATGTTGTATGATGCACCCAAGCAACAGGCATCACAAGGGTGTTTTGTTCCTAAAAAAGGAATGGACATCATAGAGATAGCAATTAGGACCCCCGATCACCTAGGTCAAGTGAGAGGGCCCCCCAAAGGAGTTATACACAAAGACTTTTCTGGCTTCGCCTCTCAAAGAAGAAGCATGTCCTTCGCAGATATGCTTCATGATAAGCTGATACCAAAGGTTCAAAATGAACTTAAAGTAGAGCATCAAGAGGACTTGGCCAAGATATACGTAACAAGATGGATACCAGAGTCAAAGAGCTCTTGGATGCCAATATCTAGTAGATGATGATGATAGGCTTCCCCACACTCGACTAAAGTTCAAAGGTAAAAATATATTTATTACTTCTTGTCAAGGGACTTTTAATATGTATTTTGTCTTTACTAATTTTCTTTAAATATTTAGGGTTCTCCTACGGTGACTAGTGGGAATGGTAACTCCAATAAGGAGAAGTTTGTCTCCCAGCCATCTAGTCATGACTTTACCCTAAAGCATATCGAGGACGATGGGGAAAAGTGTGGTCTCTATATTGTGATAGACTAAAGGATTATATCTGAAACAACCTTACGCACAACCTTACGCCTGATGTCATTTTGGGGTTACTTCAAAAATTAAATCAAGAATTGCATACAGTGCAACCTTGGGTCGTTCTCTTTAAGGAGCCAAAAATAAAATTGAATTCCTAAGTAACTAAATACAATGCAACCTAAGCTAAAAACTGGGATTTGTTTTGATTGACTAACAACTAAATGCAATGAATTAAAAATAATTTTAAATAAAATATTTTTGGTATTTTTAGTTTAAATAATTAATAAAGAGTGAATTGAATGATAATGCAAGTGATTAACAATAATAAAAGCAATCCTCCAATTGAATAACGCAGGCAATCATAGCTTCAATAGATATGAGAGTTATAAATAATGAATTAAGAATTATAATTCAGATTTAATCCAACAACCGAGCTACCTCGAATTGTCACAAAATATTTTTCAAAGTCCTAATTTATTAACTAACACCAGAATAATAAAATAGAAATAAATATATTAAAATCTAATGCTTAATTATAACTCAATAATTCATAAAAAATAGGATTAAAGCTAGCAAGAGATACAATGATCCAATAATTCAAACCACCTTAAAAAAATATTAAATACTCACTATAATCTCAATATTAAGTCTTAACCTAAAACAGAGTAATGAAATTTAGTTTCATTCAGTTCAATATCAAATGCTAAATAATAATCCAGTCACAATAATCCTCAAAAAATATAAAAAAATTATTATCAATCTTCCCAATAATTATAAAATTATCCTAAGACTTAGGAATCATAAAATAATTAATGGGTAAAAGATTAGAGTAACTTAAACTCCCATTTGATATCCAAAGCTCATGCCTTTGCCATTGAATAGGAAGATTAGGATGGTTAGCCACGCATAGCCATTAAAGTTGATACCAATGTCAAGATCTCACGGCTAACTAGGGTTATGGAGAGAGACAAAGGTTGGTCGCTGTGATGGTTTCTGCTATTCACGGTCTCTGCTCTATCGCTACATTGCTATTTTGCTATAGAGCATGGAGTGCAAAACGGAGATGGAAGGGAGGTGAGGATGGTGGTAGGTAAGTGAATGGCTTGGAGGAGATGGATGTTGAAAGAAATGTCACGGCCATAACCCTATTGAAGCTTTCACTTGTTGAAAGAAATGTTATTCTTTTTATAGCTGAATCACAAAAGAATAATAAACAAAACCTAATGGGCCAAATCGCAAGGTTTGGCCCATTGAGTCTCATAGTACTGTTTCTAGTTTTATGGTCTTTTGTTGTCATCTGTGAATTTTGATTTCTCCTAAATTCCTGAAATATAAAATCATAATAATGTAATACCTTTTATTCCAAAAATAATTGTTTGGAAGAAATCGTAAAAATATAACAATTATGCTCCTATAAAGCACTAATTAAATGTAAGGTATATTAATCTAAATAGTGCATAAATAATATAATTATGGACCAAATAATGACCAATGCCCACTAAAATGATATGGGTAAATATATAAAAATATGGGTTTGTTAACTCTCCCACACTTAGCCTTTTACTCCTGGGCAAAATATCAGTCAAATGAATCCAACAGTTAAACTTAGTACAAGCAAACATAAAACTGACAAGGTAAGAATATGCAATCAATTCAAACAACTTCTATCCCTAATCAATCAATAGCCATTGAATGCTTCGGAGCAAAGAAATTAATACAAGAGACATAACAATATAGAGGAAGGGAAACATAATAGAACTCTCATGGTATAAGTATCTCACTCAACTCTCAAATATAGGGATTTTTCACTCAATCCACCTATATTAGTACCTACCATAGGCTTGTAAAGATTCTATTATTTCTACTATTAACATACCATAGATTCATTATTAAAGGGACTTTATTAGATTATAATGTTGGTGAAAGGCTAATGAATGGATGGAATTAAATGTGTAAAAAGTTTAATGCATGAGTATTAATAACAGTTTAAAGTAAACTAAAGTATGACTATTAAATAAACAATAATCTTTAATCTTTAACCACTAAATGATGCATTATTTCAAACTTTATTCCTTGTTGCCAATTTTTTTCTCTTATTTTTTTCAAACTTCTTTCTTGGCTTTTTCTGCACATTTTCTTCTCTTTCTTTTCTTTTCTATTTCTTTTCTCCTTTTTTATTGGAAAACCCATCCTTAAAATGATAAAGTTAGCAACATCAATAATGCACATTTAATCATAAAGAACATAATATAACTCATGCAAATCACTTGTTCAAAATTAATAGAATGAAATGAAAGTGGGCTCAAAGGGGTAAGCAAAAGTCAGTCGAGATGGCTTGTGTTTGGGTAAAAGGGTTTAGAATTAAATACTCCTATCATGCTCATAAATCCAAGTAATAATGCAGTTTTGAAAAAGAATTTAGACAAGTTCTAGAGGTTAACCAAATTAGGTGGAAATCACACAAGATAAGAAAAAAAAGTAAGGCTCAATAATCCTTCCAATAAGGCTTTCTCTAAGATTTTTCCACCCTAAGATCAAGCTATGAAACAAGGTTAATAACACTACACCAAGAGCACTCCACTATACTAATCAACATAGAATATAAATAACTCAAATCAAAATGCATTCTTACCCATCCATGTCAATGTTTACATGCATAAAGAAATAAGGATTTAAAAATAAAGCTCAAGGATTATAAAAGTCAAGTAGAAGGTGGGAATCACAACAGAAAATTGCCCATACAGTAGTCTAAAACCTAATCAGTTAAGCTCAAAGGGTTCAAAATTTTTGAATTTGTCAAATTATGGTGATTCAAGCAATGGCAACATGAATTAGCAAAAGCAATCCCTCCCCACACTTAAACCATGCGTTGTTCTCAATGCATCACTAAAGCATATATCAACGGAAGAAGGGAAGATGATTAAAGATCCATGTACTAATGGGATATTTATTCAAAGAAAAAAAAACTAATGTAAAATAATAAATCCTTAAAATGCTACCTATTTTAAAAATATTATTAAAAGATATAAAGCAATAAATCTAAATTATTCTAACTTTTACTACTGGGATAGTCCCTACCTGTTATGGCCCAGGAATTTGTATACTTTAAAAATAATAATAATTTAACAAAAGATTTCTAGTGAAGAAAAATTCAATGAAAGTAGGGTAGCAGAGTGGTCTTTAGGTGCAGGCTTAAAGAAGATATCCTGTGTTCGAACTTTGGCCATTGCGGGAAGTGATGATTTCTTTTATTTTCCATCACGTGAAATTACCATTTTGCCCTTGCCCCTTTAACCTTCAGACTCCATACCTCTTCCTTCATTTTGTTCTGCAACAAGTCAGCGAGGCAGCAAGAATCAGTAGAGAGCGATGGCAAGCGTTTCATGCCATCGATACCGTGCACGCAGGCTATTGCTTCTGTCAATTCCCTCTGCTCTATTCTTTTTATCAGCGCTTCATCTCCGCATTCTTCAGTCAGATTCGTGACGAGAGAAGGAGATAGAAAGCGACAGAAGAAAGGAAGGAAGCTGAACTTGCGACGCCGGTGACTGGATAGCAGAATCATTGGCGAGGAGAGTTCTCTGGCTCTATATCATCTACTGTCAGAGTGTTACTCTCTATTGCCTCATCCTCAGCCAAGAACCAGAGCGAGGTTTGGGGAGGAATTCATTAGTGAGTTGTTGGAGACAGCGAAGGGTGGTCACCGGCTGAGTTAGAAGTGTGTCGGTAGTTCCTGGCTGGTGTTGGCGTCGTGATCCCCCATCGCTGTTTTATTCCAAATCTGTTGTTGGGGAATTCTAAAGCTCTGAAGTTCTTCTCTGTCGCCACGGGGAGGGTCACAGGTTGCGTTAGCGAGGTAAGCTTCCTCGATGCCCCACTCTTCTTCCTGCAGTTTGTGTTAATACTTGGGTATGAGAGTTTCTATTGGTTGTGAAATGCATGTTTATGAGCATTGTGTTGGATTGGTCTGTTTTAGGGGGAAAGGTAGATAAATGGAGCAGGGTAGAGGCTGTGAAATTTCTATTGAACTTGAGGCTGTGTGTGTATATATGTTTGCCATCATTATATGCTTATTGATATCGTTGTGCTGTTGATGGTAGTGTTGTCGCAGGAAGGGGGTTGGTCAGGGGATGTTGAGTGTGTGCGTGTCACGTCCCTATTTCTGGACCGTGACCGGCACAGAATATGAATACATCATATTCTGAAAGCCTATCATTTTAAGTAAAACCATTAATTCTCCATAGCATTTTTCAAAATCATACAAACATTTTCTAAGGTTCATGCAGAGCACTTTCCTTTCCAAAATAATTAAAGTTCTTAAGAAGCAATTACATCAAAAGTAGTTCTTATCAAATGAAACTTCGGATCAACAGCAAGGCTCTTTACCACTTTCAGGTGACAATCCACCGAAGCATAGCATGAGGCTAACCAATCCATGCCCAGTATGACATCAAAGTCTATCATATCAAGTATCATCAAATCGACAAAACTTTCTCTACCCTCAACAGACACTTCACAAGATTTGTACACTTGTGAAACTGACAAAGATTCCCCAACAGGGGTAGCCACAGTGAAAGGACAATCAAGTCTAACTGAATTCTTATCCATCATCTTAGCAAAATATTTTGAAATATAAGAGTGTGTCGAACCAGGGTCAAACAATGCATAAGCCTTTTGAGAACATATAGAGATAATACCTGTGACCACAGCATTGGAAGCCCGAGCATCTTGCCTTGTCATTGCGTAAACCCTAGCTTGACCTTGGCCTGAAAGTTGTGCTCTCTTCTTTGGAGGTCGTCCTGATGTACCTCTACCCATAGAGGCAGAAGTTGCTCCTACAGACGGAGCTGCAAAAGTAGTAGGGTGGGGAGAAGGTCTAGCTGATCCATAACTCGAGGCTGATTGAGCAAACGGACACTCTTTCTTCATGTGACCCGGCTGTCCACAACCATAACACACCCCCAAGGACTTCAGACAAACCCCTGAATGGTGCTTCCCACACATATTACAGGTAGGCCTGGAATAACTAGTCTGGCTCCCCCCAGACTGAGGTTTAGTACCTCCAAACTTCGGTCCTGAATCAGGAATGCCCACAGAAGATCTATAAGATCTGGGCACTGGCCGCATATCAGCTGACGAGGGTTGGCCCTGAGGGCGGTTACCCTTAAATGATCCTTGGAACCTTTCGTTCCCAGTCTTCTGCTTCTTAGAAACCCCTTCTTCTTCCATGTGCCTTAACTCAATTCTCAAAGCACAGTCAACCACATCAGCATAAGAAGCAAAATGATTTAGCATCGGGGCCACAGCATCATGAATATGTATCGGTAATCCCTGTATAAACCTACCGATTCTATCCCTCTCCGACGGAATCAAGGTAGATGCATACGATGAAAGTTCTGTAAATCTTCTGTCATACTCGGCCACAGACATCCCCGAAGTACACTTCAACAGAAGAAATTCTTTAACTCTAGCATCCTTCTTGCTCTGGGGAAGAAAATGCTTCAGGAAAAGATCCTTAAAATCTGCCCATGACAATAATGATACTCTATCCCCCTGAAATCCTGGTACCGTCTTACTCCACGCATTCGCAATCCCCTCAAGTCGAAACAAGGCAAACTCTACGTATTGCACATCTAAACATCTCAAAGCCCGGCATCTCTTCTCAATTCCTTCCAGGAACTCAATGGGTTCCTCTCGAGAGTCAAACCCTGAGAACTTCGGAGGATCCAACTTTATAAACTCTGATAGCCTAACTGCGATGGATTCTTCCTCTATAACCTGGGGTGTTCCTACTGGAGTCTCGTGCCTAGAGGACGTAGAGATCTCAGGAGACTGTGGGTGAGATGGTTCTGCCTCAGATAGAATTTCCTGAAGAGGTCTAAGGGGTCGACCTCCCCGAACCCTAGCACCCCTACGACCCTGTCCTCGGCCTTGAGGAGGCAAATCACTTCGCTGAGCAGAGCCTTGATCCGAAGCCCTAGAGCTCCCTCTAGACTGAACTCGTCTAGGCGGCATTTAACTATTCATAAAACATAGAAAATCTTCAGTTTTTAAATAAATACGTTTCTGAAATAATAGGAAAATACCACTTTTGAATTTTTCTTAGAGATCTTCAGAGATGCCACAATTATAGTTATGCCCGGGTTCATAACGATAATTGAGACCCCATCGAAGTATCCCTGCTCTGCTTAACCATAGAAAAAACTTGGCTCTGATACCAAATCTCATAACCCCTTTCATTGGTGACACTCTTAAAAACACTTTATCTCCGGCCATGAACTCTAATTCCCTGCGACGATGATCTGCATAAGATTTCTGTCGACTTTGAGCCACCAACAATCTTTGTTGAATCACCTTCACCTTTTCTTTAGCATCTAGAACCAAATCAGGTCCTAATATCATTCCGTCTCCAACTTCAAACCATCCAATTGGAGATCTACACTGCCTCCCCTTCGGGGACATCCGATAAAATTGGAACGATACAGAGAAGATTAGCATGGCCCCTGCGCAAGGATGACACGCACAAATCGAGAAAATGTATATGAATGTTCTTATGCCTGTGTTGCTAAAGTTGCTGTGGATACATGGGTTGGGAATGTATTACTGTCATGATAAATATGAATCTGCTGTGGGTATTTGCGAATTAAGGAAAGAAGAAAGGATTGGAGAATTGTACTGTTATGCGTATGTATATGTATGCGCTGGGTATGCATGCAGTGTGAAGGTATATATGTGTGTATGTGGTCATGCTGTCAAAGGGAAGAGGAGGCAGAAGCATGCCATAGTGGGTTGTGTTGAATTGAATGGAAAGATTATATTGATATAGCTTGCTGTGTGGTGTTTTCAAGTGATGAATAATTATATTAAAGAAAATGAGTTGGAATGTTAGGTTAAAGATACTTTATTTCTGTTGGAACTTTAGTTAGAATGTTAAAATGCTATTTCAAAATACCAGGGGATTTAGAAAGGAAAGCAATTGAAGTGGTTGGACTGAAAGAGTAGCTGTTTAGGAGCGTGGCAGGTGAGTGAATAACGTTCCCTACAAATTTACATTTTCAAATGCATTGTTATTTCAAATGATGAATTTCAAATATGGATTTCGAAAAGCAGGTTTTACGAAATTATGGTTTAAATCATTAGATATGATTTTCTTTCGATTAATTTACAAAAGGTTATGATTATGCATGAAAATGGATAAAGAAGCTTTAGAAAAAGATTTGACATTGAACTGATGTTATTCATGAAATATTTCTCTGTGAATTGCATATGTTTTTACAGTAACTTGACTTTGTAAGTTCATGCTGGGGTAACAGAAATTCAAAGTGATTTTATCAATGATTATGATATTTTGAAACGATTGAGATCTTTACATGTGAAAAGGACCCCACGCATGATGAAAATGTTTTAGGACGGAATACAGAACGCTGGTTGCTAACAGCAGTACTGTTAGTCCTTGGTGCACCTTGGTATTCGAGCTTGACAGTTTGTGGCATAGCCACCAGAATTATTTCGTGGGATTTATTCTCGCGACAGTTTGTGGCATAGCCACCAGAATTATTTCGTGGGATTCGTTCTCGCGACAGATAGTGGCTTCGAGCCACCAGAATGGTTAGTTACCCTCGTGGACTGTGTGTCCACGTCAGTTTTCGTTCTGTTGAAATCCTACAGAAAGATCATGGTTATAAAAAGATTGTTTTGAATAAGTTATTTGAAACAGTTATTTCCTACGGTTATTTCCCCTGAAATACAAATGTTTACGAAAAGGTTTGCATTAGATTATGAAGTGTTAAGAAATACATGTTTAAGATGATTATGTATTGATTATTTTCCGCATTCTTTTAAATCATGTTTTTGGGACGTTATTCACGAGTAGATTTTTGGCTTCAGATAGTGCAGGTGACCCTATTTCTCCAGCTGAGCGGTAAAGAGCCTTGCTGTTGATCCGAAGTTTCATTTGATAAGAACTACTTTTGATGTAATTGCTTCTTAAGAACTTTAATTATTTTGGAAAGGAAAGTGCTCTGCATGAACCTTAGAAAATGTTTGTATGATTTTGAAAAATGCTATGGAGAATTAATGGTTTTACTTAAAATGATAGGCTTTCAGAATATGATGTATTCATATTCTGTGCCGGTCACGGTCCAGAAATAGGGACGTGACAGTGCGTATATATATAAAAGCGTATGATATTGTCATGGGAGTTCTAGAGTTGCTGCTGGGTTATGCCTGGTCAAGTCTGTGTGAAAATATGTTAGATGGGTCAAAGTATGAGCATTGGATTTTGAGTGGAGCTATGGAATTCCAATAAGGTTATTTAGGTAGTGTTGTCAAGATTGAGATAAATATGCATGTGTGCGCTGTGTTGACAGTTCTGGGGCTTTGTTTGAGGGAGATTGGTATGTATGTGCAGATATATATATATAAATTTAAGGCATAACTGTTCTGATTGAGTTGAAACATAAGGTACATATGCATAAATGTATATGTGTGATGATGCTGTAGGAAGAAAAATGGGAGGAGCTGCTAGGTTTTGTGTTGGAGTTTGTAACTTACTGTTTTGGAATTTGGGATTAGTACATCAGTTTTGAAGCCATTGATTTGAAACTAAAGCAAGTTATGGGTTATTATTGGAGTAAAGTTACGCTCAAGAGTATTTCAATTTAGTGAAAAGAATGCTGTGAGGATTAGAAGCATCATAGGAAACTATTTGAGCTATTATAGTTGTTTTGAAGGCAATAAAGTGCTAACCTTAACATTGAGATAAGTTCTGGGTTAGAGGATAGTTGTTGTTAATAAAGGGTTTAATGAGCCCTGTCGTTGGAACTGATTTAAAGTGATAAATTCAACATTTTATGAATTGATTTGCATTGAGGTTTTGGGAAGTATTAAAGAGTGGTAGAACTGAAGCTAAGGAAGGGAAATCACTGATTAATTGATGAATTTAATTGTCTATGGGTTTTCATTAAGTGTGTTAAATGGTTGGACAAGGGAAGATAGATATATTAGGGTATGGATTATTCAATTTAATGTGATTGCAAGGTTTAAAGATTTCCATAACCAAAAGTTATAGTCTTACAGATTTTAAGTAAGGAAAATAGTTTTTGGAAAAATGGATGAATAGTAATCATTGATGGAACGTTTTATCTTTAGAAAGCTTGGGAAAATTTGACCAAAGAAATGTTATAAGATCTCTTTCCAAAAAGTAATTATGACCTGGGGTAATGCTCGCTATCTAGGAGGGTTGGAAGCATGTAGTGTATGGTTGTATGTATATTTGATTGAATCAATGTCGGATGGTTGATGGCTTAGGAGTATATGTGTTGAGTCTTTGTGGATTTATTGGAAGCATGAAATGAAAGGGAATATTAGGTTAAAGATGATTTATTTTTGTTGCAATGTTGATTAGAATGTTAATATATTATTTCGGGATATCAGGGAATTGAGATGTGATTATAATCGAAAGTGATTGGCTGAAATGGGTAAAGGTTTTGGAGCGTGACAGGTGAGTGAATAACGTTCCCTAAAATTTATATTTTCAAATGCATTGTCATTTCAAATGATGAATTTCACATATGGATTTCAAAAAGGCAAATTTTATGAAAGTATGGTTTAAATCGTTAGAAATGATTTTCTTTCGATTGGTTTACAAAAGAATTATGATTATGCATGAAAATGGATGAATAAGCTTTTTGAAAAGAGTTTGGCAAAAGTTGCATTGAACTGATGTTATTCATGAAATATATTCCTATGCGAATTTCATATGATTTCACAGTAACTTGATTTTAAATATACATGCTGGGGTTTTTGAAATTCAAAGTGGTTTTTACCAACAGTTATGGCATTGAAACAGTTGAGATTATTACATGTGAAATAAACCCCACGCATGATGGAAACGTTTTAGGACAGAATACAGAACGCTGGTTGCTAACAGCAGTACTGTTAGTCCTTGGTGCACCTTGGTTACTCGAGCTCGACAGTTTGTGGCATAGCCACCAGAATTATTTCATGGGATTCATTCTTGCGACAGTTTGTGGCCTTGAGCCACCAGAATTATTTTGTGGGATTCATTCTCACGACAGTTTGTGGCTTCGAGCCACCAGAATGGTTAGTTGCCCTCGTGAACTGTGTGTCCATGTTTGTTTTCGTTCTGTTGAAGTTCTACAGAAAGATTATGGTTTAGAAACGATTGTTTTACAACAATTGATTTGAAATAGTTATTTCAGATTGATTTGAAACGGTTACTACAGATTGTTATTTTCCCTAAAATACAAATGTTTACGAAAAGGTTTACAATAGATTACGAAGTGTTATGAAATACATTTTCAATAGAATTATGCATTGTTTATTCCTGCATTCTTTTAAACCATGTTTTGGGACGTTATTCACGAGTAGATTATTTGGCTTCAGATAGTGCAGGTGACTTTAATCCTTTCGCTGAGCAGTAAAAAGCCTCGTTGCAGATCCGAAGCGTCGTTTTTGACAAATACTACTTTTGATGTACTTACTGTTCTAAAGAACTTGTAATGTTTGGAAAAGAAGGTAAATGCTCCACATAGACCTTAGAAAAGATTGTGTTATTTTGAAAAATGTTATGTAAACTTTAAACGTTGTATTTGAGGTTTTAGGCTTTCAGAATATGAAATTGTTCATATTTCGTGCCGGTCACGGTCCAAATTTCGGGACGTGACACTACCCCACACTTATCTCAAACAATAAATCTCAAGAAATCATAGGGTGAGGAGGCAAGGAAGGAAAGGGACAATCTTGATGACAAAATCTCTTCAAACTCTTGTAAGAGAAGTTCTTATCCTGGATGACAAACATGCATATCTTCATTGCAACTCCATCTCCTAAATTATTCTTCATTGATGGTAGTGGTTCTGGATTAATTGGAGGAGCCCTAATATAGGGGATATAATGACCACTATACAATTTTCTTAAGTAAGGCACCTGCAAGAGATTTGACAAAACGCAAGCAACATCTTTTCTAACTCCAAGTATAGGACAAGAATCAAAATACTTGAAATCGTGAAAAGCCTTCAAGCGTGAAAGGTTAGTAATCAAGATACCAAATGTCAAAACTTTATAAGATATATAAGAACACAAGTATTTCTCATATCTAATAAAATCAATAAGACTCCTTTCAGTAAGAGTCTTGACTTTAACATGAGGAATTAGAATGTAATCATCAGTGATTAAGTCTTTATCATGTGTTAAATCACATGACAATATTTCATCCTTATCAGAACCCTCCTTTTCATCCTCTTGAATGGTAGACATAAATTACGATGGTTTGGGCTTGGTTTTATGCCTCCTTTCCTTTGTTATGGCATTTTGTGGCTCTAGAGTTACTTTCTCAATTATTATGGTAGCCTTTACTTCATCATGTAATTCCTTGGATCCTGACAATACAACAAAAATACCTTCCTCAAACTTATCAAGTGTAGAATCAGTAGTAATATCATAATTGAAATAAGATGATGCATAAAAATCATGAGTAGTAGAAAGCCAACTATCTATCTCTAAATAATAGACACATGATATGCTACCCTCACTGCACATAAATGAGAAGGATGGGAGAAAGATAGACAAGTAAAAGTATTGCCATGCTTCATAAGCATGTTATACCTGTCAGGTTCATACACATCAGTGTCCTCATCACATATGAAGTCGGAAGGTGGTACTTTCTCCAATTGTATCATTGTGATAGTTGTAGGCTCTTCATCATTTTGCACCACTGGTTATTTCTGAGACTGCTCCAAGAGCTTTTTTTCTTGTAGGCTTTTAGATTGAATAGAGGCTTCTTTCTCAACTTGGAAAATTTCTTGAGCAGTGTAGGCCAGAGGAGACTCAAATTTTATTTCCTCATCAACCAGTTCTTCATCCTCTTCATTATTTTCTAATTGCATTTTCTTTGCTCCACTTTCCTTAATACTTCTTAGTGTGACTGCATTCACGGATTGAGGATTTATCACTATATTAGAGGGTATAGAACCAATATTCTTTGCTTGTTGTTCACTCAAGTTGTTAGAGAATTAAGCAACAAAAGTGTTCAATTTCTCATGCTTAGTCTCCATTTGCTCCAATTTAGAGAACACATTTTGTAGACATGAGTCCATCTTATTCTTCATAACATGTAACTTAACCTCAGTTTCTAAATTATGATGGTCAAAATTTGAATTAAGTTCAGTAATACCTTTCATGATCATAGCAAGTTTATTACCTCCAGAAAAAGAAAACGATGTCCCTTGATTAGACACAACTTGATTGGAGAAATTTTCTTGAGTGTTGCCTTGATCCCCAGCCTATCTAGAGTCATGGTGATTTCTCCAACCTAGGTTATAGGTATTAGAGTAGGGATCATCACCTGCAAAGTCATAGAATCTAGGTAAGGAAGAATTTAATGCTCCTTTAATTTTAAAATTCATATCATCTTTATAAAGTCATAAAGATCATAATTAATATTGGAATTATAAATCTCCCTCATACTTCTATTATCCTCATCATTATGCCATAAATTGGTCTCATTATACATGTTCCCATTAAACCCATTATATCCATTAATATCATTAAAATCATTCATGGTTTCTTTTTCATGATTCAGAATCATTAATAGACAAGAGTTCACTATAGTTAGCTGACAGATAAAAAGAACAAAATAAAAGAAAAAAAACAAATAAAACAAAATGAATCAAACAAAACACAAAAGAAAAAAAAAGAAAAAGGAAGAACCAAATAAAAAAATTTAACCTAAATTCTTATTTTTATTTTTTAAAAAAATCAATGAAAATACGAATGCAAAAACTTATGCAAACTAACTAAGATAGACTCAACAAATAAATAAATAAATCTCAGTCAATGTTACTTGACATTTAGTTATTAGGGAACCAATTTCTTCGATCTTTGGCAACGGCGCCACTTGAAACAACCTTACGTCTGATGTCGCCTTAGGGTTACTTCAAAAATTAAATCAAGAATTGCATATAGTGTAACCTCGGGTCGTTCTTTTTAAGGAGTCAAAAATAAAATTGAATTCCTAAGTAACTAAATACAATGCAATCTGAGCTAGAAAATGTTATTTGTTTTGATTGGCTAACAACTAAATGCAATGAATTAAAAATAAATTTAAATAAAATATTTTTGGTATTTTTAATTTAAATAATTAATAAAAAGTGAATGGAATGATAATGCAAGTGATTAATAATAATAAAAGCAATACTTTAATTCAATAATACAGGCAATCATAGCTTCAACATATATGAGAGTTATAAACAATGAATCAAGAATTATAATTAAGCTTTTAATCTAACAACTGAGCTACCTCGAATTGTCACAAAATATTTTCCAAAGTCATAATTTATTAACTGCTTCTAGAATAATAAAATATTAATAAAGATATTAAAATCTAATACTTAATTATAACTCAATAATTCATTAAAAATAGGATTAAAGCTAGCAAGAGATACAATAATCTAACAATTCAAGCCACCTTGACAAATTACTAAATATTCACTATATAATCTCAATACTAAATTTTCACCTAAAACAGAGTAATGAAATTTAGTTTCATTCAGTTCAATATCAAATGCTAAACAATAATCCAGTCACAATAATCCTCAAAAAATATAAAAAAATTATTATCAAGTTTCCCAATAATTATAAAATTATCCTAAAACCAAGGAATCATAAAATAATTAATGGGTAAAAAATTAGAGTAACTTAAACTCCCCTTTGAGATCCAAAGCTCATGCCATTGCCATTGAATAGGAAGATTAGGATGGTTAGCCACGCATAGCCATTAAATTTGATGCCAACTTCAAGATCTCACGGCCAACCAAGGTTACAGAGAGGAGATAGAGATTGGTCACTGTGATAGTTTCTATTGTTCATAGTCTCTGCTCTGTCACTGTGTTGTTGTTTTGCTACAGAGCATGGAGTATAGAACGGAGATGGAAGGAAGGTGGAGATGGTGGTAGGTGAGTGAATGGCTTAGAGGAGATGGATGTTGAAAGAAATGTCATGGTAACACCCCTGCTGAAGCTTTCACTTGTTGGTAGCAAGAATTATTTCTCGCGGCACAGTGTGTGTGCATCTTCAATCCTCCTCCACCGTCTTTCTCTGCATATATGTGTGCGCTTTTTAAAGCTAAATCACAAAAGAATAATAAACAAAACCTAATGGGCCAAATTGCAAGGTTTGGCTCATTGGGTCTCATAGTACAGTTTCTAGTTTTATGGTCCTTTGTTGTCATCTGTTAATTTTGTTTTCTCCTAAATTTCTAAAATATAAATCATAATAATGTAATAGCTTTTATTCCAAAAATAATTGTTTGAAATAAATCATAAAAATATGACAATTATCCCCTATCAAGCACTAATTAAATATAAAGTATATTAATCCAAATAGTACACAAATAATATAATTAATGACCAAATAATGACAAATACCCATTAAAATGATATGGGCAAATATATAAAAATATGGGTTTGTCAATATCCTTCGTCACTCATGGTATTATGTACCGGAATGCTAGAATACTTCACCAGAAACTAATTCCTAAAGGCAATGTTAAGGTCACGGTCAAGTGCATAAAGAATATAATAGGCATTACACTTGTTCCTTGCCCTATTGATGGGGTCAAAATATTGGAGCAAGCTCCAGGGTAATATATTATGTAGTCAACATAACTGATCAAATTAAGAAAGTATGTCATACTGGAACTAGTGCCAGAGAAGGTTCTGAAGAAGGAAACTCCAAAGGGCCTAGAACCAAAAAAGGCGCCAAAGAAACCCAAGGTTCAAAGGGTGAAAGTAGATGAGCTCAGCCTCTTCTTGAGAACATATCTTAGAGATATTTTGCTATATCAATGCTCTACTCTATGGCAGCAGGATTGGATGAAGCACTTAGTTTCACAATTCTATCTAGGGTTTTGACCACACAGGAGAATTACAAATTTACCCTAGACAGGAAAGACAGTGTAATTCCTCAATTTTTAGGAGCTGGATTCAACTGTAATCTAGTTTGCCATATAGTAAGTTGCAACTTTATTTTAATACTTTATGTTTAACTATTCATGCAGTACTGACTCCTATCTCTATATGTAATAGCCACTTCTATCGAAGATACATGGAAGAAGTGAAAGGAGATACATTTAGCTTCATGTGTTCTCAACCTGTCTAAGAGATAGGCACCAATAGGAGCTCAAGGATTATGTACATGGTTGACATTATGACTTGTATCAGGAGGAAGATATATTTTATACCTTATATTAAAGGGTAAGTATACTCTTATATTTAGCACATTCATACATATTACTCTACATTCATATACAACATTATTCATATTTAGTAGTATGCATTGGACTCTGCTTGTCATAGCCGCTAAAGCTAATGTGGTATACTAGTTTGATTTGTTGTTTGGACGGCCAGATACCAAGATTTTATCCATCGTCAACACGTGAGTATTTTTTCACAGATTTGTTAATATAAAAAATTTAGTAAGTTATATGATACTTTTTTCTAATTGGAGATAGGGTTGTGCAAGGCTTCCATTTGGTTAGTGGCCATCCCGGTAATCCAAATCTTTTATGCATTTATCCTCAAGTAAGTACTTTCCAAATAATTAAGTTTCAGTTTTTCAGTTTTAGTCATTAATGTGCTATGTGTTTCTCCATTTTGTTAATACCACCATCAACTAGGCAGTGTTAAGTGCGGATATAATATAATTCGATATATGCACGAGATCATTGAGATAGGGATCATGAATAGCTTAAATGAGGTATGAAGTGATCAATATTTAGACTTTTTCAATTTATCACATCTTATATGTATTTACCTATTACTTCTAACTTGCAGTTGTTCGAGAAGAATAAAAAGAGCTTTGAAGATGATCAAATCCTCTCAATAATGGAAGCTTTGGCAAAAACCATGTTGGAGAACTTGCCTTAATCAAGCATCCATTTCATTTGTGTATATGATTGTACAATATCTGTTTATGTATGCTTGTATGATAATAATTTGAATTAATTATTACTATATATTGACATTTAATTTGGGTTTTTCTGTTACTTACTTACTTTGCTGCCTACATTCTATCTTCATTATGGAAAATACAAGGCAGTATAGATGGAAAAATTAAAAGAAAATGTAACAAAAAATTAAACCTTTAACGGCAATTTTTCTTAAAATCTCCATTACAGGTATATACTGTAACAATAGTTAAAATATAAACCACTGTTATATTGTTAAACTATAATGGCGGTTGTACAGGAAACTACCATAAAATACTTAACATATAACAACAGTTTTCCAACTGCTGTAAAAAGCTAGATATACAATGGCAATAGAATTCACGATAGTAAAAAAACATCCGTGAAAGGTCACTTTTAACAGCTGCTGTATGACTTTTTTCTAGTAGTATCTGGTCCTAAATATAAGATCTAGTTTGTAGAACAATTTATACTATAAACTTTTTCTTATATTTAGGACAAAAGGAATATGTTAGTTACTTGTAAAAAAATATGAAAACCCATTAATTAATGTGTGCATTTAATATAGCTACTTTAGAAAAATGATTATAAATTTGGAGTACAAAATAAATTGAGATCTTATATTCAAGACTAAATATAATCCTAACTAACTCTTATATTAATGATAGAATCTATATCATAGCTTTGCTTGTCATTGGAAATATTCCACAGACAATTAATCAAAGTATGATAGGCTATAGCTGCTATAAAAGTTGATATTAAAATTAGATTCCCCCATATCTCTTTAAGCCACCCATGCTTATGCATCAACAAATCACCAATCCATCTTAAAATAATTACTATTTCAGTCTTTAATATAAGATATATTTAACTAATTTTATTAGATTAAAAAAGTTGGTTAAATTAGTTAATATAGCATGTTTTCTCTAAAAAAAGCCCATCAAGGGCTTACCCTAATTCCCAGCTAAGAAAGAGGGAGTGGATTAAGAAAAAATATTATGGTATTTTAGAAAACACATGACATATTAACTAACTTTATTAATTTAATTAAATTAGTTAAATAGATATTATTAGGGGTGTTCACGGGTCGGGACGGGACTAGGACAATCCCGTCCCGTGTCCCATCCTGATACAGGACATGGGACACATTTTTTGTCCCGTGTCCCGTCCCGTCCCGAATATGTCCCAATCCCCTTCGGGACCAGGACGGATTCGGGAATTCCCAAACCCTTTTTTTTAAAAAAAGAATATAAAAATATTATTTTATAAATTATTCTATATAAAAAATTACAACAACTTCCTCATTTTACTATTACTCCCTGATATGATTTACAAAAGGAAACAAAAAAAGAAATTTACTCTTCATTAAGTATAATTTATAAAAGGAAAAAAGAAAAAGAAAAAAAGTCAGGACGGGACGAGACGACCCTCCGTCCTGTCCCGATCCTAATATTGTCCCGTCCCGAAGGGGACCCGTATCGGTCTGTTTTAGGACGGGACAGATCCGTCTTGAAATCTCTGGGACCAGGACGGGACACCCATGAACACCCCTAGATCTTATATTAAAGATTTGAGGTGTAGTAAAAAAATTAAAGCGGACCAAGAATGTCACGTCCCAAAATTTGGACCGTGACCGGCACAGAATATGAAAAATTTCATATTCTGAAAGCCTAATACCTTAAATAAAACATTCAAATTTTCCATAACATTTTTCAAAATAACAGAATCTTTTCTAAGGTCTATGTGGAGCATTTACCTTCTTTTCAAAATAATACAAGCACTTTCTTAATGATAATTATATCAAAAGTAATTTTGTCCAAAAACGACGCTTCGGATCGGCAACGAGGCTTTTTACTGCTCAACGGGAGGATTAGGGTCACCTGCACTAACTGAAGCTAAATAATCTACTCGTGAATAACGTCCCAAAAACATGATTTAAAAGAATGCGGAAATAAACAATGCATAAACATGTTTCAATTAATATTTCACATTTCAATGCAACATTTTCTATAAACATTTTCTTTCAGGAAAAACATAATCCTTTTAAGCCCATAATCTTTTCTGTAAACTTTATTATTTCAGAGATTCAATTTGCAATAAATATTTCAAATCAATCGTTGTAAAACAATCCTTTCAAAAACTATAATCTTTCCATCGGACTTTAACAAAACGGGAACAGACGTGGACACACAGTCCATGACGGTAACTAACAAATCTGGCAGCTCGAAGCTGCTAACTGTCGGTGACTCAAGGCCACTAAGCTTCGCGAGTATGAAACCCACGGTGAAATCTGGTAGCTCAGCCACTACCCTTCGTGAGTACGAAACCCACGGTGAAATCTGGTAGCTTAACCACTACCCTTCGCGAGTACGAAACCCACGGTGAAATCTGGTAGCTCAGCCACTACCCTTCGTGAGTACGAAACCCACGGTGTAATCTGGTAGC
This sequence comes from Leucaena leucocephala, assembly GCA_037074615.1. NCBI lineage: Eukaryota > Viridiplantae > Streptophyta > Magnoliopsida > Fabales > Fabaceae > Leucaena > Leucaena leucocephala. The sequence goes on from CM073553.1 coordinate 7,170,488, forward strand.
TTAACCACTACCCTTCGCGAGTACGAAACCCACGGTGAAATCTGTCGTGCTCGGGTAACCAAGGTGCACCAAGGACTAACAGTACTGCTGTTAGCAACCAGCGTTCTGCATTCCATCCTTTCTAAAGCATTTACATCATGCATGGGGTTTATTTCACATGTAATAATCTCAATCATTTTAATGCCATAACTGTTGGTAAAAACAACTTTAAATTTCAAAAAAACCCCAGCATGTACATCTAAAATCAAGTTACTTTAAAAGCATGCGAAATTTGCATAAGAATGTATTTCATGAATAACATCAGTGCAACTTTTGCCAAACTCTTTTCAAAAGCAAATTCATCCATTTTCATACTTAATCATAATTCTTTTGTAAACCAATCGAAAGAAAATTATTTCTAACGATTTAAACCATACTTTCGGAAAAGTTATTTTTCATAAATTTATATTTGAAATTCAACATTTGAAATGACAATGCATTTGAAAATGTAAATTTTTAGGGAACGTTATTCACTCACCTGTGATACTCCAATTTATCTTACTATTGCTCTCCGCTTCAGAATATCAGCTTTCCTTTATTTCCCTAAGTTTTCCCTAAATAAAACATTCCATCAGGAATCACAAATAATTATTTTAAATCCCAAATGCTATTTATTTACTCGAAATCCAAAATCATAACCTTTTAATTTTCGCAAGTTTTCAATCTTATGACAATAATCAATTTCTAGAAACCTCTATCAATTCATAATCTTTATTTAACTCCACATCCTTATTTCCATAACTGATCTAAACTGAATCCATTTCCCCACATTATGAAAACATATCATCATTCTCCCTTTAGCCTTTAATTCCAACCATCAATTTCCATTTACCTCTAGTTTAATTCTTCTTACCAGATCATCTTTACCAACATATACACACATATACCATGCATAATAGCAGCAACCAACTTCATACTAACATACTTCTGTTTCCACATTTCTCTTCTTTCCAACAGCCACAACCACACATATATATACACACACATGCTTCCCAGAACAGCAACATGTATATGCATCGAGACAGCAAGTCAAAGCAATTCATTTATAAGCATATATATTCATATATTGTCTGACCATCTCCCCTAGGATTCCACACACACATGCAGCGACACATTCACATAAATAATATGCTCCAGTTCACTTTCCTCCTCCTCTTCCTTCTATTTTCTCACCCAAAGATAGCAACTCACATGTATATAAATACTTCTTTTAATTTAGAACAGCACCGCTCACACATTCTTAATCAGTTTTAACAGCAGCCCACACTCATAGACCCTTAACAGAGGCAAATGGCACCACCACAAACAGAAAACTGCTGGCATCACAATTTACAGCAATAAAGAAAAACAGAAATAGATACACACTTACAGATCGAACATTTCCCCAGCAGCAACGCATACATTCAGCCCCCTTTCAGTCCCATAACAAAGTCCACTCATACGCACAGTAGCAAGCTCTTACATATAACCACATATACCATAGGAAATTAACAGGGATAACCACCACAAAAGATTCTAGAATAAAGAAAGGAGATAAATATCCAAAAATTCCAGATTTCTACACCGAGACATGTCTAAATGTCTCGGTCAGATCACAGAGCAGAGATGCACAATACAGAAACCATACAGAACCACATACGCAGATGCATTAACCTCTCATGATTCCAAGGACAAACCCCAGAGCTCAAAATCTCAATGACGGAGAGCAGAGTCAGAGAACTCACCACTACCGTCGAAGATTCTGCAGTTTCTGTCACAGCTTAGCCAGTCTAGATCCCTTCCTCTTTTTCGTTGCTTCCTGTCTGAAAGAAGAATTCCCTGCCCCACCGACAATGGCAACACACTCAAACTCTCGCCCTTCACCGATTTCCCACTGCTTCCCCCATTCAATACTCTTCTGCCCCCTTTATCATGACGACGGCACTGTGGAAAGATTGACGACTCGAGTATGACAATACAGAGGGAAATGGACAGAACACGACATCGATGGCGTGCAATAATCTCCTGCGCTGTTCGCCTGCCGTCGCCTTCCTCTGCAGCCGCTGAGACATTGTGAAAGAAATAAGGAACATTGTACTGGCTCGACAGAGGAAAAAGAAAGAAAGGAGGGGTAAAATTGTAACTTCATATGCCAGAGAAAATAAAAACTTCCACTTCTGCAGTCACCAGAATTCGAACACAGGACCTCTGATTTTCATCCTCCGTCCCTGACCACTCTGCTACCCATTACTATTTGGAATTTTCTACCATGAATATATATTTATCCTATGATAGCATGATTTTAAAATTTGATAAATTCCTAAACCATAACATTCTTCCCCTCTTAAGAAATTCGGTCCTCCGAATTTGAAAATATGCGCACCTTCGCTCTCGAATAAATGCAGGTACTTGATTCGCATCTCACTCTTCATTTCCCGGGTAGCTACTTCTTTAGAATGTTTACACCATAACAATATCACTAAAAGAATCTCTTTTAATTTTAACTTCTTTACTTGTTTATTAATGATATCTACAGAATCACATAAACTTCTTGATATTTCACAACATGAGATGGTTCATACAGATATTTCCGTAGCATCGAAACATGAAACATTGGATGAATTCTTGATAACTCTGGTTGTAAGGCTAATCAATAAGTTACCGCACCAACTTTGTCCAAAATCTCAAAGGAACCAATATACCTTAGACTCAACTTGCCCTCATTCCCAAATCTCATAACACATTTCATTAGCAACACTCTTAAGAACACTTTATCTCCGACCATAAACTCCAATTCTCTACAATGATAATCCACGTAAGACTTCTAACGATTTTCAGCGGTTAAGATCCTTGGTTGAATCACTTTCACTTTTTTTTAGCATCTTAAACTAAATTTGGTCATAAAACCTCTCTGTCCCCAACTACAACCCATCCGATTGGAGATCTACATAGCTTTCCACAAAAGGCCTTAAATGGTGCTATTTGAATACTGGACTGATAACTGTTATTATAGGCAAATACCACTGATGGTAAATGCTTATCCCACTTCTACCAAAATCCATGATACAATACCTCAACATATCCTCAACATTATCCATCAGTTTGGGGATGAAAGACAGTGCTTAAATTAAATCGAGTACCTAATACTTTTAGAAATGATTCCCAAAATTGAGAAGTAAACTAGGGCCCTCTATCTGAAATGATAGACACTGAGACTCTGTGCAACCATAAAATCTCCTCAATGTAAATCTTGGCGTATCTAGCTGCACTATACGCGTCTTCACAGGAAGAAAATGAGCAGACTTAGTCAATCTGTCAATAATCGCCCAAATATAGTCAAAACTCTTTTTTTTTCCATTTCCACTCAAGTATTCCCAATCGTTACAATAGTCCCGCAAGCTTCTGATGCTTCGCTTAAACTTTTTGACACACCAAACAACGTGCAACAAAATCCACCACATTATTCTTCATACTATGCCACCAATACAACTTATTCTAATCTTAGTACGTCTTACCAATGCATAACATGCTAAAAATGTATTTCGTAATATCTCTTAATTTGATGCAAACCTTTCCGTAAATATTTATATATTAGGGAAAATATCAATCTGAAGTAACCATTTTAGATCAAACTGAAATAACTATTCCAAAGTATTTTCAGGAGAACCCGAAATCATCATAACCAAAACACTAATCATTAACTTGATTCCATCTAATCAAAGCTTCAAAATTCACGTAACAAGTTTATACACCTCTTTTGATTGCTGTCTAACAAAATTTCATAGGTTCCTCCCTAGAACAAAAACCTATGAACCTAAGAAGATCCAACTTAATGCATTCTAATAACTTGACTAAAATATTATCCGCTTCACTAATGCCGGGTTTCTTTACAAGTTTTATGCCTATATAATATAGAAATAACTAGAGGTAGTGAATTTGAAGATTTGGTTTTAAATAAGATTCATACAGAATTCTAAGGGGTCGACTTTCCCTGGCACCTAACTCCCTTATGACCATGTCCTCTCCCTCTATGGGACATTTCTCCTTGCTGAGCAGAGCCTCAATCCGAAGTCTTATCACTTCTAGAGCTTCTTCCAACATAGTGGACATCTAGGCGTCATTTAACTATACGCCAACAACATAGAAAATATTCAATTTCTGAGGAAAATATGGTTTCAAAATCACAAGAAAACCAAAACACTTTTAAATTCCCATAGAGATCTTCAGAAATACCTCAACTATGGTTATGCCCGGGTTCATAACAATAATTGAGACCCCACCGAAGTATCCTTGCTCCACATAGCCATAGAAAAACTTTTGGCTCTGATACCAAACTGTCACGTCCCAAAATTTGGACCGTGACCGGCACATAATATGAAAAATTTCATATTCTGAAAGCCTAATACCTTAAATAAAACATTCAAATTTTCCATAACATTTTTCAAAATAACAGAATCTTTTCTAAGGTCTATGTGGAGCATTTACCTTCTTTTCAAAATAATACAAGCACTTTCTTAATGATAATTATATCAAAAGTAATTTTGTCCAAAAACGACGCTTCGGATCGGCAACGAGGCTTTTTACTGCTCAACGGGAGGATTAGGGTCACCTGCACTAACTGAAGCCAAATAATCTACTCCTGAATAACGTCCCAAAAACATGATTTAAAAGAATGCGGAAATAAATAATGCATAAACATGTTTCAATTAACATTTCACATTTCAATGCAACATTTTCTATAAACATTTTCTTTCAGGAAAAACATAATCCTTTTAAGCCCATAATCTTTTCTGTAAACTTTATTATTTCAGAGATTCAATTTGCAATAAATATTTCAAATCAATCGTTATAAAACAATCCTTTCAAAAACTATAATCTTTCCATTGGACTTTAACAGAACGGGAACAGATGTGGACACACAGTCCACGATGGTAACTAACAAATCTGGCAGCTCAAAGCTGCTAACTGTCGGTGACTTAAGGCCACTAACCTTCGCGAGTACGAAACCCACGGTGAAATCTGGTAGCTCAGCCACTACCCTTCGTGAGTACAAAACCCACGGTGAAATCTGGTACCTTAACCACTACCCTTCGCGAGTACGAAACCCACGGTAAAATCTGGTAGCTCAGCCACTACCCTTCGTGAGTACGAAACCCACGGTGTAATCTGGTAGCTTAACCACTACCCTTCGCGAGTATGAAACCCACGGTGAAATCTGTCGAGCTCGGGTAACCAAGGTGTACCAAGGACTAACAGTACTGCTGTTAGCAACCAGCGTTCTGCATTCCATCCTTTCTAAAGCATTTACATCATGCATGGGGTTTATTTCACATGTAATAATCTCAATCATTTCAATGCCATAACTGTTAGTAAAAACCACTTTAAATTTCAAAAAAACCCCAGCATGTACATCTAAAATCAAGTTACTTTAAAAGCATGCGAAATTTGCATAAGAATGTATTTCATGAATAACATCAGTGCAACTTTTGCCAAACTCTTTTCAAAAGCTAATTCATCCATTTTCATACTTAATCATAATTCTTTTGTAAACCAATCGAAAGAAAATCATTTCTAACGATTTAAACCATACTTTCAGAAAAGTTATTTTTCATAAATTTATATTTAAAATTCATTTCCCCACATTATGAAAACATATCATCATTCTCCCTTTAGCCTTTAATTCCATAACTGATCTAAACTGAATCCATTTCCCCACATTATGAAAACATATCATCATTCTCCCTTTAGCCTTTAATTCCAACCATCAATTTCCATTTACCTCTAGTTTAATTCTTCTTACTAGATCATCTTTACCAACATATACACACACATACCATGCATAATAGCAGCAACCAACTTCATACTAACATACTTCTGTTTCCACATTTCTCTTCTTTCCAACAGCCACAACCACACATATATACACACACACATGCTTCCCAGAACAGCAACATGTATATGCATCGAGACAGCAAGTCAAAGCAATTCATTTATAAGCATATATATTCATATATTATCCGACCATCTCCCCTAGGATTCCACACACGCATGCAGCGACACATTCACATAAATAATATGCTCCAGTTCACTTTCCTCCTCCTCTTCCTTCTATTTTCTCACCCAAAGATAGCAACTCACATGTATATAAATACTTCTTTTAATTTAGAATAGCACCGCTCACACATTCTTAATCAGTTTTAACAGCAGCCCACACTCATAGACCCTTAACAGAGGCAAATGGCACCACCACAAATAGAAAACTGCTGGCATCACAGTTTACAGCAATAAAGAAAAATAGAAACAGATACATACTTGCAGATCGAATATTTCCCCAGCAGCAACGCATACATTCAGCCCCCTTTAAGTCCCATAACAAAGTCCACTCATACGCACAGTAGCAAGCTCTTACGTATAACCACATATACCATAGGAAATTAACAGGGATAACCACCACAAAAGATTCTAGAATAAAGAAAGGAGATAAATATCCAAAAATTCCAGATTTCTACACCGAGACATGTCTAAATGTCTCGGTCATATCACAGAGCAGATATGCACAATACAGAAACCATATAGAACCACATACGCAGATGCATTAACCTCTCATGATTCCAAGGACAAACCCCAGAGCTCAAAATCTCAATGACGGAGAGCAGAGTCAGAGAACTCACCACTACCGTCAAAGATTCTGCAGTTTCTATCACAGCTTAGCCAGTCTAGATCCCTTCCTCTTGTTCGTTGCTTCCTGTCTGAAAGAAGAATTCCCTGCCCAACCGACAATGGCAACACACTCAAACTCTCGCCCTTCACTGATTTCCCACTGCTTCCCCCATTCAATACTCCTCTGCCCCCTTTATCACGATGACGGCACTATGGAAAGATTGACGACTCGAGTGTGACAATATAGAGGGAAATGGATAGAACACAGTATCGATGGCGTGCAATAATCTCCTATGCTGTTCGCCTGCTGTCGCCTTCCTCTGCAGCCGCTGAGACATTGCGGAAGAAATAAGGAATATCGTACTGGCTCGACAGAGGAAAAAGAAAGAAAGGAGGGGTAAAATTGTAACTTCATACGCCAGAGAAAATAAAAACTTCCACTTCTGCAGTCACCAGAATTCGAACACGGGACCTCTTATTTTCATCCTCCGTCCCTGACCACTCTGCTACCCATTACTATTTGAAATTTTCTACCATGAATATATATTTATCCTATGATAGCATGATTTTAAAATTTGATAAATTCCTGAACCATAACAAAGAAGCCCTTTAAATTTTTTTGAGCTTGAAGTTTTGTTGGAATTATTGGATTTTTATCACATTTTGGTATAATCCCCTGGTCCCCTCCACTGGCTGTAATAGTTTAATTTTCTTCATCTCAATTATGGTTCTCTCTGAAAATAATTACTTTTCCTTATTCCCATAATCCCATTTATGTCATACAACACTATTTGCGACTTATATATATATATATATATATATATCTGAAAATTTTTGTCTTGTTCAAAAGGACCCGAGGGAGTAGTTGTTAAACCTACAATTCATGAGTATACATTAATCATTAGAATGCTCATCTTATTAGTGAAAGGTACGTAGCCAAAAATAGCAACATTTTTTCTCCAAAATAATTACAATTTTTATTTTATATATTTTTTTAATTCCTTCTCTCAATCTCCGGAGGAGCAATGCGTTCTCATTTCTCAATACTACCTATTTTGTCCATTGTTTAAAAATCTAAAAAATTGGTCACATTATTTAAGGAGGATTAGACTCCTAAGCTATTATTTTCATGCATATTTTTTTAATTTAGAATAATGAATTAAGGTCTTATATTTAGTTGGAGATTGAAAAATGGTTGGAGAAATTTGTCAAAATAACTCGACTTTTAATTCGGGATGGTGTAACCTGCCATTTCAAAAATTTGTGAAATAACTCATTTTGAGTTAATTATTAAATTGTTACACACACAACGCAAGTAAGACTAAAGGGATTACACTCCACCGAAGACCATTTGATCTAGTGACATAAGATGTGCCCTAAGTAGCTCCAGGTCTAAGGTTTGATCCGTAATTTCATCAGGTTATATATTTGTCATACAAATAAATTAAAAAAAAAAGCTAGACGGGAACCACACTCTTACTTTGCTTTTCCCCACTTTTGACTTCATCTTCATCTTAACCTATCCTCATTTTTAAAAAAAAATCGCAAGGTAGAGTGTGATGAAAATTTGACATCAGTAGCAAGCTGATTTCCCCCTCTTGCTTTACATGCAATATACTAATTTCAATATTCAAGGATTCCAAATGAGAAATGATGCAGGACAATGCGTTCAGCAATAATGTATAAATAGGGAGAGAGGGGATCTCCTTGTCCCAACCCACGTTGAGGAGTGATAGAATCAGTGAGGTGACTATTGAATTAGAGTTGATAATGGGCAGTAGAAATACACTGGTAAATAATATTGATCCACTTAGGAGGGAAACCACTTTTCTGTAAGACTGTTAAGATGAAATTCCAGGATAAGCTGTCAAATGCTTTAGAGAAGTCAACCTTGAGAGCAATAATTTTTTTCCTTCCTTTTTGAGCTGAGTGAACTTGATGCACGATGTCTCCAGTCAAGAGAATACTGTCAGAGATGAGTCTCCTTTGAGAAAAGCAAATTGGTTGGGAGCTATGATGGAGTTTAGAGGAGCTTTGATACGGCTGCAAAGGACTTTGGAATTTTTTTTTGTAAATGACATTACAGAGGCTTATTGGTCTTAGGTCCATGATTATTCGAGGCTTATCAATTTCGGAGTAAGGATGATAGTGGTTTTATTCAATTCCTTGAGAAGGGCCAATAAGAGTTGGCATAGATAGTAAGGAATGTGCTTGTATCCTATAATGAAGTGAGTTAAATTCCCGCTGTCGTTGTAAAGGCTTATTTAGTAGGTGATCTCATAAGTCCTATGTAAGTACTCTCTAAGTCCTAAAATTGTGCTATAGCTTTGATGGTAGACCAATGCTGAACCACCTAAACTTGTAAGAGAAAAAAATGTTCAGAAGCCCAAAAATGGACTTGACCATTTCCGTGATATCATGACCAAAGGTCTTTTATTCAAGAATAGCATAACGAAGAAGGTGGTCAAGAAGGTGGGACCCACTTTTTTATTCCATGCGATTCTATGCCATATTTTTTTTATATTTAAAAAGATGTTTGGATCTTATTCAACGTAAATAATGCCGATTAATTTCCAATAATGGAGACTCATTCCTGTATTGCGTTGAGAAATATGTATTAAAAAGAACATCATTTGCAAGTTATGAAGAGCTTGTCTTTTCTTAGAAAATAAAGTAACTGCTTTCACTTCTCTTATTTTAATTATAGAGAAATTCTCTTTATTTTAAGAATATTTTTAATAATCCTATTTATCCACATCATCATCATTATTACTTCGAATGCGTTGAACTAGTCCGCGCTGAAAATTCTTCTCAGATGTACATTTAACTTTTTGCAAACAGTGTGAGGATAGAAGGAAGAGAAATATCTAAAACATGTGGCTCTCATTATTCTCACAAAGTAATATAATAGAAGCATTTGGAGTTCCATTTATCATATTCTCATTGTCACCGATGTCTCTCATGAAGCAGAAAAAGCAGGTTTAATTTCTATCCATTTCTCTTATTCATATTCTTTCTTCGTCTTTCATTTCTATGCCTTTCCTCATATTATAGCTTCGTCATTCATCATGAGCTACTTCTAGTTTTTCTTCTTTAATTTGAAGAATTAACTTTTAATTTCTTTTATTTAAGAAAGCAAAACTCAGCTTTGTGGCTTGTTTAGAAGAATTTTGTTGTGGTTGTTATTACCTTGGTTTTAAATTTTATCTCTCTTTATTCCCCAATTTTAATATAAGCTACAGCGTCACCAATTTTTCAATACAAATCCTGTAACACTTTCATTTTTTAATTATTTCCTTCCTCTCATTGCCTTTCCATCAATCCCACTGTTATGAATCTAAAATTTTAATAGATAAAAATTAATGTAGCAAAGGTATATGTATATATTTGGTGCAAAAAATTTCAATATGAACAGGTTAGTTGAGTGGTTAAGTAGCGGGGATTCAACTCTGAGGTAATCTTCAGTGACTGTGTTCGAGACCCAGTGACTGCAGCAAGTGAAGTTTTTTTTTTACGCGTGAAATGACAAGAATACCCCTCTCCCCTTTTCTGCAGAACCGTACGCCATTCTTTTCATTTTCTCTGTTCTTCATGGCGACGCAGAAGGCACAGCGGAAGCACAGAGAGAAGGAAGCTTCACGCAATCGATGGCGTGTGGCCAGTCGTCGCTTTCGTCCATTTCTCCGCCTGAGTTATCGTGCTGGAGCTGTCCCTTCAAACGCAGAGCCATTGTCTGATAAATGGAACTGAGAATGAGTCGTTGGGGGAGGCGCAGAGAGCAGGAGATTTGGGTGAGGAAGTTTTGCACAGTGGGTTGCTGAGTGATTTCACCGTTCTCTGTGGTCTAAGTCACGCTCACCGAGGCCATTTTGCTCTGTTATTGCCGTAGCTCTCTCCATCTCCTATGTTGGTGAGTGACGGTGAACGAGGAAGTTGTGAGTCGACAGAGCAGAGAGAGAATAGAGGTAGTTGTCGACAGTGAAGGAGGTGTGTGGCGAGATAGATCTTGACTAGAATCAGTGAGTTGAGCCCCGTCTGTGAGTGTGTGGTGGCTTACTGTAGCAGCTACAGTGAGCTTCTCTTATATTGTTGTTAAGAATGTTATGAGTTAGTGCTTACCATTTGTTGTTACCTCCGTCATCCTACACTTGTTGCCAAGAACCACCGTGTGTGGCATGGTAAGTTCCTCAACATCCTCTCCCTTATCGTTCTAGCGAGCTACTATTATGTTCCTGCGCATTTTGGTTGTTGTAAGAAAGAAAAAATGTAGAGAGGCGGCATTAGTCATTGTGATGTTGATATATGTATTTAGATTATGCTTGTTATTGTTGCTGTTCTGTTGAGGGTATTACGGTTGTAGGAAATGGTATTTTTTTTTACAAAGAATGCCGTGTATATATATACACAACATTGTCTAGGTAGTTGGAATAGTTGCTAATGTGTGTGTATATATGATGAGTAAGGAACTGGTTTGAATGGGAAGGATATATATATATATATGCATAGTCAATCTACTATCATGTATCATCATTGCCATGGAAACGAACAGGGCATGTGAGTATACATATAGTGTTGCTGAAATGGCAATGTGTGTATGTGTATATATATGGAGTACATTGTTGATATGTTAGTGTTGGGCTAAATAAGGGAATATGAATTTTTGATTTAGATTCTGAATTTGAATATGGGTTCAAAGTGTATGGATATATATTCCAATCCTTCACTGGTGGTGATTGTTATGAATGGTGAATAGGGTAGAAGGGTATTATACGTTGATGCTTGGAAAATTGTTGGGAACATGATTTTAAGATCAAATGGTTAAATAAAAGAGGAAATCAGAAGCTGTGTTTCTCTAACCTTGCTGCTGGTTATGTGCATGTGTGCCTTTAAACTGCTGCTGGGTATATGTATATGTGTGGAAGCTAAGCTAACAGAATTTGGTAATGATATGATATAGCATGTATGTCCGGATGGTTGAGTTAGTGGAAACAGGGCAGAGGGCGTTAGAATTTATATTTTGATTATTGGTTAACATATGATATATATTTGGGTATAAATTGCTGCTGCCATAAAGAATTGGACAATAAGTATTAATGTTGAAGAGCAAACAATTGTAGCCAAAGCATAAATTTAGGAAGGTTGTAGTTAAGAAAGGTGTGGGGTGTTGTAAATCATTAAAGTAATATATATCGGGGTGTTTGAGCTGAAATTTTGATGCACTATAGGAATTTTAGAATGTATTATGTTGTAGTGGTGAATTCATGGTTTAGGCCAAATAAAGATTTTAGGAGCTTATGCATTTAGTTTTTGATTTGGTTGGTGGTGTTATGTATTGGAAATGTTAGACTAATGATGGTGTATTTATGTTAAACCTTTGAATAGAATGTTAATATATTACTTTGGAATACCAGGGGATTGAGAAGTGATGGTAATTGAAAGTGTTTGGCTGAACAAAGAAACAGTTTAGGAGCCTGGCAGGTGAGTGAATAACGTTCCCTAAATATTTACGTTTTCAAATGCATTGTCATTTTAAATGTTGAATTTCAAATATGAATTACGAAAAGCAAGGTTTATAAAAGTATGGTTTGAATCGTTAGAAATGATTTTCTTTTGATCGATTTACAAAAGATTACAGTTATGCATGAAAATGGATAAAGAGGCTTTAGAAAAAGATTTGAAAGTGAACTTATGTTATTCATGAAACATTCCTATATGAATTGCATGTTTTTACAGTAACTTGATTTTGAATGTTCATGCTGGAGTTTTTGAAATTCAAAGTGGCTTTATCAATGATTATGGTATTTGAAACGATTGAGATCATTACATGTGAAAAGGACCCCACGTATGATGGAAACATTTTAGGATGGAATACAGAACACTGGTTGCTAACAGCAGTACTGTTAGCCCTTGGTACACCTTGGTACTCGAGCTTGACAGTTTGTGGTCTTGAGCCACCAGAATTATTTCGTGGGATTTATTCTCGCGACAGTTTGTGGCCTTGAGCCACCAGAATTATTTCATGGGATTTATTCTCGCGACAGTTTATGGCCTTGAGCCACCAGAATTATTTCGTGGGATTCATTCTCGCGACAGTTTGTGGCTTCGAGCCACTAGAATGGTTAGTTACCCTCGTGGACTGTATGTCCACGTTTGTTTTTATTCTGTTGAAGTCCTACAAAAAGATCATAGTTTTGAAAAGATTGTTTTGAATGAGTTATTTGAAATAGTTATTTCATACTGTTATTTCCCCTAAAATACAAATGTTGACAAAAAGGTTTGCATTAGATTACGAAGCATTATGAAATACATTTTCAATATGATTATGCATTGTTTATTTTCCGCATTCTTTAAATCATGTTTTTGGGACGTTATTCACGAGTAGATTATTTGGCTTCAGATAGTCCAGGTGACCTTAATCCTCCGGCTGAGCAGTAAAGAGCCTCGCTGTTGATCCGAAGCATCGTTTGACGAATATTACTTTTGATGTAATTACTTTCTTAAGAACTTGTATTATTTTGGAAAGGATAATGCTCCACATGAACGTTAGAAAAGATTTTGTATAATGTTGAAAACGTTATGGAAAATTTAAAGGTTTTACTTAATGTGTTAGGCTTTCAGAATATGAGATATTTATATTTTGTGCCGGTCACAGTCCAAATTTAGGGACGTGACACCTACCCCCATCAAATCTGGACCAATACTTCTTGAGAAACCCCTTTCTTCATCTGGATGAGCATGGTAGGTGCCATAGAGAAAGTGGCTGGTGGTGGTGTGTCACCATGCACCGCCATAGTGGTTGAAGGTAGTTTTATCGACATGGGAGTCATGGACGAAGGTGGGAGAGATTGCATTGTGTTGGACTCTTTAGAGTGAGTGAAGGGTAGAATGAGAATATTAAAATACTTTATGGATATAATCATCACATTATGCCAAAATATTACATTTTCCCTTCACTTTTTAAAGGAAGGGGAAAGAAAATTTTAAATGTTCCACCACTTTTGTTTTTTTAAATTTTCCCTCTCCTCTCACAAATTCAGAGAAGCCAAATAAGAAAAAAATGAGTAAAATTCTTTTCCATTTCTCTCACACCAAACACATCATTAAAGTAAGTACTCTAAATTTAGAATGTTGAGTGTTACTAAAAAAAATTTAAAATATTGTACTATAAATTATTTTAAGATACTGAATGTTAATGAAAAAATATTTTATAGTGCTAAATATATCAAAATTAGTTTATAATACTTAGTGTTACTGAAAAAATATTATAGAGTGGATAACGCTACTTAACTTATATAACAAATAGTTTTTTAGTGCTGAATATAAGACCTGCAAATGTAGAGAGGCTTCTTTAGAAAAAGAAACCTCTTTTTTTCTTTTCAATTCTCAATAACAAAAAGGCAAACACGGAATACAACATCAACATATTACAATTACAAATAGTCCAAAACCCCACGATCGTGGAAATACGTAATGATAATAATGTAAACTTGTGTATGTATGTCATGAGACTTAACTAGAAACTAGAGAATCCCATGAACGCACTTTGAAGAAATACGTAATGATAATAATGTAAACTTGTGTATATATGTCATGAGACTTAACTAGAGAATCCCATGCACGCACTTTGAAGAATAATCTTTGTCGTTTAATCTCCAGGAATTAGTTCCCTATTGTTCTTCAAATATGAAGCTTGACACATTCCCCAGATAATGAACACATATATTGGTGTCTCATCACGGGAGATGAGGAATGTGATCAATATACTGCAAGATAGAGAACCAGTAATTATATCTCATGTACATCTATAGATGCTTCTACTTATGACCAAGGTCAATGTCCTCGCTGTGATTTCCGCCAATGGCGATGAATTTGGGAAGCACCACTCCACGATACAGGTTAACTCTTCCACTAAATTACCAAAACCTTCATGTCGAGAAATGGACCTACATACATAATTAGCATCATGCACTAATTAGCTAGCTTTGATAGAAAGAAAATAGAGAAACGAATGACTAAAAAAAATAGAAGGATGAGTGAGAAGATATATATATATATAAACTGACCTTAATTTATGTGCGAGGGATCGAAACAAAAAAGCAAGCATTATCACAAGTGTGGCGTTGGCATAGATGATTAGTATTACTGGTAACATGCTAAGATTCCAAAACAGTGCAGACCATAAGGCTTTAAATAGTGATGAATCTAATAAGATCACTCCAATGATAACAAATAGAATTGAGATGCAAAACCTGCATATCAAGAAAATCTTGATGAAGAAAATGCAAAAAATGCAAAAAGAAAAAAATAGAGAGAATTGTTGAAAAGGCGATGACATAACGGACTAGGAGGAAGAAAAAGGAAGAGAAGGCTTTTGAGGGACTTTGGGTGCTGAAAGAAAAGGAAGAGAGGAAAGATACAGAAGGAAGAAGATGCATAGTATGATATCTATGCTTATTCGGTCTTATAGCCGAACCGGTGACCATTCCCATTTTCCCGATCCAGACCTAGAACCCCACAAACCGCATCAACTTGCCTGAAGAATCAGTGACGCTTCCAGAAAGAATCGCCGCCAACGCGGCTGATGTTGTCTGGTTCTAACCGCCTTGCTCCATGCAGCTCCAACCCCGGCATCAGGTGGCGACATTCTTCCAATGATGCCAGATCACTCCCAGAAGTGCGTTTGCTTGCTCCAAGTCTCAATCTTGAGCTACACCATTCGGATTCTAGAACCCAAGGCCACAAGTAATGGAGGTGCCGTCTCCAGTGTCCGATGGCAACCTTGTTCCAATGAGCCACAATATTCAGATTCCAGAACCCAACAGTGGAGCCCATAATAGCAAGAACATAGTATGATACATCTCCTTTGCCGGTCTTCCCAACGAACCGGGTCCCGGGCCAGACCTAGACCCCCACAGCAACCTGCCCGAAGAGTTATTCGGTGGTGACCTTGTTCCAATGATGCTCGATGACTCCTAAAGGTCTCGCTCATGTGTCGCTATATTTCGCTTCAACTCCTACGGTTCTGTCCTATCTGCTTTTGAGCATTGGGCATAAGCAGATCGTCAGATCACCTCCCTCAGATGCCTACAATAACATCTCCTCAAGGACCCACATGACCTCCGCCAACTTCTGTCGTGCAGTTCTTCCGATGCTAGTTGCTCCAAAAGCTGGTCGCAACTCAAAAGTGGCTGTCCATAACTAAAGCAGCCACGAATGGAAAGGAAGTAACCATAGTCGAAGCGTAAGTGGCTGCTCTTGCTAAAGGTTGAAGCAACCACGAATGGAGTGGAAGTGGCCAGGCCATAGGGCAAAACTGGCAGCTGAAGTAGCCTCCATCGGAGCATAATTGGCTGAGCCAGAGTTAAAGAGATGGTGCTAAATCCATGTTATGGCTCGAGAATTTTAGTAATATATATATATACTATTGAGAATAGAATATGTATATATTTGGTGCAAGGAATTTCAATAGGATCAGGTTAGCAGAGTGGCCAAAAGGCATGGGTTGTAGCATTAGGTTTTGTGTTCGAATCCTAGCCACCGCAGAAGTCAGGAATTTTTTTCATTTTTCCAGCTCGTGAAATTTCCATTTTGCCCCTCGTGTCGTTTTCTTCCTGCAGCTGTACCTTTTCTTCATTTCCTCTGAAGTTCTTCAGCGGCTGGCAAGGGATGAGGAGCGGCGGGTGAACGGCGACAGAGAGGAGTTCACGCCACTGATGCCGTGTGACTCATCCTCTGCCGTGCTCCATCAATCTCTCGCCGTGTTGTCGCCGTCAGAGTTGTCCCATCGCCTGAAATCTCTGTCTTTTGAGGCCTTTTAATGCTGCGAGTAGAGGAAACTTGGGAAGGATGCGAGAGACTTAGCTGGTGCGTGTGGCGATTGACATTGTGGGAAGTCTCTGGGCAGGGTTCAGATAGCTTGGTTGCCATCGTTCTGTGCAGATTCTGCTTCGTTGCCAAAAAACCAGAGTACTGTAGCAATTTCTCGATCTTTCAATTTTCTTTCTTTCTGTTGGTAGCAATTGGCCTCTGTAAATGCGTGAAATCGTGAAAGTGATTGTGTGAATCAGGAGAAAGAAGTGGGTGCAATGGATAGAGTTGTGGCGGTGAGTTAGAGGCAAGCAGAGTGGCCGTGAAAGCTGTGTGAATCTTCGCCAGCAGTGTGTACCCAGTAAATTCTACTCAACACTGTGAAGGTATTGGAATGTTTGGGTTCTCTTTCCTTTCCTTCCTGCTTTAGGCATTATTGATGTTGCAATGTAGTTGCCACACTCTTCCCCTGTTCTGTCTCTATTTCCATTGAACGGTGCACCGTGTATATGTGTTCGTGTGTGCGCTGTGATATGGTTTGGTCAGCTGTGAGGTTGTGGGAGGATGAATGGATGTATATATAAGCTCGGTGATAATGTTAAAGGAATATATATATATATATACTGTACCAGTGGAGTATATATATGTATGTATAAGATGGTCTTGGACAGGGGAATGATGTGTGCAGGTACATATATGTGATTATTGTGGTCAAATGATAGAGGAGACAGAGGCATGTCATAATGGGTTAGGTTAGAGAGGATGGAAAGAGTATTCATATGCATTTAGCTTGCAATGGGGTCTATTATATATATGATGGTGATATGCTCAGGAAATGTGGCTGCTGTTTTGGAACTGGTTGCTGTATATATGTATTTATGAAATATTGGTTTGGGTATACATAGACATATATATGTTCATATAGATAGCCACTTCCTTGAGAATTAAAGTATGTGCATGTGATTTTATGGTACATTGAAGCATAAACTTTTGAAACCAAAAGGGAGAAATGTCATAAGCCACGGGTTATTGCCTTGAGCTGGAAAGCAAAGTGGAATGTATAACTTGCATCGCTGTGTGTTCATGTTTTGGTGCTTGATGTTCTGTTGAAGGTTTGTGTGAGTGCAAAATGAATTGGCAAAATAGTTGTGGAGGAGGCTCTGATCATTTTTCTTTTTTTGAAATATATATACATGCATATGTATTGCTGTTTTGGCTTGATGAATAAATATAATCATTACTGTCATGGTAAGGAGCTTGATGTTGGTGCTGTGCGAAATTGAGCCTTCGGGAAATGACTCAGATAGCATATATGTATATATATATAAGAGATTTCATGGTTGTGTGTAATCTGAAATTTGGTTTAAGTTTTATAAGGAAAGACAATATGAAGCTACGTTTGGTTTTATATGGAATATGCTCAAATTGAGGTGTTGTTGTATTATGAATTGTGGTTTTAGGTTTTAGACCCTGTTTGGCAAAACTTTGGAATGAAAGATTGTCAGGATTTCAAGTGCTTTATTCTGTTGAAACTTTGGATAGAATGTTAACATTTACTATTTCGGGATACCAGGAAATTTGAAAGTGAAAATAATCGAAAGTGATTGGCAAAAGTTAAAGGTTTTGGAGCGTGACAGATGAGTGAATAACGTTCCCTAAAATTTATATTTTCAAATGCATTGTCATTTCAAATGATGAATTTCACATATGGATTTTGAAAATCAAATTTTATGAAAGTATGGTTTAAATCGTTAGAAATGATTTTTCTTTCGATTGGTTTACTAAAGAATTATGATTATGTATGAAAATGGATGAATAAGCTTTTGAAAAGAGTTTGGCAAAAGTTGCATTGAACTGATGTTATTCATGAAATATATTCTTATGAATTTCATATGATTTTACAGTAACTTGATTTTTAATGTACATGCTGGGGTTTTTTTGAAATTCAAAGTGGTTTTTACCAACAGTTATGGCATTGAAACAGTTGAGATTATTACATGTGAAGTAAACCCCATGCATGACAGAAATGTTTTAGGATGGAATACAGAACGCGGGTTGCTAACAGCAGTACTGTTAGTCCTTGGTGCACCTTGGTTACTCGAGCTTGACAGTTTGTGGCATAGCCACCAGAATTATTTCGTGGGATCCATTCTCGCGACAGTTTGTGGCCTAGCCACCAGAATTATTTCGTGGGATTCATTCTCGCGACAGTTTGTGGCCTAGCCACCAGAATTATTTCGTGGGATTCATTCTCGCGACAGTTTGTGGCCTAGCCACCAGAATTATTTTGTGGGATTCATTCTCCCGACAGTTAGTGGCTTCGAGCCACCAGAATGGTTAGTTACCCTCGTGGACTGTGTGTCCACGTCTGTTTTTGTTCTGTTGAAGTCCTACAGAAAGATTATGGTTTAGAAAGGATTGTTTTACAACAATTGATTTGAAATAGTTATTTCAGATTGATTTGAAACGGTTACTGCAGATTGTTATTTTCCCTGAAATACAAATGTTTACGAAAAGGTTTACATTAGATTACGAAGTATTATGAAATACATTTTCAATAGAATTATGCATTGTTTATTTCCGCATTCTTTAAGTCATGTTTTTGGGACGTTATTCACGAGTAGATTATTTGGCTTCAGATAGTGCAGGTGACCCTAATCCTCCCGCTGAGCAGTAAAGAGCCTCATCGCAGATCCGAAGCGTTGTTTTTGAACAAGATTGATTTTAATCTTTATTAAGTACTTGTGTTGTTTTGAATAAAAAGGTAAATGCTCCACATAGACCTTAGAAAAGATTGTGTTTATTTTGAAAAACATTATGAAAACTTTAAACGATGTATTTGAGGTTTTAGGCTTTCGGAATATGAAACTATTCATATTCCGTGCCGGTCACGGGCCAAATTTCGGGATGTGACAATCCAAAACAGCCAAGGCCGGATGAAAAGCATCCTACGCCGCAGCGGCAGCGACGGCAATTAATATTAATATGAAACCAGAGATGTGAAAGAAGATTTTACACACCTCAACAACTTCGCCATTAGCCTTGGAATCAAGTAATATGCAAAAAGAAATATTGCCCAGGTTATGAAAACTAGTATTGGCGTCTCATGAGGAGATATCAAGTACGATATCAACATAGCACAAGCTAGGGAGCCTGACACTACATCGCCGGTATACTTATAGATTCTTCTAGTAGCAATCAAAGTCCAAGCCCTTGCAGAGTTTTCCTTCAATGGTGACTGGTTTGGGAATCGCCTCTCCACCTGACGAGTTAACTCACTGATGAATATACCGAAACATTCATATCGAGGAATGGACCTGCATTGCATCATAAGCATCAAGAAATTAATCAACAATGAAGGTAGATAGATGCAGATCTGATCATCAGAAAACCTGAGAATTGAGGTTAATAGAGGAGGAAGGCAAGCTTAAGGATGCAAACCTGATGGCACTTGTCACGTCCCTATTTCTAGACCGTGACCGGCACAGAATATGAATACATCATATTCTGAAAGCCTAGCATTTTAAGTAAAACCATTAATTTCTCCATAGCATTTTTCAAAATCATACAAACATTTTCTAAGGTTCATGCAGAGCACTTTCCTTTCCAAAATAATAAAAGTTCTTAAGAAGCAATTACATCAAAAGTACTAATTATCAAACGAAGCTTCGGATCAACAGCAAGGCTCTTTACCGCTCAGCTGGAGAAATAGGGTCACCTGCACTATCTGAAGCCAAAAATCTACTCGTGAATAACGTCCCAAAAACATGATTTATAAGAATGCGAAAAATAAACAATGCATAATCATCTTAAAAATGTATTTTCTTAACTCTTCATAATCTAATGCAAACCTTTTCATAAACATTTGTATTTCAGGGGAAATAACCATATGAACTAACTGTTTCACATAACTGATTAAAAAAAAATCTTTTCATAACCATGATCTTTCTGTAGGACTTCAACAGAACGGAAACAGACGTGGACACACAGTCCACGAGGGTAACTAACCATTCTGGTGGCTCGAAGCCACTAACTGTCGCGAGAACGAATCCCACGAAATAATTCTGGTGGCTATGCCACAAACTGTCGCGAGAATAAATCCCACGAAATAATTCTGGTGGCTCAAGGCCACAAACTGTCGCGAGAACGAATCCCACGAAATAATTCTGGTGGCTATGCCACAAACTGTCGAGCTCGAATACCAAGGTGCACCAAGGACTAACAGTACTGCTGTTAGCAACCAGCGTTCTGTATTCCGTCCTAAAACATTTCCATCATGCGTGGGGTCCTTTTCACATGTAATGATCTCAATCGATTCAAATACCATAATCATTGATAAAGCCACTTTGAATTTCGAAAACCCCAGCATGAACATTCAAAATCAAGTTTACTGTAAAAACATATGTAATTAACATAGGAATATTTCATGAATAACATCAGTTCACTGTTAAATCTTTTTCTAAAGCCTCTTTATCCATTTTCATGCATAATCATAATCTTTTGTAAATCGATCGAAAGAAAATCATTTCTAACGATTTAAACCATACTTTTATAAAACTTGCTTTTCGAAATCCATATTTGAAATTCATCATTTGAAATAACAATGTATTTGAAAATGTAAATTTGTAGGGAACGTTATTCACTCACCTGTCGCGTTCCTATACCGCTACTCCTCCCACCAAATACTTGCTACAAGATTACCTCTCAACCCCCTGATATTAAAACAACATATTAACATTCTGCTCAAAGTCTTTGGCCATAATACGCATCCCTACTTATCACTTCCACCACTAAAACACCATTAATCATTCAATTTGAAAATTCAATATCCCAGCCACTAATCCTTAACAATCACTTATGCCTTTAATTCAACTTAATTATCTCAAAAGTCCTTATATTGCTTCGGTTAACTCATGATTATTTTCCAACAAGCTAAAATGTCAAAGGCTTACTTCATGCATCCAATAATAATCCATCAACAGAACCAACACTTAACGGCAAACACACAGACACTTCTTGCCTTCACATTGGCCGGACAATTTCAGTACCCCACTGCACATCGGATCACACACACTCCATAGATGCATAACAACATTTATATAAATATCACACTGCAGTAGCAACCCGGCATGCATCCAAAGATATACACACGGTAACAGCAACCCGTCCGATCAAGCAACCAGTAACCAGAACAACATCCCCCGCAAAAACAGTAACAGCTACGGTTGCGGAGAGAAATAAAGAACAGGGGTGAGACTTACCATCCTTCCCACCAACACCAGCTGCAGAACCTCGGGATTGATCAGAAAAACAATGCACAGCGTCAATCCACTCCCTCTAACACTCACGGCAACGGCCTGAAACAGAGCAGCGGTAACGGCACTGAACAGAAATGAGTGAGCTCGGTCACTCTGCAACCGCTTAAGAGGAAAGATGGAACTGCATAAAGAATGTGGACCAAGGAGCTTACCACTTCACTTCCCGAATGGAATCACGGCAGAAACAAGGCGGAACTGGAAATCACAGACTTGCTACAGTAGCAGAGGATTTGCTACAGTAGCACGAAAATGGCGTCGGACAGAAGCTACACGGCGACGGCGCTCACCTTGGATGTGGTCCACCGGAAGGAGTGCTTACCGGCGCTAAAACCCGACTCCAGAATCTGCGGCACTCCAGCGTTCACCACCCAAACTCCCCTGTCACCGCAGCCTCGTTGACGACAGAAAGGAAAGGATCGGCGGAATGCTTCTTAAAGGCGTCCAGCCAAGCTTTCGTGCCGTGTACTCTTATCCCACGCCGCACGCTGAGCTTCTGCCGTCTCGCACCTGCCGCGTCGCTGCAGCCTGCCTTCTCTGTTCACGGCCCGCAGGAAAGAAGAAGGAAAATGATGAAGAAAGGCAGAGATTCGGTGAGAAATAGACAGAGGGGCAAAATGGTAATTTCACGCGCCTGAGGAAAAAAACATACACCTCCGCTTTCGCTGCGACTCGAATGCTGGCCGAATTCTTTTTCCTTCGCCACTTGAACCACTCGGCTAACACTTCCCATTCGAAATATTCTACAGAGAATATACATATAACCGTTAATTAAATTCATAATCATAACATTCTTCCCCTCTTAAGAAATTCGGTCCTCCGAATTTGAAAATATGCACACCTTAGTTCTGAAATAATTGTGGGTATTTGATTCGCATCTCAGCCTCCAACTCCCAAGTAGCTTCTTCCTCTGAGTGGTTTCGCCATAACACTTTCACCGAAGGAATCTCCTTCGACCGCAACTTCTTTACTTGTTGATCAATAATGGCTATCGGATCTTCATCATATGACAGGTCCTCGTTCACCTGAACCTCTTGATATTCAACAACATGAGATGGATCATACAAGTACTTTCGCAACATCGATACATGAAACACCGGATGTATCCCTGATAGCTCTGGTGGTAAGGCTAATCGATAAGCTACTGCACCTACTTTATCCAAAATCTCAAAGGGGCCAATAAACCTCGGACTTAACTTACCCTTTTTACCAAATCTCATAACCCCTTTCATTGGTGACACTCTTAAAAACACTTTATCTCCGGCCATGAACTCTAATTCCCTACGACGATGATCTGCATAAGATTTCTGTCGACTTTGAGCCGCCAACAACCTTTGTTGAATCACCTTCACCTTTTCTTTAGCATCTTGAACCAAATCAGGCCCTAATATCATTCCGTCTCCAACTTCGAACCACCCAATTGGAGATCTACACTGCCTCCCGTACAACGCCTCAAATGGTGTCATTTGAATACTTGATTGATAACTGTTATTATAGGCAAATTCTACCAATGGTAAATGTTTGTCCCAACTTCCGCCAAAATCCATGACACAGGACCTCAACATATCCTCGACTATCTGGATTGTCCTCTCCGACTGTCCATCAGTCTGAGGATGAAAAGCAGTGGTAAGATTCAATCGAGTGCCCAAAGCTTTCTGAAATGATTTCCAAAATTGAGAAGTAAACTGGGGCCCTCTATCTGAAATAATAGATACTGGGACTCCGTGTAACCGCAAAATCTCCTCAATGTAAATCTCAGCGTATCTAGCTGCACTGTACGTCGTCTTTACTGGTAGAAAATGAGCAGACTTGGTCAATCTATCAACAATTACCCAAATAGAATCAAAACCTCTAGCAGTACGGGGCAATCCCACGATAAAATCCATAGTTATATTTTCCCACTTCCATTCAGGTATCTCCAACCGTTGTAACGGTCCTGCCGGCTTCTGATGTTCCGCCTTAACTTGTTGGCACACTAAACAATGTGCAACAAAATTCACCACATCATTCTTCATACCATGCCACCAAAACAACTGTTTCAAATCTTGGTACATCTTAGTTATACCAGGGTGGATAGTATAGGCAGAATGATGAGCTTCTTCAAGAATTAACCTTCTCAACTCCTGAATTTGTGGCACACAAATTCTACCCTCGAACCTCAAAACACCTTCCTGATCAATCATAAATTCTGAATTACTTCTGTCTTTAACTGAATCCCTCAACTCGCACAACTTCGGGTCTGAATACTGAGCTTCCTTAATCTGATCACATAATGAGGAATGAGCCTGCAAATGAGCCAAAAATACTCCCTCATCAGCAATTTCAAATATGACCCCCTCTTGTTCAACTTTATGAATCTCTTGTACCAACGGTCTTCTTTCAATCTTTATGTGTGCTAAACTATTCATAGACTTCCTGCTTAAAGCATCAGCCACAACGTTCGCTTTTCCCGGATGGTACAGAATCGTACAATCATAATCCTTTAACAACTCCATCCACCTTCTCTGCCTGAGATTCAAATCCTTCTGTTCAAAGATGTACTTAAGGCTTTTGTGATCTGTAAAAATCTCACAGGTTTCTCCGTACAGATAATGTCTCCAAATCTTTAAAGCAAACACCACCGCAGCCATCTCTAAATCATGAGTTGGATAATTCTGCTCATGCAACTTAAGCTTTCTAGAGGCATAGGCAATAACTCGACCATCTTGCATTAACACACAGCCTAGCCCAATCCGAGAAGCATCACAATACACTGTATACCCACCAACTCCTGAAGGCAAACTTAGCACTGGAGCAGAGGTCAAAGATTCTTTTAACTTTTGAAAACTTGTCTCGCATTTCTCATCCCACACGAACTTCACATTCTTTTGGGTTAGCCTTGTCATCGGAGCTGCTATTCTTGAAAAATCCTGCACAAAACGGTGATAGTATCCTGCAAGACCTAAGAAACTTCGAATCTCAGTTACCGTAGTAGGTCGTGGCCAACTTTTAACTGCCTCAACCTTACTAGGATCAACTTGGATGCCATCCCTCGACACCACATGCCCCAAGAAAGTGACCTCAGTTAACCAAAACTCACACTTGGAAAGTTTAGCATAGAGCTGATGCTCTCTCAATCTCTGCAACACTATCCGCAAATGATGATCATGCTCTTCCGCACTCTTGGAATAAACCAAGATATCATCAATGAACACGATCACAAACTTATCCAGGAATTCTCTGAATACTCGATTCATCAAATCCATGAATGTCGCAGGAGCATTTGTCAAACCAAAGGACATTACTAAGAATTCATAATGACCATAACGAGTCCTAAATGCTGTTTTTAGAATGTCTTCCTTCTTAATCTTCAACTGATGATACCCTGATCGCAGGTCTACTTTTGAAAAGTACTGCGCTCCTTGCAACTGATCAAACAAATCATCGATGCGCGGCAATGGGTACTTGTTCTTTACTGTCACCTTGTTAAGCTGTCGATAATCAATGCACAATCTCATCGATCCATCCTTTTTCTTGACAAATAACACTGGTGCACCCCAAGGAGAAGTACTAGGTCGTACGAACCCCTTATCTAGCAATTCTTGCAACTGACTTTTTAATTCCCTTAACTCAGACGGCGCCATTCTATAGGGCGGAATAGAAATTGGCTGCGTACCAGGAATGACGTCAATACTAAATTCTATCTCTCGATCTGGGGGTAATCCCGGCAATTCCTCCGAAAAAACATCAGGAAATTCCTGAACAATTGGAATTTGGTCTAAGCTGACAGTAGGCCTGTCAACATCTTGGATTACCGCCAAAAATCCCTGACAACCTTTTGCCAACATTTGCTGGACTTTTAAAGCAGAGATTAAGTTTGTTGGCTTATCTACTTCGTTTCCAAACAACACAAATGAAGTTTCACCCGGAAAGTTAAACTTTACCACTTTCAGGTGACAATCCACCGTAGCATAGCATGAAGCTAACCAATCCATGCCCATTATGACATCAAAGTCTATCATATCAAGTATCATCAAATCGACAAAACTTTCTCTACCCTCAACAGACACTTCACAAGATTTGCACACTTGTGAAACTGACAAAGATTCCCCAACAGGGGTAGCCACCGTGAACGGACAATCAAGTCTAACTGAATTCTTATCCATCATCTTAGCAAAATATTTTGAAATATAAGAGTGTGTCGAACCAGGGTCAAACAATGCATAAGCCTTTTGAGAACATATAGAGATAATACCTGTGACCACAGCATTAGAAGCCCGAGCATCTTGCCTTGTCATTGCGTAAACCCTAGCTTGACCTTGGCCTGAAGGTTGTGCTCTCTTCTTTGGAGGTCGTCCTGATGTACCTCTACCCATAGAAGCAGAAGTTGCTCCCACAGACGGACCTGCAAAAGTAGAAGGGTGGGGAGAAGGTCTAGCTGATCCATAACTCGAGGTTGATTGAGCAAACGGACACTCTTTCTTCATGTGACCCGGCTGTCCACAACCATAACACACCCCCAAGGACTTCAGACAAACCCCTGAATGGTGCTTCCCACACATATTACAGGTAGGCCTGGAATAACTAGTCTGGCTCCCCCCAGACTGAGGTCTAGTACCTCCAAACTTCGGTCCTGAATCAGGAATGCCCACAGAAGATCTATAAGATCTGGGCGCTGGCCGCATATCAGCTGACGAGGGTTGGCCCTGAGGGCGGTTACCCTTAAATGAAGATCCTTGGAACCTTTCGCTCCCCGTCTTCTGCTTCTTAGAAACCCCTTCTTCTTCAATGTGCCTCAACTCAATTCTCAAAGCACAGTCAACCACATCAGCATAAGAAGCAAAATGATTCAGCATCGGGGCCACAGCATCATGAATATGTAACGGTAATCCCTGAATAAACCTGCCAATTCTATCCCTTTCTGACGAAATCAAGGTAGATGCATACGATGAAAGTTCAGTAAATCTTCTGTCATACTCAGCCACAGACATTCCAGAAGTACACTTCAACAGAAGAAATTCTTTAACTCTAGCATCCTTCTTGCTCTGGGGAAGAAAACGTTTCAAGAAAAGATCCTTAAAATCTGCCCATGACAATAATGCTACTCTATCCCCCTGAAATCCTGGTACCGTCTTACTCCACGCATTCGCAATCCCTTCAAGTCGAAACAAGGCAAACTCCACGTATTGCACATCTAAGCATCTCAAAGCCCGGCATCTCTTCTCAATTCCTTCCAGAAACTCAATGGGTTCCTCTCGAGAATCAAACCCTGAGAACTTCGGAGGATCCAACTTTATAAACTCTGATAGCCTGACTGCGATGGATTCTTCCTCTATAACCTGGGGTGTCTCTACCTGAGTCTCATGCCTAGAGGACGTAGAGATCTCAGGAGACTGTGGATGAGATGGTTCTGCCTCAGATAGAATTTCCTGAAGAGGTCTAAGGGGTCGACCTCCCCGAACTCTAGCACCCCTACGACCCCGTCCTCGGCCTCGAGGAGGCAAATCACTTCGCTGAGCAGAGCCTTGATCCGAAGCCCTAGAGCTCCCTCTAGACTGAACTCGTCTAGGCGGCATTTAACTATTCATAAAACATAGAAAATATTTAGTTTATAAATAAATACGTTTCTGAAATCATAGGAAAACACCACTTTTGAATTTCTTTTAGAGATCTTCAGAGATGCCACAACTATAGTTATGCCCGGGTTCATAACGATAATTGAGACCCCACCGAAGTATCTCTGCTCTGCTTAACCATAGAAAAACCTGGCTCTGATACCAAACTGTCACGTCCCTATTTCTGGACCGTGACCGGCACAGAATATGAATACATCATATTCTGAAAGCCTAGCATTTTAAGTAAAACCATTAATTTCTCCATAGCATTTTTCAAAATCATACAAACATTTTCTAAGGTTCATGCAGAGCACTTTCCTTTCCAAAATAATAAAAGTTCTTAAGAAGCAATTACATCAAAAGTACTAATTATCAAACGAAGCTTCGGATCAACAGTAAGGCTCTTTACCGCTCAGCTGGAGAAATAGGGTCACCTGCACTATCTGAAGCCAAAAATCTACTCGTGAATAACGTCCCAAAAACATGATTTATAAGAATGCGGAAAATAAACAATGCATAATCATCTTAAAAATGTATTTTCTTAACTCTTCATAATCTAATGCAAACCTTTTCATAAACATTTGTATTTCAGGGGAAATAACCATATGAACTAACTGTTTCACATAACTGATTAAAAAAAAATCTTTTCATAACCATGATCTTTCTGTAGGACTTCAACAGAATGGAAACAGACGTGGACACACAGTCCACGAGGGTAACTAACCATTCTGGTGGCTCGAAGCCACTAACTGTCGCGAGAACGAATCCCACGAAATAATTCTGGTGGCTATGCCACAAACTGTCGCGAGAATAAATCCCACGAAATAATTCTGGTGGCTCAAGGCCACAAACTGTCGCGAGAACGAATCCCACGAAATAATTCTGGTGGCTATGCCACAAACTGTCGAGCTCGAATACCAAGGTGCACCAAGGACTAACAGTACTGCTGTTAGCAACCAGCGTTCTGTATTCCGTACTAAAATATTTCCATCATGCGTGGGGTCCTTTTCACATGTAATGATCTCAATCGATTCAAATACCATAATCATTGATAAAGCCACTTTGAATTTCAAAAACCCCAGCATGAACATTCAAAATCAAGTTTACTGTAAAAACATATGCAATTAACATAGGAATATTTCATGAATAACATCAGTTCACTGTTAAATCTTTTTCTAAAGCCTCTTTATCCATTTTCATGCATAATCATAATCTTTTGTAAATCGATCGAAAGAAAATCATTTCTAACGATTTAAACCATACTTTTATAAAACTTGCTTTTCGAAATCCATATTTGAAAATCATCATTTGAAATAACAATGTATTTGAAAATGTAAATTTGTAGGGAACGTTATTCACTCACCTGTCGCGTTCCTATACCGCTACTCCTCCCACCAAACACTTGCTACAAGATTACCTTTCAACCCCCTGATATTAAAACAACATATTAACATTCTGCTTAAAGTCTTTGGCCATAATAAGCATCCCTACTTATCACTTCCACCACTAAAACACCATTAATCATTCAATTTGAAAATTCAATATCCCAGCCACTAATCCTTAACAATCACTTATGCCTTTAATTCAACTTAATTATCTCAAAAGTCCTTATATTGCTTCGGTTAACTCATGATTATTTTCCAACAAGCTAAAATGTCAAAGGCTTACTTCATGCATCCAATAATAATCCATCAACATAACCAACACTTAACGGCAAACACACAGACCCTTCCTGCCTTCACATTGGCCGGACAATTTCAGTACCCCACTGCACATCGGATCACACACACTCCATAGATGCATAACAACATTTATATAAATATCACACTGCAGTAGCAACCCGGCATGCATCCAAAGATATACACACGGTAACAGCAACCTGTCCGATCAAGCAACCAGTAACCAGAACAACATCCCCCGCAAAAACAGTAACAGCTACGGTTGCGGAGAGAAATAAAGAACAGGGGTGAGACTTACCATCCTTCCCACCAACACCAGCTGCAGAACCTCGGGATTGATCAGAAAAACAATGCACAGCGTCAATCCACTCCCTCTAACACTCACGGCAACGGCCTGAAACAGAGCAGCGGTGACGGCACTAAACAGAAATGAGTGAGCTCGGTCACTCTGCAACCGCTTAAGAGGAAAGATGGAATTGCATAAAGAATGTGGACCAAGGAGCTTACCACTTCACTTCCCGAATGGAATCACGGCAGAAACAAGGCGGAACTGGAAATCACAGACTTGCTACAGTAGCAGAGGATTTGCTACAGTAGCACGAAAATGGCGTCGGACAGAAGCTACACGGCGACGGCGCTCACCTTGGATGTGGTCCACCGGAAGGAGTGCTTACCGGCGCTAAAACCCGACTCCAGAATCTGCGGCACTCCAGCGTTCACTACCCAAACTCCCCTGTCACCGCAGCCTCGTTAACGACAGAAAGGAAAGGATCGGCGGAATGCTTCTTAAAGGCGTCCAGCCAAGCTTTCGTGCCGTGTACTCTTCTCCCACGCCGCACGCTGAGCTTCTGCCGTCTCGCACCTGCCGCGTCGCTGCAGCCTGCCTTCTCTGTTCGCGGCCCGCAGGAAAGAAGAAGGAAAATGATGAAGAAAGGCAGAGATTCGGTGAGAAATAGACAGAGGGGCAAAATGGTAATTTCACGCGCCTGAGGAAAAAAACATAAACCTCCGCTTTCGCTGCGACTCGAACGCTGGCCGAATTCTTTTTCCTTCGCCACTTGAACCACTCGGCTAACACTTCCCATTCGAAATATTCTACAGAGAATATACATATAACCGTTAATTAAATTCATAATCATAACAGCACTGAAGAGGGCAGAATAAGGCATATTGAGAGGTTTTGAGGTAGGTGCTCAGGTTGATCTGAATGGCAAATTAAGAGAGAAATTGATGCTGAAATGAGTCCTGGAGGTGTATATATATATATGTACGTATGTGTGTCTGTATGTATGTGAGAGAAATAAGAGAGGAATCTTATAGGATAAAAAATATTATTAATAATATGCGAGGATTCTTATATCTCTCAGAAAGCATGTTTCAAGCATGGATATTATAGGGATCAAAAAAGTTTGGAAAGCTAAGGGATACATAGACGGAGAAGCTATTGATCTTTGTGAGGAAGAAAACGCCAGGCAACTCATGCGGGCCCCACATGGCCACCCCAACTCTAAGGTGGCTGGCTGCCAATAGCTGAAGCGGCCACCACCGGAGCCGAAGAGGCGGCATGAGAGCAGAAGCAGAACATGACACATATATGAAAGCAGCAGATTACATACCTCATTGATGGAAAGAAGCGCATGTTGATGAAGTTGGAGACGAACCAACATATATGTGCATATATATATATATATATAGATAGAGAGAGAGAGAGAGAGTGCCTCTTCTTCCACGTGGACTCAGCCTAGGAAGCACGCAGCTTGCGTTTTTATAGAGATAATTTTAGAGAATGCCTTAACTTCGTACACAGCAATTACCATCAATTTATCAAACAAAGTGATCTAGTGGAAAACAACAACTGTGAAGTACACATCCAACCTGTTCTTTTTGCCTCCATTAATTGGGCTCTTGTGACAAAATTGTGTTTTTCGTATCTTCCCACATATGGAAAGCTTTTAATCATTGAAGTTACGAATCAAATAATAATTAACTAATCATCAACACTCGAGGTTAGGGTTAGGGTTAGGGAGCAGGATTGCGACATGGGACCTTTATCTTTTATTTTGACACTGAGGTGTTCTATCGAACCTTAGCTTGGAAATTATTCAGCTGCCACAATTGGAGATCCGACATAATTGCGATTTGACTTTGAGATATAATATATTTTTATAATGCAGAAAGAAATTATAAAAAGAAAAGAAAGAAAGAAAGAAGAAAATCACAAAAGAAATAAATACAAGAGAAATCTTATGTATATGACAGCATATCTCTCTCAGAAAACTTGTTTCAAGAAAGGATATTTTAGGGATAACAAAAGTTTTGAATTAACCAAGATATATTAGATATATATATATATATATATATATATATATATAGACACACACGATATAGACGGAGAACCTATTGATCTGTGAGGAAGAGAAAGCAAAAAAACAAAAAAAAAAAACAGAGAGAGAGAGAGAGTTGATGTTGAAATGGCGAGGACTTGACGGGCTGAGGGACCCAAAACTCAAATTTGGGTACAGAGAATGCTTTCGATGGACTTATGGTGGAGAAGGAAAAGGGAGAGAAGAAAGATACAGAAGGATGATGATGCATAGTACGATATCTATGCAAGTCACTATTTCCTTCGCCGGTCTTCCAGCTGAACCGTTAACCATTCCCCCTAATTTCCCAGTCCAGACCTAGACACCCACAAGCCGCCTTGACCTCCCCCAAGAGTTATTCGGCAGCCTCAGAAAGAACCTCCACCGCAGCCAGTGTTGTACCGTTCTAACCGCCAGGCTCCTTGCCGCTCACGCTCAGCCTGCGCTGGAGGTTCCGGCTCGGCTTCTGGCTCCGGCACCTGGCGGCGACCTACATCCAGTGATTCCGGATGACTCCCAGAAGTGGGTGAACTTGCTCCAAGACAATGGCAACTCCTCCAGAACCCACATGGCCACCCTATGGTGGTTGCATGGTCTCAACTCTAAAGTGGCTGGCTGCCTGCCCATAGCTGAAGCAGCCACGAAACTGAGAGTGGAAGTGGCCATGGCCAGAGCGAAAGTGGCAGCTGAAGCAGCCACCACAGTAGCTGAAGCGGCCATGGCCGTAGGGTATCTGAAGAGGCGGCATAAGATCGAGCAGAAGCTAAACAGTTGAAATCAGAAACATATATATGAAAAGCAGCAGATGATATACCTCAAGAGATTAGCCATTGATGGATTAAAAATGCGCATGTTGATGTTGGAGACGAACAAGCAGATGAACGTGATATTTAAAATGGAATCAGCTTAAAATGCACGCAGCTTAAAATGTACGCAGCTTTTTATCATAAAAAAAAAAAAAAAAAGAGCCGGCAGCATGTCTTCTTCTCCATTTACTAGAGTGGGTTAAATTCGTACACAGAGATCGTCCCCACCAAATGACAAACATAAGCAAGCACGCGTGTAGGAATGGCGTGTGATCAAGTGGAAAACAACTCTAAAATACAAATGGAAAACTCTTAATCATTGAAGTTACAAATAAAATAACGATTAACTAATCACCAACACTCAAGGTTATTAGGGGTTGGGTTTAGGTTTAGGGAGGAGGATTGCAACATGGTGACCTTTATATATCTTTTCTTACGGCCACCAAAATGAGTTCTTTCTTTTTTGGTGATACTGAGGAGTTTGATCGGACAAAGGAAGCTACTTATTATAATTAAGTTGAACCTTGGGAATTATTCACTTGCAACATTTGGAGATCCGAGATAAATGCGACACCTTTTACATGAACAAGGACTGCTGAGTCCTTTTACATGAATGTACATTTTAGATTCAGTTCTAAAGAAGACCTAGTGAATATGCTTATATTACTTTTCAGAGAGTAAATTATGAGAAAATTATTAATTAGAAGAGGTATAAAAAAAAGATCTAGTACAAAATTATTAAATTTTATCAATATGATATTATTTATAAGTCACTTTTAACACGTTTTATCAAAATCACTATATTTTAAAAGTTAATAGCTTTCTAATTTTTTTTTTTATGATATGCACAATATCTTCTCACTGGAGGCAGTCCTTCTAGAGATACTGTTAATTGCTAAACAAGGACATCTCTTAGTAGTGATCGAGCCTTGATTAGACATGTGTACATTAAAGATGGACTAACTATTTCTACTGATTTAATCCCATTGGTAATAACTTTTCTAACTTTACCTATATTTAATATGCACTCTACTCTAAGTGAATTAAATATCCTTAAATACAACTTTTTAGACAAAAACATACCCTTCCTAACAAAAATATCATTTATTAATCTTTAAAAATAATATATTAACCAACCTCTTTAAAACCTTATATATTTTAATAATCTTTCATAGCATAAAATTGATAATTTATGAATTTCAAAAGTTTAACACATACTATTTGAACTTGTTTATTTAATAATTTTTTAAACACATAAATTTCCAATAATCTTGTTTATCGTCGTTATCATCATCACTATTGTTATTTTGAACGCATTCAATTCCTACCCGCTGAAAAGTCAACTCAGACGTACGCTTTAGCATTTTTGCAAACAGTGAGGGTAGAAGTTAAGGGAGAGAAATATCTAAGAACATGTGGCTATCATTATTCTCAAAACAAATGCAGAGTTTGATTATTGGGAGCTATCTGGAACATGATCTTTTTTTGATTGAGAATGATTCTTGACAAATTAAGCACACACTTTTACTTTAATTTAATTATTCTTAACTTACAATCTCAATTAATATAATGCAAGTTATATTAATTCAAACACAACCTTTATGGTCTAATATAATTCAAAAATATTTCCTATTCCCAGCTTGAACCCACTTTTGGGCTCCAGCTGACTCAGGTAATTGCAGAACTTACAGAGAGATTCGAGCAAGATGAACGAAATGTTAGAAGCAAACATATGGTAACTGAAGAAGGAACAAGTGGTAGACCAGAGAAGACAAAAAATGTTCTACCAAGAGAATCAATAGAAGTCGCAAACAGTACAACATCAAATTAAATCAACTACGAAAATAACTTTAGGATTTAGTCCAGGCCAGAACTACTCCATCCCTGTTCAGATCTGACATGCTCAAGCTTAACGTCGAAGAACGAGAGGCAAAGATTCAAGTTGAGAGTGGGGAAAGTCGTCCAGTTGTCGATATCGATCCAACTTATTGGTGGCATCCTGCTTCTGCCTCAACTTAAATGATTCTCAGATTAGAGAAGTTTCAGCCATGGAAGCACCAAGCTAAGCGTACGACGCAAGAGGCCAGGGATACTCTTCTAACAAAAATATCATTTAGCTGGTCGATCCAAGTGTCTGAAGGTTACTGGTCAAAGTTTTTACAAAATCTCAGTAAAATGGATAAGTTTAAGAATTTCAAAACATATTTATTTGAACTTATTAATTTAATAATTTTTCAAAATAATATATTGGGTAAACAATTTTCGAACACATGTTACTATTATTGTTTTCATATGGTAAAAATGACACAGTTTGGACAATATTATAAAACTGACTCATTATATTATTTAATGTTAAGTTACGATTTTTTTTTTACTCGCTAAAGCTCATAGTCATAGGTTATTCGTTGTCGTCGATGTTATTTTGAACGCATTGAACCAGTCCACGCTGAAAAGTCCACTCAAACGTTTATACAGTGTGAGGATAGAAATGAGAGAAATATCAAAGAACATGTGGCTCTCATATTCTCGCAAAGTACAAATTCAGAGTTTATTTATTAATTCAAGCATTTGGAGTTCCATTTCTCATATTCTCATGTTCTCACACCAGAACCCCTCAAAGATATGCAGATCCGCCGTGAAGAACCTGAAGCAGAAGATGCAGGTTACTTTCTAAATGTGTGTGTATATATATATATATATATATATCCATTTCTCTCATATTTTATATTCTTTCTTCTTGTTTCATATTTCTGCCTTTCTAGGCCTTTCATCGTATTGCAGCTTCTTCATATTCATGAGATACTTCTAGTTTTTTTTAAAACAAATTTTCTTAGAAAAGTTAACTTTTATTTAAGAAAGTAAAACTCAGCTTCAAACATAGCCACTCTAGATTGAGTTTCAATGATCAATTGGTGATGAGCACCATATATCTGGAAAGTCTAGATTTATTTTTTAATATTTTTTGAAAAAATATTTTAATGAGTATAAAATCTAAAATAAATATAATCTCTTAACAGTGAGTTTTTTAAACAATCATTTTTATTATTTAAAATCATCAGGTGAAATTTTAGAACCAAATCGTTAAAACTGTATTTGAACTTGGCCTTAATTCTATATGCCTTCTCAATTCTTTTATCATTTATTATTTTTATTGGGGCTGTGTCTCTTATAACCGTTTCCGTTAAAAAATTGGTTTTTGGTGTCATATAATTTTTCATTTCTTTGTACAATTCTTCTTCTCTCCTGTCATGGATTCGTGAGATACTTCTAGTTTTGGTTAAGGATGCACAAAGATCATGTTGGATTAGTTTAGGTATCAGCCCCAAGTTTGGTTTAGAAACAGACCGGACTAAAATTTTTGGTTGGAGGACCAACTCAATCTTGTTAGACTCAAGAAAAAGATTACGTTGGATTTAGTCCACCGGATTACTAGACTAGTCTAAGTTGTCTTTTCAATTTTCCCTATGACAATTGGTTTTTTAAGGATTGTTTGTGTGTGTGTATGTTTTTTTACACACACACACATATATATTAATTCAGAAATTAGAAGGAAATAATGGAGGGAAAGGAAATAAGAAATATATTAGATTATTAATATAATAAAAATAAAATATATAATCATCACTTGGTCAAGCGGAACCATGTGGTCGAGTTGAACCTGGTCAGCTCAATGTTACTTTGCGTTTCTTTTCCTGGATCAAGTTGTGTTTGGCGGAACCAACACCGGTTAGGGTGGCTTTCAGGATCTTGTGCGGCCCTAAGTTTGGTCAATAGTGAAATAAAAGAATGGGGCATGTTCTGGTCACATGTGGCCGGTTCGCATTTTGAGAAGTGGTGAAACTCAGCTAACTAACGGTATTAAGGATAAGAAAAGTTTTCCCTATATTTTAAGAGTTAATGATTAAACAAAAACCTAATAAAATCAAAGAACCATTTTGAAAACTAGTATGGACTTATTTGACACGTAGAATTAAAAAATAATAAAATAAGTGATTTTTAGATGTAAAATGTTCTTTATGTTCTTGAATAAAAATAATAAAAAATATTTACCATTAGCCCCGATACATTAGACTTAACATGAGCAAATGGTATTAACAAAGAAAAATTAAATAATTTACTAAAAAAAGAAAAAAGATGCAAGCACTAATTAAAAATTGAGGAAAACTATATGTACCTACAAAATAAAAATATTATCACCTTGGGTTCTTAATATAGAAACAAGTTATAGGGTTATATTTAATTATAAATATAAGATCTTAATATATTTTATATATACTATTTATCATTCTTTTTTAAACTAATTTATTTTTGTTATAATTAATTAACTTATTTAATTTAACTAAATTAATCAACTCAATCGTATATATTAAGATATGAAGGGAGTATTAAATAACAAATAACAAATAAATTATTCAACCCAAGGCACTAAAACCCGACAGAAACAGTATACATACAACGGTAGCCATATCCACACAACATCCTAACCATTCATGCACCCCTTCATCTCCTCTATTCCACACACATACACACAAACAGAACACAACATATGCATATATATATATATATATATATACTATCCAAAACCCCTCATGGCTTCAAACACACACATTCAACAGAAAGACTCATATCCCGAAGCCTTCACAGCACACACCACACTTAACCTCTAGTTTAATGAATCAATCGCAGCTGAATGGAATCGAAAAGGAATAGAGGAGCCAGAGGTTGAAGATGGAAACCAAGACTCACCTCAATGATCGACGGTGATGACTTGCATAGCGACGGTGACAGGAAGGAGGTTGGGAATCTAGACTTGCTACAGTGTTACAGGGTACAAATCATCAGTGACAGTAACACCACCTCAACGGCGACAACGACTCAGCACAGAGGACGGTGTCAACTACACCTCAGCAGCCTAATTCTTCTATTTTCACACTCTATCCCGTGATCGGCTGAAGCCTAAAATGGAACCCGATATATCACCCCAGAGGAATGATGACGGCCAGTGGTGATGGAACAACATGGCATAGACACTGGCGGAAGTAAGGCTTGTGTACACGGCATCGTTGGCATGAAATTTCTCCCTGCGCTCCCTCTGATTCCCGTCTGCACCGCCGTGAGTTCCAAAAGAAGAAGAGAAAGAAAAGAAAAATAAAATGGCGAAGGAGGTACAATCTGCAGAGTAAAAAGGGGGAGGGACAATTTTGTAATTTCACGTGCCAGAAAATAAAGTCCTCACTTCTATAGTATACAGGATTCGAAAAACAGGCCACTGACTTCAATTTCTGCCTCCTGACCACTCTGCTAATGATTCTTTATTGAAATATTCTGCACCCAATATATATATATATATCCCCAATTAACTTAAATTTTAAAATATACAAATTCCTGGGCCATAACATTTTTGAAAAACACTGCCATTGTCAAATGGTAGGGAAACCTGCCTTAATGTGGCTGAAGGAACCTCATTTTTAAATAAATTAAGTTAAAATTAGATTAAGTATCATACTATAGATTGTTATTGGCAAAACACACGTCACATTCCTCTCTCCCTCTATCTCGACCCGCTCCCTCTATCACATATAGGCCAATGCATGTCAAAAATCAATTAAAATTACCACTAAATGCATTAGAGACCTCTTGATAAAAAAAAATATATCTTTTCTCTTCGTTATATTTTATTTAACTATTGTAGAACTATATATCAAATACGAACAATCATAAAAACATTCATTAATTATATAAATATATATAAAGAATTTTTTAGGCAGATGATTATGGAAGAAGAGAAAAAAAATATAAATGCAATCTAATTGGGTAAGAATGCTATATAAACAAAAAAAAGAGAGAGAGAACAAAATAAAGTGAGAAAAATTGATAAGGGGGAAATGATAACACAATCTATGAAAAGAGAAATAAACAAATGAAATTTAAGAATTTAATAGATACAATTCAAGATATCAATAAATAAATATATAAATAAATATGTGGGCGTGTGCTAAACTTTCATGACTCTCTTCAATATAGCTTTATTTTGATCGAATTCGTAGTTTTAATTTCAGTATCATTGTTCTCTCAGTTTAGAATATTTTGTCAAGAAATTTAAAGATAATTATTGATCAACGTCAAAACCTGTGATTTGTAGGAGCAGGAAGAAGATTAGTAATATACAATGAACTTAGACACACAGATATTGAAGCAGATTTGATGACAAAACTAGAGGATTGAGGCACGTTAATATAGAAACGAAACAAAGGAACATAGACAACACGATCAGTAGCAGAGATTAATGGAGGAGGAAGGCAATGACTTACGTGGAGCTTCTCAAGAGAGAAGAAGACATCTTGAAATACGAACGCAGGAGAGTTTTGCAATAAGAGACAGAAGAGAATTTGAGATGAATTAAGTGAAGAAATGAAAGCTTAATATGATAAGATACAAAAGTTTGAAAAGTGTAGGGTTTGGAGAAAATAATTTGGAACACTTTCTCGGAGACTATAGTCGGTTCAAGAGGCAGGATTATCTGGCCCCACTTCACGCGTCTTTGTAATCAAAATTTAAAGTCCCAATATTTTCATTTCTTTTATTTAAGTACCGCTAGTTTCATTAACCAAAAAAATGTCGTCATTAAAATTTTAAATATTGACAAAATATTCTCAAATTCTCATATATTAAGTTTAATTTTTTAAAAATAATAATGGTAATGGTTGACACAAAAATATCATCATTTGGCACCAACAATGTTAGGATTAAAGCACTGAAAACGTATTTTATAAAATTAAGAAAATCTTGTAGAAAGTTAGATGAATAAAATTGCATTTCCCCTTTTTTAAATAATAATTCAATTATTTTGAAGGAAAAATTAATAGAAAGTTCGAAGAAATTTATACCTTATATTCCTTATTCTACTCAAGAAGGTCGGCTTGCAAATTAATTAATGACTAGTTTAGCTTTAAGGCCCTAAGCCATTTATCTCTAAGAATTTTTTTAACATTATTATGGGTTAACCACATTACCTAAAACCTATCCTCTCCCCTTACCCTATCATCCCCTTGAAATTGTAGAGAAATATGATTATGATCAAAGAATTGAGTACGAGGAAGTACCTTAAAATAGCATTCTAGCGATTGAGATGTCATTTAAGCATTTTCGAAGGCTCTATCCAATCTCTCAAACAAATGAGAGTGCCCAACCATTTTCAGACCTTTCCAGGTAAACTTTGGTCCTTTGAATCCTATATCTGTCAAACCCCATGACATAATTTTCTCATGGAACCAATCCATCCTATAATGATAGAAAGCCTCACCCCCTCTTCTTTATGAACACAAAAGGATATTAGTAAAATCTCCTATCACTATCCATGGGATTGAGATTGAAGAAGAGAGCCTAAGAATCTTTTCCCACAAAATCTTCTAGTAGCCTGAATATGGAATAGTATAGACCATTGTGAGTTTAAATGGGGCTCTTCCTAGCAACAAATATTCCATATGAAAATATTGTCTGTCCTCCTCAAGCAAGTTCACCATGATAAAAGTACTCTTCCAAGCTACCACCACACCTCCTGATCTTCCTTCACTAGGAATTACTTTAACATAGTCAAAACCCATTG
Source organism: Leucaena leucocephala (assembly GCA_037074615.1). Taxonomy (NCBI): domain Eukaryota; kingdom Viridiplantae; phylum Streptophyta; class Magnoliopsida; order Fabales; family Fabaceae; genus Leucaena; species Leucaena leucocephala. Next base: position 7,210,336 of record CM073553.1, read on the forward strand.
ACAAAAGAGACTGAAAATGGCTTGCTCTATCACTCCTTGTCTCAACTAAAATAATTAAATTGGGTTTAGAATCACTACACACTGCTTTTAAATTTTTGAGAAGGTCATCATTATAAGCCCTCCTTGTATTCTAATAAAGAATATTATCCATAAAAACAATCATTATCCAGATCATAGGCCCACTTTAGAAATCACCCTCAAAACTCTAGAACTACAATATGTTCACTGTAGCCTCCTTCATTGCACTCACTCATCATTGAGCCCATCTATAACTTTATGCTCCCTTAAAGCTTAAACATGCTTGAGTCCATTGTGAGGGTTCAATTTGGTAGGTAATCTCGTAAGTCCCTTATAATAGTTCTCTAAGCCTTGAGGCTATGCTTTGGCCTTAGTAGGTGACCAGTGTCAAACCCACCTAATTTTTTTTTGTACCAACAAAAAAATGCTTGAGTTCATTCAAAGTCTTCAATGAAAATAATAATGTAGGTCCATTCATGTTGGGCTTTGAATCATAAAAATTGTTTATCTGTAACAATATTCATCAAGCCCATTATAACTTCATGCAAAAATAGCTATTTCCAATCAAATGATTTTTTTTTTCTTTTAAGTGGGGGGAGATAATCCTTTTCTCCACCATCATCGTATCAAAATTTTAAAAATTGACATTTAATTTTTTATAAAACTATTACTATAGTTTTACATAATAGTTCTTAAATAATTTAAATTATTAAGATTTGACTTAAACATTTTAGACTTGTAACGAAAAACGTTAAAAAATTCATTTTGTAAGATATTTTGATAATAGTTAAGACTTGAGACCAAATTTTAAAAAATTAAATTTATTTATATAATTTTATATAAAAGTATAATAATAGCTTTATAAAGTTTTAAATATAAATTATTAAAATTTTAATCTGATGATAACAAAGAAAAAAAGAGAGGAAAATGAAAGGAAAGAATCTTCCAATAGAATGGTTTTTTTAATGAAAGTCAAAAAGAAGGTTTTATATTTAGTTGGAGATCGAACAATGTTTGGAGAAATTTCTCAAAATAACTTGGCTTTTAATTCGGGATGGTGTAAAATACCATTTCAGAAATTTGTGAAATAACTCAGTTTGAGTTAATTATTAAATTCTTACACACACACTACGCGAGTGAGACTAAAGGGATTACCCTCCACCGAAGACCATTTGATATAGTGACATAAGATATGCCCTTAGTGACACCAGATATAAGGTTCGATCCCCAATTTCATCAGGTTATATATTTGTCATACAAATAAATTCAAAAAAAAAGAAACAGAGGGAGAGAAAGAAGAGAACCACACTCTTACTTTGCTTTTCCCCGCTTTCGACTTCATCTTCATCTTAACCTATCTTCATTTAAAAAAAAAAAAAAATCGTAGAGTGTGATGAAAATCTGACATCAGTCGCAAGTAACTGATTTCCCCCTCGCTTTAAATTCAATATACTAATTTCAATATTCAAGGATTTCAAATGAGAAATGATACCGGACAATGTGTTTGCAGCAATAATTTATAAATAGGGAGAGAGGGGGTCTCCTTGTCTCAACCCACGTTGAGGAGTGATAGAAGTGAGGTGACTATTGAATTGGCGTTGATAATGGACAGTAGAAATACGCTGGTAAATAAGATTGATCCACTTAGGAGGGAAACCACTTTTCTGTAAGATTGTTAAGATGAAATTCCAGGATCAGCTGTCAAATAATTTAGAGAAGTCAACCTTGAGAGAAACAACTTTTTTCCTTCCTTTTCGAGCAGAGTGAACTTGATGCATGATGTCTCCAGTCAAGAGAATGTTGTCAGATATGAATCTCCCTTTGAGAAAAGCACATTGGTTGGGAGCTACGATGGAGTTTAGAGGAGCTTTGAGACGGTTGCAAAGGACTTTGGAAATTTTTTTGTAAATGACATTACAGAGGCTTATTGGTCTCATGTCCATGATTATTTAAGGGCTATCAATTTTTGGAATAAGCATGATGGTGGTTTTACTCAAATTTCTTAAGAAGGTGTTCAGATGCCCAAATGGACTTGACCATTTCAGTGATATCATGCCCAAAGGTCTTTTATTCATATGAATAGACATAACGAAGAAGGTGGTCAAGAAGGTTGGACCCACTTTTTTTATCCATGCGATTCTATGCCATATTTTTTTATATTTAAAAAGATGTTTGGATCTTATTCGAAGTAAATAATGCCGATTAATTTCCAATAATGGAGACTCATTCCAGTATTGCGTTGAGAAATATGTATTAAAAAGAACATCATTTGCAAGTTATGAAGAGCTTGTCTTTTCTTAGAAAATAAAGTAACTGCTTTCACTTCTCTTATTTTAATTATAGAGAAATTCTCTTTATTTTAAGAACATTTTTAATAATCTTGTTTATCCACATCATAATAATATTATTATTTGGAATGCGTTGAATTAGTCAGCGCTGAAAATTCAACTCATACGTGCATTTAACTTTTTGCAAACAGTGTGTGGATATAAGGAAGAGAAATATCTAAAACATGTGGCTCTCATTATTCTCAAAAAGTAATATAATTGAAGCATTTGGAGTTCCATTTCTCATATTCTCATTGTCACCGATGTCTCCATGAAGCAGAAAATGCAGGTTTAATTTCTATCCATTTCTTTCATTTATATTCTTTCTTCTTCTTTCATTTCTATGCCTTTCCTCATATTGCAGTTTCGTCATTCATTATGAGCTACTTCTAGTTTTTCTTCTTAATTTGAAGAATTAACTTTTAATTTCTTTTATTTAAGAAAGCAAAACTCAGCTTTATGGCTTGTTTAGAAGAAATTTGTTGTGGTTGTTATTACCTTGGTTTTAAATTTTATCTCTCTTTATTCCCCAATTTTAATATAAGCTATAGCTTCACCAATTTTTCATTACAAATCCTGGAATACATTCATTTTTTAATTATTTCCTCCCTCTCCTCTCCTCTCCTCTCGTTGCCTTTCCATCAATCCCCCCCTCATCATATCTGGACCAGTACTTGAGCAACCCGTTTCTTTATCTGGATGAGCGTTGAAGGTGCCATAGAGGAAGTGGCCGGTGGTGGTGTGTCATTCCATCGTGGACGAAGGTAGTTTTGCCGGCATGGGAGTTATGGATAAAGGTGGAAGAGATCGTGTTGTGTTTGAGTCTTTGGAGTGAGTGAAGGGCAGTACGAGAATATTAAAATATTTTATGGATATAATAATTACATTATGTTAAAATATTATCTTTTCCTTTTACTTTTTAAGGGGAGGGGAAGGAAAATTTCAAATGTCCCTCCACTTTTCTTGAAAATTTCCCTCTCACAAATTTTGAGAAGCTAAATAAGAAAAAATAAGTGAAATTCCTCTTCATTTCTCTTATACTTAACACACCCTTAAAGTATTTTTTTTAATAGTAACGGATACTCTAAATTAAAATGCTAAGAGTTACTAAAAAGAAAATTTTAGGATATTGTACTACAAATTACTTTAAGATGCTGAATGTTAGTGAAAAATACTTTAGAGTGCATGTTAGTGAAAAATACTTTAGAGTGCCCTATAAATTAAAAATTAGTTTAGAAACTGAAAAAATATTATTGGATGGTGAATGCTACTTAACTTATATAATAAATACTTATAGGGCAATAACTTACAAATGTAGAGATGCTTCTTGAGAAAAAGAAACCACTATTTTCTTTTCAAACCTCAATAATAAAAAGGCAAACGCGGAATACAACATCATCATATTACAATTACAAATGTGGAATCATCACTGTCGTTTAATCTCCAGGAATTAGTGCCCTATTGTTCTTCAAATATGAAACAAGACATATTGCCCAGATGATGAACACATACATTGGGGTCTCGTCACGAGAGATGATGAACGATATTAATGCAACACAGGCGAGAGAACCTGAGATAACATCGCGTGTACATCTATAGATGCTTCTACTTGCAACCAAAGTCAATGTCCTCGCTTTGATTTCCACCAATGGTGATGACTTTGGGAAGCGCCACTCGACGAGGCAAGTTAACTCTTCCATTAAATTACCAAAACTTTCATGTCGAGGAATGGACCTGCATGCATAATTAGCATAACTAAATTAATTAACAATGAAATGTATATAAACTTGTTCTTATATACTAAGTTATTACTCATAGTGAATTACTGCTACATCATAAGAAACAAGTGCATATCTGTCTCACAAACGCCCAAAGGAAATAGAGAAAGGAGTGATAGGAAAAATAGTTAGTACAAGGTATATATGCAAGATAATAGCAGAAAGATGTAGTAAATTCATAATGTATTAATAATGTTGGGCCCGACCAGGGTTTGGTAAAGGTGACAATATTTAGTGTGTAAAAGTAAAGGAAGAAATTTTATACAAATTATACCTACTTAATTGGTTAGAAATTGCTCAAAAGAATAATTAGAGTACAACTTTGACAATTTAAATTTGTGAGGATGCCAAATGGGTGCTCTCCTCTTCCCTTCCCCTCCTTTTTCCTTCTTTCTCCCTTCACTGGTAGACTAAAATTTTAACAGTATATATTTGATATTTATAAAATTATTATTATTATAAATTTACATGAAAATAGAGTACATAAATAAATTTAATAAAGGAGAAAAATCTAAATTATAAAATATTTTAATAAGAGTCTACAGTTATAAATTGCTATCAAATTTTAATTATTGTTAATATTTATATAAATTAATAAATTTTTGCCCTTCTTAATTTTTTTAATTCTATCTTTGCATTTGGTATCCTTCAAAAAAATTAATCAGGAAATTGTCTAATTGTGGATTTTGACCCTCAGGCCTAGCGAGTGTGCTCTGAAAAGGGAAATCCATGTCATAGGTGAGAGATTTTGTTCTGCATATTTGGTTCAGTAAAAATAGATACACTTTCTTTTTTATACTAAAATTTTTAGAAGGGGGTTTCACCTACCATCTAAGGATATGACAAAGTTTTCTTTTCTCCTAGGCGATATTAATATTAGGCAGGGCGAGCCGTCAATTACCTTCAGGTGTAAATTTAAGAACCTAGGAGTTAGGATGTCTCCCCAAGTGCCACAACTGTAACTATTACAAAGTTATGCTCTCTAGAGATCGAATACACTCCAAATAGTCACATGTCTCACCCCTTCGCCAGCTAAAACTACGGACGATGGGTAATAGATACACTTTTTGTTCAAATTTAAAATCGATATATTAAACAATTGGACCTTTTTTTATGTTTTTATAATAATTTTATAAAAAAAATTTTAAAAACAAGTTTTGAAAAACAATATAAAAAATACTTTTGAATAATTGTTCTAAACTTAAGTTTAAAAAAGAAATATTTTACTTGTTTGAAATAATTGTTCTTAAAATCAACTTAAAGAATTGAGAGAAGGTGAGAGAGAGTGGAGAGTTTAGTGTAGATGAATAAAGAATTAGAGGACTAATAAACGATATAGACGGGTGCGAGAGACCGGCATAGTAGGGAGTGTGGCTGTGAGTGAAAACGAGAACTAAAAACAAGTAAAACAGAACAAAAAATAAAAAATTAGAAAACTTGCAAAAGTTGTTTTGAGATTTTAGTTTAGAAATATATTTCTACTTTTTTATAAAAAATTAATGAAAAATCAACAACCAAACAATTTTTTTTATTTTTAAAAACAAAAATTGTTTGCAAAACAGGAAAACAAAAGGCCTTGATTTCTAATCTCGTTCACGAAATAAACTTATAGAAAAATAATCTTTAAAAAAGGACAAATAGTGTTCCACCAATATTAAATTAGGAAGCATGGGTGTGGAAATTTAACGTTACCGTTTAATAATATGCGTGGAAATCTTGTGTCAAAAGGACTAGCTATCTATCCACCATACCAATTTTGCTCAGGAAGTTTTAATGTAGGAGACGTGGATGTTTAGAAGTTTTTTTTAGATTAATATTGCATAAAAAGTGCTAAAACAAAGTAATATTACTTCTAGTCGTTAAAAATATTAACTGTCAATGTTAATTAATATTATTTATTTAACAATTAGGGCAACTTTACTTATTTTTAATACTTCCGAGGTAATATTGATACAAGAAATTTTTTTTGGATATCAACAGCTGCTATGTACAAATTTCTGAGATAAAATTAAACTTTAACTCTATAAAAAAATGGTAGCCACCCAGACGCGTGGAATGAATAATATCGGTTACCATAATTATATAGTGTTCTTGTCATAAATAAGAAAAAGTAGCATTTAGATTTTAAACACAGAAAAGAAATTAAAAAAATTGCGTTGCAACTTTAAAAAAATTAGCGACAATAGGGGAAATGGAAAGATTACATTCATGAAAGATCAGAAAAGTAAGAGTTAAATAAATGTGTAATAATAAGTTTTGGTGACTATGGGTTTTGTATAGGTCTCTCAAATCTTTATATGAGAGCTACTTAACTAATTATAATAAATATAATTTAATCTCTTCAAAATATTTATTTTTTTAACATTAAATTATATATTAGTTTATAAATTAGATATATTAATTGAATAAATGATCCATAGAAGATATAAAATGCGTCGAAATCTTACATTAAGGATAAAATCTCTAAAAATAATTCTTGCTCTATTTGTAGAATTCCTTTTTAGATAGAGTTCATATGGTATTCTCAGTCGATAAGTAGAGACTAATTCACCTGAGACAGAGATCATGAAGTGGGTTTTATCTCTCCAATAAAGCATTTTCCATGTACTTGGCCTGATTTAAATTTATGACATCATGTTTAAAAGACCATTTATCTATTCACTATGTTAGGCTTTGTTGGCTCTATTTGTACAGAGTTCTAATTAACCTAATTCTAACTTAATCTTCAAGCAAAATAAATTACAGAAATAGAAAAATATAATAATAAATAGAAAATAATCTCGAAAATCTAACCCCAATCCAAATCATAAATTGGAAAAACCAAATCATAAATTGGAACTAAGTCCTAATAAAGATAATCACAAAACTAATGGCAATTAATGGAGCGAGAAGTGGCGGCTGAAGCAGAGCTAAAGGGATGGTGCCAAAACCGACAAACACATAGTAGTACCATCTTAATTTAGAAAACAATCTGATTTATTTGGTCAAGAAAGTAAGATTAAGATAGAGGATATATACACTGACCTCAAGAGATCTGCAACTGATGTAAACTGAACATGAGGCATGAATTCAAGTATGGTGTGGGCATTATAGATGAATACACATAAGACAACAGCCCACAACCTTACACAGATTTCCTCGAATAATAGTGATGAATCTGGGACGCATATTCTAAGAAAATGAAATGATGTTGAGATCAAAATCCCAAAAGCTACATGTAAAGCAATAAGCCTGCATAAGCATCAAACTAATTAGAAACATCTTCGTTTAAGAAGGATGAGTGAGAAGATCTATATATATATAAACTGACCTTAAGTTATCTGCAAGGGATTGAAACAGAAAAGAAGGCATCATCACAAGTGTGGCGTAGCCATAGAAGATGAGTATTACTGGTAATATGGTAAGATCACAAAACAGTGCAGAGCTGGTCTCAAATAGTGTTGAAAGGAAATACAGAAAAGCTAACTGTTGGCGAATAAACCTGCATAATCAAGGTGTACATCTTCATATACAGAGTAACAAAGCAAATATATACTATTTTTATTCTTTGATACAAGACTTAATTGATTTTTTTAGATAGATTAAAATAACTAAATAAATGAGTTAATTATAACTAAGATAAGAGTTAGTTGACTAATTTTAATTGATTAAAGAGTATATATAACATGAATTTGTGACAACTGAAGCAGCCGAAGCGGCCACGGCTGTAGGGGATCAGAAGAGGCGGCACAAGATTGAGCATAAGCTAAATAGTTGAAATCAGAAACATATATATGAAAAGCAGCAGATTACACACCTCAAGAGATTAGCCATTGATGGATTAAGAATGCGTATGTTGATGTTGGAGACGAACAAACTAACAGTGATATTTAAAATGGAATCAGCTTAAAATGCACGCAGCTTGTTATCAGCTTAAAATGCACGCAGCTTGTTATCATAATAATAATAATAAAAAAAAAAAATCCCGCAGCTTTTCTTCTTCTCCATTTGCTAGAGTGGGTTAAATTCGTACAGAGATTGCCCCCACCAAATCACACACACGCAAGCACGGGTGTGGGAAAGGCGTGTGACCAAGTGAAAAACGACAACTCTGAAATACAAATGGAAAGCTCTTAATCATTGAAGTTACAAATAAAATAACAATTAACTAATCACCAACACTCAAGGTTATTAGGGTTAGGGTTTAGGGAGGAGGATTGCAACATGGTGACCTTTATATATCTTTCCTTTCAGGCCACCAAAATGAGTTCTTTCTTTATTGGTGATGCTGAGGATTTTTGATCGGACTAAGGAAGCTACTTATTATACTTAAGTTGATCCTTGGGAATTATTCACTTGCAACATTTGGAGATCCAAGATAATTGAGACATGACTTCAACTTTTATATGAACACGGACTGCTGAGTCCTTTTACATGAATGTACTTTTTAGATTCAGTTCTAAACAAAACCTAGTGAATATGTTTATATTACTTTTCAGAGAGTAAATTATGAGAAAATTAATAATTAGAAGAGCTATAAAGAGTCAATCCAGTTCAACTGAGCATTAGATATGGGACATCTCTTAGTAGTAATTCGAACCTTGATTAGACACATACATTATAAGAGAAACTAACCACTTCTGCTAAATTTAGTCCCATTGGTAATAACTTTTATAACTTTACCCATATTTAATTTACACTCTATTCTATGTGAATTAAATATCATTAGATACAACTTTTTAGACAAAACCATACCCTTCTTAACAAAAATATCATTTAGTAATCTTTAAAAATAATATATTAACCAGCCTCTATAAGAAATTATCTTTTTTAATCTTTCATAACAAATAATTGATAATTTCAAAATTTTAACACATACTAGTTGAACTTGTTTATTTAATAATCTTTTAAACACATAAATTTCCAATAATCTTGTTTATCATCGTCATCACCATCACTATTATTATTTTGAACCCATTGAATTACTACACGCTGAAAAGTCAACTCAAACGTACGCTTTAGCATTTTTGCAAACAGTGTGAGGATAGAAGTTGAGAGAAATATCTAAGAACATGTGGCTCTCATTATTCTCAAAACAAATGCAGAGTTTGATTGTTGGGAACAATGTGGAACATGATCTTTTTAATTAACTTTTAATTTGATTGAGAATGATTCTTGACAGATTAGGCACACACTTTTACTTTAATTTAATTATTCTTAACTTGCAATCTCAATTAATATAATGCATATTTCCTCCTATGCCGGAGATTTAAGACTACCAGCAAGTTGGAAGTTTTATTCTCTATCAAACACAACCTATATGGTCTAATATAATTCAAAAATATTTATGCTCAGCTTGAGCCCACTTTTGGGCTCCAAATGATTCAGGTAATTGCAAAACTTACAGAAGAAGGAAATGTTAGAAGCAATCATATGGTAACTGAAGAAGGGACAAGTGGTAGACCAGAGAAGACAAACAAAAAATGTTCTACCAAGAGCATCAATAGAAGCTGCAAACAACAGCACAACATCAGATTAAATCAACTAGGAAAATAACACTACTAGGAAAAAGTCGTATAACGGCAATAAAAGTAATTTTCATAACAGTTTCTTAACTGGTGTAAATTATACTACTGTTGCAAGTCTAGCTTTTAATAGCATTTGGAAAAAGGCCATTACATGTAATACTTTAGTAGCAATTGCTATAAAACTGCCGTTATATATTTAAAATTGACTGTGGTTTCCAGTAAAATCCCAGTTATGGTTTATCATATAACGATAGTTTTTATGTTAACTGCCGTTACAACTTGTAACGGCAATTTTAAGAAAAATCGTTATTAAAGGTTTAATTTTTTTAGATTGTTTTTAATTTTCTTACGCCCTGTATTTGCCATAATAAAGATAAACTATAGGTAGAAAGTAATTAAGTAATGGAGAAACCCAAATTAAATGTTAATATATAGAAATAAATTAATTTGAATTCTTATTAATGCATGCAATGAGCCAAAATATAATACAATCATACATAAACGGATATTGTACAATCATATATGTAGTGACCCTAAAATAATAAATAGGTAAATAATATCACTTTAATAATATATATAATATTCCTTGCAATTAAGCTAAGAGAAGTTGGTGCTTTAGTGGTTATATGGGTGGTGACATGAACTTAAGGTCCATAATTCGAATCCTAGTTTCCGTGAAATTTTATTTTTTTGCCTTCAGCCCATTTCTGTGAAATCACAGAATTACCTCTCTGCCTATATCACTTTTCCTTTCTCGATTTTTCTTTGGGGGAAGCATAACAGTGAGAGACAGAAACAAATCAGAGAAGAATCTTCAAGATCTTGCTTGAAACTTCACCGCTGCTGTGACTTCTATTAACCTCCATCTTCTGTGTTGCTTGCCGTGGCCTTGTCATTGTTCGTCCGACATGGTTCTTCTTCCGTCTTAGATCTCAGCTACTGCTGAGATTCTATTTGTTTTTGTAGACCGTGTTACTGTTGCTAGCAGCTGTGCCGTTGTTTGCCATTGTCTTCCTCCTCCGTTCAGAGCTCAGCCCCTACTGATTTGGGAGGTCCTTCTCCTTCCTCTTCCGTATGGTGTCGCTGTGTGTGGAGACAGAGCGATCGACTGTGAAGAGAAAAGGAAGGAAAGCAGAGAGCATTGCGTCGCCGGAAGTGAGGGAGAGGCCGATCGTTGAGCAGTGGAGAAGAGTTTGGTTTAGGCGAGTTTTCTGTGATTGCTTCGCTTTGGGGATTAAGTTGAAAAGAAAAATCAAAGCCTTGTGAGGAAAAAAAATAAACAAACAGAGAGGGGAAACAAAGATTGGAGTGGAACGCATAGTAAATGCATACATATATGTATTCTCGGGATTTACTTGGTAAGAGTGGGAAGTTTGATAATGATGTGTGGCTGTGTTTGTACTCACGTTGTTTGCGAAAATAAATGGAAAAAAGGAATTGGTTATATTAAGATTGTTAAGATTCTGTATTGGAACGTGGGGAAGTATGGATATTGCCTAAATTTATACTACTGTTGTGATGATAATATTTGGATTTTAACTGGTAATAGCATTTGTAGGAAGTTTACTCAAATTGGTATTTCTTTGTTAACGTGATAGCTATAAGAGGATGGGTACATTCCATTTATATGTTAATGTTTATATTAATGTGATGAGGGATGTGTTTTAAGTGGTTTGGGTAGTAGTATCGCAGTTGTAGTATTGTATTTTTAGTTGGTGTGTTCAATGCACATAGGATGTTCGATAAAATACTCGAAAGGAAAGAATGCTTATCTAGATATGTGTTTCTATAGTGTTTTGGCTGGGATGAATTTAGATCCTATTTGGATTGATTATGATTTAAATCTTGCTTAAAGGTAAATTTAGAAACTTTATAACTACATAAGTTGTTTGTGCTTATGTTAGCACTGTGGTGCCTATTTGGTGTTGGGTTAATGGTTAGAGAGGTAAAGAGTAAAAGATCAATGAAGCTTTTAAAGAATATATATATACACGTGTGAATTTTCTACTGAATTGAGTTGAAGAGAGAGTGTTTGAAAATGTAGTCCAAACTTGATTTTGAAATTGGAGTGTTTGATTTCTTTAACTTCTTAAAGTATCTTTGAAGTAAAATGGAAAGAATATTATGCTCACACATTCAATTATGTATGATGGTTGGTGATTTTAACACCTTAATTCTTTTTATGAAGTTAGTACTTTCGGTCTTAGTTACAACTGGAATTTCAAAGTTATATAATGACTGTCAGAAACTTCTTTAGAGAGATAATGACAAGGGGTTTAAAGTTTGGGGTGTAAAAGAGGGATTTATTATGCAAATATTTTATATGAAGGTTTTAAGTATTAATAAAACTCACATGAATAATTAATACATGATTTGATATTTGCCCGAAGCACTAAGGAAATACTGAAAGGAACACAGGAGAAGGTAATTTGAAAGAAGAGACTCTAGGTGTTTGAGTTGCTACAAGGGCAATTAGTTTAGGAAGTATTGGAAGGATAAGTTTTATTTTGGGAAGCTAAACAAGTGAGTGAATAACGTCCAATAATTATTTTGATATTTTTGCTATTTGTCATACTTTATCAATTTATCAATTATGTTAAATGTTATTTATCAAGGCAATTCCATTTAAATATTATCATTATTTATATTCATTTTATTGGTATTGTCATATTTTAACATCTTAAACAAATACACTTATGTTCATACCAATCAAAAAAAATTTTGAAATATCTTTTGTCAACTCTTGTAATGACCTTAGAAAATGTTGGATATGATAATAATTTATTTAAGATTATATATATTTTCTTGCAGTGAAACAACAAGAGAAAGTGGCTAGCTGAGTGGTTGATGGCATTGTAGTTAAACTAAAGGTCTGCGATTTTTCAAATCTCAGCACTTGCAAAAAATGAAAATTTATTTTTCCTGGCATCATGTGAATTGACCAAAATGCCCTTCTTACTATTTTTAACTTCTGCTTCCCTTTTCTTCCTTCATTCCATCAGCAACCAGCGAAAATTTAGGGGAAATTCAGAGAAGCTTCACAACCCTAGATCTATTTCTATAGCGACTTCATCTCCTCCGTCGTCATCAACTGGGTTGCTCACAGGTGCCTCTGCCTCGTGTCCATTATTTTCATGAACTGAAAGAGAGAAGGGAGGGAGACCTAAACGGGATCGTGGGAGGCGAGGGTGGAGTGTTCACCGGAGTTTCTGCAGAGTCAAACTGCCTTTGGTCCTCCATCATCCGCGTCACCATCGGCGGGCAATCTATCGCTGTTGTTGGACGTTGTCGTCGCTGTGGTAATACTTCCTCCATCATCCGCGTCACCATCGGTGTGCAAGCTATCTCCGATTGTCTTCTCTGTTATGGTGCAATCTCGTCGAGTATCTTGCCACTGCTGAAGCTTCCTCATTTCTACGGTAACGACTTCTATTGTCCCTCTCCCTTACTGCCATTGAAGACCGTTGTGTGTCATCCTCAATGTCTCTCCACTATTCTTCTGGCGATCTACAGCTGTTATGGTCTGTGGCTGCTGTGAAAAAAAAATATGTAGCAGAGAGAGAGATTGCAGGAGTTATCACCGGGTAAGGTACTGGTTTAAGTTGGGTAGTTTTGCTGAAAGTAAGAGCTTGATGTTTTGATTCTGTGTTTGGTTTCTCTGGATTTTGATATTAAATTAGATTATTGTGTTGGTGATGACTGGGTAGTTGGAACTTAAGAAAAGGAGCCTAAGAATATGAATGAAATTGGGATAAGGATTTTGAAATTTATTATGGTTGTAAAGTTTGAAAACTTTCAAAGTTAAAAGGATATGGTTTCATAGCTCAAGTGGTATAAAAAAAATGGAATTGATGCATCTTTGAGAAGATGATGATGATTGAAAAATGGATTGAACTTACTGTTAAAACCTGAAGTATTGAATGAGCCTTTTAAATTATTGGACTATATTTTGAAGCTACAACATATTGGTTGGAACATAGTTCTTAGATCTGGAAATTTCAAATTTTATGAAGAAGGCAATTATAAGCACTTGAATGATAGAATACGGAGGGAAATGTGTGTTACTTGGATAATTATTGAATAAGTTGTATAAGTGTCAAGGTTATATTTTTAAAGCTCAAAGTAATTGTTGGAACAATGTTCTTGACTCTAGATATGAGTAACTATATGTGATGCATGTAGTGTCATTTTTTTTAAAAAAAAAAAAGGGATTAAGAAAAGCTGAAACTTTTAGTGCACTGAAGGTATTTTAATATGAAACAAGTGTTGGAGTTGTTACATCATGTTCAAGGCGAGTTAAAGCCTTTAAGAATATATTGAACTCAAATGATTAAGGATTGAAACTGAAAGTGAGCTAGTGAGCTCACTGTTTTGGAAATCGAAGTATAGCACATGTTTGATGAAATATATGAAAGAAAGAACTATGGGTTATTTGAGCAGTTTAAGGTGGTCGATCGTATTATTGACTTAAAGGATGATTTAGTACCTCTTTGAATAAGATATTAGAATAATGTAAATGAAATTATAGTTTTCGTATATTAGCTTATGGAATATTTTATTTTGGAAAATCTAGGGAAATAAAGAGATAATGATATCCTGAAGCTTAAAGCAAGGGTAAGCTATATTGGAACGTTACAGGTGAGTGAATAATGTCCCTTAAAAATGATATTTTTATTTATAACTTTTTATTTGATGTATTTCATTTAAAGTGTTGATTTTTTAAAATATGATTTACGAAAAGCAAGTTATATGAATTTATGGCTTTAATTGTTAGAAATGGTTTTTCTTTCAATTTGGTTATTAAATGACCAAGTTTATGTGAAAAAATGAATAAAGAGAGTTCTAGAAAAGATTGTTATAAATGTCATATTAAATTGATTTTCTCAAGAAAATATTCTTATGTGAATTTCATAATTTGGATAATTGTTCTAGATGCTTTAAATAAATCTTTTGATATTTTATTTTAAATGTTCATGCTAGGGTTTTACAATTTCAAAGTATTCTTACTAAAGATTATTGCATTAGAAAGTGTTATGATCATTATATGTCAAATAGACCCCACGCATGCTAGAAAGGTTTTTAGAAAGGACGGAATACATAACTCTTGTGACTAACAGTAGTACTATTAGTCCTTGGTATACTATAGTTAAACCCGAGCTCGATGGGTATTCGTGAGTCTCGTACTCGTGCCGGTTATTCATGGGATTTATTCTCGCACCTGTTTCTCATAGGTCTTGTACCTATGCTCGTTATTCGTGGGTCTTATACTTGCGCTAGTTTTGTGGCCTCATGCTTCGCTTGATTATTTACCCTTATGGACTATATGTCCACGCCTATTTTTGTGGCCTCGAGTCGCACTGGATTTGTTAGTTACCCTCGTGAACTTTGTGTCCACTCCTGTTTTCATTCTGTTAAAGTCCTACAGAAAAAGGATTATTTTGAAATGATTGTTTTAAGAGGATTTCCTGAAATAAAATGTTTACCGAAGTATTTGTATTTGATGTCAAAATGTTATGATTTATATTTAAACATGTTTGCATTTTTAAATTATATTTTTGGAAAATTATTCACGAGTAGACTTTTTTGGCTTCAGATAGTGCAGTTAACTCTATTCCTCCCGCTGAGCAGTGAAGAGCCTCACGTTAGATCTGAAGCATTGATTTTGTGGCATATCTACTTTTAATGTAATTAAAATTTTTGAAATACTTGTATTATTTTGTTGGAAGGATAGATTCTCCACCTAGTCTATGGATAAGATTATGGTTATTTTAAAAATATTTACAGGTGATTTTGGAAACGTTCACAGTCTGTTGTAGGATTATCGGAAGGTCGGTTATACAAAGACGATCATGCCAAAATTCCTGCAGAGGACTTGCCTTTTGATTATAATGTAATATATTACAATTATTGCTTTAAATATTTTATTCAAGGTTTTAAGCTTAAGGAATATGAATTTATTCATATTCTATGCTGGTCTAGGCTCAAATTTCAGGACGTGAACTCTCATGTTAGAATGACTTACGTTATGAAATGTTTTATGTGAGTTGCTATTATTTTAAAAGGTTTTAGTTTGAAGACAAAAATTGAAGGAAATCTTTTAAGATTTCATTTTGATGTTCATGATGAGGCTTTTGTTTATGGAATGCTCTTTATGAGATTTCAATATTGAAAGATCTTGTTCTTTATTAAGTTAAATTGACCTCATGCATGCTTGAAAAGGTTTTTGACAGGACTAAATACAGAACACTGGTTACTAATAGTAGTACTATTAGTCCTTAGTGCACCATGGTTAAACTCGAGCTCGATGGATATTCGTGAGCACAGTACTCACGCCAGTTATTCGTGAGATTTATTCTCACACCTATTACTCGTGGATACCTGAGCCTGTTATTCATGGGTTTCACACCTGCCCTATTTTTTATGGCTTCGAGCTGCGTCAGATTAGTTAGTTACCCTCTTAGATTTTGGGTCTACACTTGTTATTCATTCTATTGAAGTCCTACGAAAAAGATGGGATTAGAGAAACATTATTTTAAACTGGTTTCTTTAAACAAGTTGTTTTTCTAGGTATTTGACTAGATTGATTTGATTAATGATTTTTTTATAGTTTCATTTTGTGATGAGTTTATACTATGAAAATTTTGATTTATTAATAAACCTTGTTATTTACAGTTAAATATATATAAATTGTTTCTCTTCATATTTTTAATTATTTCAATAATGAGCCGTTATTCACCGATAGATTATTTTGCCCTCAGATAGCATTGCTGATCTTGCTCCCCAGCGAAACAAAGAAAGCCTTCACAACCGTTCAAAACTTGTAGATGTTCCACGTAGTCTATAGATAGGATTCCTATCCTCTCATGTCTTTTCGAGACGTATAAGTAATTGTATATGGTATGATATTTATCATTTTAGAAGGTATAAATATATTCATATATGATAATTAATCAAATGGTTTATGCATGTTTAAGAGTATTATTATATTAATTATGATGTTTAAAGGCTTACGGAATGTGAGTTCTCTCATGTTCTATGTCGGTTACCCTTGATTTTTGGGGCGTGAAAATATATACACAAGAAATGGATAATTGATTAAGGAAAGTTCTCCAGCATGTTTTTTACCAAAGCTTCCATCATTAAGTAGATTTGATCATCTTCAAAGCTCTTTTGGTTTTGCTCAAACAACTGCAAGTTAGAAGTAATAGGTAAATACATACTATATGTGATAAATTGAAAAAGTCTAAATATTGATCACTTCATACCCCATGTAATCTATCCGTGATCCCTATCTCAATGATCTCGTGCATATATTGGATTATATAATATCTGCACTTAACACTACTATAATGACCCTAAGCTAATAAAGAAAATAAGCAGGTAGATAATCCAATTTAGTAATATATGTATTAATTTTGTATTTATGCTTGAAGATGAGTTAGTGGTTGAGTGGTGTTTTAAAGCTGTGAAGTAACTCAAGAGGAGCTCTATTGCTTTAATCGTTACATTGTACTCAAACTATAATGGATTAGAATTGAAGTTGAGCAGTAATAGATTCATTTTATGGTTTTCACACTTGAAATGTTACAAGTGTAATTCAAGTTATACTATCATATTTGAGGTTCTAATACAAAACATGGCGTAATATTCTTGAAGATGAAATTCTGTTGGATTACGTTAGAAAATTCTAAAGGAGTAAATTTATGGATTTGACTCAGTGTGGTAGAATTCTTATTCCATTTCTATGTGTGTACTATCACTTATTAAATGCTTGCAATTAGATTTTGGGAATTTGTACTAATTAATACCTTATATCATTTCGAATACAATTACTTGATTACTTGTGGACTATCTGGAGATATTTTTGTGCTGTGAGTCTGACTTAGTTATTGGGTTGCTTAAGTAGAACTGGTTTCTAAGTGTAACTGGTGGAATTAGCTGATTATAAACTTTTAAGCCAAACATCAGAGTTTGAATGTTTCATCAGTTTATTGTAAGTTGAACTATAAGTGTGGTTAGAGACCATTTTTCCTAGGGAAGAGTAACTTTGGATGGTGCATATAAAAGGTTTGATTAAAGCTTGAAAAATGACTTCTTAATAATGTTTTCATTTAAAGGAATTCGGGTAATTTAGTTGTGCATATAGGTTCAGGTCTGGGATATAATTGTGTATGAGAAACTTATCTACAAATCTTAAATGTTTGGGTTATGTTTTGGTTCAAAACAATGACCCTTTGACCAAAGTCGACATGAGGAACAACAGTTGAACCTGCTTCTTAATGTAAGTAATGTAAAGAAGGATTTCACTTTATTCATATATTGTATTTTTGACAAATAGTGTTGATGCTGCAATTGTCATGTTATTTTTCATGGATGGGTGTAAATTGATCAGAGGACATAATTTGCTGATGGTTTTTATTTAAGTCTATACCAGTAAAAGAATATGATTTTCATGTCTTTCTGAATGATTGATCCTATTTATAGTTTGAAGAGGCTTATGTTGTAACCCAAAAGATTGTTAATTGAAGCTTTGAAAATTTAACTATGAAATTTATTATTTTCATGAGAGTTTGAATTCCTTTTCTCTTGTTGTGGCCAATTGCTCAAAGAGGATATGATTTTAGAGTTTTGGTTATATTGAGAAAGAATATATATCCAAATAGGTATTTTTGGTTTGATTTTATAAGAGGAATAATGTGTTTTTATATTTATTTTCTTTGATTTAAATGGTCTCTAGAAAAAGAAATGAGTTAGGAAGTATAGTAAATTATATATATGATGTTTGAGAATTGTAAGGGAAGAGATTTTTTTTAGGACTAAATTTGGTTGAGGATAGGACATGTTTAGGTGTAACCAATGCAAGGTGTTATGGGATTCAGAATGAAGAGCAGGTTAAGCATAAGGTATATTGGTCCATTTAAAATTTTAGACAGAATGGGTACTGTAGTTTACCAGATAGTCTTACCACCAGAGTTAAGTATAAATTTAGCTTTCTATGTGTCAATGCTACGGAAATAATTATATGACTCTTCTTATGTTATTGAACACCAAGAAACTTGTATATATGCAATTTATCATCCGATAAGGACCTAGTAAAGAAGTTGATATTGAAAGAGATTCATTTAGTAAATGTATTATAGTGTAATCATTAAAAGGAAAAAGCTATTTAGGAAGTTAAGAATAAGACGTAGATTAAGTACTTATACTTGTTTAAGATTTAGGGTGAAATTTTAAATTCGGAGGACCGAATTTCTTAAGAGGGGGATAATGTAATGACCCTAAGAAAATAAAGAAAATAATAAAGAAAATAATCCAATTTAGTAATATATGTATTAATTTTGTATTTATGCTTGAAGATGAGTTAGTGGTTGAGTGGTGTTTTAAAGCTGTGGTAGTAGCTCAATGTCTCAGGTTCGAATCCTTGCACATGCTGAAGTGGATTTTTTTTCTTTGCTCACTGTGTGAAATTTCTAGAGTCCCTTTCTTAGGTTAAAATCAAATCTCCCTTCTCTGTTTTCCGGGGAGCCCAAATCCTGAGAGAGGGAGAAGCTTCGCGAGTCTTGGCTGAGAACTTGCCGCCGCCGTAATCTCCATCCACCTTCGTAATCTGTGATGCTTATTGGTGACTTCGCCATCGATGTCCACCATCTTTCCTCTTTTTGGCTTGGATCTCGATTGCTGTTGTGACTCCGTTTACTTCCGTAGACTGAGCTATTATCGTAGATGACTACCGTCACGCGTTTGCCGTCTTTTCCTTTTTTGTTCAGAGTTTGTGCTGCCTCTGGTTTGGGAAGCTCTGCACTTTCTTTTCTTTTGCTCTGTTCAGTAGTAATGTCGCTGGAGGAGGAAGAGGATGATGACCGTGTTGTCTTTCATCCCCTATCATCCAAGCTGTCGACAATGTATGGTTGCAAGTCTGATTGTGTGGATGGTAATTTCTATCTTCCATCTTCCCTGTGTTTGTGAGATGCACCGTGGGTATGTGAATGATTAGGATTTCTCCCTCTAGTGATTTTTGATAGTTTTGGTTGAATGATTTGATTCATTTTTCTGTTCTGGCTGTCGAGACTGTGGGGAAGGAAGAATTGGAAAATTTTCTTTTATTGTTTGAGTTGTTTGATTTAAGGGAAAACAAAGATTGGAGTTGGAACAAAGGGTAAAGGCATATATATGTATGTATATGCTCGGGAGTTGTTTAGTAAGAGTGGAAGAGTGCAGTTTGATAATGCGGTGTGGCAGCGTTTGCACTCAAGGCATTTGTGAAAAAAAAAACAGAGAGAGAAAAGAAAAGAAAAGAAAAGAAGAAGAGTTGGTTGTATTAAGATTGTTTAGATATTATATATATTGAAGCTTGGGCAAGTAGGGATATTGCCTAAATTTACACTATAATTGTGATGATAATGTTTGAATTTTATTTTGACAATAGCTTTTGGAGAGAAGAGGAAGTCTATTCAAATCGGTATTTCTTCGTTAACATGATAGTTATAAGAGGATGGTTCATTCCATTTATATATATATTGTTGTGCTGATGAGGGATTGGTTTTAAGTGGTTTTAGTAATATTGTAGTTGCAGTATTATATTTTCGTTGGTGTGTTAATGCATATAGGATGTTCGGTAAAATGCTAGAAAAAGGAAAGAATGCTTATCTAGATATGTGTTTCTATAGTGTTTTGGCTAAGATGAATTTAGATTTTATTGGATTGATTATGATTTAAATATTGCTGGAAGGTAAACTTAGAAACTTTATAAATAAATAAGTTGTTTGCACTTTTATGTTAGCACTGTGTTCCTATGTGGTGTTTAGTTAATGGTTAAAAAGGTAAAGAGTAAAAGATTAATGAAGCTTTTAAAGAATATATATACATGTGTGAATTTGCTGCTGTATTGAGTTAAGGAGAGAGTGTTTGAAAATGTAGTCTAAGCTTGTTTTTGAAATTGGTATGTTCGGTTTCTTTAAGAAGTTATATAAAGTGTCTTTGAAGTAAAAAAGGAAAGAATATTATGCAAACACATTCAATTAACATACATGTGTGATGATCAGTGATTTTACCACCTTAATCTCTTAATCCCTTTTATGATGTATGTACTTTGGGTTTAATTAAAATTGGGATTTCAAAGTTATATAATAGTTGTCTGAAACTTCTTTATAGAGATGTCTGTTTTTTTTTTTAAAGTAATAAGATTATATAATATATATTGTTATTGGGATGAAGGAAGGATGGATACCTATTGAATTTGAATGATGGGTGCATTATCTTAAATTTGAAAAAAAAAATTAGATTAAAATATGAGGTTGTATTATAAAGTTTAAATGGAGATAAAATGTCCAAATAAGGTAGGAGCTATGTTGATTTAGTGTATGAAAAGATTAGAGAGCTAATAACACGGGGTTAGAGTTTGGGTGTGAAAGAGCGATTTATTATGCAAATGTTATGTATTGAGGCCTTAAGTACTAATAAACCTTATATGGATAACAAATATAGGATTTGATATTTGCCCGAGCCGCCAAGGAAACCCAGAAAGGAAAATAGGAGAAAGGTAATTTGGAAGAAAGCTCTTCTAGGTGTTTGAGTTGCTGTGAGGGCAATTATCGTAAGAAGTCTTGGAAGAGTAAGTTCTATTTTAAAAGCTCAGCAGGTGAGTGAATAACGTTCCTTAAAATTTATATTTTTAAATGCATTGTCATTTCAAATGTTGAATTTCAAATATAAATTAAGAAAAATAAATTTTACGAAAGTATGGTTTAAATCGTTAGAAATGATTTTCTTTCGATTGGTTTACAAATGAATTATGATTATGTATGAAAATGAATGAATAAGCTTTTGAAAAGAGTTTGACAAAAGTTGCATTGAAATGATGATTATTCATGAAATATATTCCTATGCGAATTTCATATGTTTACACAGTAACTTGATTTTAAATGTACATGCTGAGGTTTTTGAAATTTAAAGTGGTTTTTACTAACAGTTATGGCATTGAAAAGATTGAGATTATTACATGTGAAATAAACCCCATGCGTGATGAAAATGTTTTAGAAAGGACGAAATACAGAACGCTGGTTGCTAACAGCAGTACTGTTAGTCCTTGGTGCACCTTGGTTACTCGAGCTCGACAGTTTGTGGCCTTGAGCCACCAGAATTATTTCGTGAGATTTATTCTCGCGACAGTTTGTGGCCTTGAGCCACCAGAATTATTTCGTGGGATTTATTCTCGCGACAGTTTGTGGCCTTGAGCCACCAGAATTATTTCGTGGGATTTATTCTCGCGACAGTTTGTGGCCTAGAGCCACCAGAATTATTCGTGGGATTCACTCTCACGACAGTTAGTGGCTTCGAGTCGCCAGAATGGTTAGTTACCCTCGTGGACTGTGTGTCCACGTCTGCTTTCATTCTGTTGAGGTCCTACATAAAGATTATGGTTTTGAAAGGATGCTTTTAAACGATTTATTTGAAGTAGTTATATTAGATTGTTGTTTTACTTGAAATACAGATATTTATGGAAAGGTTTGTATCAAATTACGAAATATTATGAAATACATTTTTCAGTATGATTATGCATTGTTGACTTACACATTCTTTTAATCATGTTTTTGGGACGTTATTCACGAGTAGATTATTTGGCTTCAGATAGTGCAGGTGACCCTAATCCTCTCGCCGAGCAGTAAAGAGCCTCGCTGCCAATCTGAAGAGTCAATTTTGGACAAAAATTACTTTTGATGTAATTACCATTTATAAAAATACTTGTGTTATTTTCGTAAAAAGATAATTGCTCCACATAAACCTTAGAAAAGATTTTGTTTATTTTTGAAAAACGTTATGGATGCTTTGAACGTTGTATTTGAGGTTTTAGGCTTTCAAAATGTGAAACTATTCATATTCTGTGCCGGTCACGGTCCAAATTTTGGGACGTGACAACTACCAGGTTGACTACGGTACTAACAAAATAGAAAAACACATAGCACATTAGTGACTAACTTTCTCCCTAATAATTTTTTGAAAATAGAAACTTAATTATTTGAAAAGTACTTACTTGAGGATAAATCCATGAAAGATTAGGACTACCAAGATGGCCTTTGACGAAGTTAAAGCCTTACACAGCCCTATCTCCAATTTAAAAAAAAAAAGATATCATATAACTTACTACATATTCATGTTAACAAATCTATGAAGAAAAAAATCATATGTTGATGATAGATGAAATCTCGGTATCTGGCCGTCCAAACAACGAATCTAACCAGTACACCACATTAGCTTCAGGGGTTATGATAAGCATAGTCCAATGCGTACTATAAAATATAAATAATTTTATATATGAATGTAGAATATTATGTATGAGTGTGCCAAGTACAAGATATACTTACTCTTTAATGTAAGGTGCAAAATATATCTTCCTTCTAATGCAAGTTATAATGTCGACCATGTACATAATCCTTGAGCTGCTATTGGTGACTATCTCTTGGACACATTTAGGACACATGAATCTCTGATAGAAGTAGCTATTGTTAATAGAGAAATAATTCAGTACTACACGAATGGTTAAACATAAAGTATTAAAATAAAGTTGCAACTTACTATATGGCATATTGGATGACAGTTAAATCCAACTCCTGAAAATTAAGGAATTGTACTATGTCATTATTGTCCATGGTAAATTTGTAAATCTCATGTGTGGTCAAAACCTCGAACAGAATTGTGAAACTAAGTGCTTCATTCAATCTTGTTGATATAAAGTAGAGCATTGATATAGCAAAATATATCAAGGATATATTCTCAGGAAGAAGTATGAGCTTGTCTACTTTTGCCCTCTGAACCTCGGGTTTCTGTAGTGCCTTTCATGTTCTGGGCCCTTTAGCATTTGCTTCTGAGGCACTTTCTCTATCATTAGCTCCTGTGTGACCCGCTTTCTTAATTTGATCAGGTGTGTTGGCCACATAATATACTACCCTAGAGCTTGCTCCAATATTTTGACCTCATCAGTGAGGCAAGGAACCAGTATAATGCATGTATGCTTCCTTATGCGCTCTACTGTTACTTTGACATTGCCATCAGGAATTGGTTTTTGGTAAAGTGTTGTGGCATCCTGATACATGGTACCATGAGTGACGAAGGACGTAGTCCCTTGGTATATCATAATATAGAGACCACAATTTTCCCTATCGTCCTTAGTGTGCTTAGGGATAGGGTCAGGACCAGATGGTTGGGAGACAAACTTTCTTCTATTAGCGTTGCCCTTCCCACTAGTTAACATGAGCTCATCGTACTATCAAACCATCCTAAAGACAATAATTCATTCAGTTTTTCAGCAACAAAACATCCAAAACTCATTCGATTTTTCAGCAACAAAATACCCAACAGTTCATAACATACATAATAGTTCTTTTAGTTTTTCAGCGACAAAACAATTTATTAGATTTTTTAACAACAAAACACCAAAAACTCCATAACCTACTTCAGTGAATTACTTGCCTACATACCCACAATGCGATATTTACACACAAAACTTAAGTTTTAAACTTAAGTTTTGATAAAACTTAAATTTTGAGAAATTTTAAAACAAACAGTTATATTTATTCAAACGGATTTTTGGATTAAACTATAGTTTAAAACTAAAGTTTCAGATAAACTGGTCAGAGTAGCTTATGGAACAGTGAAAGAGCTTATGAACTAACCAATTACTATATTACCTCTACTTTTTCTTACACCCTCTTTACTCTCTCCTACTTTTTCTTACACCCTCTCTCCTTTCTTTTCTTACACTATCTCTCCTCTTATATCTTATCTCTCTTCATTTAATACTCATACCCTTTTTCGTAATTTACTAGTAATAAAAGTACTTGTGGAAATAACTATCTAAACACTAATTTATTCAAAACCACTTTTTTTTCATAAACTCTTCTCCAAAAACCCTTTTCTATAAGCTGCCCAAAAGTTTTATAAGCCCATTTCTAAAATCCTATCCAAACGGTCCCATTGAGTAATAAGGTAGAATTTTGATTTTAAGCAGAAATATCAAATTGCCCCTCACGTATGAAAAACCAAGCAAAAGACCCAAACCACCCTTGTCAGCCACTACTGTGGCTTGTGACCACCCCTGCCACTTCTCAGCTGTCGGAGCTTCCGCACTGGTGGATACAATTATTCTCCTCTCCTGCCTTCCATGCCATCTCTCTGTTTCTTAAATAGGTGTGTATTAATTATATATTCGCATGCATTTTACGTATTCAAGTATTCGTTATATAAAATATTTATTTGTTTATATTCACATCATTACAATATTTAACTATATCATTATTCATTGTTGACAAGATAAAAACCTTAGCAACATTTGCTTGAAAATATGTACTCCCTCTGTTTACTATTATAAGGCATTTTTTTAAAAAAGTTTTATGCTTCAATTTAAGGCAGTTTGAATATATTTTTCACCCAAAATACCTCAAGCAATTACTGATTAATATTAGGCATTAGGGGGGTCAACTATAATTTAATAAGAAAAAATTTAAAAAGAATATAATATTTTTGGATATCAATCAACAAACGCAAATTGTTTTTCTAGATATCATGCAAGTTTGTTAACAATATCTTGTAGAGCAATAATTAACCGAGGGTATTTAATACTCCTCCAGTTTTTTATATAATACATATTTTATAATACAAATTATAGTATAAATTAGGTTTATATTAAGGAGAAGAAGAGTATTTTTAAAAAAAGAAAATTTGGTACTTGTTTTGAATGAATATCCAAATCCAAAAATCTTCCTAAATAAGTATTAACTATTCAGTATTTTTAAGTACTGACTATAAATACGATGCTAAAAAGGATTTGCTTCACATCTAATTAATAAAAGACTTCTTTATAGAATATGGATTCCAACCGTTCATAACTAGATGTGAATAAGTCAGATTACTCAACCCCTCATCTGCAAGTGCAACACATATCTAGTCAAATTGCTATAATAACTGGAACATATATACCTTAAAAGAAATACTTACATAATCTAAGAGCGTCACGCCATCTAAAATTTATCCAATCAAAATACCATAATTTCACATTTTAATTCTAGTGACTGATGACTCATCTGAAATAATTAACATTTTTTTTGTTTTTAAGAAAAAATGAACCTCTTAATTTGGTTTAGATGAGTATCTAACTTTACAAATTAAAATATTTATTTTTCTTAAAATAAAATAAATCGTATTTTTTTTAGATTAGTCATAATCTAAGTTGTTGTATTTTGATTGGATAGAGTATCTTGATGAGATTTATTGGTACATGTTACAACATTCCCCTATAATACCGTCAATTAACTAAATAAATTATTTGTAAGACCCTGCTATCATAGAAAAGAGAACATGCTAAGCAAACACTACCATATTAGAAAATGATTTGCCAAACACTTAAAAGCTAAACCATGGAAAAGAGTTCAACTAACCATTTTAGACAAATTTGGATACAAATATTTATGTTTAATTTATATTTATTTAATTTAATTTTAATAGTTACAATACAAATAAGGAAAACACAGAAAACATCATCTCCCGGATTATATCCTAGATTGTTAGATAGGAACTCGAATATGAAAAGAGAAACAAAAAATATCACATTATGTAAATAAGAAGGTTTTGAGTAAACATTACACATTCTTCGAGATCATTACAAAAAGATAGAGATCAATATATTCTACACATGAATATTCACACTCCTGAAGATTCAGACTGTACAACTTAACTGATCTTATAAATAAAAAATATTACAATGTTTGAACTTTCTTTTTAGAATAATTTATTGAATTTTTCTAGGACAATAATGAAAAATAAATCCTTATCTTTAAAAAAAGTTAAATGTCATATAGAGAACAAAGCTTTTTTTTTTTCAAAACCCTATTAAGATTAAAAAGGCTTAACTCATATGAAAAGGCTAACCATAATAAAAAAAAATAGTTTTGCATAAAATAAGAAGACTACCATGGTTAGAAAATGAAGTTATCCCATTTATAAGACAAATCCAAGATAGAAAAGAAATCAACATCACTTGAAGGTTTTGTTATGAATATAAGAAAACAACTCACTTATCAAAACATGTCCATCATAGAAAAGAGTGTCAAACTTATAAACAAAAGCCTATAATAGATAAAAGAGATTTACTAAATCACCATATACAAACTATGTTAGAAAGGGCATCAACCCACCTAACATAGTTATTTAAATCAAATTCCTAATTAGCAATCACAACATATAACATATGCGCCTTGGGCATTGGCGACCCAAAATATAACATTCAACCACAAGCTCATAGCAGGCCTCAATTTTTTTGTATAGTAGTAATTCACATACCATTTCAGCAGTTTCCAAAACAAAGCTCACATGCATAGATATCAAGGCCTCCGGTCTACTACCAATACACATCCCAAAATAGTCAATCAGAAGTATCATCAAGTATAATCAACAACAATCAAAATATATAGGTATATACAGTCATCCAACACAAACATAAAGGGTGGATATACTACAATTCAAAGTAGTAGCCTAACCCTTAGGAGCTTCTCCCAAAGAACTAGCGCATGAGGTATCACCCGAAAAATGTAAAAAAAATAAAATAAGACAAATGTCTCAATAACTAACAATATAGCCCATCAAATAAATTAATACGTGCTTGTAACGTATTGAGTGGGCTATTACAAGAACAATTTATCAATAACAAATTATAACAAGTTCCAAACAAATGGGGTGTATCCCAACTCAACCTTGTCAATTCAACTAAACTACCTTGTACCTGCTCAAACAAAACCCATGATCTAGTGTAATCATCCACACGACTAGCTACCCAAAAGTAAATAATTACAAAACCCAACTTTAACATCAAACCCAAGCTCCAAATTTCAAAAAAAAAAAACAAAAGCAAAAAATCCCATTAAAATTAAACCAATGATAAACACTCAATATAGTCTCAATATTTCAAATAAACTCAATATATTTAATCAAAACTTGACCCACTTTAATCTAAGAGGAAAATGGTAGAAATCAAGCTAGAGATACCTGAAAGTTTGGAAGCTGATCAAATCCACTCTCAAAGGCCGAAAAAGTAAACCCAAGTAGAGTCAAGTCGCACATCTCTCTATTTCTCTTTAGTTTTTGGCATATACATGCTGCTATTTAATTTATGCAGAATTTGACACATTCACCACAGCAAACGGCATCTTTTTCTATGGAAAATGACAAAGAGAGCATGAGGTCTCGCGTCTATCACGTTTGCCGTGGTGAACGACATATAGAGGTCCTTTTTTGCCATTAAGTAAAATTCGCCATGGTCAACAAGGTCCTTCGCCACAATGAACAACACAGAGAAACAAACTCAGGAATTTCATTCCTCCAATCCAAATATAGTAATTCCAAGAATCATCTTATCGCTCAATTTGCCACAATTCAAAGCTCAATATAATTGCTAGACCTTAGGAATAAAATTTAGTATATTGCGGCATACGTATGCACTCATACAAACCGTGTGTGAATCTAAGTTAATACAAGAATTAAAATGACAGCTTGCTCAAAAAATGTACTACATGAAAATAAAGATGAAGGACAAAATGCAGGTATCATCGAGTGAACTACATGTATCAATAGAAGTGTGTTCTTACTATTGCTTCCACTTATATTTTTCTAAAAAGTATATACTGCTCTAATAACAGCAATATATATATATATATATATATATATCATTATGAGCTATGAGCTTTGTTGTTGTGCACACTCATACAAACCATGTGTAATCTAAATTAAATTAATACAAGAATTAAAGTGAAAGCTTGCTCAACAAAATGTGCTACATGAAAATAAAGGTGAAGGACAAAAGGCAGGTTTCTACCCATTTCTCTCATTTATATTCTTTTTTCTTGTTTCGTATTTATGCCTTTCTGGGCGTCTGGTCATATTATAATGTTCTTTTCATAGATAAGAAAATTTACAAATTCAATTTTAAGCACCGAACAAAAAACAAAAATTGGCTTGCAACATTAGCAACAACGATAGGGAAAAAAAATGGAAAGATTATATTCAAGAGCTAAAGCAGTTAAACGAAAGATCCTAAAAATTAAAACAGTAGAGTTAAGTTAATGTGAAAAAAGTTTTATTGACTATCAAAATGGCCTAAGGCGACATGAAGTGGCCGACCAACAGTAGGCTTTGAGGCTTCTAATATGACTGCTCTAATAATGCTCTCTAATACCCTATCTAGTACTCCAACTTCTTAAATATTTTTTTCCTTCTTTTTTGTTATCATTACATTCTATATAAAATAAGTAATATTTTAATATCTTATAAGTAAAAAAATAATATAATTTTGAATTTTTAATAATCTTTTTTAAAAAAATTAAAACTGCACTATTTTGGTGTATTTTTGAAAAACAAATCGTAAAAAATTCAAAACTGCATCATTTAATGCCCTTAAAATATTCAAATTTTACTTTATTTTATGTAGAATCTAACCATGAAAGGAAAAAATATTCGAAAGGTTGAGATATTACAAAAAACATTAGAGAGGGGCACATTAGAGGCCTAAAATCACAAGTGCAGGAGCAGTGCATTTGAGATTACTAACATGTGAAAGCAAAGTACATACCTCAACATATTTTCCATAATTGGCCAGAGAATCAAATACAAGACAAGATACATAGCCCAGATGAGGAAGACATATATTGGTGTCTCATGAGGGGAGATGAGGAATGATATCAATACAGCACAAGCCAGGGAGCCTGACACTACGTCACCAGTGTAGTTATAGATGGTTCTACTTGCAATAAAAGTCCAAGCCCTAGCAGAGTTTTGCTCCAATGGTGAAGGGTTTGGGAAGCGCTTCTCCACCCTACGTGTTAACTCTCTGATTAAAATACGAAAAAGCTTCATGTCGATCAGGAATGGACCTGCAAGCATAAGCATTAATTCACAATCAAGGTATGTGGATGCAAATAAACTTGTTCTTAATTATTAATATTTATAGTTTTTAATATAAAATTTACCTAACTAATTTGAGTAGATTAAGAGAGTTAGTTAAATTAATTATTTGTAATTATTACATATTATTTCCCTAAAATTTTAATCATGTGCATTTAAATCACTATTAATAGAAACTCCCTTAATATGTGCAATCATGTAGGGATACTTTAGTAGAAAAATATAATTTTGAGAGATAAAGTAGATTGTAGTATTATATTTAAGACTAAAGTGAACTCATCATCTAACTTTTATATTTATGATCGGAAAGAGTAAAAGTTATACATATAGCATATGATAGTAGATGGAGGTAGTAAATTCATAACATATAAAAGATATGAAAGCATTGATCCAAGAGGAAGGTCAGGAATCTTTAATAAAAGATATAGCTTGTTACTGCTTATGTTGCTTAATATAAAATCTATTTAGCTTTTTAGATAGATTAAAAAAATTAAATAGATTAATTAATTATAATTAATAGAGTTAAAGGGCAATTTTGCTATGGAAATTTCTACCTAGGAGAGTTAATTGTTCGAAACTTTTGTTTAGAGCAATGTCTCCTAGGAAGTTTACAAAACACACCAATATTGCCATGATTATTATCTAAAGTTAAATTTGACTATTAGTTGACTAATATGTTATATGACATGCCATGTGGCATCCATATCATCTTTTATTTTTATTTAAGGTGCAAATTTGTCCTAAAAGTTTTCACTTAAGAGCGTTGAGTATTCAGAATTTTTTTATTCAATATTACTATAATCATTATCCAAATTTAATTTGATTATTAGTTTGATTAAATATATTAAACTAAACAATCTAAGTGTCATCCACTTAATTTTTTTAGAGGTCAAATTTATAAATAAGAAAAATTAAAAATATATATTCCTCCAAACTCCGTTTTTAACATAGTATCCCTCTCTGGAGACCATATTATATTTTGGAAATAACATGCTATTTTTTGAGAGGTTGCCATAATATGGTCTACTAAGAGCAATATTTTGATAACAATGGAGTTTAGAGGGATGCGTTTTTTTTATTTTTTTATTTGTAAATATGACTTAAAAAATGATAAAGTGGATAACATGTATACTGACTAGTTTAACATATTTAGTCAAACTAATAGTCAAAGTAAATCTAAATAATGGTAAGGGGATATTGGATAAAAAAGAACTTTCGGATACCCAGAGCTCATAAGTGAAAATCTCCAAAGCAAAATTGGACCTTGACCCAAAATAAAAGATGATATAGATATCATATAGTATGTCATGTTAGCATATTAGTTAACTAATAGTCAAATTTAACTTTAAGTGATGGTCAAGGTGACATTGCTACGTTGTGTAAACTTCTGAGGTGATATTACTAAACAAAAACTTTCGGGCAACTATACTCCTTGATGGAAACTTCTAGGATAAAATTATCCTTTAACCATAATTAATATTTACAAAAAAGCTAATTGACTATTTTAATTAGATTAATGAATATATAATATGAATTTATCTATAAAGATTATATTAATTATAATTAAATAATTTATTTAGTTTTTTTAATTTATAAAAAAATAAAGTAGCCAAAGGTAGTATATAATATCAATATATCTAGAGTGAATGAGTCAAATTACTCAACCCCTCATCTCCAAGTGAACCGCATATATCGTGACCTATATTTCTTGCTTCCACTTACATTTTCTAAAAAGTATATACGGCTCTGATAACATCATATATATATATATATATATGAAAACAGGTCACTATTTTCCTCTAAATTCTCTTAATTAAACAAAGTATTAAAGTAGATTTGGTCACAAAATTAGAAAATTGAGGCAAATGAAGATAGAAAGAGAGGAACTTAAACAACACTAGTAACAGTAGCAGAGATTAATATATAGGAGAGTAATATTAGAAGTGATCAACGTTATCTTAAGGAATATAATCTTATAAGGCATGCAGTTTATGCAATGACCTTCAAATGAAGAATCCTCTGTTCTCATATATCAAAAACAGAGTACCTCCATCTTCATATGAGAAGATTAGTAATATACGATGAACTTAGACGCACGTACATATACACAGATTTGGAAATCCTAAATTAGAATTTAAAAAAAACGTTGAGTCTAAATCTTGATTTAATTTTTTTTAAAATAAATAGTTATATTTATCTAAATTTTTTTTAATTAAAGTATAGTTCAAAACTAAAAATTTATATAAGCTATTGAAACTAATTTATAAACTAGTAAAATAATTTATACATTACCTAATTATTATTTTATTTTTATTTTTTTATACACGTTATTATCTCTCCTCTCTCTTTTCTCTTTATTTTTCTCTACTTTCTCTCATCTCTCTTCTATTTTTTCTACTCTCTATCATCTCTCTTCTCTTATATTTTTAATAAAATTATATTTTTTCTAGTAATTTTCTAATTATAATATTTTTGTTGTACTAACTAACTAAATACTCATTTATTGATAATTATTTTTTTATAAGTTATTCTTCAAATTTTTTTTTATAAAAGTTGCCTAAATATCTTTTTTTTTTTGTCTGATCATAGCCCATAGAAACAGATTTGATGACAAACTAGATAATTGAGTCACATTAAGATAGAAACGAAAGAAAGGAACATAAACAACATGATCAGTAGCAGAGATTAATGGAGGAGGAAGGCAATGATGACTTACGTGAAGGTGCTCAAGAGAGAAGAAGGCATCTTGAAATACGAACGCAGGAGAGTTTTTGCAATAAGAGACAGCAGTGAGTTTGAAACGCAGTAAGATGAAGAACTGAAAACTTAATAAGATATGACAAGGAGACATAATCAAAGGCTGAGGTGTTTCCTAGGCATAAAGCGAATATAAAAATGACGCTTAGAACTTGCTCATTGCACAGTAGAATTTTGCTAATCCAAAGGGTTAAAGAACTGAAAAAATATTTTATAAAATTAAGAAAAAATAATTAAAATCTTGTGGAAAGTTAGATGAATAAAAGGCTACAGGAATTTGCATATGAAAATGTCGCTTAAAAATTGCAAAGTGTAATTTTGCTAACTGCAAGTGTGAAAGGGGAACCAGTAATTCTCAACAAATTCATGCAACCTTTTTTGTGGTCTTCAAAATTTCAACCTTCTTGATTCAAGACTTGGAGGATTCTTTGGCGAGTGAGCTAGATTCATCTCAAGATCTCTGGCTCCACGTCACACGATGATCTTCGGCCCCCACTTCACGCGTCTTTGTAATGAAATTATAAGTCCCACTAGTTTCATTAACCAAAAAAATGGTGTCATTAAAATTTTAAATATTGACAAAATATTCTCAAATAGATATTTTAATAATTAACAATTACAAAATAGCAAGTGTCTATATATAAAAATTTATAAGTGTTCATACATAAATTTACAAGTACGTATGCATTTTAACGATAAATAATAGCAAAATAATGAATATGTTATAATAATTGTGTGTTAGTTTTTTTAGAATACTCTATTTAATCACATGCATTTAAACTATCCTTAATAAAAATATCTTTAATATGTGCAATTATTTATTAATACTTTAGAAAATAAATTATAATTTTAAGAGATAAAGTAAATTAGATTCTTATATTTATGACTAAAATAGACTCTATATCTCTTATATTTAGAATCGAAAGAAGTATAAGCAACTTGAAATAAATTTTACAGTTTAAAAGATATGCACATCACTTTTTTTGAAATCAAAAGTTATCTCACACATGCACACTATGATTTTAAATTTCGGTTTTTTAATCCCAATTGCCCTTAATATGTTAAGTCGTTAAGTACAACTTTTTAGATAAAACTACCCTTCTAACAGGAATATCATTTAGTAATTTTTAAAACAAATATTTTACCCAACATTTTTATAAAAAAATATTTTTTAAAATGTTCATAACATAAAATTGACTAATTTCATAATTTCAAAATCCTTAAACATATTTATTTGAACTTGTTTATTTAATGGCTGCTGGTCCTAATGCCCACTAGTGTAGTGTTATTGTATTTTGGTCAAAAACCAAAAAAAAGGAAAAAGTAAAAGAAGTGTTATTGTATTCTATCAGATTGATTTAGGGCCTGTTTGAATTAGTTTTTGGAGAATAGATTCTGAGAAGAATAGATTCTAGAGAATAGATTTTAGGAAGAATAGATTTTGAAAATAGAGATGTTTGGATGATTAGTAGTAAAATCACTTTTTATATTGATAAATTATCAAAAAGGGTATGATTTGATTAAAGTATGAGAGAGGAGAGAGGGTAGAGAAGAAATAGGAGAGAGGAGATAGGGTATAAGAAAAAATAGGGGTAATATAATAATTAGATAGTCCATAAAACTCTTTTACTGTTCTAAAAGTTATTTTCAGTAACTTATTCAAAAGTATAGTTTTTGCTAAAATTAATTCTAGATAAAAATAATTATTTATTTTAAATTTTACTAAACTAAAATTTTATCCAAAATTAATGTTTTATCGCTGCTTCCAAATAAGCACTTAATGGCTAAGAAGAAATGGTTCAACAAGGGGACAAAAGTAACGCTCATTCTAAAACCAATTATTTTGGCTGAAAACGAATTATAAAACCAATTATCAGAAATCAATCCTACAAAAGAAATACAGCATTAATTAATGTTTTGAAATTAAATTATCTACATGAAGACGAAATAAGATCCATGTCTTTGATTTAAATAGCATTTACTTTTTTGCATTAGAAAAATAAAAGACTGAAGATGAAAGCACGTGCCACGTGGACGCAAAACCACCCAGGGTCAAGGCAATCATTTTCACCCGCGGGCGTGGGACTCCCAATTTTCTCGTATGTTACGAAAGAAGGGTCTACAATTTAACATAATATTTTAAAATCATCTCTCTCTCTCTCACACACACACACATACTACCATTATATGACATATAGGCCCCATGTTTTCTGTGGTTCGTACAGTATTCTTACCCAATTAGATTGCACTTATATTGAATTTAATTAGATACAAATAAATTGACTTAAGTTTTTTTTCCTTATAAACAAGTTGAAATTCAATTCTGAATATACGTGAGATAATATTATGTAAGATTCTAAGGAATCTAAATTCTGAATTATTTGTGGCTTATAATGGTTAAAAATCAAACAGTTAATCTTATATATAAGTAGTTGTTTGATATTATGGGCTATATTAATTAAGTTATGGCCTGAATTATTCTATGCGGTTAGATATAATGCAAGCTTTGTCAAATATATGTATTAAGCGCGTCGTCGTCTCTGAAAGCAATTGATAAGCTGTAGCCGGGCATTGTTTAGACGTACGTTTCTACGTCAGCACACCAATACCATCGAGCAATGATTTTGCGATCCTGATATTCCATGCATATATATATATATATATATATATATATATTATTGATAAATTATACTTTTTTTGTCTTTAATATATATAATTTATTTAATTAATTTAATTATATTAAAATATTAGTTAAATTAATTAAAGATATATTTTTTTTAAAACACAGTTAATTATCTTTCTTAACATATTTTCTTTCTCTTTTATTTGATTATTATTGATAGAATATTAATAAGAATAATTTAAAAAAAATATAAATATAAAAAATATATCTTATATTTAGGATAAAATTAACTTTCTAATTAATTAATTATATCTTATATTAAGGGATGTAGGAGTAACATAAATGCATGAGGGATTATTTGGCTGTTACTAATTTATTGACCATAGTACGTTTTCAAATTAACTAGATTTATGATCATATAAGAAGTATACCATACTTAAATTGGTTTAGTCTCACGCAGATGATAGGGTAGCTGCCCAAAAATGTCACTCAATTCTTGATCTAGATTAGTTTAAGGTAATTGTTTTACTTAAAAGATGGCTTAAAAAAAAAGTTTAGTCTCATACATATATGTATATATATTTAAAGGATCTAATTATTAGATTTTTCTACAATGCTCTACCAATAAATTCATTGGGAATTAGAGGCTTTAATTGATAAAATTTTATTTGTAAATATAAATTGTTAAATTTGACTTGTAAAATTATCGAAAAATTATTACTTGAAAAAATAAGACACGATTTATAGTTTGTAATCGTATACTTTTTATATACCATATTCATGATATTATATTATAAATTTATTATTGAAAATATAAAGTTTAATTTTACTAAGTACCAAAAACGTTTTCAAGTACAAAAAGTAAAAGCCAAAACCAATTCTTCTTAATAAATAAAGTTTTAAAGGATAAAATACACATTTGATCCTTTATGTTTGCACCAAGTTTCATATTAATCTTTTAAGTTTAAAAAGTATATTTTTAGTCATTTAAAATTAATATCATTCAATTCTCTAACGGAAAATGCTGATTTAGTGAACTTAAAATTATGACTCAGCAATAAAATACTAAATATAAATTTTAATTGTTTTATATATTACAGCCTTATTTAAAAATATAAAAAATACTTAATTTAATTTTAACCCTAAATAGCTGTCACCCTGTCACCCTAAAATTTTGCTGGGAAAAGGAAAAAAGCATCCCACCGTCAGACGCAACAAGCATCCTTTTAAATGCAGAATAACGGAATCTTACCTTGTTGTTCCACGTCAAAAAGAGTGTATTTCAATCCCTATTCAAGCCATGTGGGGAAAAAGGAAAATGCCAAGCGAGATGGTCTCATTCCTTCGTTCACAAAAATATTTATGGACATACACGTGATGTTGTAACTTATTTCATTATGCTTGGGTTTTCAATCTGGAGATTAAAAAAGGGAAGAAAGCTTCTTCTGCTGTCGGTATCATAGTTATATATGCAGCAACTTGTTTTCTATGGAATTCTTACTTCCTCAATTAATTTCATGGAAGTTTTACTTCCATGATCAAGCATATGGAATCTACTAAGGGCCCGTTTGGCTCAAATAATAGTTATCATGACTATGTGATTGCCCAATCAGTTTGGTGGTCTCTGAAGGTGTTTTTATAGGCTCAGAATGACAAATAATAGAACTTAATTACTTGCCAAGTCACATATATAAATCAAACATGAGTCTGTTAAGGAGTTGAGAACAACACAAATGAGGAATAGAATATAGAAGAAAAAATATATTTAATTTGTTCTTTAAGAATTAATTCATTGGGAATCATTGCCAAAAGATTAAATGAAGGTAGTAAATTATTATAAAATAAAAATAACTTTCAAACAACACATTACTCCATCTAGTCTATAATATAAGTCACTTTAACTAATTTATGATAATAAAAGAAATGATAATTAACTCATTTAATATTTTATAAATTGGAATATTTTTTATTTTTACCTTTTAACAAGTATTGCTGGGTAAACAATTTTTAAACAAATATTTTTTCATATGACAAAATGACACAATTTTGGTACCTATTTCTCAATAAAGCTATAATGAATTGAATTAGTAATATGTTTAAAATTTCATATATTGTGATTATTTCTCTATAAAATTCTAAAATAATATGAAAATTATAATTTTTTTTACTTATTGAAATGATCATTTCATGTTTTTATATTTATAAGAAATCACCATGACCATCATTACTAATTTTGCAAATGAGAGCTAGAATTTAATGGCTGCTTGCAAATTGCCTTTCTTTGGTCAACGAGAATGGGGCCAATAGGGAAGTGTGTTAGATTCATCTAACGGCTGAGAAGAAATGGTTCAACAGGTGGGAAATAATAATAATAATAATGATGATCATTTAATTTTGCAGACCGATGAATGAATGACGTGATAAAAATAATAATGATCATTTTATTTGATCTTGTGGGAACAACAACAATAATAAAATGATTATTTTGCCTGATGAAGAATCAGGTTACAGGACTACTAGTGTGAACACATATGAACAAACTTAAGTGTTAAGGCAATTCCTGTAATTCAATTACAGTTTTTTATTTTATCACATACTTTTTAATCACGAACAAACCTTAAAATTTATTGTCTTGGGTGTTTTGACCATTCAAAATGGGAGAATTTAAGTGAAGTTATATATAGAGAGAGAACATGCATAATTTCTAATAGATTTCAAAAGATTATGAAATTTTAGCAAAATTTTTAAAAATAAAAATGAAATGATATTTTGATGTGAAATGATTAAAATAGCCTTTACTCTTTTAAGAAAGGCAACATTTATTTTTAACAAATTCCCTTTATTAGCATCCTCTACCTCAAATGAAACATTCTATTTTTAACCTCTCATAATATGAGTTTGGAAACTAGCATAAATATTGCTTTAGCCCAAAAATTAAAACTTTACAATTTGGTCTTTGGGTATTGTTTATCATTTATTTTTTAGATTGAAAGTCAAAGTTTAAAAATTCATAACTAATTTTAAAAAAATCGTATAGAGGTAATACAAATTTTTACTTGAAGTTCTTTCATGGATATTCAAGAGAAAAATATAAAACTTAGCATTTACCTGCTCATTTAATCCAGTTAATTAGCCAAATTTCACTGTTCATATAGTTAAATATAAAATTTCAGATTATGACCTTAACTTTAGAAAATTATTTTTCTTAATGTACACATCTAATACATGTGTGCTACCTATGTATTTAAAGCTTAAGATATTTACTACATGCTTGTCAAATTTTATAGTCAGATTCATTCGTTTACTAAGTCAAAGTAGAGATAAAAGTTGATTGCTCTGTAACTTATATTTTTATATCTTACTAACTTCTTATTTTTAATTCCTCCTTAATTCTAGCATGTATAATATTACTTCTGTTATGGCTCTGAAAACTTGATAAATAAAATGTTATATAACAAAAGGATGTATCTATATTGGATGCATAAAAATTTCAATGTGTTGAGAATAGCTGAGTGGTTGTAGGGATGGGTGTGATTTCGGTGAGCAGATTCGATTCCTGGGAACCGTGTTTCAGCAGTTTTTTTCTTGCATGTGAAATTTCAAAAAAAATACCCATCTGACTTTTTCCTTCAGAATCTGTACCCCCCTCCTTCCATTTTTTTTTCTTTCACTGATTCCTGCGGCGACAACAGAGGAGCAGCAGGAGAGCTTCACGCCACCGGTGCCATGTGGCCAAGCTTTGCGTCCGCCAATATCTCTGCTGTGTTGTCGCGTAAGGTTCGTCGCCTCACCCAGAGTGTCCGTCTATCCGATAAGTAGAGCTAGAAGAGGAGAACAGAGGTGTTTTGTGGAAGGTAGAAATGGAGTGCCAAGGGTAAACATCGTGAGAGGTGATGCTATGGTGTCTTTCTCGTCGTCGACTTGCTGTTTGGGTTCACAGCTATTTCTGTCACACTTCACGCTTCTGGGCAGGTACTGTAGCAAATACCCCCCAAATTTCCATCTTCATTTCTGACTACCGTAAGCTCTATAGGAATAGAGGGTGGAAGAATGAGTGGGAATTTCTGTGGGTTGCAATTGATTTAAGAGATTTTGAGACATGTTATGTGCAGCTGCAGTTTCTGTTGTGAGGCCTCATCCTTTCCTCTGTTTTTGAGCGGAGTCTGGGTAGATGATATGCAATATTTTGGGTTATGCTGTGGACTGCTTATGAACTTGAAGTTGGGTAAGTGAATGATTTAGTAACTTCCATCAAGTTGTGCAATGTATTCTAGGTGAATTCGGTGTTTCTCTGTTTACTGTCGATGAATGTGAACTGTGCACATATCGGTTGCTCTGTTTCTATCGAGCTATGTGAATGTGTGGTTACTGTAGGATTTGGGTTGTGGACAGAAAATGAAATGCAACATATATATGGGCATATGCTTACTATTGTTTCTGTTGGGGGTATTATTGCAGGGATGTTTTTATGCAGGATAATGCTGTGTGTGTATATATATATGTATAATGTTGTCATGGGAGTGCATAAGTTGCTGCTGGGCTGTGCTTGGTTAAATCCATGGAAAAATTGTTAGAAAGGTCAAAGTATGAGTGTTTGAATTTGAGTGGAGCTATGAAATTCTGGGAAAATTATTTCGGTATTGTTGTCAAATTGTAATGAATATACATGAGTGGACTATGATGATTGGTTGGTAGTTCTAGCGCTCTGGTTGAGGGAGATGGGTATGTATATGTATGTGCTGGGTATGCATGCAGTGTGAAGGTATATGTGTGTGTATGTGGTTATGCTGCCAAAGGGAAGAGGAGGCAGAAGCATGCCATAATGGGTTGTGTTGGATTGAATGGAAAGAGTATTCATATGCATTTAGCTTGCAATGGGGTCTATTATATATATGATGGTGATATGCTCAGGAAATGTGGCTGCTGTTTTGGAACTGGTTGCTGTATATATGTATTTATGAAATGTTGTTTTGGGTATACATAGACATATATATATGTTCATATAGATAGCCACTTCCTTGAGAATTAAAGTATGTGCATGTGATTTTATGGTACATTGAAGCATAAACTTTTGAAACCAAAAGGGAGAAATGTCATAAGCCACGGGTTATTGCCTTGAGCTGGAAAGCAAAGTGGAATGTATAACTTGCATCGCTGTGTGTTCATGTTTTGGTGCTTGATGTTCTGTTGAAGGTTTGTGTGAGTGCAAAATGAATTGGCAAAATAGTTGTGGAGGAGGCTCTGATCATTTTTCTTTTTTTGAAATATATATACATGCATATGTGTTGCTGTTTTGGCTTGATGAATAAATATAATCATTACTGTCATGGTAAGGAGCTTGATGTTGGTGCTATGCGAAATTGAGCCTTTGGGAAATGACTCAGATAGCATATATGCATATATATATAAGAGATTTCATGGTTTAAGTTTTATAAGGAAAGACAATATGAAGCTACGTTTGGTTTTATATGGAATATGCTCAAATTGAGGTGTTTTTGTATTATGAATTGTGGTTTTAGGTTTTAGACCCTGTTTGGCAAAACTTTGGAATGAAAGCTTGTCAGGATTTCAAGTGCTTTATTCTGTTGAAACTTTGGATAGAATGTTAACATTTACTATTTCGGGATACCAGGAAATTTGAAAGTGAAAATAATCGAAAGTGATTGGCAAAAGTTAAAGGTTTAGGAGCGTGGCAGGTGAGTGAATAACGTTCCCTAAAATTTACATTTTCAAATGCATTGTCATTTCAAATGATGAATTTCACATATGGATTTTGAAAATCAAATTTTATGAAAGTATGGTTTAAATCGTTAGAAATGATTTTTCTTTCGATTGGTTTACTAAAGAATTATAATTATGTATGAAAATGGATGAATAAGCTTTTGAAAAGAGTTTGGCAAAAGTTGCATTGAACTGATGTTATTCATGAAATATATTCTTATGAATTTCATATGATTTTACAGTAACTTGATTTTTAATGTACATGCTGGGGTTTTTTGAAATTCAAAGTGGTTTTTACCAACAATTATGGCATTGAAACAGTTGAGATTATTACACGTGAAGTAAACCCCATGCATGACATAAATGTTTTAGGACGGAATACAGAACGCTGGTTGCTAACAGCAGTACTGTTAGTCCTTGGTGTACCTTGGTTACTCGAGCTCGACAGTTTGTGGCATAGCCACCAGAATTATTTCGTGGGATCCATTCTCGCGACAGTTTGTGGCATAGCCACCAGAATTATTTTGTGGGATCCATTCTCGCGATAGTTTGTGGCATAGCCACCAGAATTATTTCGTGGGATTCATTCTCGCGACAATTTGTGGCCTAGCCAACAGAATTATTTTGTGGGATTCATTCTCGTGACAGTTAGTGGCTTCGAGCCACCAGAATGGTTAGTTACCCTCGTGGACTGTGTGTCCACGTCTGTTTTTGTTCTGTTGAAGTCCTACAGAAATATTATGGTTTAGAAAGGATTGTTTTACAACAATTGATTTGAAATAGTTATTTCAGATTGATTTGAAACGGTTACTACAGATTGTTATTTTCCCTGAAATACAAATATTTACGAAAAGGTTTACATTAGATTACGAAGTGTTATGAAATACATTTTCAATAGAATTATGCATTGTTTATTTCCGCATTTTTTAAGTCATGTTTTTGGGACGTTATTCACGAGTAGATTATTTGGCTTCAAATAGTGCAGGTGACCCTAATCCTCCCGCTGAACAGTAAAGAGCCTCGTCGCAGATCCGAAGCGTTGTTTTTGAACAAGATTGATTTTAATTTTTATTAAGTACTTGTGTTATTTTGAATAAAAAGGTAAATGCTCCACATAGACCTTAGAAAAGATTGTGTTTATTTTGAAAAACATTATGAAAACTTTAAACGATGTATTTGAGGTTTTAGGCTTTCGGAATATGAAACTATTCATATTCCGTGCCGGTCATGGGCCAAATTTCAGGACGTGACAACTTCATTCTTGTATATACTCAAGAATACATGCCAATGATATCATTATTCATCTCATATCATCTCATTATATATTAAAGCATATTTATACAATTACTACACCACTTATATAATCAAGGAAACCAGTAACTTTCTTATATAACTATTTCTTTCATATACCTTTTTCACTACATTTGCTCATCATCATGCGTATTTCCTCATTCATATTATACTTATTATGATTAGATAAAGGGGGTGAGATTCGAAAAATCTCAATAATATATTCATGCAATCAAATTATGTTTCATCTTTAAATTAATTAATAAATAGCATTGCCAAGATCATAATCAAGAATATGTTCACATAAGTATAGAATTGTCAACTATGGCCATAATACAGTTCAATAAAACATTCAACATGTTCAAGCTTAAAAACTATTCAACTCATGGCAAGCTAAGACGCATAATAAAACATAAACATAACTTAAAAACAAAAATGAATAAAGTTATTACCTTTGAGCTTTATTCATTTCTCTCTCTGTTTATTCTCCTCTTTCTTTACTTGGATATTCATTATCTAGGTCTTTAATTTCACTTCCATAATATCTCCTAAATAAGTTTCAAACATTAATTCCTAACTCTACTAGAATAATTGAGGTTATTAATTTTTCATCACTATTACACTTACTTTGTCTCAAACCTCAATTTTACACTTTAAATTCTAATGGGTTTCAAGATTACCCTATGACCATTTTCCCATATAAAAACCTCTTCTAAACTCATGGGATAATATCTCCTTTAATATTTTCATAACTCACATATTCTCTTTTTAACTCTGTTAACTTACTAACTCCAAATTCACACACACACACACACACACACATACATATATCAGCAGCAGCGTCCACGCCCTTCTTCTTCTTCTTCTTTTTTAAATACCAGAAAGCTACAGTACAGACACACATTCCAGCAGCAGCCACGCCCTCATCTCTTCTTTCTCTTCTTTTTTTCCCCTTAAAATAAAGCTATAAGTTACAGCATCTCCAACGCTTTCTTTCTCTTTCTGTTTTTTTTCAAACTAAAACTTATCAGCAGCAACAATCAACGTATATACATATACATATATACTGCAGCGTCCTTTTCTTCTTCGTTTTCTTTTAAAATAAATCACAGCCCACCAGAGTCTTCAACTCTCTCTGTTTTCTTTCTAAAATAAATCCATACAGCAGCAACTAATGAACCAGAGCACCATCATCTTCTTCCTACCATTCATTTTCTCTCTCTAACCTATGGCTCTTTCTCTCTAAAGTCTGTACAAACAGAGGAACCGAAGACAGACGGAAATCAGAGTTCACCTCAGCTGTCTTCGCCTCTTGCTCTCTGCTGTCGCTGCTTTGCTTCTCGTGCTCTATTCTGCAGATGAAGAAGACGATGAACAGTCCCTCGTCTCTCTCATTCTGTCTCTCGCGTCTCTGCTTCACCTTCTGTCTCTCTCTCTCTTGCTCTCACCTCGCCTCTGTCTCCAGCCCTTGCTCTCGCCTATGCCTTCTCACTCTCGTGCTTGCTCTGTCTCTGTTTTATTTTCTACGGCCTTGGTCTGATAGCAAAGAAGAAATGACAGTGAGGAGGCGTAGAGGAGAAGCTTGGCTAGAAGGCTTAGCGGGGAAGGGTGTGGTCTGACAGGGGAAGAGTTCGTGGGATGAGAGAGATATGAGTAGAGAAAAACTGGATCTTAATTTATTCTTATTTTTATCATTTCTCATATTTTGTTTAGAATATTCAGAAATTCTTAAAAAATAATTCTTAAAATAGAATAAGTATTTTCTTTCTCTAATAGCTTATCTAACTTATAAGGTAATTTTTTGAAAATTTTTGAGATAAACGATAACTCTTAACTACTTTTTTTTTCCTCAAGAAAATAAGCTTTTAAAACTCTGAAAATAGATATTAAATTATTTAAGTCTAGAGACATCATTTTTTAGGTCCTAAAAATACTATTTTCATAATTTTTTCTTAAGTTTTTTAACCTCAAAATATTTTTATGATTATTCTTTTCTCTAATATTTCTTTAAAATTTTATCTTTGAAGAAAATTTCAGAAAAATACCGTTAATGTCAATAATATTTTATAATTTTTTTTATCAGAATTTGGGATGCTATATCAAACAAACAAGCAAGGAGATGATTTTTCAATCATTTGAATTAGCCTTTTGAAAGATGAATAGCTAGGCTCTCAAAGACTAAATGAGGATTCCATTTGTGGGAAGATACGAAAAGCTCAATTTTATGACAAAAACCTAATTATAAATAGATCCCAACTCCAAAATAAAGAAATTTGAGAAATTATTGTGTTGTCCTTTGGATATTAAGTGTAATTATTAACATATGCAACATATATATCCAAAATGCATTTAGCCTTATCACTCTCCTTGACCAAACTTTGGCTCGTCAGCAAGCTGTTGAAACAATTTATTTTAAGGCGCATATGAATCTTGTATTTCATAACTTACTACAATTATAATTTATTAAACTTGGGTCACTAAATTAATCTTGTATGCTAGTATCTTGACACGTTTGTAATTATTTGAATTTATTAGTGTTATTTAATAAATAGTATCAGAAGCAAAAAGTGTGGGTCCAAAAGCACATCCATCACGAATATTTTAATTTATTAATGATAATTAGTCCACTTCTGATGACGAATATATAAAGGAATTATCCTAAGAGGAATTAGTATTTTAATGTAAC
The DNA here is from genome assembly GCA_037074615.1 of Leucaena leucocephala. Taxonomy (NCBI): domain Eukaryota; kingdom Viridiplantae; phylum Streptophyta; class Magnoliopsida; order Fabales; family Fabaceae; genus Leucaena; species Leucaena leucocephala. Next base: position 7,254,987 of record CM073553.1, read on the forward strand.
CTGACAAGTTAATGATATTTTAAATTTAATTAACATATGGTAGGATAAATATATGGAAAAGGAAACATCCAAGTTTAAAATCCTATTTTCAATTTTATTTGGTTCGCATTTCACTATTATTTATTGGATTAAAAAGGTTTTTTATTTTGGAAGTATTCTTTTTAATTTTATATGTATTGGAATCTTTTAAAATGAAGAGATATGTGTTTTTGGAAAATCTTGTACTTATAAATTAAGAAATTTATATGAAGAGTTGTATAGAAAATTATATCTCTAAAATGTTGTTACTCTTCATCAAAAATAATTATTAATTATTTAATTTATGTTAATTCATGAATTAATATATGAATTCAATGAATCTATATATAAGGTTCGTGAACATAAAAATATAGTTATGACTTTCTAATTAAAAATGTGTTGCTGTAAGAGACACCAGTTTAATACATCCCTCTAATGCTTATAAATATCTATCACCATCTCGCATTTGAGACAGATCTGGCAAACATATTTGAGAAACATAACAAGATCAAATTCATTGCTTTTGTCTTTGAACACATAGATAGGCTGGGAGAGTACAATCTAAACTCTAGGATCTTCAGCTAATCAACTCAATTTGCACTCTATATGATAGGAATAGGTGGGGGCGAATTAAGTCTAAAGAAAAGTGTTGCCTAGGCCTTAAAGATATTGTTCAAGACTTTCTTCTTTTTCTTTTTTTCTTATACTTTTTAGAGAAGCAGTCCCGCCAACAATATGAGTTATGGGTAGGTAAAAAACATAAAATAAAATTTAAAATTGAAATAAAAAATAAAGAGAAGACCTGATAAAATTCAATCATGTTTCCAAGAAAAACATTTGTCTACATTATAAAAATAAGAGTTCACATCCTTACAGTAATATAGCTTGAATTTTCTAGAATTTAACAACAACAACAACAACATTCATTATTATTATGATCATCATCATCATCATCATAGGGTTTATTCCTTTTTACAATTACATAAGCAGACACATATAAAACTTACACCATCTGCAATTCGGCATTATGTGAGTGATTGGTATTTCAGCTTCTAATTACAAAAGCTTTAAGTTTTACAAATACGAACGTAATATTGGATTAACTAAGCGTTCAAATTGTGACACCTTATAAGCTGACACATCTTAAAGGTTTTTTGAGAGGATTTTCTTAAAGAACTTCAAAGAGTTCCATAAAAAGCCAAAGTTTAAAAACTTTATTGTTGCCAAAGGTCTCTTCCTATTTAAAGGAATGTGATTTTCTGAAAAATATAAAAATTCATAACTAATTCTTCTTTCAAAGTTAAACTTGGCTCAAATCCTTATTCCTCATTTAAAAATTTTGAATACACTCAAAGTAAACTGAACCTTAATATTAAACCACCATTTGGCCATCCATATTGATGGCGCTTACCTATCTCCTACAAGGATTTGGCTTCCTCTATGGATGATTTACAAAATTGTCCCTCTATCTTTTTATTTCAGAATGTACTTCCTTCTACCATTTTTCAGCTGAAAGCGACCGGGAGAGAGCAGAGGAAATAGAAGCTTCGTGATACTGAAAACCCGCTGCTATGTGACTGGTCGCCATCGTCGTCTTGTTTCTTTCAACTTCCACCATCTGTCCTACTGCCGTCGGATCTGTCTTCCCTCCGGTAACTTCCTTCTTCAGCCAAGAACCAGAGAAAGAGTAGGGAAAGAAGCATCTGTGAGTCGCTAGAGGCGAAGGAGGGGTGTTTGCCGGCTAATGTAGAATAATGTCACTGGTAGTTCTCTATTAGTTGTAGTTCCATTGACGTGAGTTGTTGCTGCTGTCGTCGCTGTCCCATGTCTCTGTAGTACTATAGCAAGAACCAGATCTTCAACTTTCCTTCTTCTTTCTGGTTGCCGAGAGTTGTGAGGAAGTGAGGGTGGAAGAATGAAGAGGTAAGGGCTGTGGTTTGCCGTGGATTTGGAAGTTCATTGTGTGTGTTCAGCAGCTGCCTTGAGTCTGCGAGAGCTCCATCAATTTCTATTGCATCCCAATGTCTGACGCCCTTGTTGCCACTGAAGACCACCAAGTGCGGTGTATGGTAAGCCAATACCTTTCCCTCTTCATTGATCATTCACAGCTGCAAGTAGAAACTGATTTTCTTCTTTCTTCTTTGTTGCCGTGCTGGTGTTAGAATAAAGGGTACAGATGGAGTGTGTTGTGCCATGGAATCCTAATAATCCTGAAGCTAGGTAAGTACATGATTTTAGTGACTTACGTTAAGTTGGGTAATGAGAAGTGGGTGATTAAACTATGTGTCCCTCTGTTTGCTGTTATTATATGTCACTACTGTGTGGGGAATGGTGGGACATCATGTGTGTGTGTATATGTAGGGTAGCTGATTGAATGATATGTGTGTGTATATATATATATATATTGCACCTATGTTGATGTGGTAGTGTTGTATATATGTATGAGGGAGAACGGTTGAACTAAAAGCAAAAAGAAATTAATTGTTGGAATTGAAGGGTATGGAGAAGTTAATGATTATATGCCTACATGAAGTGAGATGTTGGATTTATATCTGCAATAATTATTGAAGTATGGGTTTTGAGCTGAATGGAAGAATATGAAATTTGATAAAGATTTTGAAATTTAATATGGTTGCAAAGTTGAAAAAATGTTAAGGTTAAAGGCTATGATTTCATATCGCATGTGATAAATAAATAGTATTTGGTACAAAAAGAGATGGATGATATTTATTGATAGAATATTTTACTTTCAGAAAATCTAGGGAAGTGAGGAGAGAGTATTATTCTGAAAATTAGAGTTGGAGTAAGTTGTATTGGAGTATTACAGGTGAGTGAATAACGTCCCATAAAAATGATATTTTTAATAATAACTTGTTATTTGATATATTTAATTTAAAGTATTAATTTTTAAGTATGATTTAAGAAAGACAAGTTATAGGAATTAATGATTGTAATTGTTAGCAATGATTTTCCTTTCAGTTGGTTTATTATGTGATTAAATTTAGGTGTGAAAAGGAATAAAGGGAGTTTGAAAAGAAAAAGATTGTTATAAATGTTTTATTGAATTGATTTTTCAATGAAACATTCTTATGTGAATTTCATTATTAGAATAATTATTCCATATGCATCAAATAAATCTTTCGATATTTTATTTTGATGTTGGGTTTTGTGATTTTAAAATATTCTTAGTGAAGATTATTGCATTTGAAAATGTTATGGTCACTTAACATTAAATTGACCCAACACATGCTTGGAAATGTTGTCAAAGAGGACTGAATATAGAATGCTGGTTACTAATAGCAGTAATGTTAGTCCTTGTTGCACCATGGTTAAACTCAAGCTTGATGGATATTCGTGGGTCTCGTACTCACGCTAGATATTCGGGGGATTCATTCTCTCGCCTATTATTTGTAGGTCTTGTACCTATGCCTACTATTAGTGGGTTTTGTACATGTGCCTATTTCGTGGCTTTGAACTGCATCTGATTAGTTATTTACCCTCGTGGACTGTGTGTGTATGCTTATTTTCATTATGTTGAAGTCCTACAGAAAAAAGATTGATTTGAAATGATTTTTTAAATGGTTTTCTTGAAATAAAATGTTAATGAAATATTTGTATTGAATTACAAACTGTTATGATTTACATTTAAACATATTGAAATTGTTTATGTGCGCATTTTAAATTATATTTTTAGTACGTTATTCAAGAGTATATTATTTTGCTTTCAAATAGTGACGTTGACCCTTTTCTTCCAGCAGAGCAATGAATAGCCTCACATCCAATCTGAAGCATTGTTTTTAGGCATATATACTTATAATGTAATTATAAATTTATGAAATACTTGTATTATTTTGTTTGAAATTTGGGCATATCTACTTATAGTGTAATTAGAAATTTATGAAATACTTGTATTATTTTGTTTGAAGTTTAGATGCTCCACCTAATCTATGGATAAGATTCAGGTTATTTTGAAAATATTTGTAGGTGATTTGAAATATTCGCAGCCTGTTGTTGGATTTTCAGAATGTCAGTTATACAAAGACAATCCTGCCAAAATTCCTACAGAGGATTTGCCTTTTGATAAAAATAGAATATATATTATGAATGCTACTTTAAACATTTTATTTAAGGTTTTAGGCTTAAGGAATATGAATTTATTCATATTCTGTGTCGGTCACGCCTTAAATTTTGGGACGTGATAGTTTGGTATCAAAGCAAAGGTTTTCTATGGCTAAGTAGAGCAAGGATACTTTAGTGGAGTCTCAATTATCATTATGAACCCGGCATAATTATAACTAAGGCATCATTGAAGGCTTTTTTAGGAAATTTAAAAGTGTTTTCTTTTCTTATTGTATCAAGAATCTATTTTCCCTTGAAATTAAATATTTTCTATATTTTTTTTGTATAGCTAAATACCGCATAGACGTCTACCAGCTGGAAGAAGCTCTAAGAGTGATAAGGCTTTGGATAGAGATTCTGCTCAGCAAAGTAACTTACCCCTAGAGGTAGAAGATAGGGTTATAGGAGAGAAAGGACTAAGGGAGGTCAACCCCTTAGACCTCTTTGGGAGATCCTATATGAAGCTAAACTATCTAATCCACAATTCCTAGAAATCTCTACCTCATCTAGACACGAGACTTAAGAAGATACACAGCAAGAACTATTAGATAAGGGGTTTATCCTACCCAGCACTTCTCTGTGTGTATGCCCGTGCTATTTGTAAAAAAGAAAGATGGATATTTGAGGCTGTGCATTGATTATCAGTAGCTTAATAAAGTGACAATAAAGAATAAGTACCCGTTGAAAGGAATTGGAAGACACGCAGCGGAAATTAATTTAAAATTTTTTCCATTCCTTGCCAGGATCTATCGTATGTGTTTAAGTCAAGTGGGAAGAAGCATTGCCCTTAGTGCGTCTCAGCGACTTTCACAGCTTTTGGTCACGACGTTCACAGCTTCTCTCTACAGCTCATGCTCCCTTTCTGATCGCAAGAAGTCGATGACTCAGTTCGGCTTTCTCTACTGGTATCCACACGAACAGCGTTCCAACCACGAACGACGTGCTAGCATCTCTTGTGCCTCCAGGGCTTTCTCAAGAGTTCGTCCTCTCTGTCTCTACTTCGGCAGTTTCTTATCTGCAGACCTTTTGCATAGTCCCCTTCGGCCTTTCTGTGTTCTATTTGTATGTCTATGCAAAACATAGCTCCTAATATCAGATATATAGGATGCTCTACGTTTTCTTCTACCGAATTAGATTTTAGGAGTTAATCTTATATTAATTCTGAAATTAATATAATATCATTATTGTATAATTTGATAAGAAACTAATTAAATAAATAATATTAAATCCGTCCCACAGATTTAATTCACCTATTTATTTAACTTAAAATAAAGCTAAGACTGAACTGTATTTGATTTATTCTCATAAATCAAATTTGAGATATCATATCAATTTGAATTTCAAATTCAAACGTGATAGAGATTTAATTTATTCTTATAAATTAAATCTTATAAATATCTCTTATATGAGATATCCTATCAATTTGAATTTCAAATTCAAACGTGATAGAGATTTAATTTATCCTTATAAATTAAATCTTATAAACATCTTTTATATGAGATATCCTATCAATTTGAATTTCAAATTTAAACGTGATAGAGATTTAATTTATCCTTATAAATTAAATCTCATATATCTCTTATATATAATGTATATATACGAATTTATATATATACGAATATAAATATAAATAAATATATATACATTTATCCTGGATCATTCATTGAATCTGGATATGTCTTAGATTCAATGAATCTATACATCATAGCTTGTGTTGGGCTATTTTGTATGTGACCCTATAGGCCCATATGAAGTTGGCAGAGGGCCATTTGTTATACTAGCCCACAAGTCGCAAGTGGTCTCTAGCAAGACATAACGACTATCCAAATCATATGAGGATCGTTAAACGATGTAACCTTTTATACAACCATATCATGTCCCTTCTGTCACGCGATATTTTGGTCATGGATGAGGCATGGATAATGTCATCCTCTTATTCCTGACCGTTACTTTCTCGATCCCTAAGTAGTCTGACTATAGAAATGGAACTACCTTTCCATTATAGTATGGCTATACGTTTCTCAGACTCACTCATCGAGGGGCCCATCAATATCTCTCTACGAATGTGAGGGACAAATTCCATCTTGACCATTCACATTCCTCCGCATGAAAAAACACTAAGCCCGAACATAGTCTTTATGATCACTCAGTCAAAAGTGACTTTTGACTAGGTCAAAGCTGAGCGTTTGTCATGTAGGAATCCATGATGATCTCAGGTCAAATGGCATATTGACATGGTTTGTATATGAGATAAGCTTAT